>OX424573.1:158527521-159924169 GCA_949152435.1 Gastracanthus pulcherrimus | reverse complement strand
CTTATGTTTCTCTTTTAACATATATCTTTACACGCATCATCGAAAATGTTTTTCATGATATCCCTGTCAAATATACTTAAACATTTAAATGTATTGTTTTCTAAAATATTATATATGAACAATTGGTTTTTCTGTCTTATACATAACATATTTCATAATTTTACAGTTGTAAAATTTCAATGAACTACTATATGAATAAGTTCAAATTGATGATTAAGAGACAGTTATGATTTCGCCGGGTATATGTATTTCAGTCGGAGAAACATGAGAGAAAGAGATAGTATGACATAGATTTAATAAAATTACGCACATGAGGATAGGATTTAAATAACTAATAAAAGTAAAATATTTTCCAATTCCAATTATATTATTTTTCTGATAATTTATTCGAGTCTATTTGTCACATACGGCATATAAAAATTAACGGAAATACAGTAACGCTATATCAATACTAAAACAAATAAAGATACACTACGTTTGCAATAACCTAACTTGAATTTATCATCACCCGAAATCACACTTGTTAATAGTCTTGATAAAACAAAAATAAATATACGGACAATCGGTACAATCTATGAAGTTATTTACTCAAACTTAAATATATTTCGTCACGATCTTCGGGTAAGATTTTGATCCACCCGCGATTTTTCGAAGTTATTTCCCGTGCCGTGGGTGCTTTGCGAGAGAGGAAGAGCCAGGCGCGGAGCGTACCTCGAGGTGTGAATCTCTGGTCACGTGATCTTAAATTGCTACGCTCCCGCACTCTTAAATAAGTCAACTACCAACTGGCGATTAATAGTGACCTATATTATCAAGGCCGCGGCGGGTCTTTTAAATTTACTTATACCAGTATGGCCCTTACACAGTGCCGAAGTAATTCTTTTCTTTTACTTAACATAATCTGTGCTTACAAAATATAAATTAATATGGAACATGTTCATGGCATATTTTTATCTTAACTCACATATACTATTGGCTATTATACAAGATATTTTTTCGATGAGGTTCTTTTCAGGCGATGCAACCACCTTAACATTATTAACCAGTGTAGAAATTGTGCCTGAAATTTGACCCAATTCTGACCAGATATCCGTGTAACTGGCCTGAATCTGGTACGGATACCGTGTCAGAATCGGGTGGGAAAATGTCTCACTTATTATTGCTTCCTCAAAGAGAAAGCATTGTTGTAAAAAAAAATTTGTTTGCATTTTTTAACGTAAAAACATACTATATGACTTGGGGAGTTCAAATAAACTACTCTCAAAAAATGTCTGCTGTATGCATACCTACAATTATTTTTAATGTATGTTTCTTGGATATGTTCTGCAACACTTATTTCACAACATATAGCAAGCTTGTCATCTTGCAACAAATCATTTGCTTTATCCATAACAATGTTTCTATTTATAAAGTCTGGAAACCCAGCAGTATTAATAGAATGGACAAAATTGTGTGACAATGTTCGTACATTACATTTTTCATTTCTACTGTTAAGCATATAAAATTTGAATTTGGCAAAAATGCTAGTTTGGCTTTGATTCTCAAGATAAACAGATAGAAAATCTTTAACATTATCATCTTTTCCTATTGGAAATAAACATATTCGCCATTCGATTCGATTTTTAACACCAGCTGATGAAAATCTTGATGAATAAATTGGTAATTCTTTTGGATTATCATTGCAAAAACTATAATTCCTTATTATCCATATATGTGAGTATTTTATCACTGTAAATTGTGAATTGCACCAATTTTCAGAAAAAATTGTTTCTACTTTTGGCTTTTTTATTGAAGGTTCACTTATGGCATCACTGTTATCCATTGTAGAATTTTTCTAAATTCTTTCATTAAATGCTTTTTAATAATTCAGTTACTACTTTAGTATTTTACTATTATTGGGAATAAGACTGAAAAGATATAATTAAAAATGGTATTTAAAATTTTCTAATATTGCGGTGCTTAAGGTGGGTCTATCCTGAAAATTTTGAATAATGTATTAAATACAGTGTATTTATTTACTTATTCACTTTTTACTGTATAATACTTTCTATAATATAGTCATATTTATTATAAATTAAAATTATTCAAATATTAAATGTACTCCATGTTCCTTTATATTACTCAAGGATTTCCAAAACAATAATTTTTCTTATTAAAAAATAGACATTCTTCTTTAAAAATTAACAATAAAAATTACTGAATTCTTTAAGGCGAGATATACTTGGATAGATTTTTTACCCCAACTCAACTTTTTTGATTCTTTAAAATAGTAATTGCAGCTCACTTTATACATTAGAAAGCTCAAATGTTTTTATAGTTATTCAATTACATAGGCTTATCTGAAGTTCACCATCTTCCCTAGTGGAAATTTCAAAATGTGAAAAACTGTGACTAATGTGTAAAAAAGTGTGTAAAACTATGAAATTTCGTGAGAAACTGTGAAATTAGGCTTACGCTTGGAACATAATTTTAAAAATATAGAATATTTCATAAATTTTGTCACAGTTTCTTACAGTTGTTGACAGTTTTTGACATAGTTTTTTACAGTTTTTCACAGTATCTCACATTTTATCACAATTTCTCACAGTTATAATTTCCTTTATATAAGAGAATGCAAAAAATAAATGTGAGAAAATGTGAAAAACTGTGAAAAACTGTGAAAAATTGTGCAAGATTTATTAGATAAAATACGTGTTTTAAATAAGTGTGAGAAACTGTGAAAAACTGTAAAAAAACTGTGATAAAATGTGCATATTTATTTGTAACAGATGTTCCAAAAGTATGTGTATTTTCACACTTTCTCACATTTATTTCATAGTTTTTCACAGGTTTTCACAGTTGTCATTTCCACTAGGGTTTGAAGCTGTTTCTCTCAGAGCTTCAGTTTTGGCAGTAAAAATGCTCCTTACGCATTAGCGCATGATGAAATCACTTGAAACTATACATGATTATTGTTTTTTACATTATAAACATATTGTTAGAGCAATTTTTATATAATCACTATATAAAGATTTTACTCGCATAAATCATACGGTAATACATCATTCTTTTTCGTAAGTTCATAAGCGCAAAATTTTTAGTTTATATTTTTACCTCTCTAAGTATATATGTTTAGAACTAAAGTTTGTCAAGAAAGTAAACTATACAATATTTTTGAAACATATAAAAATATTATGCACTGCAGATCTAGTCAATCAATAAATAATCTGATACATATGGAACATCATGAACATTGAAAAAGAGACGAAAAATGTCTAAAACGTAGTAATTAAAATGATTTTTTATAGCATAGGCTCACCTTGGCAATTATCTTTTTAGCACAAATATATTATAAGTATTATAAACTCTTACGTCCCAGACGGAAATATTCTTGTATGAATAACTGTATATAACTAGTTATGAAAGAAAATAATAGATAGAAACTATTTAAAACTATTCATAATAGTTTATATAGGTCGGAATTGAGACTTTTATAATAGTTATTATGAAATATAAACTGCAATTATTAGTCGATAAAAATGTTTAACAGTTATACATTTTTTTCAATTTGTTCGATGCATGAAGTATAGGCACATAAAAAAAAATGTATATCTGTTATTATCATTTTTTCAATACGTGGAATTTGGGCGCATGAAAAATTTTATATATAGCTCATAATTTGAAAGAAGATATTAAAATTATAAATAGTTATACGAAATAAATTATAATTCAAAACAGTTATAAATAGTTATAAATCTTTTGCACGATGTAATATTTCCTTGTTTGCAGTAAAAAGGAAAAGTTCAAAAAAAAATTTATAACTGTTTATAATTATTTATAACAGTTTATAGATATTATACATAGTCTCAATTCCGACCGTTATAAATTTTTATAAACAGTTATAAATACTTTCTTTTTTTTATGTGCTAAAACAATTTCCGTCTGGGGTGATAAAAGAAAACACGAGGAAATTCGTAATTAAGTCTCTTTACGAAGATTGAACGTAAGACCACAAATACTTGTATTTTGGTCAGAATAATCACTTTACAAATAAAATTATTGATAACTTTCTAAGTCCAAGCTCGCCTAAAGTTCAAAACGATCACCAACGAAAGAAAAAGTTTGTGACTTAATACCTACACTGCTGCAGTATCGTAAACAGAAAACAAATGCTACTTCGGTATACCTGTATACACCACAAAACATCGCTCTATACAGATATACGAATGACATAGCCCAAGCCCAGTATACTACACCAGTGCAGCTGAAGAAAAAGCAACCGCGCGCGAGTAAAAGAAGAGCAAGCAAGCATGCATTTACGATCGCGATGAAAGAGGAGGGAAAAAGCGCTTCCTTCTCTCTCAAGCTCGCAACAGTATCCTCCGAGTCCCCCCGTGCGCGCGAGAGGGACAGCGCTAGGCGCGGGGGGAAAAACCTCACACGTCGCGTGGCGCTGCCGCGCACCACCGCGCGCGACATTCCATTCCCGCAGTGCGGGAGGAAGCGCCGTCATCGGCAATATCCCCTCGATCGCCGTCGCCTCGCGCAAACAAACAAGGAAAGCAATAAATCATCTGATACAAATTCAACATCCTCGGGTTATACCTCGTGTACCAGCAAATACAATGCCACCGTCCGTCTTCCGACGCGGAATCGACTCGCGTAATATGCCCACAGGTAGTGCGCTCGAGTGACATGCATCGCGAGGCGACGGCCGCTGATCGTTTATCGCTGCGCGAGGAAAACCTAACCTCCCGCGACGACGCGAACGACGCAAATTGCAAATTCGACGTGGAAGAGCGAGTGTGTGTGTGTGTGTCTGTTATATAGGTTGTGCGCGATAATCAAGCACCTGTGATAAAAGGAGAAGAAAAAAAATAGAAGTCATTCCCGTGCGTTCGTATAATAGGAGTTGTGTTGTCGCTGCTCCTCGTCGATCTTCTGCTGTTTTCCTTTTGTTTGTTGCGCCACAGAAGAGGAAGAAGAAGTGTACACACACCTGCTGCTCAAAGAGTGGAAAATCCACTTGCGGACGACTGCAGTGTCCTGTTTTTTCTCCGGAGCGGATCGAAGATAAGAAGGAAAGTGCGCTTAGAAGGTGGGTGTGATATGGGGGAAAAAGGGACGAGCTTGAGCGTGAGATTTGGCGATTTGCGCGTGGTTTGAGAGCTTTTCGGCCAGGTAGGTCATCAGCTGATAGGCGTAAACAACTTGGCATTGGTGATTTTTCTTTAGATGTAGTTTTGGGGAAGTGATACAGTGTAGACAAAGTGTAATAATAGCTCGTCTGCAGTGTTCAATTATTAACAACGAACAGTTAGAGCTGACAAACAGTAGCTTTATGTTTCATTTGACTTGATAGAATAACAAGTAAAAGCGCATTTTTATCTAATTCTAGAAAATAATTATAATGGATGAATTGATGAATTATTTTAGGAGGCAAAAGGTAGTTAGAAATTTAATGTCATGCAGTTTTTTTGTTTATCAAGATTCTTTATCGGCTGATAGGCATGAACAACTGATGGTTTGATTCTTTAAACATTGTTTTATGGAAGAAATATATTGTAGACCAAATGTGTAATAATAGCTCTTCTGTACTAGTGAATAATGAAAAAGCTGGCAAAATGTAGATCTATCTTTATTTCACTTGATAAAAAATAATAATAAAGCCTCATTTTTATCTATTTCAACAGAGGAATTATAATGAATGACAATGTTGTTTTATTGTTACAAAGTTCAAAATTATTTTAAGAAGCAAAAATAATTAAGAAATTAAATGTTGCGTGTTTTATTTGTTTAAAAATATTTTTCATCGGCTGATAGACATATATGCTAGACAGTTTGATTCTTAAAATGTAGTTTTGGAAAAGAGTTATTGTAGACCAAATATGTAATAATAGATCTCCTTCATTTACTAGTAATGAAGAGTGAACACTGACAAACAATAACTGAGTTTTTATTTGATTAAATAAAATAATAATACAGTCACATTATAGATTACAGCAAAAGAATTATGATGGATTAAGTACTAGATATTGTTTAACATTTCATAATCATTTTTAGAGATAAAAATGTCAGGCATTTTGCTTGTTTGTCAAAATTTTTCTTGGAATAAATTAAACATTATTATTCAATAATGTAAACTCACGAATGTGCTTAATAAGAAAATACTGTACACTGTATAAAAGGATTGTAAAATTACTGTACTCAAAACTCAAAATATTGGTACCTATGTGTATTAAGAATTATAATTAATTATTATTATTATTATTCATTAGATGGTCATGAAGAATGATTTATATTAAAAATATTCAAGTAACATTTTAGTTTTTGGAGTACTTCAAAGATAGATACTAAATTAAAAATATAAACATTACATAATATTTATTTATTTATTTTATAATTATTAATATTAATTAAACCATTTAAAATATCGTTTAGTGAATTAAATATTTTTTTATATTTGCAGATTTTAAGATATTTATCTTCAAAATGAACTTTGAGGTAAACAGACTGCGTACCTTCCAGGACTGGCCAGCAAATTCTGCTGTCAGTCCCACACGAATAGCCAAGGCAGGCTTCTATTACACGGGACAGACACAGGTGGTACAATGCTTCCTGTGCGGTACAACCGTTTCTGAATGGAACTACGGCGATCAGGCAATGGCATTACATCGAGCAGCTAATCCAGAATGTCCATTTGTTTTGGATTCAATCGCTACGTGCAATGTGCCGATAATCGCTACAAGTAATGACTCCATACCTCCAAGCTCTATGGATAGTAATCATAATGAAAATAGTGAATTGAGCTCACCAAGAAATGCACAAACAGATCTCACAAGATATTCTCACAGACTAAATACATTTGAGAATTGGCCCATTCCTGCAATTGTTTCGCCAGAGAGACTAGCCGGGTCTGGATTTTATTACCTCCAACAAGCAGATATGGTGAGTAATTTAAAAAAATTCTTGCACTAAAAATTATTGAAATAACAGCATCTACAACTATAAAAATCTTAAGAACAATTAGAAGTATAAATGAAAACATAATTTAGGTAGCTAATAGCATATAATAGAATTATTAATTGAATCAAAACATAATTTATTATGTTTGTGTACACAATAAATGTTACTAGAGTCTATATATTTTTTCTTATAAACTAAAGATGAATGATGAAGAAAAAGTATATTAAAAAACATTATTTTTGCAGTATTAAGTTTTAAGTATAATGAGTTTAAAGAATTTATTTATGAATTTCATATTCTTTTGTAGGTTGAGTGTGTTTACTGTCAAGGTGTGATATTAAAATGGGAGCCTGGCGATGATCCCGATCGAGAGCACAGGATACATTTTCCTAACTGTGATTTTTATATGAGGGAAGAAACGGATGAAGGTATAATAACAAAATATACTTCTTTCATTTTATTTTTTCTCAATGGTGTTTTTCTATAAAAACTAAGAAATTATTAGTTAATTTTAATTAACAATGATCACATGCTCACTTAGCAGAGTTAAATTCGCGATTTTTTGCTAACCTTGCCAAAGTAAGTGCACACCAAAGCAACATATGAGCATTAGTACGTCTGAGCCAAACTTATTGATATTTAGCCAAGTATATTGATGCATTCTAAATATAATCATTTTGGCAATGTCAATGTGCAAGGTAAACTTTTGTTGCATACGTCTGCATAAATTGCTTAAATGATCAATGTTTTTCTCTTCATTTGATTGAAAGACGTTTTTCGTTGAACACTGAATGGGTTCAGGTACTCTTAATTAAATTGTGAGATTTTTTTTTTAATTTCTTGCTCAACTAAAAATATTTTTTTGTGACTTAATCCATGTTTATCAAGTATACATTGCTCTGAAGAATCATTGATACAATTAAATAAGAAAAAATCAAATTTTTTAAAATTCACTGGCTGATAAATATTTTACTTTATATCAATAGAATTGAGAAAACCCACATAATTTTGCAAAATTATAAAAATGATGGTGTTTTAACGTGTAGATTTGTCAGCGGAAAACGTGGAGCTGGGCAATGTCAAGTTAATGCCTGGTACGACCTCCAACTTTACAGAGTTGGGTATACAACATCATTCTGCTCCAAGACAGCCAAAACATGCAACATATGAGGGTAGACTACGTACTTTCCAAGGATGGCCTAGCAACTTAAGACAGACTCCAGAAATGCTAGCAGATGCTGGATTTTATTATGTTGGTGAGTCTATTCAAATGATACTAAATATGTATTCTTATTGACTAAAGTTTACATATTTCAAACATATTGCACTAGTTCATCTATGAAACGGCATTCAATTTTTTACTTATTAATATGAAATCCTTTTAAAAATCGAGATGGATCAAATTAAATTATATTGCAGGTGCTCAAGATCAAGTGCGATGTTTTCATTGTGATGGAGGTTTAAGAAACTGGGAAGAGACTGATGATGCCTGGGTGGAACATGCTAAATGGTTTCCTAAATGTGGATATGTTGCTTTAGTAAGAGGGCAAGACTTTATAAAACAATGTATTGAGCACAGACCACCTTTGGATCCTGCAGTAAGTATGCTTTTCTTTTAGTATCATTTAGTTTATTTTGAAATTTCATTATCATTTATTATTTTAGATATTAGCCAGTGTTCCTGATGACAGTGCTGACGTAACAGTAATGCCACCAGTATCTCCTGCAATTGCACTTCCACAGCCACCACCAGTTCAACGAGTCACAGATGCAGACTTGGAAAGACTTCTTGGCACAGCACCAGCTGTGGTCAGTTATTCTTTTAGTATCATCTTTTATTATTGCAAGTATCGATTATTGATCAAACTTTTTTAATTTTAGGCCGCACTTGAAATTGGTTTACATGTGGGTAGAATTAAAATGGCATTAAAAAGACGAATGGAGCAAACAGGGTTACCATATGCGAATGCTGATCAACTCATTGAAGATGCTACTCAAATACAACTAAGGGAAGAAGATAACATGTATGTTCAAATATCATATGCATTATTATTTTTAAATTATTATTTATAAATAGACAAGTATAAGATTTTATTTAAATGATTTTTAAAAATTACAGGGCCAGCAGAAGAACTCCCGATTCTCCATCTGCGGAGCTTACTCATTTGTTAAATCAAATCATAACTGCAACTACTGCAGAGGCTGCAAGTAGCTCAAGTGCTCAGATAGAAAGCATGTTGAACAATGATAGAGACCAGAGTTCTGCTTCGCAAAGAAGAAGAAGAAGACGGCCACCTCACGAAGTAGAATCGGAAACCCAAACGGATGTTGAGGAAAAAGAGATTGATGCTAATAAAACTGGTGAGTTTGAGAATCTATCTTTTTTTGTTAAGTTTATAAAACCAGGGAAAAAATGTTGTACAAGTGTATCACGTTAAAGTATCTTACTTATATTTGATTGGATAACTAAAAAAGTATTCTTACTACGTGTATTAAAGAAAATATTACGTACATTTAAATAAAATACTACATGTATTAAGCAAAATTTTTCCCTGTAAGATTTAAAAAGAACAATGAAGATAAAATAAAAAAAAAACATTTTTAAAACAGTCGCTTTAGAGGAAGAAAACCGAAGATTGAAAGAGGCTCGACAGTGCAAGATTTGCATGGACCGCGAGGTCGCCGTTGTTTTTCTGCCTTGCGGCCACCTGTCGACCTGCGTCTTTTGCGCGCCCTCGCTCACGCACTGCCCGATGTGCAGGCAAGAGATTCGCGCCACGGTCCGCACGTTTCTGGCTTAACTCAACGAACAAAGTAGAATCCCGACCGAGGCAGTTCCACACACGGGAAAGGAGTCAATTTGGTTTTATCGAATCGGTTTTTTCTCAATCGTCCGAAACTATGATTCACGATATATTTGATGAATTTTGAGAGCTATATCACGACGGTCCGGAAGCCGTCATCTTTCGCTTTGTGTACATTTGAATCTTTTTTAACCCGTAAGTACCAAGGTGGTTTCTACTTCATGCACTATAATATGTTATTCTCGAATTGTATAATTAAGTTGAAGATTTGAATTTGAAATCGTGTCTGGTAGAACTTATCTCAGTAGATGGGGGTTAAATATAAAATTATTGAAAGTGCAGTGATTGTTATAAAATACACTTGCTGTGTGTACGCATAATATGTCAATAGAAAATTGAATGAGGAATTGTTATAAACAATTAAATGGGTTGGTCGTCAAGCTGCTTATAACTTTTATCTACTACATTTTGACTTAGTGATACATTTATCAGATATTAACATTAATCTAAAGAAACGAGAATTTGAAAAATTTAGAAAACTTAGCGCAAGCTGTAGTTATAAAGCTATTTGAATTCTGTAAGTAAAAGTTGTAATCTTCTATGATCCAGTACCTCAATTAACTAATATTTTTAAAACGTGAAACTCATTTTACTATAAAGTTGTTAAAGATGAAGTGATTCTAATATTAGAATAGAGGCAATATACAAATACTGCCCTGCTGTAAAGTGTCTATCTTCGTTACTTGAATGAAGAAAATCACTTGATTAACTGTGAATGTGAGCTTATATGGCGATATCGAAAAATGCACCTGACAATATGTTTTAAGTATTACAGAAGAAACATTCGAAAAAATATAAAGAAAAAAAATATATTATATATATATAAATAAATATATATATATATATCTTCTTACAAACGTAGATGTAGAGAAGTGAGTGTATAATTGTTATAATGTTTATTTGGAACAATGGTCTTGAAACAATCGATTGTAAGATAAAAAGTTATCGAAGCCAAACTTCAGCTAGACTGAATCCACAATATCATTGAGATATTTTCATTGATTTGTATACAAGATTTTTTTGAGGTACAATTTAAACATTTTTAGTATTTTTAGTAAGAAAGTACAAACAGAATATATTATATTTTTATTCTACAAATATCGCTCTAATTAAGAAACCTTTTCTTTTTATTATGTTGTTTAAACTTACTCTGGTTTAAACACTGATTCTCCTAAAGAAAAAAAAACAATAGAAAAATAGTACTATTTCGTTTATATTAGTTCGCAATATTATTTTTTTACGTTCGGAATAGCTGTTTAAAATGAGAAAGAAAAAAGTGAGTGCTTGAATGTTCCTGCAAGTTGTTCGTATATTTTCAAACCACTGAAGTTTGATGCTGTGCGTTCCCACGCTTAAGAAAACGTGATATGAGATGTGACTTTACAACGCTTAAAAACCTTAGATATATCTAACTCGTGATGTGAGTTTTCCTGTTAAAAACTTAGCACGTCGCCGTAATGAAATGAACGACAAAAAATTAATTAGTCCGAAGTGAACATGATTTACTCTTCTAGCTGAGTAAAATGAGTTGTATTTTAGAAGTTGTAAATGTGTTTCTATTATATATAATAATGATAAAAGAAATGTTGTTTAGTGTATATATAAGTATATCTTATATAAATTCTCAACCTCAACGAGCGCTATTTATTTTTGCGAAACTCTATCTATTTACTTTGTTGATTATGTATACACGCGTATGAAAGGTACGCAAAGTTATTTGAACACCAATTGAAAAATATAATCTGTATAAAATGAAGAAAGTGTACATTTATCTTATTTCTTCTATGTGGATGGCGAGCGTCAACCTCGGGCCAGTAGATGGCGCGAGCGGGATAAGACTCCAACCAATCAGAGCGTAGAGATCGCTGCTTCTCATTGGCAGGAGTCTTATTTTACCGTGCTGTCATCTGGCAAAAGTTTGCTAGGTCGCCATCGTCTATGTTATTAATGATAAGTATACCTACGTTGATTCTCTTTATACCATTTTTCATTGTATGTCTATCTAACTATTAAACTGCTTAAAAATTTACAAACTTCATTTTTTCTAGTTAAAAAATTGTGAGATTTTCGTTTTACAATGTTAAACCGTATTGCATATTATTATGGGTTTATTTTATTAAAAGCAGTGCAATATTTGAAGATGTATTTTAATTAATAATTTTAATTGAGTTTAAAACATACATGCTGTTTTTAAATAAAAATTTAACTAACAATGTAAAATAGATACACAGTAAGCAAACTGAAATGCGAGCGCGTGAAACACTCGAGTGTGTGTGCACCTGTTAAGATGTGCGTTTAAAGTAGGTATAAGTAAATGATTAAACATTCTGAGGGGCTGTGTAAAATAGCAGGTGTTTTGCTTATGAGAACTCGTGCGTTATAAAGTTCACCGTGTACGCAGCTTTTTCAGAGCACCTGTTTACATCACGTTTCCGCTTGAATTGAAACATGCATATTTTTTTTATTCTATGAAATATATTTAACAAAACCTTGTAGACGAATTTCAACATATTTCATAATAACATTATTAGGAATACGAAAATAAAAAATCTCAAAATACTAATGCATTTTTAATATTTATAATATACTATGGAAAAAATTAGAAATATAAGTTTTATCATAATCTTACAATTGTAGATTTGCGTAGATTATTAAATTCATGCATGCTCCACGATAGGTCATATTTCAATATATATTGTATTAAACAAATATAATTACATCCTAAGAAATATTACCGTATGAGATTCACGAAAGAATGAACGGTAGAAATATTGATATACCACTAGTACACGCCTAGAAACCTTTTATTATGAAGCTTGATACTCTCTCAGAAGATTGCGTAATACTATGTAATTCTAGAAAAAATGACATTGAAAATATTATCATAAAAATGCTTGGACAATACGTTTTTTTAACGATTCATTGCACAAACATAGTAAAACAACGGATGCTTTGTTCTTCGAGAGAAACTTTCAAAATATCTTTTAGATATCAACTAAATTAAATATTCTGCAACATGCGATTACGACTTCTGCCATTTCCGTTACAAGTTAGGTCAATCGTAACTTTATTCGTTGAAGAAAGATGGTCGTTATTTGACATTCATGCAAGTATGCAGGCAGATAAAAGATATCGCTTAGCCAGACAGAACTTGGAACGAGATCACTTCTCAGAATTCCCGTTGCTGAGTCAAAGCGATATTGAAACAAATGACACATTGCTTAAAACCTTTTCTTCCTTTAGTTGTAAAATGATAAATTATGCAAAAATTCAAAAATATTTTAAAAGCTTACGTAATTAAAAAATTTGATAACTCTTTTTTAACGAAAAGGTACACTCGACGTGGCTACATTCTGATCGAACGTTTTTAAAATGCTCCAATGAGATTGTCCCATTCACAGAAATTAACCAATAAGATGACACAATTTTAAAACATTCGATCAGAATATATCCACGTGGAATATGCATATTATGTAAGTTTTAACATCTGGAAAAATACAGTACCTGTGGTAACGCAAAACACACGTATATGCAATAAATAATATAGAAAAGTCTGCAACCACGAACTCTAGAATAGAATTAAGCTAAATGCATATTTAAGATAAATGATAAAAATATTCCGTCAGTGAATTATTAAACATAAAAACACAGCTTCCCCCTGCACATATAAAAATAAAATGAGAAGGTAACGTCCGGTGCTTAAAAAAAAGCAAGCATACTGTGTCATTTTTTAAAAGTGTTAATCTAAAATATAATAATTTATTTATATAACAAATGGTCAAAGAAATCCACTTTCACTTTAACGAAGACTAACTTAAAGGCGGAAAGTATGTTTGCCAGATGTAAGCGCGCTACCGCCAAAGGTTCTTTATGATAACATCTATATTTAACTTTTAACATGTTGGTATTTCCGGTCTTGCCCTCTTTGATTAGTAAGCCAGCAGTCTGAGAGCTCCACCGTCTTGACTCGACTGAACTGGAACAGCCTTCAAGGCCTGATCAACGTTTGCTTTTGAATCTCAGCAGTTATTAAAAAATTACTTTTTATTAAAAAAAATAAGTTTCACATGCTGTATTAAAATATTTTATTTTAAATAGTATACAAATATTGCATGAAAAATTATTTTCAAAATATTTAAATTTATTACTCTTATAACAAATGATGTTTATCTATGAAATTAAATAAAAGTATGAAAGGATATCGTAAATATTAACTATCAATTACTAGAAGCACATAGTTATTTAAAAATAACATAATAAAGAATTTCGTAAAAAAATATTTAGACACTTGTTTAATTACTGTATTGAGTATATAATAAAAAAAGAACAATAGCAAAAAGAGATATTTTATTTATAGATAATGAAACCACTTTTAAAATCGTAGAGACGTAATAAATAAAGAAGGTGCTGAAAATTACGCTAATATATAAATAAGTTCAGCAAATTAGTATAAGTATATGTCATATGATATTTAACATCTGGATAGTAGAGAGACATTTTACATTTATATAATATTTATGTCAGAACAGTTGGACATAAAAAGCATTTCAAACGAAACAATCGTTAATTTTGTATAAGTTAGCGCATTGTTAATACTTTAATCAGGGAACATTTTCAGGTGTACAACATAATTAGTAAGTTTAACAAGGCTGAACATATTGTTAGTGGATCCAATAACAAGTAATCCCAGTTCTTTTCCCCAACATTTTTGACATCCATAAAATAATGCAACCACTCAAATTTTATTAATTTAATCTTCATTTTTGTATATTTGAGAAATTAGTAAATCGATATAACTAATCGCATTTATTTAGAATTTTTGTATACACGCTTTGCATGTTAAGTAACTTTTTAGAAATTTTTCATAATAATGTAAATCAAGAAACTGTGTAAATCGTTATGTAAAATGATACTAAAAAGAGTCATTTATAAACGCAATCGAAAATATGGGCAAAAATCATTTTTTGTAAATATTCTCTTTATCTAAAGTTTCAAACGTATTTATGAACAATTTTGCCGTGCAGTTTGTAAAAATTCTCATTCTACAATTAACATTTGAACACAATCACAAAAAATATATATTCAGTGTAGTACATTTTAAATTAAAATTTGTTCTCATTGTATTATCAAAGAGTTGAAATGAAGTATAAAGCGTTGACAAAGTGTACTTTGTAAATATTATTATCTTTAACAATTGGGTACTTTCGTGAAATTTCTTCTTTCGATGGTATCTATGATTTGGATAAAGTACACAAGCCGACTGTTTACTTTTTTCGAATTTTTCAACAAAATTGAAATCCAAAGCAATTTTAATTTATTAAAGTTCCATTGAATGACGTCACACCTATATGTAACATCAAATGGTGCCGCTACATAAACATGACGTTACCAACATACTTAAAGCGCTGTAACTTTGTTAATAATGGGTTAATCGCAAAAATTCGAAAAGTTCACAAATAAAGCAACAAATAATTTATCAAATCGCAATATAAAAAAATGCCATGCAGTACTTAATTTCACCAGATAATTAAAAGGATTTTATGAAAATACATTTTTAGATTAAAATTTTGCAGTCTTATAAGCATAAGTTAAGATATCTTTGTGAGGATTGAATTAATTCAACAGAAGTTACAAAAATACATTTTTAAGTAAATATAATACATTATTTCATTTTCAATTTGAAGTCTTTATCTCTAAAAAAATGAAAATTTATAAATAAATGGCTTTAAAATGAAACCGATTGGTTAAGGGCAGGCACTACGTACTGAAAATTGGCGTTTCAGTCGTTTTTATATTTTATGTCCAATAATTTTTAATATTTTTTTATGAAACAGTTTTTCATAATTTCAGAAAATTGCATTTGCTTATTTGTCATAACATTATTGAAACGAAAATGAGACAAGTGAATTTTGAAAATGCTGCACACGCTAAAATCATATTAATACTATAATCACATATCAAAAAAATAATTATTAAAAAAATTAGTCGGATATTAGATTTATTTAGTACTAAACTATTAGTAACAATGTTAAATCACTAAAATTATTATGATATATATCTATGCCATAAATAATGAAATGATCACAGATGTTTGCGAAATTGATCGAGGTATTCATAAAATCATACATTATAAATAACCACAAATAAAAATCAATCGAACTCAAGTTACAAAGAATCAGAATCACGAGTACCACATGAAATACATCTTCAATTTTCCCACCGCTGCAACTGACGCAAGAAAAATGCAAACGCCGACCGCCAGACGTGCAACAGTTATGACCGAAATATCCCCAATATAAATTTGCATTCAATTACGCGCCTTACAACAATAGGCGTCGCGTGCATAATTCATGCAACCGATACGTGCAGGCATCCGTGAAAATGACTCATCGAATTTTCCCAGCTCGTAAAAGGCAATCGCAGACAAAAAGAAGAAGAGCAGAAAACACGCGCGCGCGCGCGCAATGATTCTGCAATGGAAATCTCAGAGCCGCCCCATAAATTGTAACAAAATGGCGAACGGTGTCATTGACACAAAGGGGGGAGAGGGAACGAAAAGCCCATTCGGGCAGACCCTTCAACCTACTGTACCGGGTGCGTTGTATCGCCGCTGCAGCGCGGCGCGAATAAAGAAATTACCCAAAAATCTATATAGATATACAGCGACGAGGTGCGCGCACCCCTCGGAAAATCGGTGGCGCATCCCGCCAGCCGGCCTGTCGCCGTATCAAGCACCGTCTTTCTCTCTGTCTCGATTCTTTGTCTGAATTTCTGTGACCTTTGCCACGAGGTGTAGTTGGCACGGTGTATCGTGAGATTGCGTGATTTTTCACTTCAAGTTTGGTATGGTGTAACCGCTTTTAAAAAATCATCTAAAATAAATCTTTTTAGGGTTTGTTGAAACATCTTAAGTTGTATAAAAAGAAACATTATTTTATTCACTTAATTTTGCGAAAAACTACCGAGATCGCAGCATTTAAACAATGTACATTATATGCAGAGTACATTATTATGTGTTTGTTTACAGATTCATTATCGTACGGGGCTAAAATATTAACATTTTTAATAAAAAAAGACGTATTTATAAAACTTAATAGCTCCCTAGTGAAAATGAAAAAAGTAGTGAAACTTAATAGAACGTAAGAAAACGTAAACAAACGTAACAAATTGTAAGATACTATTGGATTTTGAACATTTTTACATTATTCTTTACGTTTATTTTATACATATTTAGGTTTTATTGTGTTTCCTTACGTTTTATTACGTTTCGCAATTTCGCGAAAATAATATAGCTTGAATTTTTCACCGATCTTGGCGAGGCATATACAAACCAATTAAGTAACGTGTACAAAATAGAAATTTTAGTGAGCGGAATTTTCAGTGTGAAAATGTAATCTAAAGTAATAACACGTATAAGAAAATATAAAGAAAATAACAAAATCGTAAGAAAATGTATGAAAATATAATATATAACATCCAAAATACAACAGTCTTTTACGTTTTGTTACGTTACCGAAGAATTTTCTAATTTCCACAGGGGTTCATTTTTATTATTTTTCAATAATTGAATGTATAGTCCATACGATAAACATTATCCACGCTTTAAGAAAAATTTAGTTTTTTTGTATTTGAGATTTCATGTATATTGTAGAATTTAGTGAATAAAATAATATGTAATTTCTATTACATCTTAAAATAGTATTAAAAAAATTTCTAAAAAGATAAGAAATTCTTGAATAGCCGCTACTTAACAGAGTTTATACTATATAATTCAGTAAATTTACCTTTAAATAGCATTTCACAAAGTTACAAATAATGAAACAAATATGGAAATCGAAGATAATGTGCACTGGCTAATATATATTTAGTTTCAAAAGTTCTATTTTTAGAACACAAACGTTTATACTACTTTTATATTTTTAGTTCTCGTCTGAAGAAATAATATAGGTTAATAACAATTTATTTGAAAATTTGTTAAAACACTTAACGTTTATCGTCTATACAATCGGTGTCAAAAGTTATAGTTCTTCACTTAAAATAGATAATAATTCTGTGGTCGTAAGGCATGTATGTACTACTTTTCAATTGCGAGTGATTTTGAAATATTGCAGCTTAAATAGTAAGAATTTATAAAGTACTGTACAAGTCTTTACCTTTTTTCAAGTCCATTTTTATAAGAAAAACCGTCATCGTAGAATTAAAATTTTTCTGAATAAAAACGCTTAACTTCAAAAAAAAGTATTGTGGTCAGTTAAATTTTTTTTTCTGTCGGCATAAAATCATTTGATAGTAATCATAATCCATACTTTATAATGCATTTTGAATTTTAAAAGTTAAACTAAACTTGACAAATTTCATAACATTTTACAGTTTCTTTATGGCGTGTCATGCTCTTGTATTATAATGACTTCAATTCAAAACTTTGAGAGTATCTCTTTTAATGCTCGAGGTATATATTTATTAATAAAATTCCTAAAGTTCACACAAAATGCCGTTCCACGATCTATTCAAATATATATTAGATAAATAATATATATTAGATAATAATATATATATATATATATATATATTAGATAAATAATATATAAATTCTTTTTAATCCAATTTTTAGCCCATGTCTTCTTGCAACCACAGAATTCATTACACAAAATACTTCTTCAATTTTCGTCTTTCAATTTTCAAAATGAGCCACGTTAAAAATAAACTGCATCAGTTAAAATAAGTTTCCACTGTATTTTTGTGATCACAATTTATTCACAATTTTTAGTTTATTAATTGCAATCACAAAAAATAATTAAACTTTACTATTAATCCACTCATAAAGTCACAATATAATAATAAAAAAAAATTAATTCATAACTAAAAGTGAATAACGATATTATAGTAAGCGGATATATCAAGTACTATAGTATGCTTTTATAGTGAAATCTTTAAAAAATGTTAAGAGCGTTAAATAAAAACGTTGCATCGACGGTGTCTCCCTTATACTATCGCCCTCGGTTTTTTCTTGTTTAAAGAGATATAAAATCCTATAATATCCCGATACAAAAGTAATTTATACCAAAAACTACCATCGTACTAAGCAACCATATAATTTAACGATTTTTTAACCAAAAATACCGAATACGACAGTAACTGTCACCCCATCATCTGAGTATTCAACAAATCCCTACTCATGTAACCAAAATACAAAATCCTCCACAAATTTCCCCGTTTCTCGACTATCCCAGAGACTTACATCACAGGTAACGGCGTTCTCGCGAAACGCAGCGCAGCGTCGTCTTTCTCGATCGATCGGCCGCGCGCCCGCGTGGAAATTCGCCACGTCTACCCTTAGGAGAAAATCCGCCCTTCCACGAGCCGCGCGCGGGGTAGCTCCTCTCTCTCTCTCTCTCTCTCTTCTTCCTCTATATACCTACCCCCGTGTAACCTCTTCCCCTCTCTACCTAGCATCTCGCGTACACACGCGAGGTGTAACGATCCACTCCTCGGGGGTAGCGGTAGGTAAGGCGTGGGTATATATAGTGCTGCACCTTCGCTGCGTCTCGAGGTCTTTCGGAAATGCAGTTCTGCGCTTTTGTGCGATTTTTGGAGTGGAGGTCTGCCGATTTTTGGTAAAGAAAAAGGATTTTTTTGCATATAATTAATCTGTAACTTTATAAGGAAAAAAGATACATTTTTTATGAGTTGAATGCGTTTTTCTTTGTAATGTGATGAATTTTTAATTTTAACGATATTTTTTTTTTAAATTTATTTTTCTATTATGATGTTTTCGTAATTTTAATGTTCCGTGTATACAATTATTTGTGGGATTTTAATTTGGAAAAATAATAATCATAAAACGTTATTGAAAATGTTAAATATAATTTATTATACTCAATAGTTATTGGAAATTCAAATTTAATACAAAAAAGTACAAATGAACAAAATAAGGAATAATAACAAAGAATTTTCTTACTTTAATAGTAATATACAAGACTGTAAACATTTTTGAAACACTGTTATTCTGTAAGTCTGATATATAACACACATTGTAAAATTTATCTATTTTAAGCCAAATAGATTTCTCTTTGAGAAAGTAAAATTGATTTTGGTTCATAATTCGGATATATTTCAATGAAAATAATGTAAAATTCTATAAAAAAAATTATTTTTTAGTTATGAAAGCAACCCTAAAATGTTGCCTCTCTAGAATAAAAAATAAAGATATTTTAAAAAATGAGAAGATCTCCACCTTAATTTTTACACTATTATTATTATTACAATGTTTCTTTTTCATAAAAAGAAAATCGTTAATGATTTTATTTTATTTTAACGAATAATATTTGTAGGTTTGATACTATATGAATGTTAATTTTCCTCTAAACAGAAAAAAATAGATACGTTGAAACATAATAATATTCAGGAAAAAAATTATTCTTAGATTTTGTACACTATACTAGTTCGTAAAAAAAACCCTTTTATTACCAATAATTCTAGAAAAGATAAAAACACTGTAGGGGAAGATAAGAAAGAAACAAAGATTATTTTGCAAATGTATTGTAAGATTATAAATATGTGAAAATAAAAATAATAACTTGTAAGTATATATGATTGTAAGTATTTAATATATATTGCAAGTAAAATATTATGAACTGCGTTGTATAAAAGACGATTGGGAAAGAAGAAACAAGTGGAAATTATTTATGATGTTTAGGAGAGCAACAAAGATAAGAAAAAACGATTGACTAATAGAAATAATAATATCCGCGTTATCTATGTATTCGACCTACTTTAAATTATTTATATAATGTAGGCCTATTTACTTAAATAGTATATATTATACATTGAATTTTACAAATTTGCGACACATGATGTTTATAATTTTAAATTTTAATGTTTCAAATAAGATATCATAATATATAATTTATCACGATATATAAATTCATGTTCTTTTTTCTCTTTCATTGTATTTATAATATTAAGAATGAAATAAATCTTAAAGTCAGGCAGTAAACTCAACTGATGACAACATCATAACTATTGCAGTTATTCAAAGAGAAATTAAACTCTCATTTAAAATTAAAAGTAATAAATTAAATAAACAGCTATATATTGTAAAAATTACTAATCGATACCTGATTGAATGATTCAATGAGTATAATATACAGAATGACAAATAATAGGATATAAAGCAAAACTCTAAATCGGCAATCGATCGAAAAAATATATATTTACCGATCATCACAAGCTATAAATCAAATTTAAACAATGTGGAAGGGTGAGCAAGTATTTAAATATAGTATTTTAGAAAGAAGGTTTTGATCATAAATGATTATTTAACATTGCATGAGAATTTACATTTTTCTGTGTTTATATATACCTTGATTCATATAAAATGAAATGTAAGTATAAACCTAACTATAATTTTATATGTGTAGTACATACATTTGAACTTGATTGGGAAAAATCTATTGATATATACAATTATTGATATATACCTATGCATTAGGAAATTATTGTAGTTCCAATAATACTTAGTAGAACAGGCTATAACAATACCGATTAACAATCTTGTATATCTCACACACAATTGTTTTACACACCTAATTTGGTCTTCACTTTGGGTAGACATATATACGTGTATGATTCTGTAATATTGTATAAAAAATGTTTTATAAAAAATGTATAAATCGACGATTTGTTTGTTAAATGCTTAGAGTTATATGTTAAGAATGTAATTTTAAATCGAATAATAAATAGGTAAGAATACACTATACAGATTTTTAACAAACGGCATCATATTGTAATAGACAATAACATATAAACCTCTTAACTGTCCAGCAAAATCATTTCGAAGTGGAACCAAAATGTCAATGCCAAAATCGCTCATTAAAATTCTATTCAATATGCAATTTTCAACTTATAAATTAAAAATAACTATTTTACTTAAATGATGCGCACACAAGATGTATTTGATGTAGAACCGAGGTGACTTGCGCTTTTGCAGTCCTGACATTTTGGACCCACTTACTTCGGACCGTGCATACGCGGTCATGCCAGTCAAGGAGTCAATCGCTTATAATTTTAAAAATGTTTGTGCTTTCTTCAATTCGATATCAGTGTGCACTTTTTTAATGCATTAACGAAGTGACGTTACATAATACATACATGTAGGGTTTCCTTCTGAAAATACAAAAAAGATCATAAATCGGCTTACGATCTCTTCAAATTTCCAGAGCACCGCCCAAGTACACAACATCCTTGCCTATTCTCTCGCCGACACCTACGATTTTTTCAATCAACAACTCACACCCAGCCTGCGCCGTCTTCACCTTCTCCTCGTCCTCTCCTCGCCTCTCCAACTCTCCGCCCCAGCCACGTTACGTCGATACACCAGAAGAACACACCCGGCCCAGAGCTAGCTCATCTCCCTAGACAGACTCTTCCTATAAACTCGCCCCTCCAGTGTAACGTTGCACCTTTCTCTCCCCTTCTCTCTCTCAACCAACCCCGGTTCCCTTCGCCCTGCGTGTACATCCCTACTCCCTCCTTTCGCATCCCTCTCCCTTTCCTATCCAGGGCTTCCGTGGCTCTGTAGCTGCAGCCCCCCAGCTTTTTCCAGGGCTCGCGCCGCTCACTCTCTCTCTCTCTCTCTACTACCCCTCCGTCGAGATAAAGCGCGAAGGACGAGCCCTTCCGACGCGGCGCGGCAGTTTTGCGTCGATACTCTCTGGTGGAGTGTCGATGCTCCCCCCTGGACTCTGTGGATTGTATCAGGGGTAGATTTTGGAGAGCGCCAGCGCTGTAACTGGTTGCTTCGATTTCGTCATTTTTTTCAAATTGCCGCGCGGAAAGTAATTACGGGTATAGGTATTACTTTGAGTGGAGAATTTTTTACACACTTTCAGGATGTTACCGAGGGAAGAGAAGAAGCACGAGACCTGCGGTATAACGATTGGTATTATATGCAAAAAAGGACGGTGGAGAGTGTAATAATAGCCATAGCCTTGGGAATAATAATAAGGATATAACCTAGACAATAGGAAGCCGCGGTTGAATTGTTGTCGTGAAAATTTTCACTCTCCCGTGGAAAATCGCGTCCTCGCGCGCCGTATGTCAACAAAACACCGACGCAGAAGTGAAATCTCAGGCGTCGCGTGAGCCGAAGGATATCAGCGCATTGTAATACAACGTTCTTTTTGCACAGCATCGAGAAGAAAAACCACAAGTTCCTAACAGACAAAACAAGCATTAGAGCAAACCATTGTAACGTAACGAGATTCCTATATTACACAAAATAGAAACCAGAAGAAACGACGACAGCGCGTCTTAAGTGCGTCCAGTACAAATGAGATCTATGCCAGTAGAGCTTGGAAGCTCCGCAAGGAAACCCGACAAGCCAGCAGAGCGCCACGATATAATTGAACAATTCGTTTAGCGCGTTATCCACGATATACATACCTGCTGTATATACACGCGATATAAACAAAAACATAGTGTAGTGACCGTCGCGATACGGCCGCGGGTAATCCGACCGTCAACGCAGACAGAGACCGAGAAACTTCTCGCAGAGAGAGAGAGAGAGAGAGAGAAAGAGAGCTGAGCTCGCCTTTTATTATTGCCGCCTCGCTCTCTCGCGACGACGCAAAACATAACACAGACAGAGCGAAGAGAGAGCGAGAGAGAGAGAGAGAGAGAGACAGACTCTATATACCACTAGCACCGCCATTGCGGAGTTTCTCTCTCGAGTGTAGTAGTAGTACGACGACGCTATACGCGCCTACTACGCTCCCTTTTGTACTATTTTCCGTAGACGCCTCTGTACGCCGTATTCTCGACTCTCGTCCCTCGTGAAATGTGAAAATCCAAGCAGGGCGAAAGCCTCGTTCGTCACCCGTTTTCTTTTTTTTCTTTTCGTTGTTTTTCGTTTTTTTTTTAAATCGTTATTATCGTTTTTCGTACTTCGTTTTGTGTCTGCGCTGTTTTGAACGTCCGCGCGCGCCCCTGTGTGCGTGAGACACATATATATATATATTTGGTTCGCGAGCGTTTTGTTTTGGAGTCTGCGAGGAGCGCGTGTGGCGTATATATATATGTCGTATAGTGAGAGAGAAGGCGACGCGCGCGTGGATATATAAGTACCTATACGTTTTTCTTTTCGTCTTTTTCGGTGTCTGTATGGGCCGTTGTTGGTGAGCGTGGCGCGCGCTAAATTTGAGGTTACACGATACGGCCGCCAGACGGAAAACCTGGAAATTTATTTCGGAGCCACGAGGCGCCCGCGAGAGAGAGAGAGAGAGACGAAGTTTTAAGTGTGCGCACATCAGAGGAGAGACGGGGAAAATCGAAAAGTGGAGGACAGAGAGAGAGAGAGAGAAAGAAGAGAGGAAATTTACTTTGGCAGCGGGGACGGAGAAGCACATGGCAGTGTTTTTTGCGCTTTTTCTCCGGCTCCACTTTCGTAACAAGACCGCACGCACGGAGATTGATAAAGCCGGCGATTATTGATCAACTTTAACGACTGCTACGCCAGAGACACGTACGAATTTTATATTTTTTGTTTTGTACTTTAGTGTGTGCTTGGTAGTTTCTTTTTTTATTTTGTGTCTTTTCTTTAATGGATTGTCACCTTGAGCGTATCGCAAATTGCAAATTTTCCAGTGCGTTCTGTTTTAATTTAGCGCACGAGGTAGTCTGATATGATAAGCTTATGTAGTTTTGAAGTAGTTGTAAGTTTTTGAATAAAAATGAAGTTCAAACGAAATACAAATCTTTTCACTCAATTGCACTCGATAATACCATGTTGTTTTTGTCATCATAAGTGTTGATATTTTTAAAAACCCTTCTATTTGTAGGTATATCGTAAAATTTCAAAAATAACACATGCTATGTATTAATTTTTTTCTATATTAGCAGCAAGTCATGTCGCATTGAAACTGTATTGTTAAAATAATTAAATGAAAATTATTCCCTCAATACGTGATATTTTAAAAGATATAAGATTACAAAAATTGTTCATGTTTATTTCATATTATACGATCATAGTATGTGGTTTCCATGTGACTAGTTTGAAGTTAAAGACGTGTAGAATAATGAATGATTAAAAACCAATATTTATTTAAAATTGCCTGTATTCTAAGAGAAATACAAAGAATGCTTTTTGTTCATAATAATTATTTAACGAACAATTCGATTATAATTTTTAAATCGTGTTATCTGTAATTATAAGTTATGAACAAACATATCTATAAAGTTTCTATTTATACAAATTAAGAATTTTCAAAGTAATTATCGAAATATTTACTAGTAAATTATTAACATTGATTGACATATTTAATTCACTATTATATAATTATACTATTATTATTATTTCTTTCATTACTAAAATGTCACATATTGTTTTTCAATCAACAATTCAACAAGAGTTGACGTGTACTTATGCTTAAAATCAATTTACGACAACGTTACATAACGGTGCTGGTTGGTCTAATGTTATGTTGGTGCGTGACTGCCTCTAGTTGCAAAATATGAAGGAAATTATAATTGGAATATTCCGAGTTCAAAACTTGTATAGCTTCAATTGAATCTATTACAAATAGACAAAATCAATAATAATTCGATAAAATATTCAAAACGTTTGTCTAGTTTTAAATATTTTATCATGACACATTTTTCGTTCAGTCATTAAACTAATTACAAAATAAAAGTTAAAAGAATTATTATATAAAATTTATTATGATTAAAAATTAGTTAATAATTATTTTGAAATACTTATATTAAATTTTCTTATATATTTGTAAAAGAAAACATTTTTTTACAGAAATATCATAATCGAAAACAGAGAAGATTACTGATTTTTAGTTAATAATTTATTTGTATAGTTATCAACCCTGGTAGAAAATTAATCTAGAACTATGTAGATCTATCTAGTTTGCCATGGGAATAATCGAGGGCCTCGATAAAACTAGATAATTTTCTACTAGGGAATGTAGGGGAAAATATGAGTACGTTTTCAGTATCAACATTTTTTAGCTCTGGGCTATCACCGCTTGGTGGCGACGACACATCAAGTGCATCTGGTGTATGTTGTGGTTTCATTAAACATAATCTGTAGTCGGTATTTTAAATTTACGGTTGCCAAAGTTATCGTGCAAATAACTGATTAGCCAATTTTCATCGAATCAAAAACTATTTTCAGAAGTTTTTAAAGGGTGCTTTAAAAAAGAAATCTTTTTTTTCGAAAATCAATTTTCAAAGCTCTAATCAAAAGTTACAGCCAAAATAGCTATAAGTGTTCATACTGTATGATCTTCCCATAGTTTTTTGTAACCTTTTGGAATTGGTATGTTCCATGAAAAGAAAATTTCGAAACCATTAGGTCCGTCTGAAAGATCGTCGAATAATATTCAACACGTGTTTATTCATTTTTGGCAATTGGACGATTATTCACCAAGATACAGCAGGTTAAAAAGTCGTGTGACGTCACGATATTATATTTTTCATACAATATCGCGATGTTACATGACTTTTCAACCTGCTGTACCTTGATGAATAATCGTCCAATTGCAAATAAGAAAAATACGTGTGGAATATTATTCGACGTCCTTTAATAATTTCGAATTCTTTTTTCATACAACATCCTAATTTTTAAATATTTTCAAAATTGAGAAAGATATAGATATAACTTTGACAGTCACATTATTATAACATTCAGCACTCAGCCTGCTTTATTTGAATTGATAATGCCCATGTTGTCAGCGCAATACGCATTGAATTGATTTGATTGACTAATAATTTCAGCGCGAAATTCAAATTTGAATAAATGAAATGTAAATAACTTCTTTCCTACTAGATCTGCTCCAAAAATAATTTTTTTTAAGTCTTGATACGATTAATATTTTTTAAATCTAAAATTTAGAAAAAAAAAACTAGAAAAAATATTGCAGGAAAAAAAATCATTTACTGGTATGCAATTAATTTAATATGTTTGTTACATAACAAAATCGCGAGGTAACTCTTATTGTTTTGAAGATTTCAGAATCAAATCTAAAAAATTAGTTCCAAATCAACAAAAAGTTTTTTTTTTTTTTTTTTTTTTTGAAAACTCGATGCACACTGCATAAATGCACTTTTTGTTGCACTCTTTATCAAAAACCAAACAAAATCCTAAACAAAGTCGAATAAACTCCGAAACTTTGAATTTATTTTTATCCGTAAGGCAAATAACGCGCAGTAGCAGCAGTATAGGGGCTAACAAGGAACTTCCGGCAACAGCGCCCATATACAGGCTCAATGGAAATTCTCACTCATGAATTTTTCGGCGCCGCTCACTGCTCACACGTCAGATGTGTACGTGCGTGATGCGCGCTCATATCGAACGCCCGAGAGTGCGACAGAGACGGAGAAAGACCGGAAAAAGTCTGGCGTCCGGGAAGTACCCTCTACTTTCGTACACATAGGCATAACTCACTCACACGAGTGTATATACGTATATGTACAGTGCGTGTCGAAAGTTCTGGAACGATTAAAGAAAAGATTAAAGTACGAGTACATAGAAATTATTTTGAATTAACAATTAAATTTTCTCAAATTGTATTTGCAAAAGAAAACTTTAACAATTGTTATGACTAAAATATATAGTGACCAATTAAAAAAAAGACCAGACCGTTCGGATCAATTTGTCCTAGGGTCATGACCTTGAATTAAACTCATGACCATATATTCTAACATAAAGGTTCCTACTTTTCTATTGCCGGGGCCAAAGAAGTGTTCCTATTTGAAACATCAGATTTGAGCTTGAAATCATATTGGAAATAAGGGTTGATAATTAAAATGAAGAACATCAGTGTATTCCACGCTCAAATTCCTATAAATTATATGTAGAGCATTTTTTCAAAAGTGCAATTTATATATGGAATAATACGGTATTCCGAAACTTTTGACACTCACTGTACAGTTATAGACGCCATGCCAAACACAGTCGAGTATAAAGAAAAGAGCCGCAGTGGCTTTTCACCTCACACACGCAAGCTGATAAGATAAGATAAAGCCGCAAGCTTTATCTCGAGTCAATATCTTACTCGTGTGGTGTACGTGCATTAATAGCTCTTTCTCTTCTTTTTCTTTTTCTTCGTTCGAGTGGAGTGGCCCTTTAATTGCTAGACGCCACTTTTTTCGAGATCGAGGCCGACCGCGATGTCGTAATTCATTCTCCGATGTCTGCCTGATTCTCACGACGTACTGTATCGTCGAATTTTCTATCTTCGCTTCTTGAATTTCATTCATCGCAAGCGTATGCATGTATGTATATCTATACGAGTATACCGGTATAATCCGCGCTTCAACGGCGCCGAGATGGCGCCAAATTTAAAATTGCATCTTGTATTAGTCATTCGTTTTCTTGGTATCTTTTATACTTTTAGATTTGTTGAGTTCATTGAGTAAAAGATTATCATTTGTTATATTTTCTACTCAACATTGGATGTTTACAAAACGTGAATCATTTAGAGTATAGGTGCTGCAACGTAACAATTTGCCCTTAATAATTTTCCAAGAGAGATTTAAATTTTAAAGAGCATACATTCTTTGTTATATGATTCTCTGTATTTCACTACATTAAAAATAGGCTAAAAATCTACGTTTTGTTTAAACAGTTAATTAATGAATATTGAAAAAACTATACAGTTATGCCAATTGTTTTAGAAAAATGTATTCAAAACTCTGCTTTTTATTAAGTTAATTATTAATCATTTTTAAGTTTTGGAGTAAAATTTAGTTAAAAAATCTTTGTTTCATAGATATCTAATAAGATAATAATCAATAATATGATAGTTAATCAGATAATAATTTTCCAGAAAGATTAGACAAACAATTTGAAATTTTTGGTATATACCTTCGACCCTGACCAAATAATGAAATTGTAAGCTTTAACTTACAGTATTGTATAATGGACTGTTAAATATCTATAACTAATCCTTTGTTAGTAATCATGAAATTATTCCATAATAAATAAATGGACATCAAAATATGTCTAATCACTGTTGTTAAATATAATAAATGTATATTCTTTTACAATTTACAGATAAATAAATATATGCTAAATGGAAAATTAATTATCAGACGCCATACAAATGTATCACATTGTAGTTATTTTAAATTTTATCATTCCATTGTAGACAATACGTATTTTTTAAAACTACTATTCTAGTGACCAGTATCCAGACATGATTTTTACTTTGTTGTTTAAGGAGGTTCGAGCGGCATACTAGTCAAAACAGTAACTTATGAAAAAACGTTATTCAATAGAGAAGTTTATGACAATGTATCATGTTAACAAATTAAATATTTAAAAAACTTTGAATATTCATATTTATATCAAACGCATATTTATCTTATTTCTTTCTGAAAAGATCAATATAGACCTTGATTTGACTCTAACCTCTAAGGTGTTTCTCTGTTTTCAGTACGTTTTTGCGTTATTCTATAAATATCTCTCTAAAACGCCAGGCAACCCTATTTTTGTATTGTATGCACATAAAATTGGAAAGCTAAAGATTAATTTGATACTTTAATAATCTAGAAAAGTTTCCTACAAATGCATGAATTTTTTATTTCAAACGCGAAAAATGCGTTTTTTGCATATTAAACGGGCTAAACGGGCGAACTTTAGAATTAAATATCTTTTCGAAATGCAAGGCAACCTATACTGAAAATTTGTCTCTGGTTTCAAATAATCTTTATTAACAATTACAAAATAGATTTGGGTCTTAAAGTTTAAAATTACTTTTCGCTCATACCCCCTTAATTAAGCTCTCGGTAAAATTTTCTGTAAAAGTGAAAAATAGTGTTCAAGTCAATATATTTAATGAACATAGGAGCTTTTTAAACATTAAATATTTAAACGCCATATAAAATCTCGTGACTGAAACATTCAATATGGCCGATACAGTAATGGCAATTGCAGTAAGTACAGTAATGTACTGAAAAAATGTTAATAAAGCTTACTTAGCTATCTGTGGTATATAAATCAAAACACGAACAAAAAGATTCTTTCTTTCTATACTAATAAAAATTTTCTTATTTACAATTAGTGTTTATAAATTTTGTAAACAATCCATCGTCAACAAAATACCACCATATTGCGGAACAAAAAAATATTCACGATATCACATCTCAACCCTGTTTGAACTCTGATCTCAATTCACGCATTCCAGGCTAATTAAACGCGTTCATTGTCCTCCGGCGCGAAATTCGAACGCGGGAGAGCCGACCCGTCGCCAGGAGTCAGCGACTGCGCTAGCATAGAGCAAACTCGCGCACGCGCCCCTTAAAATAACAAAAATAACAAAAATAATAAAAAAAAAGAGAAACACAAGAACGAACTCAACGAAACAAGCTGCGCGCCGCGGAGAGGGAACAATCGTTGCATGACGTAGTCCTCGCTTCCTGTCCCACCTAAAGCCTCGCTCGCTTTGCGCGCATGCTATATACAAAGGAACACACGCGGGCCTTTGTATAATAACGCTTTCATTTACGTCTGCGGCACTCTTTCCGTCTCTCTCGCACTCTCTCCCTTCCTGCCTCGCCAGCACGCACTCTTTTTCCGTCATGGACGCGTGTGTTCCCTCTATCTTCCCTTTCTCTCTTTCTCTCTCTCTTGTGCACACACCCTCGCACATTCACGATTCTATCGCGCCCGCAGTTGTGAAAGAATCGTTTTATTTAGGCCCAGGGCTGGAACGCCGAGTGGGGGACTTGGCGAGGGGCCCCGCAGCGGTCCCACGGACATTTGCATTTTTGCAAAATCTATCTGTACGCTGGTGGTCTTTGAAGGTTGTTCGTTTCGGAGAGTGAGTTTGCGTTGTAGTGATTCATGATGATGCAATTTAAATTGTTAAAATATTTGGAAATATAAGTATGCCGTCGAAGTTGGTGGCAAACATTGAATGACAAGATTGATTGTCATTTGCTTCATTTACATGTGTAAGAATTAGTTAGCATTTTTGTTTTCCTTGTAATTTAGTAGCATGAAAAGCTGTAAAATGAAAGGAGGAAGCCCAATTGCCCACGGATATGACGAAAGTAAAAGGACGCGAGGGGCGTATAAAACGGACTCTATTATTAAGTTAGCCAAGATATGAACAGTAAACAAACATTTAATCCGAAGATATCAAGGAGAACATTGAAAAAGGCAGTCAAATCGGTTAATATAAGTGAAAAAATCAAGATTTTATCAGACATTCAGTAGTAAAAATTAATTTTATTCTATGATTTTCACTTTATACAGAAAATTTTTTTCATTGAAATGCTTTAGATTTTATGAATTATTCATGCAGATATAATTTTTATAGATATTCTATTAATGTTTGGACATGGACATTCTCCTTACTTTTTAACTTTTAAATATTTGCATGGAATTACACAAAAACTGTGTACAGAATATTTTTAGCTATCAAATAGAAACCCAAAATTTTGTGATTAAAAAACCAAGATTAATGCTTTTAAGAATGTCAGTAATAGCTCCACCGTGCAGTTGAACAGACTAAACAGTTTGTAATCAAAAGTAAGTTTTTAAATAAAATCTATAGAAGATTCTTAACTAAACAAAAAATGAAAATGAGCCATATTAAACTTAAATTGTATTAATAGTAAAAAGAAGTGGCATTTACCAATGTGATTTTGTTGTATTGCTTATACATTGAGAGTCCACAACCTTGGAGGACATTTCGATGAAGCTCTGGTAAGGGGTTTCTGGAATCTAAAAATGATAACTAGCACTCGTAGTTTCGTCTTATAGGCCTGGTTATATCTGAAATACACGTTATATCAGAAAAAATGGTACCTATAGGTATATTTCGGATCATAACACTGCACATTCTTTTGCTGAAGTAATAATGTAAAATGACTAAAAGTTGACCAGATGAGCTTTATTTTAAGCTTAGTTTAAGGGTGTATAATAGCGTACAACTATGATTTCAAATTTTAATTCCATGTTTTTTTTTTTAAATAAGAGAAAAAAACCGCTGCCAATTCATTGGCATTTAGCTTTCTCAACTTAAATGAATTGTTCCAATGTAAAAGTATTTGTTCTAATAAATTAATTTTAAATTGCTATATCTCTTTCTAATTAAGGCTAGAGTACACTTGAAGAGTTAAAAAAATAAACTTTTTTTCTTAAAAAAAGTGTTTCTTGAAGCTCACTTTATACGTCAGAAAGCACCAAATGGCATTTTAAAGCATCTTTCTTAAATATTTTTTTAGTATTTAAATACATTAGCTTATATGCAATTTGCAATATTTAAAATCGATTTTCTCAGCACTTCATTTTTGGCCTTAAAATTGCTTATTATCGTTTTTTATATTATATACATTGTCAGAGCGATTTTTCATATTACCCCCGTATATAAATTTTACTCACATAAATTAAAAGGTAATACTTACATAATTATATTTCATAAGAACGTGGGGAAAATGTGTATACGAAGGGTATTATGAAAAATCGCTCTGACAATATGTTTATAATATACTAGACAAGATTATGGCGCGCTTTGCGCGCCGAGGTTATCTTCTCGTACATTCACTTCTTTTGCAAATCAAAATATCAAAATTAGAAATCGAAAATTCGATATTCCTTCCTGGATTCGATACCTTGCGATGGATTTTAATATAAGTGAAAAAATAATAATCTGCAAATAAAAAGACTGCAAATTGTATATAAGCCAATCCAAAACAATTTGGAGCTTTCTAACGTATGAAGTGAGCTTCAAAGAATAGTTTGTACAAGAAAAAAAATTGCATTTTTTTACCAACCATCCCAAAGCGGATTTCAGCCTGAAACAAGTTTTCCCCACTCCACATGCATAACCCTGGACAACTGCGAGATGTGATTAAATAGAATAATATAAAAGTATGAAAAAATAACTATGAGACATTTGCAATACCGAAAGGCTACATAATATACAAAAATAATTTACCTTATCGATTTCAGAAAATCGTAAAATAAAAGAAAAAGGTTTTAAAAAATCCAGTTGATGAATCTATAATTTCTTTTTAATTTCGAATCTTCATTAAAAAACGGAAAAAATGAGCCCTGTTTGGTAAAAAATGACCGTGCCATTCTTAAGATATAATTGATCAAAAAATAATTTTTAAAACACATAACCTCAAATATCTTGAAATATAAAGGTTGTTGTGACATGGATTTAAACCTTGTTCAAGAGATACTAAAGAGCTACTGTTTTGAAAGGTTCAGATCAAATACTACAGATTTACTATAGAATTTGCTACTGAATAAAAATCAATTTTTTTTACAAAAAGATTTTTCTTTCTTGAAACAAAAAGATAAAGCTTCAAAAATTTTACTGAATTTTCTTTTCTATATTCCTAATCATCTATATTTTTCTTTCAAACATTTGTCTTATTGTGTTTCACAGATATAACCGTTTGAAGTAAATGACGATTTCGTGAATAACAAAACAAGGGAAATAGCTTATTCAAAATTTCGGGTGCGAAAAGATAAGTAATGTTATGCTCTTTCAAATGCATTATCTCTCAATCGATGATACTATTTCTACGATATCAAAAAACCCATAACATTAAAACAAAAAAATAGAATTACTGCTAAAAGAAATAAAAAAGCATCGAAAAACAAAAAAAAAAATTTTTGAGCCGCCGTCCTTACAGAAAAACAAAAAAAAAGCCCCTAAACATTAATTTTTACCTTTTATATTCAGAGTAAAGTTGATCCACATCCATACGTACACATGCACACACTCATACACATACACATACACACACACACATACACACACACACACACGCACGCATACGCACAGACATTTTCTAAAAATAGAGTATTTTGAATCACACAGTATCTCAAAACATGTTTTTAGCAAAACTTTTTTTTACCATCACAAAGCTTCTCTATGAAGAATACAAGCAAAATCTTAATCTATAAGGCTTGTCGCCCACATATTAAAGTATTTCTCCAATATTTGTTAAATATTTTTATTGAAAATACACAGTTATGGATGATTTTGTAGGTCCCCTTGAAAGAAAAGGTCTCGCATTGGCACATATGTACCAACAGGTCGTTCTACTAATCCGAAATGAAAAAATCAAAATGAATTAGTTTTGTTACGATAGTAGCTGTAGTCTACACCACTTTTACCAATAAAGAAATTTTTTTCATAAATTGGCTGCACTTTAAAGACAAATGTTCGATTTTCGCATATAATTTTGATGGGTTTTGAATTCTGAACATTTTTCTATACAAGATACAAACTTCTTCGAGGTCCAGACCATAGCCAGTAATACTTCTAACATGTCCGAAACTAATTCAATTGGAGCTAAACTCCTTGACAGACGTATTTTCAACACCAAATACTATAAGAAAATGCAAAAAATGGTCGATTTTTCTAAACATGCTACACTATAATACCCCCTTAATATAAAAATATTAATTTGTTCCAAAGTTATGAGCATTCGAACACAATGACGAAAAATGCATGAATATTTCAGAAATAATAAAAAGGGAAGAATCAAAATTTATTTGTTGATCGGCACTTCTGAAAATGGTGAAGAGCCGAAGCCGACGTATATTTCTTTTTGTATTTTAAAAAGAAATCTCAATTTTTACGAAAGTTATAGGTTACGAAAGATCCTTTAAGTGACGTCACATTAATTTCTAAATTTTGTTTATATCTTCTTCAATTTTGATGATCTCGTAAAAATGTTGTAAGGAAACTAGTCCATAATGTTTAAGACTACAGCGTTTACTAAAAATTGTTATTTTTTTCGTTATTATTTTCGATTGATCATAACTTTGGAACAAATTAATACTTTTATATGAAACAAAGTTTACATTAAAACTCGTTTGGTCAACTTTTTGGTCGGGGTGTATCATTTCTCTCGCGAAAATACTTCCAGAATTATGACCCGAAGTGTGAGGCATTATTTTTGGATGCCGTAAACCACTTTCCAAGGCCTCATCCATCGCTATTTTCCGAAGGTTGTGAACTCCCCTTGTTAGTTTAAATAATGTACTCGAACCTATGATTATATAATACTACGAAACTTGTTGAGTTCTTATTCAATTTAAGCATAAATATGATTCATTTAGTTCAATCTCCTAAAGAATAGAATCAAGTAAAAGAAGAAACCCTGTTACGAATAACGCCAGACAGTAGATGCTCATTTTTTTCATTTAATTTTCAATTGTGGGACAATATCTCTCTGAAACGTCATTGTTTCTAACAAAAGGAGATTTTGTATTCTCTTAAAATTAATAAACAATCATTTATTCAAATGATTCATAACCACGTTCTAATGGAGTATAATAGTTGTGAATAACTTATATTTTTCAAATGATGGATATGTATTTATAAATATTATACAAGTTTAACTCAACATACAATTTAATTTTTTAAAACAATTAAAGGTTAGCTTTTTAATTTTTTTAAATTCAACTCCAAAAACTAAACCACCACGTTCTAAGTAAACTCTTAAACATCTAAGATCATAAATTTTATACCGTCATGCTTAGTTATCGACTATATCCCACATAACACTCTTAGTTTTAGGGACGCGTGCACTCGTGTGGTCGTCTTTGGAGCGTGTGTAATGGATATTCCAAGTAAAGCGAAGCCTTACCGCAGCCCTGGGCGGTACTTTTCGTCTTTTTCGCGCTCATGGCTGTCAGCGATTCGTCCGTCTCTCTCTTCCTTTCTCGCATCACGGTTTACATTCAACATTATTCGTTCATACTACGTCGCAGTTTTTCGCTTCTTTTCGACGCAGTAGTTCCACGACGATAGTTACATCGAATATTTGGGGAGTGAGCAACGAAAAATCCCCATCTGGAATTTCATCAGTGGCACGTGCGACGCACTGGATTTGCTTGTTGTTTTGGTTTTTTATCGCTTTGTTATGGTTCTTTTTATTGGAGAATTTTAATTACGTGGTTATACTGAATTGAGTTTTGGTAGCTTATTGCGAATTTTTAATTGGTTCTTGCTATGGAAGTATTATATAAAATAATATTTTCATTATAATATTCGTCTAGAATTCTTCTCTAGGAATTGTTATCTATCTCACACTGATAGCTCACCATAAACAAAAAACCTTGTTATCTTTATGAAACTTATCTTATCCTTTGCGGCAACCATCTGTTACTGAAATATCTTCTAGAATCAGAACCTTTAACTTTTCTATGCTCTTTCCGACATTCTCTGCGTAATTATATGTTTCTTGTTTTAATATTACTTTAGATGAAATATAATGTAAAATAGAAGAAATATAACATTTTTAATAGAGGGGAGATAGCAACATTTTTGTTTCAGGAGGTTCGGGTGCTTTAAATCGACCAATTTCTTTTTTATGTAGTTAAAACTCATCAGTGTCGATATTTATATATGTGAAAGTAGTACCCATTATGAACATCAAAAAGAACTTTTATCAACAATTCTGACGTTTCAAACATAATTATTGTCAATTGAAAAAAAAGTTACTAAAGCTGCAAAAACGTTATCGGTATTCATGCAATTTTTATTTTTTAAGTCTTATTTTGTTCCTTAAATATTTTGTTTACAAATCGACCGAAACAATATTTTAAAATAATTTTTTGTTGATAAGAAAAAGTTTATAGTTTAAAATAAATTATATAAAAAAATTATTTAAAAAATTTATTTTGGTCAATTTATAAAAAAAAGACATTTAAAGAACAAAATAAGACCTTATACAAATAAAAATTGTATGAATACCGAAAAAGTTTTTGTATTTTTAGTAATTTTTTTCTTCTCAATTGGCAATAATTAAGTTTGAAACATCAGAATTATTGATAAAATTTTTTTTATGTACACATCGTCCACATATATAAATATCGACACTAATGAGTGTTAACTATAAAAAAAAATTGGTCGATTTAAAGCACCCGAACCTCCTTAAAAACGAGTTGGCAAGTCTAATTTGGATTACAAATTCTTTATCAAAAGTCAAAATAAATCTAGATTTTTACTTAGCTGGTTTAGTGTTTATAAATTTAGTAAAAAACCGATTGTTATATGTTACAAAATTTATTGAAGCTGCAAACATTTAAGAAAACTCTACGTTTCTGTCTCTTTTCACGATTGTAATGAATAGAAATATTAGTTGTAAAAATCCATCAATTTTTACTTTTTTCTGGTATAAAATGATAAAAAAAGATTTCGACAATTTATAATACATAATACATTGTACTTCACGTATTTGAGAAAAGAAAACCGGTTTGACAGCAAAGTTCATTCGATACAGCATAATTTTATAGGTAAATCAGTTAAATTTGTTGCTAGATTAGCAATTTTATTCGTTAAAGTAGCGTAATTTTTGGCCATTCTAGCCAAATAGTTTTATGCTACGTATCACTCAGCCTGTTAAATAAAGACTTCAATTTTATAACATATTTCTTTGACACTATGATTTTTGGAAAAATTAAAATGAAGAAATACAACTTGAAAGTAACCGTCGATAAAGTAGGCAATGATTTATCGCTGTAAAGCTAATCCATCTACTATCTAGTAGACTGTGAAACATTGTGAAAGTTTAAAGTAGCGAAGCCTATCTCGTGAAAAACCAAAATGACCTTTTTGCTTATAAACAAAAATATGAAAAATGCAAAATCGGACACGAAGCAATTCTCCATCGTCACCGAATACCCCTTGCTATTTTACAAAACTCGTCCTTCGAATTCATCACAATTAAGTCATCCACGCAAAAGTATTCACGAGCTTCGTCAGCTTGGTCATCATCGAGTTCCACATTCGTGCTCCTTAAACAAAATTCAAACCGTCTCGGCTCGCCATGAGCTCATCTCTCTCTCTTTCGCCTTCTCTTATAGCAAGCCAACGACGACGACGACGACGGGACTCTCGTGCTGTAAGCATGAGCCAAGCAACGGCTGCGGCAGCAACTTTTCTGTCTCGTTCTCTCGCGTACTTTATAACATACTTTTTCTCCGTCTCTCTCGGCGACTGGCTCTCTCCGCGTTGGTATAATATGGCGAACAGAAACTGAACACTGTTGCCAGCTCACGAGCGCCGTGCCACGAGTGTATATAAGAGCTCTGTGTGTAACGTTAAAAAAAGGCAATTGTGAAAGTTAAAAGAGAGACGGAGAGAGGTGCGGGCAATGAATGCCAGTGTATATGAGGCTTTTCCATGTGCAGGGAATGTAATCTAACTTGGATAATTGTAAACATCTGTTTGGTAGAGTGAGTCAATTGATGATGATGGTGGGAAATGGTCGGAAAATTTCAAAGGACAACGATCGCTTGGGTCAGAGCGTGATACGCTCTGGCACGTATATAAGTATGCGATCTAGCAACATTGGCATGTTCTCCGTTTGAAGTCGAATTCCACTGTACTCGAAATTCAAGACACTAAAATTCTGTAACCCTTTAGTTTTGTGGGATTCATTTAGAACCTTATAAATCAATGTATCGTTCACTTTCACAAAATCAAATTAAACGATTGAAATATCTCTTCGGATCTGTCGTAAACGTTCCTCTGATATAAACAATCCCAAAACCAGTTTGTGCGGTAAAATAAAACTAAAGTCTAAAGATTTTTACAGCTGTTATTTTTAGCTGTATAATATATATGATAATGGCATACACTCTTAAAAGTTTTGAGTGAAATTACACTTACATATGTCTACATGTAAAGAAAAAAATGGAACTAATCGTTATTCGAATGAATATATTCAAACTATAATTGAGTCAATAGTCACAACGTGAAAAGTTCATTTTTAATTGAGAATACTGAATATAATTCACTATTTACGCTGCGAATATTGGATGACCGAATGTGATTATTCACACCAAAAGAGGTTGCTTTCTATTTTCTTCAGAGCTAGCGAAATTTCATTGTACAGTTTCCAAGTATATATTTGTGGGTTCCTAGAATAGCGACTAGTTCATTTTGTTGAAAATTGAGTTTCGAGCGACTTGGTATCCTTATAGTACATTTTCAGATAAAAATGCAAAAAATCAGGAAAGTGTGAAAATAACCGACCAAATCTACTATATATGAATTTTATTAACATTAGTTTAAATGGAAAAATAAAACTTTGAACCTTAATCTCTCGAAAACATAAAAAGTGGACTTAAGTCGTTTTTCCGGGAACCCACAGATATATGCTCATGGAAAGAATTCCGCATTTACTCGTTAGAAATGACTCAAGAATGCAAGGTACAATTTTCCCAAACTAATCCAAAAGCTCTTTCAATCCTTCGCATCAGCACTTCGTTCCACGAACAAGTCCACCGCGTCCGCCACAAGACCGCGCAAAAGTTGTAAAACCGACATTACACGACGCTTTCATTTCGAGGAGAAACGCTACTCCTCAACTGGCGAGCAAAGTAACATGGCTGCAGCCGAGCTCGAGCCGCACGCGGCTATGGCTGACCGCGTTTCGTTTCTCGCGCGAGCCGCGCGCCTTCTTTGTGAAACGCACCTCGAGGCTCCTTTTCCCTCGTACGGCCGAAGAAGAAGAAGAAGAAGAAGAAGAAGAAACTCACACCGCGACTCCGCTATATAGGATGTGCACTTTTTTAAAAGGCGCCGAATGAAGGGAATCGAATAGATTGAATTGAGATCGGAAGAGTATCACCGTGTGGTCTGAGGCGCGGGTATAAAGATACTTGCGTGGGAAGTTTCCCTCCTTGGGTTTTCCAGTCGCACGGTGCAAAGGGAGATTCCAGAGTGGATTATAGAGGCTGCCGCGCGACTCACATGGAGGTCCCATACGTGAGAGGGCGGATCGGAATTCTCGAAAATTGTGGAAGAGATCTCAGGGTGGTTTGGGGGTTCACTTGGAAAGCGATGCTGTGGGAATGGAATTGTCGATTCTTGGTTCGAAAGTGTTCGATTTTTCTCATGACTAGTTTATACGTTTGTTGCTAATTTAAGATGTTGATTTTGTGAAAATTCATAATCGAGGAATATTTAGCCAATCGGGATTTTAATATCTATAATAATTGGATACTCATTGTACAATAATAACCTCTAAGGTGCCAGCTCAACCAATTACACTGCTTAATCTTTTGCCGCTTATTTATAGGATTGAGTGACTTATAGAAAACCTTGCAAACCTCGAGACTAATAATAGTGCAGATAAAAATTAGATTTTAATTCTTCCATCGTAAAATATTATACCGAATTCAAATTGATTAAGAAAAATATTCACTTCGTTTCACTAATGCTTCCTTCGATTTCCTTATACGTTTCTTAGACAATACGTCCGTCTTCGACGACGACAAAGCCATAACTGGTGTGGAATCAGTTGCAGCGCATCTGCTGGCCAAGCGGTGAAAAATATTACCATCGCGCATATACAACATCATATGAACCACCAACTGTCCCTATTAGTCCCTAACTATTAATACCACTGCAAACGTAAAAAGTTTAAAACACTTCACACGATGAGCGATATTTCCTAGCCTTTCATTCCTGTAACTTATCAATTGATAATGAATTACAAAATATTCTTTTGAAAATTAATGAATCTTCTGAAATCGAGTTATTTAAATGAAACCGTAGTTTCGCTTATCATTTTTAGCACGTGATTTTTAATGTAGGTGACGATAAATTTAATTTTTTTTATATTCATGTTTGTTAACCGTTTGAACTTCCGTCGGATATGTGGTTATACACGCCATGATAAAATAATAATTGAGGAAATTTCACGTTGATTTTGAATGCGAAAGACGATAACGAGTACTGAAAGTACAATCAGTAATACGTTATGCAAAATAAAAGAAATTTCTGTTGATTTTTGGAATAAAAATATTGCAAAAGAAATAGGTATTTTTTAAAAGTATCGGTGAGTAAGAATAAAGGATTAAAAACTGAAAAAAGATGTCAAGAAATAAATTTGGTATTTCTAAAAAAATCAATTTCTGTTTTCTCTTAGTTATTTATAAAGTCAAAGATACGATGCTGAGCGTTTTTTTATACTCTTTTGTCAACGTACTTAGCAAATGAATAATCATCATGATTCACGCTATATCGCTTCGAATTTCAAAGACTTAATATTTTTTATTGTTTTTTTTCAGCCTAGCACACGTTTGCTTATCAATCTTGCGCATATTTTATTTGAAATATAATTTTTTATTGGTCAACGTTACTGTCTCCACGTTTTTTCTTATTATATTATTAACAACTTTTGTACGTACGTTTAGCATTCTTTAGTAATATTTATTATTGCCAGAAAGATCAACTTTAGTTCGTTGTAGCAATTAGTCATCGCCTACAAAAAGTGGTTCCTATACCAGTTTTAATATTCCGTCATAGGTATTTACATCCTACTAACCGAATTAATACTATATGATCTATATTTTTAAGTAGAATTTCATTCAATTAAATAATCATAAATACACTGATTTAGCACAAACATTGCTTAAATTAATGTTAATTTTTATTAAGAATTTTACTTTTAATTAGCTAATGAAAGCATACATTGAGAACTCGAAAGTAAATATAAAATGTACCTAATTGATACGTTACCGATTTTCAATTTAAAATTTGGCTTACTAAATATTGGTTTTTACTACTATTGCAAAGATATAAATGAAAATAATTGAGATCTAATTAAAATGAAGTTAAATAATTGCAGAGAATATTTCAAGCCGAGATTTGCAAAATGTATAAAGCTTTTTTATTTTTTCTGCGAGGGATTCGTTATCAAGACTCTAAATTTGGAGTACATGCGTAAAAGTATTAATCAGTTCCAGAGTTATTGACTATCAAAGTAAATGATGACAAAACCACGAAAAATCACCCAATTGAAATGAGTTAAAATCCACAAATATTCGTGTATTCTTCAGCACTTAGAAATTGGTTTTAGCACTGAATTAGGCAAGAAAACTTTCTTGTATTTGTTAGCACTAGAGCCGGTTAAAAGGTGGCGCTACTGGAAATTGATCTATTATTCATTTATATTTTTTATCTTTGATTCTATACAGAAGATATTGTTAAACCCACTCGAGAAGTTTTTTTAAATCATCCAAGAAGGTGTAAAAGAAGTTTAATTAAAAAGTATTAAATGTTTTAGAAGATCGATTTTTTGGAACGTTTTAAAAATATGTTAACCATACGTTAAAAATTCACCTACCCCCAAAACTTTTAGTATTTTTCGTATAGGATTATCTTTTATGGGTTCAATGGTGAAAGATACAAATGTTTCAAAGATCACTTTCCACTAGTGCCTCCTTTAAAACAAATTTTAACCCATAATAACTTCGATTTCCACCTACATTTAAACACACTTTTTCACCACTCCATCCTCAAAATGAACGTACAAACCCCTCGCCCATTCCACACCACCTCACAACCCAGCGAATTCATTCTCTCCTCGGCTGCTGCACACCGGGGCACAAAGTCTCCCGCAAACATACTCCTCTCGCGAGATACAGCCTCAGCAGCAGCAGCTTTGCAAAGAGAGAAAAGCGAGCCTGTGTACTCTCGCGTACATACGTACCCGTGGGCAATGAAACAGGCACGAAAGAGAAAGAGCAGACCTCGTGAACGGCGCTTGAACCGAGAGCCCATGGCTGAGCCGAGCCGAGAGCGCGTTGTGTAAAAGTATGCATTCCGGAAAGAGAGGAGAGGAATGGAATCCCGTCGCTGGAGAGGGAGAGACGATCGCCGCGACGCGGTCGTATAAGCCGGAGTATTCAAGCACGGACTTTATCCCGCTGGCCACGAGGCTGCTGCAACTAAGGCCTGCGTCTTGGAAAATATAATATTCTATTGAATTCCATTGATGGACTGATCAGTGTGAATGGAAATTATTCCAAAGAGCGAAGTCATTTTCGTTGTTTAGTATATTTTTTGGGGTTTATAGGTATCTACTGGCTGAGTGTTCATTGACAAATATCTCGTGTGCTTGGCTACATACTTGACCAAGTTTAACTGATCCTTGCTTTTACAAAAGCGGAAAAAGATCGATAAATAAACTGAAATTTCGGCGAATGAAGTCAGGGTTTACTATAAACTCATCTGTATAAACTCATTATTTATCCTGGACTTTAAAGGTATCCAGAAACGGTTCCAACAATTTATAAACTAACTAGGAGAGTAAGAACTGGGATTTGTTTAAACTTTAAGGAATTTTTCGGGAATATAAACACTCTTAATTTACCAAAAACGATTCATGGAGAAAGCTTGCTTGTGCCTTAAAAGTTGTGTGACTTTCAATATTATCATAGAATATATAGCTAATGAAATTACATTCAGTTGATATATGCTCATTAATCATATTGTATAACGTATTATATAATATTCATAAAATTTACTCACATAACTTTTGACAAAAATAACTCAGACAGCACCATTATAAACCCTTTAAGATCCAGACGCCCCATATAGAGCACGCATGCTTGGAGTCTTGTATAAAAATCTATAGTCAATAAAAAAAGGCTTCTAAAATATGTAAATGCTTTGTTTGGATGTAGAGTATGCTGCTGATACCTCGGTAGAATAAAATTAAAACTTCATTCGCCTTGGCGAAGGTAGCACTAGCGCTAAAAGCAGTGTTCAATTCACATAAGGTGGCAAAAGTTGGAACTATAAAAATGATGGCGCAGTGCATAGCGTGGTTAGGAAAAATCACAATTTTATCGCTTTTCAGAATATGGAAAGTATTTATCCATATATTTATCTTAAAAAATTCTCTTCGTAGCCAGTAAAATATTATATACATCATTATTTGTTAGAAATATCTCAAGATATTGTACAACGTAATAAAATTGTAATTTTCTCTAGTCTCTGCCATGTATTGTATCATTATTATTATATTTCCAACGTTTGCCACCTTATAGGAATTTAATATTGCTTTTGGAGCTAGTGCTACCTTAGCCAAGGCAAATTGCCTGCCGCAAAATTCAAAATGGCAATGGCATAACACCCAAGTAATGGGGCGAAGCACCTGTCTCAGATCCCAATAATTTAAGGCCCCTCGATACCATAGATATATGCAACAACAATATAAAGTAAATGAGAAAATGAATCAACACCCTTGCTGCACTTTTAATTTGAAACAGCTAAGCTGTTTGCGCTAAAAAAAATCATATCTTCATTCTTCTTCAGCAGAAAATCATTGCGCGCCGCGCGTCGTCTATCATTATACATTAGTAATATCTTAATATAAACTAGTATAAGTTGCGAGAAATATATTTTTAATATATTAAAAGAGTTTATGCATTTTATGTGCTATTTTACTGTTAAACTTAAAACCAAATGTAATAAACATGTAATATCTGATGTGTATAACTAATAAAGTGGGATCATGGAGATTGGGTCAAGGATTTTTATGAAATTCTGTGGATCGTTCTCTTGTATGTCTAAAAATGAAACCCAATACCCATATTTTTATCCAATAGACCTTTTAGTACGTTAGATATGGCGCGTTTCATTAATATAACGTTGATAGTACGGATCTACCTATATATATATATATAACCCAATAACCTTAAACCTGAGATAGAATCAAAAACATTATCATTGGCCATATGGGCAGTGTTAAAAATCATGTGTGTGTGTGTGTGTGTGTGTGTGTGTGTGTGTGTGTGTGTGTGTGTGTGTGTGTGTGTGTGTGTGTGTGTGTGTGTGTGTGTGTGTGTGTGTGTGTGTGTGTGTGTGTGTGTGTGTGTGTGTGTGTGTGTGTGTGTGTGTGTGTGTGTGTGTGTGTGTGTGTGTGTGTGTGTGTGTGTGTGTGTGTGTGTGTATATATATATATATATATATATATATATATATATATATATATATATATATATATATATATATATATATATATATATATATATATATATACACACACACACACACACACACACACACACACACACACACACACACACACACACACACACACACACACACACACACACACACACACACACACACACACACACACACACACACACACACACACACACACACACACACACACACACACACACACACACACACACACACACACACACACACACACACACACACACACACACACACACACACACACACACACACACACACACATGATTTTTAACACTGCCCATATGGCCAATGATAATGTTTTTGATTCTATCTCAGGTTTAAGGTTCCGAAAGAACCGAAAGTCGATACCCAAAGTTTCATCAGTATCCGAGACCCGAATCCTGTGATTTCCCCTTATAAGATTGACTTAAGATTAATAAAATAGCTTTTCTATCAAAGTAATATTTCTTAATACTTTTTATTAACATATAAAAAGCAATTTAATAACCACTATATTTATGATCCCCGCGGTGCACAACGCGCACTTCAGACCGCTCAATCAATTTATTTATTACAAAATAAATAATTGAAATTTAATTTCGAAATTGATACATTATATTCTTAGTGTATATGTCTACACGATGAAATTTTTATGATCATCATAATTCTCAAATTCTATTGTTCTTGAATTATAAGGTGCTATCCATATCCCACTTTCCTATATAACATCCCCCATTTACTATATATATCAAGTTGACATATATCTATGGTATAAAGGCATGCAAATAAAACTTTTTTCTTTCTTTAAAGTTACTCGGAGACTTAAGGGGTTAAAAAAGATTTGTTACAAAGTTCTTGAATTCTTACGAGTTTAGGACTGTCACGTGAGAATGTTTTATGAACTCTAGAACTTTATAAGAATTCTTTTCTTTTAAGTTATTACATTCAGAATAAATTTTTGGTGATGTAAAAAAGAAGGGAATATTCTCACCTTACCGACTCTATAATTTTTAAAAAAAATATTTTTATAAAATATTTTTATGGAAAAAACGATACATCAGGCTATTCCTTTATCGATAAACAACAACCAAAAATGTGTTCAAAGTATTCCATTTATTTTATCACGATGAACTTTTCGTTCTCATTATAAATAAAACCGTATTCGACATCTAGAACGGAAAGTTTATAGTGATAAAATTAATAGAATGGCTTGAAATCTTTTTTGGTGTTTGTTTATCGATAAAGGAAGGGCCTAATGTACTGCTATTTAAAAAAAAATATTTAAAAATATATTTAGAAAAAAAAGAGTCGGTAAATCTTTCCTTCCTTTGCACATCCCCTTAAAGAGTTTTCAAAAAGCTCATTTATTACTCACGAATTCAAATTGATATAAATATAACACATAGATTTGGTTTTGTTATTGATCATTGTAGCTGTAGCATTAATAGGTAATCAACTCATGAGTGCTGCAAATATGCTGTAAAGTAATATGTACTGCATTATTTTGGAAAAGCTACAAGTATTCTTGTATTTCGAAATTTACAAGTAAAAATGGGAATTTTTAACACACCTTCCTCGAATCATTACAATAGGTAACAGACATGGTATCGAAATGAGGCTTAATTTTTTCTTCTTTAATAGAAAAAAAAAAAAAAAAAAAAAAAATATATATATATATATATACTATATTGGCGCCATATGCATGTAGATCACGTGACACTATCTTCGTTTAAATTCACGATAAACAATAACACATTTAAAAAAATCCTGCTCATGAAATATTGTAGTAAAAATTCTGGTATTTTTACTTTGTGTATAATTTACTCCTAACTTTATTTTAAAAACTATTTGAAAATTCATGTCTGTTCCTTATTCATAATAGAAATGTTTCCAACTGATAAAATTTACTAAAATAGTACTTTATTTCTAGAGACTATTATAATAATTACTTTCTGGTATTGTAGGATTTCAAAGGTAGAATTTCAAAGGTAGTATAATAAATGGTAAAATTTTATCGTATATTAAAAAATTACAACCAAAAACTGACAATTTTTCTGGTTTTTCTCTGCATTCTTTTTGTCAGTGTAGTATGAATCTTTTCTAAAATTAAAGGTATTGTTGGTTGCTTCATATTTGATTAAGGGGGTCCCAAATTTAATTCCCTGAATTACCAATTGAACCATACATTATTCCCAAACTCGTTTGCCCTTCATTGAGCAATAATGGATCTACGCATGAAGATTTAGACGTTAAAAACACCGACACCTTAAAAAATTATTGGAATGAAAATTGCGAAATTTTAACGTTTGAAACTTTGTACAAAGGTGTATTACTACTGAATGAAGACCAAGCAAGTTTCGTTTTCTCTAAATGTAAGTATTTTGATAAGTTTAAATAATTATTTACTTCTTTGACGGTAAAATCAAGGCGGGAGATTTGAATTTCTAATTGAATACTAATTTTTAGCAAAACATTGTAAATATTTACGTATTTCTTATCATGTGTTGGAGATCTAGTGACTCTCAGTAAGTGTATAATGCAAAAACTTCGATCTATGATCAGTATGCATGTGATTCTAATTCAAGACAATTTGATAAGAGCTGTTTTGCTTTAAAAGTATAACAAAATTATTAGCAAATGAAAGTTTTATACCTACCATTATTAAGTACATCCTCTATAGGATTCTCTTCAGATAAATTCTTGATAATTCAAGATAGTTTTAGAGGACCTGTAATGCAATCAAAATTCAATTTTAACTCCTTCCCAAAACTTACACTTGCCATTTGCTCAACATCAAAATTAGCTATTAACAAACGAAAATTCATCCCCATGTAGTCCTAGGACTCACTTGAGATCAATTTCAACAACTCCTCGCTAAAAATATAGCGAGTCCTCGGTAAACAATCCAATCTCCCAAAGCACTTCCCCAAAAAATTCCCAAACCATCCCAATGCACCCAACCTCCTAAGACTCCCCAAACCCCCCAAAAAATTCCATCCAAAACTCGTATATCTATTACCACCCACAATTCTCTCCAATCCTAGACATTCCGACCTTTCATACAGCGAGTATAGCGAACAAGGAGAGCCCCCAGAGCCGCTACACGGCCGACAAGGACGGAGCTCTGTAACCCACCTCTCTCTCTCTCTCTCTCTCTCCGCTATTACACATCGGCGCGCAGCGGCAGTTTCCCACGAAAGCCTCTCCTCTCTCTCTCCGCTCTCTAGCGCACAGGCGCCGCTCACTCGCGCTGCGCTGGCAACGCGGCACTTGGCAACTCTGTACGCTCGGCGCGCAGAGGTCGGCCGAGCCGCCGCCGCAGCTGCGAAGCAAAGACCCACGGGAGTCGGAGAATTCACTCGCTCGCAGACGGACCGCCGCCGCACGTTGTATCTAGCAGCGAGAGGCTTCGCAGTGTGTGGAATAAACGCGCGTGTTGGGTTATACATGTTTGAGGGCATGTGCGAGCTTTGAGGATTCGAAGTGCAAGGATTCGAGAGTTTCGAGACACACAAAGTGGAGACTATGAAAAAGTGCGACTCGTGACCTTAACTGTTCGCGGGTGTGAACGGCGTGTTTCTCTGTTTTTTTTCTTTTCCGTTCTAATTATTTTTTCCTTTCAACGCGGCTTTTTCTTTCTGTCTCTCTTTGTTTCTTATCTGTTGTTTTCGGGAGTTTTACGTTCTTCTGTTGTGATATCTACTTTTGTTCGACTGGCGCTCTCCCCGTGAAGGAGGATAAGTACTTGGAACGTTGAGCAAATCGTATGCTCTGGGAACAAGGAACGACGGGAGCGGAGTTTTCAGTTATTTCTTTCAACGCACGCTTGTAGCACCTCGCACCCACCATGATGAAGACCATGTTCATAGTATGTATTAACCCTCGTTTGTGCATCATTTCTCAGTTTTTTTTCTCGCGAGTGCGCGCGCGCGCGTGTGTGCATGTGTGCTTTCGCGTTTGCGCCTTTGGTATAGCGTGTCTGTGTGTACGTGTAAGTTACGTCGGTGGGCGCGCATTGATTTACAGTGATGTAGCGCTCGGCTCGGCCTGATGTCAGCGTTTCTCTCTCTGACGTTGCCCCCCACACCCCCCCACCCCACCACGCAGAATTTCGCCTATCTTTTCCGCTCTCGCTCGGCAGGATTTTATCTCCCACTCGGCTGACTCGTCGTATTGTTGTATGCTCTCTCTCTCTCTCTCTCTCTGTCTCTATCTTTTTATTTTTATCATTTGTTGAGGAGGGAGTGTGTACTGGGTTTTTTTTTGGGAGGGGAGAGAGGTCGCGCGTTGCCCTTTGAATGATCGTCATCGTCTGGCTTTTATTGACGTGGGGGGTCAAATTTTGGAGCGGCTTCAATTGGATCGATTCGAATTTAATTTGACGATTTTTTTATATGAGCGTGAGAAGCGTTATAGGGTTCGTAATGAGTTTTTTAAACTTTGTTTTGTTTATGCTTGCGTAACTACGTTTCTGTTTATGTAATTGATTTTTAGTAATATTCAATTTTATTAAAAGAACACAAAGCTTTTGTAAACGATTCGGTAAAATTTCATTTTGAGTATTTAACGTAAACTTAATTTTTTTACGAATATACAAATTTATATAATCGAATAGCAATGTAATCATTCCTTGTGAAAATTAAGTACAAAATTGAAAGATACAATCATCTAATAAAACTAACTAACTTTGTTTTTAAAATATTACTTTGTTCGATTTAACCGAAAAATTTTCTCGCGCTTGCGAATATAATTCGTTTGTGCCGAATGCCAAAACTGCGCGCGCAGCCATTTGTTTGTCGCGACAGTCCTCTCCACAACAGTGCTCGTACATATAGATATACGCGTACCGTTGTGGAAAGAGCCTTTGACCGCTCGGAGCGGATATGTATATATATGTCTACTGTATACGTGCAGCAGTGCGCGGAACGGGAGTAAACAGAGCGTGCACAGCTGTGTACTTTTATTTTAACTTTCGCAAGATATTTTTTTACGAGGAATGAAAAGTTTCTCTTATTTTATTCTAGAATGAAAAGATAATATAAAAAATTATAGTGGCAATTCTTATCCATTATAAATACGCGTGTAATTTAAATGTCTTATGGACTTAGCATTTTCTATCTTTTTTACGTAAATATCTTGCGTTACGACTAAAAGTTGCTTAATCGCTTTGCATATTCTAAATGCAATATCTATCAATATTAAACGCATAGAGTGTTCTATCTCGTATCAACGCTTTGAAAAAAAGCATCCCAGTTCGTTTTAGCCATATGGCTGCAAGCGCTACAGTGCCCCTCCTTATCCGGCTCTGCGTAAACAAACTTCGCCTGTATAATCAACGGACGAAAAAAAAATTCCGGTCGATCGTCCACCGAGCGCCGAGCGCATGGTAACCGCGCTTGCCTATTTATACATGCCAGCCGGACGATGGCCATTGGTCAGCCTGGCGTTAACCGAGTGCGTCCACTTAGTTACAGGACTAACAGCCGAAATTTAGAGTGCATTTGAAGAACAGATTTACCAGCAATAAACATTTGTAGGGATGTTGAAAGAAGTTGCGCAGTGGCAGGGTATAAAAAGCATTCGTTTGCTTTTCGTTTTCATTTGATTTTCAATACTTATTCTTGTGTGGGATTTTTTAAACAAAGCATTATGTTAATCGATGAAGTAAAATGTAATTTATACGTATTAAGAATTTTAAAGGTTTTTTAAGCTGCATTATTAAATTGTATCGTTGTTTAACGATAGTCGTGTACGTTATTAAGTGAGAGTCCATAGTACATTCTCATTCGAAAGTTTTTACTATCTCGAACAAGTAACTTTTAATCTATTTCTAACATTTTTTCAACGTATAGAGTACAAAAATTGTCATCCTGTACATTCTATCAAAAGCTATTTATAGGTATTCTATGATACCCAAGCTCATAGTCGGCCAATCAATAAATTCTATATCGCAATGTATTTACAAATTACAATATCGATATCGTAAAAATACCCCTACAATAATAGTTTTCCACTAAACGTACATTCAACTAGCTTACTTTAATTTCCCGATATTTCTTTGCACAGCGTAAATTCTGCGATACCTATATACAAGGCACACAATACACTTTGAAAAGCCAAACGGCGCAGGGCAGCTGAAAATTTTCGACGGCCACCACACGCGCGCGCGCTCGCTCGCAATATGGCACACAACAGACGTCCGGTGCGCAGAAACTCGCTGCCTTGTATCAACCCAAGCAAGCTCAATCAACTCCCCAGCGCAGCTCTCCACATCGCGTCCTTGCGTTTTCGAACGTGATCGTTATATACCTACCTCCGTGGTAATAAACGCGCGTCCTCGAGGTCGCCGTGCTACACACACACACTCGCACACAAGCATACATTTTCTTTTTTCACTATACGGCGAGGCTCGGACCTCCTTTTTTCTCTCTCTCTCTCTCTCTCTCTGCGCTAGTCAATGATGATTATTTTACGTGTGTGAGTTGCTCGTAGATGTAGATATGTGAGCAGGATGGAGAGGGGAGAGTGGGAAAATACGTGGAGATAAACAAATATGTGTGTGTATGTGTGTATGAATTATGCGTGAGCATATAGGAGAGTTTTGTATGTTTTATGCGTCGATCGGGATTGTATTGTTGTATGGAGGAAAAGTTTCTTGCACGATGTTTAATGTAGTTTAAGTAGATTTTGTAGTTGCATGCATGCGCATGAATGTGTATTTAGGATTTTTAAGGATTTTTATGAGCAGGGCGAAAAGGATATTATTGATATCAACGTATGTTGTAATAAAACAAATAATATATGAACGTTTGAACCATCCAGTAATCGTCAGCTTATATTTGTATATTCATAATGACAATAATATCCTCTTTTCGTACCAAGAAATAAGCATTAAATAATTATTTATTGTATATTGTATAGCCAAACATTGTATAGAAAATAAAGCTACTGATTGATAAATATCATTTAAACAATACCCTTGTAAAAAGAATTGTTTGTCCCCTGGCAAATTCAGTTTAAGAACATTTCCTCGAATATTCCACAATGCATATTATACGCAATTCCAAGCCCCCCAAATCTACACTCTTTTTTTACAACTACAATGTCTTATTAACGAACTCGAGTCGCGGAGGATAAAAGTTTTATTGTTCGTAACGGCGAAATGAATAAAGTTTATGCACCCCAGCCAGCAACAGCAGCAGTACAATCGAACTTTGAACGTTTGAATTACTCAGCGAGTTGAACTGATATAGCCTGTTATTTAGCTTTTGCGCTCGTGTACGTTCGCGTGCGCTCATGCGCTGCCGCACAAAGACGGAAAAAAACACTAGTGCGCGCGCTCGGCAGCGGCTTACTTTCGAGAAATTATTTTTAAACTTTGCTCGATAGTGTTTAAATTTTCACGCGCTTTCCTGTAGGATAAAATGAATTTTGAAGCGGCGCAGTGGATATTTTTCTTTAGTGCGTTAAAGGTGTGAAAACAGCGGGGTACATATATAGAGTATAAAGGTATTGCAGGTTGATTTATTCTTACATAAATAAAAAAGGTAAAAATTCATTTATACGAAGTGTAAACAATAATATTTTGTTAGTATATACAGTGGACGATGAGCTTTGACAATTCTAAAATGGTCATTCGGAGCGTTTTATTGATCGATTCCAGGGAAGTATGTGTGACGCGATCGGTTCGGAAATTTCCCCGTTTGAAAAATACACATATCACGCAGAAATTGTGATCATAATTACTCATGGTAATAAGAACTGTATCGGTTTCCTGAAAAAACACGGCGCAGCACATTCATAAGATAACGTGCGCTAGTCGTCATTATCGTTGTTCGGTCATTGCAGTTACAATAGTGCATTTCGAACGTTGAGTTTCGTGAACTATTCTTACCGAATAGACTATGAATTGACTGTTTCTTTAAAAAGCGACAATTCATTAATGTACACTCATTAATGATAAATACTAGGTTATAAATTTTTAATTGCCCGTCAATCATAAAAGGTAGTTTCTTTCGATACATTATAAACAAACGTATTTTTTATTTGTTGTGAAATAAAAAACTCCATCTAAAAGTAAATTCGGCGTTCTGACAATTTACACTTGCAAGTATAAATTTTATATAAATCATGATTTTCCATTGTTGCAATCATTTTTCAAATTTTAGGAATCCTTCAATACAAAGACTCACGAAACTAACTTAACCTATTACATTACATTTCGAAAATGCGATAAACGAATAATAATCGAAAATGCCTTCGCGTGCACATAGAACTTTCTACTCTTAAAGACCCCTGCCTTATCGACGCGCAGATTCAATTCACACAGAATGTACTAAAGCAGATTAAGTATCATCCGTTCGAAGAATTTCGTGACGCTGTTGAAATTCCAAATTATCATTCGTAAATAAGTCGCCCTAATCCGTACGCACGCGCGCGTGTTCCTTAGCCCAAAACATTTCCACGATACACAATGTGAAGGAGCCCGTAGAGGCGGCGGACCCGTGGCGCGTGCACGTGACTCACGCGCGCCCGACTCTCAAAAACAAAATACATAAGCTTGCGGCGAATACAGGCGAAAAAAGGAAGGAAAGTTCCTTCGCGGAAGCTCGAGGAAAATATTTAAAAATGCCCGCCCTTAAAGTTAACGCAAGTAATACGTCCGCTTGTGAGGTTGTATCGGTTGTACAGTCCAGGACAAAAGTTAAGTTTTTTCTTAAATAGATTAATAGATAATTATTTTGTTTAGTATGAGAATTATGGATGATCATTGTAATGTAAAGGATACGAGGCTTACAAATTATAAATAGAAGTTAAATGAAGAGAAAAGCACTGATTTTTAAGTTTGCTTGAAGAATCGCAATTTAGTGCAATTTTCACAATTTGAACAAAAATAGTGAAAGTTTCAATTTTACTTCGATTTTTTATTTTCAAAGTTCCTTTACGTGCATGTAATTAATTGTATATTATGATTTATAACTGAAAAACTAATTTTTTTGTTATCTTAAATACAAAATTTTTAAGAAAATTAAACCAAAAAAAATTACAAATGATCATTAGACATACTTGTTCTTTTGATATTTTTATTTAATTTTTAAGAAAAGTAAGAAAACATTCTCGTAATAAGAAAAATAATTACTGGAAAATAAGAAAAGCAATAACTGGAAAGCAAGAAAAACAATTACTCGAAAGTAAGAAAAACAATTACTCGAAAGTAAGGAAAACAATTTCTTGAAAGTAAGAAACTTTTTAGAACCCTAATAACAATAATACATTCTCTTTCACCTTATTTTAAGAAACTTCATTCCCTAAATCCACTGCATCTCATCTCAGAAAAACTTCATTCTCAAAACAACAAATCCCTTTTCCTCCCCTCGCCGCATTTTTTCGAGGAAAGAGCCTCAAAAACCCACCGCCCGCGATCAGTAATGTCCTCCCAGCGTCAGACTTACAAGAGCAGATGGTCTGTGCAGCGCGACACGTCGTCGTCGTCGAGTGCGCTGCATAAGCCTCGACGGGGGCGTAGCAGGAGGCGCACACGTTCGCGATATATGGTACATAAAAGCGATGTAAAAGAGGAGAAGAAAAAAAAAGGGAAAAAGCTTTCGCCCGCGCGCTCGCGTGCATGCGTGGGTCCGTACGGCGCGACGCGCTGTAAAAGGACATGGATGCGGATGCGGGATGCTAATTTTAAGTTATCTTCGCTTTCGCGTTGATTGATGAATGGGCGCGGGGATCGAGAGGATGTATTACGCGTGACTTTTTTTTTTGCTTCTCCTTTGATTTGCAGAAAATGCAAATGTTTTTTATTGTGTAATGAGGTGGGATACAGGGGAGCGTGGGTAGGGTGTGGAGCGCGGAATTTCGGTTGGTTATCGTTACATGACTCGGTTGATAAGAGGTTTGAAAACGTCAAGTTGTTATCTAGTTTGTGTACTACGAGCTTTGAATGCAATGTAGGAATTCTGGGATAATGTGTACAAATGAATAGTTTCGAGAGATTTGAGAATGACAGTTTATAAATGATTCATTAGGGAAGTGTGTCATTTTGTATAGTTACTTTAATAAAATATAATGAGGATGTCATCGCTGATTGATATGTCCTTCTTGACCAATTCACTGGTCTAAACCAGAAATACTGCAAGTCATTCTATATTTGACGTATTTAAAACTAAAAATTCTGATCGAATAATTTAAAGTAAAAAATAAAAGTTACTACTTCTCAATTTATACATTATGTGACAATAATATGAAACCGTATTCTTTATATAATAACGCAATTGCGATTATATAACAAATTTGATATTGCATTATAGATACGGAGAATATTATATTACATAATATAGGTCTTTCCCTATATATCAATAACAAAAGCCCACGTCATCGCCGTCGTCAATAAAACTCGTTTAAACGTATTAAAAGACAAAACATAAAGTGTTCATCGTCGAACCGAAATACCGACTTCAAAATTACAAAACAAAGGGACGTTAAAAAAAACCCACGTACCTCGACATCTCAACCCCAAACTAAAAAGTAACAAAAAACAACGCGCGCACCCCATAAAATCCTTGTACGGAAAAACCCGCCGCCGCGGCAAGGACGAGCAGAGTCATGGTGACGCTTATAAGGTAGTTCTTGCACTCAGGAGCGGATTGGGCGGGTGTCGGAGAGGGCCCCAAAATTTTTCATTTAGATTTGTATTAAAAAGTAAAATAAACACTTGAATACATTTGTAAATTAAATTTTTGAAACACTGAAAGATTACTGCTATTTCGTCCAAAAGCTTGAAATCGACGTTTTTGACTAATTTTTCGGCTTCAAGGTTAAATAGCTTCGCTAGACCTTCTTGTAAAATACTCTTGAGTGCAAAACTACTTTTACTATTCCAAAATATAAATATATCGTTTAATCCAGCCAACGATCCACCCTAAAATTCTAAACTGTCGCAAACATCGCTATCATCCACAAAATACTTTAATCCCTACACACACTGTACAATCAGACAAACCCATAGCAACAATCATACCTCCTGCACCTCTGTAAAAGGACGCTCGCGATCAACACCATTCATATACAAACTCCGCGGGCGTCCGTCTCGATTTTCCCTTTTTTGCATCACGTTACACGCGCTCGCGCTCGCGGTAAAGTCCCCCCCAGCGATGATATCATTGCACATTACAGTGGGCGGAAGTCGAAGCCGAAGCTCCTGCACGCGCGCGCGTTTTTTCAAAACAAGCCTCTCTCCACGAGCTGAGATAAAAAGATTTGCACGCGGGGGCGCCCACGTTCGGCCAATCGGTCGTGTGGCGCCGCGACGCCGCGTCCCCCCTCTACTCCTGTATCCCGTATAGTGCGACGCGACGCGATAGGTATATGCGATGCATCGGCGGCCTAGATGAGAGGAGGATCTATTGGGAGCTTGTTCAGTGCGCCTCGAGACTTTACGTAAGAACGGTGTGGTGTGGTCGGAACTAGGAGAGCGAATATACGAGTGCAATAGTGGAGACATGCTGCCGCAGCTGGCCGAGGCTTTCAGAGGTATACAGGCCCGGGCCTTGACACTCGGGTTCACGCGACAAGCGCGTGTGATTTGCGTGCTTTGTTTACTTTCGGCTGGACAGGCGGTTCATAGAGTTCTTTATTTTTTTATATGGGATTTAGGTTTTGGAATTGGGAATTCAAGTTACTGGCTTTAAAGTTTGTATTTTCCATTTTGACCAATGTTACAATATTCATAAATACTAGATATAGTCACTTATTTTTACACTTTACTGATTTTTTGCATTTCTGATTGAAAATATACTAGTAAGAATACCAAAATCACTGAAAACTCAATTTAAAAAAAAAATGGACTCATGTCATTATGCCGGGAACCCACAGAAATTAGCTCGATTATTTTTTTTGTGCTTGGAATTGTGTTTTTCAGGAATAAATTGGAAACTAGTGGACATTTAAATAGTTTTGGAATTGCAATGTTGAAAAGTTATGTGCACAAGTTTTAACTTTTTCCTGCTAGTTCATTATAAAACGTGTGGGGTGTGGCTTTTAAGTTGCACCTCAAATAGTGATTCAGCCTTGCTTGCCTAGACCTAGTCAGTGTCGTTAAAGCTGAAATTGTCCAGACTAGGTCTAGAGTGACATAATCAACTAACTGCGTATATATGTTAGTTTTGTTGCAGTTGCATGACAAACAATTCTTTAGTTTTTTTACTGCATATAACAAATGTTCAAAAGACAAGGTTAAGGAATAGTTTTGTATTATAGGCGAAACGTTAAATTTATGTAAATGAAAACATGCATGATATAATAAGGCAGTGATGTCATTTTTATAAACAGTGTTCAATAAATTTTTGTTCCTCTTTAAATCAATAAATGAATTCATAGAAAATTATAAGTAATCGTTTTATTTTTTGAAACCACGTATTTCACATTATTGATAGAAGGCTATTTAAAACTCAATTAGTTCCAATAATCAGTGGAGGAAAACAAACAGCTTCTTGTACCTGTATGTACATGTCTCGTTTTATATCCCATTATCTTATCAGGGATTTTAAATTAGATTCACACTTCACATATCTATGTAAGCAGTGCTTTTAAATGAAAAAATTCAGAAGGTATCTTATACTTATTATATTGAATTTTTGTACAAAGCATTTTGTTTGAGAGCATATCTAAGAAGGAAGCTCCTTATCGTCGGATCAGTTCAATAACAAAAAATTACATGGCATGTTGATGCTTATGAGGTATTTTCTTTTTGTGATTACAGACGAATACAATCGAGAAACTCGGTGACCTGCACCGGTCTGAGAATAAAATGGCTGGATTGCTGGACCGTCGGGACAATAATCTATTGTCCCAGTTCAAACTGAAGCCAAATCTAACTCCTAGAGCACCTACGCCACCCCAGACTGATGCCAACGAGGTGGATGATGCTGGCAGTATGGACTATAGGTAATTTCTATTGATATATTCTCTAGAACAGATATCAAAAACTCAAAAAATGTTAGATTAAAATATTTAATAGGGTGTGAAAGGGTCTACATAAACAGAAAACCTTAACTTACTGATATTACTGATAATATATTATATAATAATATATTATATATTATAACAATTTCTATAACAAAATGTTATTCTACTTCTTATATGTTGTAAAGATTTATTATAAATCTTCCAGACTCTTTCATATTCCCTTAAAAAAGTCATTGTATTGTAAATTTTATCTCAGAACTTGAACATTTAATTATAAATTAATGTTAAAAAATAAATAATTCACGTTTAAGGAAGATACTGAAATTTTGATTTTTCAAGTATTAATATAGTTTTATGAGATTTTGCATACAGGTTTGCAACAAAAACCTGTAGTTCTAGAATAAATTTCAGCCCGTATGAGTCACTCGCATAGTTAACATTAAGCAAAGTGTATTATAAAAGATAGTATATGCTAAATAGTCCTTGCGTCACAAGTCATTTTTTTGCATATCACAACTGAGACCTTATCAAGGCTTCAAACTTCATCCTTGACACATTTGTTTTTTCAAATTTATCTTAAATTGACGTTCAACCTTATCAAATGCAATAAATATCGCTAACCACAAACATTTCTCTACCACCCCATCCAGGTTCGAAGAAGTGAGACTGCAGAGCTACGAGGACTGGCCCTCGGCCTTCATCCGGCCCGTCGACCTGGCCGCCGCGGGCTTCTACTACACGAAGCAGATCGACAGGGTGCGCTGCTTCGAGTGCTCGACGGAGATCTGCCGCTGGGAGGAGGGCGACGACCCCATGGTCGAGCACCAGCGCTGGGGCGGACGCTGTCGCTTCATACGCAAGCTGCCCTGCGGCAACGTGCCCCTGGGCGCGGACGCGGCCACGATACCCCTGCCACGGCCCCGCAGTCGCGACGTCTGCGGACCCTACAGGCTGGACTACCGGCTGGGCGCCCAGGCCGACACCCACGCCTCCTCCAGCAACGGCGTCAAGCAGGAGAGCCAGCAGTTGCCCTCGGCCGCGAGGCTAGGTTGCCTGGGCATTGGCATCGCGAAGAGACCCGACTTTCCGGATTACGCCAGCTACGAGGCCAGGCTGCAGACCTTCGCCGAGTGGCCCACTTCCATAGCCCAGACCAAGGAGCAGCTGGCCGATGCAGGATTCTTTTACACCGGGACCGGTGATCAGACCACGTGCTATCATTGCGGCGGTGGACTCAAGGCCTGGGATCCACAGGACGATCCCTGGGTGCAGCACGCCAAGTGGTTCTCGACTTGCTTCTACGTGAGACTGGTCAAGGGACAGGAGTTCATCAACAATGTCACCGGGAAGCACGTGCCACCGCTATCGGAAGAGGTGAGCATCTTCATTGCATTGCGATTATTACATTTATTGGGATCTGAGTTTACATTCATTAGCATACCGATTTGCGTATAATTTGTGATTTTTTTTATAATAAAATAATTATTATTACTTTTAACCAATAAAATACACTCTTCTACTATAAGAACACTAAATAAGTCAAAATTTATAAACATCGCTCTTCACTCAAAAATGAAAAATCAGTGTACTCCCACCTAAACCAATATCTGCCTCATACAACTGTTTTATGTTAACAACAAACATCTAATCAATCCCTCTGTTCCAGGAAACCATGAGGATGAACCTCCCGAGCTGCATCAAGAAGGTCGAGCCGCCGGTGCCCCAGAACCGCGTGCCCAAGGACGATCAGCAGCAAGAATCGGCCCAGCAACAAGCATCATCCGAATCCAGCGAGAGCGCTCCGGGGCCGTCCAGCGTCACCTGTCCGAGTCCCAAGCCGCGAACGGAGCTGAGCACCGCCGTGTCCCAGACCACTCCCTTCACCCCAACGGCGAACAACGGCAGCAGCAGCGGTGCAACGAGCGACAAGAGCAGCCCGGAGGAGCCGGCGAGCAACGACAAGAAGTCGATCGACGACGCGCGCGTCTGCAAGATCTGCTACAACGAGGAGCTGGGCGTCGTGTTCCTGCCCTGCAGCCACATGGTCGCCTGCGTCAAGTGCGCCCCGGGCATGACGACCTGCGCCGTGTGTCGGGAGCCCGTGGCCATGACCGTGCGCGCCTTCTTCTCCTAGTGTGCGCTGACAATTGAGATCGCACGCGCGTACACGCAGAATCCGTTGGCACTCTCTCGGGCAGAGGGCCTCTCGAGTACGACGTACCGACGCACGCGCGCGGTGCCACCGTGCTTCACGAACGGAAGAGAAAACAGAGAGAGACTTTATCGAGAGGAAGGAAGGAAAAGAGAAATGGAAACTTGTATAACTACTGTTGCTACTGACGGCCGGAGCGCGACGTACACGCATTACACACAAACGAGAGCACGTTCGCCGGGGCTGGAATTACGACATGACATGACTCATGCGCCTCCATCTCGTACAAACTATAAACACGAAAGTGACGGACTGAATATTCTTCTACTTTTAATTTGCCCTTTTTGGATTATCTGTGTATGTACCTTTTTTTCTGTTCTGCGATGACCGCTGTTGGAAAAGAGCGCGTTGCGCGTGCAAATGTCGCCGAGTTCGAGACGCGAGGCAAGTGGAGCTCCGAGAGGCTTTCACTGGTCGAGCGAGAATTTCGTTAGTTGGAGGGGTATATATGATATTTGTACATGTATTTGTGTCTCGGGGAGAAATTTTTTACGAGCGTAAAAATGTGGACCGACTAACGCGGTGTTTCTGTCTTTTGTGAACTCGGCGATTTTTTGCGCGAAACGCGCGTTGTACAGCGGCTCGCTGCTCAAGCGTTCGGAGTATAAAAAGAGAGAAGCAGCTACTTTTCTTTGTTTGGTCTTGATTCGAGGGAAAAATTTTTCTAATGCAGGATTTTTGTTTCTGTGGCTAAAATTTTCAATTATGCAGGTTTTTTGTTTCTGTGAACTATACGATTACATCAAGATCGAATGCAAAATTTGTCTGTCCTTGCGTTTTTTTTTTTTGTTTTTTTTTTATCATTTGTGTAGAGTCAAACGAGCAAATTTGTACTTTGCGTTTGTGTTTATAGTTTACGATGATTGTTTGAAATATATGAATACAGAGGATGTACCTTGCGACCGACGCATGCAGTCTAGTCATTTGCAGTATTAATTTAAGATTGTGATTTATTATTTGCAAAAATATGAAAAACTTTACAAAGAAAACTCAAATTTTAGTGATTTTTTTTTAAACTGAACAATGCAAAATAGTTGTTTTAACATTAAATACAAGTTTTATGGACCTATAGAAACTGTCGAGATATTATCTTGATATACACGTATCTATTTTAATCAGAGTTTCAATTGATCTCCGTCACAAAGAAATGAAAATATAGAGGATACGTCTTTCATCACTCCCCTTGCATATCTCTTGAACACGTTTTTAGTTCAATATTCCTAGTTTCTGCTTTAAAAATCCTAAGCTTCTGCTTTCAATGGATTTTTGTTTCTTAAGTGGTATAAAGCATAAAGAAAATTCATTAGTTTTAGAATTAGATTTTAATAGGAATTTATTATAAAATATATTTCTTTTTGTCTTTTAAACATTTCACTGTCGCGCCTTTCATCGTGGCATTGTAATAAGCATTTTCATAATTCACATTCAGAATTTGAAGATTATATAAATAAATAACGAAATATTCTAAGGAGTTATTTATTTTATAAGTCATCAAAATTTGATGTTACTACTAAAAGTGAAACGTTCCATCATATTAAAATACATGTTATTCAAACTTCTCAGCAAATTCTAGTGTTTTTCAATTCAAATCGCAAAAATTAAATTAATAATAGTTTTTAAATGGAAAATAAAATTTTCAACACTTTAAGATAATGCATGTATATTAGTAACTCAAATATAAAAATTAATTTTTTAAGTATTTTGAATTAGTATCGATTAAATTATAAATTTACATAATTAATGTAATTAGTTTTGGTTTTTTAAAGTTATCGAATTTACACTTCAATATACGAATTTCTAAATTTCGTACTTCGAATTAATATTCGACCAGTAGTTTATATCAAATGGCATTTAAAATATTTAAATCGATGCTATAAGAAATAAAGTGTACAAATTTCATGAACACCATAGACGTACGCTCTATAAGGATTTATATACATATATATAAAAAAATGTTTTTGTTGTTTTTCAATTTATTTTTATATTTAATTTTTCAAATCCTTTATATTCCTTATTTGAGAGTGTATCTCTATGGTTTTCGCTAACTAACATTTTGTATGTAATGAAAATAAAATAAAAGAATTTAAAAATTTATTAATTGTGTAACATTAAATCCTATAATTAAAGTATAGAATTTTTTAATGCATGTCGAATTTTAATATTTAAAATTGCACTTTTTAAAACTTATTTAATTTGCACAATTTATTTTCGTATTTGAATTCTTTGCATCTTATAATTTGATATTGTAAATAAATTCAAATCCCATTAAATAACTCGGACATCATTCAATCGTCAATTTAGATAAATATGAAAACTTCAGTCTCAATATAATGTTATAAATAAATCGACAAGTTAAAAAATGTGATTTAGATGATATGAAAATATGTTACTTATACAAATGCATACAAAATAATAATTTAAGTGAGCTACTTTTCAATGCAATAGTTCTAAGAACTTATATCTTATTCAAATTAATGCAGATAATTTTCATGATAATTTAAGCATAGCTACTTCGTAGAAAGATTCATTTTACAATTTAGATAAGTAAATAGTCCTTCAGAATTCTTTATCGAATTTCAGCGATATGAAAACTACAACATTTTTTACTCTAAAAATTAATAAGGATGAAAGTGAGCTAATCAATGCATTTTTATAGCAACATTCGAATTGTCAACTATAACAATTTTTTTCTAAACTCACGATCTATTAACAATCGCATTTAAACTGCAAACTTCATTCAATGATAATACATATGAAATCAAAACGATACTGCTATCATTGTATATAATATAAGTTAATACAAATTAACGACACATTTAGCTAGTATCTTCATTTTCTAATAAAAAGGGCAACAGCGCGAAAACTTTTTTAGTGTACATACATATAATGTGTGATAAATTTGTAAGTAAATTGAAGTATATATAATAAATAAAAATGTTAAATATGCAAGCATGTTTCATTTAAAGTATAACCATGAAAAAATACACGTGCATGTAAGTCATAAATGGCAAAAGCTGTGAAGAAGAATGGTACATATATTATAAAATAATGTTAAGAAAATAAGTACTTTTAATAGAATCTGTTTTAACGGTTTTTGCAAAAGATCAGTAAAAAACAAAATGATCATAATTTATTTAATTTTTATAAAAGAAATTTAATTCATTTATTAAAAGAACAAATAATAATAAAAAAATAATAATGAATGTTGGAAATATTTTTCTAAAGAATGATATTTTAGGCTTCTTAATATATTTTTATGATCAGTGAAAAATAATTTATAATAATTTATTTACTTTGATTTGCAAAAATGATTGATAAGTTGTGCAATATTCCACATTCACTTCGAATTTTAGCATTTAGCCTGACAATTGCTTCTAAATACTATTCCGATTCTACATTTCAAACTGAGATACTTTAGCTTGGCGAGTATCGATGCAAAAATTATTGCCATTCAAAATGAAAGATTTATTGAAATATTCATTCTCTGCCTGAATTATTAATTCGTATAATTTATAAGTACCTATATAACTTAAGTATAAAGTTTTCCAGATGCTACTTTCACTTGAAAATCGAGAGAATGGAATCTTCAGTCGTTATAATTTTATAGCGTTTATTTAAAAAGCTACTCCAAAGTACTACCGATTCTACGTTTCAAAATGAACCTTCTGCATCTTAATGCCAAGAAGTTACATCGACAATCCTTTCGTCGTCCATCGTCTCCTGAAAAATCGCCGACCGTCCAAACATGTTCTCATCTTCTTTTATCATCCTAATTAAAAGTAAAGCTTAGGACCCCCCCTTAAATTCTACAGCGTAAGTATCCCCAAAGAGTGTAAGACCTAACCAATGCAAGAAAGAAAGAAATTACGTGCTAATATCTAATCCAAAACTACTAGCTGATCAGAAGCTGGATCCACGACAGTACTATACCGATTCCCAATCCCAACGAGCTGCATCAAATCATGCGCATCCTTTTTACTCTCTCAATTCTCCTTATCCACACGTGCGGAAGCAAAATCAAAGCTGCGCCCCTCTCTCAACACCTCTCTAAAAAATAGACAAGACCGGAAAGAAAGAAAGAAAGAAGCTCCACGCTTATACCGCTTCTAACGACACTCTTATTGCTCGGCAGCTGCCGATCGCGCGCGTGGCAACAAAGGTGCGCTGCAAGCTGCTGCTCCTGCGCCAGGTGAGAGATGCAAGCTGTTGCCGCTGCTGCTGCTGCTGCTGCATTCCAGTCCGGCCTTTTCTCTCTTCCCTTTTCTTTCACCTTTACGATACGTATAGCTCTATCCGTGTGCAGCGAGATGCGCGTGCAGCGCTGGCCAAAACCGGTATTACGGAGGATTACTGCAGGATGCGCTGTGTATATATAGTTAGCCTGTCTCGCGGTTGGTGCAATGCTGCACGCGCGCGCGTCCTTCGTTGTTGCAGGGGGTATATAGATAGGTACTTGTGAGCTGTGATTCTGGATTGGATAGTATGTGCAGGAGCCGATGGTTTTTCGAGCTGGATTGTTTTATGCATGAAGTGCCGGGCATATGAATGGGGATTTAAGTTTCTAGAGCGAGAATTGCGCGTGAAATGGAAGAGAAATATGGATTTGAGTGTGAATGAAATATAGTTGATCTCGTTCTGTGCCATTTGGCAAGAATTTTCATGCACTGTTTGCGGGTGTATAGCTGTCATTGTACATTTTATGAAGTTAAAAATTGCAAAGATAGGCTTTCAATAAAACAATATGATAATTGAAAGAGTTGAAGAATTGACTGTGGTCCATTTTAGAAGGGTTTGTAATACAAGAGTGCACGATTGTATCACGTCTTTTTTCCTATATACTTTTATTGATCATTTTGTGTAAATTACGCTTGTTTTATAAGATTCCTACATATTGTCTTAATTTCTTAAATCCTAAATGTTTTCAAGACCAGTTAATAATCTTTAGATAACCATCTTAGATGTCTAAAAATGTTCGACAAATCAAAAAACTTCTATTAAGACAATTCATTTATAGATACTTACACGTAAATATATAAAAGATATAATTTTTTATTACGTTTTTTCAAAATTGATTGAATAGTTTCTTTTGACGTTACCGTAGATAATGTTATGCAGAATTCTTGCCTGATTGTTGGAATTAGAATAGAAAACCAAATATTTTCTTCATGTTGAATATCAAGAACTTTAAAAGCATATATAATAATACTAACTATACTTAGTATTTTTTCCCAATAATTCACTTTTATAAAAATAATGGACATTTGAATAAAAAAAGCATATTTTACCAAAAAAATGTTGTTAATTCACGGTTAATCCTTAATTAAGAGATTTGAGAATGTTAGTTACAATATAGGACATCATTTAAATACAAATCAATTCTTTTTATTTTTCCTTCTTCGTATTTTAATTTTTAAATCCTCATTTTATTCTTTAAACATTTATCTGTTGAGTTAATGCAGGAGAATCTAAAAATAATTTATTTATTTATTAGATTTCTCTTTCCTCAAATTATTTTAAAATTCCGCTTTGATAACTCAATTAATAAATGTTTAAAAAGTAAAATGAACATTTAAAAATTAAAATAGAATAAATGAAAATAAAAAAAAACATATTGGGGGTTAAATGATAATTTCTATAATTGTGATATAGATAAACGTTATCACAATTTTATCTACTACTTAAAGTATTCTTCCTTTCTATATATATTATCACTCGCAGTATCGGATTTTATCTAAAATACAAATTTTTTAAATACAATTCGAACTCCATCACCGCAGTCTACCTCTAAAAATTAAAATCCAGTAAAACCATCCCAGCCGCACTATATATATCTAGTATACAGGATGCATCGGAAATTCAAATTACATAACATTAAAAAATTCTTTCTCCCGTCACCCTTTTCCTCTCTCCCCTCATTTCCACTCTTTCATTCTCGCATCTTCCCTGCATCATCTCCGCGCCCCGCTCATCGTGCACTCCAGTTTTTTCATCTGCATTCCAGCGGGGAATTACGACGCCAAGGGAAAGGAGCCGCGAGAGGAGAGTGACTTGACTCTTATTATACTCGTAGCTGGAGCCGCAGCGCAGCTTCCACGCGCTCCATTCATGATATCTCGCGAGAATGGATTCTTTGAGAATGACTGGTTTATGTGTGCCGGAGCTCGCTCGAGAAAGGCGCGGAGTTACAACGCCGGCCAGCTCTAGGCCTTTCTCGCCGCGTGTTTAGAATGCCGAGCACCGTTTTTTTTTCTCTCCACTTTTTTTATTATTCGTAGTCGCCGCTGAGTCCGCGCTATACGGCACTTTTTCATAAGTTTTCCATAAGGAGGTAGGTAATGAGCGTTGAGCCGCGTTTTCCGCAATGATTGCGGTGTCCGCTGCTTGGAAGTCGTGGGAATGGATGGGGGATAGGGTGTGGAAAATGCGGGGATATACGTGACGTAGGATGCCTCGCGCGTCTTCTGTCTTACCCATCAATGACTTGTCTACTTAGCATATTGCTAATATCAATTTTTATGTCGAAGAATGCGAATAATAAGGCTTTTGCGTATTATAATAGCTGAAAATTAGGCTCATAATCATCGTAAACTGAAGTATGCTATGTAACCGGTGCAACCACTCTGGCTCTCAGAATAATATTATATGTTACATACTTTGAAAATATCTTGTGGGTGGTTATAAATCATAAATAAATACAAAATATGTATAAAAAAACTTTTATTATACTAGGTATTTATTTCTTCAACTTTTATTTAATAATGAAGTACATATGTACCTATACTCCAGGGGAAACTGCTCTAGCTCCGAGATGCGTTTCTGGGTTTGCAAAATAAATCTGTAGCGAACCGAAAAACGACTTAAGTCCACTTTCTTTGAAAATTAAGTTTTGTGCGATTTTAGTATCGTTACATAGTATATTTTCAGATAAAACTGCAAAAATCAAGAAAGTATAAAAATAAGTGACCCTATGAACTATTTATGAATTTTTTTAACATTGGTTAAATGGAAATTGAAAACTTTAAACCTTAATATCTCAAAAACATAAAAAGTGGACTTAAGTCGTTTTTCCGGGAACCCACAGAAAGATAGTAACGTACCGACACAGTATCGTAAATTTTTAGTTTTTAGAACAAAGAACTAAACATTTTTATAATCAGATCTACATGGCAATGCAATTCAATGCTACAGAGAAATACCCAAATATATTGTAAAACATTGCTTTTTATATAAATAATGAATAATTGGAAATAAATTTTAAAAATTTCGATAATACAATATTTGGATAAGTGATTTTCATAAAAAGCCTTTAAAATTTTGCGTAATAAAAAATATTGATTATGTATTATAATAAAAGGTCTTTAAACAGATTTTCCATTCTGGGCAGCCAAAGTATTTTTACCCACTATAAATACATGTTATTTTTAATTTTAAAAATAAACCTCTTAGGATTGAGAAAGACTTTAATCATATTTTTTACATACTATTAATGCCTTCGGTACTTACGTTTAACATCGAAACTTTAAAAAATGTTGGTTCATTATATGGTCGCTTTTCTTATTATGCATTCTTCAAAATGAAATCTGCTCTCGAATCCGCTATTCTTATTTTATTATAATACGCCGAAAGTAACTCAGTCAAATCAACGACGCAATACCGCTAGACTCCGCATCATTAAAAAGAATTCTCGAAAACAGCTGACGCAGAGCTACATCTTCCGCGCGGTTCCTTTTACCAAGTAAAATCGTTTCCTGTTCGTGCACGCTCCTCCTGGACAAATAACCGTCGAATCCCTTGCGCCATCCTCCGTCCTTCTTCAGAGCCGAAACGCATGCACACGCGTGCAACAAAAACGACCGCCTGTGTATATAAGCCTTGATCGCAACTGTCCCTTATACATATATACGACAATCGACAAAGGATCCCTCGAATCAAAGGGAAAACTTTTTATTAGATAGCGCGTGCGCGTGCTCCATAAGGGGATAATTTTTTTGGGGTATAAAATAAAATGCGATCTTTCTCAAATTTTTATATGTTTTTATTGATGTTTACTAGACAAAAATAATATTTTTTTTTATAATATTTATGAGGTTTTATTTTGGTTTTGCCCACCTGAAGTAGACTCCTCATTTTGGAGGCGATGGGGGGGGGGGGGGGGGGGGAGCATTTAGGCTTCTGTGATCATCTGAAATAAAAAAAACACATAGATTATTGTTTGTTAGATGTCTCGCTATTACGCTAACCTTTAATATGCATATATTTTTCCTAAAAAAAATGGCGGACTTTTAAGCAAAACATTTTTTTTTGGGTTTTTTTTTTGGCCAAAATTGTTTAAAAAAAATAATTTATTGTTAAAAATTTAAATGTTTCAGAGGTTAGCGTAATAGTCTTGTATGTTAAGAATAACTGGTAAAAATTTCAGCACGATCGGTTGAATAGTTTTTTGTGAGTGCTTCCCCCGCGACCAAAAAAAGTTGTTTCGAGAAATACGTGTTTAAAGTTTTGATAACAGATTTCTCGTAAAAAAAATCAAACTTACCCTAATCGGCTATGCCTGGTCCATAGAGTAGTCCTTCGGTTTCATCAAAGTTTTCATCTGCAGCAGCCCTGAGAGCCCTCCGTAGAGTTCTAGCCTCTTTTGAGTTGATTTCAGTGTTTCTGTTCGCTTTTGAAATGCGTGCATTGTCGACAACGTCGGAGTAATCCCTTGCTTTTTGGCCAATTGTTACTCCCATTGTCTCCATTATTTTCAACACAGGTAGAAAACCTTCATTGAAGATACAGGCAGCTGTCAGTGTAGCGATTTCCAAAACTTATTTCCCAGTAAAATGATGTTTTGGAGCAAAATTCCACACGAGGCTGTTGAACGATTCATCGTACGGTTTTCTATCGACCAACTGTTTGTGCGTTTTCGAGTCACCGTCTCCAATATTCTTCACGAATTTCACGCCAAAATGTTCCAAAGGACGCTCAAACATTTAAAGAACGCCGTCCACTTCCATCTTATCGGCGCTTCCTTCGTGATTTGCCATGCACTCGGCTTTGTGATCTTCATACAAACTTTCCGCTTCAACAGGATCTTTCTGAGCTAGATATTGACAATCTTTACATATACTGGATTTGACAATGACATCTATAATTTTATTAGAGTATTTTCCTATCAACGAAACAATTCCAAAAAGCGAGGAAAATCCTCGCTTAGCCCAGGATCCGTCACCAGAAACCGACAACTCATTTTCGGAAAAACCTTTTTCGGCATTTTTTTGTTTTTCTTCATTTTCAGCTTTTTTGAAAGCAACCCTAGCAACAGCTTCCACGTCAATCAAAATCTGATTCAACATTCTTGAGTATAGGCTTCTATGGAAAGTTCCGAGATCCATTATTGAGCAAAAAAGATTGACGCCCGCCTGGCCAACGCCGAGTAATCGCATGACGAAAGTAAACCGTCGATTTATTTCGTACGCGTTTTTGATCATCGGGCAAGAATCAATAAGATAATCTCGACAAGAGCATTTTACACTCAATTTGAATCCTAGTCCTCTTGGTGAATTCATAAGAAATTTTATGGCACTGTCACATTCTTTACACTTCATAATATTTTCTAATACACCAAACACTAAATTGAAACAAATAAAAACGTACTTGAAAGACGGATCATGAGACACTTCAAAAGCATCGTTATGTTCGATTTTTTTAGCAGATGTACTGACAAATGTAGTATCTTCTTCCGCGGTAAATTGATTACCGTGAAAAGATCATTTTTTGCCTCCTTAATTTAGATGCCGACTGTCTCTATTGCCTCGTCGGTCCATTTTCAAAATTGATGTTTACACGTCGAGTGAATAACTTTTACTGCAGAAATGTCCGAAATTTTGTAGGTTCAAAATTGTATACCTGTATATATCTATGTCGTATACTATAATACGTTACTTATAATATGTATACCTGCGTAGATATATAAAAATAAAGACAGAAGGGACAAGAGAGTGGGGATGGCCGGGGCAGCTGCTGCCGACGAGCACTGCTGTTTGGAGCCTTACAATATAGGGGAAGGTGGGGCACGATGGGTTTGGCGGGTGGATTGGGCATTCAAATGTTCACTAAATAAATGAATATTCTAACATGATAGTATTTTTTATATGTTGTAAATAGCTTTTACTTTTTCCCTCTGCAAATCCTAAATGAAAAAAATTAATACAAATCGTATGAGAATTATTAGAAATTGAGGACTTCAAAACGTTGTTTTTTCCATAATTCTAATCTATTTCTCAAGAACAAATAAATCATACGAGCTTCGAAAGGGAATTACTTTTACAGTTTAAATCGTAAATTTTTAATAGAATTTTTGATTGATGATCTCCGATGCTTAGGAAAAAAGTAATATTACATATAAAAATACTCTAAAATGGGGCACGACTGGCACCACTAGCGGGGCACGATTGGCATACGTGAGTCGTCAATTTATTTCCGCCGAGTTTAACAGCTGATTTTCTTAACCTTACTTTTGCGCCCTTAAGATTTCGGAGTCGGAGTCTTAGATGTTGGTGAAAGAGTCAGTGTTAATGAAATGGTCTGGTTTTTAGTTTTGATCCTCAATCCTATAAAATGCAAATTTAATAGTAACGTCCAATATTTTTTTTTAAATAAATTTTTGATTAATTCACCGTGCCAATCGTGCCCCACCTCCATGCCAATCGTGCCCCACGGGTGGGGAAAATGGGCAGTTTTAGCGGTATTGTACTTTGCATTATAAAAAACAATGCAATATATATTTTATAATAAAAAATAATGTATCTAAATCTTGAGATATTCTACTTTAAGAAGCACTTTTAATAATTTGTATTGGTACAAAATAGAAAGTACAGGCTTCTTTTGAAGTTAGGGTGCCCGTACTGCCCCACCTTCCCCTACCTGCGGCGCGCTCGCTTCTTTTGCCTATATCTTTAAAAGTATTTTGAATTTCAATCTGAAATTTTCACACAATATTTTCAACATATTTTACTTGCGAAATATGTCAAAAACCCAACATCGATTTTTTGAACTCGACACACGGTGCTACCCCCATAAGTACATACATGCATAGTATGCACATCCAACAATAACTCCTCCCCTCTTTAAAATAACAAAAAAATACGTGCGTACGCGTGGCAGCAGGAACGTCTTTATGCGCACCTTGTACTTTTCTTTCGTAAGATTTCTCGAAGAGGTTACAGTCCGCACATTGTTCGGCTTTGAGGGGGAGGCGAAGAGGAGAAGCAAAAGAAACAAGGCATCACGCACGCGGCGAGAGGCCTGCACGCACTCGGCGCGTGCGTGCGGCGTGAGAGGTCCTTCTTAGAGGGGGAGGCTTCCGAGAAAAAGGCCCCGGTTATCTAATTACACTTGCAGCCGGCGACGTGTGTTTGCTTTATGCGGCTGCAGTGCGACTGCACTCTGGCGAGAGCGAGACGCGCACTGTATAAGTCGTGCCCTTTGTGTGTTACATGGCGCGTTCTTTCTCTTTTAGCGCTGAAAAGTAATGAAATTTGAATATAGCTGTGTGGGAGGTTTTCGTCGATAATTGGTATTCTGTGTGTGTATGAGTTTCGAAGGAGGAGAATGAGATGGATTTACGCGGGAATTTAAGTTAAATTGAATTCAATAGTTTGTAGCTATTTTGCCGGCGATATAACAAGAGGTACTTGTAAAATTGTATATAATCAAATGTATTATATATTTCAGAGATATTAGATTATAATTAACGTTTAGACGAATTAATATAATTAACGTTAATCCTTGGAGAAAATATTTTTTATTTTCCCTGATAACACAAAACGTTTCTAAACGTTTAAAAACGTTTTAAACCAAACTTTGAGACGTTCGAAAATAAAGTTGGAAAAACGTTGGAAAAGCGTCTGAAAAATGTTTGAAAGTGCTTTGAAAGAAATTAGCATAGAATAAATCGAAAAAAATTGTTTAAATGGGAGTTAATTATACATTTTTAAACCCTTTATAATCTTTTTTAAATCGTTTAAATTGTTACCATTCACCAGTCCTCGGAGAGTTTTTCAAACGTTATAAAAACGGTTTTCCAACTTTATTTTTGAATGTCTCAAAGTTTTGCTTCAAACGTTTTTAAACCGTTTTAAAATCGTTTTGTGTTATCAGGGTTATTACTTTAGTGCAGGCCCTTTGTTATATTTAAATAATGTTATATATTCAATAATATATTGAAAGACCACTGTACTAGCAGGTGAAAATTGTTTTAGGAAAGAGTACGTTTGAAGAAACCTTATTTTCGCAAATTACATTTCGTAAATTTTAAATATACTTTGTAATTTGAAACCCTTTTCCTCTTATTGATTACATTTGCCTTATCAAAAAATTCTACTATGGAGATGGAAGAGATGATATTTTCATCACCTCTCCATTAGAGTGAATGAGATAGATACAACATTATAAGAGAAATATACTCGTGTAGACCGATAGAGTCAAATTAAATGAAATCAATACTAATACGAGTAATAAATTCATCAATTTTATTTATTATAGTTTAATTTAGATTTTACTTATTTCCAAAGAATTTTGGTAAAATAATTTTTTATTGTTTTTTACTATGATTTTTATATATAAAATTGGTATATACGTGCTAAAATATGCCAGTGAATTGAATGTTTCCTTTTTCCGGCAACTAATTATTTTTCGTGTCGCTTTAGTGTTGATGAAATATTTATCATACAGCCTGATAAATTATTCGAATATAGATTAAATAATGCAGTTTTTTGAAAGAAGAAATAAAAATAATTATATATTATATAATTTATCATTATTTATATTTATTTATTAGTGAACAGTTCAATCGCTCAAGTATAGTGAATTAATAATTATTTTTAAGTTTATTTTATGCACATTTTTAATTTTATATTTGCTATAGCAATAACTTGTAATAGTTTTTTATCATTTATAATTCAGAATTTAAATATAAAAAAAATTGTTACATTTTAATCATTCTTATCAATTTGGTACTTATTTTTTTCAGCTATTTGGATGCTTCGCCAACTTCGCATGAATTCAATTCAAATTTCGCGCTGATAAACTGACATCTTTCGGATTCCGATTGAACCATTTGAGGACGCCATATTAGAAATTGCAGGGCGGCCATATTTGTGATTATTGCAGAAGATATTCTGAGTGAAACGTAAACATCGTACACATGTGATTTGGTTATTGTATACGATTCAATTTAACAATTTGTTCATTGTGTGAAGTTAAAATTTAAAACAACACGATGGCGGAAGTAGAGGTATGTAAATTTTATCGACCAAATAAAAATACCTTTAAATAACAAAAACTTATTTATATTCATTTTAACCTCTATTTAACGTAATGAATTTTATGAATCAATACGGGATTCATATAAATATATTTCGTTGTATATTTATAATTAATAAATATATTTCGTTGTATATTTATAATTATATTTATTTATACCAATCCAGATAGCACAAAACATTTGAGAAATGTTTCTGTAAAGAGTTTTTTGAATCTAAAACACGAATTTCAAGTCCCAAACGTTTCCGAAACGTTTCTCAAACGCTGACATATTCGCATTTTTGTCAAATATTCGTTCAAAAACGTTGAATAAACGAGGTTTCCACAACGTACATTTGACAACAAAAGTGGACATTTCAGCATTTGAGAAGCGTTTCTGAGACACTTGGCAGTTTTATTTTCAACGTTTTTTAGTGTAATAAAATTTTTTGCAGAAACATTTGTGAAACGTTTTGTGCTACTTGTCTGGGAAAATAGTATAATTAATATTTATAAAATTTAATTGAAACTATTTTTTAGATGTAGTACATATTTGTCTTAAATCTTTGATTATGCTCTTGTTTCATATAAGCTCTGTATATACGATGTATAGATCATCATGTTACATTTGGTTTTCAGGAAAAACGTACATTGCGAGTTTTGCATCTTCCACCTAGCCTCTCGGATGAACGTAGGGAGGAACTATTTAAGCATTATGGAGCAGTAAAAACTAGAACTATAAGGAAATCTGAGAAGTACACTATAACTTTTGTCGAATTTCCATCACATGAACAAGCAGATGATACTTGTTTGAGGCTTCATCAATTACCAGTCAAGGGTAAAATGCTTTCAGTTGAATTTGCGAAGAGAAATGTGTCTATGGATGATAAAGAAAATGTTGCTGATGATCCAGATACTGCAGCACAAAAAGAAACAGACTCAACACAAAAGAAACACTTTCAAACATTTTTGAAGAGATTAAATAGTTGGGCTCCATATCATCTCTTTACACAACCAGTACCTCCCACGTTGCGATATAAATATCCTGCCCCAACTAGAGAAACGCTTCTAAGGATAGCAATACAATTGGTGAAAGTACCTGCTCTTTACACTCAGGTATTATAATTAATTTAATATTTTCAAAAAATGTAACGTAATGAGTAATTACACATAGAATATTTTTAGGTTCTACACTTAATGAATAAAATGAATATACCACCACCATTTGAGGGGCTCGATGACAAATATCCAATGGTTAAAGAAGCATATGATGTTGAAAATTACCAAGATCTCTTCGGCTTTAGAACAGAATCACAAAATGTTGAACATGCTGATGTTTCCAATGGTAATTGCAATTACATTCATATTAAGGGAGTTGGTACCTTAAGATCGATTTCAAAAACTGCATTTCTTCTATCATTTCTTTTATCTGCGATATAAACGTCTTTTCCAACCACTTCTGCGAGATACGTCTTTTCCAACAACTTCTGTGAAATACGTCTTTTCCTACTTTTTTTGCGAGATACGTCTTTTTCAATTGGAGCCATCGAAATAGCGTTATTTATAACTAATTTAATATCTTATAACAAAGATATGCTTAAATTGTAATGATTAACGTGAAAATTAATCTATATAAAAACTAACTTTTGAGTACCGGTATCATAATATGCATAATAGACATGCCAACAGCTGTAAAGTACTACTAAAGTAGCTATACTCAGAAACAAGATATCAAATCTTTCATATTTTTAAAATTAATGCGTAATAACGTTCTTCATTAAATCGACGGCTCCAATTGATAAAGACGTATCACGCAAAGAAAGTTGGAAAAGATGTATCTCCCAGAAGTGTTTGGAAAAACCTTCTCTCGCACAAGTGATTTTCATTAACCGCCAACTACATTCTCAATTTCCCCCAAAACATACCTACCACCACAATTTCTCAACTTTTGCCACCAACTTCCAGCCGGGCGCGATCAAGCCGAAGAAGTCCTCGAATCCGAGGAAACCTCCGAGGGATCCGAGATCGAGTCCGACCCCGAGTCCAGCCACATTCCCCAGCACATAATCCCGGAGAAGCGCAAGCACGCCCAGTCGAAGAGACGCCTCAAGATCCCGAAATTCGTGAATCCCTCGAAGCAGCCTGCGTCGTTGCCGTCGACGAGTCAGAAGCAGCGACCCGAGGACATGTTCGATCTGCGCCACGCGGATCCGCGCTATCGCAACAAGATCGTGATGAAGCCCGTCGAGTCGACGAGCAAGCTGCTGAAGCAGGTGGTGCGCGCCGAGGAGATGACGCAGCGTCTGTCGGAGAGATACGCGCCCGAACCGCCTCCACCCTCGACCCCGGTGCGGAGGATCGAGGAGTCGAGTGTCGAGGGCTTCGGGCTCATCTTTCCGGTTGACAAGGACGCGGAGGCGGATAAGGAGGAGAAAGAGACCAAGCAGGAGTTCATCACCACCGAGCAGCTGCACGATAACAGGATATCCACTAAAGGTGAGGAGAGACTTTGCGGGAGGAGTAGAGTGGAGAGGAGGTTTTGTAGGAAAGTGGAACGTTGTTGGGAGAGGATGGAGACGATTTGTATAACACATTTTTCTTCATGATTTTTAGTTTCTAATACTTTTGGGTAATTTTAGCCTATAGTTGTAATATGCAATTGTTTTGTTTTTTCAATTTGTCGAATTGCATAGTGGTTCGAAATCACATTCAAATTAAAGCTTGTAAAATTACTGACTGACCCTTGATGCTCAAATTTTCAATAAAATTTGTAATTCTTTAAACTGTATAAACAATCTAATGAAACTTCTTAAAAATACAGCTTCTTGAATGTGTAATAGGTTTCTCAAGAAGCCCAATTTTTGTAAAACATTCCAAATTTATTTTATTTACAACCAAGGCTATTTTAGAGCTTTTGATTACAGATATTTGTCAATATAAAAATCGTGATCAATCATATCAATTTGACTTTGCTCCACGTCAAGTCTGGACTCTGATTCTAAGTGTTGTCCCGCATACTTGAACTAAAGAAATATGAAATTGGATGGATTTTGATCCAAGATTCATCAGTACAATAATCGTGATCAAACATATCAATTCGACTTTGCTCCATTTCGAGTCTGTGCTCTGAGTGTTGGCCCAAACTTGAACTAAAGAAAGACGAAATTGTATAAATTTTGATCAGAGATTTAATACAAAAATCATGATCAACAATGCAAATTCGTATTTACATCATTTCAAATGCCAGACCATGCTTGAAGTAGATAATTTACGAATTTGGATATTTATTCATTAGAGATTTGTGGATAGAAAAATTACAATCTACATACTGTACAAATTCTTACCTCCTCAAGTAAAAACTCGTGATCAACTATCCATATTCATCCATCTGTCATGTTTAAAATGTTTGTCTTTTCAAATGAACTTGTTTGTAAAGAAAATATTTTGTAGAATTTGTTCATGGGGAACCTATTACTTCTATTAGAAATACAAAGAGCTGCATTTTTAAACTATATCATTAAAATCAGTGAAACACAATGTTAACGATAATAAATTGAGTCTAAAAATTAATTTTTTTGCATATTTGTAAAATTGCATATTGTTTTTGAAAATTCGGGCTCAAACGATCTGTTAGGAAGTTGATTAACTATAATTCAAATAAAAGTTCCTTAAAAATATAAAAATTCTCATGAATTACATGTACGAATATCTATGCAGTATAAATGTTATTATTAAAATATCAAAGATTATTTCAACTAGTCAAAACTCGAGTACTTTTGCACTTTTTAATGGGAACCGAAGTAAAATTCTTCCTCAATAAATAAGTATACTAATACGAAAAAATTCAAGTTTATTTACTTCTCATTAAATTGGGTAAATACAATAAATAACATTATTAGAATATTGAAAAAATAAAATAAAAAAAAAATAATCGAAAAATGTTAATTAAAAATAAGATTGTGAACCATACTTAAAATTTTGTGTAAAATATAACTTTGTACATTATGTTGTTAATACATATAGGTATTTTATCAATAATTCTAAAATAACATTTGGGTTTACAAATTGGCCTCGTTATAAATTAGCATTGATTTTCCCTATACATCTAAATTTTATTAGTTATAGATTTATACCGTTTGTAACCCTCCTGTGCAGTAGGACGAATATATTTGTCCAAAATACATGGCTATTCCATATATATTATATATATATATCAAGTGCATGGGAGGGTTAAGTTTATATTTTTAGTAAATTTTTTTAGATATATTAATTTGACATTAATACATTTTATAAATTACAGATCAAGGAGTGCTTCCTGTATTCAAAAATTATCATCCTGGCAAACCTTCATGGCGTTTGTACATAAAAAATCTGGCAAAACAAGTAGAGGAAAGCGATTTGCATTTTATTTATCGACGATATGTATTGCCGAAATCCAGTGAAACCGCATCTGAGTATGTATTCTTGTTATTTCTTTTTTTTTTATAAATTTATACTACAAATCTATATTTTGTTTTAAACAAAATCTTTTATTTCAGGTATAATGTTCGTCTTATGCAAGAAGGAAGAATGAAAGGTCAGGCATTCGTTACATTACCAAACATTGCTCAGGCTCAATTAGCACTTGATGAAACAAACGGATATATTTTAAAAGACAAACCAATGGTCGTACAGTTTGCAAAAGTTCCAAAAATCTAGTCATTTTTTACTTGTATCATTTTTGTAAATAATTTTTTTGTAAAATCGTTAATTATTATTCGAATTCTTCTTATCTACATTAGATAAAAGATATTGAATTATTGATTTACGTTATTAACGATTGCATATACGTAAACGTACGTACGTTGCATTTTATTGTATTTAAACAAGATAAAATATAACAATTTTATTAATAAAAAAAAGGAATTTTATTTAATGTTCGCACGTAAATACTTCGATTTCTATTATTCCACATCCGAAAATTTGAATACAAAAGTTGTGTAAAAGCACTTCCTTGCAGCAGCCATGGTTCAATAGTAAACAGTCAACGGAAACTGAAGATTAGCTTTTCGTTTGCGGCTGCTCTTCTAATTTTACTTTAATGCCAAGAAACTCTGGCAAGTCACTTGCTTCTTTTTTACATTTTGCGTTGCTATCCAATATTAATGTTCTTGTTTTTGTGCAAAGTGGGCATCGCGTCGCTTTTAATAATACTATTTTACAATTTTTATGACGCCAATGACGACAGTTGTCTTTAAATACAAAATCAGTCTGCATTATATGTAGATCATTCCCAAGACCGTTGCACACTTGCATTTTGTCGAAAATGTGTAAAATACTGAGCAACTTCTTGGTGTTATCCAAAGTCTTTGGGAGTATTGTACCTTTAATGTCTACAGGCAACCCATGAACAGAATAATTCATTGTTGCTCCCTTATCAATGATAAGACTTTTTTCTATCACAGATATCAAAGTATCGTTTTCTTTTATAACCTGAGCATTAAAGAAAACGATGTATCGATTCTTTGTCTCACTCGTGAACTCACTGACTGACCATGACTTTGGAGTGATGAGGTACCGATAATTGTCAAGTAGACTAGTGTACACATCAGTGTCTTTTTCTTTGCTTAGTACGTTTTTTATGCTGTTCTTATTATTTAAATCATTTTCCATGATTTTAACACCTGTTTTAATTTTAATCCACTATTATATTATGTAGATGTTACGCAGAATTTTGTTAAAAGAGGAAATATACCTGTTTTTACAGAGGGTGCTGGTTTAGATACATTAAATTTTACTGCAGGATTAGGTGGCAAATCTTCTTTAACTGTTGTAAAAAAATAATTTATTTATTTATCAATTGCTATTGAAAAACATAAATAAAAATAATGCTTTATTCTAAAACTTCTTTTTTACATATGTACAACACATAATTGAACTTAATGTATTTTTTTATCAAATAATTTAAAATTATGAAGTATTCTTAGTTATAGTATTAGTTTTAAAATATGACTAGACCATCTACCAAACAGTTTTTTTTAAATTACTGAATCAAGTTGACAGTTTTGTATAATTAAATTAAAAATTACTTATTCATAATTTACCTGTTGGCTTATTTGTAGCGTTTTTTACAGGCTCAACACGACACGATACTTTTGCAACACTTTTTTTATTTTTGATTAGTGGTTCAGATTTTCTACTAACAATTTTTGTAGTATTTAAAGGAGCAGCTTTATTCACTTCTCGTAGTTCAGATCTGTCAGATGGCAAAGACTGTCGAACAACTTTTGAAACACTAAGCTGGATTATACCTGACATAAAATCATGTGTTCGCTTTATACCTGTATGATCTGATTCTTTTGATTTAGAATCAGAAATTTTACTTGGCAAAACAACTTGCTGTAAGAAAAATAAATAGTGATAAAATAAAATGACACTAACAGCCTAACAGGTGTCAATTATTTAAGAAATAAAGATATTACAGGACCAATTTTCATCACTTTTGTTTTAGAAACACTGAGTGCTATGTTATGTGCACAAGGATCTTTTGTTTTAGAAACTAGATTAGAACTTTCATTGGAATCATCTGGCTTTACAATATTCTGAAATGGAAGTAGTATTTTAACAAAAGAAAGACCTCCAATATTTATAAATTATAATAATAATAAAAATGTATTACCTGACCAATTGTGACTCTACTGGAAGAATTGCGCTTCATCCATTTTTCAATAATAAGTTTATTTTCTAAATCTTCTTTAGAACAAACACCCTTAGGTTTTAGGATCATCACTTTAAAGATCTATTATATGTACTTTAATTACGTATGAAATTAATTATGTTCAGTAGATATTTAAAATGTTATACTGCTCATTGTTTTGCATTTTCTGTTTATCGATCTAACATTTTCATAGCTTTGAGTAAGCTAATAAAAGAAAAAAAATGTTTTAGAAATAAAAGCTATAAATGCATTATGAAAAAGTCAATTTTTAATAGATATAATTTATATTGTTTACTTTACGAGTATATTAACATAAAAATAATTGTTTGAAATATAAAAATACTAGTGTTTCTAAAAGATAAGATTATAGTTTTAACTAACCTGAAAACGTAAACAAGAAAAAAACAAAAAATTCTTATTAAATGTACACACGCTTTTTTATTAATAATAAATAATACATCAAACTTTTCAGCGTAAACATAATTATTAAATTTCAAACACTCATAACAATAATAATATAATACAAAATATGTTCAGCGTCTTATGCTTCTCTTTTTGTTTACAATTTATAAGCCCAAATTTTTGTATACGACCGTGAATTTTTATGACTGCAGAACGGCGTCTGCAAAACTGCAACCCATTGGCTATTCGGGAATCCAAGCAAAGTAGTCCCCACCTGGTGGTTGGATTTAGAACTACTGAAAGTTATAAGAAAACAGAGGTCGCATAACTCCAATTAAACGTTAGTAGAAAGTTATTTTAAAGTTAAAGAATTTGAGCTGATAAAATGGAATTACAATCAATTCAAATACTTCCAAAATGATATGAGACCCTTTATAACTAACTAGGTAACAAAATGTAATTAATTTATTCTTCGTGTTTAAACTTGCCTCCACGATTCACGTGACTTATTATAAGTTTCAGCAGTGATTGCAGAATGCTCTGACGGGAATTGGACCCCCGAATAGGCGATTTTATCATTCGAGCTCTCGATACTTGAAAAGCGGGAATATTTTAAATGTAATAAGAAATAAATAAAAAAAAACAATAATTTATTACTTTTATTATGTCTTAAAATTTGCAGAAAAATTTAATTACAAATTTTTTACATACAAAATGACTCACGGATTTAATCAGGAACAAAAATATATTTTTTTTCATTATCTACATTAGATATACTAAGGCAAAAACTTTTTAGTTACAAAATTTCGTATAATATAGTCTGTACATATTAAAAAAATGTTCAATTAATCGAAATATCGAAGGTAGATTCCTACATCGTATTTTTCGTTTTTCGCAACGAATTTTCAATTTTTTAAATTCATTCGACCAGAGTACAATTCTTATGATTTGTAGAATGTGCCTTTGATCGAAAAATTTAATAAAATAGAAAGTTTTCTTCGAAAACCAAAAAATAGCTCATTGACGGTAATAGGTATAGGACTCCGCTCTCCCCTTAAATAATTTTGTTTCTAACATTCTGTTAAATTTTAAGTAAAGCGGTCAAGAGTTATTCGAGAGCGGTATGCCAACATGAAAAGTGTTTTGACATCACAATATAAAGGCACTTAAAGTTTTGTGAAAGTACTTCTCATTTAACTATTTTACATATAATTTCTGATTATAAATATTTTTCCTATACTCTATGATGTCTGCATCACACAGTTGTTCTTTTAAATAAAATATTATTAATCTTCTATTTTTTTGAGAATCTGGGATGCTATAATCTATACTTATAAGCGTCTTTCGTTGCGTCGATGAATTTCACGTAGTGCTCTCTATAACTCCGTAAAAAAATTCTTTCGCTGTAAAACCAATTGTATCTTATTTTTTAAGACACTAAATCCATTATTTAAAGAAATAAAAAGATTGATTTTTTAAAGAAATATAAATCATTATTTTTTAATCAAATGTAAAAAAGCATATATTAAGCGAATTTTTACAGACATGTAATGTCATCGCCGCACTCTCAATATAAGGGTGCAGTTAAATTAATAATATTGTATAATTCGCATAATTAGGATGTTGCATAAAAATAAAAAGTTGATCTTTCACATGAAATAGGTAGAATAGCGAAAAATAATTAGGTCATATTTTTTTCTTTTGACATAAAAAAGAAAATTTTGAAAGTTACAGATGTTTAAAGTTTCTAAATTTATATTTATATTTATATTTATATTAAAAATATATATATACTCTAATGCATACGTGACGTCGTGAAAGTATACCATCGTCACGCAAATTTCAAATGGTTGTAATTACTTCCATTTTCGTTAAATTGAAAAAATAAAAAATACATATATAGAATAGTGTGTTTACGAAGGTATTACTAAATTATTTAATACGTTAGTCATTGAATTTGAAAGATCGTAAATAAAACTTTTCATTCTGAATCCACCTTTCATTCATTTAGAATAACTGCGAGAGTACGCGAATTATGAAATATAAGAATTGTTTGTTTTCCTGTATTATTAATTATACAGTTATTAATACGCGTGTGCAGTGTTTATATGTTCACATAAAAGTATGTTTATGTTTGAATTACACATGTAAACATTGTTTCATTGAGATTTACTGTTTGTATTATTAATTAGTCTCGAAACAGGATATACTCATTATTTCTCGTCAGTTTAAAGATAAAACATTTTTGGAAGTATATAATAACATAAATAAAGCATTCTTTTGAATGTATATTCAGCTGAAGATAAATGTTATAGTTTAAGTTTATAATCAATGTAACATTGTTAATTTATAATTGATTGTTTAAAGAAAGAGTAAAAGAGTCTTATATGATCGTTACAAAAAAGTAATTTGAAAGAATGTTGGAGGTAGAGTAGTTTTTGGGAATTGCTAAATCTATCGTAAACTTTTCTAAACTTATTTAAAAAGAAACGAAAAAATTTGATAAAATTTAGGTAAAAAGTAAGTGTAGCGTATTTGTTCGTTTCTAAACTAGTTGATATAAATTGTATTAATAAAAACTAAAATTCTAAAGTGCTAAAATATTGTTTAATTATAGTATGAAATAGAGTAGAGACGCTAGTATAAGTCTATTTCTTTTAAAAAGTAAACCAGTAGACAAAATATCGCTAGATTAATAATTTTGTAATTATCTATGTCATTTAAACATTTAATTCTGACGTTCAAACAGTTTAAGAGCCATTAAATAATAATTTTTTTTATATATCTTTGTCGATATATACTTATAGGTGGCTGACTACTAGAATTCTTTTAATTTTTGAGGAATTTTAGTTGCCGATCGGGCCTGGTCGATAACCCATGTCTAAAGCCACTTTTAATTGTAATGATCATTACGATTAATTAATATTTAATTAATTTCATTCATTTAATATTTATTCAATATTTTGTAGCTAAACTTAGATCATAGAACTATTAAAAAGAGTAAACAATGTTTTTAAAGCGCGATGTATTGCCTTAAATTGTCCTGGCCGACTACTAGCGCTTTTGTTATATTTTATAAATAACACATAATATTCTGTAAATATTTTAAGCAAAAATAAACATTTTATCAAAAACTAGAATACATTTAAACTGTAATAGAACCGGTCATTTATAAATAAAGATGTTTCTGAATTTTTTGCAATAGCTTGAATATAAGTTTTTACAACTTAAATATTTAAAAAATGACTAAGTATCTAATTCTTTAAAGTATTGGAGCTAGTTTGTGTAAGAACCCCCCTCCAAAAAGTATGTTTTTCTTTTCTTGAAAAATCTGTAAGTTACTGCTTCAACAGCAACCCAATAACACCCTATTTTTTGTTTACACAATCACCTCCCTCCTAGTTCCTCAGCCCGCCGCTCCAGGCATTAGCGGCAGCTCGCTCCCCGAGTCCTCACTTCCAACAGTTCCAACTCCCGTTTACCCACAGGGCAGCTAGAATTCGAAAATTTTCGATTCGCCCTCTCGTCACACATACACTCGCAGCCCGAGCGAGACGCATAGACCAGAGAGAGACAGCGAGTCGTATAGCTATACACTGGACACGTAAGCAAGACAGAGGCAGCTTCTTCTTCCTCCCCGATACGGGCGATAGTGCCGATACCTCCTCGTCGTCATCTGGGCCGCACACACACACACACACACACACACACACTCTCATAGGCAAACCAAAGCAAACCATAAGCAGCCGTCGCCGCCGCTGCGTCCTCTCTGTCTTGACTCAATCGTCGGCGCGTCGAGTCCCCCGTGCACGACACACAGTGCGCGCGTAGTTTTCCGCAAGAAAGCAAGAAAGAGGAAGGAGGGCCACAGCTCGGATTCTCGAGAAAAGCCTCCGAGCGCAGAAGGAAAAAAAGGAAAATGGAGGTGAGCGCGTTGCTGCAGCACACGCAGTACGCGATCCCGGTGGGTCTGGTGCTGGTCTGCGCCCTCCTCGTCTTCGCCTTCGGCTTCAAGAAGGCCGAGCTGCCGCCCTTCGCCCATCTCTCGACGCTCTCCTCCTCCTCGTCCTCGTCCTCCTCGGGGACGGGACAGGACGGCGCCGAGCGCAGGACGCAGAACAAGAAGAAGTCCAAGACCAAGGAGAAGGTCAGGATGAGAAGTGTTTCTTTTTCTTTTCTTCTTTTCTCCTTTTCTCCTTTTCTCCTTTTCTCCTTTTCTGGCTTATTGGAGAGCGGGTTCTTTTTTTATTAGGGGGCTGGTGAGATGATCGATACAGGCCTGGCTGTGTAAAGAGAGTAGCTTAGGCTTGACTTTTAGCTTTTATTTTTATGGCTTTTTGGCCTTTCGTGGCTTTTTCCTGCCATATGCAAGTGTTGGGCGTGTTAAAGGGGGACGTCTCTTCTTTTATATTTTGCAGGAATTTAGCTTTCAATGTGGATCGATATTCGAGGTTATATATATTTTGCTGGCTCGTTCCATATGTCACTCGAATAGTAATTTCGGAGCAAGTGAAAAGGGGGACGTTTTTCATTTAAAACTACTTGAAGATCTTATGCTTCTACGCGAATCGATATTGTAGGTTATACTTTTCTCCATATGTGACTCGACGCTTTTCTTTTTGCTTTTCGTAATTTCGGAGCATAGCGCTGTTCTTTAAAAATTCATAACGTTTATCGGGTAGATCAAATGGTAGATCGTCTTGTTTTGGGCTGGCTCTTCCATATGTGCAGTTATGGCTCCTGCGATCTTTACCTTTATCAATTAAAGAAATAAAAGTTAACATAACATTCCTTTTAATCATCCGTTTAAAATAAAAAATAATCATTTTTTTCATTCTCAAAATTAACTTGTAAATTTGAAGATCTCCGAGATTGCAAGTCACTATGCGTCCTTATAATACATCTGCCAATTGTTATATTATACCCTCTCAGAAAAAAAATTATCTCTGAACTCTTCGCTGCTCCTGCAAAGGACGAGATTTTCTCTCACCAAGAGAAAGAGCCTATATCTGCACAGACACAGGAGGGAGAGAGCGAAACCTGTTTTTCTTTTCTCTCTCGAACGCGCTCCTTTAAACTCGTTCTTTTCTCTCTCTCTCTTCCTCTTTCTCTGATATATACTATACATATAGGTGCATACAAGTATACACAGGCGAAGTGCGTATACGTGCAACTGAATTTTTATTATTGTGTACAGAGAGAAAGAGAGAGAGAGGTGAGTGCATGTACATACGTATATACGAGCTCAGGTTAAGTCCAGAGGTTAATGCCTCTGATTAATTAATTATATTCTGCCACGGCGGCGACGGCGGATATATACCTCCTACCTATGTAGCTATATACAGCTCTCTCTCTCTCTCCCTCTTTCGTAACAACATCGAACCCGCGTACGCGAATAATAAGAGAATCATATTATGCACTTCTTTTTTGCAATGCACGTGCGTAAACAATGTTACGTCGCTCCTGTTTGTTCCTCTCCTTGGCTTGATTCCAATCTCACTCGAAATGTGTGTCATCAATTTTTTCCGCATCATTCCTTTCGCGAAAGATGCGCTCGCATTATGAAAGATTAAAAATAATTTTCGTATAATTCGGGACAATTAGGGCTCGCAATCGCAATTTCTGCATTCTCACGGTCGCGAGCGCTTCGTCTTTTGGCACGAGCGCGCGCGCGTAAAAAGCCGCGGAGCAGCTATACAGGCGCAAACGCCGGGGCCCGGGAAAATTCCGGGCTTTACTTGTACAATGAATATAGGCCATATGGTGCGTGCCTTACGTACACATTGTGCGTATTTGCGGGTCCGTCGCCGCCACGTACACATCGTCGTGAACGGCTGTCGAACGCGTTCGACGACGACGATGTAGCTGATCTCTTTTCGGTGGCTCGTCTCCCCACTCTTTTTCAATCTTTCTTCCGGCGCGTTATCTCTCCCCGCGCGCGCCGGGCACATGGGCGAATTATATACGTGCGGCGCGCGGGGCTTTATGGATTTTACTTTTTCGGAGGTGGTGGGTTTATTGACTCGCGGTGCCGATATGGAATTTGAACTGTCCGATAACGTTTTTACGTTTAGTTTTGTTGTTTTTTTTAAGCGTGATTGGGTTGTTTTGGTTTTATTGTATTTTTTGTGTTCTTGCAAAGCTTACAATTGCACTGGTTATATAATCAAGGCCAATAATGAGTTTTTCGGTCAGGTGAATTATAGTTATTAGTTGTGCGAAGCAGCTTTTTAATTTTTTGGTTGATAAATCTGGAGAATGGTAATGTTAATAATCTGAGCTTTGAAAATTAACGATCATAGTAAAATTTAGGGAGTGTCATTATTTTTGTTAAGATAGTCATAGTCGCACTATATTATGATTTTCCGCATAAACTTGAAAACCACTTAATCCCTCTCAATTTTCAATCTTGATTTATAAAGTTAATACATACTTGAAACTTCGGCACCTTTTTAACCCTCTAGGATGAGATAGATCATTGGAAACCCACGTGAACCCACAAGTTTTTAAGATACACAAAACATCTGTAATCGATAAAGTAGCTTTCATGCTGGTTTAATTTCATAGTTTGTGATAATATTAAGGACGTTCACCACAGGCTACTTATATTACTAAGAACATTCAATGTCTTGATATATTTTAAACAAATTTGACTATGTGTAGATAATAATGTTATTTACAAGCCCTAATATTTAGAGGACGAAGTATTACCGAAACTTAGATATTTATTCGAAATTAATAAATTAATTTTATCGTAACCCTGGTAGAAAATTATCTAGTTTTATCGAGGCCCTCGATTATTTCCTTGGCAAACTAGATAGATCTACATAGTTCTAGATTAATTTTCTACCAGGGAAGTGAGATAAATAATTGTGTTATTTATCCAAGATTAATATTTTAGTACAAAACATAATTTTAATCTTACAGAATAAATGTCTGGGTCTCGATACGGATTATAGGTCATCTAAAAATTCAAAGGCTTGTAAATAATGTTATTATTTGCATATAAGAAATATTTAAACAATTTTGTTTAATAGTTTACAGTAGGTAGTTAAGGTTCTATAAACTACTGGCGCCGGTAGGCCACTAAAAAAATTTTTTTTTCTTTACCAAAATAGCAGTATGAATCGTCTTGAAAATTGAATTGAAAAAGTCTTGAAAAAATTTCGAAAATAGTTCAAGGAATAATTGAAACATTTACTTATTGCTCGCTTGAAAAGAACATATTTCTAATCAGATTTTTGTGAAAATTACTAAATATTGCAACATATTTTTTTAGAGTAAAAAATCTAAATCAAAAAGACACGTATAATTTGTGTTACATTCAGAAAAATGTACTTGCATGCAAAACAAGGTTTCTTCTGTATAGATATTTTTTTACATAGAAAAATCTCAGTCAATTAAACTTAAGCACATTTTTAAAATTATTCTTACTTAATGTTTTGTTAATTTTAAAGACTGATATTCAGGAAGTGTATAAGGCTCAATAATGTGCAAAATTGCAAGACATTATTTATAAACAATGTAGTAAGTACGTAATTAAAAAAAATTCAATACCACGCGACGCGTTGTACTCGCAAAAAATTCGTCTAAAGTAACGTGCAAAGAATATACTGTGTAAAATTGTATGTATATATTGTGTACATCGTGTAAAAATCTCGCTTGAAAGCGCCCTTAATCGTTTGATTTATACCTAATCTGATCGGTTTACAGCGCGAAACGCGAATATGTCAGATTTTTTAAGCATGGATTCTCTTTCGGATTAGTTTCGGTTACCGTAATGTTCCGATTGGATTATAGCGAAAATTGGATTAATGAAGTGAAAATTTACGCAATATACGCGAACTGACAAAAAGAAAATATTTTTCATACATTACTTGAGTAAAATATTGTTAGCATGAGTTAACCTTAACCATATGTTTGAATAATTTAAAATTGATAATAAATGATTGATTTTACACTTGATCTTGCATTGAATGATTCCAGATTTTTTTTCTTTATACTATACATATTTGCAGTTTACTTATCAGAGCTTGAAATGTAGGTTAAATGAAAATGAACTTTGGAGAAGATAATTACATCTAAAATTCATGAGATCAAGCAGTCATTTTGCAATATCTATTAGTAAATGATAATTAAATTGTAAGCATAAATATATAACATATTTATAAGCTGTATATAAGTTTTGGAAGACAAGATGTCACATATATTTATTTTTCCTGTTATTTAGTTTAGTTACAAAAAACTATTATTAACTGTTATTTGTTTTTGCTGTCATTCAAGGGATTTTTTTTCTACGGTGATTTTTACTGTTTGTCAACTGGAGCTTGAAGGATAAGTTCTTTAGATAGGAAGGATTATATATTATTTTCTCATTCAATCTTTGTTGGTGTTTAAATGCAAAACAGGTTGTTATTAATTTAAAATAAAATAAGATAATGGTATCTCAATTTAATAAAGATTCAGTAACTAATTTATTTAAAGAAATATTTAACATTAACTTATTTATAATTAAAGAAATTGTCAATAATTTAATACCTCTTTTAATTATATTATATATTGTTATTTCTGCTAAAAAGTTATTTGTAATAATATTTAATTATTCAGTTTTAAAATTATTCCTTTCAATGGCACATTGGAATAGTCTCTTTATGTTAAGAATACACAATAGCTCAATGTTGGACTTAGCAGAAAATGGGAAGCTTCCAATTTTCACTTATATTTAACCAAGCTATTTTTGTTAACTTCAGCGAGCAGCTAATGGCCAAGTAACGAGTGAAAAGGCAAGTCCTTCTAAGAAGTCAGCCACTGTCAAGTCGGAATCGGCAGCTAAGAAATCCAAGTCTGATGAAGTTGAGGGCAAGCTCAAGGAGCGCAAGCAGGATGACAACAAGACTTCCAATAAGAAGGAGAAATCCCAGGAAGCCAAGTCCGGCAAGGAGAACAAAGTGGAGCAGGCAAAGAACAAGAAGAATCTGAAGAACTTGCTGCAGGAGAAACCAGTTGACTACGATGAAGGTATTTTAATTGTTTCAAATTTTTCTAGTTTTGAAAAGTTTAATATTGATAATTAACTCTTATTTGGCACGTGGGGTCACTTTGACTCCACACAAAGTAGTCAATTTTTTATTCGATGTCAACTTTAGGTGTAGTTTTACCTATTTATTAACGTTTCTTTGTAAAATAAATTATATGTGAAAGTTTAACTTTTAAAAAGAACACAGTGCATTGATAGAGATTCAGGTTTAAAATGGGTTTGCCCAGGTTTAACGGTTAACCCTTTGCTACCAACCTGGCGTCTGTGAGACCCCACTCAATTTTCAATCATTTATAACTTTGTAAATATAATAATCCTAGTCTTTTAACCTTTATGTAAATTCATTAAATATCATTACAATTATGGTGTAAAAGTTTTATGTTGCAAAAATTAATTAATTAAAAAAATAGAAAAAATGAAAATGGAAATTTGAAAGGAAAAACTTTATTCATGCAAAAATGGTTTATTTTCAAAGATTTATATGTCTAATGGATTTTAGAAAAATTTCCTATCAAATTCGAACATTCGTTTTCGACTTTTTTCAATTTATAGTATTCTAATTTAAGTACACTTTTGATTGATCTTTAAGGTGACTGGGAGCAAGCTTATTCACGAAAAGACAAATTGAAGAAGAAGAGGGAAGAAGAAACACCCTCCAAGAAGTCTAAGAAAACAAAGAAGGCTGATTTAATCAATGACGCTGTTAACAACAAAGAACAGGAAAAGCCAGAAATCAAAGACAAAATCGCAAAAGAGACTGAAAATAAGGAATTAAAGGAGAAAGATAACAAGGAAGTTATTTTGACACCTATTTCTAATGAAGAACCAGAGATAGAAAAGGTAGTTGAAAAGGTTGAAGAACCAGTTGTTAAGGTATGTTAAAAAATTCATCATAAATTATGATAAACAAATTGTTATTGTTTAAAATAATTTACAGACCTTTACGTGTCTTGTAATGTTTGCATGCATAATAAGAAAATATATTTACATATATTCTTTAAACTACTAAGCAAATTTTTTAAAATCCAAAAAGTAACTTCATTAATATTGTTTATTTTAAAAATGTTAAGCATATTTTTCTCTTCAATTGCATTTTAATATTTTTACAATGTTGTATGTATTTAAGACAAATTTGATGAACATAGCCCAACATGTCTGGACAAATCACGATATTATTTCTTAATTTATAAATTTAAAAAATCAATTATTTTATCTAGAGGACGCATATACACGGTTCTGACAGTCAAGGGCTTAAGTAATTTCACGAACTTTCGATTTAAATGACAATTCAAGAAAATTAAAGAAAAAAAACTTTTGATAATTATAAGATTGAAAAGTTAAAGCAAAATTCATTTCAAAAGCAACACTTTATTCGTTATATAAAACGTATAATAATTTTCTACAAACAACACCAAGATAAGTGTTTGTAATTGTGCAATAAACATACAAATTTTGTGCGTGCTATCTAGCAATCGCCAAAGGTAGAGAAGGTCGAGAAGGAGGAGAAGAAGTCTGGCAAAGGCAAGAAGGCCAAGAAAAATGCAGACGCTGATAACGCCAAGTCGACTGCCGAAGTATCGCCCAAGCAAGATAAGAAAGCCGCCACCGCCACGGCCATCGCCACCGAGACTGTAGTTGAGAAGAAGGCAGTTGAAGTCGCCCCGAAAGTTGAGCCTGTTGAGTCTGTTGAAACCGAGCAGAGCGAACAGAAGGGTACAGCTGCATTTGATGAACTTGGAGGTATGGCTCGAATTTCATTCATATTTTAATTAAAAATTTAGAATTTAAAGTAATTTCTTAACTTAATTACATTTCTGCAGAATGTTATTATTATCAATATTTGCACAGTATAATAATGATACAAATTTTAAACTTAAAAAAGTGTTTGTAATTATAAGTTTATTATAATGTCTTCAAATAAGAGTCGAAAACCTAATTCAGTGTTTCATTTACGTAGATGTCTGGAAAGAAGCTAAGGCTCCGAAAAAGAGCAAAAAGAAGACCCGCAAGGACAACTGAAGAGAATAAAAAGCCGTTGAAGCGACAAGTTTCTTGCACTTAGGGATATCAAGCGAGAAGTCTGCCTCGCGTTCTCCCCTGTAAATAAAAAGAAAAGATAAAATCTAAAACAAGCAGAATCAAGCTGTAAAAGTTCGACGCTGCCTTAACGGATTTTTCGCTGAATAGAGGCATATTATAAGTTTAACAGAATAGCGTTGAATTCGAATGCAGCTTTGTGATTTTTACCTTGAGCCTCATGGATATCTCGTTAACGATTTTGATCGTTATGCAAAACGCACGATCTAGAGTTTTCTTCGTCTTCTTTTTTTCCTTTTTTAAAGAATCAATAAATGATTGCTATACGCTAGTGAACACGTAAAAATGGTATTTTACCATTGTAAAAATATTCATTTAGGCGACAGTACAAAAATCTGCTCGTTAGATTTCTCGTGTCAGCAGGAACTTAACGAAAAAACGAATTTTCTTAATAACTTGTAGTGGATTGGGAACAATAGTCTGTGGCTCTTATAAGATGTATGTAGGGAAGTGTGTAAAGTAAACTTTAATCCAAATTTTGTATGCAAACTTTCCATATAGAATTGTCTGTTGTACTGTCCATTCAAAAGTATGTTTACTGAGTCGAAGTTATAACTATCCTTTAGGTTTCTTTTTAATTTTTAGAAGCCTAAATAAGTTTTAGAAAAAAGATTCATTGAAATGCTTACAAGCAAATATTCTGTCGTTGTTCGAGTCAAAATTATAAAAGAAATTCCTAATGTTGAAAAGATCAGATAAACTGTTGTATCATATTTAAATTCTAGTTCTTGTATAGTGCAACGATTAATTATGAATCAACAACTTCTAACGTTATTATCGATGGATATTATTGTATCGTTATTGTTATTATTAATGATGCACATGGATTGATAATTTAGTATGATAATCGTACAGATGGGTGCATGTGTAATGTGTAATGGAAGTGCTCGAATTCTTTTTCTGAATTTACCAGTAACTCCATAGTATATCACTTGAGCTGTGGTTGATCGTAATGTGAAATGAAAAGATTTATAATGTTTAAGAAGTTTAGACAGAAAAATATTATTTTAGGAATTTTTGTTTGTAATACTAACATTACATTGAAGAAAAAGCAACAAATATAGATTTGTGTAAACGAAAAATTCAATGAATTTTGTTACTTGCACTTGCAGTGCATTTTTATTTATTTAATAAGTTTGAAAGCTGATATTTGTTAAATTATGTGATTGTAATTGTAATTACCATTGAAACGTTTTTGTACAAACTATTCTTAAATCCATTTAGACAATTTTATTAATTATACAAACTTATAACATTAATAATTGAAAGATCTTTTATTTTCTTTCAATATCCAAAAGGTAATAAATATAAACATACATAATGCAAAAGCTTTTTGTTGCTTATCAAAACTACTTCTGCTAAAATTTGAAAAAATTCTTTATAAATAGTTAAATATCAAAGCATCAGCAAATAAAATAATTCGATGTAAAGTTAAAAAAAAATCTTCTTTTATAGTTATTATTAATAAGTCTTTATAAGTTCATAATACATTTACAATAGTAGTTACAAAAAAATGCCAAGGATTACTCGAGACAAATATACATACATAGTATAATTACTTTTGTATAACAGTAAATAATTTTGTATATCAGTCGATAACAAATAAATGTACGCGAATAGCCAATATATTTCCTCTGCAAGAAAACAGCACTATTCGATTGTACTTAAAGTTGAGATAAAAGAAATTAGTACAGAAAACGTTAAGACACTAACGAATCGTAACAACACATAGACAAATAATATCGTCAGAGGCTGTACGTACCGGCGTTTTTGAGTGTAGGATATTTTTGTATATTCATTCATACAAAGTATTTTATTGTAAATGCGATCGAAATTATAATTCAAGCTCTTTGCGTTGGATAAAGCAAGACAAAAATTCTCGTGGAAAAAACTTACTCAATTATAAAGAGTAACGAATGACATTGTATATTATTAGGTAAACTTCATATTTTGAATAATCACATCACAATTGTACATACCGAAATGTGCATTGCATCTTGGGCAATTCAACTAAGAATGGATATTATGTATACATATATGTACTGAAGCAGCGACCGATTGCCCAACTTGAATGTATTAGGACATGTAAAGTGCAAAACAAATACACAAGACATTGTTGCTTCAACAAACATATTGCAGTAATTGTAAATATGTACATTAAAGCAGAAACACATCCATTAACGGAAGACTGTCTGAAGCTATGGTAGTTGTCCGGTGAGACTGACATTCCATTTTTCACTTTCCTTAAACAGAAGTGAGAATTTTTAAATTTTTGAAAAAAAAAATAAAATCATTGGCCTCCCATAGTCTTCCACTATATACGGATTTTTCAGACTTATTCCGATTTTACTTGAAAATTAATGTTACGTCATGAGAATCTAGGTTGGTGCATAGAAGCTGCAAAAATAAAAGTGTAGAATGTTACTATTGTCTAAATATTGAGAAGTCCATTTATGATTTTAAAATTAGTTCCACTCAAGTAATTGTTGGGTTTTTAAATCGGTATGAATATATGTGTTTATTTATAGCTGAAATATATGTTATTACATCTCATTTCTTCCATAAAAAATATGTTCAAGTTTTTTATAATTATATGGGATAAGTAATTTTTTAAAATAATTTTTGCGTTTCGAATTATAGAAACGCGTGTTGCATATTTTCTAGGGAGGACTATTAAATATGTAGAGCAATGCCAGAATGAAATATACCAGTATGTTATGTCAATTTTTACGATTTTTTAATAGTAACCTTCGATATTTTTATTTTTGTGTAGAAAGTTGGAGTCATCCAACTTAACATGATTTATGCTGATCGACGTTGATGTAGGTCAAAAGCTATATATACAGCATCAATGATGCATTTGCGCGCAGCTTAGACCTCTTATTGGATGTAAGTTTGATAATAAGTGCGTATTGAGGGTGTAAAACGTTTTTTCATAAACGTTGCTGTGCAACTTTTTGTCGCCAAGCTTACTATATAATTTTTCCGCTGCAACGTCCACGATTTTTTCATCGTTATTATAGGCTCTTGGTGTAATATCGAATTAAAACAAACGGAAAAAAACATGATATATATTATTGTCACTGTATATGATGTGTGTATGTCCCCTCATATCTATATTAAACGTAAATACAATTGCTGGGTAACTATTAAGTGTACAATTTTAAGTGGAAAAATGATAGAACTATGTTGGTGACGATGACTAAGATAACACGCACCGTTGATTGGGAAATCAAAGAAAAAATCCACGATTGGAGTTCGGTTGTGATGATGTGTGAGCGTATTTGAGATGTGAATTTACATGGGCAAGGAAATTATGAAAAGAGAAGCAGAGAAAGCGATTAATAAAGACTATATTTTTCCAGCATTTAAAATATGTTCTTATTTTTGTTTACCTCTACCTGTATTTATTTTATAATTGCACAAATTTTGTATAATTAATAATTATGATTAATTGTTAAAGACCTCACCAGAATGTTTCGGAATCTACACATTCAAACAATATTTCATTCAAGCAGTCATCCTGATCATGAGTGCTTTAAAATTGAATAAGCTCAATTATTTAATTCTGTTAGATAACAATTTTATGAATCACATACTAAAATCAAATCTAGCATTAATTTTTATTGGGAACGCACTTACATATATGAATTACCTTGGATTTACTGATAAATATTTCAAACTAATTAAGTTTAAGTCAAAATATCAGCAATAAAAGTACCTACATGAAAATACCATTTTGAGCATAAAATTGGTATTATATATCGATTTGGACTTAATATTTTCAAATTTTTATAATTTTAACAGTCTCATATAGACCTTTTTGTTTGATCTTAAATTCAAATTTCTTCAACTTTATATTACTTTATTAATCTTAAATTCTTAAATTCTTAAAAAAAAAGAAAAATATCAGTATAAGTAGATAACGCTCAAGTCTGGCTAGACGGCGCCTGGTTACATTCGGGCTTTTTTACTAGCTTATATTTATATTAGAAATAGGTATGTATTATGTGTCATGAAATTAAATTAAAATTAAACCATTTTCAGATTTACTGATTAATTAGGTCCCTGGAGTATTTAATTTCAAACATAACATATGGTATTATGAAATTTACAGTCAAATATGATATCTCTTTACACTATATACATATTTATAGATAAATGTTTTGGAGCAAGTATACGATACGTCCGCTTATTTTCGGAGCAGTAGGCAGTAGGCAGCCGCATGAACCGGATCAGCTGATACGAGCTGTCAAAATCAAAACACTAATACTATAATAATACTGTGTAGCAAGGATAATAAAACAAAGGACGAAAAATGTCAGACAAAGATTATGCACCGCTGAGTGCAGCCTGTGTTAAGTCACTGAACGACAAAATTTACGAAAAACGAAAAGCTGCCGCCCTCGAAATCGAAAAGTAAGGTTAAACATTGTTTATTTTGTTTACATCTTAAGTTTTGAATATTCGATTTTGCGAAATATTGTTATATTTTTTTCAATGATTCATATCTGTAAACATTCATATTCATTGTGTTTATTTACAATATATGATGTTTAATATAATTATATGCTAATTTTCAAGGATGGTCAAGGAATTTGCGACTCACAACAATACAGTACAGATAAAGAGATTGTTGAAAGTTTTAGGACAAGATTTTGTCACATCGCAAAATCCACATGCTCGAAAAGGAGGCTTAATTGGATTGGCTGCGATAGCTGTTGGATTAGGAAGTGCACATACTGGAAAGTATACTGAGGACCTTATTCATCCAATTTTAGCTTGTTTTTCCGATGCAGATTCTAGAGTTAGATATTATGCTTGCGAAAGCCTTTATAATGTTGTTAAGGTAGCACGAGGTGCTGTTTTGCCACATTTTACAGATATTTTTGGAGTACTCAGCAAATTAGCTTGTGACACTGAACAAACTGTGAAGAATGCAACTGAATTACTTGATAGGCTAATGAAGGTGTGCAAAAAAAAAATAAGATTTGATGTAAAAAATATTTCAAAATTAGTTATATTAAAGCAAACAATCAAGTTTAGTTAGTTTACTAGTACTTTGAGTAAATTATTCATCAACAAATATTTTAATATAACAATTTATTATTCTTATAATCTTATATTAAAAAAAAAATTATGTATAGTATCAAGATAGTAATTTTAAATTACTTTTTCTGTTTAGGATATTGTCACTGAAAGTGGATTATTTGATTTAGTAGCATTTATACCTATACTCAGAGAGCGAATTTATTCTAAAAATCCTTTTGGACGACAGTTTATTATATCGTGGATATCTGTATTAGATGCAGTACCAGATATTGACCTCGTCATCTTTTTACCAGACATTCTGGATGGTTTATTCAAGATTCTTGAAGATCCAACAGCAGAGATAAAAAAATCCACCGATACGGTTTTTGCTGAATTTCTTCGTAGTATTAGATCAAACCCAAGCAGAGTAGACTTTGCAGGAATGATGAATATACTGATATTGCATGCACAAAGTACAGATGATCTTCTTCAATTGACTGCGATCTCTTGGATGGACGAGTTTGTGAGATTGTCGGGTCCGCTTCTTCTGCCTTACACTTCTGGTATTTTTACAGCTATTTTGCCTTGTTTATCGTACGATGGTGATACTCGTAAGACAATAAAAGAAACTGCTTCACACGTGAACAACAGCCTTTTTAAATTGATAATTTCAAAGAGCGAAGAGACGTCAGTAGCTGACAGTCTCGACCTCTCTAGTATTGTTGAAGTTTTAACAAAGCATTTGATGCTACAACAGATACCTGTGCAAACGAAAGTAGCTGTCTTAAAATGGATCTACCATTTGCTGACTAATTTACCTGACAAAATGTATCTTCATATTGAAGAGCTATTTCCAGTATTGATGAAAGTTTTGAGCGACAACTCAGAGGAAGTGGTCCAACAGACTTTGGTGGTCATGGCTGAGTTGATCAGTTCAAAATCTACAAATAATGCTCAGAATAAATATTTCACGAAATTCATGGTGAATTTATTGAGATTATTTTCGTCCGACAGGCATCTTCTAGAAGATCGAGGAGCATTTATAATCAGAGAGCTGTGCGTACTTCTAAGTCCCGAACATATTTTTAAGGTTCTGGCGGAAATTTTGAGAGATGAACAAAATCTAAGATTCGCTTGTATTATGGTTCAAAGCCTCAACACGATTATATTAACGAGCTCTGAACTTTTTGACTTACGAAACAAATTGAAAGATTTGAATACTGAGGTAAAAGATAAACCCATCATTAAGAGTTACAGTTAAATATTTCTTATTGAATGTATAATTATTGATCATTTTTTATTTAGGAAAGTGTTGAAGTATTTCTTGGATTGTACAAATCATGGTGCCACAATCCTGTTGCTACTGTAGCTTTATGTTTACTCACGCAAAACTACGATCATGCTTGTGATCTCGTTAAATATTTGTATCCTTTGAAATTAATATTATTTAAAAATGTTCTTTTCTACACCTTTCTTTAGGTATATAAAAAAAATTAATTTTCCTTAACAGTTATAATTTTAGTGGAAACATCGAGGTAACAGTAGAGTTCCTCACAGAAATTGATAAATTAATACAGCTTATAGAATCGCCAATTTTTACTTGTAAGTATTTTTAAAATTAATAAGCTTAAATAAATTTGCCTAATCAATGTCGGTTTGATTTGTATTACTTCACATTTTTCATTTTTATTATTTCAAACACACTTTTTTACCCCTGATTTGACACAAAAATGATTTACAGTAAGCTGGCAGTGGTTTTCTATTAAATGAATACTAACTTTTATTCTACCCTGCACAACATCACTATGTCAAATCTGTCAAATATTGTCAAAAACGAGATAAAACCTGCCCAATCTTTTAGCGATCTAAAAAATTCGTCATAAAGAGTACAAAAATAAATATTGTTCTTCACCGATTACGGTTTACTTGAATTATATTTTAAGAATACCGTATATTCACAATTACTTCGCATAAATATCGTAAGTCTTGACTAACTACTATTCTTGATGTAAATTTCACTAAGCCACACGTGTTTTTTAAAAAGAAAAGCAGACTTTAAACACCGACTTACAACTTGTTAGCAAGCTACCGGTAATTTGCATATCATCGCTTGTTATATAAATAGATAATAGTCAATAAATAGCTTTCGTATTACTATGTACTAAAGAAAAAGTCGAATTTTTATCTTATGTATAAGATTACTAATAAAAAAACACGCTTTATCTTATATCTTGATTTCGTTCAAATAAAGCTTACAGTATTTTAACGTGCAATTTCAAACTGTGGAGGGCAGTATTGTCATAGTGAAGTTTAATTTTTCTTTTCTACCATTAATTTGATCACTTCTCACATTTTATTTATACCATCTAAGTCGCAATGAACTGAAACTGAATTGAAGAGTTCTGAAAAAAAAATCACTTTATATTATTCATGCAAGTTTAAAAAAAAAATATAATTTAAAACTATGATCATTAAATCGAGACAGCACTACTAAGCAATGAATACACTTGTTTTTAATTCCTTTAAAGATTTACGACTGGAGCTTCTCGAGCGAGAAAGGAACGAGTCCCTGGTGCGCTCCCTGTACGGCCTCCTCATGATCCTCCCCCAGAGCGAAGCCTTCTCCATGCTGCAGCGCCGATTGTCGGCCATCCCTCCGAACTCGATAAACGCCCTCATGCCGAAAAGCGAGTCGAAGAAGTCACCGACCAAGCCAGCGGAGTCTAAGAGGAGCAAGATCAACTTCAACGAGCTGTTCGCGTACTTCATCGACATTCAGGAGAGGCACAAGGAGCAGAAGCACAAACAGAGGCAGACGATGCTCACGGAGACGAGGGAACCGACGCAATCCGACATTTGATAACTAAATCAACAGTTTTTTTTATTATTATTATTTTATCATTACAATGTGTACAGTATGACGCTGCGAAACGCTGAATTTTACACAGGCTAATTCCGTCATTCCACAGTCTAAAGTAAAAATAAATCTTTTGTTCTATTGTTACGTATATCTTCTATATTCAGTCTTTGCCAAGGAGCAAGCGTGCCCTTTTTATATACTTAATTTTACATATTTTGTATTTTAGTGCAGTGCGAAGGTCGATTCACCAACTGATCAGTGTTTTACCGATTTTTAATCTTTTTTACTTATACAAGATTTTATACGCTTTAAAAATACGTATTTTGTAATTCGAAAAATAATTATAGTTAGCGATTAATGAGTTTACTTCACACAACTTTTTTTACAATCCTAAAATCAGAAAATTGATTGGATAAGTTGAGAGAATCTTACTATAAATTTTATATCTTATTTTTTGCCACTCTATAGTTTTAATTTCAGTCCATAATTTTTCAACTTTTGAATTCGTAATTGTATATTTAAGTGATGTGTGAAAGAAACTTGCAATAATCACGTATTCGCGTCAAAAGCTCTCTGCTTTAAAAAGAGCATATTAATACAATATTTTTAAAAAATATAGGGAAATCGATACTTAAAGAATCAAGATATGATTGTCAAATCTAATTAAATTATTTTTTTCCATATTCAACAATGAATTATTAAAATGAATTTCATGTAAATTTTTAAAGAAAATGTCTGAAATGCACAATTTAGTTATGAATAACTAGTAGTTATGATTAACAGTTACATTTGTGTAAAGTAAGTTTCTATAAATGAATTCATCTAAACTTATGATATAAGTAACAGCCTTGGTTAAGAAAATCTATTAAATATATTTAAGAAACCAATTTTTTCGTTGAATCCAATCAATCTTGCTTTACTTTAAATTTACATATAATTCATTTATATATTCAATTTTCCAAATTACTAACTTTTTTAAATCTAATATTCAACTCTAAAAATATTGAGGATACATTCTCTTGTAAGTGCGTAAAAATCTAGTTTTCAGCCATTTTTTTAAAAGATAGCTTATACAATGTAGAAAGGAAAAACTTTTTGGCTTTTGTTTGTTTATACGTTAAGATATTAAAAGAACGTTTCTTATTCCTTTTTTGTCAACGTAATTAATTACTATGTATATGAGATGATGAGAAAATGCGTGGTTTACACGATAAGAGGAAACTACTCAACTAATTAAAAAATTCTATGTGTATTTTACTCATAAATGCAGTTGTTATGGCATGGCCGACAATCAAACGGTTTGATCAACAAAATTTTTTTATAGCTTTTTAAGCGAAGATAATACGTTTTGCAATAAAATGGTTTCAAGAATGCTACAAATGTCGTATTTTCAATATTTTGATGATGGGTATATATATCGGCTTTACTCACTTAATGTATGATTCTGAAATCAATCACTAGACCGATGCCCCATTTTATTCGTGAAGAAATTCCATAGGAAAAGAGTCCTTTAAAATGTATGTCTGGACATTATTTTACGGACAACTTAAATTTTCTGCTTAGAAATGCCTGAATTTGAAAGAAATCTCTCGATAGTAGAGTATTAAGAAAAAAACGTTTTTCATTTCAGATGAACTTCTCTTTTATCATCACTTACAGCAATAAGAAAAATTTGCTCAATAATTTGATAGAATTCCCGACAAATGCGTTTTCTTACGCATCTACACGAGAATGCACCCATAAACAGATTTTTCACGTACTCTTCAGTACTGGCGCGTCATCGTCATCGGGTCTAAACAACAAACAGCTACCACCGCATACATTCAACGCTAATTTCCATCTCTGGAAAGAATTTACCCCCTCCCGAATAAATACTTCACACTCCCCTCAAAAAGTCTAAAAAGCCTTAACACCTAACAACCCTATATACAACCCCACCTTTCACCCTTGACGCGTGTTCCGCTTCAGAGCTTTATTACACGTCTGCTGAGAAACGACTGCGTCAGGCACTCCGCATCAGAATTCCAGCAGACATAGCGAAGTTGCAAGAAGAAATGCAAGCAACTATGTTCAATGCAAATCTGCTGCAGGTGCACCTGTCGCAATCGCCCACCGGAGCAACGATACACTCCAAAGATCCGAGGGCTCCAGCGCATAGAGCAAAAGATCGTCAAAATAGCGGTACAAGATTCTCAGCAGCTAGATGCCGGCGGTGGCCTGCAGCATCTGCTCCGTCGACGAGGCCCCCGACTCCGACATCTCCAGGGCACACCTGTTCAACTCGTCCATGAGCGTGTTATTCTTATAAATGATGAGCAGTATCTGCTCCTGCATACTGCAGATGTCCTTCCACTTGCCCTCCTCCATCATGGCCCGGCGCTTCTTGCGCTCGTCCAGCTCGCTCTGCGACTTGCTGCTGGCTGCCAAGGCCGCGGCGTTACTTCCACTGTTAACCTGCTGCTGCTGCTGCTGCTGCTGCTGCTGTTGTTGTTGTTTACCCACGGTGGGTAGCCAGGTGTCCAGTAGCCGGCAGACGTTGTCGTAGCGGTCCTTGCTCTCCTGGGAGAGCCGCAGGGAGAAGTTCTCGAGAGAGCGCTCGTACTTGTCGAGGTCGTCGTCGAGGAACTGGGCCTTGAGGAAGACCGTCTGGGCCATCTTGTACCAGTCGGCCAGGCACTCGGAGCGCTGGGTTATCGCGGGGGTTACCTGCTTGTCCAGGAGCTCCCGCATGCGCCGCCCGGTTTCGGTCACCTGAGAGGAAAACACGAGAAGAGAGACTTTACATTTGTACATGTTAGTTTTAGCGTGCTGAAATTTAGACACGTTTACTGGCATTTTTTGTTACTTTAAAAACTAAAAGGTATATCTATGTTTTCAGTCTTTCAAACTTGGAATTATACTTTTTCTTTAAAATCCCAACTTCATAATAACATCAAAAGTTTTATTAACAATGTTTATAAACATTAAAATAAAATTTTTATATTCACTGAAGATATCGCCATCACTACAAGATTGAAACACCGAGATGTTTTACAGGGCATTTCCTATGAATTAACAGTGTAATTCAATGCCGGGAGAGGTATCTGCCCGCGGAGTAGTTGTTTCTATTGTTCAGGGTACGTTTTGAATATACTGAATACATTGGTATCGTCTACAATGGTGCTGTTAGAGTCCCACTAACTCAAAATTAAGATGATTAATCATTAAATAAGACTGTCCAAAAACTGTTGACTTCTGCTCCATTTTTTGTTCAATTTGAATTTTAATCATATTTATTCCGAATTTAATATTCTGAATGAAGATACCGGGAAACATCGGATAATTTGATATGTAATCGAAACCCACCTGCGAAGTGATGTCTGTCAGACCCAAAGCTGATATTTTGATAATAATAATACATTTGTACATTATATATGTAGTATTTACAAAAAAAAAATAGTACATTGTGCAACGAGGGGAGAAAATGAGTTATTTTAAGGAGGGTAAGGGACGAGTGCTGAAAACACCTCAATCGAGTCTGAAAAAATAGCTTTTTCCCGTGTTAAATACCGTATTTCTTTTTTAAAAAAGGCATAATCCGAGCCTCTTTTATGTGAGTTGGATAAGAAATTGGGCACTTTACGCCTTCAAGTGAGGAAAAAGTGGCCCGAGCGGAAAAAAATTGTTCACACTTCGAACAAATACACTTGAAATGCGTAATTTTCCATCCTATTTTTAGGCATGAAAAAACAAGCACGCAAGATACAACACTATAATTGATAGATTAAAGCAGTTAAAAATTATGTTTGAAAAAATATGGGCTTTTATTTTCAAGTGCTTCAGAAAATAAACTTTTGAAATTTAAAATAATAACAAAAAAGCGACTTTTTACATATAGTCTATTTTTGTACCGGAAGATTCTATTTTCTTTTTTTTATTCTTTAATTACTTATTACTATTTTACCCAGCGGGTTGCAGGTCCGATCTTCGTCTTTAGTATTTTTCTAAGATTTCTACGTGATACATTCGAAATTTTGCAAAACTACTTAAAAGGGGATGTCAAAGTCAATTTAGGAATTCAAATTTCCCGCCTTAAATGTTACCGTCCGAACAATGAAAAATTTGATATAACTCGATAGGTATATATACCTTATTATCCAAAACTAAGAGGTCATGGCTCTCCATAATACAATTACGAAGTTTCAAACAAAATCTTCAAAACCTCTATGAAGGGCATTGCAACAAAATTTGAAAGATTCGAGTCTGGGCTAATATAAATTTTGTTCCTGCAGTGTCATTCGTAGAGGTTTTGCAGTTTTTGTTTGAAACTTCGCACAGTGGTAGATAATTGTATTACGGAGGGCAATGACCTCTTAGTTTTGGATAATAATGTATATATATCAAGTTATATCAAATTATTCATTATTCGGTCGGTAACATTTTAGGCGGGAAATTTGAATTACTAAATTGATATTGACTCCCCCTTAAACTATGGATCAGATCGAAGTGAACTATTTCCGATCTCGCAATATGAGCCTAAGACATTTTTGGGTACATCAAAACCGAGAAATTAAAAAACAATAGTTTTAGTGTAAACATATTTTAGTTAAGAATTGAAACTCATTTTAAAATAATTAAGAAATTATTTTAAAATTTTTTGAAGGTATCTTCCACAACGAATTAAATACATTCTCAAAGTTTCATTTACAATCCTTAATTTGCTTTGCACATAGATTACTTTATGTTTAAATTATGGACTTTGATGAAACAGTACATCAAAGAGTACTTATGACTTTCAAAAATACTTTTTTACTTATATAATAATAGTTTAAGTATATTAAATTTACTATGCTAATTAAAAGAATTTGAATTAAGAAAATGTTGTATTTTCATATAAAACCCATTTTAACTTATTGTTACTTACCTTGATACGTTCTAAAACGTGGAATTGTTCGTCATTGTAGGTAAGACTTCGCGTCGCTCGATCCCGCAAAAGATGCTGCCAGCCATCCCTCAAACGATCAACCAAGGTAGCGGCCCTTTGGCTCGCCTTGCCCGCCCATGGACACCACAATCCACGCGTGTTGGTGTCCCATTCGCTCCTCAAACCATTTTCGCTTACAGACCTGCACATGGAACACATAGACATTTTATTCAATTATCTAGATTACAGCTCTGATGGTAACGACGTAAGTCCACTTATTTTGAAAATTGAGTTACGAGCGATTTTGGTCTAACATTGGTTTAAATGGAAAAGGAAAGCTTTAAACTTGAATATGTCGAAAATATAAAAGTGTACTTATGTCGTTATGCCTTTAAGAGGAAGTCGGAGCCGATTACAGATTTCTACATTGAATTTCACATTATTCTAATTTAATTGTTCATAAAAGGTAATTGTCCGGTGTTCTCAATCTACTAAGGAACGCCGAACAACTGAGATAATTGAAAAAAATGAAAAATTGAATGACAATACTGAAAAATACGAAATTGTCGGTAACTACGTAACTGCATGTAAGCTCCGACCTCCCCTTAACCCAGAGATCTAGATTAAAATAAAACCAATGGTCAAAAGACGCTACTTCTGGTGCAGATTCGTTATTCGCGGTGCGAGGTTTCCAAACAGCTCGTTGCTACTGGAATCCAGCTCCTTCTTCCAACCCTTGGTCTCGAACGTCTGTATCGTCGAGGTCTGCGCGCTCGCGGCTGTATTCGCGGCTGTATTCGCGGCCGACGTCGAGGCCGTAGACGAGGCGCTCGCCGATCCGCCGACCGATCCCTGAATGCTCAGGAACACCTGTTTGGCAATGGTCTCCCCCCTCTCGACGGCCACCGCCAGATCCTCCACGGCCTTTGTAAAATCCTTGCTCCTCTGGCACTTGTCCAGCGCCCTGCTGAGCTCCCCGGTCAGGTAGCCGACGAAGGCCGTCACCGCGTCCTGGGAGAGCTTGCTGCACCTGGCGATCTTGTCGATTCGCCGCTTGCACTCGTGGCCGACCGAGCAGGAGGACTTGGCTTGACTGGCGTCCGCCTCCACCGACACCAGACTCGCGAACACGGGGAACTTCGGGAGCTCCGCGTCGGCCGGCACCACCACGTTGTTGTTCTCGCGGGAGAAGAGGAACAGAGGCTCGTCGACGGAGGTCAGGGGATAGCCTCGGCCCGGGGTCGACTCCTCCATCAGCTGCAGGATGGGCACCTGGTTTCGCAGGAGGATTTGAGCCCTGGCCGGAATGTTCGTCTGCTCTTGGATGTGAGCTTGAAATGCAGCGAAACGCTCTTCCTCCGGGTGCAGGTAGATTTTGATCAGGTTCCCTCCGTGAACGTCGAATATGTTGACCGCTGGTCTTCTGCAGAGGGTGTCGGTGACTCTGTTGAAGAATCGATCGAAGCTCCAGATTTTTTGCTGATCGACCTCCAGGAGGCCTGCTAGCAAAGGGGTGACGTATCTTTTTAACCCAGCGCTCAATCGACAGCTGCTCGGTAATTCTCTGCTCCAGTCGATTGGACCGTTCTCCGATGTCTGTGCACCAGCTATGACACCCGATGCTTTCTTCGTCGTTATGTAAAACATGGTTTCTCTATTTCTACGGCCACCGTATGGCCTAAACGGTAATTGCCCAGTTGCCACGTGATACAAAGTTACACCTATGGACCACAGATCAACGGTTGCTCCGAAGCTTTTACCTACGGGTTTTCGAAGTACCGCTCTTTCGTACATATCAGGATGAAGATATTCCTCGGTACCGTATAGAGACACAAATTGCTGATCTTCCTGCAACTCTCGTGCAGCTCCAAAGTCAGTTAGTTTATATATAGTGCTACCGTCGTCAGCTATGAATTTCATGATGTTTCCAGGCTTGAGATCACGGTGCACCAAATTATTATCCCTCAGATGTTTCATACCGGCCGACAAGTGTTCCAAAACAAGAAGAAATTCTTCTTCCGCTAGGCCATAGGTATTTTCAGGATCATCTAGAATATTGAATAAGCTTCCTCCCGTGCACAGCTCCATAACTATAACTTTGCCACGTCCATCCTGTTCTTCCTCGATGGCTAATAATTTGACTATATTTTCATGCTTTACTTTACGAAGAACTTCAAATTCACGCATTTGTACGTCATGAGGCCGCATGTGACTAACTTGATTAAAAGTTTTCACAGCGACTGGTTCTCCATTATTTTTGTTTACTCCTTGAAATACAGCGCCTGTGGCTCCTTTGCCGAGAACACTCGTCGTGCACCAAACATAATTGGCAGAACCACGTAGGAAAGACATGATGATTTGCTAGAGTCTACAAATTATATAATTTTTACAATAAACCATCAAACTATAAATCAACTTTTAAATTTAGGTATTCCTCTCATGTCTGCAGGTAAGACGTACCTTAAAAAAATAAAATATTCTGTTTCGTTGTTTGGTATCGTAAAATATTTACATTTGTCTTCGCATTTGTCTATAAAATATATTTTTCATCGTGTCAACACTGGTGTTGAAAATCTCAAAATTTTACATGCTCACTGTCACACAGGACCAAAGCAATTGTCAGTTAAACAGCTGAATGTTGGTCATTGTTGATTCTTTGATCAAAGGATAAAAAAACGTTGATCTTCGAATATTTTTAACATTCTTTGACCTACAAATAAAACTCTGTGAAAATGAAATAAAATTAACATATGATATAAATGCAAAACAATAGATTAAATACGTACTAATCCAATAATCTATCAGTAAAACAAGCATTTTTTAAGAAACATATAGTTTCTGTCATAACTTTCTCTCTCGTGGTTAGGTTGCGTTGTCAAAATAACAGGGAAAATGCCGTCTGAACTTGTGAAGTACCCTCGTATATCTGTAGCCCACGCTACAAGGCCACAACCGTTTTCCCGTTTTCCGCGTTACATCCTATTATATAGATATACATAGATATATAGGTATACCAACTAGCTATTACGCATCGTAGTTTATAGTATAGTACTGCACCAGTTTAAGTTTGAAAATCACATAACAAGATGTCATGATTAGTAACGGGGAAGTCCCGATAAAGGAAAAAGAACACGCGAGTGGTCACAGTTTCGTATGGATATTCACCAATATATAAAATAACAGTCTATATTATAGTAATAAAGTGTCCCATTATTTAATCTTTAAAGATCATGCAACTGTAAAAAAGAGTTCAAAATAAATGTTTTGGGGAAATTTTTCGTTTGCGGTTTAAAACTATAAACTGCTGATTGCGATCTGGACCTTATTTATACCGACTAGTAGATAATTAATTATACATCAATTTAATCAGTTGAACAATTTGAGTTAACATAAAAATTTGGACCATTTGATGTTAAACAAAAATGTTGTTTTACAGATGAGCATATAAACTGTTGATCATTAGAGATTTATAACAATACAAAAATCGTTATCAGCTGTACAAATTCATTGTAACTCCAATACATAAGAAGAAATAAAGAAAAGACGAATTCGGATACTTAGTTGCGGAGATTGGTCGTGATCGATCAACAATTCATGTTTCCGAATATCGCCACTTCAAGCCTGGGCTCCGAATGTCGGCTCAGGCTTGAATTAGAGTGAATTAAGATTATGAAATCGGATAAATTTTAATCAGATAGTCAATACAAAAATCTTAATCAACTAGTTATAGATTAAGCCAGAATAAAAGGAAAGACGATTTTGGATATAGTTTTCGATTGAAGATTCGTCAATACAAAAAATCTTGATTGTAATCTAACTCAAGTCTGGGCCGACACTCTGAGCCCAGGCTTAAAGTGACGGAAAAGAGATTTTGTGTAGATTAATACAATTTTTCTATAAATACCAGGCTCGAGGCGAAGAAAAAAAATTGGAACGTTTTGCAAGAATGGGGCTACCTATTACTAGAATTCAAAAAACGATATCTTAAAAGAAGATTCGTTAAGGAATCGGTGAAGAATAACATTTGCTATAGTAATAATTCCTTTTTTGATGTTTTCTCTAATATTCTTGAAAAATAGAGCTCGTAGGATCGTTAGAAATTGAATAAGCTTTAATTTTAAAAAGTGCTTAATCTATTTGGTTGACATTTATAGTTTCGCTACGGTAATCTGTCTCAAGAATACACTTTCGAACCACTGATGGATCAGTTCGAATTGGGTTTCTTTACTACCTACTCCGAGAAATGATCGCATAACCTACCAGAAAAAATGGTGTTATCCCAGAAAAATGAGTAAAAAACACCAATGCTTATATGAATATTTCATCTCGTAAAAATCCATAAACGTAGATAAACAGCCTATTCAATGGTTTATATAGATACAATCAATGTACTTTATTCTTCTTATTATTTTTATTATTATTATTACTACTACAATGTTATTAATCATTCAATAATCATGGAAATTAATGTATTTATAAACTTTTATATTCGATACTTATAATAATATATTTATATAATAATATAATAATATATTTGTATGTCGATAGTTTTGCGACTTCTTCGAATACTCGTAAAGAGTCAGTTTGTATTTTGGGCTCTCGCCTCTTATCGATTAAGGGACTATTTACCGGTTACAAAAGCAAAAAATGACCTATAATTAAATTTTCTTTTTTTCGTTTCCTTTATTACAGAACTTTGTACAACTTTTTTTATTTTATTAATTTACTCTTTAAAATTAGAATTTTTTTTTTAATATTTACATAATTTTATAGAGCGCGTCAAAGTTGAGGGCTGAAAATGATACTGCCAATGGCCCAGGGTTAATCTCGAAATTGGCAACTCTGAAACAAAAAATTCAAAAAGTTTTTTAAAGAGGAAGGTGTCTTGGTTAATCAGCAATCCCTGGTCCATATAAAAGAAGTCCCGAGTCGATAAATTCTTGCTGTTCCTCTATCTGAGCTGTTTCCTTTGCCAAGCGAGCTTCCTTCGACGCAGTTGTCCTCGCTTTGTTAGCCATCTCAATTCGCTCCTCGTCGCTTTTTTGGACATAATGATAGGCAGGATGTCCAATTATGCATCCCATCACCTCTAACATCTTCAAGAGAGTCATGCGCCCCTCATTGAATACGGCTAATGAAATATTAGCAGCCAATTCGGTAATTTCTCGCCCTACGAACGTATGTTTGGGAATGATAGCCCATAGTGTTTTATTATAACACTCATTATTGTTTTGAGTGTTCTTTCCCAAACATCGTTTTAATAATTCTTCATCGGTTAGTTTTTCAAAAACCGGTGTGACATATTCTTGGACCTCCGCATTTAAGGCTGGTTTATGTTTGTATGGTATACCTTCTTTTTGTGCCTTCAAGAACTTACACCAATCCGGATTGCAATAATCGTGTTGTGGATTTTCATCGGTGGAGATCATATGATAATATCCAGCCCATATTTCCTTTTTCATATCGGCTACAGAATCTGGATACCTTTGGATAGCTAATCCGTAATGAGTTGACAGTTTTTACAGGTGAAGGTGGTGGTGGATCCGATTCAGATTTTCTTCTCTTGCGTGGTGTTTCTTGCTTTTGCTGCTACTTATCTTTTTTTTATTGTTCTTCTAATTTTTTAACTTCCTTAAGCTGCCGAAACATACGTTTGTCGACATGCAAAACACACTCAAGCTTTTACACTGTAAAATCGTCGTAGGGCTTGGCATCAGATAGATTTGCAAACGTTTTTGAATCCCCATCACCGATATAATACGCATATTTAGCATTATGCAAATTAATGCAGTTTTTAAAAGTTTCTATAATGCCTTGAATCTCCATACCACCGGAGCTACCTTCGTAATTTGCACTGCATTCTTTTTGATGCTCGCTCTCGTACCATATATCAAAATCGACGCGATTCAATTTTTTCAACATAATCTCGCATGTTTTACATACTTTTGATGAAACAAAAAAATCTAAAACTTTACCAGAATGTTTACCAATCACGGTTGAAACGCTGAGCAGAGAACTGAAACCTCGCTTTGAGCAGGTTCCGTCTCCCGAAACCACCAACTCGTCCTCGGGCATCCCTGCTTCTTTATTTTTTTATTTTTCTTCCTCGTCAGCTTTTTTTAAGCAAATTTTACCAACAGAACTTGCCGCTATTTTTACATTTTCTAATAGTCTGTAGTAGGTTGTTGTACTAAAAGAAGATGTCATATCCATGAGTGAGCAAAAGAGATTTAAACCATTGATACCGACACCAAGCAATCGCATAATAAATACAATGCGCCGGTTAACTTCAAATGATGCATTTATCAAATGGCCAGAATTTATATGTCGATCACCACACTCACACTCAATATTTATTTTAAATCCTAGTCCACGAATTGCACTTTGGTAAATTTCACATCTTTGCCGCACGTTTTACATTGTAACATACTCGCTAACGCCGAGAAAATGAGGAAAATGACAAAATAAAATAAGAATGGCTATCGTCGAGTTTAACCTCGAAATTACTTTTTGATAATTTTCTTGCCAAAGTACTCGTGAATTCCGTACTGTGTTCAGTAGTATGCTGATTTCCTTGAAATTCACGAGATCTTCTCACACGCCTTGCTGTTTTTGGATACGATTTTTTTTTCCTTTTCCATACGGATTTTTACGCATTTTTAAAGTATCTTAAACGTTTGTGTACACTTTTAAATATATACTAAACACGTGAGAGAAAGTCGACACTGAGATATATTTGTATATATTTGTATATATATGTGTATATATGTGTATGTGTACCGTCACGGACCCAGTTCCTGATCAGCTAAGAGTAATTCCTGATCAACTCTGATTTCCATAAAAGCCAATTACAATTAAACTTTTTAGACTTTGAACAGGAACATCTAAATAGTAGATAGTTATATCTGCAATCTGCAAAAAAATTTTTGTAGCAACAAGTTTAAAGTAATATTTTATGTAAGAAAATGATCAGGAATTGCGTCCTGATCAGGAACTGGGTCCGTAACGGTATATATAGAATAAGGGTATTTTGGAGAGAGAAGCGCAGCTGCCGAAACTCGTGAAACCAAGTGCCACGCACCGAAAACGCGTAAGCGCTAAAACTGCTATAACTTTCTTATTTTTTCAAATTTCTGTATAAAAATTTAGGAGATGATTTCTGAAGGTATAAGGAATCAAAAAATGTAAAAAAATCGATTTTTTAAAAAATTATAACCGGTAATAGTGGAACCTTTCTTAAGCATGTTTATTTTATCCCTACTCAAAGTCTGCTATTCGAATCCTAGCACATATAGAAAATGTAAGATGCAGCCGGTTCACCAAGATTGCTCGACTGAAATACATCTCTCTGTACAATATATATATATAATATACTTGCATTCTCTACTACAAATTGATTTCACTTATTTACAAGAAATCCTTTTCTCATAATTTAGTTATTACGGGAAAGCACTTTTAACCCATTTCTTCCCAAGCGGCCATTTTATAGTCGATTGGTTTTTTGCCTAAAATATTGTCGAAAAAAAAAAATAATAATAACCAATAGCACTTTTCTGAAGTAAAATTGTCCGCTCTTTCCGATTATAAAGTCAAAATTTTGAAATTTCCATTGGAAAATTTCAAAATGGCGGTTTTAGGCAAAAACCCAATCGACTATAAAATGGCCGCTTGGGAAGAAATGGGTTAAGATAGTGCAAAAAATACAACAATTAACTTTCTTCCCAAAAAACTGCCTTACCCTTTATCCCGACTTTAAATACTCCCGCCACCGCCTACGTCTCGATACACCGACCAGTCCACCGACGTCACATTCATCCACTTCGCCGCGCACACACCCGCTATACCTATATATACACACACCCAACACAACACAACACAGTGCGGAGCACAGACTATACACGAGAAGGCGAAAAAACAACAACAGTTTCGTGCATCTGGCCGTTTTCTGCGCAGCAGGTATATACTGCACGGCCAGCAGCACCACGGCGTCGAGAGTTCGGTTCATTCTGCTTCGCTTCAAGTGTCTCTCGTCCGTGCACTGCACCTCTCCCAAGTGCGAGCGAGAAGGACGGCGAACCGCGAGCACATCAAAAGAGAGCTGGAGCTGCGCCGCGGACAGAGAGAGAGAGAAACCGAGACTCTCCGAAACAGAGAGAGAGGGAAAGTCCCGCGAGAGTCATACACTCGCACCTATATACTCTACATCATCGGACCCGCACTCTCGTCTGGTAGTCGCGACACGACGACGCGGAAAAAGCGTTTGGCAAAGTGCACATTTCCCCCCCACCCCCCCCTGTTTATTGTTATTGTCGTCGCTCCGTGTCTTATCCTCTCGACGAGTGTAACATCGCGCGTGTTTCGCGAGTGTATTTATCCGTGTGTCTATCTGGCAGAAGCAGCAGCAGCAGCAGCAGCGCAGCTCTCGAGTGCTTCTTTTCTCCAGCGGAGCCTGCAGCCCGCCGAGGGATAAAGAACTCCAAAATACACATCCCGTGTACGTTCCTCGGGGGACGGAGTCGCAGTTTGGAGAGAAGGCGAGGGCTTTCGCCTGGTGCCAGGCCGTCCGCGATACGAAGCGCAGCTCGTGTTTGTATACGCGCACACGCGGGGGTGCACCTCGGGGGCGGCAGAGGAGAGCGCGATTCTTCGCTCGTTGGAGCTGCTGGGGCTGCTGCCGAGACGGCGCCTGACGGATGACGACGAGGACGGCGCCGCCGCGATGGACGAGCCCTCAGCAGCCAATACATCGGGTACGTCGTCGTGACATGCAGCTTGCTTCTTTCTCTAGATATTGTGTTTTTCAGAGAGAGAGGTGGTTTTTTATTCTGGTGTATATATAGATGTTTTTGGTTTGTTTTGGAGGAGGATAGCGCGCGCTCGCTCGCTGATCTAATATCCTTGGCGGTGATCTAATGGACACGGGGGGGATATATGTTTCACTTTTGGTGTCCCTCTCTGCAGACTGTCTGTCTGTCTCTGTTGCTCCAAAGCATGTGGGCGTTCAGAGTCCTTTCAAAATAGTGATCTATACACACTCGATTACCGCAGCTTGGGTTTTTTTGTCTTTTTGTCTTACATTTTTGCTCGTTGAGGACTGGTGACACTGCTGAAAATGCTTTACGCGTGCACGAGTGGATTTTAGTTTCAGTTTTCGTTTACTTTGTTATGCGTGCGATTATGAATTGCGCCGTAAAAGGACAACAGGGATCGGTGTGATATAAGCTGTTTTCTTTTGGTTGATTCTTTTAGCACTGTTGTTCAAAAGGATGAAACATACTATATGTAAATATAATAAGAGTATTTTTTATATTAATAAATTGCAAGACAAATTATTGTACATTTTACAGTCCACAGCGTTAATACAAATATGTAAACACTGAACTTAATTTTATGCGTTCATAAGATGTTTACACTTATCGAGTTATATGAGCATCTTATGAGAACTAATTTTTAAGAAATTAATTAGGAATACATTATTTATATAATGTACATAACGTAAAATAAAACAGTTTTAATTATTTTTTAAGTTACACTACTATAAATAGTTTTTTAGTAAAGCTCGTATCAATATTAAGAAACTTTGTTTTTTATTGTAAACGTTTTATTACTTGCAATAGCAATTCTGGACTTATTCTAGATGCTCTTTTAAAAATAATTTAATTATAATTTTGGCAAGTAGTTGCTATTAAAATTGATTTTTAATTAGAACTATTCACTTGTTTTTAATTGTATAATATGGTGAAACTCTCTAACGATTAATTACTACTTTTTAATCAAAAATTAAATTATTATCTAAAAATTTTATTGATTTTAGATACAATTATAACATATTCCTTATAATAAAATAAATTTAAAAATTATTATTTTGCTTGTTATATTGCCTTTACGATTAATTTTAATCTTATGTTTACAAAATTCTAATACTTTAACCAGAAACCAGAAATACATGCCGTGATATACTTTAAATCATATATTAAACTATAATAACATAAATGATACAATGTTACAGATCCTGGTGGTGGTGGTGGGAGCAGCGGTGATAATGAAGACAAAGATGTGTCAGCTTGCGCTGGCTGTCTCAACAGTATTGACGAGGATGAATTCATTCAAGCACTTGGCCAAGAATGGCACGTTGATTGTTTTCGGTGAGTAAAATAATTTTCAATCAAAAATAATTACAAAGGAATTAAATCCTCAAAGCAGTTCATTAGATTAAAATTCATTCAATTTTAGATGCTCAGCATGCGATGCAGGACTGTCCTCGTGGTACTTCGAAAAGGATGGATTGCTGTTTTGCAAGGATGACTACTGGGCAGCTTACGGCGAGGCCTGTCAAGGCTGTGCTCATGTCATTACTGGTCCCGTGATGTTAGCCGGAGATCACAAATTTCACCCAGAATGCTTTGCTTGCAATTCTTGCGGGACCTTCATCGGGGATGGCGAGAGCTATGCCCTAGTGGAAAGATCGAAGCTTTATTGCGGCGTCTGCTACAAACGACAAATGCAGCCTCTCAACAAAACGGCAAATTATCCATTTGTCAGAAAACCACATAGCATAAGACTGGTAGAGATCCCTCCGAACACCAATAGCCAGAAGAAACAGCGAGGAATTAGACTGACACTAGATAGTACACCCAGTCCAAGAAGCTGCGGTGGTGCATTATTTCGTATTTCTGAGTGAGTGAAGCATTCAATACTGCTCTTATTATTAAAAGTTCAGAAACAAATATTGGTTGTACTAAAAGTAACAAATACTTACAAATGAAGTTGATGCAAAGTGTAATTTAGTTTGATGGATAAAAAGGTTATTTTATTTTTATTGATAATGCATATATCCAAAGTTTACTAATGATTTTTAAGATTTGTTTTGATTTATTACTACAATGATAAAATAAGTTAATTTTTCTTACAAATTGAAGAGAAATAATTTCGTTTTTTTTATATATGGTGGTTTTCTAGTATTAAATTTCTAAGAATAAAAACCTTTTTTACTTTTATCACAAATTATAATTTGTATCATATTTAACAATAATTAGATCAGTAATTTTATTTCATTGCAAATAAAGATTTACAAAGATATACTCTACATCGTTAACATAATAAAGTAATCAAATTGAGACATTACATAATATTTAACTTTTGCTTGAATTTACATGCATGTTGAGCATTCAGACATATTGATTAAATATATAATGTTAAAATTTGTAATGTAGTATAAAGTCAAGGCTTGTAATAACTCCCAACTAAAATGCAGGTTATTAAGAAATGTTCGTGGAAAGATCTGTAAGCTGGTGGCCTCTATGACGGAGGTTCTCTTTAGGCTATGCTGCCACTTCTCTAATTATAGGTACTACCAATAATAAATCAATAATGAGCACATGTAATTTGTTATATAAATGCAACTTTATATATACATACATGCAAAGAAATTGCAAATATTTTGCCTTGAAATACATAAATAGATAATGCAATCTATCAATGCTCTTTTTACTGCACACATTGCCAAGGACTTTCTTCAATACGCATGTTTGTGACTTTTTTGTTTTGGTCTTTTTTAATGTTTTTTGTATCAAATAACAGATATGTTACAGACTGAAACTTATAGGAAACACTAGTTAAGAACCAATTTCAATTAAAAACGAATGAAGTCGTATGTATCATTAGCTTTTGATTTGAAATATAGTTATATATTAATATTTTTCGTTTTTTTAGAAAATATTTTGTTTTAGAGTACTTAATCTTACTTTTTTTAATTAAATAGTCAATTGAAAGATAAACAAAATACATTTGTTTGTTTTTTTATTTTACATAGAGATTATGCAAAGCATTGCATACAACACTAGCTTGATGATTTAAACTAATAAAAATGCTTCTTAAAGTTAACAAAAATGCAAATAAAAATAATACATTATTTGGTGATGGTTCTGGCAATTGGTTTATTTATATTAAAACTAGCAAAGCTTCTATTATTGCTAGAAAAGGAGTGAAGTACAGCTCGTGCACCTTACCCAATTTGCTTCAATAACAATGGAAAAGAAAAACGGAAGTTTTAGAAATTTCAGTGTGCACTTTGAAAGTTGCATGTTCATCACTTTATACAGGACTAACTAATAAATGTTTTTTGTCATCAGTGAATTAGTAGTAACATTTAAAATTTAATTTTAGGCTTAACATGTCCAGTGATCTCATGTCTTTACACATCGGAGATCGAATATTAGAAGTTAATGGTACACCTGTCAAAGATCAACCTATAGAGAGCATTGAAAATCTCATTAGATATTCAGACACAGTTTTACAGGTAAATAATATCAAAATTTATATATTTTTTTATCTAAAGTTTCAAAGCCAATACAATCTCAATCTAAATTATTTATAAGTTATAGAATGAATTATTAAAACTGTGATAAAATATTGAAATTTGTATGAATAATATAGGGTAGTGACCCCAGTAGTCGGACACTTTGACTATTTTCTTTTAATAAATAAACCCGTAGACAAAATATCGGTAGGTTAATAATTTTTTAATGATCTATGCCATTTAAACATTTAATTCTGACGTTAAAACAGTTCAAAAACCATAAAATAAAAATTGTTTTCAATATATCTTTATCGATATGTGCTTACAGGTGGTCGACTACTAGAATTTTTTTAATTTTTGCCGAATTTTAGTTGTCTGCCGGATATCCAAGGGCACTTTTAATTGTAATGATCATTACGATTAATTAATATTTAATTTGATTAATTTCATATTTATTCAATCTTTTATAGCTAAACTTAAATCATAGAACTATTAAAAAGAATAAACAATGTTTGTAAAGCGAGATCTATTGCCTTAAATGGTCCTGGTCCACTACTAGCGATCAAGCAATTTTATTAAAACACATAATATAATTATCCTGTCAATATTTTAAGCAAGAATAAACATTTTATCCAATACTAGAATACATTTAAAATGTAATAGAGCCGGTAATTGATAAACAAATATGTTTCTGAATGTTTTGTAATAGCTTGAATACAAGTTTTTCCTTAGATGGCCGACTTCTGGGCTCTCTACCCTACATGAATTATTTAATAGTAAAGTTGCTTCAATTTCAAACATACTGTATAAATAATAAATAACAGATTATTCATTTAGTTCGCACATAGTTTATGCTTTCTTTCATTTGATAAAGTTTTACCACATTTGAAATCGATTTAGGTGGTCGTACCTCGTCTATCTAAGTAAATGTATTTGTTATTGTCTTGAAACGTCTTTAAATCTCATTCAATTTTAAATGACTTAATTTAACCTTCCAAAAAGTTTATTCAAAAACTATTTTATAAAACATTTTCTCGTTCATTTTGACGCGGTGACTACTTCATATATTCGATAAAGAACAGAATGAACTTTAAAAATGTTGAACGCGTATTGTAGATTTTGACGACAAAACGACAAATACATAGGTCGGCACAAATCAGGCTCCTAACCCTTCAAACTAGCAAAAAAATACACGCCGATCACACGTCCACGTAGTAACAAAGAACGTTTACACGCTTCAGCTGACGATAGAGCACGACCCGGACGCGGTGTCGCGCCGGCCGACCTTCTCCACGGCTCACTCGTCGATCATCTCGCGCACGTCGACGAGTCCGAAGACGAGTCCCGAGGGCAGGGAGAGACTGTTCAAGCGGCGCGACGAGGGCTACATAAGCGGAACCAGAAGCCGACAGCTGAGGAGGACCAAGGACCCCAAGCAGAAGGAGCGCAGCAGTTCGATGTCCCGGCTGCTCGACGGGTGAGTGCACGCATGCATAAGTGCGATCCGTTTTATTTTTATAAGCTCGAACTTGGGCTGTGCACGCAGCAGGCGCTTGCCAAGATTATCGAACGCGCGAGAGGGGATCGATCGGCCGGAAGTGAAGTTGAGTGGCTCGCGGAAGTCTTCGATGTGTCATTCTTAAAGAGGCTATAAGTGTTATGTTGTGGTATGTTTCGAGTCGTTTGTTATGTTAATCAGGTTGGATTAGGATTGTCATTGATGGTATAGTGTACAGTTGGCATTTTTCTTCTTTTATGACTGAGTACGCGATTTTTTAAAGCCTCAATTTTATACCGGAAGTAGTCCTATTTGCAGTACTTTGCTGTCTTCGACCAGCTTTACCATTTCTTTACCTTCGGATCCCTTTTGTATTATTATTTATCATTTGTTTTTCTATCATCTGATCCGGAAATGGACCAAAAGTGAATCGAATGTGACCGGAACACCGGAAGTACATCAGAATTGATGGGTAGTGACCTGAAATCAACCAAAACTCTTTTTTTTATTCCGGAAATTGTGTATCAGCGAATTGGAGGTGATTTGTAGTAAACCGAAAGTAGACATTTACAGTATTATTGTCGTGGTCGATCAACTTTACCATTTCTTTTTCTTCAGTTTTCTATTGTATTATTTATTACCTGTTAGATCAAAAGTGAATTGAATGTGACCGGAAGCAAATCAAAATTGATGGAAAGCGACCTAAAATCTACCAAAACTCTTTTTTATAATATTATTTCTTACGTTTCATTATAGTTATTTAACCTTCTAATGCCCAGCGTTACTTACAAGTCACGTAATTTTTTTTCGGTTTTCTTAAATTTTCATAAGATAAACTTATAATTGTGCAATATAAATATGCTCATCAGGACGAAGTGGACCGATTTCAGGACTTTTCGATTTCATAGTGTCATAAGAATTAATTTTAACTCAAATCAAGGTGTATAAAACTAAACAAATAAAATAGCAAAATAAATTAAAAGAAACAAAGTGTACAACTTAATTCTTCAAACAAACGTAACAAGTTGTTATACATTTGCAAATGAATAAATAAAAGCATTGTTTACTAATTGCGTTTACTCGTGAATAGCTGATGGGAATAAAGAATCAAAAGCAAGTTGGTATCGTTCGCCGCGATGTAGGTCGTTGACTATTTCCGTGGATACAATCTATCGATTATTAATGTTTCAATTATAGAGCATCGCCGACGAATCCAGCCTGTGACCTGAGTCGAACCAGATCGTTTCGGGTCGAGCCGAAGAACCAGAGGATATTTCGGGCCAGCGACCTCGTTAAAGGAGAACTTCTCGGGAAGGGCTTCTTCGGACAGGTCTATAAAGTTACTCATCGGGATACCAATGAGGTCATGGTGCTGAAGGAATTGTACAGGGTTGACGAGGAGGCGCAGAAAAACTTTTTAAAAGAGGTTGGCTATTGATTTGTTCTTAAAATACATATATTTTTAGTAGTATTAATGATTAATGATTAATTTACGTACACGTTTATTACATTTATAATTAAGAAGGATCTTCTTTAATTTTAACTCCATTATTCGATAACCTCTACAATTTGAAGTTAAACACGTTAAAGATTGAGAAAATCTTTATAATTCGAAACAAATACAAAGATAATTTATATATTCTCGGAGAGATCAGACCAATCTATTCCTAAGATTTTAGTCATTATGATTTAAAATATTTTCAAATTAACTGAATGAATAAAAAAAGTATGGAAACCCTTGAATATCTTAAAAAGAATGCATTATTGTTGAAAACATTTAAAATAGAAAAGTTTTAGGATTTCAAAATACAAGATGTCTAGTTTTTGGTAAAAGGTCCTTTTTTGGCCTCACCTGACTCCAATTTTTCATATTCAGCGCAAAATTTTACGCTCTGATAGTGATTCCTCGTAATATTTCTGGGCCTTATTTGGGCCTGACGGGACCAATATAAGTTATCCTAATAATCACCTTAAGGGGAGGCCCGGGTGAAATTTCAGCCCACTGATAGTTATATGACTGGACGATGAAAAATAAAAATTTAACATAATTTACGTTTTATCCCGAAAAAAATATGCATTAATCTACTATAATTTGAAGTTTACTTGCTTTGACTTCTGTATAATTGAAGAAATTGAACCCTCTTCTCGAGTTTTGAATTATAGGAAGGTTCCACTGTAATTTACCAATTAAAAAAGTAAAATGCAATATTACCCAAGAAAAACCAATATCTTAAACGAAGGCTAAGAAATTCGTAACAATTTGACCAACAGGTCGCGGTGCTGCGTTCTCTCCATCACAACAACGTGCTGCGCTTCATCGGCGTCCTCTACAAGGACAAGAAGCTGCACCTCGTCACGGAGTTCATCTCGGGTGGCACGTTGCGGGCCCTGCTGCACGACACGAGCGAGAGCCTGCCCTGGGAGCAGCGCACCTCCTTCGCCAAGGACATAGCCGCGGGCATGGCCTATCTGCACTCCATGAACATCATCCACCGGGATCTGAACTCGCACAACTGCCTGGTGCGCGAGGACAAGACCGTGGTCGTGGCCGACTTTGGCCTCGCGAGGATCATACAGAACGGCAACAGCGCACCCGACAAACACAGTCCTGGTAAGAGGATTTTTCGTTGTTGATTCTGATGTCCTGAGGAATGTCCGAATTCGTCTCGAATATCTACGTGAAATTATTCATTAGCATTAGTATATTATCTTGATAGCAAATTTGTCTTTTCTCTATTGCGAACATGAGCCTGGGACGAAATTCTATCAGATTTGATGTGGAAAAATGATGAGTTTGGATAATTTGTTATCACAATTTTTTTACTGAATCACTACAAGACGCTAAAATAATTTGTGAATAACTCCTTATTAGCTTTAGAGTATTGCTTTAATATTAATCGCAAATTCGTTTTTCTTCCAAGTTAAGACTAGGCTCCGGACATCTGCTCAGACTTAAAGTGGAAGAAAGATGAATTTGGAAGTTGTTTATCATGATTTTTATATTGAAGACTATCTAAATACGCATTTTCAAAACATCTAGCTTTTTTACAGGCCTTTTATGAAAACGCACTTTTGAAATGCTCTGACCTCTGATTTCTGAGCCGTAAGACCTCTAAAAGAGTGATAGTTTTTGTTGGAGAATCTAAAAGGTGCTAGTTTTCGAAGGGGGCTCCTGAAAAGAAGCAGTATCTTTCGAAAAAGGAGTTATTTTAGTATAAAAGGGAAACGTATGAAACATGTACTATTACTCAAAGTATGGAAAAACCTTCAATTTAATGTGAGTTTTGTTAGTCTTACTAGAAAGAGAAGATTAATAAAAGAGTAATTTCGTGTAGATATACGAAAGTAGAACAGAACGAGTTTGTGGAGAACCTTATTTCGAATCAATTTTTTATAACTCTCTTTTTATGTAAATGTCAAATTTTATATCGAGTTAACTATTTCTTTCCCTTCAAATGATGTATGTATAAGTTAAAGTTTCATATGTTTGCTCTAAGCGTAATACTATTTTCTACAATATTAAAAATATGAAGTAGAAACGGATGTGCTTATTAAGACGATTGTTTTGAAACGATCTTTTATAACTTTTCCTTCTAATCTTTTTAATTTCTTCTCTTTTTACGCTCTAAATTCCGGTATATTATGTATTATTCGACATAATAGACTTCTCACCCTTCTCCCAAATATACCCTCTCGTTCTCTCTCCAGCGGGCAAGTACAGCAGGCGCTCGGACGGCGAGGTGCGCACCTCGCGCAAGGAGCGCAAGAAGCGCTACACGGTCGTGGGCAATCCCTACTGGATGGCGCCGGAGATGATGAAGGGCAACAAGTACGACGAGAAGGTCGACATCTTCAGCTTCGGCATCGTCGTGTGCGAGATAATAGGCCGGGTGCAGGCAGACCCGGACTACCTGCCCCGCTCCTCGGACTTCGGCCTCAACAAGAAGGCCTTCAAGGAGAAGTTCTGCGCCAACTGTCCCGAGTGCTTCTACACGATAGCGTTCCTCTGCTGCGACCTGAATCCCGACAAGAGGCCGCCCTTCGAGATCATGGAGGTGTGGCTGGAGGGTCTGGCGATGCACCTGTCGGTCGATGCTCCCTTGCCGCCGGATCTGGAGGTGGACATCAAGAATTACGCGGGACCGAGTCCGAGCAGCAGCGAGTCCACGACGCCGGATGTGCTGAGCCCGCAGTTGAAGACGATTACCGAAGGACAGGTGAGGATATGTGGTTTAGAATTTTAACGCTTGTTGGGCTTTTTTTGATTACGCGTGGCTTACGAACATTTGTGAAACAGTGACGTAGTTTCAAAAGTAGCATGCGTTTTCCTTTTCAATATTAACGGACTCTTGATATAAATCAACTTTTATGTAATTAGTATAATGAATTGCAGTAAACTAATGTCGTTTTAGAAAAACGTTTTATTTTGTTTTCAACATTATTAACTAGCATGAAAATGTTTTGATTTGCATAGTAGAAAAGAATGTTCTTAAATTCGATTTCTAAATCTTTAAAGTATGTGTGTTAACATATCTATGTGAAGTAGATTAGACCCGACATGGTCAGACAAAGGGCAGACTTCTGACTAAGAAACATAGTTGAATCTATATATGTATATTAATTAAGTCTATTGATCGAATTATGTAAAACCAAGACATTGATGCACTTTCCTATGCAAAATTTCAAGCCAATATTTCAACGAATGCCATTGGAAAAAATTACTCAAGTAGAGTCCAGAAGGAAGATTCAAGATTTTTTTTAATGACATTCGTGAAGCGTAGAAATATTCACTTGGAACTTTGTATAAAGGTGCATTATTATACAAGGAAAGAAAATTATCTATTAGTTTCACATAATTCGTTTCATATTTATAAAATTACAACCAATATTATATACATTGTCCGATCAATAAAACTTAAGGCGGACAACTTGAATTTTGTATTATCTGAAAACCGTCCAAGAAACTTTAATGACACTTTCCCCTATAAGCTTAAATAAATAAAATACTACATCTCAAAAATGCCAAAATGAATTTCCAGGTGCACCGGGAGAAGAGGCGAGCCAGCGGCTGCGACGACAGCACCCTGGAGTCGGACTTCTACAGGGAGAGCAGCGAGTGCAAGGAAAACGTCGAGGTGCCGGCGAAGAACGCCAAGCAGGCGGAAACGACGTCGACGACGGAGACCGAGAAGCGATACTCGAGGCAGAACAGCAAGACCAAGGAGTCCGGCAACGAGGCGACGACGAGCAACAAGTCGTCCAAGGCGTACTCGAGACAGAGCAGCAGGAGCAGCACGTGCAGCGAGGATGCCACGGAGCGCAGGCGCGGTGCCAATTCCTCCAGGAGTAATCTGGTAAATATTTCAAATGTTTTATATAATTTACATTTTTTACATTTATGGTAAATATGTAGTAAATATTTTCTTTGTTTAGTTTCGAGGTTTTTTAAGTTTGATCTTTTCGTTTTACTTTTATTGAACTCATTTTGATCAAATATTTTTTTTCTATATTTATTTATTTTCTGTTATTACTATAAAATTACAATTGTAGATAGAAAGCGGGTTAAATTTTTATGATATGGATCATTTATAAAAATAAGAAGCTGAATATTTATGTGTGGCTTTCCGGAATGCTTAACATCTTTTTAAGTTTAGTTTATATTGTATATTCTATGATTAAAAACTGAACAGTGCACAACGACTCAAGTCCATTTGTTTAAAATCTGTGCCGGGAAAAATCACTAGTCTAATCACAAGTTCATTTGAAATTGTCTCATAATGTTTATGAGACTTTATGTTGTTTTACAAACAATTCACTGTCACTTAAATATTTCAGTTAAAGATAAATTTCACTTTCGGAATTGAAGGAAAATAAGACTTTGTTGATCTCTATGGACGATACTCTCGGCAAATTCACTGAACGAGAACTTTAAATGTTTGTTTCTTAGCAAATTATATCATTCACAAAAAACGAAGTAAAGATATTCCCGAAAAAATCTATTTTCGTATGCAACCTACATCTACTAGAAAACTAGTAGTAATGACAATTTTGGAACGCATCTAATACTCAATAACAAATAGCATTGTATTATTTTATTTATGATTACAACTTTTTCGGTACTATTTTTGACAAAAAGAATTAACGTTGATTCGCTTCTATTCAAGTTATTGCGAATTATTTTGTTTTGAATAGTAATTTTCCATTTGATGTCTTATTAAATATCTTAAAATATCTGAATATCTTAAAAATACGAATAATAGACTCAAGTTGATATTCCGGAAAGCTATAGGTATACGTGTTGAGATACTATTTTAAAGTAAATTAATTGGATAAAAATGTCTAACAAACATAATACAAATAATTTTTGTAATAAGACTTACATGAATATATAAAGCATCAATTTGACCAAGTTGAACTTTTCTCAGCAGGAAGCACTGGACAAAATAGCCCTGGAGAAGTATCCGAGCATCGAGAAGATAAAGTACGTCGGGCAGGCCGACAGTCCCTGCATAGTAGTTCCTACCTCTCCCTCGAGCCTCAACTGCAACGAGTCCAAGCGCTCCTCCTACCGCGTCAATCGCACTCGCAACTCCGACCGCAAGAAATCCCAACAAGCCGAGTCGCCCACCTCCGAGCACACCACAAGCCCAAATTCAAAATCGGAGAGCTCCAAATTCAAGCCCCTGAACTCCACGGGCAACCTCGTGGGCATGTACCTGCGCCAGATCGGCAAGTCCATCGTCCCGGACAAGGAGAACAGCTCCTCGCCGATTGCCCACTGCAACAAGAACTCCTACAGCGTTAACAACGACTCGGAGCCCAAGAGCAAGGCGGCGACGACGAACTCGAATTCCACATCGAGCTCTGGCACGACGCCGCTGCGACGCACGAAGATATCGCCCACCAAGGAGTCGCCCTGCAAGAGCGCCTTCGCCTGCGACGCCACCGAGCCCAACAACCCCTCCGAAGACTCCCCCAAGAGAAAACAAAAATCCAAACCGAAAGAACAACAACAACAGCAGCAGCAGCAGCAGCCACAACCCACAGTGGCGAGAAAGAACAGCAGCAGCAGCAACAAGCGAAAAAACCGCAGACGAGGCAAATCCGACCTCGGCTACGTCGAGAGCTTCTCCTTCGACGAGTCGAAGGACGAGCCTCCCCAGCCGGACAGCGGCAAGAAGGAGGAGGACGAGAATCTGAGGTACATCGAGAGCGAGCTGCTGCTCGAGGCCAACGATCCCGATGGCTTCGCCGACCTCTACGACGACTACTACAGGAGCAAGGCGGCGGGGCTCGAGCGCCAGGACAGCTTCGGCTCGGACAGCGCCGTCGGCACGATGAAGAGCGACTTCTTCGCCGACATCGACCTAGCCAAGATCAGGGACGGCTCGTCGGCTCTGCTGCAGGAGCTGTGCTGTCGCACGCCCGACAAGTGCGCCAGTCCGCCCGCGAATCGCGCCGCCTCGCCCTTCGAGAGCACGGCTCTGTAAAAGCAAGTGCGTGGCTTCTGTCTCTTGGTGGAGGTGGATGGAGCTGGGACTGATGGCTGGGAGAAGGACACTTTTGTTTTCTGTGTGGTGTTTGGATGTGTTTTGAAAAAAGGGAAGGATAGAGGAGATGCGAAAGGATTTTTTTTCTTTGACGCTTCAAGGGCTGGCGGAATTTATAATGGGGTTGGATTTATTTCTCTTTGGGAATTCGGGTAAGCGGATTCTGGCTGTTTGGTTCTATCTTCGTTTTGAATGAAGAAAGTTTGAGGAAAACCATGCCGCCCTTGAAGGGTTAATAAGGTTTCTCGTAAGCCCTGGTAAAATCAATCGGTATAGAGCGGACATAAGTTTTAAGATATTAAGGATTGGCGAAGAGAACTGCATAGATAGCTTTAGTGAAAATGTGTAGTCGATAATTTCGAATTGGGTAGTACAAATGAACTGGGATGCTTTAAATTTGAATTTCAAGGGTAACTAAAAGGGATATTTTTAAAAGTTAGATCACTAGGAATTAATGGTAGTTTGCATTTATGCAGTTTCGTTTCGCTCTTCCCTGAATACGAATGCAATAACATTATAAGACTGGATAAAATTGGAATTGAATGTCCACTTTATTCGTGTAAGCAGAAAAATTTTTATATGAAAAAAAAGCGCAAAATACGTTAAAGTACCGAATGGAAGTGGATAAACGTGGAGTAAGCTTTTGCTTTCTTTTTTGCCAGGGAATATAATATGTTGGTTCAGAGGTGTTTTTTAATGTACTATTTGAACTACAAAGAGAAGAAAAATTCATCTTGCACTCGAATTTTTCTGCAACATTGTTGACACTTTGTGGTTTTCAATGAAAAACTTGACTGTTTAGAGTAAATCGAAAAAAAATCTGACTAGCGTAGTATATACATAAAACATTTAAAAATTCTAAGAATTTTTAAAACACATCTATGCGCAGCAAAAATTAAATATTCATTAGATTTCGTTATTTAAATTTACTAAATGGTTTCAAGATAAATGTTATATAGGGATGTATTACGCCGACGTATACAAATTTTGTTTTTATCTGTAATATCGGAAGATCATGCGTGCTTTAAGTACATAAGTTAGTAATATAAAGAGAACAGCTGTATTTGCTAAATCTTAAAAAGAATTATCGATATCGATAGGTACTGAATTAAAAAAATTATTGTCTTCTTGTTCTATGAAATATAAATTATTTATGTTACATACAGATGTTAAAACAAATTTTTTTACGTTGGCGCAATTACTCCGTAGATTTTACTTTTGATTAGTTTTCGGCTTATTCTTGTTCAATAACAGTTTAATGTATCCAAGTTAACAATGGAGTCTCGAGTATTTAATAATTTTTCTATTAATATTGCCTAAAACTGATCTGAATTCATTTCATAATTTCTTTCTCATAAAATATTAAAATTAATTCGTAGAGCATAACTTAATCGTTGTTGTTACATCGCGGTTTCGTTTTTTTATAAAAAATTTTTTTACTGGCAAACGTACCATGGGTGAAACGTTTTTCTAATCAGTATTATAGCGAATCTCGCTTATCGAATATATTCAAAGTATACACGTAAAAAAACATTGCGATTTTTTACAAATTGCGTCGAAGTAATAATGTTCGCGAATGTATCTCGAAAGCACTCGATACATTCCTAATACAGATATGATCACCTTTTACCATAATAAAATATGAATATTTCCTACATTTTATGTCGTCGATAACATTTTAAATATACATTTTATCTTGGTTAGTAGAAGCAGAAAATTAAAAGCACAACTTTTAAACAAATTGAAATTGTAATCATAAAATTTTTAAGTGATCAAAAAATTTATTTTAGGAATTAATGTGTTGCAGTAAAGAAAGTACAGAAAGGTGGTCATGTCTATTTCATTGACATAAACTACGCTTTTATTTGCGTACTCTGAATAAAAGCATTCCAAGTATGTATTAAACCGCGTGTTCCGGTTGCTTGCCAAGTTGGTCGTATATTAGATTTTAGAAGATAAAGCGAAGACCAACAAAATATTAATAATATAAAAAACCGCTTTCCTAAGTACATACAAGGTGTCTTAAAAAAGGCTTGTAGAAGTATAACGTTTAGAATGTCGCGCACTCTTCCTTTATTTCATTCAAAACGTATGTACTATTCTGTTTAGCAGGGAGTAGATTTGGTATTTTCAGAAAAAATATATTTTCAATAAATTATTGATAACCAAACATGCATAAAAATATTTTATACATAATTCTAAAAATTAATTATTTATTATAAATAACTACACGTGATTCTATATAAAATTTATCTATCACTGCAAAGTGCAATCATATTAAAGTACATGATTAGAGAGACCTAGTGATATGCTATTTACATATCAGTGAATCTGATACACAAATGAACTTATATTTTACTACCTATAATAATTATTGATTAAAAAATATTATCGATTCAAATGAATCCTTACAAATCTTTCATGACATTCATGCACAGAGATAAAAATTTATCTTTAGCAAATCTTATGTGAATTTTCACTAATAAAATAATCTCACCGTAGGTAGTTTATTTATCAATAATAAATTTTACTGAGATGAAATCGTGAAGTGTGGAGAAATAAAAATAATAATTTTTATTTAATATTTTTACTAAAAATTGAGTTTTTTCTTAAAAAATCAAATATGCCTCCTGCTAGTTTAGACTGTCGAATGGGACCGATATTGTATATCCTTGTGATGATATACTAAAATATGAAACAGCGTACTTTGTTGACAGTACAATGTATTGTCATTTCCACTTCCAAGTTTTTTGTCATCTGTGTCAACTCAAAACCGTTGTCGTTCATAACATTTGCGATGTCAATGAAATTCGTTGTTATTGCAGGTGGAAATGAAAATACATAGGATTGACCTGTACAGAGCGCTTTGAAATGTACATAGTTTTGTATATATATATTTGGAAATCTGTTAACGTGTTCGATAAACGTACATCATCAAATCTCGGGAAAACATCTGTTCGGATTCTTTCACGTTGACTTTATATAAAGACTTAGTGTCTAGAGTTTTTGTAATATTGTTGTTATACTTAAATTATCATTTATTACAATTGGAAATTTGTATAACAAAAGAAAATGAAAATGTGTATTTAATTTAAAAATACACAATAACAAAAAATTTAATATTTTTATAAATAATGAAGATAATATAATAAAATTCGTTGAATAAAAATATGTAATTTTAGCTGATTTTCTCAACTGTTAATTAAATTTATTATTTTAAAAATCTTTGTATTATTTTTTATCTATATTACAATTATGCAAGTTTCCAATTGGATTAATCCTATGTACATCGAATGCTGGATAATTAGATAATTAGATTTTATCATGTTCATCGAATTTTTAAATAATTTTTTAAGTGCAGTAGTGCCTTTATTTTAAATCATTGAATTATATAGATTGGATGATTGCCCGAGTGTGTCACATTTATGTGACGACTTGCCATCTGCATTCACTCAATGCAATATGTACACAACATAGAGATATGCCTAATTTTTCCCTCTCCTTCAAAGATAATGTTTTATCAGATTAAAAATCCAGTATTTATATTATGCAGTTTATGCTGTTGCAAATGTATATTATACTTTTTCCAAGAGTGTATCGAAAGCAGGATACAAATGAGTTTTTCTAACTCTTATATCGTACTATCATATTTTTTATAGTTAATTAATATATATATTATATATATAATATTATTATGTAATAAAATGCACATGTATTTTCAATCTTTGTTTGTTTCCTTAAATCACCTTTTAAACAATATAATTAAAAATCACTCAATTATTATTATTATTCTTCATTTGTTTATTATTTTAATTTATAAAAAATTATTTTTTAATAATATAATATATGTTATATATTTTTAAGAAAAATAAAATTTATACAATGGGCGTAAGTTAAGCTATAACTATTATTCTTATATCAGATTTTATGAATTTTTCTTATAGTATCTATGTATTTAAAAGAATAAGGGCAAATCTTGTGACAGTTGTCCAGATCTGACCATGCACCCACAGCAGATAAATGATATATGATTAGAAAGGGCTCGGCTTGAAGATGTGCCTTTTCAAGATTTCAGATTTCCTTCCTTTTTCATTCGGATGTTAACATTTGTTAAAACAAACACGTTTACCTTCTATATCTATATAGAATATTTAGATACATATATATATATATATATATATATATATATATCTAAATATTCTTTTACTATTTTCTTTCTATTTTATTTTTTTTGAGTGATTGCTAGTATAATATAATTGGGTAATAAGATTTTTAAAATAAAAAAAATGTTTTGAATTATACGTTTCTACAAAAATAATGTATTTATAATAATCTAATCTAATTTCTAATATGATATATATATATATATATATATATATATAAATTTGTATCAATTTATTTCTATGTTATCGACTATACGACATGCAGACAAAGCGCGCATGGTCGTGTGATCACACGCGGGTTCGACGCCATTATCAAAGATGGCGCCACCTCGTAGTTTCAGGCAACAGCGTGAAAATCGCCGGTTTGTGTATTTCCAGTTTGCCATTGTTGAGATTAGTTATAATGTATAAATTTTACGTAAACTTGAGGAAGGAAGTTCTGCATGATTTTTTCATAAATAAACAATTGTGTAATCATCGGTACTTTCAAGAAGGAACAATGTCACGCATTAAAATTGCACTTCTTTGTCTGTTCAACTATAGGATTCACGGGCCACAACGTTGCCTTTTGGAGGGAAAAATCTCTGATTTTTGGTAAGTTTATTTAATGAAAATTTGATGATCGATAAAATGTTTTTATAGACAAATTTCAAATGTTATATTTTAGTAAAGATACTGGATATAGGTATTGTATAGCATAGGGTTAGACCTGTGTTACTAAACGTAATAGATGTATATTTATAAAACTTCATAACAATCAATTGTAATCAATTGTAACAGGCATGTCGTTGCGTAAATGAATAACAATTGATTATTGGGAGTTGTTGTTTACTCTGGCAAGACAACGCCAGTTTCCATTCTGTAACTAAAACGAAAGTTTGTGAAAAATTGTGAAGCTCATTTAGGATAATGCGCATATGTTTTTAGCATTTCGCATTTAATGCGACTGAAAGAAAAAAATGATAACTACAGTAACAATTTTTTACTATAGTGTAGTCGGTAGTTAAGTATAGGCAATTCTTTTGTAGGAAAACAGAATCTAACTTTCTTGTCACCTATATTGCACAAATTTCTTTTTAATCTAAAAGCAATGAGTTGTTCGAAAGCAAGCAGTGTTGAAAATTAATTACCCCAACGTTTCAGAAATGTCTTTTGAACGATAAAATATCCGCATTCGTCGTTTGACACATTGGTGAGCAAACGTCGAGGTGGAAGAAACGAGTTTGAACAGTGAAAACGTTTCTGAAAATTTAGCCTTAAATACAGTTATACCTAGAAATATTTAATAACAATACAACACGCTGTGCGTCTCCTACTAAAATGGCCTATCATTGTATTTTTAATTGTTTTGTTGAAATGTTGCGTTTACTTTTCGATGCGTATTCAACGCAACAAATGCGAGTATTTCTGCGGACATTTTAAATATTTTAAATTATTTCTCAAACATGTGGCAAATAAATTACATTAAATCATAATTTGTTTTCAAATTCTTTTGAGCAAATAGATTTATCATTCAAAACAAAGTAAAAACGGGGGGGGGGGGGGGGTCGGCAATTTCTAGCGAGGGTGAGGTGTTGTCAGCTTATAAAGTTGTAATCGAGGGCGCCGAAGGCGAGTACTGAAAATATCACCCGAGCTTGAAAATTCCTTTATGCCCATCTGAATGAAAATGGCCACTTTTTTCCCTGAAAAGCGAGACCAAAATTACACTTTTTACCCTCAAAAGTGATTAGCGGGAAAAAAGTGACTTAACTAGAAACTACTCCAAATTCCTTTATTTCATCAAGTTCTACCAATAACCCTGATTTTCAATTGTCTTTTAACAATATTGTCTTTTAACAGTCCATTAATCCCATTTTTCAAGTCAAAAAGTGTTCACAGTTGAGATGGGCATAAAGTACTATATGTAACTCGAGAAGAAAGTCGATTTTTCCCTCGGGTGATACTGTCAGTAAACTCTCCCGCGGGAAAAATATTCGACTTTTTGCCCTTGTTACATAATGTACTATTTTGCACTTAGTTAACACAATAATGGTACTAAACTTTGAAACAAGTAGTTTATAAAGGAAAAATATGCTCTAAAAATTTTATTATATAAACTATAGTGTATACTATATAAAGATATTTGTACATTATCATTAAAATGGAATATAAGTAACCATAATAAAAATGAGATCATTTTATTTAAATAAAAAACAGTGGTTTTACGTAATTTATAGCTTTCTTTAATAAATAATTATTTTTCATTTGATCTAGATCAACGCACTGCACCTTGGCGATGCACAAATTTCTTTACAAAGCTAAAAAGAATATGTTCAATTAATTTCAAAAAGTTGATACAAAATCTAATGCACCTAGAATGTTCCGAATTAACGTAAACATAAACTGCAGAAAAAGTTTTTTTGTTAAAAAAAAAACGCATTTACCTTAAGGAGGTCGGAGTCCTATACCTTATACCCAGTTACCGACAATATCGATTTTTCGTTTTATGCAGTCAATTTTTACTTTAATAAAATTTTACGAACGTACGCACATGCTTAGTGATAAATAGATTATGCGTACGTTCGCGAAAATTGAAAATCTCAATTATTCATTAAATAAAACGAAAAACTGTAATGTCGATATCAGTAATAGTCCCCTTAATAAATAATCGTACTTTAAAATGTCATTTTGAAATTGAAAAATTGATGAAAATCAATAATGCGATGTGTTTCTGCGTTAAGAAAGGTTTGAAGAATCGTAAAACAAAATAAAAAAAAAAGATTTTTGGGTTCAACAATGGTTCAAGGATCCCACTTAAATCAAGAAAATAAGATACTTTTCAGCATGACTTGAAATAAGAAAAAAATGTTTCTAACCCTTTACTACCGAGGTAAAATTTAGTAACGTAAGCCGCGATGTGGCGTCTGTGAGACCCCGTAGCGACATTTCGCTAATATCAATTTACATACGTTCTTAATATGTACTTGATAAAAGAAATTGTACTAGTGAGAGACACCAATAATTAAATGGTAAGAACAACATACATTCATTTTTAAGCGTGTCTAAAAGATAATCACATAATATGTAAAGCAATTGAAAACGCTTTTACTAAATCTAATGGAAACTTTTCTAATATTCATTCAACGTGTAAAACTTCTAATATAATTTCTTCTGTAATATAATTTTTTAAGATTTTCATTTTTATTTTTTCTATTTTGTATGCTTAAATTGTTTATAACTTTTTAAACTAATTAATTTTATAGCTCCAAACTTTTACATAATAACTATAATTATATTTAATGAGTTTACAAAAAGGTTTTACGGCTGGAAATATATTGTAATGTATTGTATAAATGACTAAATATTGAGTGGGGTCTCACAGACGCCACCTCAGTAGTAAAGGGTTAAATTTATTGCATCCTATTTTAATAAAATTTTGTTCTTAAAACAAGTAATCCTTTTTACAATGTACCTATGATTTTGACAGTAATTTATAAAAAAAATTCTCCCTGTGTAGTAGGTACAAACCCTTAAACATTTGTTATTTGTCAAAATTTGAAACATATTCTTACTTCTTCAATCACTCAAAATAACCACGTAGCCTCCATCTATCATGATTATTTATTCATTCCAAGTGTATCTTCCCTAAAAAATTGTTCACCCCCAACAGCCAACACTGACTTATTAAAAAAAAAAGAGCCGCCCGCACACTCTAGTCCAGTCCCACCCCCACGGCCATAAACTTCGCGCAAAACTGCAGCACACGCGAAGTAAAGCCCACGCAGTATACTCGCGCGCGGGCCTTTTCTCTCTTATAGGTATCTCTCTCGCTGCCGGAGCTCTTTATTATCATTTTATTCGGGCGGCAGAAGCGGCGGCGTCGGCGTCGTTACTTTTCTCTCTTTGCGCGAGCTTCTCGCGCGGGGAGAGAGAGATAGAGAGAGAGAGAGAGAGAGCTCGACGAGTCTCTACTCCCGCGATTTCCTTCCTCGCGCGCGCGAGCGCGATGCTGAATTTAAGGTTTCCGTCGACATCGGCCCCCCGCGGGCTATAAATTTCCACACTACACCGACCGACCACCCTCCTACTGCTATGCTCTCTCTTATATATCTCTCTCTTTTTCTTTCTTTTTCTCTCGTTTGTGGAGTTTTTCCATCCTTTTCCGGCTCCCCTTTCTTTGCTTTTCTTCTTGCTTTCTACTTTTTTTTTTTAGTGTAGCACGGCTTTTTTTCCTATGAACGTAAATTGAATTCTTTACTTTTTGCGTTTCGGAGGAAAACGGAGAAATAGAAGGAGTACGTAAGCGGGTTTATTTTCAGATGGTTCTATTCTTCTGTTTGTATTTTTATAACGATATTTTGAATTGTTGGAAATAAAATTACAGAATTGAGTTCTTCTGAACCCGTATTTGTTTGTAAAAAGTAGACCTTATAAATATTATTCTCTACACTGAGAGGAGAATTTCTTTACTGTAAGGTAAATGTCCCACTGACTGGACACTTGATCAAAAATGTATTATTACTGAATTGATATTTATTTTAGCGCAGATATTTTCTGAAATTATAATTCAGAACTAATTATTTTGATCATTAAATCAACTATATTCTTACTTTTATCTTACTTTGCGAGTATACATAGATTGTGTAAAGCTGCGTTCTCATTTTGTGCAATGCACGTACACTCTTAAGAGTTAGGTTAGGAAGCGCCACTTTTCTCATAAGTGTTTAATAAACGTACTTTCTCTCAGTTTCCCATTTTTTAAGTTTCTAAACCATAATAAGATCATGTTTAATAGAAAAAGAGCGGTATTGTGTGCAAAAAATAGTTTTTTTTATATAAAAAAACTACTTTCTATTTAGTGGTACGCTAAAAACTGTGCCTGCCCAATACATGGACATATGTTTAGTGACGTTGTTTTGATTACGAAATTTAGGTTAGAAATTAGGTTAGAAATGAACTCAAATATTGTATGTCTTTAAATTATAATTATGTATTACTACGTATCATTAATGATACAAATGATACTCTGAATACCATAATGATAAGTTTCTGTAAGTATATTCATTAATAATTCGGATCAAAATATTGTAAAATATACGTGTCCAGGTATTGGGACTACATCTTTTGGACGCTGGTACATGGACGTTTTACATTGTCCACTTATTAGTGCATTAAGAGACGTGAAACATCAGTTTTATTCATTTCTCTCCTTATTAATAATAAAATCTCGTATTTCTTCATTTTATGTGCTGCAAAATAGTAATATCCATTAAAATGTAATTATAGAAAATAGCCTTTTGCACTTTTACGATAATTGTATGTGGTCTATAGCGGGTATACACTTTTAGTAAGCTTAACCGTGCAGTTAGTGGGACTTTTACCTTAATAAATTGATGCATTTCATATATTATAAAAAACGTATTTGATTCAAAATCGGACAAAAAGTGAACTTGAGTTAGAGAGTTTTAGTCATGATTTTTAGAAGGTGCATTTTAGAAAAAATCGATTTTATTTTGCATTTTCTTAGTGTTTGGTGTTGAAAATACGTCTGTAAAAGGGTTTAGCTTGATTTGAATTAGTTTCGGAGATATATAGACGTAACAAGTAGCGCTTTTCGTAAGGAAACACACAACTTCGTAAACTTTAAACACGTTTTTCACAAACCAAGATGTTTTTCGTTTGTTACAAGTGTATCAAAATGTATTAGGCCGTTCGACTTAATATTTCTCTGGACATGATCGAAGTATCACTGGCTATGGTCTGGGCAGCGGAGAAGTTTGTATCTTACATAGAAAAATGTTCAGAAGTCATAAATCATCGAAATTTTATGTGAAAATCGAAAATTTCTCTTTAAAGTGCCATCAAATTGTGATAAAACCAGTTTTGATAAAACACCGTTTGTAAGTCTGATTTTAATAAAATGAATTTTATTTTATTCCATGGAAATCAAAGATACTCGTATGTCTATGTCTGAAAAGTTTAAATAATGTATTTTTGAATTTTTTACATTTTTTACGTGATAGTACGTTCTGCAAGGTCATAAAATAAAATTTTTTTGGGAAAAAACTTTATTTATTGATTCAGACGTATAAGATGCTCCATGCATATACTTTTCGATTTTTATTGGCAACGAAAAAGTTTGTTTACTTTATTAAAACCAATATAAAGCATTAATAGGGAACTTGCATGAAAAAATATATTACGTCCGTCAGATAGATTATCGAAAAATAATCGGAATATGTTTTTTCTTTTTTTAATTAAATGATTATCAATAAAGGTATAGCTGGTTGAAACATCGTGTAACGTTACAATTCCCCATATAGGAAGAGTACCCCAATATGACCACCTGTACCTATTTTAGCTGTAACTTTTGTGTACCAAGGTGAAAATGAAAATTTCAAAATGGAATTAGTTGTATGAATGGACCATTTTGACGTAGTAAATTAGTTTTGGTCAAAGTTAATAATCTGAGTTAAGTATTAATTAATAACGATAAATGAGGGTTTTGAGTTATTGAAAAGTGTATCCCAGTATGACCACCTAATGTTTATAGAAGAGTATTTTTGCTCTAATTGCTTAAAAATTGTTTTACAAAGATAGGGAAAAGTTATAAAATATTAATTAGTATTTAATTAGCTTATATATTGGACATGAATTTAACCCTCCGGAAATAACTTTTGATATAATATTTAATAGAACTATAACATGCATTTAATCCAAGATATAAAGTACTGCCATCTAGCGGTATGAGCCCAATAGCCATGGGTGGTCATGTTGGGAGGGGGTCATACTGGGGGACTCTCCCCTATATAAATGTATTACGATGGGGAATTGTGACGTCATACAATATTTCAAACTCATGTATCTTTGTTGATAATATTTAATTAAAAAAAGAAAAAATAAGTATGTGTAAATTATTTTTCGATTATCTATCTGACGGACGTAATGGATTTTTTCATTCAAGTTCCCTATTGTCCAATTTATTTATTTTTTATTAATTTAATTTGTCACTTATTTAAGAATAAAATTTTCTTTAAATAAATAACGAAAGAAAAACTATTTTTAGAAAAAAAGTTATAATTATATAAAATCCCGTGTAAAAAAATAAGTCTGGGACAAGTCTGGTAAAAGTCTGGCTCAGAAAGTCTTGCTACGGAGACGATCCCAGACTTTCGACAAAACAATGCAAAACAACAGAATAGCGTTCCGTCATTTCTGCCGTAACCTAAATCTTTGTCAGTATTTTACAAATATTTAAATTTCGTGTCTTAATTACTTGTACGTAATAATAAGTTTTCGTGATATAATTTAACAGTAGTCTGGCCCATAGTCTGGTTTATAGTCTGGGATCGTCTCCGTAGCTACATTACTTTTGCAAGACTTTCTAAGATCTCCCCTTCACGGGATGATAATTATAGGAATAATATTTTTACAATATTTTCGAAACATCTTTTACAAGCACATTGCAGATTGCAGAATAATTTTAATAAACTGATGCGCATGGAATATAATGAATATTGAAAACACACAATTAAGAGAAACAAACACTTTTATATTATAGAGTTGAAATTCTCCTTTATTATATTAATATTTTTCTTTAATTTTATATATTTATTATATATACTTGATACTTTTATCATCATAGTTGACCATAATAACTATTATATTTAAACAATTTTTAAAACAAACTATAGGCTTTTTAAAAATTTAAATAACAACGATATTTTGGCTTTCAGTATAGGCTTACCATAATCGATTAAGAACAATATTTATTTTTTAATTCCTACATATTTTAAAATGCAATTTTTATCTCATTTTTGACAAAATTTGACTTCCAATGGCTTAAGCTGTGGGCAGATAGCCGATACCCATACAAAAGCAGAACGTCAATCGACTATAAAAGAAATCTAATTCACCAGTCCCGATCTACATTTTTCCTCCATAACCAACCTCTGTTCCGAAGTATTTCCTGCACAATTCTCGACTGCGTCGACAACGAAACCGGCACCGAAATACCCCAAGACTCCCGCGCTCATTTATGCACTTCTCTCTCTCTCCCTCATTTCTCCTTCGAGGCAATATAATCGCGATGGCGTTGGCGGAAAATCACGTACAAAAAATGAAGCCTTCCAAAGACCGAGAAACTCTCTCTCTCTCTCTCTCTCCCTCACTAATACACTCCCGCATACATACATACACACGCTATCTACCTCGGCTCGAATTCTCTCTCGGCGCAGCAGCAGCAACAGCAGTGTCGTGTGCTGCGCCGCGGCTCTATCGCGATAGTACCATTATGTGGATTCGTGATTTGCATATTTCAGAAAGTGCTGCTGCTGCTGCTGCGCACAGGAAAGCATAAACAACTCGGTGGAACTGTGCAGCAGGGCGCTGCGGTGTGCCCGCGAGAGATGGAAGAAAGATGAGTTACACGCGCGGAGATTTTACAAAACGGCCCGCTGCACCAAGCCGCGCGCGGCCTTTTACACGGCCCCGCGTGCACATCATATGCACGCCGTATATATAGGTGTATGTAGAGAGAGAGAGAGAGAGAGAGGGCCGATAGATAGTTGGCGGACTTGGGAGATTGGCGAAATTCTCGCGATGATTTGTGGCGCTTGGTGCGGATTTTGTTTTCTTTCGTTTTTTCTTTTGGCCTGGGGGTGGATTGGATGATGCTTTGTTGGAATGCGAGAAAGTCGAGTTTCTTTGGGTGGAACTTGGAATTTCTGAGAGGTGAAAATGTAGCTTTGATGTAGCATGTAGGTGTTGGATAAAGGAGAAGATTACCTCTGTATGATGCACATGGGAATAATTATGAAAATTTTTTTTGGATTTTATATTTTAACATAAGGCGGTATAAGATAAATTATTTAATTCAATTTTCGGTTAATTAAAAAGTTTTCCATTGTGAAAAAATTTATTAACAATGTGACGTTTGTAAAGAAAGTGATTTTTATCGAAAACATCGAATTTTTTCGAGGCTTTCAAGAGGAGTGTTTTACCCTTAGTGCAAGTACTGCGTCTGTATATACTTATAATAATTATCAAATATTGTTTTACCCGATGATCATAAAAGTGCGGTATACGCCCTCCGAAAGATAATCTTTTTCCTTTGTCTATATTGACATTCGCTTTTTTTTATTATTTGCAAATCGAGAATATCGAAATTAACTTTATAGCACACTAACCTCAAAATGCCAACTTTATTGTCGATTTTGAGGTTGTTGTGCTATAAAATATCGTATGAGACTGTTGTGGGAGGTGTTTTTCTACCTTGCTCGATTTTCTCACTCGCTTCGCTCGTGCGAAAACCCTCGAGCAAGGTAGAAAACCATCTCCCACAACAGTGTCATAATATACTATTTTCTTGCACAGTCCATGATATTAATAATAAATGATAGCACAAATTCTGGAGATTTTTTTATTATTACGTAATTCCAGAGATTTAAAACTATAAAAAATGTAATTTTGAAATATAATATAAATTTGTTAATATATCTAAACAAAAATAATTATATTATCACTATCAGCTTAGAAACATTTCTTAGGCATGTAATACTGTCTAAAAGTACAATGGGCATAGCCTGGTCTACTCCAACTCCTACGAATACGAATAGTATGGTGTCTAAATATTTAAAAAATTTTGCATTTATTTTAAAAAGGATTAATACAGAAATACGAAAAATATTAATGTCCATTTAAATGGACATGTGCATCTAGAGTATCCGACTACGTTATTCAGCTTTACTTTTGCAGTGAAATAGCTCGCGAAAAATTCGCGACAATTCATGTTACATATACATATTACATAGCACTGAACCTATTAAAATGTTTTAAAATTAGATAGTTAAGATAAAATTTTAATTTATATTGCATTCATTCAACTTTTATTGTAATATTATGCATTTATATCTATAAGTTCCTTATTTCATGATAAAATTTTAAACTTAAATAAAAGGAATAATAAATTATTTCTTTAACGCTTTCAGATTCGGATTTTCACATCTAATGACCTATTGGTCAGATCACTCTTGATTTTTTCTGCGTGCTTCACACTACTTTGGTCTTCGGTCAAAATTCGTTCAATTGTGAGTGGATTCGAAGGGATCTCTGGAGTACTGCGAAGCGTGCAGAAAAATGTATCAAGCTGCAATGTTACTGTCATTTCTAATGCGGAAATTTGCGACGAGTAAGTGTTCTTATGTTTCTGTTTTTTTATAATCTATTTTTAGACCATAAAAAAGGTAAAATCAGTGTATGACTAAGTATATGACAATTTTCATTATTATCAATTATAAAGTTTACGTGTTCTTACTCTGTCTGACCCCTCTATTGTTTATTTACTAGATTTAAGGACTAATTAAAATATGTTATAATGCCCTTTGCAAGAACTACAATACAAACAGTTAAAAATGAACCTACTATGAGCATGGCACAGTGACCGCTCAATTTCTAGAACTCCAGTACGTGAAAAAATTCTCCACAATCCTCATTTCCCATTCACCCAATAAACCAACAGCTTCCTGAAAACCAACATCGGAAATCCTTTGAAAACGCGGCGCATCTCTACTACGCAATCTCTAAAATCTCGGCAACTACCGAAAAATGAGTCAGCATACACACGCACACCGCCGCTAAGCAGCGATTACGCATTCATTCCGCACCTGCTACTGTATTTTTCCCTTCTCTCCTCTTCTTTTTCACGTATAATAAGAAGAAAAAGGAGGAAGCCGAGTAGATCTCTTCTTCTTCCTCGGGCGCCCGTTATCGGTCACGATCCTGATGATGCTCGTACCCGGCATCGTATAAACGAATGCGCCACGATTCCGAAATTTCGTTTATCTCTTTCTCTCTCTCTCGCTCCTTTTTGGGGAGAAGATCTCGACGAGTTTAGCGATATGTACGTGTGTATGATATTTTGGGGCCCGCTTTGTAGTGTTTTGGAAGGCGAGACACGCGTTAGAGCGAAAGAGGCTGCGGCCTTTCCTGCCTGGAATATAATTTAGCGAGTCGGGCGGAGGTTTGAGGTGGAACAGTGAAAGGAGAACTGGGATTTCAATTTTTCGGCAAATCGGGAGGCTTCTGAAGCATTCCTCGTACAATGGCGTTGAAGAGATATGTGAAATGAGTAGAATGCATTCGAAGAATAATACATGCATTGTTGTATACTGCACTGTTTATCATTTTCTTTAATTAGTTTACACTGCACAAGGAAATAAATTTGTATAGTTGACCTTAGTCTAGTTGCAGTTGTAGGAGCGAAAATTTGAACTGACTACAGTTATACTCCAAGAAACCCCCAATTATTGGATTGTTGACATTGCACGAAGCAATTTTAACTGTAATAAGTTCAATTGACGAATAGGTTATAACAAATGCCAATCAGCAATCTTGTAGCTGTCAATTTGTCGCTACAAATGCTACAATACTTTTTTTCCGCCTATGAAAGTTTAATATGTGAGCACTAATTTCTTATATGTAAGTTTTAATTTAATTTATTTAATATATAGAAGTTTTGTTCTTTTATTTATATCTGTACCTTCGAAGCTTAACAGCTTAAGCCCACTTTTTTTGAAAATAGAGTTTTTAATGATTTTGGTGTCCGTTTACGGCATACTTTTATATAAAAATATCAAAAGTTGCTAAAGTTTTTTTGCATTTACTACTTTCCATTTTTCATGATGTGTAATGGTTCTCTTTTGCATAGATTTAAATGGTAATTAGATATTCAAACTTTAATATCTCGACATATCAAAAAATGGACTTAAGCCGTTTTCACCTACACAGATTTGTTTTAAAAATTGGGGACTAAAATTTGTTATAAATACTAATCTTGTTATTGATATTTCGTAGAAAGTTAACAAACGATCACTTTATTCAGATTGCTTGCTTAAATTTGTAAATTAAAAGTAAACATTGTGGTTATTTATATAAATATTTATATAAACAGATCAATACATTTTTAATATTACTGAATTGATTTACGATCAAATATCAAATATTTCTTAAAAATTAAAAAATTCGGTGATAAGCGTATATAACTTTTTTTTATATTTGTCGATTGTTTACAAAATTAAAAATTGCTCAATTGCATTTGATCATATTATAATTTTCATGATGTCAATTAAGTATTTCACTTTACACAATGGATATCAGCACGTGCTGAAAGTTTAAAGAATTAACATAAGTTTAACGAAATAACGAAAAAGCGAAGATAAAATGGAGAAAAAACAAACGGGGGACGGTTCCAATACAGGAGAGGTGTCCATTTGATGATTGTAAGCAGCAGATAAAAATCTTGATCTCCCTGCACTGGTGTCATGTCGTTTTGTTGTCGTCGTCCAGCAATAACACACATTAATGCGCCTTGGAACTGCACTTTCACGATTCGTCGTAATCTTTATACGATGCTTTTTAATTACCTCGCACGAGGTTCGACCGTTGTGGGAAGGTAATGGATGGATAGATCTTCGAGTTACATTGGAAAGAAACGATCGTTTTCGTGATGTGTGCGTGTAACCCTTAGTGTAAGCTTTATTTATGCCTGATAAAAAGTCTGGTCTTCTATAATTAGAAATTAAGTAGTGGTTACTTTATGTACTTATGTATACTACTTAACTTAAAAATGTCGTCTACACATCAATAAATATTACATTAAGCGCGAAATTAATGTGGTAATATTCGTCTTTTTACTCCGAACATATGTATTATTTTATTATAAAATGGTACCTCTAATTTAGATCATATCTCTAAAAGTTTTTACCCTAGAAAAATGATCCAAAAAATAATAAAAAGCGGAGATATAGGTAGAAAAACTTTATGTAATATACAAATATTAATCTATTCAAAAGTAATTAACTGTTACTGAATGAAAATACATAAAAAATCAACGAATTAAATAAAGTTGTTTTCTCGAACAATTATGTATTTTCAGTCACCATTTTCAATTGTTAATTACTTTAGGTCAGATTAATATTTTTATACGATTAAAGCTCCTTTCCGTCTACTTTCATTATTTTCTAAATATATTTTTGGACATTTTTGTAGGGTAAATACTTTTGGAGATATGATCTGAAGTAGGGGTACCATTTTACAATAAATTAATGCATTTTAGGTGCATAGAATGATGCATAAAAATATCCCATTGGGTTAAAATATGGGTACTGATTTAATTTTCGGGTACCAGAAACCACATCCCCAAGCCTGACCTAAATCGATTTCTCGCTCGCAGGGTATGCACTCCTCTTGCGAGTGGAAAATTTATTGATACAGCCGGAAACTTCACAAGAATTAAGTCATGAATAAATATATCTGGTTCGAATTAAGTACGTAGTAAGATTTTTGGATGTTAAAACTACTTGTATCATTGCTGTCAAATAGTATTTCCAAGTAGGATATATACTAGAAATTTGTCAAATTAAAACGTAAATATACTTTAAGATTAAGATTTTTACTTTGACTATATATCATCGATGTGGTAACTATAAACATTATTTTTAAATTGCATAAACTCCTTTCATCAATTTAAATGACAACATTTTTCAAGGTGGTCGGAGAAATTCGACTTTAGAGTATAAATAGTCACGTACGCCACGAAATTAAAGCGACGTATGCCTTGATTGCTATCTTGTAACATTAACATAAGAATTACTTGATAATACTAAAAGTACGCGGATGCGCTCGAATTTCGTATTTGACTTTCATAGGAATAAAACTAATTTTTTAATTCGATCCCAAGGACAATTACCTGCGATCTATAGCTGACGAGACGCCGGCGTCTGGTTGTCGATTTTCCGCTGCCGTGGAAAATATGTACACGTGCGTGACCGAACACAGGTTCATGCGCGCGACGCATTTCGGTAGAAAGTCATTAGCATACGTGAAGAACAGGCTTAACGATCGGCTACCATCGACGAGACAAAAAGGGGGAGGACGAACGAAAAAGAAAGAACAACGGGATGCGTATAATCGAACTTGCATCGCACGTGTTGTCCAACCGACAAATCCCTTGTTTCTCGATAATTTTATGCGGCGATTATAAGGACGGCTACTTTACGAGGGAGTTTCAGGTAAAATATAGCTTTTGGAAAGTTTATTTTTCTTTTTTTCCGTAACGTTGGGGGATAGCATGTACTCCGGCATAATTTGGTTTTGTAATTGATTTTTAAAATTGTAATAAGGTTCTAAAGACGTTCGAAGAGTTGTATATTTTCGAGAGTTTAGTGAAAAATTTGGAAATACTAAGAAATTAGATATTACGTCACTGAAGATTACTCGTGTCAATACATTTTCCCGTTCAAATTTCAACCTACTCCGTACTTCATGTTTAATACATTCACGAAGAATAGCTAGAAACATTTGTAACTATTAATACTAAATTTTTCCCTTGTATCTGTGATAAATAACACAATTAAAAGATTTCCATTTCAATGATATTCGTAATAAAGTTTTAATATTATATGGGTGATTTACACACAACTGTAATTTGTGAGGAGGGTATTTAATTAAATATATGACATAAAACATAAAATTCATAAAATAATTCATGTGTAAGTAGAGAACGCTAATTGTTTCTACATTTTTATTTATTTTTTCTTAAATAAATAATTAGCTTTTTCTTCTTACAAATGAAATTTTTTTATATTTCTTTCGTTAACTTTGAAGACAAATGTTTAAAGAAAAATATAAGTTTTATTAAAACATACATTTTTTTGGGATTTGATTTTTTTAATTGACAATAATTACATTTTAATGTCACAATTAATTGTGATATCAGAATTTTGTTGAAACAATTTTTTAGTACATTTTCACCCTTATTTTATGATGGCAAGTGCGTCCTTATTTCTGTATATCTTCACTAACTGAATATTTTGACGCTTTTAATACAAGGGGAATCGTAGTTACAGATCAAATTGTACAAAAAAATACTACAGTGCCATGGTAAAGAAACATTATCGATAATCACTCATATATAAAATTACACATAACAGCCACCCTGGTAGAAAATTATCCAGTTTTATCGAGGCCCTGGATTATTTATCATGACAAACTAGATAGATCTACATAGTTCTCGACTATTCTCCACCAGGGCACTGAAAGAACATTTACAATGTACCTCTCTATTCTAAGCGTTTAATGATTTTATTTAATTAAAAATTAAGAACATAATGATTTTAATTTAAATGCTTACTAAAAATTATGTTGGATTTCTTACATTTTAAACGTCAACGTGAAATCTGACAGTTTTGTGCAAATCACCAATAAAAATTATTTTAAATAAATTATTTGCAATTTTCACGGAAAATCTCCGAAAGACAATCGAGACCGGCGAAACTTCTGACGCAGCTTTATCGTCTCGAGCAATCGCTCCCTAAGAGAAAAGCAGAAGAGGCAACAGTATAACACGGCAAAGCCGAGAAACCGAAAATCACGTCCCGTTAATCGCACAAGGATCATTCGCAGAGACGCTCGCGCCTCTTCGCCTCATTAGAAATTTCATGTACGTGCGCGAACTCATTGGCTCCTGTTTTTTTATCTTTCTATTTGTCGGCTTTTTTTTCTGCCTTTCTTTCTCACTTTATTATGCTTAGCGTTCTGACTGTTTTACTTCCTTTTGAAAAGTTTTGGAAAATAGCGTTGAAAGTATGAATTCATTTCCTGAAAAAAGAAAAATAATAAATCTCGTTTTTAATGTGTTTTTATTATTAATTAAAGTGATACTTGGAATGATATTTATAATTATATCTTCGGCGCTGTATTATACCAAAGGTATCAATTATAGCAGAAAAATAAAATAAAATGCGAAAATAAATATTCTTTGATATATACAGTGCTGTAATTTTGACACGTAACCGGTTTTTCAGGATGTGCCGATTTCTTCGTTTAATTTTTTATGCTACCACTCAAATCCACTCGTGTGAGCTATAAATATTTTAATTACATATAAACCTAAAACAATATTTACGAAATAACCAAGGTACCAATCACCATCAGCATTTTTAACGTATTCTGGGAACGATCGCGACAGTATAATAATTGTTTTTGTAGACTTCGTTTAGATCCCTATAAATTTTCAACAGGTAAAGAAAAGATTATGTTCAGAAGAGTTAACTTGAAATCGAGTTATTATACTTTTGTAAATGCTTATTTCAAAATGTAAATTTTATACTTTCCCTTACAGATTTTGAATACACGTGTATAACAAGAGGTTGATCGTTGATCTAATCACACGCTTTTCAGTGAATCGAACAAAATTGAAAGTGAAATGATTCTGTGAAACATCTTGTATAATCGTCACATAATGCCTTGCTGATATAATCACATTGTGATCAAATACGGATAAGAAGAATAAGAACGAGTTTGTATCGAACTAAATTGGTGATCATATCGTATCCCAGACCCCCAAAACAAGATATATGACAATTAAAAAATATTTTACCTTAATTTTAGTGCAAAAAATAACTTCTAAGTAAATAAATATAGGAGTGAGTCCTCCAGTATGACCTCTCTCCCAATACGGACACCCATCGCTATTAAGATATTGGATTAGATGCATGTTATAACATTAATTGTTATCATAGGTTCTTGTTCTTAAATTAACCCTCCGAATGTTTTCGCGACAAGAACTGAAATGCCTTTATGTACCGTGTCAAAAGTTATTTTCCGAAATTTAAATACATGTCCAATACATAAGCTAACTAAATACTAATTATTTTATATATATATGATATAAAGTAAAATAGATGTAATTGACATACTATTTTATAACTGTTAGATATGAAGCATCAGTTTTAAATACTTAGATTTTTTGAAAACTCAAATATTAATTTTTCGATTTTAATTAATACTTAGCTCAGATTATTAAATTTGACCAAACCTAATTTTTTACGTAAAAAATATTCTGTCATACAATAAATAACACTTTATAATTTTCATTTTCACCTAGGTACTCAAAAGTTGCAGCCAAAATAGCTATGGTTATCCATACTGAGTTACTCTTCTTTATGTACACTGCTAAAAGAAGAATTATAGTAAAAATTCCTGATGAAACGATTCGGCAAAGTTTGGAAAGGTCTGTACAGATAAGAACCTTTCCGAACCTGGGTAGATTTTGGTACCACATGGAAAAAATGCTTTGTTAATTTAACAAAGTCACTTGGTAAAATTCGCACTATTTTTTTATTACACTTACCACGTAATTTGTTGGTTCTATAAAGTGTTAAGTTAATTTTACTAACCCATTTGTTAAATTAACAAATTACTTGTTAGGTGTAATATAAAAGAAATAGTTAATACGTATTTTACCAAGTGATTTTGTTAAATTAACAAAGCATTTTTATCCGCGCAGTCTTATCTGAACCTTTTCGATTCTTTCAGCTCTTTTTGATAAATATTTTTAGAACCTCTCCGATTCCTTCTGATGTTATCGGCTGAATATTATTTGTTCTTGTAAAGACCATTATAGGCCATTTTGTTATTTAACTCTTTGTTGCACAATTTTTTGTAACCATCGGTTTTTCATGAAAATTTGTATATAAGAGTTTTTGGGGTCGCTGATAACGAATCCGTTGTCAGATTATCAAAATTCAAAATGGTGGTTCCATATGTTGAACAAAATACAAAATTTGATGAAATAGATTTATCAAAAATGGTTCCACCGATTTTTTTATTTTGGTTAGTAAATGATCTATTGAAAAATCGATTTCAGAAAGAAAATATACCTCGAAAATTACAGTGCAAATACCTTTGGGTTAAATTATGTTAAGGCTCACCGTGGCGTTTTACTTTCATGGCTATTGTTCTTGAATAATAGTTTAGAATTTTAGCTTTGACGAAATAGATTAGCAGTGTAATTATTAAAAATGGACTTTTAATACAATTGAGAAGTTCGTCTGATAACATAAAGTAAATATACTTTAACTTTATGACTATTGGTAATACTACATTATCGAAAGATATAGATAATCGGATGAGAATGTTAACTGCAAGTTCAGTCAATCTGACTGAATTGTTAGTTTCATCCCTTACTAAATGATATAGTGATTCAGAAGTATTTCAGCTTATGAAAGAAAGCTTATTTCTCAGTTGGTTTACTAAATACTCAAAAGTTTTGTCCCGGGTCTGCGGAATGTGTAAAATTCCCGAACTTTTCAAATTCGGCCGTAAGACAATTTTTTTTAAATAATTGACCAGCAGATCTTTTAAAGTTATTTTTACTTGGTTTACAGGCACCTTGCGTTGTATGGAAATGCGACACAACTTTCCGTTGTAGCGACTATGATATCTATAGATATGATATGTATACATATACTACGATTCGGAGTAAAACGATAAGTTCCAACGCAGGGTGCCTAATGGTATCAAATATTTAAGTGTGCCAGCCAATTATAACATTTTTTTAAACGAGTCACGTTTTGAGTGGTTACGTTTGAAGTCGTGAAACATTTTTTCTATAACTGCTATGCTTATAGGACATTAATACAGTAAAAGTCTGAGCACTGTGAAATGACGGGACTGAGCGAAACGTGCACTGTGAACGACCTAACCTAACTGTTCCACTAATCGAGTGGAATCATCAGACATAGCCTAACTGCTCGCACCAATTACAGAAAAGCATTGCGGCCTTCTTTTAACAGTGCCCAATTCTGATTTTTAACACTGCCGGTTTTTGAACAGTCCCCATTTTCACAGTATAGAGACTTTTACTGTAGTTTCATTTGTTTCAACAAAATGAACATTTTTCCACTATAAAAACTTGAAAAACTGAAAAGTAATTTTTTAAAAGCTGTAAATTCGAAAAAATATCACATTCTGTAATATGCGGTTAAACTTAAATATCTTATTATACTCATACTCTCGATGCAAGCACTCGGATCTGGGTATAATTTTTTGAAAACATGTAAAAGGAAGTTTTATTGCATTTCCAGTTCATTTGGAAAGAAGGCATTTTATTTCTCACACTAAAAAGATTTAAAAGCCAGGAGATTTACATATATGCCATTTATTCTATTAGCAAATTATTAATACAGCAACTTCATTCATCGATCAGTGAACATGATCCAATTAATGTTTTGCTATATCAGAATAAAAAATGAATTCTAACCGTGCCGAAAACTTTTTAAGGTTTATAATTGAAAAATTTGTCACACAATATTTTTGCCACTAACGAACAGATAACAAGATTTCCAAAATTACCTATAATAATTACGCTAAGTTAACAATCCTGTCAAATTTTACCAGTTCGACGTTGATACGAAATATACATAGCATCGTATAAAAATCTACCCCAAAATCAAAGCAATTCCACCCTTGAATCCCGTACCATATCCGTACTCTATATCCCTCCATCCGAGCAATTCCACTTGGCGTCACCATGAGAGATGCCTCCTACATCTCGCTACCAGCCTCCCACTGCACTGCCTAGCAGCATCTCTCCTCAAGCACAGGTATACACAAGCGCAGCACAGCCTAATCCAGCGCAATATCTCATTCTCCCGTGCAGCATCAGTACAGACACACAGGATCCTGCTGCACCCGGATCCGTGTTTCTCACCGAAAAAAGTAACTGCCGCAGATAGCTGCGTGTGTACGCGCATTCACTTTATCCCGAAAAAGTCGGGGCACGTCGCGGCGGCGGTGCTTTTGGAAGTTCGGGCCGCACAAAGGGCCGCTATCCGGCATGATCAGTGTCCGCTACCAGGCTCAGGTGACACGGTTATACTCTATGCTCTTCTTCTTCTTGTTCTTCTTGGGCTCTAGTCGTGAGCTTCTAGTATGACGCGGCGCGAGCGGACGACCTTTTCTCTCTCTCTCTCTCTCTCTCTCTCTCTCGATGGATGGATGCGGTTGGATCCTTCTGCGCTATAGGTTACCGCTAGACGATGACAGCAAATATTTACAGCGTGGTTGAGCACGGCTGTCCCCTGCTGTTCGCGGCCGTCTACTCGATGAAAGAGGAAAGTCGCGTGGAGGGAAGTTTGTGGGAGTTATCGAGGGTGGAGTTGTTGTTGCAGTTCCTGTGTGATGCGTAATTGATGGAATAGTGTCTGTATTTAAAGGGTGAAAGTATTGGGGGACGTACAAGAAACGTTTATTCTTTTCAAGATTTGACGTGGTCATATTAACTGACTAGTTGATATTTGACATGCTTATTTTAAACTTCTTTTTGGTGCAGCAATGGTGTTGGTCTCATGTGTGTATCAACTCTACTTTGATTATAGCGTTTAACCCATTTCATATTCCAATCCACCAATTAGTTTTTCGACTACAAATAAAAATAAAAAATAGAAGGGGCAATGTATAACGTTTACCAAGTTAATAACATTATTGACCTAAAATGACCGAAGGTTCAACTGTTTCAGAATCCAATATTAGATATTCAATTGTTCTTAACTGAAATTGAATATGGCTGCTTCAAATTAAAATAAAGGCAAGATTTAGAAACGATTTTTCGTCGATTTTGAATGTCTATATTTAATTACAGTGACAACATTTTGGAAATCCGACTCGGATCGTAAAAGAGATGGTATTGATTTATTAAACCTTTAGAAAAGTCAATTTTTGTCATTGTTTTATTGATTTTAGTATCAATAGAATCCTAGAAACCATAAATGTTCACTTGAAAAGTAATGTGTCGGATATTTAGAGAAAATAATAATTAATCACTAAATTCATGATAAAGATAATATTCGTTTTTCGTAATTCTGTCATCCAAAATAAAAGGACAAGTCAATCTTATATATATATATATATATATATATATATATATATATATATATATATATATATATATATATATATATATATATATATACGATTCTTACATTTCCATTTAATACTTTAAACTTTAATATTTTATTTAGAAATGACGACTCGATTGATCTCGTAGAACTATAACCTCTTTATTTGCTATGTTAGCGACGTTCCGGGAGTTTTTTACTAACTCTCCTCTTCATAGCTGCAAAATTATATCAAAATTTTACAAAGAGTGTCAACAATAGATTACTAAATATTCAATACGATTATAAATTAACAAAGCACTTAGAGACATAAATTGTAGTCTAGCAAAGATGAACGAATTAACATCATAATAACTAATGCACAATGGCACGTATAAAAAGTTTTTTAAATAACATAGAATTTACTAAATTGTTGTCTTGATAATCTGCAAAATAGAAATCAAAGCCGTATGGTAAGCTTATTAGTTAAATTGAGTTCATTCAAAATAAAAGCCAGAAGCAGACACTGTGCTACAGCTTATGAAAAGAAATCCTCCGTATTACCCGTCACATCAACACAAACAATCTCCACATCACTTGACATAAAATGTTCAACCGTCTAAAATAGTGTTACAAACCCCACAACAACGCATAAACTCACGCATCATCGAACCCACGGCAAATCTCCACTCTAAAATAGCGAATAGAACCTATCCAAAAAAAACCATACCAAGAGCTAACCACAAAAAAACCACCAAAACGAGCCCCCGCTATTATGATCGAGTCCTCATCCGGCAGCTACTCTCTTCTATACATCAGCAAGGCGCACATGCGTCGCGTCTCGTATCCCTTTTCGCCGCTCTCGCGCATATAATACGCACGAGTCCCACAAGTCCGCATAGGTCCCTAGAGCATAATGCGACGCACAGCCGCATACACAAAAGTGTACGCACGCGGGGACCTAGACATCGGTATACAGGCATATACGAAAGGGCCCCCGGAATCAAAGGACCCAAAGAGAGAGAGTGAGCCGAGTGACCCCCCGTCGGGGTATCGGTTACGCTTAAAACCGCATTTAAGGGCCTCTTGCGAGAGTCCCCGCGGGCGGCGGACCCAAAGGCTGACGCTCGCAGACGAGGCCGAGAGTGGGGAGGGAGGGACTTTACCCCGAGCGCGCAGCGGCACAGCTCCCGACCTGACGCTGGCGCCAAGGAGATCCGTATCTGCGCGCGAGCGCGCGCGCCGTGGGTATAATATGCTATAAGGTGAAATGAGGCAGAAGGAGAGGAGACGAGAGTGAGTTTTGGGAGGAGGAAGAGGGGCTGGACTGAATAATTAATTTATTGTTTGGCCTGTGGCTGTGGAGCTGCTGTGCTGCGCTGCTTCACTGGAGGCATGTAAGATCCTACGAATTTATGTGTATAGGAGACTTTGCACGAGTCTGATGTACTCGACGTCGTATATATATAGTGATTTATTGGAGGGTTTGTGCAACGAGTTGGGCGCTGAATGAGAGCTGAGTCGATGTATTGGGGATGAGAGACTTTTGGATGATCGCGATGGAGTTTCTAATGTTTGGATAATACTTATAAGTATAGTGGCTATTGTTTTAGATGGGTTTTTTTTGGTAGCAAGCATTATTTTTATAATTTCTTTTGTTTGATATGATATTTAATTATATGAATAATTATTAAGATTAAGAACCATGACTGCTTTCTATTATTATTTTGAATAATAAGCTGCAGATGATGTAGTGCATTGAATTTATTAAATTTATGTAAGTACACAAATTGTATAAAAAATTATCGAAAAATCAAAATGACAAAAAAGGTACCTATTTAAATATCGCAACTGCATTTTGAAGAAAAGGATTTATTATACGAAAAGACGTTGAGAATCAGAGTTTAAATGCATAAATGAAGTAATGCAACAAATACGATCATGACTCACTAAGATCTTTGTTATTTTGAGATCAAATTCGAGTTTCTACACTGAAAAAACAATATCGTCAAATATTACATCGTAAAGAATTGCTAATACATTTTTTTTGAAAATGATGTATTTTTGCATAAAGCGTTTAAATACAAAGTTTTGATTTTACGATATTCAATATCGTAAAATTTACGATATCGATATCGTAACATTTACGATATGAATATCGTAACATCAAAACTTTGTATTTAAACGCTTTATGCAAAAATACATCATTTTCAAAAAAAATGTATTAGCAATTCTTTAGGATATGAATATCGTAATATTTTTCGGTATGGATTTTCTCAGTGTATTAACAGTAAAACCTCCAGCACCAATGACCCCCAAACGATAAAATTCTTGCCATCACGGTATGACCAAACACATGTCCGAAATTATCAATAATTCGCTAGCAAAATCTAATGCACTCCGCAATCTAAAGCATCTCCTCTTCGCGTGCAACCGTTATCAAGCACTACCACGTACCAATAGTCCAATCCAACGAGCAACGGCTCTCGGACTCTCCCAGCATCCGCGCAACTGGACTCGTCAGCGATAACATCTGATTCCCGAATCGACCAAGCCACTCGCCAAGACCCAAGAGATATAGGATATAGACAAAGACAAGAGAGCGAGAGAGCAGCAGCTTTCTATACACGCTCGGGCGCGAGCCAGCCGGCGATCCTTTTTTTCCCATGGACTCGACTCCACTCGCCGCGCGCACGCGGAAGAAATCGGCTATACCGTATATATATACACCTATTTATCGGACGGCACGCGCTCCTCGCCCATCGGCCCTCCACGATTTATGTACTGTGGAGTAACCCAAATACCTCGTGTGTGTCTGTTGAGCGCTCCTGCTGCTGTATATTGCTTTTTGTTGTAGAGGTGGACTTTGGTTATACCGTGCACCTTGTAGCGCTTGTGATCGGCTCTATCTGCGCGAGAGCATTGTTCTTCGAGAGGGAGAGAGGGAAGTTGCGGGTGTGCGGGGAGATGCTTGTAGTCGGTGTTTTCGCCTTTGGTGTTCCGTAAGGGAAGCTGCGTGTGTGGCCGCGATGGCGGATAAGGATCGCGGTGTACGTCGTCGATTCGCGGACTTTCGGGTAATAATCTTGTAAATCTGGAGTTTGATTAACGAGCTTTTAGGCTGGAGTACGGAATTTTGAGCGTTTGAATGCTGGGTACACCGTTCGAGGTAGATAAATAGGGTTAAGTTGGTTAATGATTATCGATTGTTATTTATAATGTTTTATTCTTGAATGGATTTTTCCTGATGGTTTGTACGATAGTATATTTATGATTTCTTCAATGTTAATTACACATTAGAATAAGTAAAATACTGTTAAAATGTATGTATTTAGTATCATTTACTATAGAGAAACTATAACGCGCGCTCATAAATTACTCTGCGTCCCAGTCTACTTGGTGACACAGTTGTTCGAGATTCACCCTAAAAAAGCGTGGAGTTCATGCAATTGTAAAGTAAGAAGAGACATGCTATATTCGCATGAGTTCCTCCTAAGAGTTCCTCGTAATATCGCGTGAAGCTTATGCTTAGATTGCATGCTAAGGTCCATTCTATAAATACACACTGTGAGAAGTACACGGAAAGAAAAGATCCGCCGCGTTGGCTAGGCTACTCCGGCTATTTTAGCAGGAGTAACACAGCGCGGAGGATTGAAGAAGGTGGTATAGAAAGCGGTACTAGCGATGCGCATTCCTCGCAAAGTTTTAATGAATATCAAGGGGTATTTGCATGATTTTCTCGTCAAAGCGATAGATTAGATATTAGGTTATATAAATTTGACAAATTTTAACAATGCAAAAGAACTAGAGCATAATATTCTAACCAATAAAGTAGTGATTTTAATTAAATTTGAATACAAGAAAATTAATTTTATTTCTCAAATCAATGTATATATCGCAAATTTAGAACCATTAAAATAATGTATTAATACATTAGAAGACTTTAGGATTATCTAAACTTGTTATTGAACAAACAGTCTGCAACAGTATATAAAAATATCATTAAATGCCTATGTTTAATACAAATTTTAAAAAACACGATTTAAAAACATTAAGAATAAATTTTTTAAAGACTATATATTACCCTTTAGCAAGTAAAATAAGCGAGTTTAAGAGAATATAAATAAAATGTAAAAAAAATTATCATTGAACAATTTTATTTGCATTCAAAGTCAATGTACATATTTAAACATTACAAATTATATGGCGAATTTATGTAAATGAAAATTTTAAGATATTTAATTTTCAATTAGAGGTCGCTTAAAAATTAAGTAACGTTATTTTTGTCAATTTGAGCCTTCCCCCCTCCCCCAGTTAACGCATTTTCGCTGATTTGTCCATATTTGCATTTAAGAACTGCTATTAAAATTTAAAAACTTTTTAAGATTTTAAAATTCTTCAACTATCTAAATTTATATTCATGCATAATCTTTCATCGAATTCATTCAAAATTAGCTGTTCATTATGTCTATTCGGGTACAAAGCCTTAATGATTAATTCTTCCTACTACTGTAGCAAGTATACCCTATACACACTCTTGTTCCATACCGACTATCCAATTTTTTAAAGTAAAACCATTGATTCATTTTTCGCAAAGTAACCAGCACTAAAAACCCTCCTCCCCCAGCAAGCATAATTCCGCAGCAAATCAAGTTCGACCGCAACCGTTAATACCGCCATTTAATATAAAAATTCTCTCGCGCGGCCGCTATTACCCGCTTGGAATACAAGCTTACACGTACGCCGGGGGTATGGAGCAGTAACGTCGCGCGACGGATCGCGACTCCAGCACAAGCACAAGCGGCCGCAGCGATATCAGCCGCGGTGTAGCCAGCCGCGCGCCGGTAGTGGCGGTAGTCAGAGGGGGGCTAGAGTTATGTTATGACCGGCCATAAACGAAATGAGAAAACTGTCCGGCAGCCAGCAGCGCTGGCTGAAAAATCTCCGCGGAATACAAATGCTTGATTTGACTCGGTCGCGCGCTATGGCGTTCTTTTGTCCTGCCGCGTTGCTTCTACTGTGTCTCTCTCGCTCTCCTTCTCTTTCCTTTTCTACGCAGTATGGGAGATTACGATAAAAGAGTGGTGCCGGAGGACGAGATAAGAAAAGCGAGCGCAAAACCGTAAACTGCATATGCTATTCGGGGCGTTTTATGCTTGTCGAAAAGCCGATAGTAAAAGTCGGGGTGGGAGGGAAGAAAAAATCGCACGCAGGAGGTATGGAGTAGAGTAGTTTTGCCGATCGTCGCGGATACGCGCTGGAGTCGCGGGAGCGTGTTTTACAATGCGGACGGAAAGCTTTCGCTGGAATTTGGGTTATTTTTCATTGAATCGGGGAGGATCGTAAAGTTTGGGATGGAGGGACGGTAGTGAGGTGATAAAAGCATCAGTGGGTGTGCTTTTGTTTTATTAAAATTTCGGTTTGACCTTTCAGGAAAATGATTTTTTATAAAAAATTATAATGTATACTACATCAGGGAATATAAAGTTCGAATAGTTTTTTATTCATTCTCAGATTTGTGATCAATAATAAACTTTTAAATCTGCTTAATATTAAGTTTTTATAAAAGTTAGAAATTTTAATATATTAGAAAGATATATAATGTAGATACTTTATTGATGAAAAAAGAAATAATAAAATAATAATTAAAGCCATGATAAACGAAAAAAAAAATTTTGGAACATCTGGAGTGACCCATACTGACTTTAAGAGGAGGCTGTGAACGTGTAATACTAAATGAAATTCGTTGTTCCGAGCTTTATTTGTTGAATATTTAATTTTACAATTTAATTTAGAATTTGGGACAATTTTAAAAAATGTTATAAAATTAAAATTTCTACGAATAAAATTCGAACTATGAATTTCGCTTCGTATCCCAGAGCGGCCTCCTCTAAAATATTGAGGTATTAGTACAACAACTATTGTAGATGCCGTACGACAGTGTCAAATATATTTTCAATTAATTTATACAGCTATAATGGATTTTGAAAAGCTTTAAAATGAAGCAATTAAATTTGTTAATCTCTGCGTCTGGCATACCTGAATTTTTATGCGATAACTTCGTAAATATTGCATACGGCAATTATAACATTATCTTACGTTGTTACAACATCTGCATTAATAAACTTTAGTGGTATGAACTTCGCAATTTTTAAATTTTATCACTTCCATCAAGAATTTTGACAACTATCTGTATTACGATGACAATTATCCAATGAGCAGTCTGTTTAAGCCTCTTCATCTTATTATTAGTATACCTATATTAAATTTTCTTGAAAAATTGAAATGTCTCCATCAGATGAATAAGATGCTATTAAACCAAACGAAATTTTAATTAAAAAATAGTTTTAGCGATCGGCAGCTGATAAAGACAACTTCATTCGAATTAAATTTCAAAACACCACTAGTATCCCACTCCCATAAAGCAAAGAATCTGCTTGCAATTTTTATCTCTCTAAAATCTAACCATTAAAACGCGATAATCTATCAATCATATACCTTTCCGCGGATGAGTCACAACCTTCAACTCCAAAGGAAAGAAAAAACAGCGAACCACCTCCAAACCCCCATCCAGCATTGTTTTATCTCGTCGACGCATCAAAAACACATTAAAAGCCCACCACCATCGCAGGCATTCCACAGCAAGTGCCTGTGCCGCCTATAGAGACCTCCTAGTCCTCGATACTTTTTCCCACGCCATCGATATTCTACAATACATACCAGAAGCCCGCATAATACAAGTAACTCAAAGAGTCTCGACGACGTTCGCGAGTCATCGATGCTCGCGACGACACCTCTCGCGGCCTGAATAATTCCGCGAAAGCGTTTTCTCCGCAGTCTCTCGCGTCAGCACGAAATGAAGAAGCAATCGCGGCGGCGGGTATACCTTTTACACGGGTTTGCACGCGCGTGTGCGTGTGTGTTAAATAGCGGTGCGCGGCGCGGCGGTGAGTCTTTGGAGGCATGTCGCGCGCCGTGGGGCGCCAGCCGCCACAAAAGCGCCGACTCTTTATATTTATACATTATATACCGATGCGCGGCTCCGCTTTTGGCGTCTTCGATATTACGGCGACGCGGCGACTTCGTGTGCTTGCTTTTTGTGTATATATATATAACGATTTGTGCTTTTTGCTTTGGGACTGTATTTGGGTGCTTCGGGTTTCTTTCGCTGCGAGCGCTTGCAATTTGTTGAGATAAGGGATGTGTCAGACGGCGACGATTGACGGACGAGGACGTCGATTAATGAACTGAGCGCAATTTGGAAGATTTAGTTAGGTTTTTGGAATTGGATGGATTTTAATGGATGGTTAACTGAAAAGAGCAGGGTGCAGTCTACACTGAAGAAACAATTATGTAGATTTGCTTTAGTCAATGTAAATAAATATTTACTCAAGTAGAATAATGTGATGTGTACTTAAATAGAATACTTTTCAAGCTGTAATAGTAATAGTGTGAAAAATAAGTACCATATCTGAAAAGAATAACTTAATTAGTCTTGAAAAAGCTGCGAAGTCAGTGGTTTTTTGACTGGATTTTGAGTGGCCATCTCACCCACCATATTGAGCTCTCCATTTTGGAAAATTTAAGTTGGATGATATTATACACTGGAACTATAAATTTGTACATTTTTAATCCAAGGCCTGTAATTATGTGTTTCAAAAGAAATTAATTTTTGCAAGATTAGAAAGCGAAAGTATTTCTGTTTTAAGATATTAGGTAGATTTTCAAGCTATAAGGTGACGTAAACCCCTCACTTATACTGATAATTACAAGGACAATTTTTTTTCAGTTAATTAGAAATTTTGATTAAATGTGTGATCGTCACATTGTTACTTTTGATTGAGCATTAAGAACGTACATTTTCTCAAAATTGCAAATTAAATAAAAAAATGTATGTAATTTGATCCTTTTTGCACCTTCTTTATAGGAAAAACGAATCGACATTCAAATGGTAGTCTCAAAATTCGAAATTATTAATACAAAAAGAAAATAAGCTAAATATTAAAACATCAATCTAAAATACGTACGCTAGCCGACAACGTCATCTATCGCAATTCAATCCACTTCTCGCAATGTACGAAAAATCACCCACAACAAAAACCAGCAAGCTAAACAACTTCCAATACAAATTACCTTACAAACCTTGTCCTCAAACTCCTAGCCGCAAACATTCTTCCTCCCGTCGTCTATCCCTTCCTCCAAGTCTCCGGTCACCCACTGATTACCCACCTCTAGAAGGAAAAAAAGGAAAAAAGATCAGCCATAAGACGAGAGAGCACGAACGGCAGAAGAAGAACGAGAAAACGAAAGCAGATGGATCGCGCGCGCTGCATTATGTTAATACACGGTTGTATACACGCTTCTCTCCGCGAGGCCTCTATATCCTCGTCCTCCTCGTCCTCGTCGTCGTCGGCCATGCTAACCATATGTTCGGGCCCAGGGCTCGTGCTCGTTACACTCGCCCGCGCGAGTCTTCTTTCCTTTCTTAAACCTAGGCGAGACGAAGCCGGTGGCATGGCGTGCCGCTCGCGCGCGCGCATCGGGCCTCTAACAACAGTAGTTTTAATCGCATTAGCGGCTAGGCGCGCACGTCGAAATATATAGGTGGGAGATGATGGTTGCCAGCGTAGAGTGTGTGTGTGTGTGTGTGTGACTTTCGAAAAAAATATTGGACGTGATGGTGGTTGGTGGGAGAGCGATGATGACACTCTAACCTGTTTTCTAATTGTCGAGAGTTTCTAAGTGGCGGATAGGTGAGTTTCGATACGGTTACCGAGGACGTACTGGAAGGGGAGTGGTGATTGTTGCGGGTAATTTACTTGGAGCATTGGGATTTGGTAATGATGATTATTGTTTCATTTTGTGTTTTGTATTCGGATGTGGCAATGTCGATTAAAGATAGAAATAAAGGTGTATTTCTTCTAATACGATTTGAATAGAAAGTTTTCGATGCATAAATCTAAATAGTCTCTTAGAAGCAAGAAAAATCATCATGAATAAGTTGCTGTAAGGAAAATTATTAACTTTCTTAGACCAAAATTAAATCTGTATCTTCTAGTCATGATGTACCAATTTTTTAAGTGCATTTTGACCTATTATGGTCGAAATTGAAACATGTATTTTTTTCAACAATTTTCTTTTAAGCTACAAATATACGTGGATGCACATATATAATTATATAATTCAAAGGTTCTACATGATGAGTAGAATCGAATATTCGAGATTATAAACTAATTCTAACATTAAATTATTACTAGTAACCATCAGTCACTATGTGACTGAAGAAAATAAAATGGAAAGAAAATAGAGAACGAATATTTAGATACATAAATGTAGAAGAAAGAACCTTTAATTTGGTGCAAAGTTATGACCAATTGAGAATTCCATTTTCAACGAACAAAAACTCAAATTAAAGGTTTTTTATTCTACTTTTATATACTTATTGAAAAAAATGTTTTCCACCGTTGTGTGCACAGCTATTAACTGTGCAGTAAAACCCCTTTTTGTTGCCCTATATAAAAAACACTTAATTTGCCAGTAAAACATAGGCACATGGTCAATTTTTCAAACGCGTTTTTCTTCATAATTTGGCCTCTAAAACAAGATAGAAAAGGTTTGGAAACCCCAGCATTAAAATTTTTTTTAGCGATTTATGGACCCAAAAAGGTGTCCTTTTTTATAGATATAGAAGATACACGTAATTCTTTAATAAATTTTAACATCCAAACCAAAAACGGAAGAAACCTGAAACCTGTAAAGGCACATCTTTAAGCCGAGCCCTTTCTAATCATATATAAATTATCTGATTGGATACATTGTCAGAGCTGGACGACTGTCCAAATATTTGCTCTTATTCTTTTAAATATATAGATTGCTCTTATTCTTTTAAATATATAGATTATCCTTATTCTTTTAAATATATAGATTATTACGGCTAAACAACTATATCCATTTCAATGGACACTGGGTCAGAAATAGTTTAAGGTGGCTCCCCGGTGTTTTTTCACAATTTTGACAAAATTTCCTATTTATTTTCTTTCTATTAATACTACACTTTTTCATTTGTTTACCATTGGACACAATTTAGTTTATATGTATAACAAAAAAAAATTGTAATCTAAAAGCTTTTTTGGGAGTCATAGGCACCTTTATAACTCCTTTATTAACTGGACCGTTTAATTCCTTATCAATCTTAATTTTAAATAAACAAGAATAACTTTTATAAGTAGCTATTAAAAATTGTAATCTAAAAGCTTTTTTGGGAGTCATAGGCACCTTTATACTCCTTTATTTAACCGGACTGTTTAATTCCTTATCAATCTTAATTTTAAATAAACAAGAATAACTTTTATAAGTAGGTATTAAATACGTACACTATTGATCCAAGTAAAAGCTCCAGAGACATCATCACGAAACATAACTGTTCTTTGTAGTCATCGAATTCCCAACGCTCTGCAACGCTACACATACCCAGCGTCATTCGAAATTTCAGAACGACATCATTAGCGCTCTCTCTCTCTCTCTCTCTCTCTCTCTCTCTCTGTTGCACGCACTCGTACGCTCCACCATCCTCCCGCGCTCTCACCTTAATTAGAGTCGTCAACATGCACGAAAAAGAAAAAAAGAAAAACGAGGAGCTCGAAAAGCGCATCGACGAGCAATGCACTCCTGCGAGTCAGACGAGCGTGACGCTCTCGCGCATACCTGCGCGTCTATCTACCTACACACAATCATTCGCGAGTAGCATAGATATACATATGTATGCACGCTCATGCCGATTCATAGCTCAATTTGTTACGTGAAAAATAACGTGCAATTAAATGTCGGCGAGCAATCTTCGCTCCTCGGCGTGCTGCGTGGTGCGCGCGTATCGGGATTTATGATCTATACCGCGCGCGCGTAGGCACGAGGCCACGCTTCCTGGATGCGTATTATTTTTCTATAATACCCGTGTAATTACAAGCGAGCGTCAACTTTTCTACTTGGCTTATCTGTCCATCGCGGTTAAGAGTGTCATTTTTTGCTGACGCGTGGCATGCTGGAGTGTTATATAGTGGAGGACGAGAGAGAGAGGCACTTTTTTTGGTAATGGGAGAGGTGTGGTGGAAAATTAATGTTGATTTGAATTTCTTTAGTTTTGTAGGTGATCTTTTGGATTGCGTATTCAAGTTTTAGGGTATTATTAATTATTTATCCTGTTCTATTGTACCGCATTTTTTTCTTATTTATTATGTTACGTTCTATATTATTCTCTCAAACAGTGCTCGAAACAATTTTTGATGAGGTTTTTGAGACGTATTTTCTGGTAAACTTAAGTCTACCACGCCTAGTTTGTTTAATTGGTTTCTTGATCTTGAGATATAAGCCAATTATTGATCTTAATTGTGCTTCATTTTAGTAAAAAATGGTATTTCCAAGGCGGTAACTCTAAGTTTTTAAGCTAAAAAATGTAACTGAAAAGTAAATAGAATGAGCTTTAATTTGAGATGAAAAAATAATCATTTATTTCAAAGTAATTATATACAAATAAAGATGAAAAATGCACAAATAACAAAACATATTTAAAAATAATAAAAATTCTCGAATTTTATAAATAAAATTCTCGAATGCATTTCTTTCACCACTATTCGCTTTGATGTCCGTCGCTCCCTTGAATCTAAGCTTGAGTGTTCGAGAAAATCAATTTGCGACATTATACAATATTTCTATTTCCCTTCTAAATCTTCTATTTTTTACATTTTAGATTTGGTTAGTTGGAATTATTTTACACTATGTGTCGTCCGATATGTTCACTAATTGTTGGATTCATGAGTATTGCCGTTTATGCGGACGCAGTAACTGAGTTTTAATATGATATATCGAATTATGATTACAGATGTGTGTAAATTCACATACGTGTGTTTATAATTAATATTTTATCATCGACGCTTGCATATTATTAAATTAATTCATGCTGCTGCCTAAGTGTGGTATTGTCTTACAAGGAGGGTTCACGACCTTTGGAAAACGGATTTCGATCAACCTTTGGTAGATGTTTTCTGATATCTGTAAAAGATACCTCGCACTCGTAGTTTTTTCGAATGGGCCTATATGTTGTCAAGATATAAGCCATTGTACCCCAAATGCGTATCATTTTAGTAAATATAGTACCTCTGCTTGTGACCATAACTCCGCAAGTTTTTATGAAAAAAACTACTCAAAAAGTAATAAATCAAATGCGGAAAGAGCTTTAATTTAAGCTTTGTTTTCTACATTTTTTTTATTCTGATAAAAAGCTTATAACCATTGAAGATGGTGATTGAAAAAGCATGAGAAATAAACTAGAAACCATATTTTACTAAAATGATGCGCATTTAGCTTATATCTTGAAAACAAAGGTCCATTCGACGAAAGTATGGGTGCTAGGCTTCATTTTTCGGTAACAGAAAACACCTCCCAAAATTTCAACGAAATCCGTCTTTCAACGGTCGTGGACTCTCCTTGTTAGTTTAACAGGCATCAACCAGTCCCCACTAAAATTCAATATTTTAATGCAATGCAACGTATACACTATCTCTTTGACTTTTAAGAACTCCTTCAAACAATCTACAATCGACGACAAAAATATCCTACGCGCACGAACGTCACGCGGCTCACGAGGAAAGAAAAAAAAATTCCTCTGCATATCGCGTCTCGCAATCGAATATGCCACGCGTGTCACTCTGCTAACTCGAGAAACCTAAAATACAAAAAAGCAAGAGAAAGAAAAAAAAGAAAGCCGAGAAAAACCAAGAAATACACCGCATACATCGCCACATACGTATTATTCCCCGCCCCCCGTGCATTTCTCTCCCGTAGGGTGCAAAAAAATGTAGCCCACCGCTTATATACAAGGTAGCCCTGGAATTTCCGTTTACAGCGCAGAGATACACACCGCGCGCACACGCGTCATATGACAAACGTAGGCGGCGCAGGAATGCACAATATTGTCGGCAGTCTGTCACATTCGACTCGGCTCGCGCGACCCCATGAATTCTCCCTCCCTCTCTGTCTTTTATTACACGGAGACACGTAGATATACGTACGTGTATAACCTCCTATATATGCTCTCCCTCGTGTGTCTCTCCGGGCGAGCGCTCGCCCGATATCAGACAATAAAGCATCGCGCGCGAGCCCGCGCTGCTCCGGAATCGCTCCGAGATTTGTGGCCGCGGTATTAATCTCGCTGTATTTATGGGGGAGAGGACTGCTGCTGCTGCTGCCGCGACTGCAGCCGGTCAGTGCCGAGCGCATTCCCGATAAAGTACGCTTTTTCCGCCCCCGCTCTTCTTTCTATTTTTCTCGGGGCTGGATTTGTCGCCCGTGATTGTGGCGATAGATTTCTCTATTTCTCGGCGCTGGTGTAGGTGGGAGGCGAAGAGAATTCTTGATTTTTATGGTGAATCTGGATTTGGATTTGGATATTGTTATGGCTGATTGGTTTAAACTAAGAATGTACCTATGTATGTATGTATTGGATTGTAGTGCAAAGACGTTGAAATACAGAAGTTAAATGCTACTACGTAGTACAGTATAAAATCAAATAAATTTACATGTTCTAAAGTCAAATAATAAGGTAGAAAACTCTATACTGCGCTTAGAAATATATTCATGTACTGAATTATCAGTAGATGCAGTATGCGGTATAGTCAGACACGTCATTGACTATTTTGCAAGACATTGTGTCTTTTTATGTATTTCAAGTTTCCACATTTCTACGTCTCTTTAATTTTCAAAAGTTTAAATTTGACATATCGTGCTTTTTAGTGTTTGATTATTTTTAATTCTGTAAATAATTACATCCAGCTCTTACACCACTTATTTAATTTTAATAATTCACGTATTCCGTTAAAGAATTTTTAACATACAGCATACGTAAACAGATTTCATGACCTTAAATTATTTTTAAATACATTGGGTTATTTTGATACCAATTACGGGCAATTTATGTTACGACATAATAAAATTAATCGATCGATCAATCGTCCTCCGTTTTCTCTTGCTCCTGATTTCTTCCGTTGATTAAACCTGATTTATCATTTCCCATGTTGAAAAGCAAATATTAAAATTTTGTTTATAATAATTTCCGAATACTACATAGGGTTTTAAGTTCTAAAGCACAATATATGTTTGAAACCTTTTAAACCACTCAAAATTTAGCTGTAAAAAAGTACACGCAAAGCGCACGTTCATAGCTCTAATGTGAATATTAATACACTGACAAAAACGTAATTTATTCTAAAACTAATACAACATGCTTACAGGTTGTACCTAAACTTCATTGTATATCCATGCTATTTATATTGCTGTAGAAACAATACGCGAAAAAACAGGGAAGTGTTACAACGCCATTTCACTGCAACAAGAATTCCGTTTTAAACCCATAGCACAGCAACTGACGTAGATGTCAGTCCTTTTGCGTTAACACAGGACATCTACAACACTGTCGTAGGTGTCGTAGGTGTCGTACGACATCTACGTCAGTTGTTGTTGGCCATACGTGCAAAATTTTGATGATTAACACTCTTGAAAATAGGGACCAGGATACAATGTAGCAGCTGTAAACTTTACAATTGGTATTGTTCCCTATAAGTTCCTTGCTGATACGTATTTTGGTTCATTTAAAAATGTAGCATGCTCGCAATACAATATTTTGGTTGTACTCGCAATACATTGTTCTTCAAGTATAAATTTTTCAAAAGTATACAGCAATTATGAACAATTACAACGCTAGTAAAGTCTTCAAACTGAATTCTTTCTCTTTCCAGTCTCTAGTCTCTCGAACTTTCAATCAGACAAACAAACCATTATAAAAAAACTGCTCAGGTAATACAATCGAGCCAATTGAACCCATCAAAAGCCAAGTCCCACTTAACGAGCTGATCCCACCTCCGTGACCACCTCCACACGCGTATACACGAAACTCCGAGAAATCCTCGAAAAAAGATCGACATCATTAACGCACGCACGCATCCTCATGGATCCTCCTCCGAAAGAGATACCCCGATACATCATATTATATGGGCATATTACACTCGGCGACCGCGTGTGCGCGCGTGGGCGTGATGACGTTCTCTCTCGCTCTCTCGAGGAGAAAACTATAGCTGTCCTCCGAGGCGCACGCAACCGGTGATTATGCTGTCGACGCTATCGTCTTCTCGGTCTCTTTCTCTCGCGCGAGCGAGCGGATCGAGAAGGTAGCCGAGGGGAGGTTTATATTATACGCGCACCCAGTGGGAGTAGCGCTGCGAGGACGAGGATGAGAGCAGGAAGGAAGGAGGAGGAGAGAGAGAGAGGAGAGGAATATGGACTTGGATGGATTGATTAATTGATTCGATCGGTCATCGCGGGTGCACGAGGAGCCCACGGTAATGGAATTGTTAGTGTACGCGTGGATTAGGAGAGCGATGGAGGATGGTATGATTATGTGGTAGTGATCGTGGGGTTGAGGAGTTGATTAGTGTCTAAATATTTTACTAAGTTGTGGCGCCTGGAAAGAGTCTTTATGAGTTAAGGTCATTTTTATGTACTATTGTTTGTGGTTTTATCCAAGGTCGAAGTTGAAGTAAACTTTGCAGAGGAAATTTTTACCTGTACGCATTAGATCTGGTTTCCTATAGTCATTATCCAGCCATTCCTGCCTCCTACATGTGGAGAATGTAGTAGGTAACGTGTGTATGCATTATTATTGGCCTTATAGTTTCAAGCGGAATCCGAACCAGAGCGGTAATAAAAATATGAGATAAAATCATTTCTAAAAATTTCACATGCCCGGGATTCGAATCCGGGACCTCTTGGTTACAAGTCGGGGTTACAAATAAAACCGGTCACCGCGGCTCCACTGCGTATAAGGAATATAATAAAGATAATGTAGAAATTATAATTGTTTTTATGGCTCTATAGCATTTGCTACCGTGGTAAGTAGGCGCACTATTGATAACTGAGCATATACAAAACATGATGTCAGTGTTTACATAGTAGTAGTACAGTGCACACAAAGTAGCCTTACATAATCAGTGTATTCGTTTTAATATTCTTTAAAACTATTCTACTTATTTTCATTATGCAGTTAACATGTGCAATTTTTAGTATAATAAAATTATGAAACTATATTGCCTTTTTGTCAATACATAACCTTGGATATAAGGCAGATTGACACAAAGAATAGCAGTTAAATAATACAAAACTAATTATTACTCAGGTCTGAAAGATGTAGAATACATCGGATCATAATGACTTTATGGAGCAATGCTCATTCTTTAGATTAGTATAGTACTTATATACTTGAGATTAATATTCAAAAAGTGAATCATCTGTTTCTGTACTCCTTTACAAAGATGTATTATAAAAAATATGTTATGATTCGATGCATAAATGCGGCATAATGCGTTTCTTACACATAAGAATTGTACACGTAATTATTGTACACAATTTAGCATTGGTCAAATATATCTATATATAATTTGACCAATGCTAAATTGTGCACAATAATCACGTGTATAATTCTTATGTGTAAGAAACGCTCTATACCATAAATGCACATAATACAATAGTATAACAGGTAAATCTTACTTGCAGAATAGCCTGATCGAAGATTCGATGCATATGAACAACAATAGAATGTACCGAAATAACTTCATGATTTCCTTAACCCTTTAATCATGCCTATGTATTTCGTTTCACTTTTACTAAAACTTGTTACTCGGGGAATTTTCGGAAGTGCTGATTACAAGTCTAATGTTAAAATTATAAAGAATAATACCTAGCATGCAAAGTTAAAAGTAAATTATTCTTTTTTCAGAATTCCTAACGATTTCAGTTTGTCATATTGGTCATCCACTTTAAATCTTGAAATATTTTTATCTTTCACTCTGAATTTGTAATAAGCAACCACCATATTATGTGTACAATAATTTCCAAGTCTAGGCGAAGTTTTCAATCACAGTGAACTTTACAGAAACAGTACGAATATCTTTTTACAAACTTTGAGTAGTTCATACTGTCAAAGTAAGTGGTATACTTGTGGGTTACGGATTTGGATGATGATTTGGAAAACTTCCTCTGATACTTGAACATGAAGCCGAGTAGTCCTAATTCTTTGCAATAATAGACCCTTGTTTAATATATAAAACATGTTGTATTAACACTGCAAGTATGTATATGCATATCTATAGATACAATATCTTTAAATTGAATATTATACGAGCAATGCTAATGCTTTTAGTTCTAGCAACTTAGCAGGGCCCCGTTGGAAAGAATAATGAGCACTAAACTTCGTGTTTAGGTTTCAGAATACATTTCCCAAAACCTTGTCCATATTCATAATTTAAACGTGTGACACGCTACTGGTGAACTTTGAAATTCAGACTTGAGGTTCAAAAACAGCTCTCTAAAATTCCCATAGAAAAAAACTTTCAAAGAAATTGGAGTTTAAAACTAATGAAATGTAGAGCTTTGAAGACTACGACGTTGTAAATAAATAATTTTCTCGTGTTATATCAATATAAAACTAAAAAGTATTAAACTATTAAATACAATAAAGTAAAGTAAACTATTTCCAAAGTCATTGTGAATCTTATGAAGGATCCTAATACGTTAAATTGCCAGCAATTCCTAAGAACAGTACTATCCTACATCATAGTTCATGCACTACATTTTTATCCTAACAAATAAATACCGACCACTCCCTACCACACAGAACCCAAGTCCACACCAATATCACCACGAAAGCCCACAGCAACTTCCCATCAACTCGCTTTAGCTACCGCGTCGCTTCCCCATAAAGTATCTCTCTCTCTCTCTCTCTCTACCTCTACGACACTTTCGCCTCCCCCCTCTTCCCTCGCGACAACTGTACCCACACTGCACTCCAGTCTCCCAACAGCAGCGGAGCTGCAATACACATACCTACAGCAACTCCATGGCTCTCTACACTCGGCGTACACGCGTACACAGAAAACCGAGCGCCATTGCAGGCCGCGCGTGTCTCTCTTCTCGCCGAAGCTGAAGCCGAAGCCGCGGAGCTGAAGCTCGAATGCACTGCGCGCTGCGCTAAAATACATTGCCATGAGCCCGCGAGAGAGAGAGAGAGAGAGAGAGAGAGAGAGAGAGAGAGAGAGGGCTTCAGCTTCGCCGGGGGCGTGGCAGCTCCCTGGTGGTCTCTCTCCGCCACTGGCGTAGGATTATACGGCGACGCGAGCGAGCGAGCGAGCGCGACTTTCTTGTTTCTCTCTTTCTGCTTTAACTATAACGAGAGAGAGAGAGAGAGAGAGAGAGGGCTCTTTTCTTTCGCGAGCGCGAGTTTGCTGGTTATATGCTTATGAGAGAGCACGGTTGCAGGTTGCGTATGTGTGTGTGTGTGTAACGCATGGGGAGGAGAAGGGTTTTTTGTTGAGGTGGTTTTTTCGACGGAGGGAGAGAGCGGGTTTTTGCGATGGGGTTTTATCGGGCTTTGCGGAATTTTGCGAGCGCGGGCTTGATTGTTTATTGAGGCGCGGAGGTAGCGTATGATTGATTTTTATCGTTCAGCTGGGGTTTCGCTTGCATTGTGGTTTTGTGGAAGTATTGGAGGTAATGGGCCGTTGAGATAAAAAGTTTTGCATTGCAAAGTGTGTCAGTTTATTTTAATTTGCGTTTGCTTTGGGTGGTGAATAGTTTTTGAAAGGATGTGCAGCTGTTGTCTTAACGAAATTTTCGTCATTTTAATTCGTATTAAAATCTTATATTGTATGTATGTTTTTAAATTTAATAAAACTAACATTTTTTATGGTTCGTGTGGATACTTATATGGAATCACTATATAGAGGAACCACAAATGGATTATTAAATTGGACAAAGGTTATTATTAAATTAAGCTTGGGTACATTTTTAGTAATAATAGGTATTAATTTTTTCAGTAATAAGAGATTTCAAAGACAAATTATTTTATTTATAACACAATTTTCTTAAACATATACTTACATATGTATACTCATCACACATTTAAAACTTACATTTATTTCTGTATAGGTCAAAACTTATAAAAATGAAGTTGTTGTTTTAGTAAAGAGGAGTAGGGAAAGAGTCGTATAGTATTAAACATTAAGCGTGTCCGGCACATAATTATGATAGTTCATACTGTACGACATTTTTTATAAAGTCCAAAATCGCAACTTTTGTAAGTTTATATTTAATTAATTTTTTGGTTGAATTTGAGTATAGATCATTTTCTTTCTTCACAAAAGGTTCTTGAAGGAACAAATCCTTTTTTGGATTTTTAATTTTGGTCAATTCAATCAAAAGTTACAAACAAAATAGCTGTGGGTGTCCATAATGCCTTCCTCTTTAAGAAGCTTATTTTGTTATATGTATCAGTGCATAGTAGAATTTCTATTTTGATGACAACTGAGTTTGTAATGCTCGATCAGATATGGTGTTATGAATGGTCAAATTTCAGAGAATAATTTTAGTTTAGAACATGTTAAAAGTTATGAATCAATTTTGTAATTATGGAAAATTCAGCCATGAAAAGGCTTTTTAGTTAACTATTGCGCATACAACATTATTGAAAGAGAAACTAAAAATAAATCTAGGTATTTTTTATGTAGATTATTTATCTGTTTCCTACTTTTTCAAGCGCAATAAAATTGATTTGTCTTACAGATTTTTTTATTTTATAATTATATATTAACTTGCCTACATTACACGTTATTTTTTCGATACTAAAATTAAATTTTAGATTTAGTAAAGTGAATATAAAACGTAATACGACCGCTCCGTTACATAAATATACCTCCTAAGATCATGAATTTTACGGCATGATTTATCGATAAAACTGCACGCATTAACCCACGGTATTAAGACTTTTTCCTTTGTGAAATTTTTAAACGACTTCGGTTGCGCCAATGCTGCCGTAAGTGTAACCAGCCCGTAAAAATCTGCACACTTCATTTTCTCTTCCGCGTTCCTCTAATGGAGAAATGCAAAGTCGGCAAAAAATCATTCTTTCCGCGGCAATGGAAACCCGCGCTACCCGCGTATATATGCATGATAAACAGTAGCGACACCAAAAATTCGTAAATTATACACTCGCGTGCGATGGATTTTCAGTTGCTCGTGTTTCGCGTTTTCATTAGACGATAAATTATGCGATAGTTTTACCGTTCGAGTTACATATATAACGCAGAATACATGTCTGGCAGTAAAAAATGTATACAATTTATAGATTTTGTAAAATTGTGTAAGTAAATTTGCCTATATTTTGAATTCAATACTATACAGTTATATAATTTACATTTATTATTAATTATTATTATCTCTATCAATGACCACGTCCTATTTAAAGGATATTACCTTTTTCATACATTTTAAACGTCATTTTTCAGTTTTAATCATGATATTTGTATTGTAAAAATAAAATATTAAATGTTTGCTTTATTAAGATTTTATTAGTAAAGGTTATAACTTTAATCTGATAAAAATGTTTCAAATTTTTTTAGTTAAAAAACAAACGGCTATCAAACCAAACCTTGTTCTTAAATTTTAATTAAAACATGTATTCCCGATATACTGAAAAAGCAATACTATAATACATTCCGCTAATTAAAAAGTCGTTACTGAAATTGTTAATTTTTTGTTACTATTTGTTATACAATCATTGTCTTCTATTTTATTCAATGTTATTATTTCACTGCCCTTACAAATATTAATTAGAATACTATAGCTAAAGCTTAATTTTTTTCGCGTAAAAAGCAATCAATCTGGGAATATCAATCCAGCCATTATATCGATTTCGCGCACGTATCGTTAAAGTAAGAATCCGCATCTCTCATTGCCGTTAAATCCTTTATTACCCGCGCGTCCTCGATCGACGCGTCGAACAAAGAGCGTAAAACTCCAATAACCAATCTCACTGCAAGGTCCCAATTAAAATACTTCTCTCCGTGAAACGCGTGTGAAACCTCGCGAAACGCAACAAAAAGAAAAAAAAATAAGAAACAGAACCCACATCCAATACATCGCGGTCGATGAAAAAGCCACTGCTGCAAAACACTTGTTTATGTCACCTCTCTTTCTCTCTCCCTACGCACACTGAAAAATCGATCCTTATCTCTCAACTCGTACACGTTACACACAGCAGCCTCCATTCGCGTATCTCTCGAATCCGATCTCGCAAGCTCGTCAGGTTCCTCAAAACTCTCGTGGCTTGCACGTGTGTGTGTGTGTGTTTGTATAATGTGTGTACAGCGGCGTGCGCCGCCAGGGCGTTAATTTCACTTGAAAAATCGTAAAATGCAAATGAACGCGAAGGTTATGGAGCCCGGCGTCTCTCGATTGGCAAATTACGAAACTGCGACGAGGCCTCTCTCTCTCTTTAAAAATGTGAAAAAAAAGGAGAAGGAGGAGAGGAAGAGCGTGCCCGCGAGAGCCAAGGTGGTCGGGATAATTTCGCGCGGGCCCTAAAAAACGAGCGGCTCGAGTTGTCCGATCTCTCGCTCTTCGCTGTGGGCTCGGTTCACCATGGCGAGCTTATTGAAGAAGAGGAAAGCGAGGATGATGACGTTGGCGCTGGATGATGAGCGAGGGGGGGGGGGGGGGGCAGGGAGGAGGGGGATGAGGTTGAATGAATGAGAGTCACGTATATAGTGAGAGAGAAGGAGATGGGGAGAAGAGAGGTAGTTATCTAGTTGGTCTGATTTTTGCGCGATAAAGACGTTTTGGAAGATTTAGAATTTGTATGCGGTACACGAAGAAGGATTTATTTTCAAGTTATTTTATATTTGACGTTGCAAAATACAGTTTTTGCTATGCAAATGCGGTGTTATTTACTCTACCCCCTCTGTTTTGGCATTTCTCGAGAGATCGATCAAATAATTTGAATGAAATTAACTATAATGTACGAAGTTAACAGCTGTTGTGGTAAAAATATGTAGAAATTTCTGCAAGATTGCCTGCAAGATTTTTGCACTTTTTTTGTACAATTTTCTGCCTGAAGGACTTCCTGCAGGTCTTTCTGCAAGATTTTTGACAGCAGATTTTCCGAAGGAATTTTTAATTAAGAAAAAATTAAAACGTTTAAACCCTTTCTTGCATTAGTGAAACGTCAACAATTGGGTGTTACTATATGAATGATAACACAAATGGGACGATGTCACTGATGCTTATATGGGTCTAGATGTTTTTTTTAATAGAAAATTGTTTCAGAATATATTTTTACAGATAAATCTGCTGGCGAAAATTTTGCAGAAAGAACTACAAAAATTCTGCAGATAATTGTGTAGAAAAACTTTTTTTAGACAAATTTTTAGAAAAAATAGCATTGAAGAATGTGTTTTACCAGCTTGTTCAAACATTCTCCCCGAAAACACGTTGTAGATAAAAACCTATAAAGTTATGTATAACTTGCACAATGTTTTCTTTATGAATGAATTGCCGAAAACGTGCTGACAGTGGACGTCAAAGCGTAACTCATTCATAAAGAGAATACCCGCAATCTTCGACCAATGCTATAAAACTATATGCGAATTCAGTTAAACCAGTTCAAACCGTAAAAACGAGGCGTAGTTTGTATCCTAAGCACGTGCTTCAGTTCCACATCTTAAAAAGTAGAAAATTATTCCCGAAACGAGTGATAAAGCGAGGAAGGACGGAAGACAAGAGCGAACCAGCGTAGAAAGAAAAAAAAAGAAAAAGAAAGAAGAAGAAAGAAAGAAGATCCCCCTCGTTCGTTCAGAAACGGGCCCCGATGGCCATTGAGGAAAGAAATTCGGTTGTAGGTTATAAAAATGTGTTGATTATACGTTAGAAAGCCGGGGGCCCGCAGCGGATATACATCTTCCCCCGACATCGTCATTCCGCTCGTATAACCACCATCACCACCAAACTCCTGTCCCTTCCTCCTCTACAGCTATCTTATTTTCGCCTCGTTTTGTAACGCGTTTCGTTCTCGCTTCCAGAGACACGGCAGTGTTATTTTCGATTGCCTCTTCTTTCTTTTTCTTTTTCTTTTTCTCGAGAAAAAAAAGGAGGCGAGGAAATAATCGATTTTGCGGGCGGGCCGCCGCCTGCTTATCACCTGTTTCTCCTGCTCGACCGGCCAGTTGCGCAATAATGATTTTTCGCCTCGGCTCGCACACGACGACGACCACGGAGATGCTGAGCTTGTAATGGGATTGGATTTATTGGAATATCTACACGGTGCAGGTAGCGATCGAAGCCGTGCCGAAGGTGTATATTAGAGGTCAGAGCGACGATTGAATTGCTTAATTATCACGTGGATAGTTGGAGGAAGACGAATGGAGGAGAGGAGAGGTTGTGTAGTTAGTGGATGGTGTCAGTTGTTGAGCGCTGGATTTCTTTCTTCTTCCTGTTTGGGCTTTTCTATGCTTTTCCACCGGGTTTGTAATTAATCATTGAGTTATTTATGACGCTTCTTATGATGGCGAAACTTCGAATTTTGAGTTTCTGGTCGTGAGCCTATGTGGTTAAGAGGATGATTTATTTCTAATTGAGATTGAGAGTTATTGGATTCCATCGTTTTTCTTGTCAAGCTAATGGTTTCTTTAAATCATGTATTAGATAGTGAATCATGGATATTGTGAAATCATTAAAAAAAATTTTTTTTCGTATGAAACAGTTGGTTTGACTTTGAGAATTAGTAAACCTTTATGAGATTCCAGATGCCATGTTATTGTTTTAATATCATGAAGTCAATGTAATGTCAACAACGACAATATAATTAAATAGTACATTATGCATCAAGGGAGTAAAGTGGGCAATGTACGCACTGTGTGACGTTGCCGACCGAGCGAAGCGAGGTCGGCATTTCACACAGTGCATGCTTGCCTACTGTACTCCAGAGGTGCGTATACTACTTTTCACCACACCCCCGTAAAGAAATGACTGTACGCATCTCAGCAGGCCGTACAGTACCCCATGCTCTGCCTAGAAGTAAAGTGACTTGTGTACGCGCGACGCGCTGTTTTACCGCTCGAGACGCAGTCGAGAGCGGAAAAAGGCGCATCGCGCATGCTCAAGTCACTTTATTCCCTAGGCAGTCCATGCGGTACTGTACGGCCTGCTGAGAGGGCGTACAGTCAGCACTTTACGCGCAGTGTGGTGAAAAATACTAAAATTCACTACTTTCTGTTTGTAATTTATACAATGTATACTTTTTAGAAAACATTAGCCCAATGAAAATTATAATAAATCCATGATTTATGATGGATTATTTTTAACCAAAAAATATATTTAAAACTCTATAACTTGCATAAATATTCCACATGTGCTAACATGTACAGAACAGAGTCTCAACAAGAACAAGAACATAGTCCCTGTTCAATAACATTTTTATAATGGTCAGACTAGGAGTGTTCAATTGTAAAGAGTTCATTTGATTTTATGCAACAGTAAAAGCCAAGAAAAATTGAATTTGTGAATTATCCATTCATGCTTTATGTTAGTTTAAAATTTTAAACTTTGTAGAAACTCCTAAGGAATTTATAAAGTCTTACCTTTTTTCCTTTACCTTGTCCGAGGTATAAATTATAGAAGAAATAACTTAATTTTGCTGGTACAAACAATTTTAGATGTCCCTTTGACAAGAAAATTATTTGAAAAGGTAATTTTGGGTTTCTGAAAGTGTGCTGTCTTCTTTTTAGTAAACTTCAGACAGGCAGTGAATACTTCTCTATTAGAGATATATCTCTAGAGCTTCAACAAGACAATTCAAAAGTCTATTGTACATTTGAAGCAATCTGCATAATCGATCCCATGAAAAAGCATAATATCCTTAAAATTGTAAATTGCCATGAAGTATACTGTATACAATGTAAACGTTTTCAGAGAACCACTCATTTCAATTTTCTGAAGCAAACAATCACGCGAGCTATTATTTCTGACGTGTTCCTCCCCAAATTTCGCTGTCCAACTTCAACCACCAAATCGTTACCGGTCACGCCGAACCAAAAAACTTAATCTTCTCCGAAACCGAAGTAAAAAAAAGGAGGACGAATCGAAAGCTCACGCCAGCCGCGTGTGCATCTACGTGTGGCCGTACGACACTTTCTCATAATGAGACTTTCGTGCCTCGGCACTCGCGCACGCATCACGCATACGCAGAGGAGACGTGTAATTTCCACTGCGGCGCGCGCGCGCGCGAGAGAGAGAGAGAGAGAGAGAGAGAAGCTTTCGGTTTGCTTTATTTGGCTTATAGGCCACAACAACCAGTTCCTCGCGCGCGATGATTGAGTCGTTTCTCGGGCCGCGGAGGCGCGCTTGATTGATCCGATCATTGCATGTTCGGACACGCCGCCGCCGACGCCGACGCTGCTGCCTGGTGTAATAATAATATCGCTAGCTCTCTATGTTTAACGATTAAGCGAGATCTCGCGGTTGTCTTGAGTTTTTTGTGTTGTGGGATAGCGAGATTTATTTCAGCGTTTAGAGAAGTGGTTGTTAAGACACTTGTGGGTACGGTGCGTGTGGGCTTTGCTTATTTCTTTGGGGATTGATAATATGAAAATTGAGACACGGAAATAAATTTGTAAGTTAGTCTTATAAGGAGAGTGTCACACTCTTTGGGAAGAATGAAGCTTAGCATCGGTAGTTTGTTCTAATGGGTCTTTGTTTTCCTAATATAAGCTACTTTACAACTTCACTTCGAATGTATGTCATTTTAATGAAAAGGGGTACCTCTCCTTGGGATTGTAACTGTACGCGTATTTACACTAGATAAATTACATAAAGGATAATAGAAAAGGTAGAAAGAGATTCAGTTCAAGCTTTATTTTGTATAAAAATATTAATCTGATCCAATGTTATAACTGAAGATGGTATTTTGCATAGGTTTTTGTTACTTGACAAACTTATACTGAAAAAGTGGAGATTACTAGAATTAGTAGAGTTTTATTCTTTCGAAATACAATTGTATCTAGACTTGCTGTGATTTCTCTGTTCTTGTAACTACAAATTTTTTGCGTGGAAAATAAAACTGTTACTTCAGTTATGGATGTACTTACATGCATATAGAAAAATCAGTACTATAAATTTTTAGCCCACCAGCTACAATACTTTTATCCGTGGGTGAATTAATTTTTGAAAATTTATATTTTGATATAAGTAATGAAGAAAGTATATCACCAAGAATAATTAAGTAAACGGATTGTAATTATATAAAATATTACGCATGCTCACGAGGCGAAACAAATTTTAAAGTAAGAAAATTAAACCAAATTTACGCACCGCTATTTATCTTTCGTACATTTTGCATTTTTAAGTTTAATTTTGTCTGGCGATCGTAATGTTTTATCACATGCGATTTTTATTATTTAACATATTGCAAATATATATACTTTGCATAACCAAACAATCTCCGATTAACTTATAAAACATGAATAAAGCTTTTATAGTGCATTGTTAAAAAATTATTCCCGCGAGCACGAGTTAAGAAACACCTGATGTGGCTTTATAACTGCTGGCACGCTTGCATAAATAAGACGTGGCGAGGCATTATAAAGCATAATCACGCAGAATGTTGAACAATTTTATGATCGTCGGAGAACGCGCGGATGTGAGCGTTTCGGGAACGCAAAAGCGTATAAAAGCGAAATATGCGTTTCTACACCTGCGCTACACGGTATAAACTAGAGCTTGATCACATAATGAGCGAATGCTCGTTTGAATGATTTTGTCTTACTTAACGATGAACAGACTGACTTTATTATAAAATTATCATTTATTGGAGATTATAGAGAAGTATCACACGAGGTATCACATGCTACATATTTATAGTATAAATAACTTTTTCTTTTGAATATCAATTCCAGTAAAGTATTCGGTCTCCAAATTGATGATGTTTTCAATTTTGAAAAGAATCATAATAATTTTCACAATTATAAATGATTAAAAATGCTACGTAAAAATAACTCTATCAGTGAAAATAAAGAGAGGGCTATATATATAATAAATGAACTTACTTTGTATAAAACTTGTACACTGAATATAGTTAGTTACAACGCCCTCCAATCGTCGGCTCATCGGAAAAAGAATTATATGTCCGAGCCGGCACCATATGACACGAGTATACATCCTGCCTCGTAAATCGACAGTTGGGCTCGCGCGATCGGACATTAATCGCTGGCTCGCTCCCCAATAAAACTAATGAATCGTGGAGGTTATGAGCGCCGACGCGAACGGCTTCGTGGACCTACCGCGTTCTACCGTGGTGCTCAATGAAAAGAAATTTCTTAGATTTTTTAAACAATTTTTGTAATTAAAGTAAGGATATTCAGAGGACATTTTCAGTCTAACTAGAATTAGACATTCTCTACTTTTAGTAGAGTTTTTCGTGCTGGGTTAGACCGTTAAGGTGATGCGAAAGCCATCTATCACCGACAAATACGAGGATACACATTTCTCATTTAATTTTCAATTTTTAGTAAATATCTATATGGATAGTTGTTGTTCCAATCAAAAAGAACAACTTTCCATAGAGATATTTTCTTAAAATTGAAAAATGAATGAAGAAAGTGGTTCCCCGTATTTACCAGTAACACAGGGTTTAACATCACCTTAAAGGCATGTTGGACCCAAATATAGATCTCTTTTATTGATGATCTTGGTTACCCTGTGTTAAATACTTTGAGGAATATCAGATGATTTAAACAGAAAATTGAATAGGAATAATGAGAAATGCAAAAATGTCGGTAATTACCAAACTATGTACTGTCCTCAAAACTTCTTTAAAGTGAAATTGGATATTAAAGATGTTCGAAAATTTAGATTTTCTTTGCTTTCTCAAAGAGAAAGCTTTGTGACGATAAAAATTTGGTTATCAGAGATTTTGATGAATTTTTATTTTTCTTTTTCAAGGCTCCTGAGTCAGAAAAACATATTTTTAAAAAATGTCTGTATGTATGTATGTGACAAAAAATTTGTGGAACAATAACTCTTCAAGGGCAGCATGTTATGAGCTGAAAGTTTGTAGACGTATAAAGTATAGCTCAACCTAGAACTGAGTAAATTTTTCAGCTGATTGGATAATAAAAAGTAGATTCTTTTTTAAAATAATAATTTTAAAAAAATTTCAAAAATTGAAAAAAAATTTTTGGTTATTTGTATACGTTAAATATATTGAAAATGTGTTTATTTTCATAAAGTACACTGGATTTCCTTTTGATTGCTATATCTAGCAATTATTTTAATTTTTCTTTTTCAAAAGAAAAAGAATAATATATACATTGTCTTGAGATAGAAGTAATTTTCTTCCAATTTATATATATAGAAATTACCTTAATACTATTTTAGAGAAAGAAATATGATTAAATGCTGAACATGTATTTATCTAAAATCGTTAATTTTAGAAAATTCAGAAATAATCTTTTAATTTATTCCCGTGCACGTGATTTCTGTTTGATTGATGTATCTTGCAATTATTCTAATTTTTTTAAATTATTATTATTTTTCTCCGTCAGTCTGAATTTTTCTGGGCCATTTTAAGAAAAATGTTTTCCGGATTTCTCGATGGCGGAGATCGGGCCTGCAATCCGCAAACTGGTTAAGGACAGTAATGCTCATATATGTAATAAAAAAAATACGAAATTTGTAAAAATTAAGAAAATATTTCTTTACTTCTTATACATCAAACATATTGAAAATATGTACATTTTCTTACGTATTTTTCTAAAATCGTTAATTATAGAAAATTCAGAAATAATTTTTTAATCTATTCTCGTACATGTGATTTTCTTTTGATTGATAAATCTTGCATTTATTTTAATTATTTTGTTATTAATTTAAAACAAAAATTAAATCGAAAATAATGAACTTTCAGAGTTCAGACATGTTGAACATTATTTTGAGTTATAATATATTTTTAGAATGGCAATATTTAAACGCTTCTGTTTAATAAGTCAATTTAGCATTATTTAATATAAAGCGAATTTCAATTAGAAAATTCTTTAAGTCGATTTTTCAGAACCTGTCTTTCAGAAAGTATTCTCCTAAAGCAGTTTGAACTTTTTATTGCTTCGTGGTAAAGAACGTTTTATTAGAATATTTATCGCACAGTAAGAAAAATATTAGTCATAAAGATCATTGGATGATGTTTATTTCATTCAGTTTTAGGATCAAACAATTTTTTTATTAAAACGTATTTTAGATAAGGGTTGTGATTTAACAATAATGAACAAAATTCTAATAAGTTTATTTTCGACACAGTATGCGTAAAGTTGCACTTTACGGATACTAGTGCAACTTTACGCATTTCAAAGATTCTTAAAGTTGGAATTTCACACCTACTGTATCAAAAAATAATGTTCGACAGTGTTGACTCGCTTCGCTCGTGCGAAAAACGTCCCATGCGCTAAAAAACCTATTATGTTGTGGAAAAGTTCAATTGTTATACGTATCAGGAAATGTACTTTTTCAATAGTGTCTAAATTTCATGAAGAAACAATTTCTTACCCGCACTTTGAGCATATTTTATAAAGCTTCCAACATGTGTAAATAATAATTAGTCCCTTCGATTAAATTAAAATAACTTCCAAGGCCCATATATAATCATTTAATGACTTTCATATATACATATTGATAGATTTGGGCACCCATACCACAAAACTCTCAATAAAGAAAACGATCACCAATGACTCATCCTAATCAATATTCCCCCATAAAATTGAGAAACACCCAATAGTGTGAAACTTAACAAAACACATTCCTAGGATTCACGTCATTCGCATACCACCCAGGAACCCCCCCCCCCCCCCCCTCGCTAGATTTCTCCGAGAAAACGCCAGCAGATCCCCGAGGCCTCCCAAAAAGAGTGTGATACTACACTTCTCTCCGTCCTCTCTCGCTACACCTTCATTCACGAGAATTCCCACACGCAGTGAGGGCACCCGAGCACGCCACATTATATGCTCTCCCGCTCGCTGGCCGTCGCGTCCTGTCCCTCGCCCGGGGCTCCGGATGCAGCAGCCTCCGTTTGTTTAGTCCTCCAGTGTTATATTCGGCCCTGCTTGCTACACCACGAGAGCGAGCGAGAGAGAGATGGATTAAAAATAAATAAAAGGCAATAAGTGCGGGGGGGCAGGCGAAGACGCGCGCGCCACGGCCAGCCGCGAAACCCATCATTACGCGAGGCGGGCCCACCTTGTTAGCCTCCGCGAGAGATCTCCCGAGGAGGAGGAGGAGGAGGAAGAGGGGCCCACGGCGAGACTCCGAGGGCGCGCTCCGGCTATATCGAGCTTCCTCGTCCGTCGTGAGTCGTGCGTCGTTCGGTGGTACTCTGCTGATGCGCGTGTTTTGTCTTGGGCACGAGTGGTGGTCGGGCTACATGGTTCGTTCCGTGCTGGGTGGTATGGTTGGAGCATAGGAGATGGCTTTGAAGTATTGTGGTGTGTCTAAATGAGATTGCCATGGATAAAGAAGCTTCTCTCTAAATATGAACCAGTGAAGAGTTTCAAATTCACTAACAAGGAGAGTGCACGATTTCTGGGAAACGGATTTCATTGAGGCTCTGGGAGGTGGTTTTTGCTAGCTAAAAATGAAGCCTACTTTACCCGTACTTTACATTGCACCCCAAATACCTTATTTTAGTGAAAAATGGTTCCCTTTCTTCATATCGTAACTCTTCAAGCTTTAATGTTAGAAAAATGGTACCAAAGATGATAAAACTAGACGAAAAGAGCTTTATTTGGCGTTTTGTATCGTATAAAAATATTATTCCGATCCGGACTGAATATATACAAAAATTCAACGAATTCAACAGAGTTGAAATTTCTCGAATATTCAAGCATTTTGAGTCACCATCTTTAATTGTTAATAACTTTTTAATAACTTGTTAATAACTATTTGTGGAATAATGGTTTATAGTTTTGAAACTATCAAGGTAACGGTCATGTCTGAGGCTTCGAATTATGGAATCATATTGTTTACCTAGCGGAGTAAATCTTTTGACTTACGAGGATTAAAGTTACAGATTTTGATGTTTTGGGATGCAGGGTTCAGGGATTTGGGGTCTTAATGTTTGGTGTTATGTATTAACATATGTAATAAATAAACAGGGACATTTTTTGAAAATTGGGCTGAACAGAGTTGTCGAGAATTTTGTAATAAATACTTTAAACATAGTTTCGTCTTAATTGGTATAGATTTTTCATCGAACGATAAGAAGTGATTTGTTCATGGTAATATCATTTTGTTACACTGTGCATGGATGAGGTTTCATTTTGGGAGATGTAAGTTGTGCGAGTAAAGTGACGCGTGAAAAAGAGATGGAAAATACTAGTGCGAAACTAGGATGATAACTCAAACTGCATTTAATTATTTGATTTACAAATATTCTTCTATGTAAAAATAACTCATTTTTTGCACAATTTAGCTAAACCTTTGTTTAGCAAACAAAAAATTAAGTTTTGTTAAACTATAAAATGCTGCTAAATTTTAAAAATAGTTTTTAAAGTTTGTCGAAAACGTTACCAAACTAAGCTGTCCAAGCTCTTCTAACGATTAAAGCAAGTTCGGCATTCCTTTGTTTACGAAATGTGTCTAGCTTTATGAAACGTATGCAACATTTTCGCAATAGTTAGGTCAAATCTAATTTTTGCTTAATCTGGCCGAGCATTAGCATAACTTTGTCTTTATAATATGCTTGATGAGTCAAGTTCAGTAGCTGTAGCACAGTAAGTTTAATCCGGTAATGGCAATTGAAAACTTCGTATTATACACTATAAGTTCAGTAATAAACAATAGTATAATTAATAAACATAATATAAGGATTTTATAGTTGACACACTTACAGTCAGAGTACGATAGATCCATATTCAACTTATAAATACAATCAGCATCAACAAAATAAAAGGTTTATTTTTAGCTTGAATGGATACTTGAAAGCTTTTTAAATTGTGTCTACACAAGTCTATAACCAAGGGTTTGAAACCTAAGGTAACATACATTCTGGCCACTGATCAACGCCTTCTTATCTAAATTATCCTCATAGAAATTTAGATAAGAAAACACAAACGATTCACATCTAAAAACCTACGCTTCTCCGTAATAAGCCAGACCAGCGTGCAATGACCCAAATTGATTCTCTCCAGCGTTCCAGAACAGTATTTGACAGAACGCGGAATGACCCGTACATCTTACAACACTTGACGATCCACACGTAAGACGTACGAGAAGGAAGAAGGAGGAGCTCGCTCGAGAGGAAGAACGAGAAGAGAAAAAAAAAGAAAAATACGAAAAGAGGAGGGCGCGACGAGACGCCGCGGAGTGTAGTCCTGGCGCCTGCGCCGTTAAAATTGCCCGAAATTCCCGGAATTCTTACCTCTGCTCTCTCTCTCTCTCTCTCTCTCTTTCTCTCTCACTCGTTCATCTCCCGCGTTCTCTTTAACCGGCAAATTGCTTATTCCGTCGTGTGCAGTCGTCGCAGCGGACCCGACTCACCTCACTCTTGACCCTTCCTCGCTCGCGAGTAATTTACGAGCTACCGCTCGTTATCGTCGAATAGTCTAATTCGAGGCCTATATTGAAACATTTCCGAGCAGAGAACCCCCTACGTTTCTCGTTCTCTCTTCTCGCGAGGTGTGGGTTAATCTTCGGCTTGAAATCGTTCTCTCTCTTTTCTCATTCTCCCCCTGTTAATTGGCTTGGCCTGACTACGATGACGACTATCCGTGCGCCTGCGTTTCTTCCCTCTGGCGCGCGAGAAGAGTCTCCTTCTTTTTTTTTTCTGCACCGTGGGCCTCCTCCTCTGCGTCAGGTGTGGGCTGCGTGTGTTGGTTTAAGGCGAAGGTTAATACGATGCCTCTCGTTTTCCGTGCATCGGCTCGCGCGCGGACACGGTACACGCGTGCTCTCGCTCGCTCTCTCGGACGTGAGAACTCCATCGTTCGGGGCAAGCGCGCGCGCTAGAGGTACGTACGGGGAAATGGCGATAAGTGAGCGATGATTATTGGGGATCGCGGAGGTTGGCTGGTTATTGGTGGCTGCGTGGTGTTTTGAGTGATTGAGGGGGGGATGCGAGATTCCAGGCGAGACTTTATATGGAGATGTTTCCGGAGTGAATCGTGGAGAGTGGCGGATTATGCTCTTTCTGGGTCTGGGATTTTCTGCACGTGGGAATTCTTGTAGGAGACAGCGAAGGTGCGTGGGTTTGTTGGGTGATTAAGCAGTGTTGTAATTAAGAGAAATTTGGGAGTTGAATATTTTTTCTAACGCAGTTTGTTGGAGTATTACAACGACATGCACACAAATGCAAGTTTCCATCTACGAGGAAGGGAAAGGGACATTTATGATTTTCCAAGAGGCTCGAACTTTATTGCCTTGCCCCTTCCACTCAAGGAGTCCCGAAGGACGCACTTTTACGAGTGCGGGAGGTCAGTCCGGAAGTAGCCGACACGACAGACAGTCGCATCTTTGAAAGACAGTTCACATCAAGTTATACTCAGTGTTTTATATTCAAGTGTGTGTTTTATATTAATTAACTAAAGACATTTCATTATTATATAAAAGACATTTAAGTGTATAATCACGTACTGCGTTACGTGCTACTTTTATTCTGTATTATTCACTGCATTTATTCATTGTATTATTAATAAAGTTCAATCTAATAATACTCATATTTATGAATAAATAACAATACAGTTTACTACGGTTTTGGAGTGATTTGAATATATGGTACAGTTTTGTAAGTAGTGACAGTAGGTAATGTCGGAGTCGGCAAGACGGTTATAATCTGAATAATAGAAAGATATTTTTTTGTATAATTCTAATAAATTGTTGAATTATTACAAATCGATCAAAATTTATATTTATCAAATAAAACGTTAAATACTATAAAGTATTTACTTAAAGATGAAAATTAACTACTTTTACATGTGAAAGATTTAATAAACAACCAGAAGATAGACAATTTAACTTGATTAAATACTATTTTAAGAAATTTAGCACCGCTTTCATGAGCACGCCATGAAGGAGTAATTTGAGAGCAAGTTTAAATTATTCCTATTAAAAAAAAATCAACTTTTAATATACAACTCACTCCTTCTTATCAATTATTATTTTTGGACTGTAACCAACGATAAAACATTTACATGAAAGATATCGTGACTTAAGAGAGTACATTTTCAGGATTTTTTTTAACTAAATTTATAATTTTATACTTATATAGTATTACATTTAAATTGCGCAAATGTTTTCAAAAAATTCTTTTCCGACGGGTGAAATTTACAAGCGTATGGTTACAAATGTTCATCCTACATTTCTAGTTATCCCCATACATAATATCTTCATTAGTAAGTCCTACAAATTTTCCTTTTACAAAAAGCTGATCCATTTTCTCAACGAAAAAGAGGTTATGCTCTTAAAGAGTTGCCGATCATTCGCCATTTTTCTACAATTCCTTGAGTTTCCATTTTAAAAAATATTTTTGTTTCTATACGTCACGAAGTTAATTTACACCCAACAAACCTCGAAATTTTCCTCAGCAGCCATACAGCCTCACTACTTTTCATCAATTTCCTTCCTGATCCTCTCCACTCCGCATCCTCCGATCATCGTCGCACCAACCTCTTATAGTCAATCGATACCCATACACACACACACACACACATACTCACACACACATGAATACCCACGAGACACTCTGAGTCTATTCTCCAGGGAGGCCATCACCGCCGCTGCCCCGCCGTCGCGAGATGGCTATGCGACGTCGTATACGCGCGCGCGCAGGAGTGCCGCTGTTGCTTCTGCTGCTGCACAGCCTCTGGCCGCAGCAGCAGCAGCATCGGTAATGACTAATAGGCGCGTAATTGGACAAAGCAGCCGCAAATTGGACCACCGGGCGCGCGCGCGCGGGGTCGCCGAGGGTCGCGAGAGGCAGCAGGCCTCGTTGCTCGCGCGCGTATTTGCATCTGCTCGCTCGCGCTTGCGCAAGATATATGTAGTATAGTGCTCAGATGCGAGGATGCGCGCTCGTGCGCGGAGTGCGGAGGATGTGGCGCGCGGAAAGAATGGATGGCTGGTTTAATGGAGGATTATTGGCTGCTTCGTTTGTGAGCTGATAGTCAAGTGGTTTTATTGACGGATGAGCGTTACGTTGGCAGTTGGGAGTTTTACGTTTTGGTGAAAAGGATTTTTTGGGAAGAACCAGTTAGCCTTCAGATGGAGAAAAAAGTTATGTTATTTTTTTCACTGATTTTATAGCTTATCTTATGTTCATTTTTGTGTTCGAATGTTTTAGAACTGGATTAGAATGTAGAATCCGGATAGGAAAGCATTGTGGACAATTTTACCTAAAACGGCGTTAATTTAAATTTAGAAGTAAAATAAGTAGTGGAAATTCGGTTTAAATAAAGTAATGTTAAAATTAATTCATTATACACAACCATTTAAATATTACCAGTCTGAGAGAATCTTGAAACTCGAAATAATTTTTAACGTGTCTGTTTGTGGGGAATTCATTGAGTCTTAAATTACATAGATCCAGTAAAATTGCAACACTTACAAATTTTACAAAATTTTGAAGACATTCAAATTTTTCAAAATCTTTGATCCGAAAATTTTCATTGTTACAAAGCTTTCTCTTTGAGAAAGCAATATGTAGTAGTGTAATTAAAGCAATAGAAAAAATAGTTAATTATTATTAATATTATTGTTTACTTCAAAGATATTTAACATTTTATAATAACTATTTAAGCTAGTAGAGTTTTTGAGCATAAATCATTAAACATTTTTCTGACATTTCTTTTTGAGGGTTTCAAGAAGATCATCAAGAAGATCATCAAGGGAGTCCTGTTGTAAGCTTCCTCGCACCGCAAGATTGTGCATAGCATCGCTTTCGTTAGTTCCTAATTTCGCTGTTTTTGCTGCAATTACGTGGAAAATTGTCAGTTCTGCGGAGCATAATTTCTCTTGCGTAATTGTCAACTTTGTATCTGAAAAGTCATTGAAATTGTGTGGCTCTGCCGTTGGTTTGAGAGTCGTGCTCGCACTAACCGCACAGTCAATGCTGTTTAATTGAAGATTATATACGTAGAAGACATTGCTGCGGCTTAGATGTGCCTCTTTTTAAGCCTTTGTGGGTCGCTCGTTGTACATATGGTAGCTATCATGCAATGCTTCTTTTTTCGTTTCAACAGTCAGATTCTATGAATAAAGGATGTTCATCTTGCGTTGAAAATGATTTATGATGTTTCTTCATCTATTTAAATTTCGTTAAATATGTTAATTAAACACTTAAATTTTTCATTCAATTTTAAAATTTTATATTAGATGAAATTTCACGGAGAAATACAAGGTACAATCTGCTAAAACGCACACAGGTTTTTCTTAAAATAGAAGAATACATCACCAACTTTCATTTAAGCAGATTACAATTGCTATAATAAAAGTTTAAATTCTTATTTTACAGTTTAAATAGATGGGTACACAGAGAAAATCATTGTAAATGTGGGACAATCTGACTTCAAGGGAAAAGTATCCCGCTGAACGGTCAAAATTAACATGATTCATTATAATGTTTACCAATAATTCTGCTTTTCGACCTGTTAAGGCCTAGTGCGATTTTAGAATCAGTCATAAGTCAAACGTTTCTCAAAATAATCAGAGCCGGTATCGTAGGCTTTCTGCCAGCATAATTAATTCAATTATACCTAAAAGAAGTCTTTGGTACCATTAGACACACAAATGTATGAACCTGCTGCAAGTACCAGAATAACGACGACATCTTTTATGAAAAGAAGAACGCTCGTCAGAGTAATGCGCATGGATCAACAGTTGTTGCTTTAAAAATTGAACTAATATTATTTTATTTATCTAGGAGCCAACGGAAATAAGAAAATTAACCTCTGAACTACGAAATTGCTGCATTATATGTTTCATTGCATAAAATTTAAAGGTAATATTACCTCTTAATATTTTTAACTTGATGATCTGAAACTCATACATCCAAGTTTTTTTTACTTTAACTAGTCAATTATAATTATAATTATACATTTAGACAATTTTGTTAAAATAACTTAATTGAAAAAAATTATTTTCCAACTTGGTGACGACTTGGTTCTTAAAAGGTTAAAGATAGTTTTAATTTTTCTTTAAATGCTATTGCAACGTGTCCGAAGAAACGCTTCTAACATTGCACTCCTCCGCATTTTCCTCCGCTCAACAGACACATTATCAACAAAAGCAACGCTTCGAATACAAGATACCTTGGCTAATCCACTACCCAACCAAATTAAGCTATCGCGCGGACAGACGGTTCAGCATCTCCAATGGCTCTTAAAGAACGCTCGTTAACGCTTCGTCCCGTCCCGCGCGACCAATGCGTGGTGCGGCCTTTTTTGCATATAATTGCAACCTATGCAGCGCCGAAGCCTCCGTCCTATCTCACTCGAGAAAATGATTTATCGCTCGCGTGCACCCCACGAGAATAGACGCACACTGTATTATGGACGATTCCGTGCATCGTCGCGCTAATGGAGTACGACGGTCATTGGATGCGGCCATTGGGCGAGCGTGGGTGGCGGGAAAATTGTACGTACCTTCGGAGAGGGACGGGTCGCGGACTCGATGCCGACACCCACGCTCGCTGCGAGACTGCTGGAGGGTTTTTTTTTCTTGCGTTTGTTGATAGCTTAATTAAACGCCTTGTTCCGCTGTGCATGCTAAGCGCGTTACAGGGCTTATCGACGTCTGCGCGGAGGGAAATAAAACGTGGACATCTAGTGAAATTAACGTTGGGTTGTATCTGAGAGGCTTCTTTAGCTTACTTGTTTCTTGGAATAGCAGCTTTAAGAGGAGGCCGTATCTACTGTCCTTGTCTAATTACATTTTTGATATTTATTCAAATAGTAGTTTGTAAATTGAAAAACTAAGAGTCGTCCCCAATTGTTCGTAAAATAAGGAATATTTTTAGACCTAAAGGAATATTTAACATTATTTCCATTCCGAGAATACTTTGAAACGCGAAAATTGAGGTTAGGTTTTGCGTTCCGAACTATTCTCGGAAAGGAAATAATGTTATGTACTCTTTTATGTCTGAATTTTATGTCTAAACAAGGACAGCAGGTAGGGCTTCCTCTTAAAAAGGCAAGACTTCTTTTTTAGGGTTTAAAATAACTTTTTTAGGTTGTATTCGGTTCAAATTCAGATTCTTCTTGTTGAAAATTAGTGATAACTTATTTTTTTAACGGTATAAATTTTAGTAAAACTAATTCTACGTATTTTTCTTTGTAAACACATTCGTTAAAGGTAGAAAAATTTGCTCTGTAACATTAAAAATAGTAGTTTACGCAACTAGTGCCTAAAGTGAACTCTTTCGCACGAGTGCCGCAACAATATTTTACTTTATATTTGCATCTTCCGTTAATAGCAAAAAATTCTTTTGTCTAGAATATGTTTGTAGAATATATTAATACTGTGATAAAATAAAGTGGTTAGCGCAGAATCAGCGATTAAATTTATTAAAAATTATTTATATTGTGTTTTGAATAACAGCAGAGAATTGTTTCCTTTTTACCTCATAAAATGACGACCACATAATAAAATGTTCTTCCTTGTGTGGGTAATTATTAGCTGTGCTTCAACGATCGTAAGATAGGAAACATTTTAAAAGAGAAACAGGTATTAAAGTATGTTGTCTTCTTAATTGAGTGTTTAAGGCGATCTGGTAGATCTTCTTAGAGCGAATGAAGATAATGCCGAGTGTGATTATAAAATAATTGATGATTCACTGTTTATGCTACGCTAAAGTTAGATATGTATAATTATGCAAGATTGATTGTTTAAATAATAGAATAATAGAATAATTATAATGAAAATCTTATATAAAATAATGAATTCACACGGATAAAAATATTGTTGCTGCTGGAACTAGATATTCGTGAAAATAATTTTTATACGCACGCAAGTACATTTTTCTAAATTAGGTGATATCACTTTTATATCACGCACGCTATATTTCCGTGGTTACAAGGATAACAAAATTGATGTAGCTTCAACTGTTATCAAAGCCTACCTTTTTAAAAATAAGTATGTCAAGTAACAATTATTTACAAGAATCGAAATAATTAATTGCTTATTTCCTTCTAAATACTTTACAAACTTAAAAGTAACGGATATATAACAAGTGAATGAAGTTGTGTAAACCACAAATTGCTGCATACAAAAATATAGCGCTCGCAATATTATGTTTTGTAATAAGAGTGAGTTCTATCTATTAGAATCACAATGCCACTAAGACCATCTACGAATTTCTTTCTGTGTATGCTTATACCATGTAGGTTACAAAATACATTTATATACTTTTGAATGTATTATACTAGACTCCTGAACCAAAAAAAATTAACCTCCCCAAAAAAAAGATCTTCTCGATGTCAAAAGCATCAACCGAAATCATCGCCAGATCTCCAATCTCCAAATAAAAGCGACGTCGCCGAATAGAATGGACTCTCAAAAAGCCGTTTCCCAACATCTGCCGCTTATTACGCTAAAGCCACGAGCACATAAAGCATTTCCAAAGAGACGCTTCACCTACATACCTCGTATATACTCCTTATACACTCTCTGTCGAGTAGCAGTGTAGCAGTAGCAGCACAACAGCACAACAGAAAGTAAAAAAGTTCTCCAAGATTCGAATCTTATCTGCCGCGAAAAACAATAAAGGCGACTCATTGTTCCGGCGTTTTTTCGGCCTGCCCGTGGTGTATAACCCTCTCCTTTGATGCCGCTGCTTCCCAAAGCTGCGTGCTATATACGTACATATGTACTTTTGACACGCTTACGCGAGGAGCTGCGAGGATGTATATATAGTACGCGGGCGCAAGTGCGTGGCGATGGTGCGCACCGCGAGCGAGAGGAAGATAAAGGCTTCGCGGCCCGATTGAGAGATAATGAAGTAACGAGGAGAGGGAAAATGGCGAGTGTGTGTTCTGTGGCTTTATTTGAATTTAATGTGTGGAGGAGAAGGAAACGCATGGAGGGATCTGACGAATGGAGTAGACGCGGAAGATAATAAATTTTGTTTATAAAGAATGCTATGAATCGTTATTATTTGCTCTGTGGTGCTAAATATTTTACGTAGATTAGAATCGTGTCGAAATATCAAAGCATTCTGCAAATAATAGAGGTTGAAAGAAAATTGAATGATGCAGTGCGTAGATAAATACTTACACTGTGAGAATCAATTGGTGCACATTTAAAAAATTAAAATTCTGTATTTTTAAATTGATCAGTAATACTACAACTAAGGTTTGTATTGAACATGGTACTGAGTATTTACTTGTAAGATTAATTTCTTCATTATGATGTTGCTAGAAAGCAGTAGTTTTTTTCAGCTAATAATTTTTCATCAGTAGAGCCGTCATACCTAGAGGTTTATTAACGAGCAAAAACGGGTATGATTAAGACATAGCTAAAGGTTTGTATATTTTCTTCATATTCATTACTAAACAATAATAATTATGATTAATACGACAGCTGTTGTAATGATTTTGAAGTAGTTGATGTGAACTGACTACTGAATTTATACATTGGATCTCTCAACTATAATTAAGTCATTTTCGCGATCGGCTGTTCAATCATGGTAGTAACTACTTACCGTAAAAGGTGATAGAGAAAGGTGCCGTCAAATTTACAAAGTAATGTAATGTAATTTGATTTTATTATACTTATAATGACTCCAATATTTTAATCAGTTCAAGCTGTTGCGATGTTCATGTCAGGCTTAAGAAAAATAAAAATATCAAAGATATTTAAATTATAATAGGGTAAGATACCCAATTACTGACCCATTAACGTGTTCGTTGGCCCTTCGATATTTTCTATAAAAAGTTGAAAAACATTTTATATGCGATTTAATAATAATTTAAAAATCGCACCAAAAGAACAAAACGATGATAACTCAAAATTCTGTTTTTTTAAAACCAAGAAAATAATATAGTTCTTTTATGAGATAAAATTTTTCACTCAAATTTTTTTATTATATTGTAGTTTCTAAATATTTTTAAATAATTTTCGAAGCGTTTGAAGAACTTTTATTTTTATATGAGCTATTTTGTATACAAGTCTATACGTAGATGAAACTTCGATTAATATTGTCGTTAAAAATTCCTTAGCATTTTGACAAATAAGTAAAGCATCAGATTGATGTTCTCCATCTATCAGTAAAAGAATCCATTTACCCTATTTTAATGTAAAAGTAATGATTCGTTATTATAAAACATGACTAAACTATGTGTTACTGACAAAAATAATGATAATTATTGTAAAGTAAAATTGACGGCGAATATAATAACGTTAAATTGATAATAAATAAATATGCAGTGCTAAAGTGATGCAATGTATTAACTACAGCGTTATGAAAGAAAGAGAACCAAATTAAATCGGCTACGCGTAAAGGTTGAGCATGTGTTCTTTGTCTCAAGTGCATTTCCCGAAAGAAGGTTGTAAAAAAAGGGCCAACTTTAGACTCTCGTATGGTTCACATCGTGTGACTATTAGGGAAAGCATCGTCTTTTTAGCCTAAATGCGTCACAGGAATGTAACGGCTAGGCATTAGAATAAATATAATTTTGAAAGTTTAAACTGTGATTGAATTATTAATTTCTCCTCTCGTGAATCCTGCTTTGTGTCGGAACACTATTGAATCAACTCAAATACACATTTATTTCTTGACTATATTTCCCTTCTCAGGAAGCTTACTCCATTCACTCTAATCTATTCAAGCACAACGCGCACACGGCACCGACAAAACGAAACAGACCACCAAACCAAAGCACAGTAAATAAAACACGAAGCCCTCATCGTTCTATCGGCAGCATTCAAATCCTCGCTCTCGTTCCTCCGCTACTATACACACAGTCCAATGTCGACCAGTGCCGATTCCTCCCCGAGATACGATGATAAATGCCGCGCGACTCGCCGTGCGCTCTTCCTACATTAGAATCGCGAGCTAGCGCGGGCGCATAGATATATCCCCGAGATCGAGGATTAGGATCCAGATCCAAATCCAGACGCGCCGCAATTACACGTGCACAAGCCCCAGATGCTTTATTCGCGCAGATAGCTATCGGACGCTCCCGTGGATGTGTCCCTTAGTGCCGTCTAATTAACTCCGCTCTCGGGTGCATGCGCGGGGCTTTTTATAGGCGCCGAGACGCGAGCTTCCGCGCTCGGATTTCGGGGATTATTTACGGGGTTGAGAGGGAGTTTATGAGAGAGAGAGAGAGAGAGAGAGGGAGAGAGCGTGGAGGAAAGGAGGCGAGGAATAATGGCGTTGGAACGCTAATTGATGGGTCTATTTTTGAAGGTATAGATAAGCGCGGGCGCGCTGGGTAGTGAAGGATTGGCGAGAGATGAGGAGAACGATTGTGTGGTGGCATTTTATGAAGTTGTGCAAGAGTGAGTTGAAGAATATGAATTGTATGGAGATGGAGTGCTTTTGAGATTTTAAACTGGTGGTGTTGAATTGATAGTGGATTTTAAAGGTTGGCAGATGAAAGAGTTATTTCGGGGATATTGAAAATTAACTTCCTACTTATTAACAGTTTAATTCATATTTACATTGTTTTTGTGTAATTTTGTATGAAAGTGTTTTGGATCAACGATTAAAAACCTTAAGTCAGATTTCCAAAATGCAAAATATTCTATACGAGAGTTGAGGTAAATAAACGATTGCTCTGGTTGACGAATAAGGAGCGACTGACTTTATTTTGTCGAGAAATGCCGTTCGGAGCCTAAGCCTTCTGGGCTACATGCACACACATATATTATATATGAAACGAATACAATATATATTTACATTTATTCAGTTGTTTATTCCATAACGCTTGATCGATTTCTTATCTCTAGTCAACCGTTGTATATATGGGGCCTGCGGCGGCTCAGTCGGTAGAGTGTCGGATTCCCACGCCGGTGACCCGGGTTCGAATCCTAGTCTCTGCCGATTGATACAAGCACCTCTGTAAAAATTACATGTGCTTTGTTTACAAACACATCGCAGACCCCCGTCGTCGATTAGCACCACATGGGAGCACAAACATGGCGACGTTAAAAAAAAAAAAAAAAAAAAAAACCGTTGTATATAAATATTGCAGTCTCGTCTGGCAACTAAGCTCACGCCATTTGTGAATCTGATCGTGGTATCGTTTGCGAATTCCACCTTCTTTAAATTATATTCAATTACTACTCGGAGACAAGCTTTGGATCACTCGCGCTTCAGAGATGGACGGATAATTTTTGCAAAAATTCTTAGCTAACGTAACCTCTCCTACGTCGAAATCCTCTGTCCTTCTACCTTTATAATTTTTTATTTGTACTACTTGATTCATTTAAAAAATTTCTCTAATATTTGGACGCAACAACTGCAACGGTGTATGTAGTTTGCGATTGAACGATAATTTGGCAGGTTTTTCGCCAGTAGTCACATGATCATGTGCTTAATACCTAATTTCTTAAAATATTCTTTACATTCTTCACTTTTGTGTTCCCGAATCAGTAACTACATTCGTCGGCAATCTGTGAGTTCGGAACATAATTTAAAATAATCAATGGGTGCCTCAGCTGATATATTTCTTACAATAAACACTTCGTACCACTTTGAGTTCGCCCATCCACTAGTAAACAATATGTATGCCGTAAATGACCCTGCTAATTCCGCATAAATACTCTGCCAAAAGCAGAGATTATCTACGGTTTCCAATTAATTATTATTGCCGGACCACCATACAACCGACTTTGCCAAACTTTTCATTTTAACAATTCCAAAGTGGCATGTGATGTAATTCATTTAAAACATATCTTTGTAATTTTAATGGGACTATTACCCGTTGCCCTCACAATAAACAACCTCTCTCAATTGAAATTTCATCTCGTCGTAACGCGTATGGTTTTATATCTTCTTAGCAATTTTTAATTTTACGCCTTGGCCATCCGCTTTTTACCATTCTTTTAACTAACACTAGTGTATTTTCTTTAGCATTTTCTCTTCCTACTGCTATAAAATTTAAACAAGTTATATTGCTTTGTACTACATTGTGCAGATATTTGAATACCGTCTGAATCAAATTTCTCTGTTTCGCTCTCGTTATTTTTGCACGGTAATCTCGATAAGGTGTCTGCAACAATATTATCTTCAGATCGTATACACTGTACTTTGTAATTAATTGCTGCTGATAAGAATGTCCAATTTTGCAATCGACTTTCTGCTATTTTCGGGTTCGAGAATTCTAGCTAAAGGTTCATTATCGGTTCTTAATGTAAACTCTCTTCCGCTATCGTAGTCGTAAAATTCAGCCTTCTTATCGATTTGCGAATAATATTCCTGAGCTTATGTTAATCTTTTTGACACAAAAGCTACTGGTTTCTCGTCTTCTACATACGGTTGGCTTATATACGCTCCTATAGCTATTAGTGATACATCACTCGTTAATATTAATGATAACGAAGGATTATAATTTGCTACAATTTGTTTTAGAGTTTTTTTTACTACTTCACACACTTTGTCACATCTTTCATTGCATTTAAAGTCTTTTAAATTGGCGCACTCGTATAATGGAGCTAATTCTCCCGCTCGATTTTTAAATAAACGACAGTAATAATTCATTTTTTCGAGCAATAATTGCAATTCTTTTACATTCGACGGTATTTTCATTCCTGATATAACTTTATATTTTTCAAAATCTATACTTACCTTATTTTTACTAATTTTATATTCTAAATGTGTGATCTCGTTTTTAAAAACTCACATTTATTTTTGCGTACTTTAAAACCACACTCTTTTAATTTTGCTAATACTCGATCTAATTTTTGCAAATGTTCTTTTATTGTTTTTTTCCGAAACTACTATATTTTTAACGGGAATTAATATACTGGGAATCCCTTTTAAAGTTTTTTCCATTTTCATTTGGAAAATTTCCGGCTCGAACCGACTCCGTATAGAAGATATAGATATCTAAATAATCTTTTATGCGTATTAATCGTTAACAATTCCTGTGACTCTTCGGCTACCGGTATTTTCCGATATGCGTCTTTTAAATCAATTTTGCGAATGAACCTCGCTTGTAATTCTACAATAGCATGATCAAATGTTGGTGGATGGAGCCTTGCTACTAGTAATTGTGGGTTTATGGTAACTTTAAATTTTGCCCAAATTCGGATATTGCCGTTCGGTTTTATTACGGGTAGAATTGGCGTAGGCCATTGGCTCGTTTCGACAGGTTTTATTATTCCAATGTCAACTAATCTACGTAACTCTTAGCGTACTCTAGCTTTTAATGCGAATGGTATCGGTCGAGCTAACTTATATATTGGTCTGCTATTTTCTTTTAGGAATAATTGATAGATCCTTTCGTAAATGATCCTTTCGTTGGTGCAAATATTTTCTCATGTTTTTCCAATATTCCTTTTTAACATTTTACTGGTACTATCTTTTTCACTCGTTGCGTTTCCATCGCGTGTACTTTTAATTCTGTATAAAATGACCATAATTTTAGTGCTTTTAACCATGGTCTCCCGATAATTGGTGGTCCTTGCGATTTTGTCTCGTATACATCGGTCGAAATTGAAACACTATTTGCTTTAATTGTTACTCGTTGCAACATCCCAATTGGTTTCGTAATCGAATCGTCGTAATTAATAAACTCAATATCTGCGTCTACCATTTCAATATTTTGAAAATACTTTTCTTCAAAACACTCGGGTATTATAGACATAGCTGCTCCGGAATCAATTTCCATATAAATTATTTCATTATTTATTTTGACCGCTAAAAAATTGTAGCTCGACTTTTGCTTTTCCCGGAACGTACGTTCTTAAACTATATATTGGGCGCCTGTCGGGTTCCGGAAACATCTCGTTTATTTCGCGCGTAATGCTATCAATATCTCTTTCCTCGTCGTGTGTATCGAGTTAACCTATTTGCGCGCTTTTATTTTCACGCGACTTATACGTATTCGAACGCTGGATACATGCACAGCTAAGATGCCCGCGTCATTTACAAATATCGCAAGTTTCTTTTCTGTATCTACAGTCGCGCGCGAAATAATTCGGCTTGGCGCAACAATAGCAATCGCTTGTGTAGCCGGGAGCTGATGGTGATTGTTGTTCCGCTGGGTGTCTCGAGGTCTTCGAGAAGGTCACTCTGCCTCGCCTCGCCGTCGAGTAGTGTTGTTGTTTGCTCCGGGCGGCATAGTTTCCATTCGCCGGCACACTGTTCGCCTTATGTAACTCTTCTTCTCTTCTTGGGTCACCTTCTCAATCGCTCCAGCTTCTTCTAGTTTTTCCGCTCCACAATTTGCTGCGAGTGCCTTTTTTAAAGCTGATTCAAATGTAGGTTTATCGATTTTTAGCAAATCTGCTTTGATTGATTTACTCTTTAACCCTACAATACCCAATGGCACAAAGAGTTAAAAAAATATTTTACAAAATTTAGAACAAATAACAGTTGAAAATCAAGCTTATTTTATCCATCATCCACTATAAACAGAAATAATCAAATAATCTCTTGAAAGAAGTTATCAGTCTGCAGCTTACTTCACTACAAGACATTACCTATATAACTTTATTTATTTTATTTACAACAAATGTTTATATCAAAGGCAGATAACTTATCGCATACCGCACATCCTACGTCAATTAAAATTTCAGGATTGTATAATATAAAAGAGTAAAATACTAACAATAATACTACATCTTAATTAATATATTATATGATATAAAAGAAAAAAGGTAGATAATTTATATAACTACGAACTTTAAATTTGGAAGATCTTTATAGATATCAAATAAATCTCTTCAAGAATGTCACACTGATAGAACGATATCGTAATACTTTTCTACGTAATTTTTCAGTTACAATATAAAAAATCCTGCTCATCAACCATTATCATTCAAACTGCTTTTCCCTGCTAAAACAAATCAAAATATAACCCTCTTAAACCTTTAAACTTTCAATTTAATTTTTCAATCTTCCTCATCACCAATAAATTCCCCCGCCCCTACAGCAACCAACCTCCACGCACTACACACCCAACTCATCCCACATACCTATGCACATCCGCAATCCCCCAGAGAACCAGCCAACCTCTTTCGCTCTCTTACCTTCTCGCTAAAAACAACAACAAAAAGAACCGCTCACCTCAAAAATCCAGACACACACAAGCACTAGACGAGTTTCGCTCCTGCAGCAGCGCGGCGCCCGTGATTGGCGTTAATATCGGAAATGGCTCCCGGCTCCCGCGCGCAGCGGGACCACGCGCGTGTACACACACACGCACACGCACATATAAGAAACCCACGGGGGAAAAAGTCAGGCGGCGGCGGCATCGCGCAAAGCAGAACGGAATCAATCGGGTGTATATACAGAGCGTACGGAGTATATAGGCGTCCCATGGCGTGCAGTAGCAGCAGCAGCAGCCGACTAAGAGATTACTCTTTTTTTTGCTCGCGAGGCCGCAGCCCGATGTCAAGTATAGCGCGTCGAGCTCTTGGCTTTCCCGGATGGCGCTTGATCGTATTCGTCTTCATCCGGTTTTTAGGAGTGTACGTGTGTGTGTGTGTATGTGAGGAGGCTGATGTCGGGGGCTCGGCTCCAATCATTTTTCTTGATAGTCCCACGCGAGCCTGGGAGTGTAGGTTGGGGGTAGAGGATGCTTTTTGTGGCTGGAGGTTAAGAGAGGAGAGGACTGAGGGGTGACATGATGTAGAAATGTTGAGATGAAGGGGTGGTGAGGAGGTTGATTAAGTACAGAAATGAGTTCGGGTCTTGATGATAGAATGTGATCACTGAATTATGATGTGCTATATTATTTTTCCATGAAGTATATTCCACGTTGTTCGAAATATTAATAAAGTTTTATTCGTAAATGTATACTAAAATTAGAATTTTTAAATTGTTTTTTTGTTTATTTATTTATACATCTAATATTTTTCTGATTAGTTTATATTATATAAAATATTTATTTTAAATGTTTATATTATCATAAATTTAATAATGTTAAATATATTTGTGTCTAAACTATATAAATAATTGTAAAATCTATTATTGATCAGATCGTGTTTGCGTTCATATCAATGTTTATGTATGAAAGTTCTATAAAATAGATAAAAGCCATTATGAAATAGCTTGAGGTATAGTTGTTAATAATTGCAATTCAGTATATCTATGTAACATTGAGATGTAAACACTTAGACTTAGGAACACTTCGTTTGATTCTTGTTTGTCCCGTTCGTTAAAAAATAAAGTAATATTTTAAGCGAAAACAAACATTGCACGAAACAGTTGAACAATATTTCGAATATGAAAATGCATGGACGAGTACAAATTAACGAGTACAATTATCATATGTCCGCTGCTAAATATAGATGGTATTATTATTTGCTTACAACAGAACGCGTGTGCGATCAATTGTTGCAATACGTAGTGATTAATTGGGCGCATTAGAGTAATTCATATTTGCGCTGGTCAAATAATTAAGCATCATGGACGTTTTCAATTTTGCTAATTAAGCTTTGAAGCATATTTCTTTTATTCACATATTGTTATTTCATACATTTTTAATTGTTCAATTGGCTTTTATGGTTAATGGATTGTCAGCGAATTATCTAACTCTTTGAATAAATTTACATCCAAATGTTTGCAACGTTTAATTGTTATATACATATATAGACACCTTTAGGTATAGTATTATAAGATTAAAATCTTTGAGTCAATTATGAAAAATAGGGTACCCGAAGTAGTTACGGTCAGTATAAAGATTACTTTAAGCCACTTAGGTGCCATTTACAAATTACGTCACGCTGCTTTTGAGAATTTTCGTAATTTGTAAATAATCCCTCACTTGTTTCTGCGCATCTTGTAGCCAAATTTTTATTTTGAAACATCTTAAAGTCATTTTTATGTTAAACGCATTTTATTTCTAATATGTTTATTTACTGAAAAATTAGCATACAAAAATAAAAAATGTCCAGATTAAAGTTATACATACGTGTTACCAGTAGAAACGTTTCACGGATCAATATATATAAAATTTTAATTTTTCGAAATATAATATTGTTTTCGTGTTTGACTAAAATTCTTCATTTCGATCTAAAGTTACTGTAAAGAAACCGCAAAACATTAAACTTACGTTCGTAACTGCTTCCAATCCATTCGAATATTGATCAAAATTCTATACTTTCATTGAAATGAAATCCAAACCCACCTCTAAAGCTTCTCACTCCCACTTCCCACCTTCGCCATTCTAACGGCCGCAAAAATTCTCGCCATTTTCGTCGTCGCGCGCGCGCCTGTGCACACACCTGGCCACGTCCACCCGCGCGCAAAGCTCGCCGCCCTCATCAGCATTCACCTCGCCCTGCTACACGCTACTCGCCACCAAAATCACTGCTACGCGCATACGCACACCCGCGCGCACAGAAATCCGCATTAGTTTTCACGTCGCATCGCGCTCGTTGCCAAATTCGAGAAAACGAAGAGCCCGCGGTGGTATAGCGGCGTAACGAGCGCGCGGCGCCCGATCAAACGCACGTCTCGCCTACGCACGCGGCATCTCGCTCGTATGTATATATACAGTGATAGAGGGCTAGAGAGAGGAGTAAAAAATGAGGTAAAATGCGCAGCGCGCACCGCGCGTGATGAGCATCGGGCCGATTGCATTGTGCGTGTCTGTGAGTATGTGGTTCGGGAGGTGAAGAGAGAGAGAGTGAGAGGTGGAATATTGTCAGAGTAGCTCGAGGTTGTATCGTAAGAGTGACGACGTTTTATTGAGCCACGGCGTGGTCGAGGAACGTTAGCGCGATATACGTGCACGGGTGTGACCGAAGCGTGTGCGCAGTTGCGCGACTTTGATCTTTGTCTCTTCGCGGTAGGAGAGATATGTACTATACTTTTGATTTTTCTAGGCGTGATTTTGATGGTTCACGGGGCGCGCATCTTTAAGGAGGATTCGACTTTTTTATTATCGATCGACATGATTTTTTAGAGCCGTTTTATGGATGTCGGCGACGGCGCTCTTGCAATTTTGAACAGTTTGTAACTGTAGTGGAGGTGTGTAGAAAATTTAACTATTCATGATTGTTGTACAATGTACATTATGGGAAGTGATTTCTGTAAATTGATTATGATTGATGCAGAGGTTAATTGATTAAGATAGATCCCAAGTGGTTGTTACATAATAAATAAATTTGTGAGATGGGCTTGAAATTGATTGTGTTCGCCGTACCGACAAGATCTGTTACTACTGAAAATGTAGTAAAACTAAAATTCGTTTTTTGAGCGAAATTGTTTGAATCGATATAGAAAGTTTCCACCAGTTTCTATATAAAATAATTGACTAAAGTTCTTTTGAATTGCATTACCATATAATCCCAATTAATATTTTCATGTTCTCAAAATACGCTTATCAATAGTAAAATTCTGTTTAAATTTTGATACTCGATTGCTACAGTTATCCTCGCATGCATAATCATAAATGATCTTTTCTTCGGTATTATGTCATGAATTCTGTCATCCGGAATGATTGTAGATATATATTATAGTTCGATTAGATAAACGTAGGTATGTATCTTTTGGGTTGCTTACTTTCGTTATTTGGACGGATCGAAAAATGTAAGGTTTACAAACGTTTTTATTTATTATATTTCTATACGGGACGAACCCTTTAACATTTTTGACCCATATTATCACCTATTAGAGAATAAGGGGTGTTATGATTCTCGAACGTGGCGGTGAAATTAATATCTGGCTAGTAATTGAAAAACAAGAAAGAAGGAAACGGAGGTTAATCAGTGAGAATAAGGTATACATTTTTACCACTAAACGATACACGTCATAATAGTAGAAATTTATTATCGCATTTGTTATAACGATTGATTGAAAAATGATTGTGCTGCGTTGATATTATATATTATTCAGTAGTTCTTATATAGCTATAATGAATGATATGGGTAAAGTTGAAGTCGATTGGATCTATTATTTAGAATTTCGCAAGTACAACTCTTAGCATTAAAATTATGAATGTATCACAATTTTCTTTTGTCTTCCAAGTTACTTCTCACTTAAGACCATTATAAATTTGAGAGATAGTCTTCGCTATTGGTCGACCAAAATCATCAATAATTAAAAAATGCATTGTTCAACTCTTCACCACTTTCTACATTATCATCAGGTTCATCAAAGTAGCTCACTCCAATCCCACTTCCAAACTCCACACTCCCCATCCTTCAAACTCATAAACAGCTGCTCAATCCACCACCACCACCACGATCATCAACCACCGCGATAACCATACCTCGCATACCTCCTCGCGTTCGACTCGCTCTCGAAGCGCCCGTACCTCACGGCGGCGTCGGCAGGTACAAACGCTCGCCGATACCCAGTCGCAAAGGACCACTAGAGAACTCCGGCACTGCAGGCAAGGAGCTAGGACCATCGCGAGGACTACACGATCAGAGGAGGGAGCTGATGTGGATGGCCGCGTGCGCGCCGCTCCCGCGTCAAAGGGCGCGGTGTTGGATTACCGAATGTGTGTTCGGCGCTGCTGGTGTCGCGTCGCGTCGTAGAGCGACGAGAGAGAGACGGAGAGAGAAAAAAAGAAAGGAGTGTATATGTGTGTATAGACAGACACACGCGGCTCGGCTCGCTTTCGCACAGGGGCCGTTTGTAGCGAAGCCGCCGCCGCGACGCGTAGCACATCCGCCGGCACGGGTAGACGTGAGAGAGAGAGAGAGAGAGAGAGTCTGGTGGAGGAGGGAGCGGATCCTTTTCGCGGATTCTATCCTCTAGGACAATGCCGCGGCTAGCAGCGCGCGCGGCGCTTGGATTCTGTATGGGGGTATGCGCGAGGGTCGGGGTGTACGGTGTGGTGTATACTTCGTAAGGATGTAACGTACGATTTGGATGTTTCTTTAGGTATAATAGCTCTTATGGAATGGTTGTAAGTGTTGAGGAGGTTCCAAAGTCAATTTGACATTTGAAATTTAACGTTTCAAGCCTTACAAGTCGAACGATAAGTAATTGGATTGAAAAAAAAGGTTCTGTCGGTATTAATTCATTAGTTAAAAATAGTAAGCTGATTTATGTAATAGATTTAGTTTTTTTAGAATTAAATTATATTTCAAAAAGTTATAGCATTCTAAAGTTCCTTTATGCCGTCACGATCATGAGAGCCGTAAGGGTGCCGTTTTATGATCGGGACGTATGACAGACAGTACGACAGTGTCGTAGATGTTTTCAATAAAACTTTAGAACTATGGATTTGGAATCAACTTTAAGATGTATTAAGTAAACATTTTAACCACTGCTTCCAGTATACTCCAACCCTTGTTCGTTGCCTCCGTCGACGACATACGACACATGCAACACTCTCGTACTACATATACATCTGCATTTATATCTGCCAATTAGTTGGAATTACATATCGTCGACTCCGACTGAGGAGTTACGAACTCAGAATCCACTTGGTAGCAGTACCAACTCAACATCCACTTAGTAGCAGTATCCAACTCAGAAGGTGCTTGGAAAATGTACTAACTTAAAATTGCTTGGAAAATGTACCACTTTCAGACATAAAAGTTTCTTCCCGAATTTAAGATGGTACCACTGCCGAAAGCTTTCATAATTTTAGTTAAGACCATATTATGGATCCCTATATTCCTATGCTTTAATAATTTTGTGTATATTTGATCAAGGATTAAAGTTTTCTGCAGTAGTGCCAGCTTAAATTCGGCTTCAGTCGGCTTTAGAGTTGATACCTTTTCTTAACGAACTCTCAGTTGGTACCTTTTCATTCGGAGGCAGGGAATTATGTAGACCCAATTAAGTCAAATCAAGTCATCATTGTTCTTTCTTATAGTGTAATAATGCACCATTATACAAAGTTTCAAACAAATACTTTGATGTTTCGACGAATGAAATTAGAACAACCTCTTGAGAGTCACTTTCTTCGAATGTCATTAATTTGTATAAACGTTAAACTATTTCCTTGAAACTTTGCATAATGTTGCTTTAATATTATAAGGAAGAGCAATGATGTCTTGATTTGCTGTAAATACAGGCAAATTGCGTTTTAAGCACATTGTTTATCTCAGTAGTAATTCTTGGTGTTTTGATCAGAAACTTCTCAAATCGTTTGACGAAGGTCAACTCAGAAAAATATGATAAGGTCATACGTATACAGCTACAGGCAAGTCTTGTCGCATTTAGTATTTGAATTAAGTAATTGTAAAAAGATAAAGTTGCTTTAAGTTGAATTTTGGTTTATAAGTTTAGTAATAAGGTGAGCAAAAAACGTATCACTTAATTTTTGCAGCTAGATACTTACCTATCGTCGTAGAATCACTATCACATTTTCACTTTTATATTTCTGTTCCATTCCGTAGTCGCTATTATTACTTATAAGTATACATTAAGCCATCGAGTAATATAAATTTGCGAGTCCAATAACAGAAAAAAAAAGAACAACCGGTCCCCAAAATATCATCGATCAAGCGGGCCTAACTGCAGGCCTGTAAAACTTACATAGTCTCTCCTCCGACGGCTCCTAAATCACATTATTCTTTATGAATACCCGATCGCTTATTTATACATCGAGCGCACTCACGTACCCATACACACACGAAGCCAAGCACAAAAGGAATATACGCGCAAGCAGCGAAGAAAGAAGGAAGACGGCTGCACATGTAATGAGCAAAAGAAAGACTCAGCCCGAGTGATAGAGCCGGAGAGAGCAAGAGAGAAGGAGAAAGTGAGCCACAGGCCGCAGCCAGTGGGCAGGGACAAACGAGCAAAACGAGCGATAGCCTATACACATGAAAGGCCACACCGGCGCCGACTGCGCGTATGTATATATATATATATATATATATATATATATATATATATATATATATATATATATATATATATATATATATATACACACGTATATACTTCGTATATGAAAGGGGGACCGCCGATTCGCGTACGTAATGCATGAGCCGCCTCGTGTGCTCACCTGTCCCATCGGAAATTTGGATTTATGCGCGGGCGGCTCGATGCGTGGGGCCCCTGCCTTAGCCGCAGCCGCAGTCGCAGCCGCGGTTGCAGTTGCAGTTGCTCCGTGCACGCGCGATTATTTATGTCCGCGTCCATGTCCGCGCTGGGAGGTTTTTCGGAAGTTCCTCCTCGGCTGACCGTCGTTGCATGGCAGTAGTATTATGCCGACGGTTTGTGGTGTGTGTGTGTGTGTGTGTGTGTGTGTGGCTGTCTTCGGGCGGTGCTGGCTAGTTGGCTCGATTTTGGCTTTTGCGCCGTTTGTTTTGCGGCCTGACGTTATGGTTCGCGAGTTACTGTGTATTGTCGAGGGCTTTCTTGGGTATGGATGGGGATGCGAGTGGATTAGAGGATGGGGCATTAGAATTGTTTTATGGATGGCTTGGTGTTGTTGGGAAATTCGTTATTCAAATTATTTGAAGACGATGGTCTTGTTTAGTTAAATTCACGTTGAAGCGATGGTTAGTGTATTGTGGTGAAAGGGTTTCATTAAAAATTGTTGGTAAGATTGTTTTGGTGGTAAATAATGTTGAGCTGGCATCCCCGGAAAAATTATACTTATCTTGTTAAACAGTAAAAATAGGTGAGGATATTATAAAAATCCAAAATTTAGTATTTTCATAGGCTTATTCTGGAGGTGCAATTTGAAGATCCGTGAAAAGTAACTGTAGTTGATAGTACAAGGAGAGCAAAGGTAATAATGACTACTACACGGAGAGCAAAGGTAATAATGACTACTACACGGAGAGAAATTGTTCAGTCAATTTTACAGAAACGGTCTGGAATTTTTACCAAAACGTTTGGTAATTTGGTCACATACTGATATTTAGTAAATTTTATAAAACAGTACTGTAATTTTTTTAACGATTTTAAATCGTTTTTAAAAAAAAATGCTGCGACTGTGCCCTCGGCACGGGAGGCAGATCACTTACCGTTGCGCCAACACTGTTTCATACCAACAGTCCTTCTTATCGTTTTCATAAGTTACGTTATTCAAAGCCAACTGATGATACAAGTCTAAATATATCTTAGAGAAATGGTAATTATTATGTTTATAAATTAATTTAATCAAAACATTTTAAAGTAACTATTTAGAAGCTGATTACTGCTAATAAAACGTTAATAATGCTAAGAATGTGTGTTTTAATCATCGCATTTTAAGGTTATGTTTTAGCTGACGACGGAAAAACCTAAAAATTACTGTACTGTCCAGTAAAATGTACACATTACAGTAAAATTTATCAAACATACAGTAAAAATTACCAAGCGTACAGTAAAATTTACTAGAAAGTTTGGTAATTTTTTTATTTTTACAGTCTGAGATCAAATTACTGTAAGGTAAAAGTACCAGTAACTGGACACTTAACGGCAAACGAAATATATGCGTTAATATATAATGCTAAATTTAGCACTATACTAGATGATTTTGTATCCTACTGAAAGACAATATTATTGTCTATCAAATTAACCTCATAAACTTAATTTACACTTTATTACAAGAAATATTAATATAAATGTAAGGTAGACTAGTGCACTAGTAGCTGGACAAGCAAAGAACATTTGTCCTAATAACTGGACATCGCTGCCCTAGTACATGGACACGTTTATTTCGGCTTATTTCTATTAAAATAATATATATTTCTTAAGAAAATCAGGTTTGAATAAACAATAACAGTACTATTGTTATATTTTTCGAGTGTATAAGTACTTAGTTGAAAAATTTAAGACTGATTATCACTTGAAAAATATTCTACTCACCTAACCTATATATGTGTCGGCTGATATGTACGCCATAACTTAAAAGTGTCAAATTCAAGACATGAAATATAAACACTAACATTGTTAAAAATTGTATCAAAATATTGACAAAGTAAATAGTAGGACTAATGGTAATCACTTTTGAGAACTTAATTACGCAGAGAAAAGCGTGTTTTGTATAAAAATATGTTTATAATATTGAAATTAATATAGGTGTCCGGGTACTCGGCACTATAGCTTTTATGTGTACTAAGACTGGACACTTGTTTTTTGCAAGAAAAACGATATTTTGGCATATATTAGCATTTTATTTTGATTTATTATGCGATTAAATAAGCTCAGAAAAAATTTGGGCGTCGAAAATAATAGTAAAATATTAAATAACTTCTAATATCAAAAAGGCATATCTTAGCCATTATACAAAATACAAAACTATTTTTTTAGGATACAAATCAAACATTAGGTTTTATAAAAATTTAAATATATGTAGCTGGAAAGTAACAGATTATGATTACATATAATTATTGTCATTAAACGCACTGTAATACCCGATATAACATAATATTCGAGCTGCTGTCCAGGTACTGGGACGTGTCCAGTCATTGGTACACTTACCTTACTTTTTGGTAAAATTTTCCAAACGATTTGTAAAATTTACTGAATGATTTCTCTCCGTATAGCAGGGGCTGGGACTGATTACGAAACAAAGACTAAAAATGAGAAACAGCATTTTATTATGTTATATATTGTATGTTTTTACTGTTTTTAGAAAACAAGAACGTACAAAATAATATTAATATGAAAATATTTGAGGTTATTTCAGATAGCATTAATTTCATGTAATGATTCCTAGACAGTTAAGGAATAAATCCCTAAATTTATGATTGTATTAAATTTACTATTAGAAAGTTAAGAAAAACTTAAGTATAAATAATATGCAATCATTGTTCTAACCTTACTTTTGTTGCATTTTATTTAATTAAAATTAACCATTTATGATTACTAACAAGATGTATCCAAAATGTTGCATAAAGATTGTTCATACACATCGTCACGACTGTAAGATCATCGTCCACATTTACGGCGAACGAGTTTAGGTACAGTCGTGGGTGGCTGACTCCCGCAGGAGGAACTTGATTACGGGTTGGCGAGATAATTCTAATGAAGATTGCAAGGAGAAAGGGAATAATGTCTGTGTTCATGAATTAGATGCTGCATGAAGCATCGTGCACGAGTAAGATATCAGATAGATGAAGGCAGCAAAAGCAAAGTTGACAGCTATCACAAACATTTTATTTTAACATCTTCAAGTGTTTTATTTTATTTATCTACTTTGCTTATAAAATACAATTATTTCTGACCATATCTAACAAAGCTGAAGAATTTCAGCTAAAAATATATAATGATTGTTATGTTTAAAACAGATTTTTTATTCTCTTATTTTACTCTTTCTTCATCTTCTTCTATTCTTTATTGTGCGCAATTTACTTTGATATGTTAACGAATGAGAAGTGAAAGACATTTTGAATTTGAATGACAACTAATAGTACTATGTTGTAATATACTATGTAATACAAAACAGAAATATATAAATTTCATTGCCATCGACAGCACTTTCTTTATTGTCCGTGAATTCTGTTGAACACTACATTCGCATCATTCAATTGTATATTTAAAAAAGATTAAAAAATATGCTCTTGTTGTTTGGACATGTCAACTAATCCTTCTAGTGTCACTTCTTTGTCGCTCAGGCAACAGAATTAAATTTAACAGCATTAACATCAATCAACCGGTATCAATATCACCGACACATCCCAATTCATCTAATCTCCGTATTTTCCCTGAAAACTCACTCAAAGCAACGCATGTATAACTACACCAATTTCGTACATATATGTAGACCCCGAGGTGCAAACACAAACCCGACGACCTGTTTATATTCGATGTACTCCGTTAACTGACCATTCAGCGTGTCGGTATATCCAGCCTACTGAACATATACGGGATTACTTCATAACCATCGCCACGATAAACATGTACTCCCTAATGCTCTCTCTCTCTCTCTCTGTCTATCTCTCTCACTCTATATATATATATATATATATATATATATATATATATATATATATATATATATATATATATATATATATATACCTCTCTCTTGCTCGTTGTCCAGAGCGAGTGAGCGAGAGAAGCCCCCGAGAGATGAGATCCGACAAGAGTAAGCGTGCACTCGTGTTTGCGATCCATCCTACTGTACAACTCTTGCAGCGGCGGCAGTGCATCGCCGGGGAAATGGCTATGTCTCTCTCTCTCTGCGTATACACAAGAGAGAGGGAGAGAGGATCGGCCAGTTCAGTTGTGGGGGTGGAGAGTAGCCGAGGTTCGTTAGTCGATTGAGTTAGCGCTCTCCCTCTCTCTCTCTCTCTCTCTCTCTCTCTCTCGCTCTCTCTTGCGGTCAGCACTGATTAGAACAAACGGAGCGGCCTACGCGACTCGATTTCGTGAGCTGGTCAGCGGCAGCAGCAGCAGCAGCAGCAGCAGCACAACACAGAGAGGAGCCATCGACCATTCCAAGTATACTCCCCCGCTACGTGTATAAACTCGCGGCCGCTCGCGTATGTACCTCCCGGACATAAATGTGTATATGTCTGTCTATCTGTATATATATATATATATATATATATATATATATATATATATATATATATATATATATATATATATATATATATATCTGTATACACACACGCAGTGTATATGTACAGTAGGAATCAGAGCTTCGGGATTTCGCGTTTCGTTTCGCCTCGGCGGCGTTGCTGCACAGGTGTACCACACAGAGAGCGAGAGAGAGAGAGTTGGAAAAGAGAGAGATGGAGGGAATAGAACTACTGGACGTGAGGCGAATGGTAGTGGATATATACGGAGCGCTGTAATTGACGCGATACATTCTATGAGTTTGCTCAGGGCAAATGCGAGCCGCGGGCTACTTGCTTTTGCGCCGCACGCGTTGCCCCTTTGCGCGGCGCTGTGTATGAATGGACACACCGCGAACTCGCTGATTACTCGCTGCCAAGCCGCTGCTGCGCTGGACTTTTCCTAGTCTTTTTTTCAAAAATTTTTTTTTTTGTTAGTTGGGAGTGTTTGCTACTGGTGGAGAGAGCGCGACGCGAGGTGTGTACACGGATTTAGAAGATGTGTGTCACGTTGGTCCGGCGGGATTTGTTGGGAGGTGAGCTCAGCTGATTGTTGTTTGCGGCTTTTGTTTGGGATTTGTTGAGGGATTTGTATAGTTGGGAGGATGGTGGCGCGCGATTGTCTGCATGCGGAAATAGCCAATCAGTTGTTGTGTTGGAGTTTTTGGTCAGTTTTTGGATAGTCATGATTTTTGTGTTTGAAATCATGATAGTTTATCGAAGTATCGTGCACTGATAAATATTACTCCAAGAAAACTGTATTGTAATTTATTACAATCTCGATATCGCAAGAATTTTTTTAAAAAAAATTATTTTAAAATAATATTGAGCTTACTTTGTAGTTTCATGATGCTAAATTAATAACTTTTAATAACTTTTGTATGTGTATAGTAGCAAGTCGCGCCTGTTGATCTAATATATTTAATTATGCAAAAGATCACAATTCCGGTCTTGAAAAATAAAATTAATTTACATTTTTTAAAATATATAAAAGATTGTAAGGTTAAAAAATGACGGTCTTACGTCGTCTACTTGCTTTTATGCGTTTTCTGCGCTCCCCCTATCAAAGAGCCATGCAAGTGCGTCACTGCTCTTCGGCTCCGGAAGAAAGGTCGGCCATCTTTCTTTTTCCTCCCCCTGTGTCCTTTCATTTTCTCCCGCACTCTCTTGTCTCTTATCAGTCTAGGTAGTTTGAAGCACTTTTGTTTCCACCCTTAATTCTCCGTACTTTCACTCTTTCTCGCCTTTCGCATTCTACTCTTATTAACACTCATTTATTTGTATTTTAGAATTTTTCACTCGTTAATGTTGATTCAAGAAGTTGTTTCACATTTGACTGCATAAAAATTAATATTTTATTGTTTAATTTAGATATTGATGCTACCAGTCTAAGATTATTGACAGAGTTTCGCTCTTGAGAAAAGGTTTTACCAGATAAATAGGTAAATAAATAAATTATTATAGTTACTAATTATAATTCAACATCGTTTTAAGCAATTGATTAGGCGCTCTTTTCATGCTTGAGTACGATATGCTGTTCTCTATTCGAGAGGTTAGAGCTAATCAAATTTACAGAAATCAAAGGATGAAGAAGGTTCAAATTATTGTTAATAATTGTTGTAATTTATCTTATTATTTTATTGAGAGGAATATCATCTAGATAAAAGTCTGAATGGTCTATTCGTTATTATTGGTACCCACATTTTTACAGATACGCCAGCAGTATACTTTTATCTTTATATATATGGATTTTGATAATAGGTATTTGCAAAATAAATGATTTTAGAATAAATAAAATAGAGAATTCAAATTTATCCTTTTCAGGACGAGAAACTTTTGTGATTCAATGTTTACAAACTGAAGGTCTCCTAGGTCGTTAAATACAAATCAGAACTCAAAATATCTAAATTTAAAATAACTGATCTAATATGGCTGACAAAAGGATTTGATGTTTCCTAATTATGAATTTTAATTATTATGTAGTATAATATTATTATGTAACGTATTATGTAGTATGAATTACAATATTAGTATTCAGGTAAATTTTTCATAAATCTATTTACCGTATTGGATACGCCATTTAAAATAAACAATTTTGTTCAACATATTGGTTCCGTCATTTTGAATTTTGGAATTTGGATATCGGATTATAATTCTATGAATTCAAAATTTCAGTTTACCAAATTTAATAAGTTCTCATTTGAGTAACGCAAAGAAAATGGGCTGGTTTCTTTAGGGACCAGCCATCCTGAAAGAATTATATATAAATAAACTGGGAAAATTTTCGAAATATGGAAAACCTGATAACAGTTTGTGTGTTTGCATTAGTTTAACGATTTTAGCGAAATTAACAAACAAAATGTGCTATTTTCAACTTAATATTTCGAAAACATTGGTATACCAATATTGATTTTTGTTCAGTATTCAAATTGATTAAAATTATGTTTTATTTCTGAAAATACCTGTCATTCATATATTTATTTACCAGTTTTCATGAAATTTTCGATTAATATTTTGATTCCATTCTATTATTAAAAAGCTCCATTACGAATATTGTTATGTCGATAATCGAAAGTATTGTAATTCTAACCAGGTTAAATTTCAAAGGAGAATATTCACCCAAGGAAATATCTGTCATTTTCGTCGATTTATCCGATAGAGCTTAAAGGTATTATTAACAATTTTCTACGACCCTCTTTCATGACCAAACACAGTTCTACAATCTAAGCTGCGTCGTAACCATCGTCAACATATCTTCCAAATCCAAATCCTCCATTCAACTTCTGCTCTCCTATTCTCTTTGTCCCTGCAGTCACCATTAAAATCCGCATCGTCCGAGTGCAGTTACGCGCATATATACAGTGAAGAGTACCGCGGCGGGTCTTTCGAGTGCAGCGCGCGCGCTCTGCGCCATAATCCTCGGTAAGAATATCGCTCGGCGATTGGGGCGCCGCGGCGCTGCATGCGAATCGCAAGTTTGCGAGCTCGCGCGGAGAGAGTCGCAGCGCCACGGCAAACGGAAGAGAGCGCCAATGAGCGAAGCGCTCGGCGCGCCTTTCGGCCAATAAAAAGACCCTTGAAACGTCAAAGATGTGCGTATATATATGTGTGTGGTACTCGCCACCCCTCGAGGGATTTTCCTTTTCTGCGCGACGAGGTGGCTCGGCTTTCTCTCCTTTTTTTTTCCTCTTCTTCTCTAGCTCGGTCTTCTTTGAATTTTGCATCCAGGAGGGGTTAGCGGCAGAAGCGCCGGCGTTTGACAGTGGTAGATTGTGATGTGTGTCCTCCGGGCGGAAGTGTCGATGGGCATTATTCTCGGGTTTTCCTTTGATAATGAAGAATCGTCGCGGCGTTTGATATCTGACTGTTATGTCGCTGCGAGGGGTTTCGAAGACGTGTGTGTATCTAGAGTGCTTGGAGAACGAGTTGTATTAGGGGTGTCTTGATACATGGACAAATATTTTAGGGTTCTTTTCGGATTACAAATAACTAATAATAAAAATTGATTAATTGTAATTTATATTGTGTCTTTATAAGAAAGATTTTTTAAAATAATTTTAACTATTTAATTTAGTAAACTACATCCTTTTATTTATGGATTGAAGTACTTTTTATTTCAGAGTTAAGCTCTTTAATCAGAAGATACCTTTTTGCATCTGAATCACGAATATAACGTAATTATAAACATAGTTTGAGTTTTAACATCATGTTAGGCTTGCCTCCTTGTAATTAACCATTTATTTCGTTAGTATTACTCTTTATTATTTTTTTTCTATTATTTCAATAAGTAGCTACATTCATAATGTACAAAACAAGATAGAAAGACGCGCAATATTTAAATTTCTAACGTTAAAAAATGTAACTTTTTTGACGTACGCAATAATAATGTATTTGAAACTGTCATTTTAGTTAGTATGAAGGTAATGTTTTTTATAAATTTGTATGAAGCTTCATTTTAATGTACAGTAGACCCTCCCGGTACTGTGACTCAAGACACTGTGAATGCAGAACATTTCGTCACTGTGATTTTTTAGGGCCGGATTTATTTATAAGCGGGGCCCCGCGTCCCAACTTTGCGGAAAATGTTTTATGAACAGGTTTAACTTGAAATAATGTGATCGAAAAAGTTTCATACAAAGGTTTATCAACAAAGTTTAATAAAAACGGTTTAAAAATGTAATATAAAATTTTATAAAAAAGAATTATATAATTTTATATAGATTATTGTACATATTTTATTTTTTCAATAAAATATATGAAAGTCAATTGTACTGAGAATATTTGATTAAGAGGATGGTAATGGAGAAAATTATTATTATGACAAAAATATGACCCTAGTGGTCGACACTGATTGACTGGTGCAAATTCATAGTGCTAGGAGATAGCTAGTCCCGAGTTTCACAGTGCCGGGAGATTCTACTGTCAAAATTATAAAAAAAATCCGTTCCTAAAATGAAAAAATAAGCTGCTCGAGAAATATTTACCATAGGGTTAAGAGCCGTTACACTAAATTAAACCAAATAATTTAATTAATTATTTTATTTACAAGGAGAGTATCAGGGCTTTGGGTTTCGGATCTTGCTGAAACGTTGGAATATGTTTTCTTGTACCTCAATCATGAGATATAACTGTATACATTAGTATTACCCATGTACACAATGTTAAAAAATTCATATATATATATATAGATATACTCACAATGTTAACGTTTAGGTACAGGAAAACATATTCTAAAGTTTCAGCAAGATCCGAGACCCAAACCCTTAATATTCTCCTTGTTAGTTATATCAAAATTTCTGTTATATTCAATAAACCTTAAACGCTATTTTTATCGAATTAAATTATTCGTACTTTTAAATCATTAAAATCCTACTATATTTACTTTGCGATGCTTCAAATAACTCCAATTAAATAATTGGTCAATTGAAAGTCCATCAAACAACATACTTTGAATGATAAATTTACGAATAAAACGCGCTTTATTTATATAGTAATTAATAATTGTTAACTTTTAAACCTAGAATTTAGTAGATAAAAAAGTATTTGAAAAAATGTTAATTAAAATATGAAATATAATAGTGTCTAAAATGGTATAAACCATTTCAACGAAAACGTCCAATATATCACGTGTAATCAAGACCCTCCCACAAAAAATGTAAATCTAAGCGAACGCCAACAAAAAACACGAGAAAGTGAGTAATCAACACCAAAATTAGCAAAACCGCCGTAAACTCATTAGCATTCTTGAGGCGAGCTACGAGCAAAATCTCGCAGATCCTTGCTCTCCATATTCCCACACTTTCGGACTTTCCACGCGATGATTCGTGGCTCGGCACGCAAGCAAAATCTGGTGCAATGCACCCGCGAGAATAACAGCCGCAGAAATAGAGTGGTATAGTTATAAATTGTATGCTCGAAGAGAGTTGCTCTGTGTTTAGTAACTAAACTTCAATGTATCTTTTATATTTTAGTTTTCAGAATTGTGAATAACTATGAATTTTATAATGAAAATGTTTATTACAATGCCGCTCTTTCAAACATAATAGTTGAAAAAAACAAAATCAACAATTATTAATTAATATTATAAATATTCACTTAATGGCTCGAATGTTTACTTTATTTCTTAAATATTGATAACTGGTTCCTACAGTAATTGTAGACAATATATAACACAAAAACTATATACTAAAATCATAATGTTTTGTATAAAGGCAATAATTAACAATTAAAACAACAATGTTATTTCAAATACACGATTATAAATTGTAATTCGTAAGATATATTTTAACGCAGGAATACTACAGATGAAAACAAAGTAAAACGTGCAATCAAAAGCTTCGTCAAAGAGTCGAAACGTGTTTTTCCCGTGTCTCCCCAAAAACTCGACGCGCAACTCGTCCAAGCCATCCCATCCGAATTCCCCGTCATTCACTCGCGTGCGCGCGTTTCAAAGTTCGCCACGCCGTGCTTTTGCTCCGCCGCTTATATATACTCTCTAGTTTTCATTCATGCCCAGTCGCCGCTGACCTCGGCTGCCCACATGCGCCCGCCCCGTATATAAACGAATATTATACGGCGTACGCACGCACCGCGCGAGAATTTTTATGATTCTATATGTGGCTTCTGCTCTCGAGGAGAGATACAATGGCTCCGTTGTGCGAACCGGCGTGTTTCCGCGAGGGAATTTTTGATCAAAGATTTTTGATACGGCAAATTTCGCGTGCAATATTGTGGAAGACTTTTAAAGCTTTGTGTTGAAATTTAGTTCATTGAGAGGATTAGTTTGGAGGTCGTAGTAATTTATGATTCTTTCTCATTCATGTGTTTTGCGTATAATGATTAGAAAATATTTATCTTATGCGCTACTTTTACATATATTGTATCTTTTTTGAGGTTACATATACAATAGGTTTTGAAATTTAACATTTCATACCATAAACCTAATAATCTTATATCAATTCTTATGTTGAAAAATCCGTGAGTTCGGTATTGTTAGGCCTTTACGAGTGTTTCCATTGGTTGACAGATTTGCAAAAATTAACTGGAAGAAGATCAATGTTTAATAATAGGAAAGTCAAATGCATACAATTTACGTATGTTCTTAATTTCTATTAGGACTCATCACCATGTGGATTAAAAATTAATAGCAGCCCGTGATACAAGATTTTAACGTTTAGTAAAGTTTTCATTTAACGTAAACCATGGATTAAAGTGAAAAAATAATGTAACATCAATCTTAAGGTATCAACCAAATTGGTTTCTATAACTTTATTTTGGATAGATTGGGCCTCAACTCATCAAGTGAAAAGTACATTTTCTGAGCAAGCTATAATAACACGATACAAATTTCGCACAGTACGTGCTTCCTCTCGCGCTCTTTTTGTTCAATAAAATTTTCAGATAATACTCGCGTCATGCGCGAGTCAAGTCTCGCTCCTTCTCGCTCATTTACGTGCTCGCACACGAACGAGTTCTCGGAAGATACGAATCTTCTTCTTCTCTCGCGTCTGTCCCGAGTACGTGCCTGCCGCGGGTCAACGAGTTGCGTGCGCGCCTTTTCAACGATATAGCGTATACGCGTGCGTGGTTATACGAGTTGTGCGCCGAGCACTTATTTTTATTGCTCGTTTCTGGTGCTGTGGAAGCTCGAGTGAAAAAGCGCCGAGAAGGTATGTACACGAGTGTGGTTCATTACGCGCTGGCGCGAGAGTGTGACTGCGTGAGGCTAATATTTATGGAGGTAGTTAGGATAAGCATCGGAGGAAGTTTTCTATGCTTTTCGAAAGTGAAGTGTGAGCTTTTTAGTTTAATGTGGATGAGCTTTAGCGGCAAACTTGTAAGTTAAATGGATGGAAAATAGTTTTGAAAAGTAAAGATAAATATCGCAGTGTTTCCGTCTAAAGTGTTTGCAATATCTTCCGGGGAGACTAGTACTCAGTCACAACAGCTATTCGATTGAATCGAGATTTAAATCGGGATTAATATTTTACGATTCATTTGAAACGGAAAACTTGACGGCACGATTCACTCTACATACATCAAACAGAACAGTTTTCTGCTGTATATAAAAATAAATTTGCAAAGCTTTTCGATTTATTTTTTAATCGACGAAATTCTTACTCAATTTAATAATAAGTTAACGAAGTGTATGCATGACTGATAAAATATCCTTTGAATTCATTTTTTAATCAATGGAATTTTTTAGTTTTATTGCTTTTTCTTTAACTTTATTACCTTACTAACCTATGGTGTTCATTCTCCTTATCTACTATACGCGCATTAATCAGTTCATTGTATTATTGATAAATTGAAAAGAAAATGATTCGATTTAAAGATGAAAACATTTTGTAAATTTAAATGTGAATCGAGCAAAATTTTTCCCTGCTCAATGCACATTTTGTAATCAAATACAAAAATTGAATCATGTAAAAATTTTGCTGATTCAAATAAATGAAAAGGCAATTATGTAATTCAAAAATGAATCACGTTCACAAGTTTTCTTATTCAAAAATGAATTGCGATTCGTACTTTTTGTTTTATGCGTGAACCGTGACTCTACTTCTCTGTTTCATTGATGCATCATGTTTTAATGTACTTCGCTTTCTTTTATCGATTCACATGAATTGAAAAAAATGATTCGGAATTGGATTCCAGACACCCGATTCGCCAAATGCACAGCTCTAACTAAATGCTCTGCATTTGTTCTTTATATACTTTTAGAAGACAATAGAAGATCGATTTAAACACTACTTCCGGCCATTTTCCTAATCTACATCAAGATTTTATCTAAAACAAACTTAATTCCTTCCCTAATAGTTTCTCCGAACAACAATTCTTTATACCTCTATCAAACCGAACCGAACTCCCAACGAGGCCCCGTCCAACTAGCGAAATTTCGCATAACCATCCCCCCATTAATTCTCCATTCTTCAAAAAAATGCTCAGGCATTATCCTCCCTCCGACATACATCATCCCCGTTCATTCGCTCTTACACAGCCATCGATTTACCCGCAATCAGCGGCGGCCATCGAAAACCTCCCGATCGTCCTCCTAATGTATTCCACACACTGTGTGTCCTCCTGTATAAATACCCACGGCAATAAAACGCGACTCTCGTCCTCCAGCCAAAGACACAATGCGCTCTCGTATGCAAAATGCACAGGACGGGTACAAAGCTCTCTCTCTCTCAGGAAGAAGAGTCCAGAGCAGGAAATGTATATGTACAGTAGCCGAGGGCAGCGAGCGAATTATCAAATCGCAATTTATCTGGCGATTGGTCCGCTTTCTTTCTCTTTTGCGGTGTCTCCACTTACACGTCAATAGAGTCTCTATTTAACGTTTCTCATCGAATAGCTCCTATCCTATCCATGCTAACACAACTTAATTTCTTTTTAAAAAGCAAAGAAAAATATGCCATATTTACTCGACGTTCTGAAAGTAGCACTACAATCATCATAGGAGGCTTCATCCAACATCGAAACTCCAAGCATGTCTGTATCCATCTGTACATGAAGACATAGCAACTGTCCGAGAGTCCAGAAGCAGAAGCGGAGAACCGCAGCAAAGAAGAGAAGAAGAGAGCGCCAGGAGAGGAGGACGAAAGAGAAGAAAGAAAGAGAGAAAGAGAGAGAGAAAGGCCACCCAGCTAGCCGTCGTCGCGTCCTTATTTCAGGCGGAATTCGGCCCCGTGTGTGTATATATATATATATATATATACACACGTATACACAAGCAGGCGCACGCTCCTCCTACCCTCGCTCGATATTCAAACTAATAAATTACTCTTTCGTGTATAGGTCCGCGTAGACTTATATATACACAGCCAAGACGGGCCCACACGTATAGGTGTATCCCCGCGCATTTGGCCAGACGGCCGACGCGGCGCGGCGCGTATTATGAATCATCTAAAACAATGGAATGCAGACGAACATGGCGCCTGCAGGAGGGACAGGAGGCTGCGCGCGGAGGGGTTACATCGGGAGATGATGATGGGAGTTTATAAGGACGCGTGGTCGATGCGCGTTAGATGTGGATTAGATGCGAGAGGTTGGATGTGGCTGATGGGTCGCGGTGTATGGTGCTTTCTTGGAAGTTGCTGGTGGGTGACCTGGTTCGGAGGAGTTGGTAAACTGATAGAGCGTTTGTTCGCTGGAGTAGTGGAAGATTGAGGAGCTAATCGATGAGAGATGAATTGTGTGGTGTGCTGTTATGAGTACCGTTTTTTTAGTATCGAGATTGTATTGGGTTTAAAAGAGCACGGGTCTGTAAAACAGTCTAATTAAAAGGAGTGATGGTTATAGAGTCGATTAACTGTAGTCTTAATAAATCTAGGGTTTGATTGGATTTTCTGATTCAGAAGTTAAATTAGAGTGATAAATATTGTAGGTATTAATTTATTGATATAACGAGAATGTATATTGGATTTATACGTCGAAGTTTGCGTATGAGAAAATCGTAACTTGTTATGGGATGTAAAAAATGCATTTCAACATTTCGTCTTTTTATTCGACATACTTTGTACCGTAAAGTAGGGTGAATTTACTATGAATTGCAGTAACTTTACTATTTATCAGGATAATTTTTCTCACGAAGTCAGGATGTTCCACGTTTATCTATTATTCTTCCATAATTTTTATTAGAACATTCTGTTTGTATATAATACTATATATTTAAAGCGATTTTATTTTTAAATGATATTTCGTAGAAAAGTAGTTGATTACTATAGCTTCAGAATAACGACCAATAGTTTCTGTTTTTTTACATTGTTCTTTTTCTAGTCAAATGTTTTTAAATTGAATAAACAAATATAAAAAAAGGTCTAAAAGTGATACCAAAATTTGTTGAATTATTTTAAATGATATTCGGAGATTAAAAGATATTTATTTTATGATAATTTTATAATTCTAGAACAGTCTGAGAAATTTAACTAAAATTTGGTGAGGAGTTACTTTTTTGTTCATATAGAATATTATTGTAGGGTTTTAGGATAATGCTTAGTGTCAATAAGAGGAGATTTAAGATTTTGTTTTATAAACAGCTATTTTTTATGTTACTTACCGAGACCGCATGCAGTAAGAACGGAAATTGAAACATTAAAAATGTATATCATATTTTAAACAGCGTATTTTGAGAACAAACACAACACAGATTTCACTGTTACGCACTAGAAAAATCAGTTTGAGCTTAAAATTAGATGAATTCTGTGACAGATGCATACAATAATCAACCATCTCACTATTCCAAACATAACAATAGATGATTAAATTCTTCCCAGCAAGAAAGTCAAAATATTTGACTGAAAACTCCACTCACAGTACAGCAAACAAATAAATAAGGAAATAAATGACGCGCAGCATCTCCAACAATATGTCCCACATTCACTCTCCGTCTCTTTCTCTCTCTCTCTTATTGCGCCCACGCGCGCACTTCTAAAAGGCACCACTATCACCACCACCCGCCTATAAAACTCCAATATCCCGTCGAAATGCTCCATCCCGTTACAGCCAAGTGTCTATACGCTCTATCCAGTCTGCGCATCGCATCTCCTATCTCCACCCCCAACGGGCCAAAAGTCGATTAATCGCCCACGCCGATCAGCCGGACATACGTCGCTACTGCACTTCGCGTACACTATTATACACGCACAATGGCACGAGGCGGAAAGAGCAAGCAACGAGCGACGGAATGACGCGAGGGTGGCGAGAGTGACGCAAAGGCTACTATCCATAAATCAAGGATTCTCGCTTCCCCTGAGAAGTCAGAAGTCGATCCCTCTGCGCGATGCGTGACCATGTTGGTCAACAATGCAAGAGAGAGAGAGAGATAGATAGACCACCCCCGCGCGCGCTTTTGCTTCTCCAGAGCCCCGGTCACAAGTCATTAGGTTATTTCGTTTTAAAAGCACCCCCGCGCGGGTGACCCTGAAAAATCTTCACTATAAGTGTACCTTTTTGAGGATGGTAGCTATATTCTCTATTTCTCTCTCTCGTTATGTGCGCTCAGCTCACCCGCTGGCCGACATTCAGGTCTAACGAGGCATCATCATTGCCCGTTGAGTTGCGGCGTGCTGCTGGACATGCGTTATATATACGTGGCAGCAGTGGCTCTCTCGGTTTGCCACGCGCCATCATTTTTTCGAGAGGGCGAGTGTACAGCAGCGGGGGGTCGATATTTCTCTTTTTTTGGAGGGTTTGTGGAGAGGAGGCGGACGCTCGAGCGATAATTGGGGGCTGTATTTATGGAAAGTTTGGGAAGAGATGTAACTTGGGGGTGGATGTTATATAAACTGGATTTTCATGTGTTTCTTTTGAGTAGGATGATGCGATGCCATATGGTGGCTGTTATGTGTCTTTATATAGGTGGGTTGGAAAGATGAATGGGATGCTTTGCTGGAATTGAATACTCAGCTTAGAGGACTTTGAAAACTTGTCTTTTTAAATAATTCAATCATTTTAGTATAATTGAAAAATTTAGAGATCAATAAACGATCATGTCGTTTTCATCTTGACTCGATGCTTGTATTTCATAATTATTTCAAGCAAAAACAGTAACAAAAATTGAGAGTTTTTGGTGCAACACAGGCATTTGTCAGTTGACTAATTGTTGCACGAAATATGTACGGTTACGTATTGCGTCAGGAAACTGTTACCATACGTATAAATAGAGAGTTTAGAGCAAGAGACAACCCAATTTCTCATTCACTTTAGTAAATCGTTAAAATTGTCTTTCCAAATACATTTGTCAATTGTACAAAATATATTGAATTAATAATATAACAATTCAATTTTAATAATAAAAATAAGTAATTATGGAAGTTATATTTTCCATTTACATGCAAATATTATAAATTCAAGCATGACGTTAAATTTACAAAGGAAGTGTTATTGTATTATATACATGATACATGTTTTTGTATATATTTAATAATATTTAGCCTTTACTATACCTATATCTTTTAGCATTATAATAACATACACGTTACTAGCATATTATATGATAATAATTATGTGTTTCTATAATAAAATTAATAAGTGATATGTACTACATATACTGCTTTATATATACTACACACGTCATAACCTCCATAACTCAAAAATCTTCATCCTCCATAACTATATTTAAAATTTGAAAATGCATGCTAAATTGTATTAAAAAGAAATAATATATATATGTGAGATTGTACCCTTCGCATCTCAGTAAATTCAACCGACTACGGTAAGTTGTTTCTGTTTTAAAATAAGTACACTGGACATTGAATCACAACAAAATACAAGAACATAAAATAACCTTTGTAGCTGTAACAAAAATCATTAAATATATACGTACTATACACATATATTATTTAAGTTAAAATGTAACGATATAGTACACAATATTATAGTATAGTGAAAATTAGTTTTCGATTAGAATTAGTTAAGATTTTTGTATAAATACTTGATATTTATTTAATGAATTGTAAGAGACGTGCTAGGAGCAAAACTTTATTTATATACAGAAGTAATATTTTCAATACCTACATTTTACAAGATTAAGTTAACTTTTTCAACTGAATAATAGAAAAAAATGGAGAGCACAAAACGAAATCCATTTTTAAAATACATTTACACAATCGAACTGTAAATGTAGCAAACGCTAACATCGTCGTATCAATGGAAAAAGCCGGCTTCCCTTTGGCCTTTGAACAAGCGCGCATTTTTTTCATTCCATAAAATACAGCATCGGCCAACATAACTATATCTATAACTTGTTGATTCAAACACTCGAGAGCTTTGTTTGCAATAACGGGGGGCGAACCCGCGAAATCCAAAGTTTCGCCGCTACCGAACAATGCGATTTCGAACATATTGCCCGGTATCCGGGCTATTCTGATTTAAATTTCCGCGCCTTTCATTTATCACCGCAAAAGCTTGCCTAACTTTGCGTACTCAATGGAAATAATGATGCCTCACTGCTCGCTCTCTCTGTGAATGCCCGGGCTTTTGCTCCTCTGTGTATTTCGCCTTCTACGTTCCGTTGCCGCACCGCGAGCGTGTTGTATTATGCAACATCGATATTTCAAAATATATCGTTGAAGTTTACGTGCTTTTACACTTGAAAAGGTGCATACATTTTTTTCACTTTGACTGGATGTAAAAGAGAAACTAGATCGACTTTTTCAGAGTACAATTAATAGTTTGTCAACACAAATAACGTCGTTTTTAGAAAAATGAAAACTAGTTACTTTTAACATTTTTACCGCAAACACGTTATTACCGTTAACAATATAAGGCTCTATAAATTAAATGTTATAGGGAAATGATTTTTTTGCTTTCAGACAATGCTATAGGTATGTAAATTCCGAGTGATAGATATTTTATTATAAAATATATTTAATTCTGTTGCTGTAATGTATATTGAATTAAGATTATTTAAAATCTCATCAGTGCATTGTTCTATATCAACTAATTTATAAAAAATTCATATTTTCAAAAACAAAAACCTTGTAGGCACATTTTACTTATTTTACTGTAACATTATGTAATTAAATTACTATCATCATAATCCTCTTCTTCCACATCTCATTCATGTTAAGGTGATGCTAAACCCTCCTATTGTCTTCAAATACGGGGAACCACTATTTTCTTTCGATTTTCAATTTTGATAAAATATCTCTCTGAAGAGTTGTTGTTTTCTATAGGAATAATAACGTTTCATAGAGATATTTACTCGAAATTGAAAATAAAATCAGAAAAGTGGCTTTAGCATCACCTTAACTTCCACTTTAGAGTATTATATCGAAATCTTAAAGTTTCACATATGCAGTTATAGATTATAATTCAAAATGAAGTAAACTTTGGAAATATAATTAAATTTGCAGCATTTATCTTAGCTTTAGCTGCCTGTATTATGCATGACGAACCTAAATCCGCTTCTATTTTGATGTTTGTTTATCAATTTTTAATCAAACTTTAAAGAAAACTGAAATTGTCTTATTTCTTTTGTGAGATATTTAAGTCTTTGTCAGATACGTTAATACCTACATGTTTGCATATACGTATTACAAGAGTCAGATCTATACCGCCTTCTGCGGTTTAATTAAATTGTTATATACTTTGCGTGAACTCAGTATAATTCAACAACTTGTTTAAGTGAGATCGCCCACAACGTCTATTATTAAAGATAAAATATGAAACTTCAATTTGAGCGTTCAAAAATGATCATGTATAGGGTGCTTTAAAAGTTATCTTAAAAAGTGCTAGTCAATATCACAATTTTTACTCCGATCCTGACTCAGCACGCAGGTGGTCCAAGAAAATTTAAGTTCGAAATATTTCTTATGTTTTTTCTAGTTAGGGAGGTTTACTCAGGAGCCTAGATTGTTTTCACACGTTGGGGGTCGGGGTTAATGTAAAATTTAAATAAGAAGGAAGATAATGCTATTGCCACGAGTAATCAAATTCTCATTATATTTCGGTCGGCCGTCTTCATACGCTCATAAATATAACAATCTTCCGAAAACTCCCATAAAATGAAAGAAAAGCACGCAATACATCTTAAACCATCCCAATAAGTCGATCTTCCAATTCGCAAGGCAATTACACAAAGGCAACCAAGCATGAATACCCACGCAGCGCGCCTAATTATCCATCTCCAACGAACTCTACGCTTCTACCCGCCAAAACAACAACCCTCGCCCGTCCTCCGGGGCTTTTTTCATCCGGTCATATCCGCAGAGAAAGCGAGCCGAGGCTAGCGCGAATTAACAGAAAAGTCTCTCGCGTCCGGCCCTCGTAAAGAAAAATTCCGCGCTCGGCTATCTCCAGCCAACGATCGCGCGACCGCGAAAAAACACTCCGCGCGTATTTCACCTACCCCCGCGCGACACGGCCAGTTTAATTCGATATTTCTCGTGCGAGCGCGTAAAAACTCTATATATACGGAGCGCGCCTGCACGGAAAAGCCTCGAGGGTTTTGTGTGTGTGTGCGCCTGAGCATTTGGCTTTCTTCTTTTCTTTTCTTGTTTTGTTCGAGTGAGGAGAAGAGAGGGAGCGAGCGGAGACTAATGAATCGACGATTTACGAGTTTCACGGCTCGCGGTGTGGCCGCTGAACCGTGGCGGTATAAAGTGCGCGAGAGCGCGGGTGTATATAACGAACGCACGCGCGGGTAAGCGTTTAATGTAATGCTGCGCGGGTGCGCGCGGTCTTTCGGTTTTATCCGTCTCTCTTTTTTTTTCCTTTGGTTTTCTTTTTCTGTTTGGGAGAGGCCGTTAATGCTTGCATTATGCGTAAAGGGGTGACTTCGGGGGAACCCGAAATTTAGGGGAGTCGAGGACAAAATTAATGGTTTTTTAACTTGGAGAGGTTTTTTTAAGCTTTTTTGTGAACGTTCAAAGGGTAATGAAGGAGATGTAGAAATTTATTTATTTATATCTTTTAAACTACTTACTTATTTTTGTGATTATTTTGTAAGCAGGCAACGTGGTAGATTTGCACTACTGACCAAGTATTGCGTTGTAAAGTTTTGCCCAGATAGGTCTTTGTATCCTTAGTTATGGTCGCTATCCATAAGTATACTTAAATTTCCTTAAGGGAGAACTACCGGTAAAAGATTGACGGTTCAGAAAAATTTGAAATTTAGCGCATGAGAAGATTTTAGTTAAAAAATTACTCAGTTAAATTTTGGTGAGCATTTAGAGCATGACAAAAAAGTTTTAAAGATTCAAATTCACTGGCGGTTCAGAATTTGCTAAAATTTAGCAGATTATTAGTTAAACTAGCGCGCCACTCGCGGCCTTCGGAATAAACAAGAAATTAAAAGTACACTTATTTAAAATAGCTACCTACCGGTAGAGAACAGTAGTAGAGAGTTAAAGAAATGATATGAATCAGAAAGATTTCGTATTACTGAGAAGTCAGAACACTTTAAAACTATCGACTTTATTATTGGGGTCTTCAGGTATTTTCAAAAAAAGTAGTATATGCAAATAAGTAGTCGCATAACCGTCAAGCAGCTTCAAAGCATGGTGGTGGTCCTTCAGAAAGACATAAAATAGCGCATATTTCTACATAGTTTTCTTAAGTTCTTATTAACATTTTGAGGATCTCTGTATTAATGGTTATTTAGTTATAGATAGTTTGTAGACGAAATCAAATAATTATTTTTGCTATTCACTGAACTTTACTACTTTTAAAACTAAATTATCAAAAGTAGTACATGCACATAATTTTATTTATATTTATATATTAATAATTAGAAAACGTTGTTTCCATTCCCATACTCAAATGTTTACTACTTATTATTGCTTGCCACAAAGAGGGTAAGCTGAAACGTTGATGTAGTTAAATAACTCTAGCGTCTCTATTTGTTAAATTTATTTTTATATTTTAACAGTTGTAAAATATAAGTTATGTGTTGTTTTATTTTTAATTTTATTCCATCGGTTGTTCATAAAAATATTTTAAAAATCAGACTACGTTTTGAACGCCTAATCCTTTAATTCCGATTAATGATTGAACAATTGTAGTTTTAAGATTTTGTTTATGCGACCAAATTCACTTATGAGATAATCGTTTATGTCGCTAAATATTAGAGTTTTATAGATTTTAAGTAAATATGGGTCTAATAAAACATTTTCCATTACACAAAATGCAATTACATCGCCAAATCTAATCTAATCTTATCAATAACAAAGTCACCTTTGCCACTTGAAAATCGCACCAGTACGAGAAACCCGCCAACCCCTAAGTTCGCGCGCAAAAAAAACCGTCCGTCTCCCGCAAAATCCAACAAAACCGCAAAAAGCAACGTCGAAATCCCCCGTACGCACAATAAATACAACCGCGCGATTCCGTGTCTACTAGTTCCGTTCACACATCATGTAACAAGCCGAGCAGGCCCCAACATCCCCTTCCGCTCTCTCCTACTCAGCGCGCGCATCCTTCTCTCAAAACAGTAGCCTCTGTTGCTCCTCGCGCCCGAACAAAACATGCCGACTCTCCGAACAGCGAGACTCTCGAAAGCCCAACTATACTTACCACACGAACCTCGAAGAAGCAGCGGCAGAAGAAAAAAAGAGAAAAAATAACGACATTAAAGTCACGAAGCGAATCACGCACGTAACCGCCGGTAGCGCTCGGCCTTACATAATGCGCATTCATTATATGTGGAGAAGCGCGCGCGCGTGCGAAGGAGACAATAATAACGACGCATAAAGAAGGCAACGGGGGCAGGAGGATATACGCATGCGAAGGGGAGAAGCTAGCGTGAAAGCCGCAGCGGTCGCTGCTGTATACGCTCTATTCAAGGCGATTTCCTTCCTGTCGCGATGCAATGGACAATATGTATATATTGGAGTGAGGAGAGCCGGAAAGCCGATTGCGCGCGCGCGGAGGCGATCTTCGACGGCGCGGGAACACCGCAGTATCCTTCCGTTCGAGGTTCGATGATCGCGGATTTTTCGAGGAGGTGTAAGATGTGGACGAGAGAGATTTTTGGAGGGGCTTTTTCGCTGGTTCGGAAGGGGGAGTGGATAGTGGTTATATTTCAGATTGAGAATGTGTATTATGAAAAAGCTTTGGATTGGATTATTTAAGGTGGCTCCGTTGCGTAGTTCCGTGTCTATACGCGGGGCCTCGTGGGTACTAACAATCTTTTGCTTTTGATCTTCATTTAAAAAGGAAACAAATTAGCCCTTTTTGATAAAAAATGACCACGCCATTCTCGAGATTTAAGCGATAAAAATTTTTTTTTAAAAAACATAACCTCAATATCTCAGAAAGTAAAAGATCTCATGATCTGAAAATACATACAGGTTATGAGATAGTAAAAAACTACCTTTTGGTAAAGTTTCAGATCAAATGCTGTCGATTTACTTAAGTTATCGCGACAGGAAAAAAAAGAATTTTTTTAACAAGATTATTTTTTTCTCGACAAAAGAAAAGTATGCTTCAAAAATTTTACAGGATATTATTCTATATATTCCTTATTATCTCATTTTTTTTTTAAAATGTTAATCTTATATTTCACAGATATAACCGTTTGAAAAAAATGACATGTTTGTGTATAAACAAAACCAGGGAAATATTTTTTTTTTAAATTTCGGGTCGGAAGAGATAGGTAATTTTATGCTCTTTCAAATGTATCTTCATTGGATCGATGATGTTATTTCTAAGGTATTAAAAAACCCGAAAAACTAAAACTCAAAAATCGAAAACCCGCTTAAAAAACCAAAATGTATCAAAAAACAAAAAAAAATTATTTAGCCGCCTTTCTATAAGAAAAACAAAAATAATGAGCCCTGAAACATTAAGTTTCATCGTATGCAGAGTTATGCTGGTAAACATCCATACACACACATACATACACACACATCCATACAGATATTTTCTAAAAATAGTGTATTTTGATTTCTTAAGTTTCAAAACATATTTCTAACACGTTTTTAGCAAAACTTTTTTTTTTACTATCACAAAGCTTTCTCTGTGAGGAAGCAAAATTTCATGCAAATTTCCTATTCTTAGGGTACATTTTAACTACTGAGTGTATCAAACCTCAGAGAAATAAGTTGGAATTGATACAAAATTATCCCGATCTTAGAAATGTGCGACAATTAAAAAGATTTCTTGGATTAGGGAATTTTTATGCAAAATTTGCTCATAAATTTTCAGATGCAACTACACCGCTGTTGAAGTTGCTTAGGGAAAAAAAGAAATGGGAATGGGGGACAGGAGACAGTGATAAGAGAGATTTTCTAATCACTATATCCCTCATTTTGGCAAGTTAAAGAAAATAATATGGCAACAAAACCTAGAGGAGGAGTGTATTGGCTTAAGTTACTCCTCAAGTTAGTTCTCAATTCGCCATTCACAAAATAACATTGTGGAGCGGGTAAATCGAGTACTGGTTAATTTTTCAGAACTTTCGTTAACGATAAACATACTGTCTGGGCATCGCACGTTAATATTGTACGAAATATTATTAACAAAACTTTTCATGAGACTGTTGAAATGACACCTTTGAAATTGCATTTCAACATGAAACCCACACGGACATAGAAAACTTGATTAAAAACTGGTATTAGTTCTGTGGACGCATCACACGAAGAAAAAGTATTCTTAGCCAGGGAAAAAATTAAAATGAAAGGCAAAAAATGAAACAAAAACTTCAACGAATCTAAAGAAACTATTTTTGTTGAATTCAAAGTTGTAGATGAAGTACACGTGAAAGCCAATACCGTGTCCGACACAGAGTAAAAAGAAATCACAATGTATTTTTTCGCAATAAGTAGTGATAAATTAAAACTAATTTAAAGTATTTATATATATGCTTAAAATAAAAAATATATATAATTATTAGTAACAATAATATAAAATTATAAATAATTTTAGGCCTTAATATATATAAGGGTTATCTGCAAATAAAATAAACAAACTGAATGAAATAATAATTAGTTAGAATATAATAAATAATTCTATCTCAAATAACATCAAATATTGTTAAACAAATTATTAAGATGCACATTTTATCAATAAAGTCATATTTAGCTTCAAACAACTTTAAATATAAGGGCTTAAAAAGTCTAAATAAATTCACGACAATTTTACATGCTAAAAGGAACATTTTTGCCAAAAAAATTATTCTTTTTTTCTGTTCTAGATTTCCCAGAGAATCATCCATATATATTATATGGAAATATGGTCATATTTAGCTCCGAACAACTTTAAACCTATGAGTTTAAAAAAATCTGAATAAATTTACATACATTCTACATACTAGAAGGAACATCTTTATCTGAATTTTTAGTTAATATCTGTTGTACAAATACATATAATATATATTTATTTGGAATAAACAACTGAATTTGATAATATTTAAAGACATTTTTCAGTATCTAAATTTATGAATTTTGTAGATTCAAATATCAATCAGAATGCTTTAAAGTTTGAGTTATGTCAAGCTATGGTGATTATGCAGTAAATGAAACCTACAAGAAAGTTAGGCGTTATTTAAGAATTGTAATTCAGTACTGTTTTAAATATCGAAGTATGAACATTAATACTAATAAGATCAATATTGTGTTGTAAAAACAGTATTATAATTTATTTAATTTTTCTGCTATGTGAATATGTTCTTTTTAGATATGGTAGTCATTGCCACAAAGCAGTAGTTGTTTGATTATTGGCAGCATATCTTTCTTCCATCCTTCCTGTCTTAATTGGGTTGTTAGAATTGATATTCTGATTTTGATAAATAATGTACTTACCCAAGTATGTCGTAAATTGTCTGCTTCTAAAAGTCCTGTTAAACATTTAGAAATGTATTATTTAATAAATGATTAGTTTCTAGATATAATTAAGTTCAGGCAATAATATCAATAAATTACATTATTTAAAGTGTCTTGGTGTAAAACTGATTTTATTATGGTATTAGATTTTTCAAATTTTACCATTAAAAACTGTTTAATTGAAATGATGTTCTAACCTTTATTATCTTTCTACGGTTTAAAGATCATGTTAGAACAAAATGAAAACCGATGCATTATAATACATGTAGTTGAGAACACCATTTTCAAGTTTGTTTAATTAATTGAAGTGATCATATGTTTTATAGTCCGAGTAAAAGTTATTAACAATCGAATATGATGACTGGAAATGCATGAATATTGGACGGAACTTAATTGTTATAAATTCGGCGATTTTTCTCATCTCTTTAGTCGCCATTTTTAATTGTTAATAATTTTTATTCGAATTAATATTTTTCTATGTAACGAGGCTTAGAATAAAGTTCTTTTTGACTAGTATTATTGCGTTTTAGGGTCACTTTTCACTGTTAATACACGCAGAGTTACGTTGAGAACAAAACGTGCTTCTTTTTACTAAAATTATACAAATTTGGGGTATAATGACTTATAACTAGAGAAAAAAGGCCCATTGCAAAAAAAACGGGTGCTAGGCTTCAATTGTAGGTACAAAAAAACATCTAAAGTTTCATCAAATTTCGTGACCCGGAGGGTGTGGTATCTCTTTGTAAGTTACATAATATACCAATTTAATATGATTTTCTAATTGGTCCACAAATTACAAGCACTTATAACTTTTTGTAAAGAGTGTTTAATAAAAATATTTATATAACTTTAGATTAGATACAGTATGTTACTTTAACAGAACTAGAGTATAATAATCCATTGATTCTTCCCCCTCGGCCGAAATCAGTTCTTGTTTACATAATCAGAGTATACTTCCTCATTGATGTTGCTAAGGTAGTGTATGTAAATTTTTACTGTTTTATGAGTACATAATATCAAAATTTTTCTATAGAGAGAAACATTGTGTAATGATTTTAGTTGAGTATAAAATTTTTTTTTTAACTATAATATATAGATGAACGTAATTTATACATGTAATTTTTATTGTTAATTTTTAAGTTCATTCGATTTATGTGTAATGTTAATGAACTAATGTATATTAGGTTGATAATAATATAAAAATATCAAAAACATTAAAATTCATCAAAATCTCGGATTCTAAAAATTTGTATCGTTACAAATCTTTCTCTTTGAAAGAGCAAAATAGCTTGTTTTTAGTACTGTATCAAGCATTTATATGCATACATATATTGTATAAAAGAGATATTCTGTATTTTCTTTTGTTGTTTCACCGTCATTTTGTAGTAATATTAGAATTGTGTAATAATTCTAGGATAATGTCAATAATTCCTTTGTATTGAGAAATTATGTGATTAATGTAACTTTACTTACTTTAAAATGTGTTTTAATTATTTTGAAATTGATTTATGGCCAATAAAGCGCTCTGAAGTTGATTATGCTGAATCCATTAGCATATGCTTATCTAAATCACGAGTTAGAGGTATAGTTAAGGGGTTATATTACTGTATGTGCATGAGCACCTCGCTAGTAGCGTGTACATAGCTTCACGTTAGTACAATAAATTTCGAATCTAAACTTGAAAGGGAGTTATTTATTTATTTGAAATGACCCACAACTATTACTAATACAAAATAATATCTGAAAATAAGGTAAAAGATTATTATTAAGAGAAGACTCTAATACTGGTTGATGGAATTATATATTACAAATAAAGACTCTATTGACCGCCACGAGCTAAGATAATTCATATTCACTCCCGTATAGAAGGTGATCCGCCTAACACTGAGTATATGGCATAGCGTCATGAAGGTGATAATATAACAGCATTACGAAAATGATTGTTTAAAGCACATTTTTTATCAATTTAACGATTTATTAAAAGGATGTAAATCTAAATATTTGTATACAACGTGTATGTTTCACTATTTGACGATTACTAACTCTTGATATGTTCAATCTGCATAATTATAAAGCTAATTCAATCACAACACTTGTATTTACTTACTATACATACTATAGAATGCTATAATGTATATACTGTGCGTGATATCATTAGATGAGACATTAGTAAACTGACAGAGTAAAGCAAGCTGTAAACAGTGTCATTCAAAAAATTAAAAAAAAATTCTTTTTCTTTTTGAACTTTAGCTCTTCTTTTATGAACTTCAGAGGTAACTTTGGCGCATAACATTTTACATATACGTGTATTAATTTGAAATATCCATAGCTACACTCTAAAAATGATAAATAATTTTGAATGTGGTACAAATGATTTCTGTTATACCGTTAATAAGAAATCCATTTACTACAAACATAATATTCAAAACTTTGTTTGAAGTAGAATATGCTTGTGGCAAACAACTGATTTTTAGAGTGTACAAAATTTATTATATTTTGTAATTATATTGCAAATCACAACAAAATAATTTTTTCTAATCACAGCATTTAAGCATCGTTGTAAAAAATGATGTTGTTGCTATGGAACTAACATTCCGAGTATATTATGGCATGTTGATCATCGTCATTGTTGTATTAACTTCATTTTAGTGATAGACATTTAAAAAAAATTGTAATTTTAAGACTTAACAAGCAGTGGTCTAAGTAGCTTTTAATACACGTAGGGATCATGTTTATGAAATGTGCGATACACCGTTATGGCCAAATCAGCCAAATACATATAATTTGTGTACAATATATCAAATAATTTTTAATCGTAACTCAGTTTCGTATTTCTTATCAATTTACATTCGGCAGTTTAATAATCATTCCTATTCATTACGTTATATATAAACCTGTTATTATCTTGCTATCTAGAAAAAGAAGATCTTGTAACAATAAAAATTTCGGAATCCGAGATTTTGACGAATGTCTATAATCTGTTAATGTACAAAATCATAACCGAAACCCTTTCAATCGTTATAAAAACAAAACCCCCACCAGAACGTCACAAACGCCCTCACCAAAACAATAATTTTCCCAATCCTTTCGGGCAACGATTCCAACCGCGCGCACAAAACGCCCATGCAACGCGCATAAATTAAACGAATTCGCGCTTGCACGCACGCACACACGTCACATCCCTCCATAACCCTCGATCGCAAAACCGCAAAATAACGCCATACTGCGCGCCCTCTTCGAAGCATATACCAGTCACGCAAAGTTCTCTCTCTCTCTCACTCAAGCCGATGTCATTATCGGGCGCGCGCGCGCACTTTTTCACGGGTACCAGATGTCTCCGAGCGCGCGCGGGCCAGCCGCAGATATCCGGCTTAACGGGAATGACCTAATGACTCGCTCCTCGCTCTCTGTGAATTTCTTCCTTTTTTTTTCGTTGTTCTTCGGTGACGAAACGGACGCTCGCCCGCGCGTGCAGTGTTTCCTTATTTCCGCTTTCTTGCCGCTGCGCGTTCTTTGATTTGCGCGCGGGGTTCGTTCGATTTCTATGTTTTATTGTTCCTTGCGCCGTATGTCGGAGTTATTTTCTTCCTTCGGTTTATCGTGGGGGTGGGAATGTCGAGGTTTCGGATGGGTTTTCTTGGGAAGGAGTTGCGCCGGAGCTGTACAAGCAAGGTGGGACAGTTTACGTATCGTCGGTGTATGGTGAAAGTTGAGGTGGAGGTATAACAGAGGCCCGATTGATTGCTTCCGTTGTAGGAGTTCGGGGATTTTTTCGTTGTCGGGTGGGTCGTTGCTTTTGGGAGTAGTTTGGAGGTGTAACTGTAAAATGTGTCTCACCCTTGACATTCAAATGCGACTGCGCCTAGCTAGGGTTTTGTACGGTGGAGCTTCCGTTTCTTGTTTAGAGGGGCAATTTAAAATTAGTCGTGTAGAAAGTTAGTGTGTGCTAGTACGGAAACAAAGTTGAGTTTAATGATTCTAATTTCTGGAAATCTATGGTTGGACTGAATCGTGTAGCGTGTAATGCTTTTTTCCATGCTTGAGCATCGGATAGTTAAATAATTAAAAGGTACCAATCCAATTTCATATATCTTTCAGTTTTATCTTAAACTGTTTTTGGGATACTCTTTTAACACTGAAAAGAAGACTTTGACGCATAACATGATAATTTATTACATATGTAGTTTATAATAAAATCTCCTAGAATGCTTTTGATATTTTATGGGAACAATTTATAGTATGATCTTTTTGTTGTTTGTAATTCCACTTTGGATCTTCAATTGTCTGATTTATAAAAAAAAGCATCTTCATATTGCCTTTTGTCTTAAATTTGCAAACAGCTATAAATATATTGTAAACCTTCTTGCATACAGGGTCGTATTTTGAAAATAGCGATACACTTATACAATTTTGAATAGTGTGAAAAAGTAAATAAAGCATTTATTGTCAAATTAGCATAAGATTTGCGGTATATAATTATAACTAATAATGAATTTAAAGCCATTTATTCTAGAGATGATTAAAATTTCCCACGCGATGCCATTTATCGTCTGTTTTTAACATTTAAATTCAATAACATTTTCAATGCTTATTATTGAGTCTATATACCGACGGTTGAAAGGAACAAATGAAGCTGTCTCAGAAAATGCTTGAAAGGTGGCCAATTCAGTTTTTACGCATAAAGAAGAGGCTAATGTAGCGTTAGCTTGAAGAAGAAAGTATTGGCAACAATAGTATATAGGAAAATGCATGTATTGTGAAATAATTTAATTCCATTATCTTATTGTTGCGCATTACAAAATTAAACGCAAGAAACGATTGATTAAAGTAGACCTTTGCCACGTTATCTTCGAGTTAGCCTCTTCTTCAGGCGTTTTCTGAGGTAGCCTCTTCTTCTTCTCATCCATTGATATTACACATACACATTTTTTTTTATTCATTTCCTTTAGTCAGAGGTGTATATTATTTTCTTAAAGTAATCGTAAAATAAAGCGTTCTGCAATAAAGCCGTGAAGTAAAATATCCAGAAACTATAATTTTGCTTGTCCTCTTCTTCACTAGTAAATGTCCTGTCCTACAATTTTGCACACTTTTCAGCAATTTCTTTACTTCTTTGAAATCTCCCTTATTTTCAATTTTCTACCAAAACGACATTAAAACGCTCCTTTTGCGCAATGCAAAAAATATCCCTATGCATCAAAGCCTTCCTTGTTTCCCACGTCCACGCGCCCCATTCGCATGCACCTCGGCCCCTGCCCATTAGCAATCACCGCGCAGAGCTCTTGCGAAATCAGCCTCAATCACCTCTCTTATAATAAACTGCTAACTCAGTCGATCCACGCGCAATCGACAGCAACCTCGGCGGCAGCTTCTACTCATCGCTCAAACAGACACTGCTATACAGCTGCACTCACGTCAAAATCAGCATTGTCCTCAACTCCAAAGGCCATCGTCGTACACATAACCACACCAGCGGTGTGCATCGGGAGTCGACGCAGCAAGAGAGAGAGAGAGAGAGAGAGAGAGAGAGAGAGAGAGAGAGTAGTACAGGCGCTTTGATATCGCGCAGCGAGCCGTGTATTCTAATGGCGAGGAGGAGGAGGACGAGGCGACTGCGGAAAAGGGGGAAAGCGCGCGCCCGCGAGGTTCCGCCTACTACTCGCCCTCTCCGACTTGAAATCAGAAACTTCGTTATACAGCCGCGCGGGCTCTGGCTGCTGCATCCTTTTTGCTTTGCATGCGCCACTCGCGCGTACGCATGTACGTGAGCGCGACGAGTGCCAGAGCCAAGATCAAGGCTAGGAGATACATAACTAGAGAGAGAGAGAGAGAAGCGGACAGAAGAGGGACGCCGACGTGGTTGTGTGGCGATGAGGAAGAAAAAATATTATTTATATAGCCAAGGGGATTTTAATTAAGGTGCTGGGGGTGGTGGGAGAGGGGATTTTTGTATGTTTTTACGTGGTTGAGGTTTCTTGTGTAGTGCAGCAGATTCTTGTGGGATGGTTTCGATATTTTGGAGGTTGATGAGTTTTCTTGAGAACGAGGCTTTTTGGTTGATGGAATTTTGATATTACGGATTTATATGAGATTTTTTTTATTGTATGTAAGGAAGGTTTCCAGTGTAACACGACCAAATAAATTGTAGTATTTGAGAATATTTTTTTTTACATTTAGCAAGGAACTTGATTTTTTAATTTTATTATTTTTCTTCCTCCTAGAGGAAGCTTTGTAATAGTAAAAAAAATGTTTTCTCAAATACATGTAAAAATATACCTGGCCGACACGAAATTCTTTATAAGCTTATTGTCCTTCTTTTGTTATACACGAGAACGTCCTATTTTTAAACGTCGATGTTTTGGAAACATATGATGGACAATCATTATAAATAAATTAAGATGGAAATGGTTTCCACTGTCTCTTAGCAGTCTTGGCTGAGCTCTTTGACCGTAATATAAAATCTTTTATTTTTCAAGATATTTGAGGTTATATTTTTTTTATTAATTTTTTATTGCCTATTTCTTAAGTATTACTCGGTAACTTTTTACAAATCGCACATGTTTATTTGTTTCTTGATAAAATAAAATATTTTTTTTAATTCATATATACTCATTTTGGTTTTGTAATGATTTCTAATCAATGGTAAAAAACACCTTTTTGAGATATTAATAAGAAAGACATACAGCAATTAAGAAATATGTATTAGAATAAAGAAATTCATATTGGAACAATTTATTTAGTTTGAGGAAGCTAAGTGCCAATGAATTGGCAACGGTTTTTTAATATATTTGAAATAGTAATAAAATAAAACATTTTTGGGAAATAAATAAAATAAAATTTAATTTTTAATTTTATATGTCATAAGTTATTTATAATGGTTATTCAGTTGTTTATGATGGGACATGAGAACTCTTATTCTCGTCCTTGAAAATCTTCTTCATTCGCGTTATGATGTAAGTTTGTCTTCTCTGCTCACAGTACTGCTGTTGTAGCCTCAAGAAAGTTGACAACTTGCACTGCCCAAGAGAGAAACATCTGTTAGCACTTTGGTGTCTAAATAAATATAATTTTGAGTGTCTCTAAATTTGGTGATCGATGGATATACGTTAATTCTATTTCCAAAAATATGGTAATTTTTCAAAACTTCAGAGTGTAAAGCTTTGCTAATAGCAAAAAGAGATGTTATTTGAAAAATAATTAATACTTCTAGTTATTGTTTTTACGTAAATAACGTAAATTCATAGGTACGCTTATAAGATATATTGTAAATGATAAGTTATTATATAAAATTGAATCATAATACTGCCATTACATTAATTTTTTGTAGTGTAGTTACACTACAAAAAAGGCCACTGAAGTTTTTAGAAAAATTCAACGGCATTGAATACCGCTAAGATCACTACCTATTGTGTACAAGAAACAATTATTTTTTTGGAATCTTCTACAATCTACAAATTCGTAATCCTACATTGTCCTCTCCATAATATCAATCATCACTCTACCACTACCTCTCTCGTCAAAAGCAAATACCTACACATCCTAGCTACTAGAAAACGAAAAAAACCCACACGTACATACCAAGCACAGCTCCCGCTTCAAAAGCACGCACGCACTCCCCATGCGCGTGCACGCAAATACATCATCTGCCCCGTGATGGTACGCAGCTCCTCGTCGCGCTGCTGCCCAGAAAGCTCGCGCTCGCAAAAAAAAAAGCTACTCGGCGACTCACCTCGACGCACAACATCCGGCGCCGCTCGTAAATAACATTTCAAAGGCTCTGCAGCAGCAGCAGCAGCACGACAAAGCGCATCTTTCAGCGCTCTGTATATTTCCCTCCGCCGCTGTCCGCGCGACGCAAAGCCGAGCGACGGCGACGCGCCACCAGCGCTTCGTTGCAGTCAATTGCGGGCCCCGCGCCACCTGCGCCGCCGATGCACTGCACGGGAACGCGCCGCTTGCGAGAAGTAGAAGAAGAGGAAGAAGAGGAGATGTTATGTGCAGAGGGGGAGAGAAGCTTGGTTGAGCTAAGTTTACGGAGGAGTTCGCGACGAGAGGAAGAAAAGGAGATGCGGCGCCGGCGTTAGCTCTTGCATAGATGAAGAGTGCATGTGTAGGGGGGAAGAGTTTTTGAGGATAGAAGGGGTTGGAGGAGGATGGGGATGAGTAAATGGGCTGGTTGTGGTACGGAATGGGAACAAGGTTGCGTTTAGGTTTGGCGAGGCTGATTAGGGTTTGTGGCAGCTTATTTTTAACTGAATGTGTCTTTTGTTAGTTTTGTTTAGTTGGGATTACACGGAAATTAGTGCAGAATTGTGTGGCATGCCCTGTGATTAGCAATTTTGAGTGCACTGTAAGTACCTTCACTATCACTAATGACATTTTTCTCTTTGAAAACCAAAGTATACTTTTCGCTTGCATACAAATATTCAGTTTACACACATGAATGGGTACATCTCACGAGGTATGATTAGAAACCGCATAATATTAGAAGCACAAATCATAGTGCGTATATATATTCAATTAACTAAATATTAAAATATCATTTCTTTAAAGTTAAACTTTCAAAACGTTTGTTATAACTAAAACAGGTAAAAGTCATCCACTTATGAAGGTGTTGATTTTCAGATTACTGTCAAAATAAAATAAATTCATTAAATATATCTAAACAGTGAAAAAGCATTTTTTTGTACAATCTGTAGAAAGTATCAGTCTAGAGAAGAGCCAAGTTCTGTCGTGGGTACGATAACAATGGCTGACCAGAAGGAGATCAGTTTTCACGAAAGTAAATATACACATAAATATTCAATTGACTTACAACGCTAACGGCATAAAATCGTTTCAAACAACCCTGAAAGAACTCTACACCACTTGGTAAAGAACACGCAAATTTGTCATTCAAATCGCCGTGAATATAAGTCCATTCTCGGGTCGTCGGCGACTCCTGCCGCTGGCGCTGATTAACGCGATAAAAATGAAAATGTCGCGCGTGATCCGCGGCAATAAAAAGGGCTCGTGTGCGGAGCAGGGATAAACGCGAAGTCCTCGCCGGGGGGTGGCGATATTAGCGCGAAAATCTGCATAAACGACGCCTCCTTTCGGCCGGCGGCATCCGGATTACGCGCGCGCGCGGTGGCAACGAAAGAAACGAAGGCGGCAACGGGAAAAGTTTCGCGTGTGTATTATGTGCTTGGGGGGCGATGACTGCTCTTAGATCATTGTGACTTTTTTGATTAATGTAAGCGTGCATAAGTGCAGGAGAAGAAAAGGAGGAAAATTATAATAATTCGAGGAGTTGTACGATTTATACTTTGCTGAAAGGTACACCTTTGAAATTTTATACGTAGGATGCGAATAATTGAGTTTATAATGTAGCTCTGGACTAAATTTTTAGTAATGGTTTTAAAACTTTATTGTTGCAATGAAGTAAATTTGAATATAGAGTACATTTTTAATGTGGCCTAAAGTCATCCTCCTGTATGGCATTAATTGGCTCATAGTTGAACGGTAAAAAACTGCCAAGTGAAACTGTTTTATTTTCTACAAGGGTCACATTTAAAACTTATTTGCCCATTACGACAAACGATTTTTACTCTACATACAATTCATGTTTGATTACCAATATAAAATACAAAAGATGTTTTTTCTATAGTAAATGTAACTATTTTAAATGCTTAGGAATAGGAAACTAATTTATGGCTAAAATAAATGAGTTAAGTATTTTAATGAACATGGACAATAAAGGATGAAGTTTATAGGGAACATTATAATTAGAAATAAACCAATGACCAAAAATTACCAAGTAAATTGGTCTTATAATAGAAACAAGCATTATTCATTATTGCAACTTATAGATGTTATACTTGCAACTTGGTCTCTACTTGGTTTTATGATATATATTTGTACATATGCAAAAAAAGAGAGAATTTTTTTCTTCATTATTGTCATTTATAATAAAAAGATGGACCAATTTTTAAACAGTTCTGTTGCAAAATGCCCAACCTTTACTCTAGTTTCAATTTCATCTAGGGTTTGCTTAATCTAATTTTCATCGCGTACCACAATAATATTTATTTAAAAATCTACGATGCAAATTATACAGTACAATCTTGATTATCCAAATTTCACACAGACAACATGAAATACCCTGTACGGATATATAAATAAGTCATCAGCGGAGCGAAGGCGATAATGAGCGAATCGCATCATCTCCTTCCAACCTCCCGAACTCCCCCATTCCCCTCCGCAATTTTCAAGAACAAGTCAAAAAAGCCCAGCAAAGAAAGCAGCTTCTGCCACTGCACACTCGGAGACCCGACGATGAAACCATAAAACGGCCTTCAGCGGGCCATTAATCGTCCGCGGGACCACCAACCAGCCGTCGAACTTTCGTCGACCCTTTTTCCCCCCCACAAACCGCCGACCCAATATCCTCCTCCTCCTCGTATCTCTCTCTTTCTCTCTCTCTCGATTCCGCGTGCACCTCCGCGCGCAAAAAGACCGACCGAATACATATACACGCGAAGCACTCGCGCGGGGCACGGGAAAAAAGCACGAGAGACTCATTCGTCGTCGTCGTCGTCCGACGGCACGGGCAGCAGCGGCCATCTTTGCAGTCGCAGTCGCAGGAGCACAATGGACGTCGCCGTCGATGCATTTTGTATATTTCTCGTCTAATTGATGCGGGACTGGGGAACCGAAGCCGGAGCCGAGGCTGGAGTATAAGGAGATCGAGGAGGAATTACCATGGGTGCGCGACGCGCTCTGTTTTTTTCCTTCCTTCGTTTTGCGGCTCCGCGGAGAGGAGATTGCCGGCCAAGGCTGGGACCAAGCGGGTTTGTCGCTCAATGAACGCGAGGGCATCGCTTGCGACGCGTAGGGATGAATGAATGAACGAAACCAAGTACGCACGTTGGCTCAAGCGAGGCTTATTTCCTCGCTTTGTCGAGCTCGGCTTTTTTTTCAATGAATGAATGAACGGCGGCGTCGCGTCGGTGAGGCTTGCGCGGAGTTAAGCCGGTGCGTATACAAGTCTTGAGGGGATTGTTTATCTTGTTATCGAGATTCTCGTCGATGGAGTCGATATGGTTTTATTTTTGAACATACTTCTTTCAATTATTTATGTAATTTGTTAAATTTTATTTAGTTTGTTCATTCTTACTGTGTTGTAAAAATTTGATCGGCCAAAAAGTAGAGAATGTATTGGCATGTATTTTATTAAATAACATAGTAATAAAGTGTGTAATTTATTAGAAGTCTCCTATTATCGGTGTCTCTCGAATAAATCATAAATATAATGCAAAAGCATCATTATACGCCATTCAATGAACGTGTCAATTGTAACCATTTTTGTGTTACCAAAATTATTGATTTGTTACAATCAGACAAATTTTAGATAAACTATAAAAAAAACTTATTTTTCGACCTGCAAGGTGTCGGTACAGAAAAGATTAATTTCTTATGTATTATAATAATTATTATTATTTTAAATTTAAGAATATTAGAAAAAATATATATTTGCTCCATTTTTATTTAGTTCTTTTTTTTTAAAGATGCTATCTATGTGTTTTTCATTTTGAATTTTTCATAAAAGGTCAGTAATTTATTTTTCAATTCATCATTTCATTATTTTCGCCAGTTCAAATGAACTTTTTCGATCCTTCGAACATTCTGTGTATTTTTACAACCGATTCCTACTCTCTCCGCTCTTCGGGCAATTAAAACGATGGAACTAAAGGACGAAAAAAAATGTGTAAAAAAATCCTGTACGCGTATATAGCTCTATGTGCGTTTCTTCCCGTCTCCACGAGCACTACTATACGTAAATCCTCTCGTTTGGCGATGCTAAAAAGGCGCTCGACTCGATTTCCCGCGACTTCGCGTTCGTATTCGCGATCATATCGCGATAGCGAACTCTCCGACTCTCGTCCGATGAATTTTTAATAAAGTGGCGCGCTTGGCCTCGTTACGTTTCTTTTGCGCCAACGTTAAAGGGCCAGTGGGATACGCAGTCAGGGATGCGATTTATCTTTTTCTGAGTTGATAGAGGTATAGATGCGACGTATACGTTTGTCGATTGCCAATAAAGGGTCGTGATAGACGATTTTTCATCGATATCGAAACGTTACGAGTTGTGCCAACGTATGTCGTGGTTAAAAATATGGCGAACGCTTGTCCTAATGAGAGTGTATAAGAATTTGTCGAGGCAGTCGCAAAAACAATTAAAAAGCTAAAATTCCCTTCAATTGTAGAGTAATATTATTTCCAAAAAAAAATTCGCATTTTATAATTAACTGGTAAACTTGATAGTCGTTATGTTTCATAAACAGTATTCAAACTTTAAAGCAGTTTATCATTTAACATCCTACAACTATACACAAATCAAATTGAACTTTCCCTAGAGTTGCTCCCAGCTCGCTAAAAAATCCAACTAAACTCTTGAATTGAAATTCACAGCATAAATATTACATGCGTTCCGCTCGTCGAAAATCATATATTTCTCCCAAAGCCATCGGAAATCCCAAAAGAGCAGCCGTCGTCCACGAAACGAGGCACGAAAACGTCGTTACCATCTCACGCGCGGCGCGCGCACCGAAAACAAAAAGCTCGGGGCCGGGCGAGGCGAACAAAAGGTCAATTAAATCGCAATAAAGAAGGAAAAATTTCACGCATCGCGTCCGAGTCGACTTCATTAGGGCGCCAAGAGCGCGCGCGCGATCCTCGCGAGTCACGGACTCGCTCGTCCAGTTAGCCTCTCTATCTCTATCTCTCTCGTGCAGCGGCGCTTAATTACATTCCAACTTGTGCGGTTCAATATAATTAACCTTATTTACAATTCGTCGTCGTTTCGCAACGAGCGCGAGCGCGTGCGTCGCTGCCGCTGTCGTCCCTTTTTTCATTTTTTTCTTCTTTCTTTTTATTGCAGTGTGGAGTGCGGCTCGTGCATGCACGCGGCGTGCAGAGCACACGTCATCTCGCGCGTGTATGTATGTGGACAGAAAAAAGAAGCGGGGTGATCTGGAATAGTTTTTGTTGAAGAAAGAAGTTTTGTTGTGGGGGGAATGCGTGGAAAATTGATTTTCAGTTTGGAAAGTGGATGCGAGATCTATGAAGTGAGAATATGCGATATAAGATTGGAAATTGAGATTTTGTTTAATCGGTTTTATTGTTATAAGTTTGATAACAGTAAGCATATATACATTATTGAAATTAATATATTTCTGTTTTAGTAAGAAATTGAACTTTTAAATTGATTGTATAAATGGTTATTGTATATTTTTATTTCTTCGGAATATCTGGCGAAATTAAATACGTTGCAAGCGTCCTCATAATTTTCTCATTTGCCGAATAATTTCGGCATTAAGGCAATATCAATAATTTTACTAAGAATAATTTAAGTTACATCTAATATAATATATTAATTTGTATTATACAATTCTGCCGGTAATTAAACATGAGCGCTTGAGGATAAGAAAGTTGACACATGGATTGTTCAATGTATACTCACTAGATTTTTACAATAATAACAAATGAAAAACGTCCATTACTCTGTATGAAAATTACAATTGAAAAAATACTGAATTTTAATTTAAATATAAATGATATATTTTTAGTAAAAAGAGAAACACGTGGTCGCGATTCTATTAGTCGCCGCGACGAGTCGTGGAATGGATCAAACTTTCCCGGTACTTACTTTTGTTGCACGTGCGACGCCTTCGCTGATAAGAAAGTAAGGGAAAATCACTGCGCCTCTCAAAACGACATAACTAGCAAAGTTACAAGCTGGGTCTAAAGGTGTGAGAGAAAGCAAACAAGACGCTCGCAAAGGAAAGCTTTTCGGTGCACTGATTTAAACTTAGCGACCGCAATAACTTCTTATATAAAAGTTGAAAAAGTGATGCTTTTATTATCAATAAATTTAAGAAATTGATTTAACCGTAAATTGTAAACTCCGTAGTGGTTGTATGGTATTTTAGGGCGAGTATATTAAATACTTTTCCTTATGTCTGTATAAAAAAATTATCTCGATATAATTGTTAGATAACATATTTATAATAGCTATTCATTGTATACATGAAAAAGTACCTTCATAAAGGTACTAGTATATATCCTACCTAATGATATCTTTTGTCACGTTTCATAAATATTCTTATTAAAAGAAATGAATCCGCTACAATACTTCTCCGATCAAGCAATATTCTAAAACTTAATTATAATATAAATAAATTTTATTTTTTAACAGAATGTAAGAAGACATCACTAAATCATAAAACGTCCATTACACAGTTTTAAATCCCGCCTAAAAAATCAAAATTTCGAGTTCACGCTACTAGAATAACCGTAATAAGAATTGTAGAAAAAACTCCTCATACCCAACAAAAATCCGCCGACCGAAATAACCTCGCGCTCGCGCAATTACGCATGGCGCACGACCAACGCACCAGTCCCGCCAAAGCCACGAACCATCGCACTCCACAACTACACACAACCCAAGCAAAAGAAGCCACCGCAGACTATACAACGCAAAACACAAAAAGAAACGGGAGAAAAAAAAAAGGGCAAGAAAAAACGCAAGAAGCCCCAGCGCGATGCTCTATAATCCAGCGCGCGATAGACGAGCACGACGAGCGGGCATGCATGCGCGCGTACCTACACACGCGGACGCACACGCACGCGGACATACAGAAACGACACGGACGGCGGCGCGGGACACGCGGTGTATGACGAGAAAACAAAAGAGGCCAATAATTTGAGGCAATTTGGCCGGGCAGCCGAGCGCCTCGCTATAAGTCACGCACGTGACGCTGCGCGCGCTGTCACTCGGCCGCCGCCGCGAGCATTGTCGCTGAGCGCGACGCATCGCGCACCTATATATGTACTTTTCTTCCGAGGTGCAGGGTGATACGTATATGTGCTCTCTCTCTCTCTCTTTTTTTTATTACTGGGTGGGAGCATTGTTGCGGTGCTGTCGGGCATTCCGTTGTGTCTATGATGAGCTGGATGGAGTTCTTTATGCTTGTGTTTGAGGTGATTGTTATGCAGGGGAGAGGTGCGCGAGGTATTTTTGGGTTGGGAGTGATGATTTTTACACTTCATGGTTGTCGATGGGCTGAGGCGTGATTTTGTAGGAGTTTGGATGATTCATGCGTGAATTCTTGGTAATGTTTTTATAGATTTCGAGGACAAATATATTGATAAGTAATTTCGTGTGTTTTAAAAATTTAAGGAGAAATCTATTGAATATAAAATCGGTGCCTTAGAAAGTTAAAACTTTTTATTTGTAATGCCTTATGGGAAATATTAGGAAAACTGAATAATAATGGAAAATACATAGAAGTAGTTCACATATTACGTAACGCCTTAAGGGGGGTCCTTATCAGCGTTACGGTGTGTGTCAAAAGCATAGGATAATCAGTGAGAAAGCGTTTGTGCAGAGGGTGGGACTATGGGTGGGGGTCTAAAATTGGCAACAACAGCGCTATGTAATATTGAATAGGTTTTGTAGTCATTGATATCAATTTTACTTCTTCATAGAAGAAGCTTTGTGATGGTAGAAGAAGTTTTACTAAAAACATGTTAGAAACATGTTTTGAGATACTGGGAATCAAAATGCGCTATTTTTAGAAAATGTCCGTATGGATGTGTGCGCGCGCGTGTGTGTGTATGTTTGCGTGCGTGTGCGTGTGTGTGTGCACGGAGAGAAAAACTCCGCCGTAGCGGAGTAGTGGTAACGTCAAATTAGCGGTAGGATCACACTGCCAGCGCTGTTGTAGAATAAAGCAGTTTTAACTTGACTCGACCCCCAAAGATGAGTAGCCAAAATGACACATATTTGAGGTTAGCTTGTCGAATATTCGGATTTCATACCTATTAACTTATATTTTGTATAGATTAATGGTGAATATATTTAAAAAATGTACTTTCAACGTAATTTATTGATTTTCATCGTAGGAGTCTATGAGAAATTTGCAAAACTTAGTACATTAACAGTAACCCGTTTCTGAATTGCTATGCTATAAGTACTTTGTTCTACAGCCGACACTGATTGGTGATCATGGCATTGCTATTCTACTGCTTGAGCCACTAAGGCTGTAAATGCCGGGGTTTCCGGCAGATGTAGCTGATCAGTTTTTCTTCCCGTGTGTGTGTGTATGGATGTGGATCAACATTATTCTGAATATACACGGTAAAAAATAATGTTTCGGGGCGCATATTTTTTTTTTTTTTTTTTTAACAAGACGGATCAAAAATATTTATTTTTTTGTTATCGATGTGTTTTTTGATACCTTAAAAATAATATCATCGATTAAGTGATAATGCATTTGAAAGAGCATACAATTACCTATCTTTTTCGACACGAAATTTTGAATAAGCTATTTCCCTTGTTTTGTTATTGACAAAATCGTCATTTTTTTCAAACGGTTATATCTGTGAAATATAGGTAGGAAAATATTTGAAAAAAATTGAGATAATTAGGAGTATGGACTAGAACAATTTGTAAAATTTTTGAGGTTTCATATTTTTCTATTGAAGGGAAAAAAATCTTTTTGTAAAATAAATCGATTTTTAGTCAACTACGAATGCTGGAGTAAATTTGCAGCACTTGATTTGAAACTTTCTAAATCGGTAGCAGTTTACTATCTCTTGCACGAGTTCCTTGACCAGATCACAACGACCTTTATATTTAGAAATATTTGAGGTAATGAATTTTTAGAGAGTTTTTTTGATCGCTTATATCTGCAGAATGAAACGGTCATTTTTTACCAAATAGGGCTAATTTTTTCCTTCTTTAATAATTATTCTAAATTAAAAAGAAATTTTCAGATTCATCGACTCGTTTTTTTAAACGTTTTTTTGTATTTTACGATTTCCTGAATTCGATAAGGTAAATTATATTTGTATTTTATGCAACCTCTTGACTATATTACTATATAGTTTTGTAATTTTATTAAAAAATATTATTGGACAAACCATCATCAATGAAAAAATAAGCAGACCTTTTTTGAGATATTAATTAGAAAGAGATATAGTAATTTAAAATTAATTTATTAGACGAATGAATTTCATATTATGAATTGGAAGCAGTTTTTTAATTGTAACATAATTTTTTTATTTTAAAACTAAATATAATCGTTCTAATATTATGGCGAATAAAAAGTTGAAATATTGTGCAAAAGAATCTGCCGAGGTAAAAATCAATCTCATTCATAGCCAGTAGTTGGCCATTAATAGCTATAAATAGCTGTTAATCACCAATTAATAATTATGAACTAGATTGAGTTCTACCAAGGTAAGACCAATTTTTTAAAATATTTGTCAAAATCATTGATTATGAATGTGAGAAAAAAATGTTTAAATTAGCGTACGTAGTATTATAGACGAGATGGTAACATTTTTTGAACAACATTTTGCTTTTCTGTCAGCCACATTGGATATACTATTTTGAACTTTTGTGTATCGATTTGTAATCAACGATCCTAAAAACCTGGCGTACAATTATTTTACTGATGAAAATATTGAACTATTTACATATTACCATTTTGTAACATACGTAGATCTAATACTGTAATGGACCCTATTGTAGATCAGTGCCTCGATTGCGAATAATTTGCTTTTAAATTGTTAATATGAAAGTTTGGCATTACTTCTTTTATTATTTTGTTAGCTAAGAATAAATACTTTCAAAATAAAAAAAGAATAATGCAAAATTTTAATAATAATGATTTAAAACTAATTGATTCGCAATAGAGGCACTGACCCACAATAGGGTCCGCGACGGTATATCTAAAATTACAAGATTTTTTATTATGTTTGCAATATCTTTTTAGTTAAAATAATCTGATCAGGCAATAAGAATAGCAGGAAGAACTCGTACGAGTATTTCGCAATGTAACATGCATTAATTAATAGTTTTCATCAATACCCGAAAAGGTAAGCATGCCAATGCCTGGTTTATCAGTGCCCGGGATTAGACTGTAATCAATGAAAATTTATTCCTAAACGAAACTTCATTCATATCGCTGTCTCAAGGTTGGCGATGTAAGAAAAGTTTTTAATATTTTGAATAGAAGAGCATAATCTTCCACAGAATATTACAAAATAATGTAAATTATTATCGTGAAATAACGACAGTAGTATGTAATTAGTTTGTCTAAAAGATTTTTCAAGTTTATTGCCGGTCTATTAGTAAAATAATAAAATCAGCAAACATTTAATATACTCAAATATTATTCATACTCGAACACTTCAAGCTCACAAAGGTATCAAAGCCATTAATAACCTCATCATCGCTACCTATCAAACCGACCAAAAAGGTAAAAAACAATTTCAAGTAGTAGAACTCCTTGTCATCCTCGCGACTACCAACGACTCATTCAAAGACACACACACACACACCAAGAAACCAAGTCCATTTCTCCCCGAGCAATTTAGACCTCACGTTCGTCGTTACATTTTAATTCATTCGTCCAGTCGATCTCTCTCGCTCCCTCGCAGCCGCGCTCGCGAAGACCCAGCGGCGAGACCACTGACTGTTACTTCATCATCACCCGGCGAGTAGTCCAGCACTTTTTTTCTCTGGTTCCGCGTCGCCAGCGCGCGGGCCCCGTCTCCGTCTCGCACGCCCGGTGACTTATTCATTATGCGAGCGCGACAGCGGCTGCTGCTGCTACGGTAATAAGCCCCGCGCTGCTTGTACCTACGTACGTATACAATGTAGGTGTAAACACGGGTAGGACGCGCCGGTGCTTGTGTTATGAGAGCGTGGGCGCGCGCGCGGTGAGCTTCCGGTCACGTCGTCCGTGATACTCGAGAGACATGACGACGATGATGACGATGTTGTCGATGATGATGGTGCTTGGGTGGAGATTGACTTTCGATCCGAGGGCCGCACGACTGGGGATACGAGGGGGGTTTTTCTTTGCTTGGAGATGTAAGTGCGGCTGGATTAGAGATGTGAAAGATGGGATTTGGTATTTTTGAGGCAAGGATAATGGCAAGAAAATAAATTATGAGTCTGATGGAATATATTTATTCAAAGTGGTTTCGTGTATTTTATAGCTGGTTAGAACTATAAGTCAGAGGTAGTCGAACTCTGTCTTATCCGAGTAAAAGTGGTCGGCTTCTTCTTGACTTTTTTTCTTTATTTGGTAGCGTCAGTACTTTGTTACGATGTGCCAGTTTGGCTCGGATTTGTTCCAAACTTGAACAACGACGTTGAGCTATAAACTTTGAATCTCGCATTTCAGCCAACAAAGCAACCTCAAACTTCTTTAAAAAAATATTTCTTAAACTTTAGGAAATTTTAAGATCAATTTCAAAGAAACGTCGAACTTCGAGTCTGGAGAAAGTATGAGTGAAGTATTTCTCCCCGCACTTTTCCCGGACTTGAAGACAGACATTTCCCAGACTTCACTCAAATTTGAAATTTCATTTTAAGAAATATTATTTTTTATTATAAAGATTATGATAGTTTCATTGGCCGAAGAAGACCTAAAATTTAGACCTAACATCTTTGTTAAAGTTTTGAACAAGACATGGCCAAACCTGACCACTTCTAATTAAGTAATAAATAATATAGAACATTTTAAAAAAATTGAAGGACTTCAAATAAATTTCTTTACAAAGTTAATACTAGTTTAGTTAATTTTTTAGTATGGGAGAATCAACCATTTTGGGGCAGTGTCCACTTTTGGGCATTATTGAGATCTATTCCTATATAGTAGCTCCATTACTTAAGGTAGAAATACTTTCGAAATCTGGGGATTACAGAAAAAAAAAATGATTTCACAGTCATAAAGTATTATGTGTAAAGTAACTATACAGCATTGATTAGATAAAACCTTTCTATTTGCGAAAACAAATTAATAGACAAAAAATAACAACAAACAATGTGCTTGTATTAATAATATTAACCCATTGACTGTATCTTTTTTTATCACTTTTTCTGTTTTCATTTTTTATGGCCATGAAAAATAAGTTTTTATCTCGATTCCGATGTTAAAACGTTTCTCAGACATGTGAATTGTTATCTAAATTTTTGTAAGATTTTATTGGTTCATATTTACCATGTTAGTACAATAATCATTAAGAATGATTTATCACATATATTGGACAACAAAATCAACGGGTTAATAAGTTAATTTATTAATAATATTGAGTTATAAGTTTAATTTTCCCATAATTATTTACAAAAACTATAAACAGATAATGAATGAATAAGGAGACTTGACATACAAAGCACAACAAAGAACGGTACTCGCCAACATTGCAGAATTTGTAAATGAATTGCATGCAGCTTATTCTATTACAAATTTCTGGTAAGTTCTAATAGTTTATGCCAACTTTACAATTAATATAAACTGTTGGAACTTCTATCGGAAAATACTCCTGGTTTCGATACTTTGTATTACTAGGTGCGCTCCGGTGGTTTGGGTAATTTCAATAACAAAATTTCAAGCATTCAGTATAATAAATTAATCGACTTTTTATATTTAATTAAAAAGCGAAGTTGCTGGCAGTATTTTTGAATACTAGTACAAGAAGAAAAAAAAAGAAATAAATAAATCTCTACCAGTGCATTTATATTAGTAAAAAATTATGTTAATCATTATAAATATATTACTATTTTCTTTAAAAACTTTAAAAAACTAAGAATAAAACAAGTTTTAAAGTTGACAACTCCTCATTACTTATTAAAATGACATAATATAAAAGTTGTTCGATGTTGATAATTTAATTAAACTTCCATTTCTGCAAAAAGACATTTTCAATTTTATAAAAAAACTAATTTGATACTAGAACGCGTACACCTAGAGCAAAGTTTTAAATTCATCGAATGATACTATAGAATAGAAAGTGCGCAGTACTGTGATGTGGGTTTCGTGCTTCTTTTATTCATCAGAAGACATACTTGACAAGTTTTTATAATTCTAGTCTGCAATTAGTGATTACGGCACATGAAAGAAACGGGACTGTCAGGCGCTTCCTTTGTAATTTTTCGCTTCTGAAATTGATATTCTCTCTTTATTCCCTACTGTCGTCATAATTACAAAAGACGAAATGTACTCTTTTTAACTGTAACTTTTGGTAACTATATAAATTCTGACTATCTGTTACCTTTGCTTACACAGTCTACATTATATTTGCATTATAAAATTTAGTGAATTTAATAATATATGTCCCATTTTTTGGAATTGTAAAATTCTTTAGGAATTGTTAATCATTGATAAAGTAGTTAAAAATAATAAATTATTCAATAAAGCACAATTATTTTCAAATAATGCCTTCAAAACACATTTAAAATCGTTCAAACAAGCGCCTAATAATAAAGGCACCAAGCAATAAAGAGTGAAACTTAAAGAAAATACCTAATAAATTACGCACGCTCATAAATTTTCCGTACATAGATTCCTTTACGCTTCCTCGTACTAAATTGACCATAAGTTATAGGAGCTAGCTCTCGTACACACCCTTTTAACCGTTACGCGTATAAATTACAGGTTCAATGTACAGATCAATTAGATTTCAATAAAGCAGTCTCGCGCGCGCTCGCGGATTTCCCTCGTTCGCTCGTGCACGTGCACTCGTACGATGCTAAAGGTATACGCACGCAATTTCTTCAAATGATATAAATGCAGGTTTGCCGCTGGATAATGAAATGCTATAGTTATGAGGTTGGAAGTCTTAACGTGTCGTTAAGACTGCTGATTTGTTTTAAATAGATGATATAATACTTGTATATTATAGTTTGAAAGATATTTAAAGCAAGGTTTGTTTATGTAATTAAACTAAATAGGCTGCAATTCGCTAAAAGAATGTTTATTAATTGATAAACAATTTATTTGGTATTCGAAGAAAATAGTATAGCGAGATATTTTTTGCAGAAATTATCGAATTATTTGCTCGTTTAATAAACATTTTTTGCTCCCGTGTTTAACTAGCTCACTGTTTTGCAACTCTAGCCAATTGGGTGACGCAGCAAGTGATTCAGCAAATCACGAGAGCACACTGAGAAAACCTATATCGTAAAATATTACGATATTGGTATCGTAGAAATTTGCTATAAATTTCTTTTTGAAAATGATGTATTTTTGCATAAAATGTTAAAATATAATTTTTTAATTTTACGTTATCATATCGGAAAATTTACGTTATCGATATCATAAAATTAAATATTTGTATTTAAACGTTTTATGCAAAAATTCATCATTTTCAAAACAAAATTTATTATCAAATTTTTACGATATCAATATCGTATTATTTTACGATATGGGTTCTCTCAGTGCATGATCACTTAAGTATTTCGAGAATTACCCTAGTACATTAGAGTGGCTCCTATTGCTATATAAGAATAAAAAATCATTTTAAATTGATCTTGTATGGCAATTAAGGTGTAAAGACATTATACATTTTATTTTTTATGTAAACTATTTCAAAATTTTGTTTCATAGATATTAGTTAATCCCTACTGTTCCTTACTTTTAATATATCTATTATATTATAATATAGCCAAATTTATAACTATGCATTTTATAACAAGAAGTCCGTTAAATTACGTGATTTTAACTTTACGGGAGAAACTCAATGTTTACATTAACTTTATTATTTTTCTAATAAATCATTTCACTGTAGTACACATATGATCTTCCTAAAAAGTAATATTTTATATTAAAGGTGGTTTATAAGCTTTTAAACTTATTTTATGATGATAGAAATTAATTCTTAACATTTTTTAAATTTTTTATTTAGGAAACCTTTTCAATGATATACATGACAAGTTCAATTTATTGTTTACTGATCAAGGTAAACAATATTAACATAAAAAATGCTTAAGCATGCGTAAAATTATCATGTGGTCTGGTTGACTCAAAATATTTGACGTACCATGAAGATGCACCTATAACCCTCCAATAATTAGCGTTGAAAAGAAAATCAAAACCCAAAATTAAAGTTTCGACTTACGCGAAGCATCCACATCTGGATCAAATGCTTGGTCTTTTTTATCGTTCTAAAAGCTTATGCTTGGAGAGCTTCTTCTAGTTGTCCAAGTTTTGCTCGCAAATGCTCATTCGATTGTACTCAACTGAAGCTAAAACATCATGATCGATGTTTAAAATCTTGAATGACCTAATTTATTAGCTGAACCTTTTAAAGTCATGGACGAGCTAATTTCTATATTGCAGGGGAAAATCGGGGGAAATTTGATTTACTACATTCGTATAAAGAAAAAACAGTACACCAAGTTTTTTGTATAACCAAGTTTTGTGTTTTCACTTTTCTGGAATAGGAGTGAGATTTTCTCTTGAATAATTTTATATAGTATTTAGATTGTTTATATATATCAAAATGTTTGCAGATGCACCCGTTGTTTTGACAGACCATAACAAATGCTTCAGAAATGTACATGATTTTGCACTACTGTAATTTTGGTTGTATAGGTAAATTTATGTTAAGTACTAAATCTTTATATTCATTTCTTCATGGCATACTAATTTTCCTTTAAGTTTTAAAACTCTTAAAAGTTAAAAAAAATTGTACAAAGAAATCACCGCACACAAATGCATACGCAAATAATGACGCGCCTCTTACCCGCATGCATAACCTCATACCACGTTAACCCCGCAATCATTTTCACCAACGTCCCTCTCCCCGCGAAAATCCCCATACCAACCTCCCTCTCCTCATAATACCAAAACACCGCAAAACAAGTCATCGGGATCGAGCGAGAAGGACAGACCGCAGGCTCGCTCGCTCGCGCGGCGGGAGAGGCAAATTAAATCGATCGCGAACGCGGAAACGTCGTCGTCGTTGGCCGCCGCCGCAGCTATCTCATGTATATTCCATCGATAAATGGATATAAGCACAGCAGCTGCAGCTGTGCTGCGCTCGCGTCGCGTGTTTCGCGTGACGCCGAAGTCGCGAGCTTCCGATCGCCGAGAGCGCGCGCTGCTTTCTTTCTTTTGCTCTTTGTCGAGCGCGGCGTGGGTGGCTAGGGCTGCGATTCCTTCCTTCGCTTTGTCATACCATGGCGATAAGCGTGACACGTGAGCGTGCATAGGTATGCTGATGAGTAAATGGTCGACGGAAGAGTTTTGACTGGGGAATGAGATGTTTTTGTTTGAGGGATAGGTGTGTTTTTGGTTGGAGGTTTGACAGGTATTTCAAAGGACGATGAAATATGCGATTTCTTCATTTTATTGGAGTTATTTTCTTTTTGATTAAGTCGCGGGTAATAAACCTTAAAAATATTAATAAAATTGTTAAATTTAGTGACTTAATTCGTATGTTAAGGTCGAGGGGCTATCCCCTGTGTGAAATCGCAAACCCCCCTTCATGAAATCAACACGAAATCAAAGTGAAATCCAATGATCATTTGAAATCTTGTGAATTCATTTGAAATACAGCCAAGTTGAAATCAATCGACGTCATGTATGAAATCATTTGAAGTCATGAAATCAGCTGAGATCAACAAAAACAAAGCAGAGGCGACGGCGACGACAACCGGCGGCTCGCGCAACGGTGTGTGTGTGTGGCGGCAAGAAAACGAGCGATGGGTGTAGAGCCCGCCTTACAGGGTGAGAGGCCCAGGGCATGCAATCAGCGCGAGGCCTCTTTTCAATAAGCAAAAAAGAACGGCCAAATATAAATAGTATAAAACTAACTATCCCAAGCTAAGCAATATGCGATTTAAGGGAAGGCCGGAGCGAACTTTACCATTGTGACCTTCACCTCGCGTTGTAGTTTTCGTTATACGTTTAAAATTTATGTCTTAACACTAAAGTCGAAGATGATAATGATTTATTATCATGTAAAGAATTGCGGACGACAGCTTGTTTGGTTATAAATAGCTTAAAAAGTTATTTATTATCATACATTATTATAATTGACCAATGTAAAACGATAAAAATGACGGTCATCTTACCGTTTTCTAGCCCTCACCTCGTGCCGTATTTTTCGTTATTCTATGAAATTTTGCCTAAATATATAGATTTTAATTTTTATTAATATTTATTATTATGGCAAGAAGAGTGGACAACCGCGTATTTGCACTATAAAGGTTAGGTTGACTCTCTACCAATCAGCATTGACTACGACCTTCCCTTAAGAAGTATAAATAATAAAACCATAAAACCTAAACCTTAAATCCATAACTTAACTAACTCAAGTTGAAAAATTTGAAATTATAAAGAGGTTTAACTAAAAATAACGTAAATCCTAAACCCTAATCCCAACTAATCCAAACTGAATAATTTACAATTAATTATATTCCAATAATAAAAGCCTAAACCTTAAACCCAAAACCCAACTAACCCAAACTGAGCAAAATGAAATTATAAAAAGGTTTAAATACAAAACCCGTAAACCCTAAACCCAACTAACCCAACTAACCCAAACTAAGTAATTTAAAATTAATTATGTTCAAATAATAAAACCCTAAACCTTAAACCAAAAACCCTACTTCCAAGTTGAAACATTAAAAAAAATTTAATACTAAATCGTAAACCCTAAACCAAATTATAGTCCAAGCTGATCAATTTGCGATTAAAAAAAGTTTAAATAATAGAACTATAAACACTAAACCCAAAACCAAACTAACACTAATTGACGTAAAACATAAACCATAATTCCTAAACCCATGCAACAAATTCCAAATAGCTCTACTTGGGTTAGTTGGATTTTGAGTACATGAATTTAATTGGTTATTTTTAATTGTTAACTTTTTTACTTTAAAATGGCTGAGCTTGGGTTAGTTGGGTTTTGGGTATAAGGAATATTTACGGTTTTCTTATTTAAACCTTTATTTTATTTCAAATTCATCAGCTTGGGTTACTTGAGTCTAGGGTTTATGACCCATAGTTAAGAGTTGGAGGTTTTATTATTTTAACTTTTTTAATTGAAGATTGCTTATCTGGAGTTAGTTATCTAAGTTCAGGGTTTAGGATTTGCGATTTTATTATTTAAACCTTTTTTTTAATTTCAAATTATTGAGCTTGGGTTAGTTAGTTGGATTTAAGATTTAGGATCTAGGGTTTACGGTTTGTGATTTTATTATTTATACTTTTTAAATTGAAAATTCCTCAGCTTGGGTTAATTAAGTTTAGGGTTAACGATTTTATGTTTTTAAAATTTTTTAAATGCAAGTTGCTCAGATTGTATTTGTTGTATTTAGAGTTTACAGTTTACAGCTTTATTATTTCAAACTATTTAAAGTTGCAAATTGCTCAGCTGGGTTAGTTGGGTTTTGGGTTTAGAGTTTACTGTTAGAGTCAGAACTGTTTTTACCAGGGCTATATTCTAGTCAGGCCTGTGAAAGCTTTTTTCGACGTTTGAGATCAATGATAACTACATTTTCTACGGTTGTTAATTGTAATCTTTTAGAAACTATGCATCGAATTCAACGAATACCGCTCCAACATGATATTTCAAGTACCTAGTACCTTTGAAAATTCTACCAAAGAATTTTGTTTTCCTCGATTCGACAGCACAAGTACTCAAAAAGAAATTTTTCAATTACCTGATTGTGACAATATAATCGTAATTATTAATAAAGCAAAACAAGACGCATTTTTAGAAACCACATCATTAGGAATAGAAATTTCGAGGTGTGAAAATATTCTTTTGAAGATTTATGATTCTGATATATATGAAGATATAGACAACTGTGAAATTTCTGTTCTCGCCTTTGCAATCTTCTGAAACTTCTCTGGGTGCAGAAGATGACTTTTGCATTTAATATGAAAATGCCGATTTAGTAAAGGATTTAACCATTCTTTCTCATGTACTGGCGGCTTAGAATTAAAAAATATAATAAAGATAAGAATAACATATAACAAAGATCAGACGAAAAAGCCAGTTCATATTAGTAAAGGGTAAAGCTAATAATAAATCTATTTGTAAGAAAATCTTCTATTTGCTGGCTGTTAAGTCAAAATCAGTTTCATCTCAGTAGTGATAGGTTACAGCGTGTTAGAGATTCTGAGTTACAAAAATGTAATAAGAACATAAGAATATCTTAGGTAATAGTACTCTATTATTTTACAAGCAAAAATGTACAGAAATCTATATTGGCGAGTGATGTCTTTTCCAAAGATTAGATTGTAAAAAAAATTATTTGGACCATGTACTTAATTTTGGATACTTGAGCGGTAGTCTTACCAATAGAAGTTTAGAATATTCGAGTAACCATGCTGCGATTTCTGTAAATACGAAAGATATTGGGGTTTTATGCCATTAGTACAAGCCAGTGAAAAATATAAATAATTTATGTTTAACACCTACGAAAAAATATGGATATATTAACATTCAGAATTATTCATTCCCTATTTCTCAACCCGAAATAACTAAAGATGGGATTGTATTAGACTCAAAAGTATTCCGAATAATAAAACATTTATTTAAGTAAATATATTGTTAATAATTTTTTTGTTTTCCTTAATATCTTATACTATAGACGTTGGAATAATTACTTGCTATCCAATTTTTGTACAACTGATTATTATTTTATAATGATTTATTGCCAAAAAATCGATTATTATACTATTTGAAAAGTCATGCATTTTCATAAGCATTGATTTTTAGATTATGTATGCTCTCGATCATAATTTAATAGTGCAAAGTATATATTTACAAAATAAATTTAAAATGAATAATATTTTTTTATTATTTTATTTATTTACTTTTAAACGGGATAGCCATTTACTTGAAAGTATAAATTTAAGTAACTTCGAAATCATTATTGAAATCAGTTTAAATCAGTTGAAAACATAAATTTGTGTAAGGATCATATTATGAAATCATGTTAAGCCTAAAGTTGTTGAAATAATTTTTGGAATCACCGTAAATCGTATGAAATCTGCAATCACTTGTACCCCTATTTAGAGCGAATTACCCCTCGGTTAAGGTAGTTCTCCGGATTTTTCGATTTCTTTAAAAAGTCTTGAAAATTTGTGCATACTTAAGCCTTGAAATGTCATATTTTAACACAGGAACCTTATACTGATCCCTACAGCCATATACGTTTCGTTTATAATTGCAAAAAAAGTTTTCTTTAATTTTTTTTTTAAAAACTAGCATATGATGTAAAATAACAATACGAACCATGGAGAAAAAAAGTTTGATAGGACAAGCAATGCTTCTTTCGTTAAATACAGTAGTTCAACATTTTAAACCCATGCTATCTGTATATCTATATAGGTATGCGGTGTTTCACTCTATTTCGACTTTTGGGAATATTTGATACTCTAAACACTTTCTATCGACACTCTGATGTTTGATACTATAACTTATAAGGTTATCACTTTCGATGACGATGTATAATATCTTAGAAAATAAATTTTCTAATTTAACTCCGATGTTGAGCACCACTGCAGCCCGAGAACTACCTTAAACAAATATAAATTATAAAATGCTTATACAAAATTCGCACATGAAATGATCCAGCCCGAGGATCCGTCAAATAGAAAAATGTGGCAATGAAATTCTGTTTAAGGCATCATGTCATAAGAACATTTTTTATGATTTTGAGATATTTAGGTTTAAAGTTTTTATTTTCCATAAATTAGTGTTAAAATAGATCATAACTAGTAATTATAGTCACTTAATTTTACACTTTCCTGATTTTTGCAGTTTTATATAAAAGTACCTACATACTATGGAAGAATACCAAAATAGCTCAAAACACAATTTTCAATAAATTAGACTTATGTCGTTATGTCGACAACCCACAGAATGAAAAGCATTATTTTAACAAATGTATATACATATAATAATTTTAAAAATTATCTTTAACGAATTTGATATCATATCTTGACAAAAGAAATACAACAAAAATTCATTTGTCAAACTGTCAAAGTATTCCTACATTATACCTTACGATACTGTGCTAAACCCATGACTAGATAAAAATGCCATATTCAATAATAGCAAAAGCAACATCTTTTATTTATGACTTAATGCATCAGATTTTAGTACTGAACTGAAGCTTGCGGTCGCCATCCTCGAAGCCACTGCACTGCCTTCGTGGCTCGTGCATAATACGCGAAATAATCGATTATCGACCCCTTGCAGACGCACTTTCTCCTCTCCCTCTCTCTCTCTCTCTCTCCACTTGCACTCGGACAGATTTTGCAGCGCTCAACTTTGTTCAAACAAAGTTGAGCGAGCACGTCGCAGAGTTGAAGTATAGTTTCGCGCAATTACGCACGTACGCGCATCGATGTATAATTGAGAGCTCGCGTTTTATATGAAGTTTTATAAAATGCGTGATTGCGAAGAGGGGTGATCGGTCAGTATAAAATAAAATCGACGGTATACATTTGTTTTTGTCGTAGGAATGCGTTTTGTAGGGATTGTGTGATTTAGGAAGATTCTTTAGAACAAGGAATGTTTATTTACTATCCTAACAAATAGAATTTCTACGATCGTGGTTCTTTGGAATGAAAATTCTTAAATAAAGTTACTAACATTTTAAAGATTATTTGATTACTATAGGAATTAGAATTTGAAGTATGTCGCTAATTTGATTTTGAAAGGCCTGCAAGTGCACTAATGCTTCTAAAGAAGTTAACTTCGTTAAGGAAACAACTGTTTCTTCTTTTATTGATTGGCGTGAATTCTAATGACGTGAAGCAACTTCTTTTCAAGCTTAAATTACTCAAAATATCAATCTGTATATTCTCATACTGTCAATTCTCGGATACTTAAGCTCAATAATCGAACACACGACTGTTAGAATGCATATTTCTTAATAAAAACTATATTATTCGTGAATATTAACTATATAAATCATGAAATCGATCATTAGTCTATATGATCCAGGCTGATTAAGATACTATTTCATACAAGTAGTTTTAATTATTATGTGGCAATGACTCATAATATAAATATATATAAATATATAAAATCAGCGGTAACATCAATTGCTCGTGCGTTTCTTTTCGCAATCTATCTTATAGCCAGGTCGATCGATAGAGCGCTATTTTGTTGTACGCGACAGTATAATAAATACTTCTTATTATTACGTGCTTGATCTAATTATAGGCCGAGGGCAGTTATGGAAAAAGCGCGGCAAGCGACGCTGTCAGCGCGGCCGCGAGGCTACTCTCTTTACTTCGCTTCCGCCGCTCGCGCAATATTTTCCCACGCGCGCCAGCCGGACAATCACCGCCGTTGTTGTCATTATGCATTATAAATATATCGCGCGCTGGTTACGTCTCTTGCGCTCGCGTCAATTATTATGGTATATAGATAGCGCGCGTAGAATTTTTGTCCCAAGTTTCTTTGACGCGAGAGACTTATAAATATCAGTTTTGCGGGATAGCTCGAAATTAATCAATGCGATGTTTGGAAATTAATTTTATAGTTTGAAAAATTAATAGTGGTATTCATCTTTGTCTAAGAAATGCGCGTTAAATAATAACATTTAATAAGTAAATCGAATTGTATCTTCACAGTTAATAGGTCGGTCTTCCAACTCTTATATTTTAGTCTTTGCCTGTTTTACATAATAATAAAAATACTTGTGACACATGCTACAAACTGTTCAGAACAGTAGCGGAAAAAGTGCTTATTTTAAATTTAGCAAACGTTCATGATTTTAGCTTTGTCAAAATGGTGTTCTTACTGTTTTGAACGGTCTATATTTATCCAGATCAATTTATAATTTCTTGGAAACTACACATTTTTTATTTGCATACTTGTAAAATAAAAATGATATTTGAAACCCACAAAAGAAATATACATTTTACCGTATCTACGCTTTATTTTCAATATTTAGGAAAGAATATCAATCATTGTGTTTGCAGCTAAAATAAGAGAGCGTTAATTCAAATTAAGCTATAAGGTAAAAGTACCGGTTATGGGACACCTTCTAAACCATGCTCCTAACATGGAACACTAAACATAGTGATTAAATAAAATGTGAATATGATATATATAAACCAATATAAAAATCACATGGATATATAATTATGTATGGTTCTCAAATTTAAAAGAATATATATTGTTACACAAGCAGTAACATTGAAAAAAAAAACTTTTATCATCCGTGTCTTCAATGTCGCACAAATTCGTCGTTTTTTGAGCAATAACAGTTGATTCATACAACTTCGTTTTTTCACTGTATTTATAAATCTAAACAATTTTATAAGATGTATATTAGTTTAAATAATAGTTTTCGGTCCATAGATTCAAGTTATAACAATGTTATTTTAATATTAATACGATTTATATTAAATATTTGACTGTTTCATAATGGGTACATATAATTACGTTATCCATATTTATTGAACACCTTTGCACGAACATTTCTATAATAATTTAAGTTGACAAGGTATTGTTTTTTATATCAGTGTTATAAATATTATATTTGAATGATTTATGCCTCATAAATGTGAAAAATTCAATGTATTAATGTATATTGAATTTGAAAATTCTAACCTACAACCATCAGTCAATTCAGCGGTGCATATAGGTATACTTAACCCTATATATGTTCATTGATTGCTACTAAATAACTTTTAGAAAAGAGCGTAAATTTAATGATTACTTCCTTCCTCGTGTGCATTGTATGTATTATTAATAATCTTTATATCACTTACAAGCGAAATCTAAAGAGTAAAGTCATATTATCATATAATTATTCGTTCCATAATAGGGGCTTCAATCTTGGAACACAGGGACAAGCTAGGAAAACGGTGTTTCATAATAGGTACATGCTGTTGCTTTAGTTTTTTATTTATAATAATAAGAATTCGTAACGAATTTGCATTTTGCAGGTTGTAAATGAATCTACTATACTCAGCCCTTCGAACCATACCCAATACTTTTCTTTATTAACATTCTTAATAATGAAAAATTAGACGACAATCTTGGATTGACCAAAAAGCGTTCCATAACCGGTACTTTTACCTTAACTTGGTACAAAAGGCACACGAAAAGTTATCTAACACGCGAAGTTTGTAATAACATTAACATTCATGAAATGTACACGATTTTTTCTACTCTGCATTGCGCAACGCACCAATTTAAATACACTGTTACGAAAATGCATCTGTGCAACAATAACTTTCTCCGCCAATTCACAAATTTCCTCTCGATACAAGCACAAATCTCCCAGCTTCGGCAATCCGTCAGCTCGCCTGCTCCGAACAAAGACCACCTGAATCGCAATCACGTTCGCAGTGTAACAACGATCCCACAACCTCCGACATAAATTTTCTCGCGTACAATCCTTGCAACCTCATAGCCCGTGAAAAATTCTAACTTCTCGGCGATTCCCCACAACGACAATCTGATATCAAGGAGGTAGAATCTGTCCCGAAGAGCGAAGTGAACGGGTGATTCCCTGAAAAAGCGTAAATATTATTAATAAGGATCATTTTTTAATGGAAACAATTGAAATTATTTTAGGATACAGTTATCTTTCAAATTTTATCACACTAAGACTTTTGAGATATAATTCTATAATATGGAAATATTGGCTGCCACAATGTTTGTTAAAAATGCGTTTACTAAGACCATGTATTAGCAGCGGCAACGTCTTAAAAACTACATTAACTATCTCGTTTAATAAATATATTTTTATTTATCATAAATTACTAACAAGGAAAGTATAGAATAGAATATATAGAATATAAGATATACTTTATTTGATTGTTAAAAAAATAAGTATTAACCCCACGGGACTTGAGCTTAAATGATTAGAAATGAAGACCAGAACTCGTGGTTTGATCTAGTTGGCTTTTGTTTTAAAGATATTAACTGTTTAACTCTAAAGCATTATTTTAATGAAAAATTGTACTTTTGGTTATAATTGTGTATGTCACTATATTTGAAAAGTAACCAAAACGAATATAAGGGTAAACGAAAAGAGCTTTAATGTAAAACTTGTAACGTTAAAAAATATTAATATATTCCAAAACTATTGACGATCAAACATAGTGACGAAAAATATATACATTAATATCCAAGGCGTTTCTAATCTTGGAAATACTGTAAATACTTATGTATTTTTTGACTATCTTTGACCGACAATATTTTTTTAACAAATTACTATTTTAAACGTTAGTATTGTCAAATTAACGCTTTTTTTGTATACTTTTATATTTTTTTAGTCATTTTTCAAGTGTAAATACTGCACAGAGAGAATTTATTATTAATTATTTTTCAAACGCCCCCCTAGCGTACTCATAGATCTGTTACTTTCTAGTATTTTCATTAGAATCTTGTAAGCTTTTCTTTCGTTTCTCACTTTTACTATAGAACTCCTACCCATGTCGGCCATTTACATATTAGCAGAATGCCTTACGGCTTCTGTAACAACGTTATCACTCGTCTTTATCACACAGAGAGAATTTTCTGATAAAAATTACCGTAAACATCATTGTAAACGTGGGATATCTTGCCTTCAAGGGAAAAATTACCTTGATGAACGATCAACATTAACATGATTCATTATAATCTTTACCATTCGGTACGGTAACTTTGACCGTGAATCAGGTCAATTTTGACCGTTCAGTAATGTAATTTTCTCCCGGACGGCAGAATGTCCCACGTTTACAATGATGTTTACGGTAATTTTTATCAGAAAATTCTCTCTGTGTGCCGAATTATAATCAAGAGTAGAGATACCATTTTTCACTAAAATAATGCCTATTAGGATATTGGGATTTATTTTTAGCTACTAGAAATAGCTTCCTGATGAAGTCTGATAAAAATTTGAGTTCCATACGATTAATACTACTTTGGTGAGTGTACATGAACAGCCAAGATATTGGCTTTTGCAAAAATTAAGAAAATTTCTAGCTCACAATTATCCGATTTCTTCCATTGTCCGGGATAATGATAATTGGATAAATTCACAGAGTTTACATTTTATAAATAAATCATGAATGGACCACTCTCAGTATGAGCTTCTTACTGTTGCATGAATTCAAAAATATTATCCCTATAATGAGAGGAAGGCTATTTATGAAACATTTTCAGGCTAAAAATAGTCATTTTCGATATATACTCCGTCCATTTAAGTCCATATTATAAAAAGTCACCTAACAGAGACACAAATTTGCATTTTCACCGAGAATCCACCCACGCACCTACACAATGAAAATCGACCAACTCATCCTCGGCGCCAGTCCACTCGGCTCTTTCGATCTACTCTCTCCCTTAACTTACTAACTCGCGCTCGACCAACTCCACTCGGCAACGTCCAGCTAGAAAAAGGCTAAGAAGACGAAGAAGAAGAGGAATCGACGGTCGGTGCCTCAGAAACTTCGTATCGATCCTCGTGCACTATTAACGTGGGTGGCCACCATGATTCTCTCTCTCTCTCTCTCTCTCTCTCTCTCTCGCTTATGTATACCTCCGTCCGCGTATCTTTCGCGAAAGCGCGCCTGCAGGCCGAGAGAGAATTCCCTCCGACACCTTGCATCGGCCCGCGCATATACATGTATATACGGACGCGCGAGGCGGGCCCCCGTGAGGCCCCCCAATCGAAGCGGGAGCAGCAGCGGCATACGAAGATGAGGGAGGAAAGAGAGGAGAGTAAACGAGAGTCTGCATTGCAGAGTATACGTGTAGTACGAAGGAGGGTAAGAGAGAGAGAGAGAGAGAAAGAGAGAGAGAGAGAGAGAGAGAGGGCGCGGGTTAGGCCCCCCGTGGGCTTCGGAACCAACCAGAGAGAGCGAGAGGAGAGCCCCGGCGCTCTCGTAGCCACACCTCTGCATGTGCTCTCTCTCTCTCTCTTTCTACGCTCCTTTGAGACTCACTCTATCTCTCGTTCTCTCTCTTTTTCGCTCTCTTGCCGAGTGATAAAGAGAGCGAAAGAGAGAGAAACATAGAGACAGAGGGAGAGAAGAGAGAGAGAGAGTCGAGTGTCTCCTTGTTTTCTCGGTTCGGTTTTGCGTTTCTTTTTTTACCTCTTCTCCTCTCTTTTTTATTTTCTTATATTCGCCGACTACGACGACGACGGCTATGCGCTCGCCCCATAAATCGTCTGTGCGATCCGGCGGGATCGGATTCCTTTTTTTTTTCGTCGTCGTCGTTGTTTTAGAGGTGGGGAGAGAAGGAGAAAGAAAGAGAGAGAGAGAGAGAAGGATTATTTTCCCTTTCTCCGCGCGCTCGAGAGCGAGAGAACGAGAGCTGAGGCCATCTGGGGGAGCGAATCGCAAGCTGAGTGCACGGTGTTGTGCCTGCTGCATCGTGAGCTGCACTTTGATATTGCTTCGAGTAGGAATAGAAGTATGGGGCTTTGAGGGGGATCTTGACGTAAAATTGAGATTTTGGTAGTTTAGTGGGTTTGAAGTTGGTCTGAAGTAATTTTTCATTTTATTTAATGTTTCTTCGAAACGAAAGCTTTGTGTTAGTAAAATTTTTTTTTCAAAAAATATGTTAGAAACACGTTTTGAGTCTTGTAATCAATATACACTCTTTTTAGAAAATGTCCGCATGAGTGTGTGTGTATGGATATATCCCTGTATATCTCGAGTAATCTACTTCTTAAAGGATGGCAGTTGCAAAATAATTTTTTTTGTTTCCGATACATTTTTGTTTTTTAACGGTTTTTCGATTTTTGAGTTTTAGTTTTTCGGTTTTTTTAATACCTTATAAATACTATCATCGGTTCAGTGATAATGCATTTAAAAGAGCATAAAATTACCTATATTTTCCAACCTGAAATTTTGATAAGGTAATTAATTATTTTCTTTTGTTATACAAGAAAACGTCATTTTTTTGAGCGATGTCGCAATACCATTCTGCTTCCGAGAAAATAATCATTTTGTAAAAAGATCGTTTTTCTATGTCGTAAGATAACTTGGGTAAAGCGGTATTATGCCTTTTGAAAATTTCCAGAAAGGTATCGCTTTTAACTATCTCTTGGTTGAATTATTTATTCTAGATAATGAAGAATTTATATTTACTAGATATTCAGGATTTTTTTCTTTTATTTTTTTTCGCAAAAAATTTGGTCGCTTATTTCCTGGGAATTACGCGGTAATTTTTGACTAATCAAATCTTTTTTTCGTATTTGCTTATAGATTTGAAATCAAAAATAATTTTGTAGATTTATCGATTCATGTTTTATAACGTTTTTTCATTATTATGATTTTGTTTTTCAACAAATTTTTAATCGGCTATTTCTTGGGTATTACGCGGTCATTTTTGTCCAATCATAGCTCAGTTCTTCCATTATTTTATAAAGATTTGAAATCGAAAAGAATGTGTAAGATTCAACTATATTTTTGTATATATGTATAAAACATTCAATTAACAATTATAGTGTTGCAAATTATTGTCAATTGAATAGAACGTTACTTAATATTCAAAAATTCTTTCATAATCTAAGCTATACTTTTGCATAGGTTTAAATGGCAATTTAAAAATTTAAATCTATTAATCTATTATATATCACTATATAGATTGTCGGTTTCATTGGGCTTTACAATACGCAGAACATGAAAACGTCTTTTTACAAATAACATGTAATATATTCTTCTCTGGATAAAAAAGATTACTCAATTTATAAAATTAGCTAGTTGTAGATTACTCCATTTTTATAAGTTTTATTAAAATAGTATATCTAGAAGAGGAACATTTCTCTTTAGATGTCGCTTATAATGTTGATCCTCTTATTTGACTTTATAATGTGGATAATCACATTAAGAAGGGATCACACTGCAACATTCGTTAAAGTAATAGGTACTTTGTATCATCTATTATAAAGAAACTATACAATACATTTCTTTGAAACATTTAAGACACTCTATTGGCAATATTATAGAATGCAAAGTACATTTAATTTATTTGTAACCGTAATAACTGACGGCTGTTGAGTCCAAGGGTCTTCCCCTCTTCAAAATACTGATGAATTCTATGAGAATTACCGTTGTTTTTATACAATGAATTAAAGATATTTGGAACTATGAACAATATAAAGAATTTAAGACTAACCTCCAGGCAATAACTAAGTCAGGATTAGAATAAGATCAATTAAAACTATCTTCAACAACCTTTACAGAAACAAAATCAAAATCAAAACATTTCACAATCACCACTTCCTCCAAACATCTTCTCAGCCCCTCATCTAACATGTCGGCCACCCACCCTCAAAAACTCTCCCACCTCCTTCCTCCAAAGCCGCCAGCACGATCCACACGACGCATCGCGTGTCCTCGCACTCGTGCATCACATTCGTATCCACGGCAAGTCTCTCCTCCGTCCACACACGTAGCGTGAAGCGAAGCCATTTCGCCTCGCTCGCACGAGCAAACTCTCTCTCTCTCTCGCGTATACAGCGCGCATTGTGGTATACGCCTGGGCGTCGTTTATGCATGCCGCGCGCGCGACGCCGAACGTGCAGCGGAGTGTTGTCCCCGTCTCGCGTCGCGATTGGCGCGGCGAAGACGCTATTATGCACACGCCTCGCCCGCACGCTCTGCACCGCTGTTTGCGATGCACGCGTATATGTATATGTATATCGACCGTGGCGAGAGGCGAGCTTGGCCGGTTGTGTGCGACGTAGGTGCGCTAGAAATTCTCCCGAGGTGTGCAGGAGAGCGACTCGCGCGGTGCTGGGCTGCGGTAGAGGAAGGTGTATAGGTAGCGATGGAAAGGAGGTTTTGTTGCAGGCCTGTGGTTAGGCTAGGGAAAGCGTGGTTTTTTTTACGGAGGCGATGGTTCATTGGATTGGTATAGGTGGTTGCGAAGGGTTGGTTGATATTGCGTTGAGGTTTGGGCGATTGGGCGCAATAATATTTGTTTGAAACTGAATAAGAGTTTTAGACACCATCTTTATATTTTCATTTTGCATACTAGCGTTTATAAAGAAAATGAAAAATAATTTTACTGCACTACGAAGATAATTAAGTAGATTTCTTTGTAACAAATTGTATAATATATGGTAATACTTGAAATTGTATGACTTATTATCAAACACATGGATTATAAAAGCCCTAATTTTGTTTGTATAGATACTTCAGAATCAAATACTTATCGGTGACAATGCATTATGCGTATATGGGTTTACAAGATTTTCATAATACATACCAGGTAAGCTTTTTTAATTAATAAAATAAGTGAAAAGAATAAACTATAGGAAATTCCATGTAGAATCTATTGTCATATTCGTTATTTCTTTTTTAACTTGCGTTTAAAATGTAATAGTTCATGACCTCATCAAGAATGTAAATAATGTGCATAAGAATGTATTCTTTTCTAATTTTGCGCTAATTCACACCCAAGATATTTGTTCGCGATCTATTTTCTTCAAACCTAATTTTACGTTATTTCCCAACGCCCTGTTACTTCCTAGTATTTTCATTACAATCTTATAAGCTATATTTGGTTTCTCATGTCTACAGTACAACTCCGACCCATTTCGGTCATTTACACATTAACAGAATACCCGATTTTATTTTCTCCTGTGGATATCTAGAAATTATCTAGAATGACCCAATATGCCCTATGGCTTCTGTAACAAAATCATCTCTCTTCTTTATCACACAGAGAGAATTTTTTGATAAAAATTACTTTAAAAATTATTGTCAACATGTGACATTCTGTTTTCAATGAAAAAATTATTCTAATGAACGGTAAAAATTATCCTAATTCATGGTCAAATTTACCGTACTGAATGGTAAAAAAGTTATAATGAACACTGTTAAGTTCCTCCGTTCATCAGAGTAATATTTCCCCTGAAGTTCGGATGTCCCCTGAAGTACGGTCATTTTTATCAGAGAAAATTCTCTCTTGTGCATAATATATTTCTTAAAAGAGTTATTAAGAAGAGTTCTTAAAGTTCACTCTACAAATACACAAAGTGGCATCAGCGCGATAAAACATAATATGCATTTGAAAGAATTTGTCATTTTATCATAGAAATTACGATGTACCGCATTATCTTCAATCATTATACAGAATGAAATAACTTTTCATCCGCAAATCATCATCCTTACTAGTAAACCTCAATACCTTCCGAAGACGTTCCATCCTAATCAAAGCGATAAAGCATATATTACATACAGGGTATGCATTGCGGTAGATATAGGTAGCCGCGAGTCCATAAAACAGCTCGCGCGCATACATCACTCTTATACATACTTCCCTCTGCGCAAAATATATTTACGGCTCGCTGGAGCAGCTGCCGACTTGATGCGCATTGTGCATTAAATGCACCGCCGTCCATTCTTCAATCGTCGGCGACCTTCGCCAATCTTTCTCCGTCTCTGTCTTTATATCGCAATGAAGAAGAAGAAGAAGAAGCTCGTCGCGAAAAGAGCAGCGCGACTTTGGCTACTGCGACGATGGCGAGGACTTACGCTGACGGTGATTCATCGCGTGCGTTTATGTTCTGCTTCTCTCTCGCTCCTGCTGTAACGCTCGTACTCTGGTGTATGAAATGACGCGATGCGTGCACCATATGTATATGCGCGCTGCGTTTATTTGTTATTGAACGAGAAAGAGAGACGCGGAGAGAGAGAGAGAGAGAGAGAGAGAGAGAGAGAGAGAGAGAGAGAGAGAGACAGAGAGGAAACGTACAGAGGATTTGTTACTCCTCCTCCTCCTCCTCCTCTTTCAAGACTAGTTTTTATGCGCGCCAGCGCAGCTCCGCTGCGGCGCGGCTCTCTTTTATGCGCGCGAGCGACAGAGGGGTGTATATATGTATGTCGCTGATTGTTGCTGACGACAAACGAGAGTAAGAGAGAGAGAGAGAGTGCACGGAGTTCGCGGTTGCCGCGCGCGGCGCATCGCAATTTCCACGCGCGCGCTTGTGCTACGCGGCAAGTATATAGAGGAGAATTTACGAGCCGTCGTTGTCTCGGGAGGGCTTTTTCCTTTTCTCGTTTTGAATTCTGCTGGGCGTTCTCCTTGTTTTTGTTTTGCTTTTCGTTTTACTTTTCGATTTTTGGATGGATAGCATGGTGGACATATAGATGGTTGAGTGTTTCAACGAAATTTTTGGCTGGAAAAGTCTGGATTTTGCAATATGTCTTAAATGTTACCTTATGAATTCTGCTGATTCAGCTGTATTTGTTGCTGTCTTAGCAGATTCTTTTTACCTGCTTTATAAGACTGGTAGTACAGAAAATGATTGTATGAGGATGCGGTTTTTCAAACTTCAGAGAAATCGTCGGCGTAACTTGTTTGTATTTTAGTTGATTCTCACATAGCTCTAATATTTTATATATAAAATTGAAACCAAGTAAATTGTTAGTTAGTCGAAAGCTTCGTTTTTTGTTAAAACTACGTATCACTATGCAATTTTCTTTAGTAGATCGCTTTATTTAATAAAAATGAAGAACAAAATGATGGAACTGTTTGGACAGACTTTGAAGACGTTAGGTTTTAGTATGAATTTGCTCTTTCAAGTTGTTTTTTGCTTGACTTTGAATTTGAAGTTGCACAGTGACGAAATATTCATCTATAACTATTTGAAAGAAGCAGCGAGTTTACACTTGTGAGGGAAGGGGAGGGGGGCTTCTTACTAGCGGTGTATGCTAAAGACGTAGGAAAATCATTAAAATAGTGTTACATGGGGAGGGAAATAGTTTAAATTTGGCAAAAATAGTGTTACGTAATATTTGAACGACGCCATGTCGATATTTCATTTAAAAACGTAAGAATAATAAACCTAACGAATTTGAATCAAACCGAATTTATAATACTAATCAAGTCAAAATATATAATTAACATTGATTTTACTAAACAAAAAAGAAATAGAAAATCCTTAAAATAAGTTGTTTTTAATAGCACTAAGATTGTGATTAGTGTAGTCAAAATATGGTCAATTGACCGTCAAGGGACCACTGATAAATTTATATTCATGCGGTGTTGTCATATCAAGTGTTTTTATCGAGTAAAAACGCACTTATTGTGAGGCGCGGAGTTAGATCTCGGCGATATATATAGATATACTTTTAAATAGAAGACAAAACTAAGCGCATCTAGATAAAACCTTGTTGCTTAACCAAACGAGAATATCAATAGAAAACATCATACCTAAAAAGATTTTAATTTTAAAGTATCGACAAATGTATTTATTGTTGTGTTATAAAATAAGTATATATGATAACATTATATAAATTATTATTTTAACCTGTTGATTGACAAATTTTTTCTAGTCAAGAAACAATTTTTTTTGTCTAAATGTTTTTTTTATCTAAAAAATAGGACAAAAAATGCAAATTTGAGCGTTGCAAAAATTTTGCATATTTTTTTTGACCACAAGAAATCGGTTGTCATGTTATTTCTGGTGGAATAATGTGTCTTATATTTATGAGATGGTACTCAATTTTTTCAGAAATTTTCCTTTTATAATAAAAAAGTTATTGCAATATTTCTCGAAAAATAGGTGGGCAATATATAATTGCCTAAATGCAGTCAACGGATTAAATATAAAACAAACACTTTTGGAAAAATAAGTTTGTACAAAGACTAAGACATAGTGAGACTAGTTGACTTGAAATGTTTTCATTTAGTACTCGTATTTATTTAAAAGAACGTTTGGATGCTCTTTGTAAAAAAGTTTGTTGTATGTAAGATATTTTTTTTTAATAAAAACGTTTGTATTAAACATAATAAATATTGATGTTTTACATAAGAATTAAAAAAAATTTGTACGTTCATTGACGGTCAATTGACCATTAGTAAAAAAGACGGTCATTCCATGGTCGTTATTGTGATATACCTATCTTATTTCAGTTCCAATCGATTATAAACAAATCTAGCATAAATAACGAAGATGACAAACCTACAGCAATAAATCCAAAAGTCTCTTAGCATTCGGGCGGGCCCGCTCCATCACAATAACGTTATCTCCGAACAGACTGCCGCTATCAGCGGCGCACGCGAGTCAATTTAAAAGCCACTTTGTAAGGTCCGATAAAATTCCCAGCTGCCCCGTGCACGTCCATACACTCGATCCCCCGCATCAGCAGCTAATTAAGCAAAAAAAAAAAATTGCAATTCTCATATAAGCCTGTACATTTGTCACACGCGCATTAAGTCCCGCTCCGGCAAAGCAAAACAAAAGGAAGGGAAAGAATAAAAGCGAAGAGAAGGAAGTAAGGACAAACGAAGGAGAACGCGTATAGCATAAGATAATCGCGCCTTGCGCGCGCGCGCACAGCCACGTGGGTGGGGTACGCGCGGTATATATTCAGCGAGCGAGCGCGCGGCAATTATCGGCGAGAAACGGAGAAGTGGATAATTGGAACGTTTGTTAATTGGAATACTCTCGCGAAACACGCCCACGGCCCACAGGATTTACAGAGGCGCTATTGCGATAATCTCTCTCTTTCTCTCTCGCTCGCTCGCCGCCGCGAAGACGAGCCTGTAGGTATTGCAGAAGGAGAGAACGAGGAAGAGACGCGGGGAGAAGATTTCTTGGATGTATGGCTGCGGGGGTATGTGTCTATATAGTACTTTCGATCGAAATCTAGGATTCCTTGGGTAGGATAAAACGATCTTTGCTCGTTAATTAAGGCTGCGCAAGAGAGTCTTGTTAAACTGCACGCGGGGGGATTAGAAGCGAGGAATTTTGCGTAATCGGGGGGAATTTCGTGAGAGAGTTTTGTTTGAGGTGGTGCAGATTGGAGGGAAGAAGGCTTTGGTGGTGAATGTTGCTTGGATTGCTGTAACGCTACGGATATGGGTATTTCGAGGTGTATTTGTTGCAAGTAATGGAAGTATGCAAAATTTAACTCTACATACCGAATTTTGGGAAAATTTTTAACTAGAGAATGTCACTCTTATGATAATATTTAAGACTTACAAAATTCCAAGGGTTATATTTATCTATATAAATAATTATGTTTTATTATTCAAGAGAATTAGAATAATTTGCTGCCATCGAAGGTTTTTTTACGTGTCTAATATATTTTATGAAATGAATCAGAAAACATTTGCCTTGCATAGAAGTAAATTTTTTTAGCACAATAATTTTATTTAACATCGTCTTTACGTAATACATACCTTACTGTTTGATACAAAAATAATTAAATGTAAAATACAGAAGTAAGTTTTAAAGATATTGATCATTCTTAAACGCAGGTGAATATATCGCACCCCCAGAACAAGATTATGAGAACTTAACATTATTCCACCTTGATTTTTGTACAAAAAATTAATACCCTTTGAGAGTTGGTTAAAAAAGCTTAAAGAACTATAATACAATAATAAAATTCATGTAAAAACAATTTTTTCATGAATAATTTAGGTTACTTGTATGGCTTTACAATAATATAAAGTTTTAAGTTGTTATAGTCTTAATCTACGGGTGGGACATGCTAAATATTCAAAATCTTCTAATTTGAAAATTAAGCTATTTACGTTCATGTACTCAGTAAACTGCAGAAATATATATAGTAAATGGAGAGAGAAAGGTAAATGAAGTAGCTCTTTTACTCCATAGAATAAAAAAATTAATATGAATTATAAGTTTGAGATAAGCAGATTGCTCTGAAATAAGCTTGAAGTATATTTTTACATCGGGAAGCGGTAAGAATGTACCACAATCGTAATTGCATAAACGTGGGAATACCAAATTAATGTTAAAAGTTTGCCAATTTGATCAATTTTTTAATTACCATTATTTTTCACAATGAATTGATTGGAAAATATGCTTAAACTCGCTTCTGTACAATTTGCTTATTTTAATCTAATTATTCATAATTTTTTCGATCCGAAGAATAGTTTTGTTTTCTCAAGCCTATGAAGCACAGTAGCTTCTTTATTTCATTGTATAAAAGTAACACTCAAATTCGATTTAGTCCCTTACTCTTAAAAACAAATTTATATTTTAAAATGAACAAATTTGAACATACAGAAACAAACAACAATGTTATCTATCTACACGCCTCTAAAAAGTTGGTATTTGTTAAAAAAATAAGTTTCCGACAAACTGGGTACTTAAAGTTAACACTTAAAGGTAGCTACCTCGAATTTAAGGTTTTTTAAAGAACACTTATTCAATTTTTCCGTAAAATCGTGAATAAAATAACTAAAACTTAATTATTCATGCTAAAAAATATTTTGGCAATTAATTATATTACTAGAATTTAAAATTAGTTGCGTTCTAAATGGCAAAACATTTTTTTTCGAGATAACAGTCGAATAAGTAAAAATTTTTACTTATAACCGGCTTTTATTGGATATTTTTAATAACCTCAATTTTTAATGATTGTTCTAAAACCAAAATTATTTTGAATCTTTGTTCCAAATACTATAGAGAGAAAAATTAGCAGTAGGCTATAAAAATGTGGAAGTTATAGCAGTCTCTGTAATGCATCGCTTTACTAACATTTTATATGGGATCACTTATAGTTTGATGTAATTTACTTTAGGTAATGTACGTCATAGGTACTTGTACGCAATTTTGTATGAAAGCTGGCACGAAGACCTTTAATTTGCGTTGTAGCAGCACTTCTAAGGATGCGAGCCGAACTTTCTTCAATATTTTGCAATCTCCCATTTACCACCTAATTTTTTCTATAAATTTTAATTGAACATAACTTTTGACCAGAATGTCCTTAGAAGTGCTGCTACAACGCAAATTAAAGGTCTTCGTGCCAGCTTTCATACAAAATTGCGTACATTACCTAAAGTAAATTACATCAAACCATAAGTGATCCCATATAAAATGTTGGTAAAGCGATGCATTACAGACTCTGCTATAACTTCCACATTTTGATAGTCTATTGCTAATTTTTCTATTTATAGTATTTGGAACAAAGATTCAAAATAATGTTGGTTTTTGAACAATCATCAAAGATTGAGGTTATTAAAAATGTCCAAAAATAGCCGGTGTTAAGTAAAAAATTTGACTTATATGTTTTAGTTATTTTATTCGCGATTTTACGGAAGCATTGCATAAATTCTCTATAAAAAAACTTAAATTCGAGGTAGCCACCATTAAATGTTAACTAGAGGCTTACTTTTGATATTCGAAAACTTTTGAGAATTTTGAACCACCCTACTGTACAAATGCCAAAATCCACCAACCTCCAAAATTAAATTAAAATTCCCCACGCATTAAATCCCGCACGCGCACCTCCGCACCGCGTACATTCCGCATAAAAACTTCCGTGCGCGTGCTGTATACCCCTAACTTAAAAGTCCTCGCGCGTATCAATGCGCATTTCTCTACTTTCACTCTCGGTTGTCTTCCCCGCTCTCATTTTTCCCGCAGTGCGCCCCGCGAGCACAATGCGCGCGCGAGGGCTGCCGCCGCCGCCGCCGGAAGAGCGAATTTAATTAGCGGCCTTCGCCGTTACCGAAAAAGAAAAATGCGAGTTCAAAGCAAGTGGCGCACTGCTCCGCGGCTCCTCTGGATTATGGCGAGAAGGGGTGGTGAGTTACTCGACGCTTGTGTGCATACGCACGAGTCGCGAGGTGGAAAAGTGAAAATTTCGATATCTCGATATGGGTGGGAGGGGAGAGTAGAGTGTGTGTGTGTGTATGATGGGGAATGATTTCGCGGGGGATGGGTATTGAGGGAATTAATGAATGTGTGTGGTACTCGTGGAGTCATTGCCCCAAGTGCGGAGGAATGATGATTTTTTTAGCTGGAGGGTCTTAATTATGACTGATGACAAGTTTTGTGGGAGGATCAAGGAAATGATAATGAGCAGACAAAATTTATTTATTAATTTGGTAGAATAATTATATTTTATTTGGACGATATTTATTTTATTTTTGATTGAAGATTTGATACTTGTATTACATGAATGAGTATTGCATGATATGAATGTTGATTATAAAGAAATGTTATCAACATAAGCTTTTCAAAGTATGTTACAAACATTTTCCTGCCAAAAAACTCAAACTAATCACTTAGTGATTGAAAATTATAATTTAAGCGAAATTCTGTTATTAATATATTTTAATTTATTTATATAGAAACATAAGATGAACGAAACCTTAATATTTCCGTGCAATTTAATAAATAATATACAATGAAATCTCAGTCATAATTATAGTAAAACTGAGTTGCGATACGACTTTTGAAAGAAAATTCTAACAAATCGTGCATAAAGTACAAACTCATTGGCTATGTACGATAATGTTATGTATGGAATTAATTAATTATTCGCTCAAAGATAGCGAAATTCAGATAACACCAGAAGCATTTCTACCTCATTATTTAACTCGGCATGAATAACAAAACAAAAGGTTAAACTAAATTAAATTAAATTCATGATAAGATACGAGCTCCTCGCACACACCGCCAAGACGCATAAACGACCAGGCTAATAGAATCGCCGCGAACGCGCGAGGAGCTTTCCCTTGGCACGCAAAAAATGATCAATCATCGTGAAAATACGACCTCGCTCGCTCCGCATCGATAAAAGCGGCGCGAGCGTACATGCGCCGATACCTCAACCGTACACGTGCGCACACACGTACGTAACATAGGTAAACATTAAAATACGACGTATATAGCGAGCTGTACAGGGGCGTACGGATATACGCTCATAAACACGTGTACGTACATTCGCATATACGGGCGGCTAGAAAGGTTCGCTTCTAGCGCTCGTTAAATTCGTGGCCGATCGCATCTTCGCAGTCGATGTTGTGCACGGCGGTGGTGTGTACGTGTATGGGAGCGCGTAGAAAGTCTTTCGAGCGATTCGCGCTCTTTGCGCCTGGCGAAAGTCCGAAGAAATATAAAGCAGTTGAGTGCCTGGCTTTATATGTACCTGCATATGCTTATAAAAATGGGTGTGGAAAAAATATCTCGCGTAGGATAGAACAAAGTAAGTTTAATGCCTTATTGTTGGAAAAGAAACAATGAAATCTTTTATACTTTTTTTAACGTCCGAATTGAAGTAAACATGAAAATAAACTTTTTTTATTTATGGAAGATTCTATTCCCATCTATTTTCTTATATGAAGATTAATCTGTAAGAGAATTTCTAATCTTATCACTCCGAAGTCACCCAATTTCTGGGGGTACGCTTTCTTATTATTGTTTAAGATATGAACTATATTTGTGGTATATTGAGCCATTTCAAGGAAATTATATGTATATCGTAACGCCTATAATCACTTAATAATACATTTAAAATAGGGAAACGAAAAGTGTATAGATATAATATTCTTTAACTTGAAACTAGTACGTTAAACCTAAAAATCTTAAGTTATAATGCAGGTCAAAAATCAATTAAAAAATCGGCTAAAAGATCAAAACAAATTTCCATCAGACAATTTGTTTTGCTTTTCAGACTGACTTTTCAAGGATTTTGCTCTTTGAGGCATGCATTGAGAAAACTGGTATATTTATATATAGTAACGTACAAGATATATATCGTAACTCACGCAACATGATATCGGAAAAATTTACGTATCGATATCGTAATTATTCGGCGTCAGATGCATTATTAGCATTTTGAAATCTTAATTTCTAATGTTGTGTGCAGATCCCATGTTCATGATTATACAACATTGGATCAATAGAAATTCGCTTTACGATATGAGAGTCGGAAAATTTACGATATAGTAATTTTACGATATGAAATTTACTTTCTCAGTGTGGTGGTATATGGAGTAGTACGACCTTTTTTCTTTCAGATTAACGGTTAAATTTTATTATTCATATTTGGACCAGTATTATTTTTATTCTCCGATGCCTGAGGTACAAATAAATATAAGAAAAATATCAAATCACATATATTGTTAATTGTAAAATATTATAAACAAATAAAATATTCAAAATGTACATATTGAAAAATTGCATTTTTCTGATGCTAAAGTAGCTAGGATTCATGAGAATGAACTACGACTGCCTTATTTTATTATGAGGTAACAATTAACATCCTGCGGAGATTTGTCAAATTCGGTGTCTTATTAGACTTGGAGACGCATTCCTATTCAACATGTATCATCAATTAAAAATATCAACCAGGGTTGATCTGCTATACTCCCCACACACCTGCAGTTCTGTTAAACAATCCATACCACGAATACACGTGTATCGTACGATATTCGCTACAAAGGGTCTCGAGTGCGAGGACTCCGACACACAATCACACACACACACACACACACACGCGTACACACGCAAGAAAGCGGAACGTCGCCGCGGCGCCGATCGTTAATTACGAGCATTAAGCGAGAGATTTATTATTTCGTCGGCGGCGAGCCGCAGCGCGACGTAAAAAAAAAGGCCGCCCGATGTCCGCGCTCTCGTGCTCCAGTGCGTAAGTCAATTGCCTAATCGCGCGAGCGCACGCAATATGCGTGGAACGAGGAGGATGCGCGAGGACGCGACGCACCGTCCGCTCTCTCGTATCGTTATTTTGCGTACAGGTATATGTAGCGCAGAGAAAGTGTAGCTAGGAATTGATCGACGCGACGGTGCAGGTCTTTTATGCGCGACTTGAGCTGTCGCTCGCTGCGATTGAAGTGCAAACGGCCGACGGTTGTAATTGCGGGGTTGATTAGTTGCGGAGATTCGCTTGCTGATTTGATTTTACGCACTTTTTATGGATCGCGCGGTTGACTCGAGATCGTTGCGGAGCTTATCTCGATGACAGATGGATGCGTGCGTGTGCGTGAGCTTTGCTTGTGTATGAAGCAGATATGTGAGAATGGGGCTAATTGTACGTCTTTAGATACATCTTATACGGAATTTATAGGTAGAAAAAGTGTATTCGATTAAATTAAAGTAAGTAAAGGTCAGAGGGTTGCAAAATGTGAAATGTTGTGTAACATCTTATGACTTGATCTTTCTTTGAAGTCATGTATAAAAAAGAAATGATGGAGTAAATATTGCCACGTGCCTTGTAAATTTTTATCCACTCCAGACCAAAAAGTACTTAATTATTCAGTATCCAAAATTTGAAGTAAATTAAATTTTTTCCTTTATGCTACTAAAGCTTTTTTTCAGTAAATCTTTGCAATACAAACCTAATAGCTAAGTATGATACACAATAAAAATTATTATTGTGATTTCACATATCTGGAACTTTGGCTAATCACTTTAATATAATTATTTTCATCAATATTCGTGAAATAGTAAACTACTATGTATTAAATATTTTGTAATGTAAACCAAATTCACTACATAGTATAGTAAGTACAAAAAATAAAATAAACCAATTTGTTCAATACAAAAGCAATCAAGACGATTAATGTGTTTATTACGACCTGTAGCACACGTACAGCCTTCTTATTAAACGCTATGCTTAACGCCTGTCGCGCGGCTATAGCGACACTATTCGTAAGCACCATCAAATCGCGACGACTCTGCGCGCGAGACTTCCATTCAAATCCAAAAAACGATCCCCTTTGAAATTTCAAAGCCACAGTATGCGCGTATCATGGCTCGCGTCTCATCGCGCCTTTGGTCGTCCGACGCTCGCGACGAAGGGAAAGAGACAAAGGCGAAGGAAAAAAGAGGAGTAGTAGAGATATATAGAGCGACGGGAATCCGCGCCGAATGCGGTCGTATAAACGGGAGGAGGATCGCTGTGCAAAATTGAAATCTGGGGATTTAATCCGATCCACTTTGTCTTGGAATAATAAGAGATTGTGCCTTTAACGCTGAATGCGGGGTTTGTGTAATTATAATGCTTCGTGGAGTTATATTAGCGCTGATGGATGTTATTGAATGTGGTTATTTTTGTATGTTCTGTTACAAAGACTTTTTATTGTCTGAGAATAATTTTAATTAAGATTACATAATAAGCTTACACGGAGAGAAATTAAATATAAGAATAGCTCTATATTTCAAACATCGTAATTGACAATTTGCTTTTCAATGCTAGACTTCCATGAGTAATTGTTACATGATGTTGCCAGTTTTAACGCTTCTTTTGCGCATTCACAGAGCTTGTGCCTCTGCTTAACATTAAATGCAACTCTGGAGGCTGCAGAATATCTACTCTATTATTTTTAGATGTTTTGCCACATACAGAGTTTCATTTACTGTTAGGCGTAGTAAGAACTTTATATTCGCAGATGCTCCGTAAGATTAAGAAAGATGCCTTAGAATGGGTAAAATCTTGTTGGATAAATTTGATATATTACGAGCAAATTGTCGGCAATAGCAAAATCAATTATAATAAAGTTATTGTGGCCTGCTTCTCCATAAATTTAGACCCTTATTTTGTAACAAGAAAGCTATATATATACACACAAATATCCGTCACTACAACAAAAAAAGTCTGCGTTCTTTCTCGTAGAAAATGTGTGTATAAAAAATCTGAAAGTATTAGATTACTTTAGCACTTAGCACATCGATTAATCAGTCTATTTCGATTTTAATGCTGTTTGGTGGAAATATACAGTTTCCAAAAGTAATCCAGATTATGATCAACACTCTTAAGAGTTGTTTGCAATATAATGTCCAACATGTGTAAACTCAATTTTCTTCACATTGGACTTTCGAAAACAGGAGCTCTACAAAATATTTTGATTTTGATCTTAAAATGTTCGTAAATTACATGATCAGGTGTCAGAATATGTAAAGACACGCGAGAGGGGTAATTACTTTTAGGTTGACGTTAGTCGAGGATCATCGAGACGCCAGAAAAAAAATTAATAAACAAAAATTTCGTACACCAAATTCTCAAGTATCCCTTTATGGACAACTTTTCCCCGTAGAGCCTCAAATTACATTACAATCCATTATCCCAAATTCTACCACCGTATAATAAGCAGTAAATTCTTATTTCTTGCACAAGTGCTTCCTATAAGGAGATAGCAAGAAGAAAAATACCCTCGTAAAGTACTACACTAATGTGACACTGCCTCTTCGCACTCTCACTTTTACGCTATCTATCTCCAAAAGATAAGCCACATACGCACATCAGCACATACACATACAAACACTTACACATGTGTACACTGTATACATTCACAAGCTTACATCCATTCTAACACACACACACACGTACAGAAAAATTTATAACAAAACGAGCACCACTCTCTCTCTCTCTCTCCCTTGCGCCTATATATATAGCTCGGAGGGTCGCTCGACGCATCTACGACGACGACGACGACGAGGAGGAGGAGGAGGAGGACGAGGCGGTGGGGTAGAAGCCGCGCTGCATAAAGCCAAGCCGGCAAATAGCTCGACTCCGTCGCGACTCTCTCCCTCTCTCTCTCACTTCGTTCTAACTCGCGAGCAGGAGAACCGCAGGCAGCAGCAGCAGCGTCAGGATCCGTCGAGTTATACGCGGCTGGCGCGCAGGCGAGGAGCCGGTTTCATCCCCTTTCGCGTTCCGCGGTGTCATCGTCAGGGGGCGCTGCGGTTGACACAGAATGACACCCTTGCTCGTGCTGCTGGTACTACTCTCTCTCTCTCTCTCTCTCTCTGTCGGTTCACCCCCTTCTCCTATACGCCACGGAGTTTCGTGCATCTCGGCGTAACAGTTGCCAGCAGCATCACCCCGTCTCTCTCTCTCTCACTCTTCCACCCTTTCTGCTGCTGTAGCTTCAAACCCAGCTTCAGCTTCAGCTTCGACCCTAGCGGAACGGTTACGATCTCCGACTCAGTCGTAGTCGTATACACGCTTCTCTCTCTCTCTCTCTTTTGTGATCTGCTTTCCAACAAACAAAACAGTGTCTCAATCAGACGCTAGTTGTCGTCGTCTCTCACCCTCTATCCGCGTTATGTTCCCGGGGGAGATTTGCTCTCTCCTCCCGATCGCTCTGCAGTTTGACCCGTTAAATCTCCTTTCGGTTATCGCCGAGGAGGAGAGAATATATACACGTGCGCGTGTATGCATACCAGTTAGATATATATATATATATATATATATATATATATATATATATATATATATATATATATATATATATAGAGAGAGAGAGAGGGTGGATTCTACCTAGACGACACGACGGTATGCAAACGTACGCATATACGCACTTACGGCCAGTGGAGAGTTGGAGACTTATGTGTGTGTATGTAGAGCGGGTGGTGGTATCGTTTGTTTGTTTGCTTGGTGCGGCGGGAGAGAAAAAGAGAAAGAAAGAGAGAGTTGGCGAGTTACGTCGCCGCGAAGAAGCATTTAAAATTTAAATTTTATTTGATTATATTTGAATTTAATTTCGTTATACCGGCGAAGGCCATATAACCCTCCCGAAGTGTCTTCCTCTCTCTTTCTCTCTCACAGTTGCTCTCATTCCCCCACACGAGGCAGTGTGATTCTTCCTCTTCATCCCCCCGTTTTATTTGACTTCTCTCTCTCTCTCTCTCTTTTACTCCTCTGACTTTACTCGTTTTCTGCAGCAGCTCGCGTAGCCGTCGTCGTCATCCCGTTCCCTCGGTCTCTCTCTCTCTCTCTCGCGAGAGGCATTGCCGAGCTTTGCTCCCTTAGTGGCCCGCCCACTGAATCGTGGCTTCCACGTTTCTCTCTCCTCGCTCCTCTCTCTCTCTTTCCCTCGAGCGAAGCGACGCGACGCGACGCACGACGACGAGTCTTTTTCGCGTGGGAGCCAAAGCTGCGTCGTTTGCAATACAAATGAATTCCGCGAATTTCGCGGTGGTGGGTAATAAGATCTTCTTCCCTGCCGCCCTAGAGCGACTCCGCCGAGATGTGCACGCGGAAGGTGAAAGGATTTTGGAGGGATGTATTATATTATTAGATCGGTAAAGCTTTTTTTTTTTTTAACTTCTTGACTGTCAATGACGGAAAAATCCGCAAAAAAGTAAGTGGCCGAAAGTGCTTCATGAGGGAAAAATCCGCACATTGTATAATACATTGGCGCCAACAACACACCCTTCCGGTGCAGCAATCCAATTATTAATAGATATTTTTATACTTTTGGGATCGGTGAACACGAATTGAAAGTTAGAATTTTAAAAATCAATATGGCTGATCCAATATTGAATTTTTTCAATGGCATTTGTGGTGCACAATCGTTTTTTCTGCCGGACAGTCAAGGGGTTATTAAACTATAATTTTCTAGACGTTTGGCTAAAGTTTGGGAATGCCACATTGTTAAAGTTTGGACTAAACTTGTGCCTAACAAAGCCTATGTAAATATTTTCCTAAATACAATTCTATTTACGAAGAAACGTGATTTTTACGTGTACGAAACGGGCGTATATCTGTTTTGTAGTTTGATTGGGTATGAAGTTCGATTTTTTTTTCTAAACAATTTAGGGTATAGAAAATAATATATTGTGTACCAAGAGCTAGTGGGCTTTTTGACCTTGGTACACACCATATTTTTCGTGATACACGTATGGATTTTAGCGGAAGTCTCTAAAAGTACAAATAAGTAATTAAAACAACAGTGGGCAAAAAAGCTATATTTTTACCCACTGTCCTTTTTGCACGCTGGTCAGAAGTCAAGCACTTTAAACTAGCTTTTTAAATCCAATAAACCGCGAAAATTGTGCATGTATTACAAAAATTATTTTATTGTTCGTTCATTTTAATATTTATTTTTTGTGTATAGCTGTACACAATATTATGTATGCTGTTATTTTAAAATAGAAATGCATATATAAAATGTTATTTTCTTTTAAATATATTAAAATAAAGTATATTCAGTCATAAAATTATACATGTCTGAATTAAATGTTATCTTAACGGTTTTTGTATACAAGTCAATTATTGTAAATATTGTTATCGTTTCAGTTATTCTAATAAGAACTAATTAATGAACTCATATGTGTTTGCTAAAAAAACTAATTTCCTTTACTAAAAACGCGATTGAGATAAACTCATATACTAGTACAAAGGTTATAATAGATTTTGTGGTTATTCTTCATTTTGTAAATATTTATTTGAGAGTTAGAAATGCATCTGTCACAATATACTACTAATTCGTGAAAAGTTTTTTTTAAATAAGGTTGTTAGTACTTTTACGTTCCTAACCCTCCTCTGTCACCAAAGTATCCCTTATTTCTCTATAGCAATTACATCTGTGTACAATAATGCCAGTTTTTTGGCATTGAATGCTTCAATACTAATACGGTTGAGAGAAAGTAAATAGCAAAAATCAAATATGGTACCTAGTATCTATAATCCAAATTGCTCGGAAATGTTCACTATAAATATGATAATGTTTACAGAGAACTCAATTATAAAAGAAAATATAAAGCTACTGATCACGTTTACTCATTTTGTTGACAAAATTTCTTTCAACAATGTATTTACATTTTCTTTTTTTTTTCAACAAAACACTGTCAAATCACAAAGATAATATGACCTAACCTACTTCCCTTAAATTCTCGAAAAAATCCCTAGACTACCATACGACACTAAAAAGAACTCGCTGCGCGATCCCGGATCTATCAGCGCGAATAAAGCTTGGTCATGAGATCGCGAGCATCAGCAGCAGCAGCAGCAACAACGGCGGCGCCTTAACGAGTAAAGCGTTTAAGCTTCGATGCGCAAGGAGGGAAATCATGGATATGTATAGCAGCAGCAGCAGCCGACGTCGTCGTCGTGACTTTGCATTATCGCCGGTTTCAAGGAGCCAGGCCACGGGAATTCCATGTCCTGGGCTCCATCTTCAGCTCCGCTCGCGGCGCGACTACGTCGAGACCTACGATAGATGGTTCCTTTGTATGTGTACATCTACGTGTGGATGTGTGAGCTCATGTTTGCGAGGTGGATGTGAGGTCTATCTTAGCTTAGGTGTTGGTTAATGATGGAAAAGCGATTTTGTAATTTTCTTAGAAGACACGGGGATGAGAAAATGGAGATGCTGTGGTATGAGATGACATACTGTGGGATTAAATGATTAAAAGAGACAATAATAGTTCTGTAATTTATTCTGTAAAATTGTCGAATTTTGTCTGCTAATTTAAGATGTGGATGCATAGTAGCAATGAAAAATATTTCCTCTCTTTATTATATTATCAAATTCTTTTCAAAAACTTTTATCGCTTATAATATTGCTTATTCTCAGATGAAGCGGGAACAACTCATTTTTTTCTTACAAGAAGTATTTTCTTTAATATTACAATAACGAGAAGTTTTATTAGACAAGGATAAAGGTATTTGACGATCACCCAAAAATACATATATTGTAGAATTAAGATAGTTTTTAATAATGTTTATGATGATTTTATATCTTCACGCTTCATCGTAGTCCATCCTTACGATATAAAATTTAAAAACACTTAACTACATGTTTCTATAGTACTATTTCTATACCACAAATTAAACAACGTCTAGCAGGATAGAATAGGAGAGTGTATCTCGTCTCACCGCAAAGTGGATCCGTTTAAAAAGGGCGATGAGCTTGAAAGTATCAAAATATCGTAGTGTCGTGTCCTATTTCAGAGGAATAGCTCGTCGCTATAATGTAAACAAAATCCCAATTTCCTCGAGCGTGCGGGCTCTTCCTCATTAAGCTCGTCTAACCGCTTTATAAATTTGATAACCCGCAGGTGTTTCGTGCGCCGTTTTATCCTCGTGCTATCGATCTATGATAAAGATCTTGCTGGATCAGTTCCTGTAGGATTAACTTTTCAAAAGCATAATTAGTATTATTAATTTTTAGTTTTATCTTTTGAACAATTAACAATTGAAAAATTCTTACTCTGTATAAATAAATAAGATGTTAATGGTTTTAGACTACATCTATTTCAATTTTGTAATTCATTTTGCAAAGTTTATATTGTGAAAATGCTTAACAACTAAAGTCAAAATAATTACACAGTCTTGTAAAAAATGATATTTAGCAGGCAAATTTTTATTTTCATTTTTATTTTGTTAATAATTATTTAATAATTATTATTTATTTTGATAATGATGATTATTGACAATACAATACAATGTACGCAATGCGATTATTCTAAATATATTTATGAGCTACGTTATATACAAAAAATATCTATCAAACTGTACAGTGCCTCGAATCTGCTTATACAAATCAAATCTCAATTCAAAGACAGTTCCGCTCTTCATCCAATAACAGATTCAATAATCAATCAGCAGATCGAACTACGATAAAGAGCAATCCTATACGATTTAGATACTCAGCCACGATGAAAACATCTCCATCAGCGAGCACCTCAAGCTGCGAGCACTCGCAACCACACGTCGAATCGTACACCGCGATACACCTGCGCAATACCCACAGCACGCTTCATCAACCATAAATAACTCCCCGATTACAAAAGTAAAAGGCCGAATCTACGAATTGAATTAATATTCAATAAACCGCAAGCTAACCTCCTCATTATCCCCCAGCCCTTCCGTGGCACGCGCGTGCAACGTCGAGTAGCTCGAATCTCGCGTTATACACGTCCGTAATTAGCCGGTAATAATTGTCGTGTCCGATTGGCTCTCGGGAGCCCGGCGTCGTGCACCTGCTGCAGGTGTAAGCCTCGCGCTCGATCGATCACGCACTATACCGACTTCTTACGTGTGCGCGTGTTTGTGTGTTGGGGCCCTACGGCGAAACTCGTTCGCGCGACGAAAGCGGCGAGAGGATGCGATCACGACGCGACGGAACTGAGACGCGATGCGCCGCCGGCGCCATCGATATGGGAGGGAAGGGCGAGGGACGCGCGTGTGGCTGGAGTTGGGATTTTCGGGATATTCGACGTGAATAGGAGGTGCGCGGAAGTTTCACTTTGAGGGTTGGCGAGGATTGTCTTTCGCTCTGAGGCCGGTGAAATTACATTTTGTTGAGTGTGTTGTACAGAATGTGAAAAAGTTTTTGAATTCGGTGAATTACATTTTTGCAGTATGAAAATTGGCTGCGATTTAAGCTCTGAAAACTTTAATATTGTAAAAATTTACGTTACTTATATAATTTCATACCTACTTAATTTTTTTTTCTTAGACAAGATCCATATATTTCCTGTAAATCCATTTGCGGGGCGATAGTGAAATTGACATTCTTTTCAATTACAATTTTCTTTTTTACAATATTATTCGTTTTATAATAAATTGATATACATCTAGTGGTGTTTTACAAAAAATAGAGAAATTGTAATTACAGAATAAACAATATATTTATTAACATCCTTACATTTATTTATCCATTTGATTTACATAATCTACATAATGTACATATATACAGTAGAATTTATATTCTGCCTAGATGCATGCACTAGTTTCGCGGAATGCCGCCCCGTAGCGCCGCCACTCGCACAACGGCAAGTAGCGGAATGAAAAGGGATAAAGTGCATGCGCGCGCATACGCATTCTTCTAGATCAACCTAGTAAAATACAAATAAACGCGTCAGCTCCGCTTTTCAGGGACAAAAAGTGGCCACGATCGAGAGTGGAATAAAATACTATATGCAACACGGGACGAAAGATGATCTTTCCTTCGGGTGAATACTGCTCTCGCGAACAAAATCTGCTACTTTCGCTCCTTGTTGCATAATGTACTCGGCCTACAATGTGTGCGCCGGAATATAGGCATATATATAGGTAGTTATGCACGTGCGCAGCGCCTTGTGTCTTGAGCCAAATGGGCTTGCATTTGGTGTACCTTGTAGTATTATTATAACATAATATGCATCCGGTATTTTAAATTCACGGCTACCAAAGTTATCGCGCAAATAACTGATTAGCCAATTTTCATCAAGTCAAAAGTTATTTTCGGAAGTTTTAAACCGTCACTTTTGTATTTTGATAAATTTGTAATCAGAATAAATCATTATTTTTAGAAAACGTTCGTGTGTCTGTGTGCGTGCGTGCGTGCGTGTGTGTGTGTGTGTATGTGTGCGTGCGTGCGTGCGTGCGTGCGTGCGTATGAATTTATGTCTTTTTTAATTGGTCGATGCTTTTTAGTTTTTCTTAATAAAGATTTGAAATAAAAAATTGAGATTCATCGATTCTTTTTATTTGTTTAACGATTTTTCATCGCTTATTTCTTGGGTATTAGACAGTAATTTTTTACCAATCAAAGTTAATTTTTTATGAAGGTTTGAAATTAAAAGAAATTTTACGATTTATTGATTCGTTTTTATTTTATATTGATTTTTCATTTTTATGTATTTTCATTTAAAAATTGTTGATCGCTTATTTCTTGGATATAATGCAGTAATATTTGACTAATCAAAATTAATTTGTTTTCATTTTTTGATAAAGATTTGTAATCATAAAGAATTCTTAAGATTTATCCATTCGTTTTTGATTTATAACGTTTTTTTCATTTTTATAATATTTATTATTTTCCAAAAGTTTTGATCGCATTTTCTTTGGTATCACGCGGTCATTTTCGCCCAATAAAAGCTCATTTTTTTTCTTTGTGAAGTTTTAAAATCAGAAATAACTTTTAAGATTTGTCGATTCATTTTGTTTTATGGCGTTTTTTCACTTTTATGATATCTTTGTATTAAGTTAATAAATTTGTTGTTGATAAAGTCAAATATAATTACAAAATTACAAAAAAGTATTTTTTAAAACGGCCATATCTCAGAAATATATCTTGGAAATTAATTGAAAAAATTTCTGAGCATTAGTAACGCCGAGAGGAACATTCAGTAAAAGATATTAATTTTAATTCTAATACTTTTCTGCATTTTGTAAAAAAAATCTATTTTCTATGTCGTTCGATAAACGGAGTAAACCTGCAACAATCGATCTTAAAATGTTCAAAAAGGTAGCTTTTTACTATCTCTTGGTTGATTTCTTTGCCCAGATCATGAGGACTTGGAATAATATTTGAACAGGCGATTAGTTTCGAAGAAGCTATGTGCCAATAAATTAGTAGCGGTTTTTTCTCGACAAGAGAAAAATATAATGGCCCCAAATTTTTACTGAACATTGTACTTTTAGTTACTGATCATATCAATTTTTTTCGATAAATCTCCAACATACATTTTCGATATATAACAGTTTAAGTAAAGGACACGTTTTTGGTTATACCTTATCAAAATTTTCAAATCGGAAAAATTAGGTAATTTTATGTTCTTTCAAATGCATTTTAACTAGATTGATGATATTATTTTTAATTTACCAAAAAAACGAAAAACTGAAACCCAAAAATCAAAAAAATTCTATTCTATTCTATTTATGGTTAGTGGAGCCAGAAGTCTGACGGTCATAAATCATAAAAAAAATCACACATACACACATACATACATATATACAGATAGACATTTTAAAAAAATCTATTTTTCTATCTCAGGAACCTCAAAAACATCATTTATCGAAATCTCTGATTAAAAAATGTCCATCGTTAGAAAGCTTTCTCTTTGAGAAAATAAAACTATACAAAAAACAAGGGCTAGCGACACGATACGCATTTGTCTCTGTAAAATCTTCGATAGTTCTGCTCAGACTCTCGAATGAATAACTTCGAGACGTTTGGGAATTAACCATATTCAAAATTATGTTTTGCATTTATATTTTCACGATTTACCTAATTTCATAATAATGTTTTACTGGATGATTTTACAATCGTCAACATTTAGCACGCATGTTGATATATAACGGTAGGGTACTCGATCCAATTACTGTGCCATGAAGCCAACTCGTAATTAACCATATATAAACCAAGTATTAATTAACCATAAAATTACATTGTCTTGTTTACTATTACTATAAACTTATATAGCTTCTTTCGTCGTATCTATTCCTAAAATAAATATTATTTTGTCAAAGAAAGATTTTTCGAAAATAAAAAACAAAAAATACATTTGATCCGCATTACTGTGCTCTATCAATGCCTATCGTCATCTGAGTCCCCGATTACTGAGCCTTGTGTACAGTTCTCTGCCCCAATTTCTGTATCGGTTTCAAAAGTAGCCCTTTTAACACTTTATTTTTATAACTGTTTATTAGTTATTTATTAGTTTATTTATTATTCTATATGTAATTATTAAAATAAAAAAGTAATATTTAGACATAACGTTTATGTCTAATCTGCAGACTATTTAGTAGTAGTGATAACAAAATGCGGCAGCGAAAACATGGTTAGGAAGGCGAAAATACACGTGGGATAGAGCAAAGTAATGTGGACAAGCCTGATAATCTCGTCATATTATGAGATTGGTTGTTAATAAATTAAATATGCTTCATAGATGCTGTTGTTATATTTTTAAATTAAGTTGTATCACTTTATGATATGTAGGTACACTTCATATCATGCAAAAAGTCTTAATAGTAATATAATAACTCTATAAACTAAACAACAGTCTTAAATTTCCGTTAAACCAATTGACCAAATCATATGAAGTCGTAATGTACAATTTTGCTAAAATCATTATTATTGTAAAATAATTTAAATACATAATATTTCGTGTGCACAATAAACATTAGGAATCAAACTTAAATTTAAAATATATTGTATCTCTTCGTAATTAAAGTGTTACCTTAAAATTTATTTCATAATAATAGCACAGTAATGGGGCTGGACCCAGTAATCGGGCCAAGTACCATAATACAACTGTCTCTCAAGTTACTTTCAAGAACAATGTTCACCACCTCAAATTCAAATGATATTTACCGCAATTTAAATACAGATGTATTGCTACAAAACAAGTTTAAATGTCTCTCTTTCTCGACAAAGAAAAACACCACAGCGCAAACAATAACCAGCAATTAAAATACCTCCGAAGCATTTCTACTTTTTTCGAGCATCGTAAATCGAGAAATTATCGCCGAGAACAGCATGCGAGCGAGCAGTCGCGCGCGCGCGCGTGCGCGGCAGGCAACCCTCAACCCGCAATTATAAATTCCAGCGCAAGCGGAGCTATAACGCGCAATTACGCCGTGAAATCTCGAACCACCACCACCGCCGCCGCCGCCTTATAGATTCCATCTAGTTAGCGAGCTGTAGTGCGCGCGTGTATGACTGCCAGCAAGCGGGAGGAAAAAGCGGCGCCGGCGCTGCAGAAAATTACGTGTTCGCGCTTATTGGCAGCCGGGCTGTAAAAGACCGCAAGCGCGCTTTGCGACTTTGGGGGACGAGAGGGCCACGAGGATAGATAGGAGAGAATAGAGGGCGAGGGGGAGAGGTGGATTGGATACAGTTGGAGGAAGGCGGCTTATTAGGGGATTACGGTGTGGGAGATGTGAACGGATAAAAGATGGATGTGACATTTTTGAAGATTCGTACATTTTTTTAAGCAAGTATGCAGATATATGGTGTGGCTATCTATTACTTATTTTTGACAAAAGTACCATACCAGATGTGTCTTAGAAAAGTGACTTACAAGGAGAATGTCAAGAAGGCGGATCCTGAAATCGCTCTAATAAAATAGTAAATGTCAACACTCATGCATACACAAATAAAACTTTTACACTAATAAATACGCCTATATTCACACAACGTAGATAATGAAATATTTAATTTTTGTACAAAAATAGTTTAATGATCATAATTGAATACAAGCTATTTGTGACGGAGCATTTGATGATTTTTGGGACAATATTATTGACTAAGGCCATTAGGTTATTGGGTTACTTTTTTAAGGGGTTAACCTGACACGGGGGAAATTACTGAACATGCTACGGAGGCGGCCATTGGGTTATTTATTATTATTTATTAGGTTCGCTTCGCGCCCATAATTTTCTTTTCTACGAGGGTTAACCTGTGACTATGTGGCTCCATTAGGCTTTTTATACTTAATAGTGGCTCTATTAAGTGTTAAAAGTATAACCCCTTAAAAAATAACCCAATAACCCAATGGCCGTCCCCGTAGCATGTTTAGTCATTTATCGCCGTGTCGGGTTAACCCCTTTAAAAAATAACCCAATGGTCGCCCCTGTAGCATGTTCACTCATTTACCCCAGGTTCCGATTAACGCTTTAAAAAAATAACCCAATAGCCGTCCTTGTAGCATGTTCAGCCATTTTTCCACGTGTCCAGCTTAAGTAGTTCGTCAACTACAATTATATACAAACGGCAATAATAAGGTATATGGGAGGGGATAACTCGATCCGAATAATTTGACTACAGCTTCATTCGACTTTGTGCTTGCGAAAGTGTGGATCGCTTAATACTAGCCTTGATTGTTGTAGTATACATCTTAGTTTTAATATGATACTTTAATATAGTTACACTCATATTTGCTAACCGTTGCTATCGCTTATTTGTCTTCCCTCGGGAAACCCCAGTTCCTGCTCCCACAATAGAATATTTCTAACACTCCTTAAAAATATAAGTCAATAACCCATTGGCTGCCCCCGCAAAGTTGAGTCATTTTCCCCCGTGCTGGGTTAACCCAAACCGAAAAAGCGCTAGTCAACTTTTGTTCGCCGTGGGTTAACTTGTGGCTGCAGTGGTTTCCGTGCACCGTATACACCTCGTGCGAATAAAATAACTTGTTTCCCACATGTACTAAACAAATTACATCTTTCGGAACAGTGAACCTGTACACCGTTCATCATGCATTCCAAAAAAGATCTGTTTCCGTGCCCCGTGCACCGATTACCGTCAACGGTCCTGGTTCTCTCATTCATTGTGCCGTGTACCGTGTACTGTATACCGTACACAGTCGACGATTCTAATTAATTGTTACACATTGTGCCATGACCATGACCCATGTACCGTGTACGGTCGACGGTTGCTGACCCCTAAACAGTGCCAACTTAATAATTACACATACTTACACAACGTAGTTATATAAAATCTATCAATTCAGTTGTGATATATCTGTTTGTATATTCTTTCTGCATAGTGCGATTTCGATAGTCTGGAGTTCAATAATATTGAAGACTTTCCACATATTTATCTTGGATACAAAATATGTGATGCACACATTTTGCACCTATTAGGATCACCACCTTAACAGGATTACTTCTTGTTCTTTCTGTTCTGGCTGTGGGTGCTTCTATTGTTATATAGAATCCTCAGAATCTTAGAGTGTATGGACACCTTACATCCAATTTTTTTGACTATCACTCACATGCAAAAATTTTTAGATTTATAATTAAAAGGGTACATTTCTTCAGTGAAATAATCCATACTTTATGAATATTATATCCATGCGTATCTATACTAAGGTCGATTTTGGTATAATAGTTATAATATTTATAATATGTGATGAGTACATATTACATTATTATCGTAAGATAAAATACAATTTTATGCGAATATCAAATATAAACAGAAAATTAGGATAAAATATCAAATATTAATAAATATAATAAAAAACGCAAAGTTAAACAAATAGGCGAGATGTAAGCGAGCGTACTATTGTTACAACAATTTCTTAATGTTTCCCAAGCTTCATTCGCGTTTTATTGGTACTAATAAATCATTGTACGAATTACAAATGTTACAAACATTAGCAATAATACAAGGCCACATTCTCCGTAAAACACTAAAAATTATCATCAACATACTAGTACCACTTGGTACCCATACAAAAAATCACAAAGAAACTCGCATTCTTCCATCAACAATCGCCACAGATAATAAAGATCTTTGAAACCTCGTACCCTCGACGTTACCCCAATCTACCCTCTTCAACGAATAATCTCTCTCTCCTGAAACAAAACTATGGAAGCAAAGTAAAGGACTCACCGCGGAATCTCGCTTGTTCCATATAGAAAATCATGCCGCTCCTCGTGCACACACACACACACACATATATAAACACACGAAGCGCGCACCTCTCACGGTGGTCCAGTGATCCGAGACTCAAGCGAGCGCAAGCGGGACGGAGATAAACGGGCTACTAGCATAAGCGCTCGCTCGCGCGTCTTTATCCTCTCGAGCCTCTTTGGGCTAATTTCGTGGCGCGTGCAGCTCGTTTTCTCTCTCTCTCTTTCGAAAACGAGACTCGCGCACGCACATTATAATATAGACGTCCGCGCGCGCGCGAGCGCGTCCTGGCCCGAAGATTGGTTTTAGGCGCGCGCACATGCATAGCTAATGAGAGAGCGCAGCCAGCAGCAGAGATGTCGAGAGAGAGAGAGGGCTGTATAAGCTACAGCTGCGAGAGTTTGCCGGTCGCGGCCGCGTGTGTGGCCTCACTCTTTCTTGTTCTTCTTCGACTTCTCTCTCGTTGTGTGTTATGTGCTGCGGGGTGTGTGTACCTGTATACTCGCGGGAGAATCGGCGCTCGTTCGGCTTTTTTATCCGGCGGCGGCTCTCGTGAGCTCTTTGACTTTTGCGGGTTCTGCCGAGTCTTCGCTGGTGTATCCGTTGCTTGGGATGATTGGGTGCGTGATTTTTTATGTGCAGGCTCGGGTGAGATGAGCCGCGGTGCTTGTGTGTCAAGGTATTGGCACGAGGCACGAGTAGGGATTTTTTTCGAAGGATTTGAAGATTTTGCGCTTACTTTTAATTTATTTTTTACGGTTTATTAGTTTCGGATGTTTGTGTTTAATTAATGAATCCATTTTTTGTAACCGAGAACTGTGTTGACACTTGTGCCAATGATTTTACACCTTTCGCACAGATTGCGTGAACGTATTTTTTGTACCCTCAAGAAACACAAACGAAGTATAATGCATTTTTGACGCCTACTACGGCGAAAAATTATGATCATATTCGGGTGTGAAGTTCTACTTTATGCCCTTGGTACAAAAGGTATTGTTTCTCATCCACTGGTCACAATGACTTAATCTTGTTTTGATAAAATTATACAACGTAACCGTGCTACTATAATTTCCGTTGGAGTGGACATACTTGATGAAACGTAAAAGTAAAAGTTTAACGGTAGGAATAGAATAAAGTCTATAACTTATGCATCTTTTATTTGTAGTACGAATTCACCTCGGTATTCGCAAATATGGTTCCTGAAAAGGTTACAGCTTGTGGGTCAATAGTTGACACATGGTTGACACGTGTCTAACACATGGTTTTACAGGGTTAATTAATATCACTCAATTTATTTGTAATTATTAGTACCTGGAAACAATAAAAAGGCATACAATATTTTGAGAATGTCACGGATTTTACTGACTCGACCTCTAACTACTTATTCTCAAATCTAACCAAATTCTACTGTTACTACTTGCTGTTCGGTTAGTCATGAAGTTTTACGAAAACATATAACAAACCCGTTCTAACCACTAAATTATTTAACAAATGCAACAACTGAGAAGCAATACAGATATTAAGATTTAATAATTTTATACACAAACATATCAACGCCCAATACGAAGAGTTACGCGTTTCAATTTGCTACTAAGAGTATCGCGATTCGGAGGTTTGCGACGAAGAGTAACACAATTCAAAGATTTACGAAAATGATTATAACACTAGCCAAATGCGTAAAATAGGTCTTAAATATATGTGTATCTCTCTAAACAACAAAGTTCAAACACTATTTTACGTGTTTACAAAGTTTCATAAATTTCGTTTCCTCAATCGCATTAGTCTTCGCCGCGAAAGTTGAATCGCGATATTCTTCGTCTATAACTTTGAAACACGTTTTTCTTCGTATTGAGCCTCCGTATAATGTTGCAAAATTTCAGCCAGACATGTATCACATTAATTACAATAACATGCCTATTAATACATCACATCACTACCCATTGTGTACAACCTGCCTCTAAACGCTCGCGTATCACGCCTAGCTATCCTGCAATATATTCATAAAAAGACACAGTACTGCCATCCCAGAAAAATTCAAATAAATAACGCGAATCCTCGCCAAACGTTGAAGCTGTCCTTTATGCTGTCGCGTGAGAACCGCGAGTGTAGCGCTTCAACCGCGTAAATCCTCGCCGCGAAAACAAAGCACACGGCAGCGAAGCGACGGACGGTCGCCGTTTCCTCGCTCCACCGCGGACGAGATTCGCTCTCGCCACTCGCTCTTGTTGGTCCGCGCGTATCGTCGTATATATACCGCGCCGAGACCACCACGACGACGGCGACTGCTGCTGCCGCTGCTTCTCGCGGCCGTGTGCACCGACTAACCAGATCTTCCTTTCTCTCTCTCTCAACTCTCGCTCTCTGTCTTTACCTTTCTTTTACTCGCTTTGTCCGTCTTTATTGGCTTTGCTTGCTGTTTATGCGCTAGGCTGTGAAGGGGTTTTTAGCTTCTTTCCTGTACGCATGAATTTCTTGGTGGAGGATTCAGTGTTTTTTGGTGAATACTTTTAGTATGGGTGAATTAAGTGGTGGTGATGGTGATGGTATTTTAAATATGATATATGTTATAACACTAGGTTAGTTGAAAAGATTTATATTTTTAGTAAAGATTATAACAAGTTGGTGTAACTATTGAATTATTTTTACTGTAGTAATCGCTTTACAATCAGTCTGTGGACCAACTTATCAGCAGTTTATTCTAGTTATATCGTAATGATCCAGTCTTGGAAATTAAAAAATACATCAATGTTGAAAAATACATCTTATAGTGCGGTAAAATGGCTGTTTCTATGATGGCAAATTGAGACGTTGCAACAATGATAGACGTTGAATAAAATTAAACACTGTTGAAAATGTTATTTTTTGTGAATGCAGCAATTCAGGATCTGCAGTATTCTGTCTAGTTCCTACAACTTCACTCCGCGTTGGACAAGGCTAGGGCTCAGTCTAACCATTGGTTTCATACCCTCCCATTCTGTGACTCCATTTCGAACGCTTGTACCAACGTCGCCAATCGTGTTCCTCCTATTCTTTACGACGTGTAAGCTAAGACACGATCAAACAGAGCAAGCTGCCACGATGAACCATGTTCTATCAAAACTTACCAGATGAACGGCGTTTCTATTATTGTGAACAGTGGAACACGAAATTATAAATTATTCTTACTACATCTAATTGTATGCACGACTATTGACCCTGCTTATACATAGTAACATCGAAACTGCATCGCTTCTTTTTCTGTTTTTGCCATTCGCGTGCAAAATGCACGATATGTGCTTTGCGATTTTTCGTGCGGGGGGTGCAGAGCTTGGCTTCTCTTTTCGGGACAGACGTATTGTTTTGTGTGCGCTCGCGGGCTTCATAGGATTTATGTAGTGACTTGAGAATTCCGGCTTGCTGCTTCCGTACCTTTTAAATATTAATGAATGCGCGTGGATTTTTCAATTTGTTTATTGATGGATTCCGGATCAGAGGGAATGCTTATCATTTTGGTTGGATTTTAACGTCTTTTGCAGTTTCATGGGTGGCAACTCCAATGATATTGCAATAACATTATTTATTATTTAACACCATAAATTGTATTTTGGGGAAATATTAAATGATTCGATACAGATAAGAGCTTAAAAGTAGCACATACAAACCAAAAGGTGGGTGCTCACGGATGCGTAGTATAAATCAGGAGACGTGGGAGATGTACGAAATGAACTATATTGTTTAAAGTTTGTCAAAATATGAACATTAAAAAAATTTAACCTGGGTAAGTGAAAGGACACTTTAAAAATAAAAGGTCAAATCCGATAAAATAAGTGAAAAAAATCAAGATTTTATCAGACATTAAGTAGTAGAAATTAAAGGAATTAATTCTTTTTATTTTCTACTTTATACAGAAGGAAATTTTTGTTTAAATACTTAAGTTTCTTTAAATCCTGCATAGGTCTCCTATCAATGCTTTACATGGGGCTGACATAGGCCACCCATAGGCATCCTTATATTATATAAATCGCTGCCAATTAATTGGCACTTAGCATCCTCAAAATTTAAAGAATGTTCCAAAATGAAATAATTTATTCTATTTAATACTGGGGTGAAAAATAATAATGACAAATCTATTGCTTTTTAATATGTCGACATATATACATATATAAATATAAATATATGTGTGATTCGCTCTGGGAAATGAAGATAACAAAAAAGAATTTTATTTTTATTTCTCCGGTAAAAATGTTCCTCTTGGTATGTAGAATGTATGTGAATTTTTTCAGATTTTTTGAAACCCTTAGGTTTAAAGTTGATCACGGCTAAATATCAGCATGTAGCCATTTTTTACATTTTTTAACAAATTTTAACCTTTATTTATTCAACAAAATGAAATCTCTTTAAAAAATAGCAACAAAGGATTTTGTAGCAAATTTTCTGAAGTTCAACATAAAAAATGGTTCCAAAATCTTTTAATGCCCCTTTCGATTAATTAAACTCATTTTAAAACTCAAAATCCTGAAAAAGGGGGTTACTCACTCGAATCGTTACACCAAAAATTATAAAATATTTTTTTTCAGTACAAAAGTGACTGCCAGAGTCGCCAAATGACAAAAGTACAATATTTATATAAACAAAATCAAAATAACATCAACTATTGTTAAAAGAATTATTAAAATGCACATTTTGGCAGTAAAGTCATATTTAGCTTCAAACAACTTTAAATATAAGAACTTAAAAAATCTAAAATAATTCACGACTATTTTACATGCTAAAAGGAACATTTTTGCCGAAATTATATATATATATATATATATATATATATGATCCTCTGGGAAATGTAGAGCAAAAATAAAGAAAAAATTTTTTTCGGCAAAAATGTTCCTTTTAGCATGTAAAATAATCGTGAATTTTTGAGATTTTTTTAAGTCCTTATATTTAGAGTTGTATATATATATATATATATATGGAAATATGGTCATATTTATCTCTGAACAACTTTAAACCTATGAACTTAAAAGAATCTGAAAAAATTTACATGCATTCTACATACTAGAAGGAAGATTTTTTCTGAAATAAAAAGGAATTTTGTTTTGTTTTTGATTTTCCAGTGAATTGCCCATATATATATAAATTCACTATATGGATAGATTCTTCAGAAAATAACCTATATTTATATATGTAAATGGATAACTCTCTCGGAAACGATAACTAGAACATTTTCTTCTTAATTTCAGAAAAAATGTTCCTTCTATCTTACTTTTTTGGCTACAATACAAAAATTACACGGTATTTAGTCATTTTCACATGTTTAGGATTTAACACCCCGTTGCCCCCTTAATTATACAAAAATATTAAAAAATAGATGTCTTATATAAATTATAAACCACTTCGACTAATCGTACCTAACAATACCTCAAAATACATACAAAAACTACAAAAAAAAAGAAAACACAAAAGTCACGTGCACGCATCTCGCAACAGCGCAACAACACACATTACCATCCCACAGGCAGTTCCCAATTGAATCAGTCCTCCTAATTATTATTTTTCTCGCTCATCCAGGCGCACATCCGCGTCTCCGCGTGCGACTTCTCCCCTCTACGTACGTCGCACCCCGCGGCGCGCGACATATCTCGCGACGTTCCCATGACTTCCACAACCCCTGCATCCCCCCTCCCTTTTCATTCGACTGCACGAACGACCGCTTTTACTGGTCACGGTACGCTGGCTGCGCACCCCCGCGGACGAGGACGACGCAATAAACCGAGATATAGATAGAGATTCGGCACGCCGGCTAACCGATGCCACCGCCGCGCGTCGTCGGCGATTTCAGGACGAGAGAGGAGGGTAGGGCGAGACTGGCTGCAGGTATTAACATGAGAACGGCGCGACGAATTGCTTTCGATGCGCCGATCCGATGGTAGTGATAGCTCTATTATTTAGCGGGCCTTCGCGATTCGACGTTCTGCTCCCTTTTTTTGGGTTGAGATTGTTTTTATGATTTGGGGGGTTGGGGTTCGAGGGACGATCGACGGGGAGGTAGATTTGTGATGAATCTGGGAGTTTTTTGATTTTTATTCGGGCATTCGCGAATTTGTGGAACGTAAAGAATTATAGAATTTGTGTTAATTAGATACGAATCTTTCTTGTACTTATAATCATAGTCTATCTTCGAGATATCGTCATAGATTAATGGAAATAAAAGAGAAAGTCGGGTTTGTTAACCCGTTAAACGCTTATGCGTTACTGGATACACAATTTTTAGTAGCTGATAAATCTTGGCAGTATAGGTAGAATACTTATTGTATTCTTTAAGAAAGTGTATTTCTAGGTTTTTTGGTAATGGTAACTGTTACTGAAGTCAAAGCAAAACTCTTTAGAATAAAATTTAGATTAATTTTTATGTTTATACAAAAAGACATACCTCGATTGTAACTATTGCAATTACTAATTCGGAACAAGTCTATATTATTCATCTAAGTTTGCTGCTTTATTTTATTCATATATATTAAAATGTTCAAATTTTTTGAACATTTTAGTATTTACGAAATCTTACCAATAATATTAATTATGAAAAAATACAGCATTTTTTTAAAACTCTTTTATTAGGAACATTGTATAAGCACCAGAACTTCATAATAACTTCATAAAAAATCAATGAACTCTACATTTTTTATACGCGCTCCAACATACGTTTCTTTTAACAATTAACGTTTAGATTTATTACAGTGACTTCATATTTCCATTACAGTTATCCTAAAACAGAATTGGAGCTGTACACAAGAAGACTCCATTATTACTCGACAAATATCTTCCACTTTTTTCTCTCTCCCGTCAGATCAAAGCGGATCCCCCGAAACAATAATCGTCCCACTCCGGGCGTATACACACACATACTCGCAGTGTATCACTTTAGAATGACTATGAGAAAGCCATCAAGCTAAATCACCGCTATGTGAGTTCGCACGCGCGCGCGACGCCGCCGCCGCCAGAGTAATAAATAGAGTCCTTGTTGTGACAATGACTCTCCGGTTCGGGCCAAACACAGCGGGGAAGCGCGTGAAAAATCGTGAAAACTGTCGTGCGTCACTGCTGGATCGATTTACTCTCGCTCTGGGTGTAGCGCGCACAGGCACATGCGCTGGCTTTCGTAAGATTGTGGGATGTGTGTAACTGGATGTGCAATTGAGGAGTTTGAGGAAGATAATAGAAGAGTTTGTTCGCAATGATTACGTAATTTTAATTTTTCAGCAAAAGAATTTTTATAGATTGCATAAGGATTCTTTTTGTGAATCTACTAATGAATTGAAACTCTTTACGTAATATATTTTACACAATCGATTGTTGTTTCTAATGGATCCGCAGTATCATATTTTTATAAAATGAATAGGGTTTGCAACTTAAATTATTGCAGGTATTGGGGGGCAAAACTTTCTAAGTCCCAACAATGGTATTTTGAAAAAAAATCTAAACCTTTTTGTAAAACAACAACCTATATGAGGCAGCTACATTGTAACTATGGGGTTCAATTATATAATGAAAAACATTTTTTAAAGGTAAGTAACAAGCTAAGGTCTTATAATATAAAAGATATCGGGTGTTTAAAAAATGAACTTGGCAGATAGGATCTTGGTAGATTTTTTTGATGAATAGGTTTAGGACTTAACAGTTTTAGCATGACGATTTTGTGTACTTAGATAAATTTGTAAAGGCTACATAATTATGTACTGATAAAAAGTGACAAAGGTGAAAACAATTATTCTGGTTCCAATAATTGGAATAGATAATTCATATATAGATTTATTCTTTTCTCAAAGGTATTATAGTTTTGGCTCCGCGATGCCTCAATAACTATTAATCTTATGCATTGAGCATCCCTAAGAAAAAAGTCAAATCCAACATTACGACAATCACTTCCAGCTTCCACAAAGAACCTACCCCGAAAAGTATCTTATCACAGGGCAAAAGTCACACAGTCGTCCACGATCCCAAGCTAAACCCAAAACGCCGGGAACCCTCTACCGAAGAAAACGCCCGGCGCAACAAAAAGGGTGGCGCACACAAGTAAAGAAAAAAAGCCTCGCTCTCCTCGCAGCTACGCACAGCGGAGAAAGAAAACGAGCAGCGAATTAAAGGGAAAGAGACCCTATACATACTACCCGGTAATACGTCCTTGCCTCGTATACAGCAACGCGAAAGAGAGAAAGAGAGAAAGACAGAGACAGAGGGGGTGGATGATCTGGCGATGCGCTTCCGCACGCTTTGCGCGAGGCCACCGCGCGGAACCCAGAGAGAGAGAGAGAGAGAGAGAGAGAGAGAGAGCGCCGGAAGTCGACCGGTCACGTGGCTTAGCCAACACGCAATTGTGTCCGGCATAATAAAGCGAGCGCGCTCGGCTCTCGCTATATGTGCCGCAGTCGTGTTTATAGCTTCGAGTGGGACAGAGGGATGGATTCATTTATTAGAGAGAGAGGGAAAGCACTGCTGCTACTGCTGCTTCGGTGAGCCGACGTGAGCGATTGTGTACGGGGGTTGCCAACGCGGAACATTGATTTATGCCCATCTGACGGATCGCGCGCGTTCGCTCGGCCGGCTCTCTCGGCTGTGTATGTGTGCAGGAGAAAGAGAGAGAGGAGAGAGTTGGTGACGCTGTGTGTGCGCTATCCGCATTCGTGCGTGTTTCGCGCTATTTATCTTGGGAAACTTGTTGGTTGGTGGCGGCGTCGCAAGCGAGAGACTGCCCCTCTCTCTCTCTCGCGCGCTCTCTGTCAAGCTGCTTCTTCATGTGTAATTTCGCGTGGTGTTTGCTGGTTGAGCCGTGCTTTGTTGTTGCGGGTTATATGCGAAGGTATAGGTACAATTTCTTGCTATAGACGATTGTTTTAATTGTAGAATTGGTGAATCATTTAGATATTACGGTATTGATAGTTGTAAGTAGGTGATTAAATCGTCTTAGCGAATTAATTATACGGTGAACTCATCTTTAACAATTTCAGGTATTTTGATGGACTGATGCATCATCTTTATGCGTTTAATTCAGAGGTTGTTACTTGATAATGCAATCGTTATATTACCGATATTGAGTTGAAATTAGATCGAATACACGTGTACCGAAAAAAATATAATTTTTTTGTAGTTTTCGTTTCTTGGTTCTGGGTATTTCAATTTTCCAAGTCTGTGCTCTTAATAACATATAAAACCTCTTTGCATGTGATTCATAAATAGCAGAAGTTTATGTAAAGTAAAAATGTCGAAGTTAATTAATTAATAATTAATTACTAGTAATTCAATAAATAATTAACCTTTTAACTGCAAATTTTGTTGGTGTTGATTAAGTAATTATTAATTGATTAATTAGTAATTAATTGTTAATTATTAATTATTTAATTAACTTCGACATTTTTATTTTTGCATAAAATTCTGCAGTCTAGTGATTAATCACTTTACTCCATAATTGAAAACTCAAGTTTTTACTCGCTTTAAATATGTACAGAAGTGGTATATCTTTTGGACGAACATTTGGCTTTTTGGACAGGAAAGTTAATCCTCCCGTTAAATATGGCCGCTCAATTCGACCAAAAATAATTTGTGGAAATTTAATTTTTAGTATCTATATTTTGAAATTCTAAACTGGATTAAATATAACAAAATATTTCTTTTATACTTCCGAATTTGCTGAAGCTGAATTTATTATTCAAATTTTATTTCTGCAAATAGAGAATTCAGTGTGGTATCCGAAAATTAGATATTTTAACATTTTTTTTATGAAAATTTAATTTGCATAATAAATAGAGCTTTAGCAATCTTAAGGAAAAGCACTACTGAAAATTGGTCTCTTAGCCGTTGTATTATATTTTACTTTTGCATCTATACGTAATATTACGCAAAACCCATTCCAGTAATTTGTTAAAATCATCTAAGAAACATAAAACAAAAGTTTTATCTTGTAACGTACAATGTGTAACAATATAACCCCAATACCTTTGCAATTACATTGTAAGGTTAGGATCTATACTATAGTATGTATCTGATTACGTTTATTTTATCAATCCGTTTAGATATTGCTGCTCTTTAACTCTCTTGGCATCACTAATAAACAAATATAATTCGAATTTCTTAATTTGCAGATTACTTCGACCTGTTATATCGATACGTAGAACAGAATATTATCATATAAAACTTGTATTCCAACTAATTACAGATAATTAAAAGATAAAACTCAATCTTCCTTTATATACCTCCTTCCTTCAATTAGAGCCATGTCGTTTTTCCACGCACAGTATCGCCCTAATCCAAACAGCAATAAATCTAAAACTCTACAAGTTCATCAATGCTTACAAATCTCTTTCTCTCACCCGATTTGCATTTTTATTTCATCGCTTTGATTCTCCCACCAGCTTTCTATCACTTCCCCTGCTTGCAGTCCTCACCCTGTATTATTTATCTCCCCATAGATCTACGTCTACACTGCCGCTCTCGCCCCGTGCCGTGCTGTACATATTTCGCGACGCTTTGGCGAGCGCACGACCAACTAATATCCCTCCCCACCAACTATCTATCTATACCCACGAGCCAAAATACGTATATATACTTGTACACGTCTGGAAAGGAGCTTTGCTGATTATTGAATGAAGTCAATGGCCAAAAGAGGCTTTTGGCGCGCTTCTCAGTCATTTTCTCTCTTTCTCTCTCTCCCTTTGCCTGAGAGCGCAGCTCCTGGACGGGATCCAGGAGCTTTGCTCCTCTCGCTACGGGCGCGCGTCCTTTTTACGCCGGTGTCGTCGTGAAATACGTCGTGTGGTTTACGATGTGCCGTGAATCCTTGCATGCACCGTATACTGGCTTTGCTGCTGGTAGTCTCAAAGGATGAATGAAAAATTTTTCTTACCCCGCGATGTTATTGGTTTCTTCGCTGGCGGATAAGTTATGGCGAGGGAGTAAATTGTGATTTTGCCTGGCTTTGACTTTGCCAGCGCGTTATGGCGTCACGCTCGAGTGGAATCGGTAATTGAGATTTTGATGCGGTACTGTGATAATGGTATTGGTTTGTTTGGTAGGGGTTTATAGAAAGGTGATTTAATAACTAAAGTTATATTTGGGTTATTTCTTTATGTGGAATAAGGTAGGTACAGTTTAGAATATAGGTAGGATGTTTCACTTGCGGACAAAAAATATTAGATTTTTTTCAGTACAAACCCGAATTCGTTGCTTGTTTTCTGAAATAGTCAATACATTAGTATGGTTGAGTAGAATGTTAAGAAAGAATTTTTTTAAAAAGTATTTCTTAATCCGAATTTTGTCCCATTTCAAAAATATAATACATTTTCAACGGAAAAATATATTTAATATTGTCACGTTTTCAGTGTATTGTATATAAAGCTCTACAGCAGTATAACCGTTTAATACGAATAAATTTATTATATACCTCTACGTTAACTATAGACAGCAATTTCAAACAATCAATTACTACAATTAATTATTTAAAAGAATGATATATTTACATGTTAAAAAGGATAATACTGTAGTAGTCGATTATCAAGATTTATAAATACTGCACAAAATGAATAATTCTTACATTCTAAATAGAAAAAAAAACATCTTGGCTGTTTTCAAGGATTTATTTTACATGCATTGTCAGTTAATATAAACGATTATGAAGGACGCCGTTGACATGCATTGTTAATTCAAGTTTGAAAAATGAATAATCAATAGCTTCGTATAAGATATACCACACGCGATATAAAATAATCATTTCACAGACATTCTTTGTAATTTTGTTTCAATTCATTAAAAATTTGTAGAGTAAACTCTGATGAATATTAAAAAAATGTTAAATAATATAATATTATTATAATTAAACATAATCAATAAAAATTATTAACAAATTATATAATATAAGCTGTGCTGATATATGTAACAGTATACTGATTTGCTCGATATATCTAAAGAGACTTAGAAATTATAGAAAGATCATAGAGATATATGATAGATATATTTGTATTTTGCATTCATGAAGTGAAGAATCACAAGTTTTTGAACATTATGTTAATTTCTCTAAATTTATTGTCTTGCGAAAAGAATGTAATTTGTTATTTATAAAACGGGTTTTCTGCGTTGGAAAAATTATAGTCTGATAAGGTCGACAAACCAAATGGGAAAATCACCATATAAATATAACTTTTTGCAAAGTAAACGTGGTGCTATTCATTTTACCTCCCTATTTCAACTCTGGAGAGATGAACAAAACAATCAAATCGACAAATATAATCCATGGAGGATCATCCAAATATTACAACTATAAGAATATCAAGGTTAACAATTGAACGGTTAAACCCCAAATCAATCCAACCCAAGAAACCTACCCGCATATCGATAGCCAAACAATCACGTAATACCTTCATCCACAATTAGACCCAATCCCCCACATATACCTCTATCTCTCTCTCCCACCCGTCCAAACATCCAGCTTACACGCGTAACCCGTACAAAAGCCATTAATCCATAATCGGCCCACTATACGACCCCCCGGAACCCCCCGTGTCTCAGCGATCGGCACGTGAGAGATCCTCCGCGCATCCGCTTTAAGTATAGCAGCCTATACATACGCCCAATATATACCCCAACGACGCATCATCCCCCTTCGCGTATAATCCACGCAGCACGCGCGTCCTTTACACCGACACGGGGGCCGATTATTTGTTAGCAATTTTCCGAGCTGTCGGCGGATCGCGCACCGCGCACCGCGGTCATTGTCATTGTAATGCGCCCGGCACACGACCACCGGTAGTGGATGCGAGAGAAGCGCAGACAGTCTCGTGCGAGGGAAGGAGAACGATTTCCGCGATGCAGACTCATCGGACGCGTGGAGAGTTGAGCGGGATTTTTTTTTTGTGGAGGTTTTTTTGGGGGGAGAGGGTGATGACCGTCGCGGAAGTGCGGATGCGCGGAAGCGAGCAGAAATTGTTTGACACTGTGAGGAATGAATGACGTTCTGGGATGGTTTTGAGACAAGATTCGTACGGTGGTCCTGGAAAATAGAAATTCGTGATTTATCAGAGCTAATGATCAGTTAAAGGGGTAGTATATCTGTAATTTATTTTTCTATCTATTCTCAGAAAGATGAGTACGTAGTTAAAGTATTGGAAATAAAATATGTATAGAAAGAAGAATCGATTTTTTAATGAATTTACTTTCAGTCATTCGCCATAAACTCCCTTGTAATCTGATATATTTGTTTTATTTATGTAGTAGACCAGGAGAATGATCAGATAATCCAATTTAGGTTTTCCAGGGTTTATAGGTATTCTTCGATTTGGATTCTATTTTGAATTTATATGGTATTTAGATCAACTGTGTACTAGTCTGGCATTAGTCTGATTTAATAAGCTTGGCAGAAGTCTTGCAAACGACGGGCAGAAGTTTGGCTTAGGCCACTATGAGAATAATATTAAGAATATTAATAAACTGAGTAAGCAATATAATGATATAAATTAATTTTTTTTATTTAAATCATCATGCTGTGGTTTATATTTAAACATGTAAATAAAAATATTAACAAACTGAGTAAGTAATATAATAATATCAATAAAAAACTTTTTATTTAATTTCAAATTGTTTACAAGAATAAAGCGTTTGGATTAAAATTTTACGTTAGTTAATTTTTTTATTAAAATAAAATAAAATCAGTTTTTTCATTAAAAATAAAGAAGTTTATATAACGAATAACTCACAAATTTATTCTACTTAACCCTTTAAGACCCACGTGGTTACCTTGCTAAAAATATTTTTTTTTAATTTAGTTATATTAAGATTGATCTCCAAGAGTAAAATCTACTCCTAAAATTAAAAAAAACTTATATGAGTATTAGACGTTTAAGCTAAAAATACTAATTGGTAATATTACCTTTAAATTCGACGCAATCAAGCATTTAATGCGACAACTTCATAGCTCAAGCGCTAATTTTCATATTTTTGCTGGTTATTCGACAAATAAAACATTATTAGTTAGAGTTTTAAAGCAAAAAATGTAGCTCCATACGAATTGCTTTGGCGACCGTTGTCGTTTTATTCAATGCCGTCGTCATTATTCTGGTAATAACGGCGTGTTTATACATTTTCTATGTATCTAAGGTCGACAACGATAAATATTCTCGGAAAGCCTACTATACCAGCTTTGATATTTTTGATAAAGGTTTTAGTTCCATGTGATATTAAAATCACACCGGGCCCTAAAGGGTTAAATAAATCCTCTTCGTACTATCATAAAAAATAGTTCTTTCCCCTATTATCACATCAAGCGCACATCAATTAATTTTGACCGCAGAAAAAAACCCTCGAACAACAATCGCCCAATTGACCCAGTCCCCAGCGTCCATCTCAATCAAGGCCGGTAGGTATCGCACAGCCAGGGCTCTCGAGTCGAAATCCCCGTGCCGCCCAAAATCACGGAGTCATACTATAATGCAGTGTTTATCGAGCAGCTATAGCGCAGCGTCTATACACGCGGCAATCAAGCGCTGCTTGCCGGCCCTCCCTCGCTCGCTCCTGTATACCCAGCAGCCATAGGGGGGGGAGAGCCACTCGGTATTTGCAGCGTAATCCCATGATGAATTACCAAACGGGGAGACGCGGCCGAGAACCCACGCGCGCACCAGATAAGGTCTATTAATTTTGCGTTGTAAACCCCCGCCGGGGACTATTGCGCATATATAGCTCCGAGTTTTACTTTCGCCCTGTACTCTCCTTTTTTTTTTCCTACGCGTCTCCGTGCTCCGCTTTTTTCTTTCGCGTGTGTGTGTGTATGCTTTTCCCGCGCGCGCGCCAGCGTTCTCGATAATCAAGCGAGCGGGGAAACTTGCGAAAGCGCGAGCGAGCGAGCGCGGATTTATTGCGCCTCGTATAAAGTTTTACGCGAGGCCATTCTCAAGGGGTAAGAGGGATGTGTATGGAGCGTTATGGGTTTGAGAGAGAGAGGGAATTTTCCAGCCGCGGGCTGATTATACGGAGGCGCGAGCGCGGGGGGTTTTTCGTGCGGGGGCTTTTTATTGGATAATCATTGGTTATTGTTTACGTTTTTGCGTGTAGGAGCTTTTTTAGTAAGAGTAATGTCGAAGTGGGTTTTTGTTGAGTTAAGAAATTGATTTTCTCATGGCTTTCGAGGAATAAAAGTTGTTTATGAGTTTCTTGATGATGCTTTTTAGGATGTATTAAAATTGAGATCGTGAAAAAAATGTGAAAGTTGCATGCTCCCGCGTGCACTTTTTAAACCTATCAAAGTGAAAATTCTTTGGACTTGTAACTGTGTATTAGAAAGGATTGGATACTTCTTGTGAAATTTTTGTTAAAAAAGAAGAATTTTTTGTTAAGGTAGTTGCTGGGTGAGGTTTGATATTAAATAACCATAATTCATTTTTATACGATGTTCAGTTGTCGAAAATTTTAAAGAGAAATACGTTCACTAACTATTGTATAAAAATAAAAATATATTCCTACATTTTATTTATAATAAAATAATATTATTGATCGTTTGCAAAATATATTAATAATTTATCGAATACCGCAGAAACGTCTATTATCGCTAAACAAGGCGTAAGCTTAGAGACTAAAGTCAGTGTATAAAGATATAAATCAAGCACTATACTTGAATATTGTACGAGTAACTATATGATTTATTCGTAATGTATTCTACATTCACGTTCAATTTGTTCAATTCCGTACAAATTTTTTTCTAAAAGTAGTTCTTTCAATTAACGTCTCTCAAGAACTACATGAAATACAAAACTGTGGAATAATTTTGAAAAAGAAAAACCCGCTACGAAAATAAAAAGTTAAAATCCAATCATGTCCAACATTAGCAAGCTCTCTCGCAAACAAACCAATCGCACTGTTCAAAACGACTACTGCCCCATCCACTCCGGCGCGATCCAAAAAAATCACTCATCCTCGCCCGCGCTCCATATAAAGACTCGCGACAATTCCAGCACGGCACCGACGTATTAATTCACTCGGCACCGCCATTAAAACCCACACCACCTGCTTATAACACACCGCGCACGTACGCGCTCACCTCGTCGATAAGCATCGTCGAGCTCCCGCATCGACAAGAGGCGATCGTCGCGAGAAAAACGCCAAGACGCGAGGGAGCGCTATACGGAGGTGGAAATAAAAAGGGAGGACATCCTCGTAATGACATAATGGCAGGCGAGGCGACGCGGCTGCGCTGGCATTCCGCGGGCGCAAGGTTTGTATATCCGAAGCGCGAGTCTTCTCTTGCGCCGGGGAATTAATCGCCAGCCGAATTGGGAGCCGATCAATCACGCGGAGAGCTGCCGAAAAGTTGGGGGGGGGTTTCTGAATATGGAGCTGAGAGGAGGATGCTGCGAGTTTCGCGCGAGTATTGGATGTTGTAGTTGACGAATTGCACGTGTTTTATGCCTGATGAGTTGGCAGTGAGTGTGTTGACGGGATAACTGATTGTGTTGAAATTAAGCATTTTAAAAATAAGTATGTTTATGCCTAATCGATGATGAATCTATTTAATCATTTGATTCTTGATTTGTCCTTTTGCAGAAATCTATTATGGAAGAAGCTATCTATTTAATCGCAATTAAAAAACGCAAAAATACATTTTTAATTGTTGATAAGTTTCTTTTTCATTATATCTAGCACAAAATGTTGGCACAGGTGACATCTCAAAGACGATCTGATCGATCGGTTTGAAATTTTTTATTTGTTATTTGAAACTCCTATTTTCTATACAAAAATAATCATTAAAGAAGTGATTGATTTCAATACAGTAAGTTTAAATGAGTACTATTTGGTTGAATGTTTTACCAGATTCCGGTTCGAACTATACGCAACACTCATACTAATTGAAATTTTAATCTTTTTGGGTTTCTTGCCTTTCGATAGATTTGGCCCAATCAGTTACGCCCGGTTACGCCATCCATTAATCTACTTTTGGATACTTCAGTATCGATGATATTAATCGTACTAAAAAAAACCTTATAAAGATGAAAACACTGTAGATGTAAACGCTTTAAATATAGAATAATCAAGCGTGAAATTTTCATGTAGTTTATTTGTTTCTTTCTGTAAAGAGTAATTCCTCAAAAACTGTTATCTTTCAACCACTACCCTGGAAAGTTCCAAAAATCTTAAAAATGGATAATGTTTCTCACAAATATATTTGTAGGCAATGAAAAATAATTGAGATTAGATTTTTATTATAGAACTTGCTACAATCTTCCCCATACTTTTAGATAGTTTATCTTAAAAATTTATATTTTACTTTTCGACAAATCGATAAAAATCTACACATCTCTTGCATTTCTTTTATTTTTTATATCTTCTATAATCTATTAACAATTGATGTATACTTAAAGAATAATTTTGTACAATGTAACATATTGGTAATCTAAGAGTGCTCTACAATGAAAACGAATAAATCTTTAGATGTAAATAAAACAAACTTGATGCAATACTAAAATCATTATTTCTTCGCCCACAAGAGATATTTTCAGAAAAAGGCCTCCTCTTCCCGGACTCCAGCCAGAAATTTCCCGAAAGCCAGAGAATTCCCCGACGCACGGTACACGTCACGGCGGCCGCTCGGCGTCCGACTTAGGACCTCAAATCAGCCGGAAAAGAGTCCAGCCACGTAGAAACGCGCTTGGCTCTCTCGACCCCCGTCGAAAAATTGCCGTCTGCCACGGGGGCAGTCTGACGCACGAATATCCCTGGCGCACCGCTCGCTCTCGATATTTTCCGCTCTGGACCGAGAAAAAAAGGTCGCCCACGCCCCCTTTCCTTCAATAGGGCGAATATTCAAATTCAAATTCCCGGTCTATATAGATGTATACGCGAGCTACCTGTGTCCGCTCCGGTCTCCCTCTCTTCTTGTCTTGATATGCACGCCGTTTAGGTCGAATTATGTTGTCTCCGCGCGGCGCCGGAGAGGAAAAAAGAAGCTGGAAAGCGAGAGATTTTTCTTACACGCCCGTAACGTGGATAATGAAAAATGACGGGAAGTTTTCCGTGACTTATGCGTTTTGACTCGTGTTATACCGAGGGAGAAACGAGAGGCCCGTAATTAAATTAGGGGCGAGGCTCATCTGCATAATTTTATCGTTGATTTTTCGGTGGATGCTCGCCGTACGGTATCTTTGAAAACGATTATTTAGGGCCTCCTTGTAGAATGTTGGTTTTTCGGATGCACCCATGAGATGGGAATGATGCGTGGATGATGTTAATTATATATTGGGATGCGGTTCAATTGAGAGTTATTGATATTTACTGTGAGATTGTGTAGACAAGCCATGATGCCGTTAGTGGATCCGTGAACGTTAACTATGATTAATTCATTTCAATCTAGCGTTGCGTTTTTAGATTAGTTTGTGCAGTGGCTCCATTGTACTGTAAATGATTGTTATATTTATTAATTGAATATAGAACCAACAAGGTAGATTCTGTACGTTATTGATATATTTATTTTACATAGTAGAACATTTAATTAAGTTAACTTCAGCAATACGATTTTTTATTGTTTACATTTTACTGTAGACTTTTAATCTAGTTAACATACATACATATAAAGACTTCGAATCAATATTTTTGATAAAGCTGAAATAACGGTTCTAAACAAAGTTTAGAATACCGCGAAACGAAATGATCGGGAGGTATGTTTAATTTAGGTACCTAGAAAAAAATCATGGGAAAAATTCCCAGTTTTTGATTGTAAGTTTGGAATACACGGTAAAATGATACTTTTTATTACGCTACCTTTCAAATCTATAATACTTGAAGTAATTATTACAAGATTTTCTTGTAAAAGATGCTATGTAGCATGGTAAATTTTATCAGGTGGAGAAATTCCTATTTTGAATTGTAATGATTCCAAGAAGGTGTGGGAAAAATCCCATTGTAATTTGTAAAGTTCGAAATGCTGCACATATGTCTTTCCAAAGCAGCATGGAAAGCATTAATACTGAAGCTTGCAACTTGTTCCACATAATACAGTAAATATTGCTGTCAAGCAATTCGACTAGTGCACATTGTATATGTAAATTTTGTAGTTTGTATAAAAGTGAAATCATCACAGCAACTCGGATCGACTTTCCGGAACTATTATTTTGTAATAAAAGAATGGAAATATATCATTACATAAATCATCATAATTTTACATTATATAAAATGATGCCTTATTAATAGCAAAATTGTTAATATTATTTAGAACTATTTGGTAAAATATTGCAATATTTAATTATATTTTAAACGGTATATGTAAGTCATTAAAATCCTGTATTCTGGCAAAAATTACCACAGTTTCTTTCTTAGTGTACAATCAACGAGCGTTTCAGTAAAAACTTTTCCCGAACTAAAGTGTAAAAATCTTTCAGAATCTGTCGTTTAAACACGTTTCGAACCTTAACACTTTTTACTCCATATATAATACACAAAAATTGCTTTATCCCAAGTCAAACGACGCACTTTCATTCCTGCGCATCGCGCGCCATTCAAGTCCAATAAAACGCTCCTCTCCGACATTACTCATCGCTCGCGACAACCGTCATTTCACCTCCAAACCGAGCGCGCGTTGCACACTGCACACACACACACACACACACACGCACACACTGCGCATCTAATTTCGAATTCCGCGGAGCGTCCGCCGCGTATATCTAAAATACAAATGATTGATGCGCGAGCACACAAGCGCGCACCAAAGAAGAAAAAGACGCGTCGCCAAAACGACATCAACGACGACAACGCCAAACTTATATACCCTCTCTTCCGACTAAACTCTTCACTCTCTTGCGCTCTCGGAATTCCTAACTACTCGTGTCCTTTAGCGCTCGTGTTAATTGCCCGCGAAGGCGCGCAAAAAGAAGCCCACGAAAGCGCGCTGCTCGCCGAAAAGGTAAAAGCGAGATCGCAGAGAGAGAGAGAGAGAGAGAAAGAGAGAAAGAAAGAAGGAAGGAGAAGCGCAGGTAAAATCAAAATGTCAAAGATGCGCGCGCGCGGCTGGCGCAAAAATCGGTCGGCGTCTTTGGAGGACACGTCCATTACGCGCTCGCGTCGCTGAATATGCTCGAGCGGTTCCTGGAATGCAGACCCAGCGTAGCAAATGTGTGTAGATATGTATATACATGTGTATATATACACGTGTGGTGTAGTGGTGTAGCAGGAGCAGGGACTTTACATCTTTTTCCTCGGTTCGGCACATAAATAAACGCCGGCGGACAGTTTGGGTCTCCAGATGTATGTGTGTGTGGGTATGTCCTTGTCTATCTGTCCGTCTATCTCGCTCGTCTAGGCGCCGCTCTTTTGTCTTAGGTTAATGGAACACGCGTTCCTGCGCGCCTTTCGAACCGTTCGGCTCGATTTCTCTCTCTCTCTCTCTCTCTCTCTTGCGTGCTTATATAGTTGTGTTGGTTATGAGAAGCCTCGGGATGGACAGTGTGGAGAGCGAGAGAGAGGTGGAGAGGAACATGTCTCGTCAGATATCGTTCGCTCAATCACTCGCTCGCTGGATGTAGCTGGCTCACTATGTCTTAGATCGGTTCAGCTATGCTACGTGGGTCTATCTTTTTTGGGTTTGTTCTGGGCTTTAATTAAGGATCGTGTGGCTATACCAGATGTTGTTTTACTTTAGAGAAGGTCTTACTGCTAGTTTTCATCAGTTTTGATTGATCATACGTTTCGGATATCATATTTATCAAAATGGCTTATGTTAAGTTATAGCTTTATAATATGTTTGTATACTTTTGACTTGTAAAACAGTGCACTTTGTACCGTTATTTTAAAGCAAAATATTGATTTATAATTCTTTCAACGTACTACTTTATAATAATGTATATTATTTATATTAAAGAATATATTATATAAAAGTATGTATTTGAATTAAAATGTAATGATTCATATTGCCTTTCCTTGTATTTAAAAAAAATGTAATATTATCTAACTTTATTAGGTAGTTTTAGTTAAGTTATGCATGCCTGGGATTAGGTCTTTATATTAATTTTATTCTGTACTGTAATGACCGATCACGGATGTCGTAGATGTCGTTTTTATTTGGAGAACGTCTTATTGGAACTTTTCATAAGTGAGGATCAAAGCTCACATTTATCGAATTGGTTTATGTTAATTAATACTTACATAAAATGTTTGTTTAGATTTTAATTTTTACTGGGTCCCATACTTTGTAACTCCATTGATTTATAACTCGGAAAATTATGTATTCGTTGTTAATGCTACATAATTATGCAAAAGAACATGATCGAATAATAATTAATAATACCTTTATCGTATTTATTTGATAAATTATAATTGTAAATACTAGATCGAAAGCGTCCTGCGCCTGCGAAGATTAGAATCACCCTAGTGGATTAGATTGTAAAATTATAATAACAAATTGAAAAAAATACCAATTCATTGGCACTTAGCTTCCTCAAACTTTATAAAATTATTTATTCTATTTAATACTGGGGTGAAAAATAAAAATGACAGATCTATTGCTTTTCAATATGTCGAAATATATAATATATACTAAATTTATATATACATATATAAATATATATATATATATGTATATATAAATTTAGTATATATTATATATTTCGACATATTGAAAAGCAATAGATCTGTCATTTTTATTTTTCACCCCAGTATTAAATAGAATAAATAATTTTATAAAGTTTGAGGAAGCTAAGTGCCAATGAATTGGTATTTTTTTCAATTTGTTATTATAATTTTATTGTTATTATATATATATATATATATATATATATATATATATATATATATATATATATATATATATATATATATATATATATATAAACTTATGCAAAAGTATTGTTGTTTAAAATATTTTTTAATATATATACTGTATACCATTTTCCCAAATAAATTTAAGATAAGATAATATTTAACTAAGAAAATATTAAAAATGTTCATTAAGTGTAATTATTCGAGTTAATTATTCAAAATAGTTTATTCAAACTCATTTTAAGTGTGAACCCAAATTTTAAATCTATTAAATTTTATTCCTTACAAATTGTATTGGAAATGAAAACATAAAATTTATATTGATTAATTAAAATTGCTCTACAGTCTTCTTTTATTTTGAAACCTTTATTGGAGTTAACGCATATTTCTGTGATAAAAACAAGAGTATTAAAAAAAAGAAAGTTTACAAAATTTATTTTACAAAAATTCAAGGAACTTTTTCAACTATAAATAAACTTACGTCAAAGTATAGCATTTAAAAAGCAACTTAGAAACTTTTGCATATCAAGTTATATTTTTTTTCAATTGACAGTAATAAATTTTACAACTTTATAATTATTTATTAAATTTTTTTATTAATATAATAAATGTATACGACTTTTACAAATAAATTATTTTCGTAATTTTGTTCAAGTTTATGAACAACGGATTCATTTATTACAAAAATACCATAAAAATGATAAAACAGTATATAACAAAAACAAATCGATCAATCTTAAATTTTTTTAATTCATATCTTCATCAAAAAAAAATAGAGCTTTTAATGACTAAAAATTATCGCATAATACTGAAGAAAAAAACTGTTAAAAATTATTTGCAAAAAATAAATTAATTCTTCATCAAAAAACGTATAAAATGAGCATTGTTTGGTTAAACATTACCGCGTAATACGCAAGAAATCTATAATCAAATTTTGAAAAAGAAGAAATCATAAAAAATGAAAAAATGTTATAAAATAAAAAAGGATTTGATGAATCTTAAATATTCTTTTTGATTTAAAATCTTTATTAAGAGACGAAAAAATAAGCGATCATTGGAAAAAATTACCGTGCAATACCAAAGAAATAAGCAATCAAACATTTATTGAAAATAAATATAACCTCGAATATCTCGAAAAATGAAAGTCCTCATGATCTGAGTAATTTAAGCTACCTTTTTGGAAATTTTGAGAAGGAATAATGTCATTTATTCAAGTTATCGTTTGGCATAGAAAATCGATTTTTTTTACAAAATGATTTTTTTCTCAATCATAGAAATATTAAATGTCTAAAAAAATTTTCAAAATAATCTTCTCCATTGTTCTAATTACCTCAATTTTTTTCAAAAACTTTGGATTATATATTGCAGAGAAATCACTGTTCAAACAAGAAAATGACGTTTTCGTGTATAACAAACGAAAGGAAACACATTATCCGAAATTGCGGGTGGTAAAAGATAGGTAATTTTATGCTCCTTCAAATCCATTTACACTGGATCGATGATGTTATTTCTAATGTACCAAAACACCCGAAAAACTAAATGCCAAATATCGAAAAATCGCTAAAAAACAAATACGAATCCGAAAATCTAAAAAAAGAATTATTGTGTCCTCTTCGTTAAAAGAAAAACAAACAAAATAAGCTCTGAAACATTAAATTTTACCGTGGATTGCTGAGGGTATAGATGCATACACACATACATCCATACAGACATTTTCTAAAATTTGTGTATTTTGATTTAACAATTAAAAGTTCATGGATCTGTTTAGAGATATTAGGGGATAGATGCTCACTTTGGGACAGCAATCACTTGCGAACGCATCTGATTTCGATACTTCCGAAAGTATGGGTAACAACTAACAGTAAAATTTGTTTGAAGTGATTAAAACTGAATTAAACAAATATGTCCCAAACTAGACGACTGTGTCTCACAGCAGGCAGTATGTATATGCTTGTTTTCAATATTCCATTGTAATCACTGTAATTCATTAATCTTAATTAAACTTTGTTATACCATTTCTTATTTCTAAAATTTATTCAAAATATTATTAAGTTGAATTGGATTAACAATTAAATAATTTATACAAAAAATATTTTAGTTTAATATAGATGTATGTTAAAGAATGCATGACTGATATAATTACATGATGAAGCTTCATTACTGTTCAGTTAACAATGAGAAATGTTAATCGTTCATACCGTTTAGCTTATATTCAATCAAAATTGAGATCAAAATGAACAAATCAATAACTGACCAGTTGCAAAGAATCTAACTTTCCATCCTGCAAACTATTAGCAATGTATGTTTCGTAAGCACACACAGCACTACATTTAAAACATACCGAGCGTTCACTTCGCATGATGTATCTATTAGTTCCCAACTTATAATCAAATTTAATTAACGGTCCGCCACACGCATTCGCAAACAGTCTTTTCAACCTTTTATACTCCGCAACACTCTTGTTCAGATATTACCAAGATATCATTGTTTCTATACGATCCGGAAGAGAAATCAATCCCGTTTATAGGTAGTTATGTTTCTAATCCCTCATCGAACTATAGCAGACGCCTTCAGCCATCATTAAATTTCACTACATCCATGCGTAGAAATTTCTTCCCTGGTAGAAATCTAAGTTCGTTTTTGAATGAATTAGCTAATTTCTCACAAATATTCTTATTTCTACTTACCATTTTAGCAGGAAACCCACTTAAAAGGATGTTTTTAGCTAATATCTATAGCTAATATGAAATACACCATTTGAAAAGCAAAAAGGTAAATTATTTTATGTGATTAATTGTAGTTTTAATAAAGTGAATAGATAATGTTTATGAATAAATCGGTCTGCATAGTACTGGTAGTAATTAGATTATAATAGAATGTAAATCAATCAATATATATTTTTGAGGTTATGACACCAATAACGACGTTATTGGTTAACAATTACCGATAAAAAGCTCTACGTTACCTGCATTTTATCATCCGATCTCTTACTGAAATCATAACTACAAATTATCCAGGTGCTATATCTAATTTCTAATTAACTTTCAGCTAACGAATTTACCTAAAAATGAATAAACCAACCAACTGAACCGGTTAATTCTCTACAGGCCTAGGCTACCTAGCAACAAATCTTCATCTCCGCATCTTCTACAAACGCCTCGATTCCAATAAGAGATGCGCCATCCAACATCCATCCATAAATAACCCCAGCCATCATGCACGCATTTTCTCCACTACCTTCACATATACATATAATAGCCTCAACTGCGACGGCACCGCACCGCTAACCGATTTGTAAACTAACGCGCGCACAATATGTCCACGCTTAATCGCGCGCGCGCGCCTTTCATCTCGCATCGGCGCGCATACCTGGCCGATCGTCACTGCGCCGCGGAGCCCCCATTAGCAGGCTCGCGATTATTATTGCCGCGCGCCGTTAATTGCTTTGCCGGTGCCGCGGTTGACAGATAAGCCATAGGATTCCGATATACGCGCGCGAGGCTAAGTAGCGCGGCGCGTCTGATTTGGTCCAGGGGGAGTCGGGGGATTTCGCTCGTTTCGAGAGAGGAGTTCGCTCGGCGTCATTGGCTTATCCGCGAGGGGCATGGGAAAGTATAAATATAGGGAAGTGCGGACGCTGGAATTTTGGTGGTCGATGGTGGAGTGTACTGTTGAGGATGCTTGGGAGGGATGACGATTCTGAAAAATGTTGGGATTATCGGGATGCTGCTTGGTACGTTGGGGTATACCGAATTGAATGTGTCTGATAAAATATTCTTTAAAGTTTGGTTAATTAGGTACTGTACGAAATTGATTTCTTTATGTCTTTTGTATGTTTTTTCCCTTTGAAATTCAACTTTTTATTTTTTATGCTCATAAAAATACAAGTGTCTATATTGTTAGAAATGGGTTTCAATAAAGGAATAGGGGAGAGTATCCCGGTATGACCACTATAGCTATTTTACCTAACTTTTGTGTACCAAGGTGAAAGTGAAAATTTCAAAATGGAATAAGTTGTATGACTAGACCTTTTTGACGTAGTAAATTAGTTTTCTCCAAAGTTAATAATCTCAGTTAAGTATTCATTATTAACGAAAAATGAAGGGTTTGGGTGGCCATACTGGGGGACTCTCCTCTATGCATGTAAAATATTTTTTATTCTTTTATCAACACAAACTTAATTCAATGTATTCACTAAAATTAAAAATCAAATATTTAAAAATTATAAAACAAATGTATAGCGTTTATGTTATATGGAACCATCTTTATAGGTTCATTATAGAAACTTAGTTTATATATTCTTAATTACGTAAATGAATTCATGGTGTGCTTTTTGCTTGTGATCGATAAGTTGAAAAATCGAAAATATTGATGGGAAACGCTTAAATATTTTGATGCTATTAAACAAATAATTATGAAATCACTTGTCTCAAATATACGAAATGTTTTGTTTGTTTGTTTATTCGTTCGTTCCTCATTCTCGCAGAAACGTCTGTTGCACCAATTGAACTTAATCTTGCATCAATTCTTCATTTTGATATCGCTAAAATTATAGGCTACATAGACTATCAGCATAGACTACATAGACCGTATACTATACATAGACCTCTACATAAAATTACGGAAAATTGCTTTAGTAATTTAGAAAAAGATAAATAATTGGCATACCTATTTATATTAAATATACCTTGAATCAATCACTTTCATAATAAAAATAATTAATTTTTTATTCAGTCATGAGATTTATTTATTTATTTATTACTATTTATTTCTAGTAATAAATTTGTTGATAAATATAGAATAGGAAATAAGCGATTTTAATAATTAGAATTCCAAACATTTAATTGAATTCTTAAGGACAGAATCAATCATTATTAGTACCTATTAGTATTATTTCTAATGTAATCGCAATGAAACATCATGTATAAAGTACATAAAAGACAAGATCAAGAGTTAGAATAATGTTATATGCTCGATAATCTGATAGCCATATTACCAGGATGATGGAAAGCAATGATCAACCAAGCAGACGTTATTTTATTGCTGCTAACGCAAATTAACGTTTAGATCCCTTCTACGATACATCGATTGGACTCGAGGAATTTGTCTATGTAATTATGAGAATCTCACGCAACTTACGCAACGCACAATTTAAAAAAAATCCAACTATCAAGCCGTATCCCCTACCTTCAAAGCCTTTGATCACCGCGAGAATAACGAGAACAATTTTCCTATGAAAGTGCTCAAAAACGAACAACCCGAATACGAGAAATTCTTGGGATGTCTGTGCGCGGGGCCCACGGTGTACATAAGCCGTCAAAATTCTCGTCGATCCCTGGGAGAGACCGACGCGGCAACACAGTCTCTCGTGGCTCGTCGAGGCGTGTCGATTCTTTTTTTAATGTCTAGCTCACGCGCGTTTTACGGCTAATTAAGAGGAGGTCCCGTGCGCTCGTCCTCTCTGTCTTTTCCGCTCTTTCTAATGAATCCCTGATGAGTGTTTCGGATCGAAAGTTCGTATCCTTTGCGTTGGCGCGCTGTTAACTGTACTGTTATGCACGGATCGATTGAATTTTGTCGATTAAACTCATTGCCGCGCGTTATGTATTTTGAATGAATTATTGAGAATTATATTATTAGTTCTATTTGAGAAAACGAATTGGACAATGGCTATATTAATAGTTAGCAATTCTCTCGTCAATTCTTAAGTGTACGGAATTTTTACTTTAACTAAAAAGTCAATTTTCTATTATATTAAATCTCACCGCGAGATATCGAATCTTCGATTTCTAATTTCGATAATTCAATTTGCAAAAATAGTGACTCGGAAATATAATCCCGGCGAGCAAAGTGCGTCTCAATCTTCTCTAGTATTTAGCCAAAATGAATTAAGTACATTACGCAAAGTGCTTATTAATATTTTCTAGCTTGCTCTTTACACTGGTGTTTTGAAAACCAGCTATAAAAGGATAAAATTGATACACTTACTTAAGTGTTTAACAGAGACATTTTTAAAGATAATTTTTTGAGCTACTTATTTTTCAACTTGAATTTTTCTCAACAATAACGGACCGTTATCATTATGTATAGCGAACAGTAAAGTGTCCTTTTAAGCCTTGTTAGACATTCATACACATTTTGTTACTAATAAACCGCTTCTGAAAAAAGTCCAATTTACCGACTCAACAAAAGTGTTAATAAAGGTTAAAAGCCCCAGAAAATTGATTCTTATTAATATTATTATGAAATTCCAATACACCTTCGAAGTAAAATCCACCCAAGTCACACCGATAACTCAAAATCGCCCGATCACCCAAATCAAGCTACAAGAAACGCTCCATCGCGCAGCCCAGCTCGTCCCAACGAATTCTCGAAAACCCGATATCGATCCACCGCTCTCGACCTGTCTCCACCGTACACTCACGCCGCGTCATATACACGTGTCCTCCCTGCACAACGTCGCTCGCGCCGTTTTCCGATCCGCGCCTTATCTCGCATCTCACTCTCTCCTCTCCAAACCACAGCGGAGCTCAGAGGTGCTACACGGGAAAAATGGCCGTCGCGTCGGCGTGATCGATAAACGTCGCTCGCGTCCATCGCGAGGTGCATTCTTCGCGTGTATCGAAGGCGACGGATCTGGATCTGAATCTGGATGTGGATCTCCAATTCCGCGTCTCGGGTCGTTTCGGGCCGATGGCGTATCGGCTGTATGTGGCTGATGCGACTGGACGGCTCGGGTGCAGGGGTGATGTATAAGTGCTATTAATTTGGTGCGCCTGGAGCGGGGAATGCCGAAGGTGGAGGCTGTCACAATGAGAGCAGCGAGGAGGTTGCGGTGTGCGTTATCGATGGAGCTTCTGGATGGGAAGATGTATGGGTGCAGGTGGGGATTGTAAATTGACGCTGGACGTGTGGAGTTTTTTGGCTTTGAGGCGGACTTTCAGAGATTTTTTTCTAATATTTAGAAGTGTTTGCGGGTTTTGAGACTTTGTTTGGAATTTATACATTTTTACAGATTTTGTTTGTTAGGAGAATGATATGTGAAGTATTATGCATGTTGTAAGTGCCTATACTAGTCTGCAATGAAAGATATCTTCGAAAATGGCATAAGTGAAGTATAAAGAAACACATGAATGTACCTTGTTGTTTTGAATATTTTTCAACTTTCCCATCGATAAGTTCCCCTGAAATCATTCAAGAACTGAACTAAAATAAACTAAAATCGGATATTTCATCATCATTCCCCTTGTAAAAAAATTAGTCTGGCACTAGTCTGGCATTAATTTGGCTTAATAAGTTTGCAGAAGTCTGGTTTAGGCCACTATGAAAGAGTTTTGCTGGAATCATGTCAAGAAAACTCATTTTTAACAAGTAAACAATTAGAATAGAACACTCATTGTTAATATCGGATGGAATAGTGAAAATACATACTATAGGTACTTTCCGATAAAAGAGGAGAAAAGTTCTTTTAAATATTGCAATCTTGTTTAAAATATAAATATTTGTAAAAAAAGGAAACAAAAATTTAGGTTGCCAATTTGACATGACGCGATGCTTTTGTTTTCAAATTTTGCCAAAATCTAGCATAGTGGTCAAAGCCAGACTTCTGCCAGACTTCTGCAAGACTCTTTCTTTAATTAATAATATCTACACTTTCAATATCATAAATATATTTAAAAATATTTTTTCGTTATGTGATAAGCCCTGCACTCATGTCGACGCCTCATACGAAGACTAACAGATTTGAGCTTTCCGAATTAGGACACTTTTATTTTACTTTTCTAGAAAAATGAATGAGTTCGAAATATTCAAAATTATATCAACGTGTTCACTCTATCGATATATTTCATTTTTGTATTTTACTGGAAATTATTTTTGTTACTTTTATCAATTTTACAACTCATGAAAACTAGATGATATTTCAAAAAGCTGAAATCTGTAAGTCTTCGTACGAGGCGTCGATATTATATCTACCCTGAATATTTTAGTAAAATGCTAAAAAAAATTATTTTACAAGATCGTTCAGTGTACTATATCTAATGCTGGAACCACCTTAAGCAAATAATTTATTATAAAATAACATATTTTTGCTTAAATTTTCTTAATGTTTCTCAAAATATTTTCTTACCAATTTCAGAAGTATGTGTAGGACTTTTATTTTTATTTCAGCTTTTTTGTACATAAAATTCAAGTCGAGAATATTTTGACTTGTCACAGTCTTCTTCGGGGGATGTCTTATTGATATGTAGCATCTTAAAAAGATTTTCATTACCGAATAAAACTTTAAATGGCACAATTAAAAATTTAATTTATTTTATTATCTCTTCCCCTAAAAGAAGCTCCAATGCGCCGCACATAATTACGTCAATACCATTTAAAAATTAATCTCCGCCATTAGCAGGTTCCCCATTAAAAATTATGAATCGCGCATACGGACCCCGATTCGGCACCTGCGATTCATCCGCAAAAAACCCCACCACCTCACAACAAACTCTCGCTCGCTCTCGATAATCACAAAACCCCACAATAATAAAAAAAAAAACAAAATCGCGAGAAAACGCGAGCGAAATTCACCTTCTCCCTCGCGCGCACGTGACAATCGTGAGAGAGAAGGAAGGCACAGATCGAGCCTCGAAACCACAGCCTCGCTCCTATATCGAGAGAAACAGAGCGAGAGCGAGAGCGAGAGGAACGAAGAAGAAGAAGCCGAAGTAGAGGAAAAAAGGGGGGAAGAGAGGCTGGCGCCACATCGGGGCATACCACGGCGCGCGGCGCGCTTCTTCTGTCTCGCGATCGGCGGAGCGCGATGCGCAAGAGAGTTGAGACCCGGGCCCTCTGCGCGAAGAAGGGCCCCATGGCCAATACACTTGCGTCCGTGTATCTGTCTCTCCCTTTGTGCACGCGTATACACACACATACCCATGCACGCGCGCGAGAGTATACGCGAACGCGCATTTCGATCCCACACTGATAGCCCCGGAGCCGGGGCGGCCTCATTCGAAAGTGCCTAACTTATTGTCTTATTATTGGACCACCTATACACGTGCCTCGCTGCTGCTGCTGCTGCTGCTGCTGCGGATGCATCTCTCTTGGCCATCTGTGGAGGATGTTGGGTGTACAGTGGAGGAATGGATGTTGTGGGAGAGAGAAAAATTAATACGAGCTTTGGCTCTGTGTGGAGATAAGCGATTTTGGGCCCGTGCGATGGGCCCTCGATTGAGAGGAGTAGATGCATATAGTTGTACCTCGGATAATTGGTGCGATAGTTTTGTTTTTTCTTTGTTTTTGGGTGGGTGGAGGGGAGATTCGGTTTGGTTGATGGCTGATGTGGCGATTGTTGAGGAGGCATTGTTGGGACGCCCGTGAGAAAGTTTTAAATTACGTAAGGAGTGTTGTGAATGAATTTGTTGGGTAAGATGATGGTTAGGTGTTTTGTTGAGCAAGAAGCAGTGTTAGAATTTGAAGAGAAATTGAAGTGATTATTATATCGTTAGTAGTTATACGAAAGTTACTTGCATACGTTAAAAATTACTTGCGTACCTATCATTGGTATAGCTTTTGGTAAAAGTTAGGAGAAAAAATCAAATAAAATGGTATTTTTGAGTAACGCTCTTTTCTATTTAGCTAGGTATACTTGTTAACTTTTTATGTGTTTCAAATCCAGATTTACTTCAGTCTGTTAAAACCGAGCTTAAAACTTTCTCTAGAATGAATATTTTTTTATCGTTGAAAAGGAGGTCACCTTTCTGGATGACAAAGTTTCATGTGTAACCTATATAACTTCAAATAGTTTTTATTCTGACTGATAGAATTGTACATAAGAACGAACTCATAAGAAAATGCGACTTTAAAAAAAATAGAAATCTGCATTGATAAATAATATATTACATTTATCAAATAAGAACTTATCTATCTTCACAGGCCCTTTATTTGAATATTGTCTTTTTGAAGAATCCTCTTTTCCCGAATGGCAATCTTATAAACTTTAAAAATATTGTTTTGTAAATAAAATAAGAATGCCATATAATAATAGATAATACAAAATTTTTAAAAAAATGAAAAATTGCTTCGTCGTTCTTCTTTTCGATTTGTTACATCTTTTTTGACAAGACAACACTCTAACCGCGATTTCATTACAATTACATTGAAATTTATTGAAATAACATTGAGTTAATAAAAGAGTTAAATATACGTTTTCTAAGTCAGTATTTTATGAAACGAAATCGTTTTTGATTATTTTGAAGCCAATATTATCTATCTGATTGTTACAGGTACCGATTCTTCCTTCTTTGTAAAATTTGCATTAGCCTAGGTATTTTAAAAATTGTACTAAAAAAGCGTCTTATTTCAATTAGTCTCCAATTTACGATTGCGAATTATCGGTTATGATTCTTTATAGTCCATGAAAAAACACCCTAATACTTAAGGGAAGAGTATACGTTTAAAGCTAATTTTCTTAAATCTAGGAAATTTTTTATTTTTTTTATGATTATATACATAAAAGAAGGATGTTTTAAGCCGTACCTATTACAATTAACTGCCTTGACCGTCATTAAACCAGTGATAGAACAAAAATTTTATAAAATCTTTCTGTGCAACAATTTTTTGTGAAATGCAATAAAACTAACGATATATGATATATTATAACAGTATTGAAAAATGTACAAAGAGAAAAATTTTTTGCCCTACGTGAATACACGCACCTCTGAGGCGTCAAATTCAGGTACGAGGTCATTCATGAATTACGTCACGTGTGGAGTGTGAAGGGAATTAGCAATGATTACTAACAGAACTAAAATATTAAAAACATTTAGGGTAATTTGTTTATAAATAAAGAGTATTTGATAAACGTTTATTATGTATGTTAGTTTTTTTTTCATTAATTTAATATATCGAACAAAAAATTTTACAGCTTTTTTTTGGTATTATTTGTAGTTAAATAACATTTCTGAAGAATACATAAGACAGATTGTACAGAATTTTTTACTTTTAGGAAACCGACATAATCGAATTTCGTATAATATACTTTTTATGAAATATCCTAAAATGTATCAAATACGATCATTTGATCTATTGTATCAACATACTCTCATCAGCGTAAAAAAAAGTCTTTCCATATCGCTATAAAAATTTTATAACATATTCCTCGTATCAAAATCAACAATTAAAGCCATCATAATAGATAATAATGATGTGACACGGTACGTCGGCCATACTGAGAAAATCCATATCGTAAAATACTATGATATTGATATTGTAAATATTTACTAATAATTTTTTTATAAAAAACCATGTATCTTTGCATAAAATATTGAAATACAATTTTTTGATTTTACGATAGTCATATCGTAAAATTAAAAATTTGTTTTTAAACGTTTTATGCAAAAATACATCATTTTAAAAAATAAATTTGTTAGCAATTTTTTACGATATCAATATCGTAATATTTTACGATATTGTTTTCTCAGTGCAGTAATAAAATTTTCAATTTTGTAAATTAGCAAGATAAAAATTCGGTAAAAATTTCTTGACAAGTTGGAAAAGTTGAAAATTTTAGTTCAATGGATATACTGTAAAATTTTGGTGAAATTAAAACAAGTAATAGCACTATTAGAGGTGGACTTGCGGATGTTAAAAGTTTTGTAGCGATCATAAACGTTCCAATACGAAAAAAGAAAATTCTTTCGATGAGAAAAAGCCATTTAAAAAGTGTGATGTCCGAATGGCTCTGCGCACGTGCTCGCGAATTAAAAACTCCTCAAACAGCAAAACGCTGCGTTCAACCATGCCAGAACAACACACCGACTCACTCGCACACACCCAAAACAGAAACTTGAATTCAATCAACAACGAAAATTTCTCCGCCACCTCCCGTGTGCATTGCCGTACGCATCGGCGCAAAGGAAACGCGAGAGAGCAAGCAAGCAAGCGCGGGGGAGCCGAGATTTCGCAAGGCTAATCTAATTAACGCCGCGGGTTGAGTCGAGCGCTAGTGGCTGCGGCGGTGGTGGCTCAAGCTCACCGAAGCGTCTAATTGAAATCGTCGTTCTCTCGTCGTTCGCACGCGTATATCACGGGCAGAGTGGGAGAGGGAGAGAGAGAGAGAGAAAGAAAGAGAGAGAGATGGGAAACAAGAAAAGGGTGCCAAGGCAAGTTGACTGAGTCGGAGATAGACGCGCAGTTATACTGCAAAGAGAGAGAGAGAGCGAGAGAGAGAGAGAGAGAAAGAGATGGGATGACAGAGACAGAGGAGGGGACTGAGAGAGGGGAGGGGGTGGAAAAAAGTTAGGATAAGCGACTGCTGAGGATGAAATGTAGAAGGTGGGGTTGAAAATTTTTTTGTCGTTTGAAGATTGAAGATCGATGAAAGTCTTAGGCTGCAAGTTTGATTTTTTCCATAATTTTAAGATGAGCACGAGAAAATACCAGAGTAAAGATGATTGCAAAATCTTTGAAATTTGTCATAATAGGTTTTTTGGTTGGAATAGATTAATGACTTCAAGATAATATCATAATTCTGGATAATTTATGTACCAGTTTAATTGTGACTTTGAATTAAATTTAATTTTTTTTTATTTTTCAAGCTACTAGGAAAACATTACTTAAAAAAATAATTTACTCAAAATAGCAAGGCACTTTTTACTCATATTTGTTTCCTTTTATGATTTGAAAAGGGGCATTCAGAAACTTCATAATTTTCAGTCAGTAGTTCTAAGAGATATTTTAAGGTGATGTTATCGCCCCTGTTACCAACAAATTCGGGGAACAACTTTTATCATTATGTTTTCAATTTTGAAAAAATCATATTGCAAACTATTTATTCTTTGTTAATAAAATAGTTTGGATCATTCAGTTTTCAATAAATATTAAATTCCGATTTATTTATGTACAAAATTCTTCCTGTACAGCATTTTTTAACTTTGTTTAAAGATTCCAGTTCATAGAAGCCGATCCAAACTTGACGAATACATAAAGTTCTGCAAGCACCACTACGAACCAGCAACCACGCCAGAATTTCAAAATCTTTCGAAACCTCCATAAAAACTTACAACATCGCGGAATCTAGGTCAGTCAACATCATCTAAAAAACCGATCCACTGTAACCATACACACACGCGCACACACTCCTATCCAACTTTTCTCATCCCTTTCCGAAAAAAGAGACGGAGTCAAAGACAAAGAGAGCGAATATTTCGAGCTCCCGCGCGGGCAAGGTTCGTCCTCCCGAGGAATGTCCCTCACTCGGAGCGCGCAAAATCGAAGGGGTATATAACACGAGAGAGAGAGAGAGAGAGAGAGAGAGAGAGAGACGGATGGATCGCGAGGGAATATCCCGAATTCCAGAATTCAGAGCGGCGGCGGCGACGGGAGGATCGCGCTTCGAAAGGCCCAATATAACGAGCGGTACGGTGGGTGCGTCTTCTTCTTTTCCCATAAAGGCGAGGAACGACACGACGTTTCACGCGAATTTCTTGCGCCGGCCGAGAGAGAGATGGATCTCCTATGCGTCATTGCGTGCGGGATGTCGGGGTGGGGGTGGGGGAAGGATAGGGGAGCCTTTTTTGAGGAAATTCACGCGATGTTTCGTCCTAACGTGGGATCGATCGAGACTCTTTTTTGGCTGATTTTTGCGTTGAGGGAAAGTTAGTCAGACGATGAGTATTTATGTTGTAAAGTATTTTGATATAAATAAAGTGTATTGAGAATATATTTTGAACGTTATTTATGTATGGTAGCAAGTAATTAAAATTGACATTGTAGAACAGAATTGAGTAGATTTTAATAATGTACGTACTTTATATTTATGAATTAAGAGAATATCAGAAGATTCTAAAGATTCTGCGAATGAAGAAAAACTCTCCAGACTTTTGTTAAACCTATTTTCCTCAAGTTTTAGCCCAATCCATCAAATCTAAAGTCATTTAAAAATGTGAATTTTTTTATGTTAAAAATTTCTGGTATTAAAAATTCTATAGATCTTGTAATACCTAATAATTAATAGGTTGGCTTCGCAGCTGTATCTAAAACTTCTTAGTAATGAATTAAAAACCAATAATAACATTTGATTAACAATAGATTAAAGAAACATATTTTTGAATGATTCCAAGTTACATACACTTTGTTTATGAAACATATATTTCAAAAAAACTTCTTTTTGAAATGCTCTAAAGAATATATTGTCTAAGTTTCAGAAAGATTCATGAAAATGGCAGCGTATACAAGAAATTGGGTTGTGAAAAAACGAATGTTAAAAAAAATAATGTTTAAAGAAAAAGGTAACATTAGCTGCACATTTAAACTTATACTTTGAAGGTTTAATTTATGTTAAAATAATTTTTTAATCGCCAATGTAATACTTGTTCGAGTAAGATATACATACAAACAATACTTTAAAAGAGAAAATTTTTTAAATATTCTTTTATCAGTAATTGGTAGAATTTTATCTTAAGAAGCTTTTCAAGCAATTCCGTTAATATTTTTAATGACAAAGTCCTTTTTCGTTACAAATAACTTCGTTTTACATGCAGAACTCAAATTTAATAATTAACGAACTTAGAAGAATCACTTCAAAATCTTTTTCGTTATTGTTTACCCATGAAATATACTCGAGAAGAAGTTTGTAAATTATTGATAATAATAAAAATTCGGACTGTTTTACATCTTAACTACTAATTTATGGTTATACCAAATTTTTTAAATGATCAATCATCAAGACTAATAAGTTTTCAGAAGTAAAGACAAAATAAATAGAAAAAAATTTACAACTTCTAATATGTTTACATTTGTTTGTGTTTTTGTGAGAGGGTTGAAACGAGGACGACGAAAATTTCGGTCGCTTACCGAGCGAAATGCAAAGCCGGATGCCATTGCGCTAATTGCATTTGCCTTATCTAAATCCTGTAACACTAAGAAAATCGCATTATCCTAATACCCTTTATACCTGAGCCCAAAATTCTCGGAACGTTTGTATAGATTACACAGATAAACACTCAAAACTGACCACCCCTTTTCCGTGTTCCTCCTTAAGTGCAAAAGCAAAAAAAATTACGTTATTCAACATTTTGCCGAGCAATGGTGAAACTATTAAACTTAGCCTTTCACGCAATGTTAGCCTTATTTATTTTAGAAAGTAGTTCTTATTTTGTAACAATATTGAAAAATCTGGTCCATTGATGATAACATTGAATGTAGTGTATGTTTGTAATTTTTTACAAGATATTTATAAAGTTAGGTAATAATCATTATATACTAAGAGCCATTTTAATGCAAACATACCTAGGTACATTTGGATTAATGTATTAGTTGAATTAAATTGATGTACGTTTTCTTTATCAGTTTACAAATATTCGATAAACTGCTAGATTAAAGTTAGATAATAACAAACATATGAAAACTATTCACTGTTTTACTGTATAACTTTATTAAACAAGTTAGACGATACTTAATACTTATTAATTGAGTCTACAAAACTTGAATTTATCCTCAGTATACCTACATTTAGACGTATATGGATATAATATTGTCTAATGCGTTGTTTACCCCCAGCATTACGTAAATTACGTCTTACAGTAAAACCACGGAAGTTAGCTCAACGAATGCGGCTCATAGTGACAGTGATTCAAACATTAATAAAAAAATAAGTCCTACATTGAAAACTTTTTAAAAATTGTACCCTTTCAATAAATCATACAAGCTAAGAAGTAATAAGAAGCGTCAAAAAATAAAAAATAAAACTTTAAACTCCCATACAACGCGCCAAAAATCATTTCAAAAGCAGCACCAACCCATCCGAAAACAAACGAGCCAACGACGTTTCCAGCACGTCGTCAAACTATTCTCCCAGCCAAACGCACGATTCGTCAAATCGCGAAACAAACGAGAGCTTCCACTATCTTCCTCTCTGTCTCACTCACACACGCCAGTCTTCATCCAGGTCATCTACACACACACAGACGCACACATTCACACACACATACTCAGCAGCAGAAGAAGAAGCCAGAAGGAAAAGGAGAGAGGAGAGAGAGAGAGAAGCTGCGGGCTTCGGTAACGCGTTAACGAGGCTGAAACAAAAGAATCTTTCGGGGCCCCGAACGAGCCCGCGAGAGAGAGAGAGAGGGGGGAGAGAGAGAGAGAGGACCATCGAGAAGGAGAACGTCCTGTAAGAACGAGAGTACGAAAGAGTGAGAGGGAGAGAGAAGAGACAGGGGCCCGTCGCGCCGCTAACTGCGGGGGGTTGGTGGCGCCACGAGCTGTCATCGCGCGTCGTCGTCCTCGCTGGGCCCACGGGCCCCGCTTCCCCCACTCCCTCTCTCTCTCTCTTTCTCTCTCCTTGCACGTATACGTATACAAGACTACCACTATATAGTGTAGAGCGGAGATGGTGCCGTCGCGTCGCGCCGAGCAGCCGCGCGCAGGTAGAGAGAATTTTTCGGGAGAGACTCTTCTCTCCTTCTCTACGCACACGCTCGCTCTCCATATAACCCTTTCCTTTCTCTCTCTCTCTCTCTCTCTCTCTCTCTCGAAGATATACAAAAACTACCCTGTCTCTTTCTCCGTCTTGCTCTCTCGTGGACGGAGCTGGAGCTGGAGGTTCAATTCCTCATGGACATTTCGAAAACACCGATCGCCGGCAACAGCTCGTGAATAGAGAGTCAGAGACAGAGACAGAGATCTCGAGATGAGATAGTGGGCCCTAATGCCTATATATCCCCCTTTAACCTTAGTGTATACTACACTGCTGCTGCTGTTCTTTGGTTCGGCTCTCGCTTCTCATTATCATTTCCACGCGGCGGCGCCCGTGTGCGCACGGGCATAGAGAGAAAGATCTCGGGTCCCAATCGGAAATCATCCGTGTTTCCATTTGTCCCCTAGCGCCCCGCTGCATGTCTCCCAACTCTCCTAACTCTTTCGCCCGACGCCGGCTCGCCGCTGTCTTTATCTCGGAGGGCAGAAAGGATTTTGGGAACACGGCAGCCCATTTGTTTAATCCTTGAATATTAGCTGCTGCTGCTGCTGTCTTGGGATGTTGCTTCGTGTCGCAGTGTCATGTCAACGCTAATGGGATTTTTATGAAATTTTGAAGAGCTGGACGTGTTCATTGAACAATGTATAGTGAGAGAAGTTCGTTCGTGAGCTATGAATGAGTACTTGGAAGACTCTGGAGCTAAGATGTTAAAGTTCATTGTGTACAAAGTTCGTTGATAGACAGGGTAACAAATATTAAATGACAAATACTTCAAAATTACCAAAGATTGGTGCTGTGACTATGTGGGTAATATGTCTTTACAAAATAATTTGAAATATGACCGTGCAAGAGAAAAGGGTATATCAGTAAAACTTATTTTCTGGACGTGGGATGTATCACTAGTTTACATACTATTATTATTTTTTTTACTAGATAGTTTTTAGAAAACTTGTAAGCATCCAATATAATTGATTGTACTTTATAAAGTAATTCAATAATTATGAAGATTATATCGGCTAGAATTTTTCTGTCTGGCATTATCACGTTCTGTAAGTTTTGAAGATTTTAAAATATAGACACGCATTATTTTTATCTAGCATGGATTAGCATGGATTTACAATTAAAAACATTGAGCTCTAATGGGTTAGTACGCTGACATAAAGGAAGAAAGAGAAGTGGGAGTGAGCCGCCTAATGCTCCGAAACCATTGTTAAGGATAATGCGATAACGTCAATACTACGTGATTTGTGTGTACTTAGGGATGCATTGCGGTGATTTGAGATTTCGTAAGATAGCGCAGTAGAATTTACTGCGGATAAGCCGAGACTCCGATAAAGATCAAAGGCTGTAGGAAGATGTGAGCTTTCTGTAGCAGAGGTATCCATTACTTTTAATTACTTCTCGAGTGCAAAGCTAGATGTCAAACTGTCGTCGGGGCTTTTCGCAACTGCTATCCGAGTTGTACAGCTTCTTAATTGCCATGGCATACGATTTTTCCAAGCATAACTTTGCTTCATTCTATTATTGTTGAAATTCACGAACAAATTCTTGTAAAAATGTTTCGCATAACTCAGCAAATATCAGGATATCTTAATTATATAAAATGCCCGCAATTGCATGCTATTTGTGTGTTATAGATATTTTAATATATCATTTGTTAGATAGGTCGTTTAACTAATGTAAAAATAACAAGTGCAGCTATAAACACAATGCCATAGTATATTCAGCTCTGAAAACATACAAATTATTATTTAATAACCGTACATTTAACTATACTGCTGCCGTACTTGACATTTTAACATGAATGTCAACATTCATTTGCTTTTCAAACATTTTTCTCAATGTATTTATTTATATGTCTTCCAACAATAAAAAGAGATACTATTTTTTTACTAATGCACCTTGTAAGTGTGGTATCAAGTATGACATTGCGGATACAGTCATCCTCCGCTATAAGGTTGCCATCCTATTGCTATACCACAGCCAATACATACTACCCTACTACAAATTCTCATGTGAATATCAATATTTTTATTGCATTATTCTTTCAAACTCTAAGCTCATTCTTTCAAACAATAAAGAGAGGTGATACCATTTTTACACAGTATACAGCATTCTACACCAATACCTTAACATCAACAACCCAGCACAAAACCCTTTACCCAATCAAGCAAATTTTCCCACTAAATCCTTCATCCGACTCTGTATCCTCGTCCTCAGCACACGCACACCCTCTATGAAAGACGCAGACACACACAGCGAGGAGGAGGAAGAAGAAATCGCGAGGCAGCATCTCGCAACACGAACGCCGAACGCGGCTCACGTTTAATCCGTGGCTGCAGCCAGCAGCAGCAGCAACGGCGGCGCGCAAGCGAAAGTCCGAAGATTCGATTCATGTACGTGGCGGCGGTGGCGGCGCGTCGTATACAGCCGTGGCGCCAGCGTGTGTGGTCCCATGGCGGCGCGCAAGCGCATACCTTTCTCGCGCGCGCGCGAGCCCGAGCGCGAGTCCGAGCGCAAAACTATAGGGCCCCGCGGGGCCCCACGCGGGGACGATACTTTTCCGGCCATGCAGCGCTCTTTCGCTCTCTCTCTCTCTCACTCTCTCTCTCTGTCTTCGCGAAAGAGAGAGAGAGAGAGAGACTCTAGATGTCTTAAGCAGATTGGCCCGACGCGCCGCCGCCTGCCTTTGCCTTATTCCACGGCCTTCGCCATGCTTCTGCTTGCTTGCTTGCTTGCTTGCTTGCTTCTTCTTGTTCTTCTTCTTCTTCTTCTTCGTCTTCTGGCTTGCTTTTATCGCTTTCGTTTTTTGCACAGCGTTGCTGCTGCTGCTGTTGCTGCCGTTGGTTCTGTTCCTTGCAGCGTAAGATGCGAAAACGCGCTGAGGTTTTCTCGGTTGTTGAGAGCGATGCGAGATGCATTATCGATTATTATTCGCGGAACGAGTTTCTGAAGTGGGGGATAGGAGGCTCGCTCGTTGGATTTGAGAATTTTATGGGTGGTTTAAGGATGGAGGCGATGAAACTTGTGCTGGTATGTTTAGTCTGGTAGTGATAGAGGTTAGAGTTGACTTATGCTCGATATTTGGGAAAACGCTTAGAGAATTGGGACAATGAATTCTGATTGTCAAATAAAACTAGGTATGTAGGGGTTAGGTTTTAAAAGATAAAACTAGTGTAAAATAGTTGAAATAACTTTTTATGGTTCTGAAAATTAATACAACTTGATACCCTTCTAAATACAGGTTAGATCGATTATAGAAGTTAATAAATCTTAGATCTAATCTGGTCAATTCTGCTCTAAATTCCATTATCCAAAAAACACTCGTTCTCACATGGTTTGAGTACATAATTCAATTCAATTCGGAATTTTGAGCAATGATTGGTTGAAAATCACCATTTTAAAAATCAAATTAGTTCTGAGTTAACCACAATTTTATAATTGAACAAATCGTAAAAGCCTTACTGAAGTACAGGTAAAAAAATGCTCTCATGTAATCTCAGAATAAAATTAAAATAACTGTTCTCTTATGTAGATATGAATGTTTGTTGTCTAACGAAAATTTAGTTTCAATTGTAAATTGATGGTTGATTGTTGGAATCTATCACGATGGGGAAGCAGTTTTTACTCTTGCCACCAGAGGGCTTCACAATGCTTTTCACTGGAGAACAGGATGATTTAAAAAGCTTTTATGTTTTTCTATGACAAATATCATGACTCAAAATTTAGTCAGCAGATAGCCAATAATAGCCGTGGTGCTTTTTCATACAAAATGGTTTTAAGATATAGTTAAATGATGATAATACTGACTTTTATTAATAAAACCACATTACGACAATAATAATTGCACATTCTTATTATTTTTAATATTTTTAGAATGAAAATCAATTTAATAAACCAGATATGCTTTTTACAAAAGCTATTTTAGCAAGCGACAGTTTCTTTTATTTATTTATTTATTTACTTTGCCTGTAGCGTCTTAAAAAAGCAAGAGAGACCACCAAATCAACCTGGTCCCTTAGCATATTGCAAAAAAAAAATAAATTATGTGTAAGAAAAAATTATTTTCCATTGCCATTAATGAATTTATTATAATTTAAACTACAATGCCCATTAAGTCTAATGTATAATTATTGCAAACTGTACACAACCGAAAAGAACTTTTTTTACTATATTCTCCTACAAGTAATCTGAAACAATGTTGCAAATGCATCAATTGACGTATAAAATCAACTCATTACCACAGATCAATTTCACAGTAAACTCCCCTAATCCCTCCTCCATACAAAATACATCCAACAATCCACCCCTTAAACCCTTCCAGACAGTTACCACAGACATTCCATCTCTCTCTCTCTTTCAATCCTCTACCTCCCCGAAAATCCCCGTCATACACTGCACCCGGCGCTATCCGCCAAAAATCTGCGCGTTATGATCGCAACGCCTCCTCCGTCTACGGAACCTCATAGGTATCGATGTCCTCGTGCTCCTCCTCTGCACTCCTCCCCCGTCGGAGTATCCAAAGCCCCGGAAAATCAGCGCCTCACTCCCTCCTCGAGCCGTCTCACAGCCCATTAGCGCTCAATTATTCTTAGCCCACTCAACTTGTGCAAAGCACTGAGCCTTCTTGCCCCGATGCCGCCGAGACTTATACAAGCGCATTACCGACGGACCCCGCAGAAAGAAAATACTAAATCCACCGGAAAAGAGAGAGAGAGAGAGAGAGAGAGACGAAGAGATGTAATTGAAACCTCGACGTGCGCCGCGGGGTAGCCTTATACGCTCTTCGCAGGCCCTAATTTTAAGCAAATTTCCGGGCATTCTCCCGTAAATTGGTTAAGCGCGTTCTTATGCGCATGCGCGTATAGTACACGTACCTGAATGTATATATATCTGTCTTTGGCTGCTGTTGCACGGCGCTTTTCGGCATCGTTTCTCTCGCTATTATACGGCGCGGTTATTGTGCGCGGGCGCGTGCACGACGGCTTTTGTCGTCGGAGGGAACACAGAGAGCGCAAGGCCCAAGGGGTCTTGGCCCTCTCTCCTTTTGGGCCCGCCGCCGACCAATTGGATTAAACGTATCCATTACTATTGTCGAGGCGTAAGCACAGTTGAAGGACCGCCGCCGCCGCTGGCATCTTATCTGCCTGGCTCTATCTTTGCCTTGCAATGCTGTGTAAGGTCCTCGTCTGTCCGTTTCCTGTCTTCTGCCTATGTGTGTGGGTGTGGGTTTGTCGCGAGTGAGTCCGGCATTTGTTTGTCCGTGTCTGTCTGTACGCCTGTCGGCGATTGGTTTGTGTACTGGATGAGGCTTTATGCGGTTGTGAGATGCACGTGCATGGCTGAGTGTGTTGCTGGGGATTCGGAGATAGGGCGGACATCTTTGAGGATGAAGACTCTTTTTTATGCTTGGAGAGAGATACAGAATGGCGAAATGAATGAAACCTCTTTTATGGGAGGAATTTAATGTTCTTAGTTTTTAGTTTAATAAAGCATTATTAGTAAAAATGAATTTCATGCACATTATTACTGTGCTCTACAGTTTAAAGTCTTTGCAGCACAGCAAGACCCTTAGGACCCTTAAAGTTTCACCTATATTTTCTTTCATTTTTTATGTTCTGTAACCCTTTTTTTAATTCATGAACCTGTCGTAGAAAATACCTACATGTATACTTATATTCAGTAAGTCGTTTGATTATGAATAAGAATAAGTCATTAGATGTTCAAAATTCAAAATGGTGGATCAAAAAACTTCAATTTCTATATTAAATTAAGATTTCAAAGTTAGGTCCGCCATTTTGGATCTGCAATTTTGAATTTTATGATTTAACGCTGAATTCGTAATTATCGACACCAGAAATTCCTAAGTAGTAAATTTCAAGTGAATTTGATTGATTTAGAAAATTCTGTCTACTATATGTATTGATTGAATCTACCATTTGAATTTTTGTATTTTTGACATCGGATCAGGAACCAGGGATCCCAAAATCCCCCGGCCTTATAAATAGTAGAAAACTCGCAACAAGCTATCTAACATGAAAAGAAAAATTTGTTTACACATTAAAAAACTAGAAAATATTGAAGACTTGTCCATATTTAATTATATCAAGCATTCAAAATTATAAAAAGTTTCCATAGCAACTGTTAATAATATTGATAATTTTAATATGTTAGTACTAACAGTTTCTTAGGTTATTTTAATAGGCTTATTGAAACTTTTTTTTGCCATAGATGCTGCTCAGATAATGCCTATAAAATAGCTTGGAATATGCATTCCAAGAAATATTTGAAAACCACTAGAAAATGCGTTTGATCAATTTTCAATAAATGATCAAGAAAACAAGCTTGTTTCTAGTCTACACAAAAGTACAATATTGTCAATAAATTGCGATTAAATTAAATCGATTTCGACCAGGGAAATAGTAATTTTTTATTAAAAATTCATTCATTGTGAACAAAATGAATTCACACCTATATAAAGTAGGTTTTTACGGTTATGTCTCCATTGTCAGATTTTTTAAATTCAAAATATAAAATCCAATACGAAAAATCAATAATTTTTCATGTAAATACTATTTATGAAGTTGCAATACAAATGTTCAAATCCGTCTTTTAAAGGGTTAATAAACTTACTAAAACATTATCATAGATTTGCATACGAAAGAAAATATTAATATGATGAAACATAAAAGAGATTTGCAATCATTTACATAGTTACGCAATATTTATAATTATATAAAATACGTACATATTTGCAAAATAACATACTACTTTCCTTCTAAAAAGAAACGAGACTTGCGTTATATTGCTTGCAAACGTCAGAATTGCATTTCAAGATTCTTAAATTTTTTAAATACAACAATGCACTTTCTCTTCATTGAAAAGCACATAGCTAAATTCCATAAAATCATCAAGCCCAAGAAAAACATGAGCCATTCTGAAAGTAGCGCACGATGACTACCGCTGGCCGGTTGCAGTCTCTGTGTGCCTAATACCCGTGTGCATCGTTCGCATTTCTCGCTTGGCCAGATCGGTAGAAACTCCCTTGCTCAACGCGGCGGCGCTCACGACTGCGGATTAGCCTCCGAAGGTTTAGCCTAGTAAAGCTCGTGTCTATCTCTCAACAAGCACTACATAAGAAGGCTTCTTCGCATTTTTCGGGATCATCCCGATGGCGCTGCTTCTTCATCTCGGCGCCGCGTGTATATCTCTTTGCTTCCGTTCGACTTTCCATCAAAGCAGAGACAGAGACAGAGACGGAGACAGAGATAGAAAGAGAAGGCGACCGCAGAAATTATCCCTGGCGATGGGATTCGTTACGAGACGTCTACCCGTATACGAGTGATTTGCTTGGCAATTTTTTCCCTGGCCTCTCCTCGTTTTCTTGTTTCTTCGCGCGCAAAGACGCGGGTTTTTCTTTATTATGCAAAGGTGGTTGCCCGCCGCGAACTTTCGCTGAATTGCTTTTCTGGTTTTGAGCTCTGCCTGCGCTCTCCGGACTTTATGAAGTAATTTCGCTGCGAGCTGCGCTCCTTCGGCGAACGTGAGCGCGCGCTATAGAAAGTCAACGCGTTTTTTCGCTTTTCGGACCGATAGCGTAATGGTGTGTATATGCTGCTGTGCGACCGAATCGGAGAGAATTAATCTTTGTTTCGTGATTTTTTTCTGCGCTTTTCTTGCGCGCACGAGGAGAAATTTCAGCTTTATTTTTAGGGACGGAGGAGTTTTATTGTAATGATTTTAAAATTGCAGAGTGTTGCGTAGCTCGGTGATTATTTAAATTTACATATTAGAAGCTACTCCGTTTACGTAACTTTTTTTTCCATAAAAATATATAGGTATAACTTGATTGTTTCACACACCAAATGTTTCTTTACCATTATATGTATCTAATTTAATATAAAAAAAATCTATAAAACTGTTTTCTGTGCTTGCAAAAACTCTATTATAATAGGTTACCACTTTAAAATGAAATACAATTATTTCTATAATTTATTAAAAATGCTTTTATTAAACTAAATTTAATAATTAACTTAATTGTTAGGAAATTTTTGACTGATTCTTACCTAAAAATGTCATTATAACGAATCGCAAAGATTATTTTCATTGTGCGTAATTTTTCTTTATATGCATTTTTCTTAATATTACGTAACGCTTTGAGGGTGGAGGGAGAGGGAGTCCTTGGTAGTATTACGGTGTGTGTTAAAAGCATGGGAAAATCAGTAAAATTGCGTTACAGGGAGTAGGTATAAAATTGGCAAGAACAGAGTTACGTAATAAGTAAATGACCCCTTATGACGTTTTGAAAAAAAAGATGTTACTACTTACTTCTTTGAAACAACTTATATCATCTTTTTCCATTAAGCTTTCCGAATTTGAGTAGAATAAATAACTATCAAATTGAATCTTTTTCAAAATATTCAGTTTAAGCGTATATTTTCCACATACGAGACTCAAAGGGTTAATATTTCATTACAAATCTGATGACAAATCGTATGCTTGAAACAATCATACAGTGAGAAATACAATAAACCGAGATTCATCTCCTTCCAATAATCATCAAATGATTCAACATACCTTTCCACAAATTAAGTTCAAAAAGAAACTCCATCTAACCCACAATAAAATTCTTCAACACCACATAACCCACCACAATGGACAAACCCTCGACTTAATAGAAAAATCATCCAAACCGCCCTACATCCCATCTCCCTCTTATGCACACTGCACGCGTAAACCTCTCTGTCAAGATGCGCCGCAGAAGCTCTAGCGGCGCACAACGCACAAACGCACAAAAGCCGAAATAAAAGAAAAGAAACAAGAAAGACGGAAGAAAACGCAACGACGCGCACCGAGCTGCAAAAGAAGAAGAAGAAGAAGAAACGTTCGCGCAAGTTTTCTCTCGAATCCTTTTAAAGGCGCTTCTCTTTTCACATCCCGGGGCTCGAAAAGCTACACGCCAGGATAATTCCGGGACAAAGGGAGGATGCGCGCGCGCACAACTGAACTGATAATAAAGAGAGAAAGACAAACGCGCGGAAAACACACAAATATATATATAGTGTACAAAGACAGAGAGGGATCCGTTTAACGGGATGAGCGGCGCCTTGTTGCGCGCCTTTCGGCGGAAGAAGGGAACGAGGAGATGGAGGAATATACAGTAGGATGTGTCTCTTTCTCTCGCTGTCTCTCTTTTCGGCCGCATTATATGTTTCCCGGCACATTTCAGGGCTAATTTCATTCTCATAAAAAAATGAAAGAGCCCTCGAGGGCCTTAAGCCGTAGGCCGTGTCGTGGCGTTTATTCTATTCTTGACGAGCGCCGCCGCATCTTCATCATCCGACTGTTCCTCTCTTTGCCTCTAAGTTGAAGCTTCTTCTTCTTCAGCTTTTATTTTCCGTGTTTGTTTGGATAGATAGAAACGCTTCTATGTGTGGATATATGCTTCAAAGCGGTGCATGCATAATCGTGATTCTTATATGTGCGCTTCTTCTTTATATTGGATGTGAGGCAAGATGCCGAAGGCTGATCGAATTGAGAAGGAACTATGAGGAAGAATGGAGTGATGGTCTTTTATGTGTTTAGAGTTCCTTTTTTAGGTGTTCAAGGATAGCAGTGGAGAGGAAAATGGGGATGACGTTCGTTGTTGATTGAGAAATTCAAGGGCAAGGTTAGAAGTTTCGATGAGGATTTGCTAGTTGCTATGGGAAATACCAAGAAATCCCTTTCGATTCTAAGGTATTACGTTAGGATGCATTAGACACATTCTAGCTTCTATTTAGCCAACATTTTTGAGTAAGTATGTACTTAAACAACTTATTTCAGGAAGCTTTTTAATTTCATTATATTATTTTATTTGTTCTATTAACATCGCCATTTGTGCTCCCATACGGTGTTAATGGACGACGGGGATTTGCGGTGTGTTTGTAAACAAAGCACATGCACTTTTTACATAGGTGCTTGTATCAATCAGCAGAGACTAGGAATCGAACCAGGGTCACCGGTGTGGGAATCCGACACTCTATACCGACTGAGCCACCGCAGACCCCTTTTCATTATATTATAATTGGTTAATAATTATTGAAGCATATTTAAAAAACTATAATTCAATATCAATTATAATTTTGTGTACGATCATTAGTATATTTCTTTTTATTGTACTTTACCTAAACATTGTATAACTCAATTTATTACGTTTTATTTGCAACGTTGAAATTGATAAATAACATAATAATAATTCATTTTTCATAGTTTTTGAGTAAAGATTAAGGTAGCGTTTCTATACAGACTGACGTAAAGCAAGCAAGATCGCAACAAATTCAATTTCAGAGGTGGAATTAATCTTTTATTTTTTATAATTACACATCTACTTACACTTGATGTGCTGAGACTGTATTTACGTTTTCTATAATTGCCAGCATTGATATGAAGAAAAAGAAAAAAGTCAATATGACCTTTAATAACGAAGTTTATATACGTGTATAAAGTTCACATAATGGTGGCTTATTAGAGATGATTGGGTTATATCGCGAGCGAAGAAGAGGACTAATCGATTATCGATACTTTGTATAAAGATGATAAAACATGTTATTATATTTTACCTGAAAAATACATAATTTATTTTCCTCTGTAACCATAAACCGTTTTTACTATGATTACAAACTAATTGTTTATGACATGCAAAATAGACGATAAAATGATTCTTTTTAATAAGAAAATTATTCTAATGCATCAAAGATGCCTTCCCAAAATATTTGTTAATTGTTAATATTCCAATTGTTATTTGACAAAAATAGGACTAACTTTTTTTGGCAACACTTTACAAAGTATTTTGTTAGTTGTATACTTGCTAACACCCGTAGTTTGATTGAACAGACCTCATATCATAAGATATAGCTAAAAACATTAAGACTGCCCATATGTTTAATGATAAGAAGTGGTATATATAGATATACTGCTAAAGTTAATGTTTTTAGCTATATCCAGTACTCTCTCCTTGTTAGTAAATTGTTAATTTTACGAAAGAATTTTAAAACTTCGTAAAAAAAGTAGTAATAATAATAATAATAATAAACTTATTACAAAGTTCTTAGTTAATTTAACATATATTCTTGTAAAATTAACCAAAGATATTAAAACCCGCTAAAGCCCAGCGTTGCACATAAACATCCTACAATTTATCGTTTTTCTTAAATTTTCATGTGATAAACTTAAAATTCTGCAAAATAGATATGCCCACCAGGTCGAAATGGGCTATTTCCATTCCATTCCATTTTGTTATGGTGGCCTAAGTTACTTTTAGCCAAATAGAAGCCTATAAATTTATTGCAAACAAACATTTAAAATGACCGAAACTCATTTCTAAATACTTTTTAGAAGTTTTACCTGCGGATTTATATGTCTGAGCATTACAGGGTTAACAGCAAACTATTTTGCAAGTATCAGCACAAAATAGCAATACCTATTACTCCCGAACAACTTAAATATTAACAAATCCTTTATTCCACGCACAATAGCAAAAAAGTACAGATTTTTACGAGACATAAAAGACGACGCCGAGGAAGAAGCAGCAACAGCAGCAGCAGCAGCAGGCGAAGAAGAAGAAGAAGAAGCAGAGTAGTAAGGACCGGCGCTGCAGCGAACGAAGAGCGAAAGAACACCCCGAAGATCCCGAGATCGAGTTAAGATAATTACTCGTTTGTTTAAACATTTGAACGGCCGCCAGAGGATGCCCCAGCCTCCCTCTCTCTCTCTCTCTCTCTCTCTCTACTCCTCTTTTTCTGCGGCGTGACGGGGCGACGCGGCGCCGCGCGCTCTGCATATTATACGTATGCGCGCTGCAACTTTCTTCTCTCTCTCTCTCTCTCTCTCTCTCCCCTCGTGTACTCTCTGCAATTCCGCGTCTTTCCTTTCTTCCTCCCACTGCAGCGCGATTCTTAATTCCTTTATTTGCTCCTATATGGTCGGTGAGCCTTCTCCTCTTGTCTTTTGTCTCGCGCCCGCGCGGTGTACGCATGTACTTTCGTGTGTAATGTGCCGCCGCCGACGACGACGACGATGCGAGGGCTGCTGGTGGTATTGAAAGGGGTATAGGAGTGCGGAGAGATTTCGAGATTTGAGATTTTGATTTTGAGTGCAGTTGCCGGGAGGGTTGGGCTCGATTCTTTGATGCTGGGTGTCTTGAGAGCTGCTGAAAGGAGGATGCATGAATGGGAGAGGAGTTTGGGAAAATTTTAAGTGAGGAGTTATACGGTGGTGAACTTTTCGTGAAATTTTAAAATTGTATGTTGTACGCGATCAAAGTACATGTCCTGAATTGGAATTAAATTGATTTGGAGAAATATTTGAGAAGATGGAAGAATGACGTTTTCATTTTATTCATTCTGGTAATATAATATATGACTGTGTGGTACATATATTTCTGTTTGTAGATTAAATGCTTGTATAACGCTATACATAATTTATAAATCTTTATGAAAAATTAAAACACTCGAGAGCGTTTAAACTGCTAACTATCTTGTAACTAGTTTATTAACTTACAGGTACCTGGAACAGCATGTATAATTTCTCTTTGATATGTAAAGAAATCTTTTTGTTCGAGTTTTAATTGTTGGGCATTTGCTGATGTAAATACATCGCATGTGCACAAACGTTTTATAACACTTTTTTTAATATATATAACTTTATTTTCAAATGTTTTTCAATAAGGTTATATTATAATTAGCAATATCTATTTTGCATGTACCATACTGATTTCTTTAAACACGTAAGTTCATATAGACATTAAATTCTGGTTAAAAATGTGTATGAAAAATATACCAATAAATATTGTAGTTGCCAAAACTTAATTAAGAGGTTAAGAGAAAAATTATGTCTCTTTTTAACATTGACAACCAGAAAATTTGCTAATTTGAATCCTTGTGTGTAACACATTTATCTTTGAGTACATTGTATGTGTAATATTGTATGCGCGACTGTCTACATATCGAGCAATCGTTAAATTTATAATACATGTGAATTTATAAAATAATAATACATTATATTACATGAATCACGTATATTATACATTAATAATTGTGGTGAATACAGCTTTCAATACATAATGCCAATAACTGCTCTTCTATAAAAATAGAGCTAACTTATATAGCAGCCTATGGATGTTCATAGATCAAATCGCATGTACATGTACCTACAATAGTACCTTACCTATACAACTGCATAAAAAAACCGAGAATCATACCATATAGTTTTGCGTAATTTTCTGCGAGCATATAAATGTAGCCTTTATGTATAGCTACTTGTATGTGCATACGCACGCGTACGCGTATAAAAATATTACACAATGCTTCTGACCCACGCTTACCGCTGAGTGCAGTCTTCCTATAAGGGTATAAGAGACTCGGTCGGCTAAATGAACCTTATGTATTCTATTTTCGGTCGCACGGAAAACGGAACTTTATTCGCAGAAATCCCGCACTACTGACGGATATGTAACGAGCCAATCGATAATCATGTTTCGATTTGTACGGGCAAAGTGAAATTGTATTTTCTTATTTTTACATTCGAATCTTTTGCCTATAGTACGCATGTTTTGCTTATTTTTTTTACTTCAAAAAATATTGATACAGTAATATTTTCACCATGATAATGAAATTCTACAATTTCTTAGCTGTAAACTTCAAATTTTTTACAGTATTTTAGCGCTTAGGTTTTTATAAAATTTCAAGTTATTATTTTTAAAGCTATTGAGATAATTTTATAAATTTTCAATAAAATTAGGTATTTTATCCAAATGTCAGTTTTGAAACCGTTCAGTAATAAAAAATCAAAGATAGTTTAATAATCACTCAAACACCACTTATTTCAATAAGAAATGTATAGGTTGAAAAATTATCTATGTGTAAATAATTAAATTGTTAAAGTTAGTTTGAAGCTTTAATATTGCAAACAAATTCCAATTTATCATCAAAATATCTTTTCTAGGAATGTCTCCTGTAAATTTTAGCCAGATCCGTAAAATATTCTGATTTAAGGATTCGTTTGAATTATATTATAAATTTATAAAGATTATTTTTAAGCAAAAATAAAATATTTATTTATTTCATAAAAAATCAATTTTACCGTATACATTTTATTGTAACCTACTATTTGACATATTGATAAAATCATAAACAATATTGTCCTGTAAAAATATTAAATTAATTACATCTTATTACTCTGTATACTCGATAAAATGCAAAGAAACGATAAAAAATAAAACACACTTAATTGTCAGATGAAAAAGGTATCAATAAGGAAAAAACGCATTCACCCGCGTAAAAGTATAACAACGCGCTTATACAGACAGGCTCATTTATTCCATCGAGCCTCAAAAGCGATAGTTTCAAATTAGGTGAAGATCGGTGCCGCCGCCTCGCTCGAAAAGCCGAAAAATGACAAGATCCTAAATCTCGGGAAGGGCGCGCGCGCCAAAAGAGAGCCGCGCGCGTTGCGCGCCTTCCATCGCACACCACGCAACGTAAAACAAAGGCCACCCATAAATAACGAGATTCATTAATTCGACTCATAACACAGCAGCGGCAGCAGCAGCGGCGAAAAAAGAAACGAGCGACGACGCGACGGTGTATATAAATACGGCGCCGACTGGCTTTGTCGCGTTTGCCGAGATCGGGGCAAAATTGATCGAGGTGCACGCCGCGGGATTTTATGTCGGCTATGGGATGCTTCTTCTTCTTCTTTTTATTGCTTCTTTTTTTGGAGGATTAAATTATGACGAGTCTGTGATATTTAAATCTGTATTAATCTTGGACGAGGATCTCGGGTAAAAACTCGGTGTATTAGACTAATTGGGATACTGGCTTCGATATAGCGAGCTGATATCGAGGACTGCTGGTGTATTCGGGTCAAAGTTAAAATATGCTGCTGATTGATTTTTAATTTGTGGAGAGGATTTTGTAAGAGGGAAATATTGGTGATTTAAATTTATTAAAATGAATTTTCAAGTTTTGCTACTAGAATTAAAAACAAAAAAATCGTTCATTTTTCTATTCAGCCCATTTCTTTTAATTTCATGTGTTATAGAAATTTCAAAACGACAGATCTAAAATATCGGGTAAAAAGTTTAACAGCATCTCTAATATTTGTGAAAATGTGAATCTGACTAAAGATTTGTTCAAGTTTTTGTTAAATTATTTTTAATGGTTTTCAAGAAACTATACATACTTTTAAATCCTTTAACATCAGAATGGCAGCTCACGATCGTCCAGCATAAAACCTAGTCAAAATCTATAATTAATAAAGTATCTTTTCTACCAATTTACTCTTGTACTTTATGATATAATTACATTTTTTCCATTAAAACATCAGTATGAAATAAGTTAAAATTCACATTGTAATGTTAAATGTACAACTAAACATATTATAGTTCAAAATAGACCTAAAAAAGTCAGATATAGATTCTAGGCTATACAGAAACATCTTCGCAACCATTTTCGGCCTTCTAATTGATTTCTTAGATTTAGATCATTTTTAGATAAACTATATAAAGAAGACGTAATTTTTTTGTGATAAACAGGTCTTGGCGTTATATTGATTAAGATAACAGTGTCGTTTTTCGACTTATTTGTATTAATAACGCTTCTACAATGTGCAAAAGGTACTTTTTAACATTTTTGTTATGTTAAAGTTTGCTAACATAAATCTCGTTTGTGGAATTTTAAATTAACAATATTTAACTCTTACTAAATTGTAAAACCTAGCTAAAAATGATTGGAATACTCAATTTAAAGAAAATGATCTATTAAATATCACTTTTTACTATTACGAAATATTTTACCAAGCAGAAATTTAAAGATAACAAGAAATATGAAAAAGACGTTTAGCACCGTATTTACAGATCGAACTGCATCACTCGAACTATATAAACGACTCCTGCACTCTATAGGGCATAATTCGCCCTGCGAGCAGAGACAGGAAGAGAGAGAGAGAGAAATAACAGCCCTGACGGAGAGGGTAAAGGCATAAAGTTAATGAAAAGGCTTCGAAGAGCTTCCGTGGAAGAAGCATCGGCAGCGGCGGGTAGCAAAAAGATAACGAATACGAATGGAAAAGAAAAAAAAGAAGCAAGACCGAAGCAAAACTAATACACGAGGCCGAGGACGAACGCCAAGCAGCAGCAGCAGCAGCAGCGAAAATCTGTCACGCGAGCGCGGCAAAGGACACGCGACAGCGTACAAATCTATCCTAGCCGAGCTCTCTCTCTCTCTCTCTCTCTCTCTGATGGTTCTCGGAAAATCGATTAACCAGCTAATCGGCCTCTCGTAAAAGCCACCGATACCGAATTCACGTGCGCGTCTCTAGCCGCATTTTCTCCTGTATCGCGTGATAGACGCGCGCGCGCGCGCATAACGAAAACGAAAAAGAAGAACGTAGCTATAGACGCGATCGGCTCGTAGAAAGGCATCCCCTTTCCACCCCCCTTTTCTCTTTATTTCACTTCGAGCGATTCGAGGCCCGGGCGTTTTTTCTGCGTCGCTCGCTCGCGGGCCGCGTTTCCCGGAAGTCCCGGCCGCTTGACCGAATCGGTTCCGCGAAGCGCCCGGCTATATGCCTTTTTCCTTCGCGCGTCGCCGAGAAAGAAATTCTCTGGCTTGCGCCCCCTTTCCCCCTGCTCCTCGCTCGCCTTATTTATGAGCATCTCCATCGAGGAGGCTCGCGCGACACCGCGGGTAAAAACGTCCCATGCGCGCGTGTACGTCCGTGTGTGCCTGGACGCGACCGCGAGTGGCTGCGTGTGCTTTTTTGCGCGGGTCGAGAGGCTTTGTAGCGACGTCGCTCGTAGCCAAATTTTTGATCGATGCCGTCTGTCCGGAGTTTTTGCCGCTGCGTCAGCGTTGTTGTCTCTTGGAGGTTGTTTGTTTGCTTTGCGGCGAGTGTGAGTGGATGATTTGCATTGGGTTTTGTGTGGCGGTTTTTGCGGGCTCGGTGTACCGGGAAAGGAGGACGCCGTGATGAACCCCTTACCACCATTTTGACAGCCTGATTGAATTTTGCATTAGTAAGGAGGTTTTTGCCGCGGTGCTTCATTAGCTTCGATGCTAACGTTCGAGAAACTGATGCAGGGCTCTAATTAGATGTGAATTAAAGCTTGATGAAAATGTTGGATAATTGAAGTATCTGTCGAGATGAGTTTGCAGTTAAAATTACTATTTTCAATTGGTAAATAATTCTTTCGGCAATTCTTTTATTGTTGTTTCTTTTACTAAATCTTAGTTCTTGCAATGAATAAATTAATTTTTTTTATTACTGTTGGTAATCGTTCTCGTTTTATTTACCTGAATAGTTCTCAAATATAAGAAATATTTTTTGAAGAAGTTAGGAATCATTATTATGTTAACGCTAAGGCTTAACCGAAGCTCTTTTATCAACTTTGAGGCAGAGTCAGAATAAACATGACCACTTTTACTCGGGTACATTTGAATATCAGGTTAGAATTCTTAAGAGCGTAATAACTACGAATTACATTATAACTATAAAGTTCGATAACGACATGCCACAAAGATAGACAATCGGAACAATTGAATAACGTTAAATGCAAGCTGCAAGTTTAGTAAATGCTATTAAATTGTATATTAGACCTGTTGCCGATAAAAATAATCCTCTTAACAAAAAAATCGTTTGTACGTCAAATTACCACAAAATATTCCATTCAAATTTAGTTAATCATACTAAACACTTTCCACAGTGTCACTATATAATAAATACTTGTATCCCATTAATACGACTATTTGTCAACCACCAAATGGTTAGAATAATATTTGCGCCTAGATTACCTGCCATCACCTTGCAATCACCAAAAGTACAATCGATTCACCGAGTCTAAAATACTCCGCACACGCCGGTCAGCCAATAACGAATTCACATCGTCAAGCCCTCCCCATCGCAAGACACACACGATCGTTAACGAACTCGTCGTTCGCATTAGGCGCGCGATACAATGTATCCCTCGCGCACGCGTCCGTCGTCATCGTCGAGCCATCTATTTATAATGAGCACCACGTCGCGTACAAAACGAGGGTGGAAGTGAAAATTGCCCGCGACGTGTGTCTCTTTTCTTCTTCTTGGCGTCATCGTTTCCACGCGCCAGTGGAACACAGAGAGAGAGAGAGAGAGAGAGAGCGCTAAAATAGACGCTTATAGGCCTTTTTCTTTCTATTTCAGTGGGTTGAACGCGGAAGCGCTGGTAATAGCGAGAAGCGGTTCAGCAGTGGATGAGCGGCTGTATACGCGTAGGGGGATGCTATATTTGGACGCGAGGTTGGCGGAGTAATGTTGCTCGTGCGTGTGTATAACGCTGCGAATTACAGATGGTTGGAGGTATGGCGATGTGGCGAATTGGATGTTACTTGCTGGGAGAGGGATGGAGAGTGATGGACTGTGAAATTTTGAGTTTGGCGTGAGACGTGATTTGTTTGTGCGAGCTTTAATGTATATATATACGAACTCAGATTATTATTATTTTGTAAAATGTTATTTTTATAATTTTGGCGACAAGTTTTTATGAAATTCACATTTAATACTAATAAGGATGAAAGAACATTTTCAGTTATAAGTTTTACATTGATGTTTATTTAATACTCATTTCATTTCAACTGATGATTTGTTGTCTTTTTAGTCTTAACATTTCAATATACTAAAGTGAATTTAGTATAAAGGCACAACTCATGCATAGACAGAATTATCAATTACATTGTTTACCTATTACATTGTACATAGGATTATCAAGTAGTTACGCGAAACTTGTAAAAAATGGTTGAAGACGGTACTTATATGATTTTTCATTGACAAGTGTTTCTATAGAACGTTCTATAGTTATAATTCTTGCAGTGTACGAGATGTACTAAACTGCATCAACACAAAATTAATATAAGATCAGACATTTTTCAGATTAAATAATTTTACATATGCTTATAACTTCTCCCTATGATTCCTCTATTGCCTCCACACAACAATGGTACAAAGCAAATCTCGCGCGATAAATCCCCCATAAATCAAGCTCAAAAACCCGAAGGAAAAAATAACATCGACTTCGATTCCTGCGCGAGTAAATAATTACAACGTACGAGTGAATAATTTCACTCGGCCATATGAACCTCCCCACGACGTTCAATGCCCACATTGTATTCAAATTCGCCTTCCCAATCAACCCCTTAATTGTAACTGCAGCGAGTCCACCGTATAAACTGCACTCGCTATAACATCTCCGAAAATAAAAACAGGAGAAAAAGAAAGCATGAAAAAAAATTGGCTACGTATATATAAATCCGTCGCGAAAGGAAATTGCGAGCCTCTCGAAAACAAGAGCAGAGCCGGGAAAAGTTGATCGTTGCGAGTTCCATGTGTACACGCGTATATATATACGTGGAGTGTTCTGGCATCGTCGATTTCTTCGCGTATATATATAGTGGGTGCAGAATTCCCTCTCTCTGGAGAGAGAAAGAGGAGTGAGTTTTCCCTCGGCTCGAGGCATCCAGCCGTAGTTGGCTTTTCAGACAATTGCCCTTCCACGCGCGCGCGCGCGCTCTCCTTCTCTCTTCTTCATTAACTTTCGTCCACTCTCGCTCGCTCGCTTGCCTGTGTATCTGCTGCAGCCTTGCGTTTCCCTTCGTTCTTCTTCATCCTGTCTTTCTTCGTTATTTGCTCCTCGTTGTTTCTAGTCGTACTTCTAATCTTTTCGTCTATAAAATTTTCTTAGTATCCTTTTTTTTTAAGATTATGTCCGTTTTTGTGAATTTTGTCAAGACAATAATCTGTTTGGAACCATGCTGATGCTCGAAAATTAAGTGACTATTAGGAACTTATTTTGATTAAATAATAAAATATAGTGAAAATACAATGTATGGCGTTTATTCTGCAACTATTATTTTGGCATACTAAAAGAATGTAGATGGCATTTCTTACCAGAGCGACAGCGCTAGACTCGTCACATATTTTTAGCTTCTATAATTTAGCGTCCAGCAGTATAAGTCATCAGTGTTCAAATGTAGGAGAAAAAACAAGATTTTTTATTGCATCAATATGACATTACCTGAGCAGTGCATATGCATATATTAAGACATTGATTTTGTAGAAATGGTGAGTATTAGAAGAAAATGTGTTGTTTCTAAGTATAATATTTGGTATAAAATTGTTCCATACGTATGTACGTCAGTTAAATTAGTTTGAAAGTTAGTATTGTAACAATTTCAAGATTTTTCGAAAATTATTTAAGTTCTGCTATTTGCTGGCTTGAAACTCGAAATTGGACAAAGACATATTTAAAGTTTTGCACTACTATATTTGGTAAACGTAAGTAGAAATATCGGACACTAGTCTTACTTGCATATTATTTTCAAGACTGAGAGAAAGATGAAAATCCAAGAAATAAAATCAATTTTTTGTACGCGACAAAATGGTTTAACCCCTAAAATAATATAATTTATTATTACCAAAAAAAAGGTCAGCATCAATGTATTCGTCACACCACAATACAAAAGTTACAATTATTTACAAATCCAATTCTATCTCATCCCCAAACTTTCGTTCTCAAGACGCTGCGATCAGCATGAGCCCTGGCCATAAGAGGGGTGGGAAAGATAAATAGAAGAGTTTAGCGAGGGAGGGAAAAAGAGTCGCGTGCTTTTTATATACGCTCGTCCCCAAGGATTTTCGGGAAGCTCCTCGCTATCACGTATGTGGGGCGAAGTGCGCACGCAATTTCCTAAGGCACGCGACATGTCCCTCGGACATCGGAGGCGCGTCTTTTCGCAGCCCGCAGACGCGCGCGTTCCTTACATGCTCCACTTGCTTTCATTCTGGATGTACTTTGCAAAATAAAGAGTGAGATTATATTCTTCTTGCTTTTTTAAGAATTATATTCTGAGAACTGAACATTTTTTTAATAATTAATAAATCACTTTGACAATTGGAGGCAGATGCCCAGTCGTGAGTAGTATCCAAGGCACATATATGTATATTGTAGATATACGTATGCAAATACAAAAACTATCTTCTCCGAAAATGTACAATATAAGCTTAAAAAAATGTTTGCAGCGAAGAAGAACACTTCCAAAATCATTTATGTCAAAAAGGTATAAAAAGATACTGGATGTATGGAGGTATCTTTTGCTAAAATTATCTTGATATTTTTAGACACAGTATCTTTTGTTAAATACTTGTGTAATTGATACGTTAATGCTAATTTTCTAATATCTTAGTATCTTGTATCTGTACTTTTGTAAAAAAAATAAATCTTGTCTATGACTGCGAGATGTTTTACATGTTAAAATCTAATTTAAAATAAAATGCGTTTTACATGATATTTCAAAAGTGAAGAAATTCTCCTCTTAGTGTATTTTTGCCTTCCAATTCTTACGAAATCTTATTGATGTGAATCGAAGACATTTGAAATTGCATTAGCTACTCGTGAAAATCGATAATGCGACTGACCACTGTGAATAATCCAAGACAAAACAAACAATCCTGGATATCTACATATAGTTATCGACCTCTCGCTAACTACAAATACAACATCGGGGACAAAAAAAGCAAACTGAAGTGGAGGAGAATACTATAAGCAAACATTACGGGGAAGGGCGAGGAAGCGCGTAAAACACGGGAAATCAAACAACGAAGTGACGCATATGTAAGAAAGGCCGAGCAAGCGAGACAGTGGCTCACGCGAACGTTAGCATTGTAGGAAAGTATAGGCTAATAGCCGTGACAAGGTATTGTTGTAGCGTCGAGTGGAATGTTGTCTTCTGTACTAAGAGGGGCATATTTAGATAATTTGTAGCTGAGTTTTTATCTAATTTACGTCAGAATCTTGTCAATTTTAGTTTTTAGTCATGTTGTTGTTTATTATGTATGTAATTTCTTTTATTAAGAAAATCTAATCTCACAAACTTATAGTATGTAATTTTCATGCCGATATCTCATAGATCTTGAAATTACAATAAATCAGAATTAAGAGGTCAAAAACATAGCTTAAATAATTAAAAACGATGAAAATAAACGTGGTAGCCTAGCATTAACGCTATGAGTTTCAGGTCTAAAATTCAAGATATTGATTAGGATAATAATTACTATTGTTAATTTTTAACTTCAATTTTGGAGTTTATGCACTAACCTTATTTATATAAGGTAAGTGTCCTAATTTCTAGTCTGTTACAAGGGGAGTACGCGGATTCCGGGTCACGGATTTTGATGAAACTTTGAGGATCATTTTCTGGTATACTGAGAGAATTTTCTAATAATAATTATAACAAAATTCACCGTAAAAATTACCATAAATGAATATAGAGCTGGGACACTCCGACTTTCCGGCACTTTTTACTGATATTTTACTATAAATTTTATTTTTTATTAGAAAATTCTCTCTGTATACCTAAGAATAAAGCCCAATAAAACCTTAGATAGAGCTAAATAGATTAGTATTGATTGATAATTACGCTGTATCTACTGAACAACGGTCCATTTGATAAAACTACAGGCATTATGTGCTTCCTTTTTAGTTATCAGAAGCCGATCTTCAAAGTTTTATCAAAATCCGTGACCCAGACTCAGTGCATTCTCCTTGTTAGTATCCATTTATACTCACTCAGTATTTTCTCTGCAATAGATATGAGACTTATATAATGAACATAATAAAATATAATTTTTAATTGTTCGAGTATTCTCGTGAGCTTTGCGCTGGTCCAAAAACAAATTTAATATTCTCAATAAACATAAATAACAAAGCTTAATTTAATTGAGCAACCATTGAATATACCATTAAATGTACAATAGAATACACTTGTCCGATGCAGGTACATTTCCTCTAGGCTCTACACACCGAAAGCTTTAGTATAAAATTATAAAATAAATCTCATACTAAAATAATTACAAAACTTCTTGGATACCCAAAATTGCGAAACTGCCATGGAGCGAGTGCCTCATCCCATTTCTAAAACCTTCTATCCTCGCAAAAGTCGCCTCGCCTCTTCTAGCATCGCCTCGCATCGTCCCCGGGGTTCGGCCACTCGCGCGTGCAGCCCGTATATATCCACCTTACCCTACACCCTCTCCCCCGTCTAGGCTAGGAGTCGACGCTGTGCAAGGCGCGCGCGCGCGCGCGAGTGTCCAGTGCAGCTCCTAGAAAGGCGGACACGGCGGCGGCGGCGGCGGCGCCTTTCTAGCCTCTATCGATCGCGCCCGCCGCTGCCCTGGACTTGCTCCTATATCGCCGTCTCGCTCGCTCTGCTCGAGTGGACTCTCTGGACACTGTATAGAGTCGCCAGCGGTGGATCGTCACGCTGCTACTGCTGCTGCTTCCGTCGCATGCTCGGTCTTGGCGAGCCGCGAGCTGCGCGGCGGTTCTATGCTGGGGCTTAGAGTACGAGAGTTCGATCTGCTTGTGGTGGATGTGCGTGTGTGGGGGGGAGGGGGAAGAAATGGAGTGGCTTGGGGTGGCATTTTTAAGATGAGTGGTTTTCCGAGGTTGGGGAATTTATTTTTTGAGAGTTTGCAAGTAGAGGGGATTTTAGAGATTGACCGGTTTTAGAAGTCATTTTTGGGATATTGCAGGATGTTAAGGTTACTTTTGTTATATGTTCGAAAATTATATTATTTGTCAATGATTACGATGAATTTATAATTCTGGTTCAATAAATCTGATAAATTTAACCCTTTAATGTCACATAAGGTATAGCATACCCTTGCCTATTTTCTCTCAATTTTTCTAAAAATGCTCTATATTTTTAAAATATTTCCTTGGCTAAGGGTTTTTCAATAATGTAACTAAGATATTTAGTATTTGAACAACATCATATTGGGTCCCTGGTAAAGTACTTGTCGGGTTGCTAGTCAGGTTCTAGCTAATGTGGCGAGATTAGCTTTTAACTAGTTTCAACTATAAAATTATGCACAATGATTTTTTTCAACGAATTTTGTGTAGAGATAACAAAATAATAATGGTTACTATATGCGAGTGAGGGCTAGGCCTGATTACTAAACTGTCAAATCAACAAAAACGCATGAAATATCGAACTGATTCCATAAGACATAGTAAGCGTTAATCGTTCTTTGGGATATATAATCGTTCATTTTGGAACAATTTTCTTTAATGTTATTTTAATCGCATTAAACGTATTTCATTATTAGTTTTAGGAAGAGTTTAAATAAACTAATATCTTTTTGCAATAATTATAAACATTTTTAGCGTTACACAGATTATAAACATTTTTAGCGATATACTGACTCCACCACTGCGCCGTGCTCTGCTGTGCTGAATGGTCGGGGGTTGTACTTGACTGAAGGAATGTGTGTGTGTGTGTGTATCGTATGCGCGTACATGTGTGGGATTTTTAAGGCAAGTGGTTCTTCTGGGTCAGGAGCTTTGAATTTGAAAATTTATTTTTTGGTTATGGTCGATTTTAAGGACGAGCGAGTTTTGGAAATATTTTTTGGAAGAATAAGTTGATAAGAATTTTCTCAATAGATTATTTGAAGAGTTCAGAACTATAACGGTATAAGTCCATGTTCGAAATTTAGTAAATGTCCCTAAAAATTTTGAAACTGTCTGTAAATCGCATAATTATTTATCTGATTTAAACTATGCAATTGATAAATAGTATATTTAAGTATTAATTGCCGAAATAAAATTCGCTAAATTTCACTTTTTCATGTCACTAATGTTGACATGGTTTCAATAGTTTGCAACATTTCTAAAATGGATTTCTTTCGTTATGGTTCTGAACGCCCCATTTGACAATATCACTTTATTTATTCCTTTTTCTAAAAAGCAAATTAGTGATGGATTAAAAGATAAACATACAGTTTTTTTAATATACTTTTGTGGTTTTACTTACCCGGATTTTACTTTTCAGTTTTCAGCTTGAATTAAATAAATTTATTAAACGGGCAAAAAACTAATAATATACTTAACTTAAATAAAGGGCACTATAATGAATTTTATGATAAAAAGATATATGTCTCTCGTATCAAATTAGCTCCCATTATACTTATAAATGAATTATGAAACGTGCAATAAAGTTACGACTGTCGCACGAGGGGATGCACCCTTCGTATTGTTTGCTTTGAATCTATGTTTCCATGCTATTGACTTCAATGAGTGTACTGTACTTATATTTTGATGAAAATATATCCGTTTTCTTTTGCAATCGTTTTCTTCAATTTTTATTCTAATAAAAACGGTTTATTTAACAAAAAAATAAAAGATCTTTCGAGATCTCTTAAATAATATTCACTATAATCTATATCAAGTTCAAAGCATTATAAATAAAATTTTATTATCAATGAAGTATGAAAAGTAAATAAATAAACAATGCTTAAATGTTCCATGAAGAATTTTCAACAAATATGCGTTCATATATTTAATATAAACCTACACTAGCTCGTAAGTATTATTCATGAGTTTTATACACACGCTCTATAGCAAACTTTTAAGTGGCTATGTATTAGTTTCATATATTTTTTTTATTTACCTACACGGAAAAAATTGCTTTGTTAATTTAACAAAGTCACTTTGTAAAATACGCATTAACTATTTTTTTTTATACCCTTACCAAGTAATTTATTGTTTCTATAAAGTGATTTGTTAATTTTACTTACCCATTTGTTAAATTAAGAAATTCCTTGGTAAGCGTAATAAAAAAAATAGTTAATGCGTATTTTACCATGTGACTTTGTTAAATTAACAAAGCATTTTTTCCGTGTACACAGTAAACTTAAGAGGCGCTATGTATGATAATTTATTTAAAAAATGATAATTGTCACACCGCCATGTTTATTATCATTTAATAAAATTACTTTTCATATATTTTGTCTACAATCATAAGTAAACGCTCGATATCTGAATAATATTTTTAACATTCATTACTATTCTCACTCAACTTAATCAAAAAAATAATTTTAACCAACTGCTTCGTCCGAATTAAGATCGATATAAACGTTTGACTCCAAAATCCTCAAAGATCACTTCCAATCATCCAAATCATTTCTTCCGCCTCGTCAGAAACTCGGATTCCCTGCCGATTTCGTCACACATACACACACACGCGCACTCGTACACTCCCGTTTCTCCCAACTCCCGTATCGTGTATCTCCCCGATCGAGCCCGGCGCGCGTGGAAAATGAAGCGCGCTAATGCGCCCCGGCAGCGGCACCTCTTATTTCGTCCGTCGCTCTCCTCCGCCGCTGCCGCGGCCAGATAACAATCGGAACAGCGTGTTTCTCTCGCTAGCTCGCTCTCGACAATATATATATATATATATACATACGTTACTCTCGCTAGATCACCTTGTCGCCGTGCAGGCGAAGAATTCGACGGTCGGCGCGCACGATTGATTTCCTTTTTCTGTTTTTTCTTCGAAGGTATGTATGGATAGATCGGGGATCGGAGGAGTTGGGGAGCTTGATTAGCGTGGCGAGAGGAGAGGCTGTATTATTGTATCATTCTCCGGGATTCCCTCGAGTGAAAATGTTGCGCGGGCTGGCAGGCGCGCGGGACCGAAGTGACTTTTTCGATGTAATTGGGGGGGATCGGTTTGGTTTCGGCCGAGGAGCGATTTGTAAGGGGCCCGCGCGGGTGGAATGGATCGTGCGAATGGAGGAGCGCGTGGGTTTAATAGTTTTATTGGTGGAGGCGCCATGACTGTTTTTGATGAATTGTTGAAGTCTGGTTTTTCGGATTGCAAAATGTAGATGAATTCGACATGCGTTGTAAGAAGTAGCACGTTTTGAATCTGTAATATAAATGATAAGATTGGCCTTTATTTTTCCTTTTTTTATTTTCCTTCATTTACTTTATTTATGAATTCTTTGGATTTTCCTTTTCTTGTCCTATTAAATACTACAGATTTTGTTTAGGAACCAAACATGCTATACCTTTAAAATTTATGATAGAAATAAAATTAAATATTTTATAGTAATAAAATTTTGTACAGAACTGCAGAAAATAACGTTAACCATACATGTAGTCATTTTAAGTAGATACTTCCTATTTTTAACTGATGTAGTATATAAAATTATGTATCGGTGGCATGCACCGCGAAGTAGAATCCACTTTAAGTGAAATGAAAGTGAGTTGAAGTTGCAAAAATTACTTGAAAGCTAGCGTCTCGAACTTTTAAGTGCTATTTGGAAAAGTTACAGTACTTCTGAAGTTTAGTTTAGGCTATTTTATCTTTTCCGTTTTAGTTACAGTCAGAAATATAGTACAGAATACTTACTATAATTTTCAATTTATTATATCAATTCGAATTCAAAAACGTATTTTTATAAATCATAGAGTTGAGAATATCATGATTATGCTGGAAACATAATACAACAAAAAAAAATTAATGTAGTTTCAATAATAGCAAATAATGAATATACTGTCATAATAATTAAACCTAGAAACGCATGATTTTACTGTTATTGTTTATTATCAATTTAAAAGAATAACGTAATTAACATCATTTGTCAAAATACATTAACTTACTCCACGATTAAAACTGATTAAGGAGCGTCTTTCGCTAGATATAGGGCATCAAACAAAAGATTATATGAGAGTTTATAAAGCTCCTACGATAAAACTAATCAAATTCTTAAATATAGTCCAAAACTACATAAAAAAAAAATTATTCTAAAGAAATCGTGACGTCACAAGGGTAAATATTGTCAATATAAAAAATATTTAGTTAAACTCCAATTTGTTTTCAATTTTTAACCAATTTTAATGTTTTGGGACTTATTTTTTTCCTTAAATATTTCTCTACAAAGTTAACGGAAAAAAATTTTAGAATAATATATCCGTTATTAGAGATAACATATTGTTTATAAAATTTTACGCGTTTACTTATAAATAATTAGCTTTCTCTTATTACAAATATATTATTTTATAATTTTCTTCCCTTAACTTTGTAGTGAAATGTTTAAGGACATAAATCAGCCCCGAAACATTAAAATTGATTAGTTTTATTGCAGGACCTTCATAAACTCTGATATAATTCTTTGTTGTATGCCCTATATCTATCGAAAGACCCTCCTTAAATTAAATACCATTCTTGAAAAATGCATCGCCCACGCATCTCTGAGAAAATGAATTTACAATTAAAACTCAAAAAGCTCGAGTGAAAAATAAAATTGAAAAATTGCAAATAAACAGGAATAAAAAAGTGCCGAGCTAAAGAATCGGAGAGGAGTCGAGGCACGAGCGGTCTCCAGGCCCGTGTCTCGCAGTCTTGACTCCGGCTCCGCGGCCGGCTCAGCTGCGCTCCTCGTCGACCTCGTCGTTTTTGCCCGCGCCTCTCCTCTCCTTTCTTCCTGCTTCCCTCCCATGGCAAGTATCTGGCAGCGGAGCTGCTATGTGCAGCACTCGTGTCGCGCGCGCTCGCCTCTCGCTCTCGACTCTCTCTCGCGCACGACGATAAGTCAAAGGCGAAGCCGAGAGATATTTCGCCGGCTGGCGATCGCAGTCGCCAGATAAAAGACCGAGAGAGAGAGAGAGAGAGAGACAGCAGCAGCATCCCCCGGTCTTTTCTGACGCTTTTTCTTTCTCTCCTCTGGCACTGCAGATTCCCCGCGTGACTTCTCTCTCTCTCTCTCTCTCTCTCTCTCTCTCTCTCTCTCGACGTGTCTCGAGCAGAGGTACTTTATACGTTTCTGATTCGGCCGGGCGCAAAAAGCGCGAGAGAGTCGCCCGGGAGAGTGATGAAGAGGAAAGAGAGAGAGGTAGGAAAGAAGTACTCGACGAGGACGACGCGCGAGGAGCCATTTTATTCCTTCATAAAACACTTGAGATGTCGTTCCGAGAATCGTCGGCCCGCCATCGTGTGCAATTCCGGGCAGGCCCCCCTCTTTCCACCTGGTGATCGGGACTCTTGTCGCCCGGTGTTATCTAATCGAGCGTTTGAGAGCTGGTGTGTAATTAGGTACTGGATAATGTTGAGTTTTAAAAAGAATCGTTCCGAGTAATTATTGGTTACGAATGATGCGATACGGATTTCTTAATTTTTATAGATCAATTAATTTGAGTCGCCAAGAAGCCGACATAAAACGTGATATTTGGACACGTGTATCTCAAAAACTTATAGAAGATATTTTTTTTTTATTTTTAAATTGTATATATTTAGCCTTTTTAGTCCAACTCAACCCAAGATGAAAAATAAGGTCCAGCAGTCTCCATATTTGTGTAAGGATACTGAATTCATATATGAAATTAATTATTTTTTTAGGATTTTTAAATTCTAATTGGAAAAATTTATCATTTTTTAAAACTTACGTAAGTTTGTCATATTGGATCTGCTATTTTCTATTCTTAACATCTGACTTCAGATATGAATTCAGCGACAAAAAAACAAGCTTTATACGTCGATTTTGATCGTGAAAACAGAAAATATATTTTGCTAATTCTGGTCCGTCACATAGGGTTTCCCATATGGAGTTTTAAATTAGACTCGATATTTGAATTCAGTGATTCCAAAAATTCAACGAATAAGATGTTTTAGCATATACGTTTAGTATCAAACTTCTTTACAAATGAGTTAAATAAACACATGCATTTATTTCTGTTTTAATTTATTAAAAAATAGTTATAGTTTTAATTTATTCAAAAATTAAACAATATTTACAATATGGACTAATAATGGATCGTATTACCAAATTACAACCATTAGAAAAGTGGGAAACAAAAAAATAACAGAAAAATCTCAAATAGTAAAATTTGTAGCGAGACAAAGGGATTATGAAGGTGATGTATATTTGTATCGCTATGTCTGAAAGAATGAATAAAATCAATATAAATAAGATAAGTAAAATATTAATAAATTTAGAAAACAAATTTAATTCACCAATGTAATCTGAAAAAAGAAGTTTCTTACACTGATTTACTGCTGCTGCTTAGATCTGGGTCATCTAATATCAAGAAATAAAAAAAAGATTTATTCAATATATTAAATGATATAGTCCTTCAAGGAGTAGCTTTTCGGGATTATTAATTTACAGCAAAATAATAAATGTTCTAAGTCAAGGCTTACTTTCCAAATATCAAAGCTTTCAAGTTTATGAAGAAAATAGAAAACAATTTTTTTTAAATGACTTGTTTTAGTTTTCTCCCCCCCTCCCCTCCTCCTACCCATAATCTTTTAACCACTTCAGATTTTAAAAAATTTTCATTTATTAACCATAATGAGACTCAAATATACTTAGGGGAGACCAAGGCAAAGTGAGCCTGAAAATGTTTGTTGAAATACAGAACATGTATGAATTGAATACATTGCAGTTAGTTTCAAACTATACTTTGGACTTTCATTAATGATACCTAAAAGTTTTAACCTCTTAAATTAAAAAGAACCCCTTTTAATTTTGAATATAATATCCCCCATAATCAGGGTAAAGTGAGCTCTTAGTTATTTAGTAGTAAAAATAATATATAATTAATTTTCTTTTAAATATATGTTTGAAAAGAATGAATTTAACACATTTGTACATGCTAAACACATTTATAAACAAAATCAACGAAAATTTGATAGAAATTAAAAAATACGGCTTTTATTTAATTCTAACTAATTAATTCATGAGTATAGGAAAGTCAAAATGATAACATAATTAAAACTTACTTATTAACAGAAAAAATTCATATTTTTATTTATCTGCATGCTTTAATCTGTTACATCGTCCAAGGCTCACTTTGTCTCCAGTACGTATCATTTACGAAGTAGCATGCTTTTAAGGAATGGTTCGAATAAATTGCAAATTTTAGGTACTGTTATTCCTCTTAAATGTTCTAGAATTCAGTACATGTCTTGGCAAAATTGAGTATGAACAATATTTATAGATATTACGAAATGTTTAAGAAAGCCCAAAATCATCGCACCTCGAAACTGTTATAATTTTTTAATTTTAAAACAAAGAACACAAATGCACGTTTACTTTATCATACAGTTGCAGACTTTTAAAATGCATATTCTCAAATTTTTCTGAACACAAAAGTTCAAAACACTGAGAGAAAATCAAAGAGCTTTGATCCAGTGATTCCAAAATAATATTTCAACCTGAGAAAAAAAGGAAAACTCTCATAATCGAAAAAGTCTAGTCGTCGCGACTGTATATACAATACTTGAATCTCGCGATCTATCTTAGGCGCCTCGTAAAATCGAATCGAAGCCGGGCATCGCTTATACCCGCTCGCACACATCCATTCCGCGGGGGCAGGAAGCCGAAGAAACAGAAGAAGAAGAAGAAGAAGAAGAAGAAGAAGAAGAAGAAGAAGAAGTCGAAGAAGGCCTCGGAAGAACCTCGCAGCTCTCTGTCTCTCGGCTGCGGCCGCAGTGCGCGGATCCAATTATCTCGGTGTCCCTCCGCGGAGATCGGCTCTGCTGCAGCCGCGCCATTGGTCTCTCCTCCGCTCCAGACTCTCTCTCTCTCTCTCTTTTTCTCTCTCTATCTCTTTGCGAGCGAGACTGCGAAGGGCCCGTGGGACCGTTTGTTTTGTGAGTCTAATCGCAAGCTACTCGCGCTGCTGCGGTGGTCCATAAGCCGGAGCCTCGATCTCGTCTGCTCTGGCTCGCGCCGGTGCAGCGGCAGCAGCAGCAGCCGTCGCCGCTGCCGCCATTTTATTTTTAAAAAACAAACAAGCCAGGCGGCGGCGAAGGGCACATCGCATCTCTCTTTCTCTCTCTTGGTAAAGGACTGCGGGACCGTGGCTTGGTTCGATGTGTGTATGCGTGGATGTGGATGTGGATGTGGATGTGGATGTGGCAGAGGAAGAGATCGCAGCTCGTATGGTGGCGCCATGGGCCCCAACGGTTCTGACAGTCACGAGCCGGCAAAAAACGTCGAGTCGTGCTACACACGGTTTTACTTTGTGCAGGGGAGGACGGGGTACTGTACAAGGACTGGGTATAGTCAGCTTTCTTCGGGTTTGCGTAGTAATTTTCACAATTTTTTCTTATATGTACTTACGTTCATTCATACTTATAACAATAAAAATAGTGAGTTTTTGGGGTATTATTTCTAACAGATATCCTGACTTCAAAGAAAGATTACGTTGATGAATTTCAAAATTAACATTATATATTTGTCACAATTGTTACTGTCAAGTTGGGTAAACTTAACCGTGAGTCGAGGCAATTTTTAAATAGGTAGTTGATAGGAAATTCTTTTTAAATATATACTTATTAAAAACAGTTGTGTGTGTTTATTTTACGACATAATTCAAATTAGACAATTTCGAATTTCCTCTCCTAATTCATTACCACTGGGTGGAAACTCTGAATCTTCGATCTTCTTTGTAAAATTTGATGTTGATGAAAACAAACACATGACCAATAAATTTATCACTGTAGGTCTGGCTAGAACTATTTGCTATTCCACTGGTAAGTTCAGCAGTCGATTTGGAGATAAACTATATTCTCTTAAATTTTATTTACTTTTACCACCTGGTTTTGACTTAATCAATAGTTTGTCAATGTTTTCTTAGTTTAAACTTTAATTAGATCGTGATATCCCGAAGATTATTTTTCACACATTTATTTTACCTATGTACATCAAAGACGCGATCAGGATAATTTTTATATGAAAGAGGTACAACTTAATGGATCTATAACAAGTATTATCTAATTGTCTGAAAAACTGTAGACCTTAAAAATCAAAATTCGATTCAAATCTCACATTACCCCGGTCTTCCCTAATCCTCCGTCCACCACGAGTGAACAAGAGAGGGGCAGAGGAAACAGTTTATAACTTTGATGCGCCATATACTTAATCGATTCAGGATACGTATATATATACGCGTATACACGTACGCGCTTGAGTTTGCAAAAGGAGGGGGACGCAAATCGCTTCTGCGTAATTTTCGATCGTTCGTTTACCCGCGGGTTTTCTTTTGGCGTTTGCCTTTTCTTTTCCTTTTTGTTCTCTCTCTTGCCTCTCTCGAGCTGGAGCACGTTCATTCAGGATTTATCAAGGTTTTTTTGGTTACTCGCGAGCAGGCCGAGGCTCGTGGGGTTCCGGTGCTTCTTTTTGGTTATTATGATTGTAAGGTAAGCGAATGAATGAACGTGGCGCAGCCGTGGCGTCGCGTCGGTGCTCGTATTTTGGACTTTTTAGCTTTTTGATGCGAGAGGGGTTTACTATTTATGAATTTGCTGGCTAGTTTATTGATAAATTAGGTGGTAATTTGTAGGAAAGATGAGCATTTTAGTTGGATTTATATTATTAAGGTTTTTAATAAGATTGATTTTAAAATGTTAGATTCGATCATTATATGGTGATTCAGGGTTTTCATAAAGTTTTGAATTAAAAATATTACACGCAGCATTCTAGGAAAAGTTTAAGACAAATTCTTAATTTTGATTGCTAATTATTGTCCAATTATTCAGGTTTATTGATTGATAAATAAAATTAATTTGATGATGCCTAATCAGTGTATGCATCGAAAAGTTAATTTATACTATGCACAAAAATTAATTGTTATCTATGCAGAGTGATTAATAAATGTTGATATAAACATTTTAAGTACAGTTTTATAAAACATGGATAGAAAGACTTAATAATATCTGGTCATATTTTAAATAATTTTAAATCCAGTTTTGTAATTACGTACATTAATAAGAAAGAAATGTCATGTCAAAAGTACGGCTAATTTTTTTCTACAATAGAAGATCATTAATAACTTCCTTATATGTCAGTTTTTTGATCATATAAATATCTTACATTTTAGTATTATAAATAACTAAAAATGTATTAATTTGAGTATAAGTTTCCAAAAATTGAATACACTTTTGATTAGATTTGCAAATAAAATGGTTGACACAACCTAATTCTACATACTTACAAAAATTTCACTAGTTGTTTTTATCGTTATTGCAATAAATCATGATTTTATACGAAGGTTCAAAAATGTTTTCATATGATTGTTGTTGCGATTGTATTACAGGTTGCATTAAACTGAAATATGTATATATATTTGATAGGATACGTCCGTTATATTTTCTTCTTAATCGTGTGACATCATACACCGTTTAAATTTATATTCAGCAAGAGCATTATTTTTCATAAAATTCTTGCGCAGAAAATCTATATATATATAAAAGGACATGTCCTGACTGACTGACTGACTGATTGACCCATCAACGCCGAGCAAAAACCATTAAACCTAGCGACTTAAAATTTGGATGGTATATTGCAATTGCATTACAGGCAACGAATAAGAAGGGAATTTACGTAATTTTAACTCTATGGGGGTAAATTTTACAAATTTCAATTTTTATAGGGTTAAAAGCTGTAAAATATGTTTTCACGGAATCATTTCAAATCTCCAAGGCCCGATGAGATATCGGCTTTCTTATCGTTTAATAGATTCTTTAATACTAATTTCTAGAAAGTAATTTCTGGGTTTTGCCATAATCTACCGATAAGTGGGAAAATTTTTCAAATTTCGAATCCTAAATTGGTAAAAAATGTCAAAATAACATTTTATTGGATATGCATTTTTTTTCAAAATCTCCAAGGCGGTGAGATATCAGCTTTTTTTATCGTTAAAAAGGGTTTTTAGTACTAAGTACTTTCTCGAAAGTAATTTCTGGGTTGAGTTGGGTTTTTTCCTAATCAATCGTTGAGTGGATAAATTTTTCAAATTTCGAATCCAAAATACAAACTGACGACTGGCTGACTGACTGCCTGCGTGACTGACCGACTGATCACCGCGACGGGGAGAACAAGCGACTTGAAATTTGGACAGTACACATATGAAAGTCTTGATAAAATACTTTGTAAAAATAGCGAGCATTCACGACGGGGGATGCTGATATTGACATAAAAAATTATTTTCTTTTTACTTTTGTGCATAATTTAACCCAAAATAATGAATTCTTTTTTATAAACTATGATTCTTCCCAATTTGTACTTTCTTGACACATTCACTCGTCATAAACACTGCATATATATTTACTCACTCATTACACAATCTCCAGAATAAAATCCCCGCTGCTTATTCGAACCCTCCAAAAACCTCCAACAAACCATAATTAATTAGTTAATTAATTAAAACAAAGCACACGCACAATACGGCAATTCTTCTCTCACTTCCTTCCCCTCGCAGATCCTTCCTCTCTACTCCCATCCCCCTCCCCCTTTCTTTTTACTCCTCGCCTGCACCTTTACCTATATATCTTCCTCGTGCTGCGTCCCCGCTCGTACTTTCCTCCACTCTCTCTCTTCCTCACTCTCACTAAAAAATGTTATCTCTCTTTCTCTCTCTCTCTCCTACACTGGCCCGTAGCCGCGGGTGGAATATGGGTAATATTTCCTCGGGGGGGCGCGGGTTATGCCCGCGTTGGCGCCAGAGCCGAGAGCTCGCTGACAGGCCTCTCTCTCTCTCTCACTATAGGTATACACCTCTATACACGTATATAGGTATATAATACACGTGTAGCACGGGGAGAGAGTCGCGCCTACGCGAGGTAGGTGGCCGGGACCCTCTCGCGCGCGAGGCGAGCAAGACAGAGAGAGAAGGAGGGAGGGAGTCTGATGATATTGGCCCTCGGGATATGTGCACAAGGCGCGTGCAGCGGAGAGAAGGCGAGTTAAGAGAGAGAGGCAGAGAGAGAGAGTGTAACCCTAATCGGCTTTACGAAAATTAATAATTTGCAGTTTTCGGGGCGAGTTCTGCCGCCTCCAACGTGCCGGACTGTATTATGAGGAACACCAGCTATGAGTCGAATGAGAGTTGTAGTGGATTGTGGAGGTATCTTGCGTTTTTGGATGAGAGCTCTTTTTGGATGATATTTAGAGGATGAATACTTCATTACAGTTTCGTAATGCTTTGGTAATGATGTAGATGGGAAAAGGTGAATTTTACATGAGATTAATTTCAATAGTTCTACTGTTATCACTGAATAGACAAATATTTTGTTGGTATACGCATACAATTAATGAGTTATTATCATAATGATTGCAGTTCATATGAGTAGATAATACCTTGTTAGTCAGACAATTTTCTATTTGAGTTTTAAGATTGATTTAGCATTTTCTGCTGATTTGCTTATTATTTATGTTATTATGTTTCAGAGTTAACGGATATAAATAAATCTCACATCAATCCATCTAAATGTGCATGCGAATTATACAACAGAGGTACGTCAAACATCATAATTTTGTCAATCTATACAGTTTTTCTATAGCTTATAACTACCTATTTAAAAAAACTATTCTAAGTAATTTACGTTTTATGAACCATGTAAGTCTTCTGAATCCGTAAATAGTTTTTTCACACACAAAACTTTTTTTCAAAAGATTATTAATAATTATAATATTGTTTCAATGCTTTTTACTTTAGTGAACCTGCAGTTAAATTCAATAGATAGCATTTTATGTATGGTTTTTAATACGGCTATGAATATAATATATAGACATCCGTAGTCGGCGGTCGACTATTTTGCTTGTAATATTTAACGAAATGCAGAGTAAAATAAAATAAATATTTAAGTGTTTAGTAAAACAATATACTTTATTGGTGTCAACTATCAATTGAAAAATATGAACGTTTATAACATTAAAATTGTTAACAATAGACGGGAATTGATCCATTACTATGAAGGGAAGAATCTAAATTCACCAATGTAATGCATTTCGTCCCAGGTCTGTCTACTGGAGTCATCAGTAAGACATAGACCCTGCTTTAGATGCGGGGATAATCAAGAAAACGTAACAATTTACGAGTCGCAGTCATCCTAGCTCTGTTGAAACCTGTTTGTTACGCAGTTCTAAATCAATGACGCTTTCGAACGCGTCAAATTTCAGTCCGATCTACATCCGCAACAATAATATAACAACAAAGATGGTCGACTATTGATTCTTGGTGATCGATTATAGGGTCTTTCTTCTATGCTAGATTGCCATCCATTTCTAATTCCTACTACACTACATAAAGAAAATCTTATTTTAAGATTGACCGATCTTAAATTTGCTGCATATTAAAATTTCAAATGCTTGAAAAACATAAAAATAATATTAATATTATTTTAATAATAATATTAATTATTTTAATATTAATTATTAATTATTTTTATTTTAATATTAATTATTAATTATTTTTATTTTAATATTAATATTATCTTTATATTTTTCAAGCATTTGAAATTTTAAGATGCAACAAATTTAAGATCGGTCAATCTTAAAATAAGACTTTCTTTTTGTAGTGTAGTAGAATGTTGCTTATTAATATTACTACAACTAACGAAGCATCCAAAAGGGTTAATACTTTGATTGTCTTTAAATCTTTCCTAAAAAACAAACCCCTTTCAAACATCAAAAACAAAAGACAACACAGCGAAACACACACACATAGAACAATTCCTTAACAATATTTTGACGTCGATTCATACCCTCCACTCCCGCGTACAAACACAATGCGCGAAAAAGCAACGAAAGCAGCAGCAGCAGCAGGAGCAGCAGTAGCTTCCGGCTTCAGGAGAGCAGAGAGACCGAGAACGCACGCGAGCGGGAAACAAAAGAAAATATAAGGGAAAATCCTCGAAGTGCCGCGCGCAAGGATATACACACCACCGAGCTCTCGCACAGAGAACATATAGACGCAGAAACTCGGGGAGAGCGTCGAGAACCCGCGGAATACCTCTCTCCCTCTCTCCCTCTCTCGCATAAAGACGCCAAAAGCCCCATAAGACCTTCCCCCCATTCGGCGGAGTTGGCGTTTCTCGTACTCCGCCGCGCTGTATACCTTACACTCACCCTACCGCGCAAGCTCGCTTTCGCCTTCCCACGCGCGGACGCGACTGCACGGGAGCTTGTGTGTTAGGTGTGTGTATGCGTTGGAGTTGGAGCCGAAGGCGCCTGCGAGCGCGCGGAAGCTCGGAAGACGCGGCCGGAGAGAGAAAGTGAAACAAAGAGACGCGCAAGGAGACAGAGAATGGATGGGAGGGAGGGGGAGAGGTGTGGTAGAAGTGGGGGTGGGTGAAGGGGTCAAATGTTGTTTTGTAAATAGAGGGTGCAGGTGTAGGTGATCTTGAAAATGGTTTGGTTTTGTTATAATTGGTTAATAAAACATGTTATTGTTGTATATTGTTAAAGGGGTTATATATCTTCGACGGATAAAAAGGATTTTATAGGTAATCTCTATGTATCTAAGAGTAAAAAACAATTATTTATTTTTGGTTTATTTAATGATACAACAACCCTGGTAGTAAATTGACCATTTTTATTGGCCAACGTGTCAATTAAATTGAGGCCTTTTCGATATAAATTAATATTTAAACCTAAATAAATATAACAAAAACTATTGCTGCATATCAGAGTATCAATATTATGAACTGTTCACATGGAAATATATTCAGTTTTTAAAATAATATTATTAAATAATGCTAGTGTGATGTTTTTAATTTTAAATTTGACCATTAATTGTCCAAAAAATGGGGAAAATTTCTACCGGACTAGTGATGGGCAGTGTGAGAATATCCAAAGCCAAAAGCAAGAAAACAGGAAACAAACAAAATAGTTAACAAAAAAGTTTAGTTTGTACATTATTGAAACTCTCCAAGTACATACGAATTATCCGAGTCATTAAAAATTGTTATTTATACAGACCATTCTTACAAAACATTAATTGTTTCAAAGGTTTGTCATTTTCATATAAATGAACATTTTGAAAAATCCGTATGAACCTCCAAAGTGTTTATAATATAAACTGAATTTTGTTAGGTCAAACGGTTTTGAAGTTTCTCGCGACGCTGATTGCGCTGAACTGCGGCAAAATGACTCACCATTCGACGGCTTTAACACTGTTATTTTATTGAAAATGAGAAACAAATAAAAAATAAAAATAAATTGTATACTCTTAAGTATATAAAGCTTAATTGCAACAATTAATAACATTAAATTAAATACCCTTTTAATTATAACAACTTTTCATTTTCAGTATTAAATATTAGTATTTTATTTAAATTAAATGTGCTTTGAAAATGTTTGTAAGTTAATTACAATATTCATACATTTTTTATGAAAATTAAAACATTCTATGAATATCGGTTAATGTATGATAAAGAACATAAATTATAGCGTGTTTAACTAAGTATGCTTATGTAATAAGTAGCAATTTATATTGTTCTAATCTTGTTAGAAACAGAAGTAATGTTAATTATTGTAAACTAAAATTGGCGGCGAATATAATAATGCTGAATTGATAGTAAATCAATATGTAATGTTAAACTGCTGCAAAGCAATAGCTACAGCATTATGAAAAAAAGAGGACCGAATGAAATCGGCTGTGCGTAAAGGTTGAGCGTGTGTTTTTGTCTCAAGTGCGTTTTCCCGAAAGAAGCTCGTAAAAGAGGACCAGCGTTGGTGCTCTCGACAATAGCAGGTAGTGCAGCTTTGACTCTCGATAAGTTCAGACATGTAACTAGCGGGAAAAGCATCGGCTTCTAGCATAAATGCGTCACAGGAATATATCGGCTATGCATTAATTTGAATAAATATAATTCTGGAAGTTTAAACTGTGATCGAATTATTAATATCTCATCTTGTGAATCCTTCTTTGTGCTGGAACAAATCTAATCTCTTGATTTTTACTTGTTAATGAGGTAACACTGAACATTGTATGTAGAGCAAAGCGTAGAGTACGATGGTTAACTATAACGTGTATTTCTCACACTTATATATAGAAAACTTACTTGTCGACAAAGACTGCGTAGTTTTCCACGTGCACATTGACAAAAATAGTCAGACCTATAATACAATTTGAAATAACATAAGTAAAACATGTCGCCTTCTCATAACAATTTCATCAATTAATGTTATATTAATGTTTTTATTTACGCGGAACATTCCAGTTTATACAAAAAAAGAAATTGTGTGAAATTACAAAATCACCAAAACAAAGCTTGTCTTTGAAAAAAAAATTAACTCTTCTAATAAGTTACACGAATTAAAAAGACGTCATACTACTTGTTTATGTTTTCTGTTGACCTTGATACTAATTAAATCAAATCACCAACTCAGACCTCTATTTGCTCGCCATAAGCAATTACACGCAGAAATACTTGTCTCCCGGCAGTCCGAGATAAAAATACGAGAGTGTTACATGGCTTGGTATAGGGGATCGATGGCGCTTCTTCCTCTCGCACTCCACGCGTTATACCTACATATAGCTATCGGTCCCCGTATATCCGGCTACAACTCTTGCGTAAATAGCGGAGAGCTGTACCCGGCGATCGCGCTCGCAGCCCCTCGCCTCGTACTCGGTATAGCTTCGTTGGGTGGGTTGCTTTTCGTGCATCTTTTTTTTGGATGGGTATGAGTGAGGGGTAGAGGAAGGTTGTTTTATGCTCTTGGACTGGTATAATGTAGACATTTTTCGTTTTTACTTTTGGGTGCTTAAAATTTTCAACACGGCTAACTGTTTGATAGGTTCCATTTGAGAGGGTTAAGGTGATGCTAAACCCTCTTGTTACCGTAAAATACGGGGAACCACTTTTTTCATTTAATATTTAATTTTGAGAAATTATCTCTCTGAAAAGTTGTTGTTTTTGAGTAGAACAATAACGTTTCATAGAGATATTTACTCAAAATTAAAAATAAAATAAGAAAAGAGGTTCCTCATATTTGCCGGTGACTGGTGGCTTTAGCATCACCTTAATATTATTTTCTCTAAATATGACTTTAAAACCAAAATGAAGAACTAAAATTATTAAACGGATATCCAGACAAAGACCAACACTGAATCAAGAGCAGGATATTAAAAGAAAATCCAATCCAAAATATTTGTAACATTGGTCTGTATAGTGAACTTACAGCGGTTTTTTGGTGTCGTTTGAAAGTTTGCAGTATAGGGCAATTTTATATCCGTTTTGACTTTAATTTTGTTTTTATTTGCTTGTCTTGCTTTTATTTTTAGTACTGGTCTCGATCCCAATGTCAACGTGTGGATTCGAGTTCTTTGGTTTTTGCTCTTAAAATGATTTACTGATAAACGATATTCCCCATTATTCAATTTCTATCAAAAAATTATCCCTGCATGGATACAGGTATATTCTAACAATTATCAAAAGATCCTAAAGAATCATTAACACAGGTATCACATAAATTCTTCGTAAAATATCAAAGTTAGAAGAACTCTTTCTTTTTAGCTTCATTCTTAAAAGTACTATTTTCCATGTGTGTGTGTGCTTACACGCCGACGCCCAAGAAATACAAAAAAGGACAACAAAAGCACAAAAACACCCTGCGCGGCAAATCATTCATTTCGAAAAAAAGCAGGCGCCGCGGACAACGTGTAATTTCGTGGAGCGCGCGGCCGCGTCGTCGACGTGAATTTACCGCGCGCGCACCGCACGCTCGTAAATTAAGGCGCTCGATAATTCACCTCAATAAACACGTCCGTCGCGAACGACAATGCTCGCGCGCGCGTATGCTCGGCCCCGAAAACGTCGACCGCGCGACACGCGCTTTCGCGGCTGCTATATACGCGCTGGTAGGAAAACTAAGGGCGTACCCGATCGTTTTCTATACGTGCTAATCGCTCGTGGTGTCTGTGCATTTCTTTACTTGGAGAATTTAATCAATTAAACGAAAAAATGAAATGTCTATGAAAACTCCAAGGACGATCAATGGAAGATAAGATTCATATGGAATATTTTAGTCTGATTGAGAAATATTGACTAGCATATTCTATGATTTTCTGTTGATTAACCCTTTTATCGTGAACGACGGTCGAAGCCGTATCGTTGTGACCTGCGTTGGTGTTAGTAAAGTATGGTTTCTACTTCATTTTCTTGAACGCTGAATTAAAATATTAATAATTTTACTTTTCATGTATACTCAGTAACGTATGATCAAATATTTAAGTTAATCTTCAGCTTAGACATTACAAAATTAGGCGGGCAATCGAACAAAACAGATTTTATAACATTGCTACTACTAATGCACGATTTACATTAATGGGTTAACATAGTTTCAGGAAATAAATTTAACAAATTTAAAAACTTTTTCCTTCAAATCTTTGAGTTTTTTTGTACAAATCTTGAGTTCACAAAATGTTTTACTAAAAGAAAAAGAAAATCTGCCTAACCACTATATTCCGGATGTCACTTGATTTCGAGTGATACCGAGTTTCTATAAAGGTCATATAGTACAACTGGCGTAGACAGTCTCGTATAGGTGTGGTATGTCGTTGACTAGGGTAAAGCACAAGAATTAACGTATGCTAAAAGTAACGTTGACAAATTTTACTTATATACTACATTTTAATGCTGAATTTAAATCTGTAGCTTTAAAATTCAGTTTTAAACGTCTCCAATACTGTTGTACGATATTTTTATCACTGTAGGACTCTTATTCTTTATAATTATAAAAACATTTTAAAACTTGTCAGATAACATAACTCGATGTTTTAATTAAGTTATACGTGTTCACGTAAAACAGTTAACATTAAATAACATACGAAATTGAATCTTAATACGCGTTTCTCTTGAAATTAATTTATTAAATTTAAAAAGTAGCTTGCGCATGAGGTTTTAATGAATCTTTTTAAAACTATCAGAAAATATTAATTATTATGTTTTGAATAAAAGTCATATGTAAAAGTTATAATAAATAAATATCGTTTCTTATTGTTTTTAAATAGTTGTTTTAATGCGTATTAGATTTTTTACAGAGAATTTACAATCAATAAATTTTATAGAGAGATACCTTTGGTTTGTTCGTGCTTCGAATAATATTAATTGTAGTATGAAATCAAGGAACTATGGTTTATGGTAAAATGGCTTGAAAATTGGTATAAATTACTATTTTCTAATAATATTGATAGGAAAAACATTTGAAGCTGATAGGTTAACAATAGAAGGTTTCTTTTTACAGTATTGATAACACAAAAATTATACCGTGAGGGTTGTTAATTCAATTTGTCTTCTTTACAGATGCGATATAGGCAATACGCAATAGAGCAATACCGTTGAGAAACATTAAAACTATAACGTCGATAAAATATTTTTGAATTATATTTACTATACAATGTGAAATAAAAATGATATAGTAAAAAGTATGAAACAAACAATATTATTTAACTTTATTTTAATGCTATAAATAGTGTGTGTGTGTCTATTGTGATGTCTATCTGTCTATAATATGATATATAATATTATTTACAAGTGGCGACCATGGAGTTCGGGTTATGGATTTTGATGAAACTTTGAGAATCATTTTTTGGGGTCCCACGTACGAAACTGTAAAAAAGCAAATGTAAAATTCAACTGCTGAGTTGTCGAAATAAAGCGACCCCTGCTGGAAAGATGATTTTTACACTACTCAGTAATGTCTTTTTCAATACTCGTGTATAATTTCACATTCCCGATTTCCAGCTTCAGATTTTGAGATTATGTTAAAAATACACAAACTAAAATAATTGATTCTAGAGCTCGTAAGCACTCGTTTTCTTTTCTATTATACTTTAAACTTAATTTATTGGTAAACCTCTAATTAATTAAGTGCAAACATGCCCAAGTAACCGACGTTTGCACGAGTTTCAGAAATTTTCCAGGTCTTCCAATTTCTAAGTATAATTTATGTGGAAACTGTACTTTTACATAAAAAAAGTTGAATTCTACTACACTGAAAGCTGTACTTTTACACAATCTAGGAATGTAAAAATCACTAACTCAGCAGTAGTCGCTTCATTGCTAGCACTCCGCAGTTGCAATTTACATTTTTTTGTTGAATTATCAATTGCATGCCCTTTCTTAAAAATATACAGTTATGGATTGTGTACAATTACACTATGCATTGAAAATGACATTACTGAATTAATAACTTTTCATATATCCAGTAATGTATATTTTTTATACGATTTGTGTAATTTTGCCACGTGATTTTTACATTTGCTTTTTTACAGTGTATCGACATCGAGGATTGTTTCTAGGTACCTGAATACGATTCCCAAAGTTTAATCAAAATCTGGAACTCGGACTCCATGGCCTCTCCTTGTGAGTGTTACTGTTAATATTACTAATTTTATTGAAATAGAGAAAAAATAAGCGAAATTAAACACTTTTTAAATAAAATAATTTTACGCTTCTTTCTCTCTTAAGAGCACTCCAACAATCTTTCCGCAAAACTTAGACAAAACAAGTCTTAGCAAAAATCTTGTACTTCATACGAAACGATTAAATGTTCTGTATCTATAAATTCCTTTCGATTCCACACCGATCGACAACTATTACATCTACACATGCAACCACCTATAATTATAAAAGCGACATCATGCCGATACATTCGACAGCCTACAATCAATCCTATTTCTATCCACGGAACCTCCTCGAAGGCAGCAACGCAGTCAAGCCCAGCACTAAAAAATGCACAGAGCAAAGATCGTCTTTTCCTTCGATCGGGTAATTCGGTGAATTTCCTCGCGTCGCGTCGCCTGTGTCTATTTACACCGTCGACTATGAGTACGAGTATTCATGCGGCGGGGCGTGCGCGAAGTTAAACCAGGACGGAGCCCGCGCGTGAATTAGGAGCGAGGCTTCGGCAATGGCGTCCGCGCGCGGGTGTAAGTTTGCTCGCTTAGATGACACACACGGACGAGGACGTATGTGTAGGAGGGGTTGCGCCTCGCGGCCCGCCATCCTCCATATGTCCGAGACTTTCCGCGACTGGCCAAACGAGTTAGCCAGTCGGCGGCGAGGCGCGAGGCGACGATTGCCTTGGATTGATTGCGAGGGTGGAACGCGTTTGTGGGGATAGACGGGGCATGCGATGTGGCTAGTGAGGTTTTTGGTTTTAAATTATGTTAGAGCTATTTTTGTAATGTGGGCTTCTTGAATGGGTGTAGGTGTGGGTGATTTTACATGAGAATTGAAATTTTTGTCTTGGCTCAAAAACATTTTTATAGTCTTGATTGCAGTGGTCAAACTAAGTTTATTTATTATTAAGGACCTAAAAGAATTCATGCGATTAGTTTCCTACTTTTTTGTAGGCCTTATATAGTTCTTATAAGTATTCTTCGCCCATTTCAAGATATGCATTGCGTAATAAAATAACTTCATTTTGATAGTATTAAAGAATAGAGAAGAGTAAAAACTTTAGTTTTTGAATGATTATAGTTTGATCTACATTCGCGTAGATGTTTAAGTCGAACTGACTTCATATCGTATTTAAACTTTTTCTTACTTCCTCTTCAATTCTGAAGATATCGTAAGAATTCCAAAATTTTACAAAGAAACAGTATCATAACGTAAACGAATGATACCATGATCTATGAGAATATACTGTTATTTGAAAATCTATATTCTTCCTATTCCAAACGTCATTGACAAAAAAGTAAACTACGTGACAGTGAATATTTCTTTTAGTAAAAAAGCTTTATTTACAATTAAAAAGTCTATTGTATCCTAGAATAATTTATTATGTTCTCATAAAAAAAATCACCCAGCATAAGAAAAAGAAAAACCTATATGTACAAAAATTCAAAATTACCTTCGTTATTTTTATAGAATCAGCCTAATGAAAACATCTAAATGAGCCGATAGAAAATGATAATATTTGTAAGGTATTTTATAGAAATAGGAGAAGGTCGTACAGTATGAACACCCATAGCTAATTTTAACTATAACTTTTAATTACTTAGAACCTCGAAAATTGATCTTACAAAAAAGAATTTATTCTTTGAATGGCCATCTTTGAAGGAAAAAAATGGCGGAGTTTAACTTTAATTGGCAAATATATTTATCTACTAAAATACAAACTTAACGTGTTTAATCTATCGGAAATAACTTGCTGAAAATTGGCAAACCATTTATTTGTGCAATAACTTTAGTAGTCGTACATTTAAAATACCGAGTGCAGATTATATTATAATAAAACAACAACATACACCAAATTCACTTGGTGAGGCATCGACACCGAGCGGTGGTGGCCCAAAACTAAAAAATGTTCATATACGACTATCCCCCCATAGTTTCTTGATTATTTGGTAACTAATTTCACAGATTTTAAAAAGTTTTTAATTTATTTCGTAGTTAGTCAATGAACCGTTCATTAAATAATTTTCAATTGTCTTAGAATTTTGTCAGTCAATGACGAAAAATACTTCTTTTAAAACCTTTTATTTATTTATTTATCACAAATTGGATTCTGTAAAATCAAAACCACCTGACTACACATTATGATTTTGTAACACGCATTAAAATACCTTTTAATCTCGATCTCCTATTTACAACTATATATTTCACCAAACATCAACAAACCACTATCTCGCAAAATCCACTAGCACTCAAGACCCAACCACTCAAGAAAACTCTACTCCATCGCATCTCACTAGCAACTAACCACCTTGCCGAAAACTCCCCAACCCTCGGTTTTTCCCCGAACCACTCTTTCCTACATTTTCCTACACCCAACACACACATACACACACACACACACACACCTCTAAAACGCGAATCCCGCATAGGTGCGACTCCTCGTCATCCATGCCGCGTCATGCACACACCGAAATACTACGCAGAACGAAGAGGTGGGGTAGGCTATAGAGCGCCGGCAGGGGGATATACAAGCCGTGGTGGCCGATTGGCCCTCATCACCTCGCGGGGTGGTTTTTCGAGCCTGGGCCGAAAGATGAAAAGAAGCATGGTAGTCGCGCATGGCGCACAAAAACACGCCTCTCTTTCTCTCGTCGCTGCTGCCGCTGCCGCTGCACTCGGGATGAAGCGAGGAGAGAACCCGGAAAGGAAGAAAGACCTGCGAGCTTATAATAGAGAAAGCATATATAGCGTATATAGCATAGTTCCCCCCGGCTAGCTCCCTTTCTCCGCGAGTGCAGCTATAGCGAGAGCTTCTTTCTTCTTCTCTCGTGTCCTGCACGCGCGCTCCACTCGCTTTATCTGCGATTCTTCTTTGGTTCTTCTCTCGCTGGCTGGCTCTTCTTTGCTGCTTTTTTTTCTCTCTTCTCGTGAAAGGATGAAAATTGGGTTTGTCGATAGGTGGGTGGAGGGGTGAACAACTGGCGCGGGATAGGTGGATCGTTGGGATTAAAAATAGTTCGTGCGAGTGATGGAGAAAACTACTGACTATTAGTCAGTATCTATATTCTGAATTATGTATCTTTTGAGGAATTGATTTTCTGCAAAACTTATTATGAAAATTGATACTAATGTTCGAAACTGAAGGGCAAAGAACAATTATAGAGGTGAACCAGGAATAATTGTTATTTTAGTTTAAGATCTTTTTTATTACATTTAATCTGATTATCAACAACTTTCCTCTTTACTGAAAGTACATCACTTTATCTTCAGATCTACCACTTTTCTCGAAGAATGTCCATAACCTTTTATGAATCTTATTTTTTCTTCGATATCTGAAATTGCTTATAAAATGTAAGTAATTGATTTATTTTATTGAATCTTTGCATTTTCCTTTCACTAATTTAAACAGACTGCACCATTTCAACTTTATCAGCATCAGTCAAACTTTTGTATTTTTGTTCCATGCTTATAATTTATAATATAACGAAATTTACATTAATCAAAATAAACAAGGTACATGATTTGTATTATTATTTTTGTAACTTGCATTTTTATTGAATAAAAAAAATTGGAATTATAAAGGTTAAACTACACACAGGTTTAGATTTTCCAACAAAACAGAATAATCTTCTTATTTTTTTCAAATTATTGAGTATCCTCTTAATTTGTAATTAAAGGGGAATTTTAATTAAGAGGGTTTGTATTAGGGTGGTTCCAATATACTACATATACTTTTTTATTATTAAACATCCATTATTATAATTGAGATTAGGTATTTTAACGACAAAATGTCTATTTATCTTTACAATTCTATTATTTCTGTAAATTAGTACATACATCCAGACTCCCAACTCTCATGCACGCAAAGAAATCCGCTTCAGATCCTGTAAATACAAACATCATAACTACCACTCTCAACTCAAGTTTAAAAAAAGAAGAGTCAGCAACACTCATCTCGAGGCACTCGTAGCGCGCGACATCGCAACTATAAGTATATACTTTCCCCTCGTGCGCAACCTTGCAGCGCTTTAATCGCACCGTAAACATAAACAAGTTTACAACTTCCTCTACCCCGAGCAAATAAAGAACTCGCCCGGGTAGGTATATAGAAGAAACATCCGCGAGTCGGCTCGTCGAGCCCGCGAGCAACGCGCCCAGCGAGCCCTTAATCGAGTGTAAATATTTGAATCGACTGCGGGCGCGAAGGGATACACAAAGAAGAGCTCGAACGAACGAACGAACGAACGAGCGGAGACACAGTTGGAGGTCATTGTGTTGCTGAAGAAGTAGCTCGCAATAACGTACGAGTTGATGGTTTCTAGTGAGAGTCGATTGTATGGCGAGGTATGATTTAAATCACGAATCTTAATTAAGTAGATAGTAAGATGAATAAACAATGTTTCTCACGCGCGATGATTATAAGACACCTAGAGTGGATGTCTGGACTACTCTACCTGTTTCTACTACTTACTGTTAGTATGATTTATGTCATTAGTAACTTCATCAAATATTTCTTATTCTATATATGAACAAACATATTTTCATATCAATTAAACACGAATTAACAAGTTACAGATGGCGCCCAACAGTGTGAAGAAGCACAAAGTAGTTAAATATGTATATATATATTATACACTCGACGTGGATATATTATGACCGAATGTTTTGAAATCGTGCCATCTTATTGGTTAATTTCTGTGAATCGGAGAATCTCATTGGAGCATTTTGAAAACGTTCGATCAGAATATATCCATGTCGAGTGTACATGTTAATGAAAATTATTAAAAATTCTCATTATTTCTCATAAAATGAATTAATATAGCACTGAAAATTAAGAAACAAAAATTTTACACAAATTATACGTCAGTTATACGTTTACATTCGTTTGATTATTGAACAAAACATTTTAAATGCAATCTAATTGAGAGATGTCAGTAGATGTCAATAGATGGTGTCAGTAGTTGAGACAAAAAATGTCGATTTTCTTGAAGATGTCAATATTCATCTATGCTCAGCCGCATAAAGATTTCAATTAGCTACACTGAGAGTAAGGATTACTTGTGACAAATGAATCGTATACTTGCTGAATCGAATTCTCACGTACTTGCCGCAAATATTAAATTCTTAATAGTTAAGAACTCGAACTTGAGAAAAGTCTATACGAGTAAGATAAACATGCCGAGTACGAAAGATTATTTAACGATTTTGTAGCATATAATGATGCTGTTCAAGCATTAAAATATAAAAAGATCCTATACATAGACATAATCGTGGCAGGCAAAAACATATGTAACATGTAACGGTCATATAAACATCTTAGAAATATGAAAAATTCAGTTAACCTTAAAGTCAGGAGGTCAGCCGTTAGCAAGCGACTCAAGTACTTAGTTCTTAACTATTAAGACGATGCGTTTAACTGTTAAGAAATATTCATTTGACCGTATTCAAATCCACAAAACTTAACAATTAAGAAATATTCTTTGCCGCAAAGAATCCTTTCTCTCAGTGTAAAAATAAATAAAATATGTGGTTGACAATTTTGAGATGTCAGTAGTTGGTACAACTACCTTATATAATTTTTACTACCTTATATAATTTTTTTCATTTCCGGAATCATGCTTGGATTTGGTTACTATTATTTTCTTGTTATGTTATATAAAACCATAGTCAGTTATTTATATATTTCGCCTTATCATTCTTTTTAAGAAACTCAAAAGCTTAGTATACTTTTGGTTGTTTGTATATTCTGCAATGTAATCTCATAAAATATAAGCGTTTACCTCGCGAGATAATCGTTTCTTATTAGAAGCCATCGACACAATTTCCGAATACCGAAAAAATCCGATATTCCGTCGAGCCGAATTACTTCACGCTCTACGCGCTTTCAATACCACACTCGAGCTTTCGGGTGATATAAGTGTCGTCCATTGTATTATATTGTGTTTCCAGCGAGGAAACACAGAAAAATACAACGCGCACCCGTATAGTTCAGGTCCACCGCGAATCTAGGAAAGAAGGGAAAGGAGAGTAAAAAAGGTGATGGAGAAAGGAAATTCGATCCTCCGCCCAGAAATGGTGGCTAGGAATAGTTTCGCGGGCTGCGCTAACAATGGGAACGCGATCGCCGAGATATATATACGTGTGTATAGGTATATGGAGTACGGATTTCGAGAAATGGAAGAATGGAAGAATCGGAATTCAATGGACGAACGCTCGCGTTTGGAGATTGCGGAGAAAGAGAGCGAGAGAGAAAATTAGAGGGGAGTGGATATGGGAATAGAAAAATAGAGGAGTTTTTATTTGCTTTGAAGCGATGAGCTCGTAGGGGTTTGTATGTCGGAATTCGGGAAACTGTCCTTTACGCTGGAGTGTATTTACTTTAACTTTAATTTAATAGAACGTTGGACCTATTTGACTCAATTTATGATTATATAAATAACTTGCAGAATAGCTGTTTATTAATTAATTTCTTTTGTAGAGCTCGGAATATGGTTACCATTTATGAAACGCTTTTTAAAGATATAGAAACGAGCCATTTTCACAATAACCAATAAAAAATGTTTATAAACCTAAAGATCTAAAAATCGTTATCTAAAATCTAATTACAAGATGGTTCTTTTTCTCCCAGGGTTGTAAAACCAAAAGTTACACGCATTACACCCACATGCAATTAATAACTGTTCCTCGGTAAAATTTCCTATAGATTCTTGTGACAGAATAATTTGGTCGAATAATTTGCATGCGTTATTATGGTAAGTTAAGTTTTATTTGAAAACAAAGTACAAACTGCATTACAAAATTATTAGCCTTAATAAGTTATTATACTTTCTTAAGTAACATTAAAATAGATAGAAAAAAGTACTATTATTTTGGAGCCTCCGAACATTCTGCCTTTTCATAAATGAAAGATCCACAATAAGATTCTTTCAAATTAACTTGAATAATAAAACAAAGTCAAACATTTCTAAAGTCTTTCTGTAATTTCATATTAATTACAATGATTGAACCATCACCTCATTCATTAGAATAATATCTACACTATCGATTGAACAGTCATCACTAGCTTTACAAAGCAAACGTTAACCGATCAACCCAATTTAAATAAAAGTCACTCTACAGTGTATAACCGCTGCATACGCAATCACCCAACGACTCGTAACAAAGGAAGAAAAAAAGCGTAACGCGAAGGCTCGTCTGCTTATAGATCGCGGCGCGAATTTACGGTGTCCCCGCCCACACGTACAGCAACGCCTGAAATCACGACTTGCGAGTGGCGTAACGCGCGTGTATTTCTAGGACATATTCATAGGCTTGCATATTTGATTGCCGCTGAATGCGCAGTGCCACGTCAACTCGAGCGGTCGCAACCCAATTTACAGAAACTCGCGTCGCTCGCAAGCTTCGACGGTGTATTGAGTTTAATGTGGTCGATTGAATGGCGATGTCATCATCGGTAGGTTCGTGTAGAGCTTAGGTACGCGGTGGACGGGTCAGTTTTGTGTGCTTATGGTGACGAGGAGTGTGGATTTTGCGTAATGAGTTCGATATTATATGGGTATTGAATCTCTTTTTCTTGGGAGTTGATTGATTTGATGATTGGTCGAAATTATGATTTAGTTATATTCGTGGATTACTGATAGAAAACTGACTTTTTATGAGGTAAAATGAAACGGTTTGTAATTTAATAATCAGCCATTTTTTATACCTTTTTCGTAAAAGTGGATTTTTTCTAGCTTAAGAGAGGTGTATAATTCGAAACGACAAAAATCATTCCACAATATGCCAAATTATATATATAGAATGGTACCTTAGACAATAAAATTTATATTAAGGATGAAAATCATTTTTAGTATTCCATCCTAGTATATAACTTCAAAAATGCAAAACCTTTAAATTGCATCATTTGAAAAGTTTTTTCCTGCATTACTCGATTTTGAAGATACTTATAACGTCGTAAAGTGTATGCAGTATATTAACTTGCACGGCAAAAATATTTTTGTATATAAATCAAGAAAATTCGAAGTAAAAAAATTGATTTACTGTTAATTCAGCGGTAAAAACAGTAATCGAATAATTTTGGCATTTGTAATTTTATTGCATTCAAAAATTGAATATACACTTTCAATTCTGTATGAAAAAACGATAGAATAAAACCATTGAAGACATTTATGTGCAAATGTAAACTTAATATTAGGTATAGGTGAACTCGTTCTTAAGGTGTATCAACTACTAACACTAATGATCATAATTAGAGAGTATACAACATTCGTTAGCAAATTTATAAACATCAAAGTGATAAATGTATTTAGGACACTATTGATGACTAGATAACGAATAATAGATACTTCATTATAACTATCAAATGTTGGAAATTCAATAATTTTATAGAATTGAGTATCAGTATTTGACACCTACGGCATAATCAAACTACCAGTAAAAGCAGTATTTATTTTTCATTTTATATAAATTAATTTATAAATAGCATTTCGCCATAATTACGAGCATTGAACATTACAGAGAATAACAGAATTTGCACAAATAATACATGCTTCAGTCAAAAAACAAATTTGAGACTACTAAAAGAAAACAGTAGTAATGTCACTTACCCTACTCAATAATCAAAATGAAAAACATCATCCAATTTACTCTGGTCTTTCAGCACGATGCATTTCACCGTCTTATACTTATACAGAAATTATCGATTCCTGCTCGCTGGACTTTTCCTTATACGCCACTGAAGTAACTTGCGTGCGGCGAGCTGCTTTTTTTTTATATGCACACACATTTCGTGTATGTGTGCACGCGCGGGCACAAGTCGCGATCGATCTTCCACGCTAATGTGGCTAGTTTATATATATTAGTGCGTGCACGAGGGGGAAGAGACGAAGCGTTTATTCTTGCGCGAAAGTGCATGTGTGCGGAGGGTACGAGTATAGCTTGCAGACGAGCATTAGAATGGAAGTTTACGGGGGGGAAGCGGCATGCATTTTTAATGTTACTGCGAGTCGCCAGTGCGGGTATTTATTAAAATGTAGTGGTAAGATAATGGATGCGATGGAATGCGTACTGTTGGAAAAAGTGTGCGTGCTTCGTTAATTCAACTTTCATGAGGTTATTACTTCATTTCTTAATATATTTATTACGCTGTGATAGAGGAAGAATGTATTTAATCAACTGTTGCAAAGTGTTGCAGCTATTTTTCGAATAGGCAAATCATATAGCAGAAAATAAATTGCTTGATAAATATTTTTAATTTAACAACTTTTTACGATTTTTTTAAACATTGCAACGTATGAAGAAGTATAATAATCTATGTTTTCCATTTTTCAATTAAATGGTGTGTCTACAGATTATTTATTTTATTCCCGACTCAACCGTAATTACCACTTTATTGACCTTAAAAGCGGGACGAAAGTAACATATGATTCGCAAATCTAGTTTTTTCAACAATTTTCTTTGCAAATGCATTTTTTTTTTAATTATTTTTCTCTATAAATTAATAAATTCTAGTTCTTATCGGAAGTCCCTCTTTTTAAGTCAAAGAAATGGCTTTCTTGGGTAGTTTCTAAGCATTTTTATTTCAAATATCATTTTTCTAACTATTTTGACTATAAAAGGTATATTGCAAAATAAAGCAACACTATCAATCAGTCGGTTACTTATTAGCTTGAAATCACCCACCTAATGTAACTACTAAGTGACCAATTATTTTATAATAAAAATATTATTAACATATCTTCTTTATTTCACTCAATGTTTCAAATGTTTCGATCAATAAAAAATGTGTTTCTGCAAAACGAAAAGCATTTTGAACAAAAGCTGTCCATAACAAATCCCGCCAATGATCTACTAATAGAACAATAATCATTTACAATAAAAGTACGAAAACAGCCCCAAAATTCATCAAAAACCCCCTACAAAATACCTAACCATCACGCACCCATTATCCCCATCAATCCACCAAACAACTATCGAATATCCGAAAACAAAAAAAAAGAGAAAACAATAGCCACGCTTCCACAATCGAAACCCCCCAAAAAACTCGCTACTCTCTCTCCTACAACGTATAACCTCGCGCGGCGTATTGAAGAAAAGCGCGCGTGTGCCCTCTGTCACTGCATCCTCGTTAATTCGAGGGGTCCACACAAATCAATCGATCGCTCTCCATGCCCCTATACCTATCACGCGACCCAAAAATCCACTCCTCTCACTCGTGTATATCGCATTTACGCGAAACGCGCAAACGTATATAACCTCCATCGGCGCAGCCGCAGCCAGCTGTACGGCTGCAGCAATCCAAACACGCGCGCATTCGAAATATGTCCCTCTCTCTCTCTCGACATCTGTACATCTGTTGGCCCTGTAACGGAACACCGCTTAATAGCATTAGAAATATATACGCATTCGTACACGCGTATACGCACACAGAGATACAGATAGAATGCGATCGCGTAGAGTGGTTGTGTGCAGTTGCGTATATACATGGTATATATAGACGTAGCGCGGCCCGAGACACTCGATCGACCAAATCGCGTTTTGTTGTGTGTTTGGCCGGCGAGGGTAGCACAGGATTATAGCTTAACCCCGCTACTGATTCTGTATGTGTGTGTAGACTAAACGATGCCCGCGCTCGTGGACGATTGTCGACCCTCCGGGATGCCTTCGAGCTTTTCTTTCTCTACGTGTGTATCATGGCTGTATGCGCTCTTGTTTGTGTCTATACGTGCATGTTTGGATATCTAGGTTTCTTGGGTCACAACGATGATTGCGTCCCTCAGGCTTTTTTCTTTCTCTTTCTCTCGAGTGTTGCGTGCGCGACGCTGTGGGTGCTTTGTTTATTTACGTAATTTCACTTGATTTTATTCTATTAAGCTCTAGTTCTGATGTGGTGCCGTTGCTGATGTTGCTGATGGATCGTTCGACCCTAAGGCGCTGGTTTTGGGGATGTTTACTTATGTATATGAAGAAATGATCCGCTGGGGTGCGACCGATGAAGGCCAATCAAGTGTTCTTACAAGATTTAGGGGATGTAAATGCCAGAAAAGTGTGTAATAATTATTAAAACGTAATTTTAGAAATGTTAAAGTATTATTTCACATTATCATCATAAAATGGGAAAAAATGTTTTTGCATCAGAGTTGTGCAAAAGCTAATGTTTGTAAATAATTACTTATTTAAACAAAGATTTTTTCCTTTAATAATCGTTTATGTAAAATAGTTCCCTGTAAACATAATTTCATAAAATGATTTTACTGGTAGCTTTTGAATCTATATAAACCCTTAGAACAAATTTTTATTAACGGCATTTGAGTTATCGATTATGATTGAGTTATGGGAATTAAAAAATCTAGCATGGTGCATCAAATATATTTGACACTTTCCAAAACACAAAAAGAATTTCAGATTCAGTACGACATATTTGGCCAGCCATTTTGAATTTTTGAAATTGGACTTCAAATTCGTAATCAGCGATTCAGAAATCTTTTAAAAGAGAAATGTGACACGATGGAATTAAGGTAATAATTATAATCATATATTTACTTTGTAATAGGACTATCAATGTTCACCACATTTTTTCTCATTTATATACTCCAGAGCGATTTGGTATCAAGCTCTCAAGACTCCAGTAGAGTCGTGGTAAATTTTCCTCATTAAAAAAAGCACTTATGTGCATCCTAAGTCTCAAGGGTTATACAGACCAAAGATTCCAATAACTTTAAAATTCGGAGTGATAATCTAAAATTGATTTCAAGCCCCAACCTCAAGTAAACACAACCCTACAAGACAAATCTGAAAAGCACATCTCCATGGAGATGCATAATTGTCACGAAAACATCATTACTTAAGACAACATCGCATATATCCAAGCACCCTCGCCGTGCTAATCGTCGTCATCGTCATCACCCTCCGACTCTCCCAACGAAACACTCCGTAATTATCATTTCTCCCATCGATCCCCGTAACGAACAAAAACGTTCTCGCATCCACCTGGGAGCCAGCCTGCCAGCTAGTTAGCTAGCGCTAATTGCAGCCGATGCACAAACAATATAACGTGCGGGAGAACGTCGCGTCGCCCACTATAAATATATCGCGGAGAACCTCCCTCTCCCCCCTACCTGCCAGTGCCATCGCCGCCGGCATTACTCATTTTAATTATGAACTATGGCGCCGATGTCGCGCTGTCGTCGTCGTGTACGCGAGCGGAAGCCGTCGAGGGTGAAATTATTGTGCAATTTCCACCCGCGAGACGCGATGCGACAGTCCCGCAGGTTGCTGGCTCGTGATGAGTGACGAAGAGGGGGAGGGAGGTTGTCGCGGATGTGTGTGGGTGGAGGCAAGTCTTTTCCACTTCGCTGACGAGGAAAATGCTTGTAATGTAATATTGTTAGGAGGAGAGTGAGAGGAAAAAGACTGGTGTAGTTTTTATGTAGTTGTAGAGAACAATGCACATGGATTTTTAGGATAAAAATTGCAGCGAGACTTGAATAACCTATACGTAGTTGTTTGGATTACGAAAAAACATGAATAATAAAAAATCTGAGCAAATCTTATACCATGGAAATGGGTGAAAAATGTCTGCAAAGATACTATTTTTTGGTATTTTCTACTGTAATCTTCCATGTTTAGTATACCATTTTCATACTAACCGGCACTTTTCACTACTTTCCCTTGGGTTCAGAGGACCAATTTTTTTCAAATATGTAGGTTAGGTTTGATTAGTCTTTTTTACTTATTCCTTAACTGGTACATATGGTTAGTACAATCAACCAAGCATTTATTACAGAATGTTTAAGGTTGATCTAAAGGTATTACCAGGAAAAAATGTTTTATTATATATTGTTTTGTGCTTAGTACGAGTACTCCAGAGTGGAAAGTGTTTACATAAGGTGAATGTCCCTATTTCTAATCACTCACTATCCATTTTTAACCAACTTCTAAAATTAGGAGGTTCTATATTTGACGCCTATGTATTTGAGCAATTACGTGAGTATTTTGCTTCCAGGACAATAAATTTATTATTCATTTAATAATCTATAAAATACTAAATGATTATAAATGGGTATATGAGCATAAAGTAATGACATTTACCTAATTATGTACTCAATGATTAAAGAAAATATTAATTCAAAATTGGAGTAAATTTTGTCTTTTTCTAAAGTAAAACGTTATAACATAAATCAACTCTCACCCGAGATAAAGAATAAGAAAATACAATAAAAACTTTTGGTTGACAATCGGTTAATGATTTCAAAACAATCGTTTTAATTACTTTTATTAATGCTTCTATTGTTTATCTTTAATAATTATGAATTAGCATTTATTCATGTACAATATTATCTTTAAAAACGTAGATAAACTTAAATACTTAAATACTAATCTCCAAATGCAAAACTATTACTTTTCATAGAAATAGAAATATATTTGATTTAATAATACAATTTTTGTAACACAAGCACGATTTTTGCGTTTTTCTGTACCTATTAAGCGGGCCTAAAGGACCATTTTTTAGACCGGCGGGCGCTATACGCATAAGCGGGGGTAAAAGTAAATAAGTGGGCGCAAAAGTAATAAATTTTTCGGAATATCGCTATTATATATATATATATATATATATATATATATATATATATATATATATATATATATATATATATATATATATATATATATATATATATATATATATATATATATATATATATATATATATACCTATATATACATATATATATATATATATATACTTATATATACCTATATATACCTTTATATACCTATATATACCTTTATATACCTATATATACCTATATATACCTATATATATATATATATATATATATATATATATATATATATATATATATATATATATATATATATATATAAGATAAAAAAATACCAAATCACTCTTTTTTCTATCTTGTAACAAAATGAAAATAATTAATGAGTTTTAAAACAACTCTTCTAAGTGTATGCCTGCCGCAACAGAAAAAAGTTGCTTTAGCCCCGCTTTATTTGCCAGAAAGATGCAAAAATCAATATATGCGTTACAAGAAATATGGTGTGCACCAAGGGCTATGTGGCCTTTCTTAGATCGAGTGTGGAGATTGCAGTACTCGTCTTCGGCTCGCAAACGCACTCGCCTTCGGTTCGTGCTAGCTCGCCTTCGACTCGTACTGCAATCTCCACACTCGATCTAAGAAAGGCCACATTGCGCCCTAGGTTCACAAGAGTCTTTTCAACATAAGCTTATTCGTTACTTATCATTTCAATTGGGGAATCCAATGAGATTTAATGATCATAATTCTTTACCTTATTTTTCCGCACTTGGGTTATGTTCAATTACGTCATTACATAAGTATAAGGATTTATACCTTGTATAAAATAGTTTAAGTAATCAAATAAGATGTCCTGAACTCTCTAATTTATTTACGCATCGTGCAATATCTTACGAGCTGAGAAACCCTCGTAATTTGAGTGAATAAACTTTTCAAGCCACCTACTGTTCTTGTTCAGTTGTTAACCACTTAAGGAGATAATGGAATTGTTTTCCTAGTTTTATTAGAGATTGTTAAAGAATTTCTAGCTTTAAAGCGGCTTTAAAATCCTATTTGTTGCATTATGTTTAACTCAAATTTACAACTTTTATGTTACTTTACAAATATCCAATGTATTGTATATTGTAAATATTATGCTTCTATATGTTGTTCAAATTAATTTAATTATGTTTTAATATGTTTGTCAATAAATTGTATAATGCGCTACTATCTTAAGGTGATGCTAAACCCCGTATCACTGTCAAATACGGGGAACCACTTATTGCATTCAATTTTCAATTTTAAAAAATATCTCTCTGGAAAGTTGTTGTTTTTGATTAGGACAATAACGTATCATAGAGATATTTGCTAAAAATTGAAAATTAAATGAGAAAAGTGGTTTCTCGTATTTGTCGATGACAGGTGGTTTTAGCATCACCTTAATGTTAATATTGTAATGACTTTGTATACAATGCATTCTTGTCCATTGAGCTAAATAAATAAATAAATAAAAAAAAAAGAAAATTAGAAAAATATTACATTCGGAAATGCATATTTTTAGTCTGAAAACAATAATTCTGGTAGTGTAGGTTTAATACGGATCTGAATAATGAACTTCTATTAAGAGAGAAGAAAATAAGTATAGGGTGTTCATGAATAAAGTAAGTACTCAGAAAGATGTTCAACGCAAAACTAAATAAGCACTGCGAGGAATATAGAAAACTGCATAATTATGAAATAGAAGAACTGTATAAATCATGAAATATTAACAGAATAATTAAAATATGCAGGCTCAGATGGACGGAAGATTCAGCTAGAATAGTAAACAAAATGTTCTCATGAGCAAGCAAGAAAATAAAATAAATTAACCGTAAAAATAGGATAATAGGGCACTATGATGTAAAATCATTAACAATCTAAAATCATTTTTTTCGCACAGCTCAATTGGGTAATTTAATCATTAAATAAAGAATGATACAGGTATAACCATAAAAAAGGACGAGGGAAGTAAAAAACAGAAAATTGCCAACTAGACGAGAGGCCACATAAATTCCAGATAAAACGAGATGGAGAAAAGTTATATTGTACACATACACCGAGAAAGTGCAGCGGCTGAAAAAGAAATGAAGAGGGGCTGAAACGACCATCGCGGCTAAAGTTTTCCCCGGCCACTCGCGCGCATAACTGACAAACGCTAAACTGGTATACACGCGAGAGCGCGGCTAGCTTATGCATTAGTGATGAACTTAAAAATAAGCCGAGGTGAGTGTATATAACTTCGTCCTGCACTCTTCAACGAGACATCGCGTCCGCGTGAACGCGAGGGAAAGCGCGCTTTATTTTTAATTTTTTCTCGTTAACGATTCCCGCGTTTAGTATAGTTTCGCTCCAAGTTCGCGAGTCATTAATGACTTTTGCATCGTCAACCCTTTTTTTTTTCCTGTTGTTTTGTTTCTTGTAAACGCTCGGCTGAAATTGTGCGCGCAGCGTGCGTGCGTACGAAAAGTTTGCGGTTACCCGGCTGCGCACGGACACGAGAGGAACGAATTGCGAGGTGTAATTTTGCGCAAGTTGCACTGCTTAAATTATTGTTGCGCCATGCGCTTGCGGTCTGCGTTACTTTTATTATTATTGCCGTAACGATGCGAGTCATTATACGCGCGATATGTGGTTAAAATTTTAAACATGGCTAAGCACTGCTCGTTTGCAGACTTCGAATTTGGGGGTTGAATCAGAGGTTTAAAAAGTATATTTAATGTATTTCTTTTTTTTGATACTTATTACTTTTTAAATACGCAGAGCCTTGTTCCTGTGAAAATAATAAATGTACAAATGATTGTATTATATCTAATTACATTTTTACAAATGAAATTAAACGAAATTTAAGTAAAAAATAATTGATCAGACTGCTATTCTTTCATCATTTTATAATATACTATAGATAATTAACGGATTGTCATAGGTAAATGATTTTTTTTCTAGTATACTCTTCTTCTTATTATTATTATAGTAACCAGCCATTAATGCCTAGCAGTGATAGTTATCCTAATCTCTAAATCTGAATAAATAAAAATCACTTAGTTAATTAATTATTATTTTCTTACTTATATTCTTCTTCATTATAAGTAATTAATTAAAAATAATTTCATAACTGTAATTGAAAAATAGAATAAGATTGTGATTGGTTGTTGGAATAATGGCGACTAAATCGACGATAATGCTTCGATGAACTGAAGGAAGATGCACTGTAAAATAATTAACTACTAGGGACCGATCGACTACTCGTGCGATAAAGTTATGATATTAGTGTGGTGTTTGATTATCACAATTGGGTACTTGCATGAATATTTTTTTCTCATGGCTATGCACGATTTGGATAAAGAACCTAAGCTGACGCTTGATTTACTTCGAAGTTTCAAAAAAGAAATTAAATTGAGAAAAGTTATAGCCTAAATAAGTTCCTTTGAGTGACGCCACATTCATACAACATCAAACGATACCGCTATATGAATGTGACGTCATCAGTATGTTTGAAGTACTATAACTTCACTAATAATGGGGTAAACTGTAAAAATTCGAAATGTTCACAGAGGAAGTAGCATATGATCTATCAAATGAAGCCTTAAAAGAAATTGATGCAAGGACCCAATTATATTGCATTCCTGGTGTTGAAATTTTTTTTAAAACACATGCTGAAGATACAAAATATATTAGTTTAAAGTAGTTTTCAAAAAATCTGAATAAAATGAATAATTTCTTTTAGAAATGTTTTATTTGCACTTTAGCGTATTATATTTATCCTACTTTTAAAAATATAAATAACGTGTTATTTTTATAAGTATTATAAGTGTAAAAGAATTTTTTAATTTAAAAAATATTTTACTTATTACCATCAAATTCATTTTATTTTATTCCGTACGCAACTGTAAGAACCAGAGATGGGCAAGTATTTGACATCAACATGTTTTCGAATACTTTTTTTAATATTGCATTAAAACCTTAAAAACAAGGAAAACGCGAGATTTCACAGGTCTTACATGACAAATAAGTGCAATATGAGCCGATTAGAAAAGAATTCGAAAAAAGTATTCGTCGAATACTTTTTTTCGAATACTCAGTAGTACTAAAAATAATAATAAAAAATAACCCTTATATCTCAAAAACAAACAAGTAGACCCATTCGATTATGCAGAGCAATCACAGAAATAAAAACAAATACGAACCAATAGTCATAAATCGTTAGATAATGAAACATAAAAAAGTATTCGAAAAAAGCATTTGTCGAATACCTTTTTGAATACTGAGTATTTGACAAAAATATTCGACGAATACTTTTTTCGAATACTTTTCTAACTGGTCCATATTGCACTTCGTATTTTTATATTCTATATTCTTATCCATGTAAGACCTGTGGAAACATGAATTTTCCTTGTTTTGAAGGTTTCATTGCAAAATGAATAAAAGTATTGGAAAACATGAGGTCGAATACTTGCCCATCTCTGGTAAGAAACTGATAAGTGAAAAACACGACTACTGACAATCATACATAATTAATATCAATTAAATCATTAGAGACAATAATAAAGACAAAAACTGGAAGGAAAAATGCAGAAAACCTTCGAGCACTCTCCTATATACAGCACCTCGGAGAGACAACAACTCGTCGCACGCACGCTCCTTTAAAACTCCATAAACACACTCGCGAACTTTGCGCAAAATCAATAATGCATTACCGCGCTATTAAGCTCGCGCGCCGTGCGCACAAAAGAGGCGGAAAAAGACCGTGAAAAAGTCTCGACCCAGAGCAACGAGGAAAAAAAGGAAAGTTCAAAAACACAAGCCCGTCATCGTTTCGGTAAGTACGTATATACGTATCGACGATTCTCACACACACACGTGCAAACCACCTCCATGGTGCATAATACATGCACGAGACGACGACAACGAAGCAAAAGAAGAATTCGACGACAAAGAAGAAGCAATGAGCACGTCGGCGCTCGATATACGTACCCCCTTTAAAATCGCATCCTCCTCGGGTTTTCCATTTCCGCCCCCGTCTCAGGCGGCAGCGCGCAGGTTAATTAATAGATCGGCGCGCTGAAGAAAAAAAAAAGAGCGAGCGGCTCCGGGGTCCAATGGAGAGCGAGAGATCCCTCTCGATTTCCGTGGGGCTCGCCCTCTCTCTCTCTCTCTCTCGAGATTCGATCGAGGGGAGGGAGCGCACGCAGCTCGCTATTGTGAGGCGAGTTGTTTTGTCCCGTCAGTCCTCGCGGCGAGAGCGCGGAGAATGCAATGCGATATCTATGGGGTTCTTTGGGGACCCGAGGCTGCGCGCGGCACTCGAGTCGTCGCCATCTTCTTTCTTTTTATAGTTTGTGGGTGTGCGGTGGGTAGGAGGTTTTGGATGCGATCGGTTTTGGATTGGGGAGGATATGGAGGTTTGTGGGTTTGGGATTATTTGCGATATTGACTGTGTAATGGGTGAAGTCATTGATTATGAGGCTTAAACGCGGCTATCCCTGGCAAAGTAATTTTCAGTTTATCACCCTTTCATTACTGTAGTAGCCGTATGGCAAATTTATTTTATTTTGAATGATTGTTTTTATAATAGATTATTTGCACACGAAATCCCATTTTTATAAAATAATTTAGGAATGAAAGTCTTAAATTTTAAACCATGAAGTTCAAGCACAATTACCCCTGGGATAATAATGTAATTTTTCACTTCAATTTGCATTAAATATTCGAACAAATTATATCATACATCAATTTTGTATTAATCATAATATAATAAACTATAAATCTAACTGCAGGGCAATTAATTCACATTTAAACATTTAAATCGGAAATCATAAATCCCTAGGTCATTATGCCAAACTATTTCAGGGAATACAACTTTTTACCACTATTCATGATAAAATTCACCTTTATCTTCCAACATTAAACGTTTGGGATGTAAAAACATAAACGGGAAACAAAATAAAATTTGACTAATTTTTGTAGACTATGAAATGTATTATTTAGATAACAATACACTACGCCTAAACGGAAGATAAGTTCAAAATTTATAATTAGAAAAACTGAATTTAATTGTTTGAGGATTCGAGAATCGTGGGTTAATTTAGCAAATCCACGTTACAAAAATTTTTGTTTCAGTTAAAGTAGATTAGAGACGAGTCCAGTCGGACATATTTAGACGATCAATATATAAGGTCAAATATATAACTTCTTATAACTTATAACGGGATTTTCCGTTACCAGCACAAACTTTTAATGAATCATGATTTTTAAAGTGAATTTGATTTTTTTATGATCATTAAAATATATGGTTAATTTGAATGAATAAAGTTAATAATTATCTACTGTAAACCTTCCAAAATGTTCGATTTTCCAATTCATTTATCTTGCATATTTGGTCAATATCTCAATGTGAAATTAGATTTTACTTCTAGCTGATCAAAAACTGAGTTTGTGTCAATACCGAAATTAATATTCATCACACTTTTGCCGCGAAGTTCATCAAATCTTACGCAATGTCTCTACACATCATCTTCCCACATACAAAACCCCAATAAAAAATAAAAAAAATCCTCAAATTTTGGAAAAAAATATCCTCCACCCCACAAAGTTCCATCCCATATCCCAACTCCCGTCAGTCCTCCGCCTCCAGCCCAAAAGAAACCCCTCCACAAAAAAACGAGCTTTCGCGAGAAAAGTCGATCGGCCCTGGCTCCCCCTCCCCCGAATAAAGCGATTTGTTTGCCATGCCACGCCACGCTGTTATATACCCAGCGCTCGCTCGCCCGGCCGCGCGCGATCATCTCCGCTCGCGTCGCGCCACGGACAAAAAGGGAGCCGCGCGCTCTCGCTCTCTTCGCGTTCCGCTCGATATATCGGCTTCTCCGTATACCCACACGCACACAGAGGGAATATCTATCTCCTCTCTCTCTCTCTCGCTCAAGGAGGAAAGGAAAGGAAAGGAAAGCCGCCGGCGAAAGGAGCAGAAGCGCGCGCGCGGAGTGGCGCCACCGAGGCGCCGGGCGGACTTCTCTCCTTTTTTTGCTCTCAGCTCAGCTTCAGCTCGCTGCCCTGTGTGTGTGTGTGTGTGTGTGTTTGTTCCGGGCGTCGGTGCGAGGCAGCGCCAGCGCAAGCCACTTGACTCGAGCTTGGAGCTTTTCCGCGGAGCTCATCCTCTTTCTTTTTTTTTTTTTCTCTTCTTCTTTCTTCGTCGCTAATCTTCGTGCTCTCTTGGCTGGCGCGCTCGCTTTCTTTTATTGTGTTATACGAGTTACGACGCGGAGAGAGGTGTACTGCTGCCGTGTGTCGCGCGCTTCTTTCGCTTTTGTTAATCTTCTTATCGGCGTCGGAGAGCGAGCAATTAGGTTAGCTTTGCATTAAGGGCTTTTTAGCTGGCTTCGCGCGCGAGCGCTCGTCTCGGGAAAATTGGAGCGAGGGATTTTCGCGACTTTGTCGCGCGCGCGGCTTGGAGAGCTGTGCTTTTCGCGCTTTGGGGTTGAGAGATTTTCACGTTGAGGAATTCGCGGTTTTTCAGTTCTGAATATTGGTTTTATGTCACTGAAAGTAAATCTGTTCGATTAATTTTAAAAATTAATTTTAATAATGAAAAAATAAACAAATAAATAAATGGTTTTTTTAAGAAAATCAAAAAGTATCTTACTAAAAAGGTATTAGATTTTCTTGTGCAAAATCCGTAAAACTGATTTGTTTCCTACTAAGAAAATAACTATGAATTTTTATGTAATGTATAGTGATAACGAAAGTATTATTAACTATATTTTTTAACCAAACATGAAAATTTAAAAATTAAATATTAAAGATGATATCGGAAGTTAAATTTACTTTGAAATATTTTAGCTTTAACATTATGTTGGTGTCTCTACAAAAGGCAATTGTTTTTACTAAAAGTATTTACTAAAATTACATTGACATAGTAGACTTAATTTTAAAAAACTGATAAATTCAAAACACATTGTATTTTAATTGTTAGAGTCTGTTAAGTCAACTATATTGCTCATGGCTTTTGATTAGTATTTGTTAAAATTTAATTTAATTATGTGTAAATGAATGAATAAATGGATGAATCAATAGATAAATATATAAATTATAATAAAAATCATTATCTTTTTTATCTATTCTTTTCGATTCTTGATATATCCTCAAGAAAATATGAAGAAGAGATGAAAACATTTGTGCTCTATTGTTATGTTTCGGTGTCATCATATACGTGTGCTAATTCGATAGTTCGCAAAACGTGTTATTGAAACTTGTTATGTTACGGATGCAGATCAATAAACGAAGACGCTGCGAAATTATTCATGCGCGTCGTGCAAGAAACTGATCCACTTGGTGCACTGCACTTTAAGCATGGATATGTCGCAAATGCAACTAGTATATCGATTCAATATATGCGTCTTCATTTACTATGTAATCTGTTCAAAGAAATGCATTGGAAATGCGAACACGAATGTTCTAGGAAAGTTTGGGGGTTTGAATTGTAGCAAAGTAAATTTAACTTACCAATTAGACGTTTCAAATAAAATTGATGAGGCATGTCGTTATAAGTTAGTAACTGTTTCATAAAATTTAGACGACACTAAATGTTTGAGAGGAATAACTCAACTTTCATTTTTTAAGTTTAAATGTAGAAATTGAATACTAAGAATTGAAAAGTTTTTCAAGTATAAGATATTAAGAGAATAAGGTCATTATGGCCTTCTAATATATAAACATTGCGGCGTTTCAATCACAGTCAGTTTTTATTTAACTCTTATGTAGTTTATAAATCTTTGATTAATTGGATCATTTAGATTCAAATTTAGACCACCTACACGAGATTTCGCTGTATGCGATATTCTGGGGCACTGGAACTCGTACAGTATATGTATTGTGACAATAGACGTTGAGAGCATGGTGACCCCGCTGTTAGCGCCTTCTAATTATAAGATAGGATCATGTTAACGCGCGAAAGCATTAAAACTCTGATTTCTGCATGTATGTAAAGAAACTACTATTGTCAGTGTGATATGAACGAAAGAAATACCATAAGGTACATAAAATTCTAGCTCTTTTTACGTATTTTAAGGTACATGTGCCCGTTTTCGCCGTAGAGTTTATTTTTTATGTAAAAATGGCAACTTTCGTTGATCGAGGTTGGTAAAGTGACCGTAGAAATGCATTACAAAGCAAAATTCCTAGGCCTACTAATCCCAAAATATCGACACCAAGGCGTACGGTACGGCACCATGCAGTTAAATAGCACATAACGAAAGTCTCTGTTAGGCTAGTCTTGAGTTTCTGAAGCACTTGATATACGGTTTTACCGTAAGTACTGATATGTGGCGACCTTACCAACACTGTTGGTAAAGTAGTGGCCAATTTTTAACTACTTAGAATTTCTTTAATTAAATTCAGAGAGTACATTTTTTTACAATAAAACTCATGAGGTATTAGAGTTAAAGGTTCCAATGACATTTCGATGGACCAAAACCCGATATGCGGCGTTTGCCACGAAGAGTAGGACATTTGGAAATCTCCCACAAAGACTAGCACATTTCACGAGTTTGCCACGAAGACTAGCACTTTTCAGGATTTCGCCACAAAGACTAGCACATTTGAAAATTTTCCACGAAGACTAATACATTTGGCGATTTCTCTGCCGCCTGATTTTTTCAGGCTACTTTTATTTATTCGGGTAGCCTGATTTTCTCGGGTAAACGGATAATATTTTGAGTACCAAAATGGTCTAGTACCTGATCCGAACCCGATAAAAAAAGAATCAACCCGATTCACCGACAGTTTATCAATACAACTTAAATTTGCATATTCTATACGAAAAGTGTTAGTCTTCGTGGCAGAATTGCGAAATGTACTAGTCTTCGTGGGAGAAGGGCGAAATATGCAAGTCTTCGTGGCAGATTTCGAAATGTGCTACTCTTCGTGGCAGTTTGAAATGTGCCAGTCTTCGTTAAGGCCGTCGATATTTACTGAGAATCGAAAGTTTCTTAAGTCGGCCACATTACCTGCACCCCCCCCCCCCCTTATATCGTAGTTCTATGTTTAAAATTGAAAAAAAAATTATTCGGTGTATGGGAGTAGGAATGCTACGGTCTTCCACTGGCAATATTGCCAGAATTCCAAATTTAAATAACACATTGTTTATAGGGAAGAATAGTCCAACTTGGCGCATCCAAAGTGCATTAACACATAATGCTGTTAACATTCACGTAATGTTATGTTTAAAGTTTTAAGGGGTACTTTAATATTTTAGCTACAAATACTAAAAAGTTTTATTCAAGTCTGAATGTTTATATTCTAAAATCTCAAGTTTTAAGTCCCTTTTTTCTGCCATAGCGGAAAAAACGGAGCAGCACTATAAAATCGATATAAATTTGAATTGAAAATAGTACCGTACTTTTGTGGTGTTAAGTATTAATAAAATACTTTAATCCGTATGTTATTGAATAAATTTGTAAAAATATTTACGCAAATAATCTTGTAAAATCAAAAGTTACGTTATATCATGTCTTTCTTTTGTGAATAGAAATTGTATGCATACTTGGGCAAATTTTGTATGCATAACTTTGTTAGAAATCCACTTCTACGTATTTTTTTACTTGATTGATAAATAAATAATCATTTAAAACTTGTTTAATTATGCTGCGCCCATTGCCTACCAGCAGGTTATCTGTTATTATAATATTCTATAAAATATGGATAAACTATTTGTTAAAATCTAAGCTATAAATAAACAGTACATAACTCCAAGATATGCATAAATAATTTTTTACTTCATGCAAGGAAGCAAACATTTAATTATAAGTAGCTTCATCAATCGTAAATTTTATAAGCAAAATACCGTAAAAATACTTTCACCAGTTTTAGAGCAGAGTATTTATATAATACGATACAATAACTTTTCAGTATACATTAAGTGTATTTAAGAATTAAATAAAGCTACTATAACTTGCTTAAAATCAATCAAAGTACCTAAAATAGAAATGCGCCACATTTTACCGTTTCCCCCTACATTAAAAAAATTCGTCTAAATGTTGGCTTTAGATTATAAATATTTATTGTTCATAGTAATATTAAGAAACGTAGTTTAAAAGCGCTTCCACGTTTTTCTATTAAACACGCCTTGGGAGACGTTCACAATGAAAACAAATTCATTATGTCGTCATTTCGAGGTGACTTTGAATCACATATAGATCTTACTACTGTCCTCATCTATAGACCAATGTTGATTATATCAGTTACCAACCGTTTAATGACATATTTGATGCAATAAAAAGGTTACAACTTTAAAAATTATAAAAACCAATTAGAAGTGTGACGGAAAGAAAATAGATTACTATACAAAAAATGTTCGTCTAGATATTAGTTTTTAAGACTATACTTAATCAAAAATCAACGGTAGTTGAATTTTCCGTCTGAAAGCAAATCAAAGCCCCTATACGGCCTCAAATTTATTTTTGCACAAATTGCGAAAAAAACTAATATCTCGATAATTTATGAAAATCACCAAATACGGGCAGTGATCTCCCTCAAATGACAAATCCTGCGAGTTTCTCAGCAAAAACCTTTGCCGCTCACACGAACACACTCGCAATCAAACATTCAGTCACCGTCGCGTGACGGTGTCCCAAGCCTCGCACACACACACACACGCACACAAACACATCATTGCTCACACTACATGTATACCCGCAGCAGACCGCGGGCAATTCTCAAAAGGGTTGCTTCTTACCCACAGAGAGTTCCGAAAATAAAGGCCGAAAAAAGCGTACACACACACACATACACACTGCCGCGCAAAGAGACGCCGCGGCAGGAAGAAAGAAACGAAGGAGTTGAGAAGCGCGCTGGCATTTATACACTCTCCCTCTCTCTTTCTCCTAGATCTATACCGCGGAGTCTTTGTACCACTCGTAACAGCCTAATTATTACCCGATCGAAGAGCATATACGCATACAGCTAGGCGTTGTTGCGCGAGCTCGTATTACTTGCCGCTCGATTTCAATATCATCGGCCCTCGCTTGTCGTCGTCGTCTTCTTCTTCTTCTTCCTTTGCCGCGCGCGCGCGCGGCCAGCAAAAGGGAGCCGACGCCGCGGTGCTCTTTTGCGCGTAGACGAGCGTTTCCGCGCGTCAAGTCGTCGTCGCTGCCGGCAGTGCATGAGAGAACGGAAGAACGAGGAACGTACATGTCGCCGTCGCAGCGTGTGTATATACATGTGCGCATGTGTGTGTATATATGGGTAATAATGCGGCACGCAGGCGGCTTCTTTTTTCTCAAAGGGGAGAGAGAGGACATTTGCGAGGGCGGAGGGCAGCCACTCGAGGTAACGGGGTCGTGTGCGCGAGCGCAAGCGACACGCTGTGGTGTGTGTGGGTGTTTTTTGAGGTTGAGATGTGGAAACACGATGGAACGGACAATATCGGCGGGAGGAGAGGTCGGTTTTTTTGGGTTTGTTTTTGAACGATGGGAAGTAGAGTGTGAGTGTGCTTCGGCTGAGTGGTTGATTTTGAGAAGTAACGTAGTTTAGTTCGCTGAGCAAAACGTTCAGTTACTCGTTCAGCGTTCATTTTTTTTATTATTTGGGGTACTCTTACATGATAAAATGGATATAATTGTAGGGCAGAGCGGACAGTTTTATTGTGGGATGAGTGCACCAGTGAGTGAACAGATCGCGTGACATTTTCATTCGCCTGGATTAAAAGCTTTTAAATGTTTAACTAGTTTAATGATAGATTCTTTAAGGTCTTAAGATCAGAAGATATAAATTGTTATGTTTTAGATTTATAAAAAAGCGTTCAATTCAACAGTTTGTTGCAGAACTGCTCATTCAGTGGTGAACGTTCAATGTTCACATACTGGTGCAGTCACCTTATTGTATTATTATAATCATGGGATATTAATAAGACTTTAACAATCCTTGGCTTTTCTTAAAACTCAGTTTATACCTAATAATATACCTAATATTTTTATTTTGAAATGATCTTTTTACGCCATTTTTGTTTCGCTCACCTCCAAACATTAATTGTCAAAGAAAAAGATGTTCTGTAATATGTGCACGCTTAAGACACAGCATCCTTATAATTGTGTACTTAAATTTTATTATAGATTTTGTAATTATATTTCACATAAAACTTCTTAAATTTCTAAAGTAAGTGATAATATACCGAGTTCCGCAAACTTTCAATACCAAGCGCAGCACTTAATCGCAAAACGCAAAACAATACAACTAACGCCAAACTCGCGCTCAATTCGGTAATCCCCGCTTACTCCCCACGAAAACATCCATCCGGAAGAAAACACTCCATATTTTTACACGCACTCCTCGCATCCCCCCCTGCGCGCGCGCGCGTAAACATCGAAAAGCGTATTTTTCCGCTCTTCCTCCGCGATCCACCTCCCCCTGTATTTATACACCCGGCTATTTTTCAAGCTCGCACTTCTCTTCGTTCCGCGTTTTCCCCGTTGTTGTTTCGCGCACGGGCCGATCGATCGCTGAATTTTCAACACCCGCCCCATGCGTGCACGGCACATTGGTCCGAGCGTCGCGCGTTTCTCTCGTTCCGTTCCGTCGATCGTTCGCTCGACTGATCGTCGCCCATGCCCGTAACGGGTGGCATACACACTCTCTCTCTCTCTCTCTCTCTCTCTCTCTCTCGATTTTTTCTCTGTCACTGGAAGTCAGTCCGCGGGATGCGGTGCAGCCTGTTTTCCGTCGATGTTCGGTGGTCGGTTCCTGCAGGGAATCGCGGATGGGCGGGATGCGTGGATGGATGCAGTGGAAGTGCGATTGTTTTGTACGATCGTTACGCGGCGAGCGAGCTAGTGTTATTAGAGTGCTTAATTGGGTTGTCGTTGCACTTGAGGCACTCGTTTGTTGTTTTTACGCTGTGTGAGTAGGGATTTTAGCACGTTTGATTTTTAATTATTGAGAGTACTTTTGCGAGGAAGATTGCGGTTTTAGCGCATGTATATGTATAATTTTTTAGGGTAGATATATGCAGGTTAATTAGCAGATGATTAACAAGAAGAGTGTTTTATTTCCGTGTCACGGATTTTGATGAGGCTTTGAGACATATATTTTGGTTCCTGAAAAATGAAGCTCTGTAGCATTCGTAGTTTGATGAGATACAACTAAAAGCATTGATATTGTTCACATACCTAATGTTAAGAATGTCAGCACTCAAACCGTGTTTCTTTTGTTGTAAGAGGAATCTTTTAATCATAAAAGATTAAACGAAATTTCATCTTAAAAGAGACTCTATGAAGGACTTCTATTTTCAAAAGAGGAATATCGTTTACATTTGAAGTAGTAACAGTGCAAAAGGTAATTTTCATATTGTAAAATTAATTTCGTTTTAGTTGCCTCGTCTGTATCATGGTCCACAAAAACCTAGAACAACGTTTTCATCTTTTGTGTCCGTGTTACATACTGCAGTCACACAGCAATACTTTTTTCGTAGTTACAGCAGTTGAAAAAGAAAATGAAACGACGATAAAAAACTAACATTATCGACAACTTTGACTTTAAATATATTTCCAAAAATAAAATAAATATATGTAAAATTGTCAAGGCCTACTTTACAAGAGGAATCTTAGTTCCGATAATAGGATTTCTATATTACGCCAACGGAAATTATTTTTGTGTCAAACACCCGTATTCTCAAAATAACCATTCGCTCTTTGAACATAAAAATGAATTCTTACACTATTTCCAACAAAACAATTTTTTTCCGAGGAAAATCCTTCCTGAACAAAAGGGCTCTTTGTCTGAAAGCAAATTTCCATAAACGAAAAAGAATATTAATAATTTCAACCCATTTGATTATTAAAAAGATATTAATGACAATTTGTTTATAAACTAATAGTTATACGTAAAAATAATATATTGACAATTGCAGCTTTTCACATGAAATTGTACAATTGTGAAATTGTTCGTATTAAAATCAGTAAAATAAGAACTTATTTTTATTAATGCTCAAATCAATTTCCACGCTCCAAAAGACTATTATTGAATCACATAAAATAATATGTTAACTCTTCCTATATCAGTACAAAAGAAATTTTTTATTCTAAAATTACCTTATAAACCAAGAGAACAAGTTCTGGTTTTTAACAACTTCGCTCATATCAACTTATTCAAAATTATTCTTCTTAAATGAAAAAACCATCTCCCCCATTGCCCCAGAAAAACCAAAAGTCACCCCCCAAAAACCAGAAGTCAAAGTCCACCTCCAAAGCATTCAGAGCCAAAGCGCATATCAAAAGCCGCAGCGTCCACGTTCATAAAATCTCGATTTATACTTCGCTCCCCTCAACACTCTCCCTCTCTCTTTCTCTCTTTGCACTCCAGACTTTGCGCGCTTCGTCATCCGCGCTCCCTGCACCCGTGGCCAGTAGCAACATCCAACGCGCGATACAAGCCACGTACGCACGCTCGCTCGCGCAGAGTTCTCGCATCAAAAGGCGCCTTCGGCTTCGCCTCGTTTATGGCCCGCGGAGATTTATAGAGCTCTCGCGCTCTGTGTTTGCTGCCGCGCCGCGATCGCTCGCTCGCGCGGCGGGGAAAATTAATTTTCCGATGGCCCTGCCGCGGCCCTTGAAATACGAGCCCCGTCTTCCTTCCTTCCTTCCGCTCCTTTTTCCTACTGCGCTCTGTGTGTATCTCTGTGTGGACTCTGGGTGCGTGCATCGTGCGATCTTTTTTTTTCTTCTTGCTGTCGCTTCGGCTCGCTTGTGGGTTTGCTTCTTGCGTATGTGGTGGGTTGCTTTTTGCGTGCGTGTGTGTATGCTTCTTTTTTACGACTTTCTCGGGGATGGCGGGAGCGTGTTCGAGTTCGGTCTATTCTTTCGATTCGATCGTCAAACGCTTCGGTTTGACTTTTCGCGCTGACGGTGGTGTATGCGCATTTTACTACTTTTCGAAAATCAGTAAACGTATAATATTTAGAAAAGTTGATTTGGAATTGCGAAGCCTTTTTTTGAGTTAAAGAAGGAAAACTTTTCTGTGTTTAAATATTGGTTTATCTTTCATCGACGATTGGAAATTATGTTCGAAATATCATTGTGTCACTTTTCGATAGAAAAAATAAGCCTTTTACAAATTTGCATGACCATCAAAATATTATATCTTGCTTAATCTTGCTTATTCTTAAAGATACTTAGCCGATGATAAATCATCAAAATAAATATAATATTTAAGGTTTCACTGAAAATTTTAGATCAATTCGTTAAAAGTTGACTTCATAATTTAATTACAGTATTTCCGGGAATTGTAAGTTAACTAAATGAAATAATTGACATTAATGTATTTTAAAATAATCATAAGGTACTATATTTTGTCTAAAAGAATTTGCGAATGTCCAGTTTCAAAGGAAAACTGTTACGCACTATAATAGTGAGACCGTAAACATTTATAATTGTCTCCAAATTCAATACAGGCTGGGAATCGTAAATATAATTAAGAATTACTTTCTTTTTTTTATTTGATCGCAGAATTAATTTTTTTTTATATTTGCATTTTATAATATACACACAATGAGCTTTACATAGAAGCACATAAAATAGTTTGCTTCACTAAGTTTTCAACGCCTATAGTTTAAAGTTCTTCAAATGTGCAGCCAGCTTGCAGAGACTGAAAGTATATACTTGCGGTACAAGTCAATGATACAACGCGTAGGGATAAATAACTACTTGTGTCTTCTTTTTATTGATTAGACCTGATTCTATAAGCATGCGCTTAATCGACCTCAAATGCATCGACATAGATATCCGAGCTAAAAAGTCATCAAGCGTTACTGTAAAGCTAACATTTTTAATATGAAAAATAAAACTCTAACACGTATAAAATATCTAATAACTACTGCTAGGTTAGATTTGTGGAAAAAATAAAATTATTTTAATGTAATATATGTCATTAAGTTTACCAACATCAAATAATACTATATTACACTAGTTCTTTCCATTTTTTGCTCGAGAAATTCACGCTAAATTATTTTTTTATCATTCATAATAGAAATAAAAAGGCAAAGCTACAATATCTTAAATAGATTTTTCACGCTCAAGTTAAATATTTATTCTATCTATAGAATGTCGTTTTTTACTCCTCATAAACCCAAGTCCACAATTCATCGATCAGTCTCGTATCGAGCATTAAAAGCCCCAATCACAAACCAGCCCCGCGAGCTATAATCGCAAAAGCATCGCATCCTGTGCCAAGCCATCGAGTCGAATCGGAAAAGGCCGATCAATCAGGCTGGTGTCGCCGAAGAACCCGATAATAAACAATCATCGAGCGCTAAACGTTCTCAGCCGAGGCGACGGCCGATGCAGCGGAATGCGCAGCTCGGCTCTCCTCCCTTTTTGCACAAAATCATCGTTATTAAGCGCGCGCGCGCTCGACGGCAGAGTCGCGAATGCCGAGAAAAACACGGGATTATGACGGTGTGACTTAATTCCCGTCTTTCCGTCTCCGTCTCTCTCCGCGTCCATCCAGGATTATTAGCCTTTCGCTGTGTGAGAAAGAGACGTATGCGCGCGCGATATCCCATCCCCCCACTCTCTCTCGCTCCTCTCCCAGCGTCACGGCTGCGAGCCTCGGACTCTCGAGCGCGCGAGGCAGGAGTAGGGGTAGCTAGTGAGCAGAGTGGGGGAGGAGTGGGGGTAGCGCTCGGGTCGCCCCGCGCGAGTGGGAGAAGAGCAGCGGTGCAAGGGTGGGCGGAGTCGCGTGCCGGACACGCCCTGCTTCGTGTGCAGCGCGCCTCTTTTTTCTTCGTCTTTTTTCAAGCTCACTCGCTCGCTCGCCATCTGCCTGTCTCTCTCTCTCTCTCTCTCTCGTCAAATGTATTTCGTCGCAGATTATGACACGGTCTGCGCGATTATGACCAGAGCGAGCGAGAGCAGGATCCTCGGGATTTTTCTCTCCCGCGAGTCTCTTTCGCCCGCTCTCTGCCTTGCTCTTTTTCCTCGTATATATTCGTGCTCTCGGTGTGCGTGTATGCGAGTGCGTTCGTGTGCTCTGCCTGCTTCTCTCTTTTTAACCCCTCGCGCAGAGTTCGCTTCGTTTCTCGACTCTACTCACCCTGCTCGCTCACTCTCTTTTTTCTTTCTCTCTCTTCTAGAGTCGTAACTTTTGCACCCTACGCAAGTAGCCTGTTTCTGTTATATATATATATATATATATATATATATATATATATATATATTTCTATTCTAGTGGGGATGGCTGTGTGCGTGTGCGTACGTGGAACTTTCTGGGTGGAAAAGTTTGTTCTCGACACGCGCGCTTCTATACTTGGTATATGTTTGTCGCTCTTGCCCTTAAGTTTAATTATAGACGGAGACCTTCGTAATTGTTCTTATTGAGTGACAGTTTTACTGACTGACTTTTCCAAGTGGTACTATAACATCACTCTGTGCAAATATAACATATTAATCATAAAGCATTGTATAGTTTTACTGCAGTATTTCATATGTTTTCTGATAAGAAAAAAGATAAGAAAGAAGATTGTCAGTTTTAAATGTACTTGATAATGATAATATTTTTAATGTAACATTAAAACAATTCTTTGGTAAATTAATTATATTCTGATATAAATGCTGAATAAAATGCTGAATTTACAAATTTATAGTACTCGCGTAGTACAATTTAAAATCGTATACGATAATAACAGTGTTATTCTTTATTTGAAGAATGGAATATATTCGTTTTTAGTAAATAATGTTGCTAGCAAAAGAAAGATGCCTTAAGTTAGAATTAGCAAGATCAAATATTTTATGGATCTTATTTCTTAGCATGCAAGTGTATTTAACTTAATTTCCAAATAAAAATTCAAATGAAAATATAGATATAAACGAACCATATGTTTATTCACAAATTGCGAATAAATATTGTCATATTTAATTATTCAGGTTTTAATACTTTACTAAAGAGAAATAAATATATATCATAATCAAATGTAAACAGATATGCTATGATTGAGATATTAAGTTGATAATTGTCAACATGGAAATAATCCCAATAAAATTCAATAACATAACAGATATGTTTTAGAATGTAAATTCGAATTGATAGGCAAATTATCAGAAATTCGACTACTACGTCACTTCCGCAATAAGAATTAATTTAATTAATTGCGATACAAAGATTGTCTCATTATGTTTTTACAACGAAATATTAATGAAGGAGTACCTTTACTTTATGTCTTTAAATAAAACGTTATGCTTTATAAGTCACTAAAGTAACTTGTAAAAGTCTTTACATGTATAAATTATTCAGTTAAAAATAAAAGAAATATCACGTTACTTTATTGTAATTTGTTGAGTTTATGGGAAAGAAAGTATCTTCCATCCACTTATACCACAACAAACTTTCTTTGCAAAATTACACATCCCTAGTATAGAAAAATAAGGGGAAAATAAAACCAACACTTCAATATATTCCTTGCACGTCAGACTATCTGCCTCTAAAACCGCACCGAGAAGAATAGCCCCGCCGGAATTGCATTACATACCCTCGCAGAATATGAAATTTCCAACGTTCCTCCGTCCGTCCATACAATCTACGAGGCCTTTTTCCTCACCCACCCACACCCCCAACGAAAATCGGCAACACTGTCCTCGACACTATACCGTCTTTTCGCGCTGGATGACGGACGCCAGAGCGTCGCGCCCTAACACACTGAAGCGCGAAGGACGAAGCGTCGATGAAGAAGAAGAAGAAGAAGAAGAAGACGGCGACAACGACGACGACGACGGCGACGAGGGTGACGGCTCGGGAAATATGGCTCTAGCCGGCGCGATCGAGGCCGAGAAGGGGGCGGGGGTAGGCAGGAAGACAAGAAGAAGGAGGAGAGGGGGGAGGAGAGCAAGGAGGCTGCTGCCCCCTTTGTCGGAGTGGGGAGACCGAGCGCGAGGCGCGAGCCCGTGCAGTCACGAGGACGAGAGGAGCGCGCGGCGCGTGAGTGGGGGAAAAGGCCGGCTGGCGGGCGGGTCGGTTCTCCTTCCCCCCCACCGCTCACCGTGCGTCCCCCACTCCTCGTTCTCTCGCGGCTCTCCTACAACCCCACTACTACAGCAGAGACAGCAGCAGCAGCGCCGCCACTGCCGGGCGGCGTCACTCGGCCGTAGCCTCGTCCTTGTCGCGCTGCTCGCGCAAAAGATAGCCAGCCGGCGGATCGCGAGCAGCGGGGCACGTTTCTCTCTGTGTGCCGCTGCTCGGGAAACGAAGCGAACGTGTCCTGTCGACGACCGACTATACCTACACGTAGAAAGAGAGAGAGAGAAGGAGAGAGCGACGCGCGTGTGAATTTCACAGCAGCAGGCCGCCGCGCCGCCAGTAAAGCCGACTCAACTCAGCCCTGTGAAGCCGCCTACTATGGAAACTCGAGAGTCGCCAGCGATATTGTATAGAGACTGGCCGGCTCGCGCTGGATGGCCTTTTTGATCGTTTTCTCGCGAGCCGACGACGAGCTGCAGCGCGGATTTTCCGCGGCCGCTCGTGTGCTGCGCTTTTTTCTGTTTTCTCATGTAATTGAATATCGCGCTTGTGCAGCGTGCTTGATGTAGGTTTTTTGTAGTTTTTTATTTGCACTGCCCGGTTTGTATAACGACTCTGACGTGTGCGCAGCTTTAATGACGCAAGCTTGTAGTTTAGTTTTGATGGTACATGATTGCAATTGTTGAGGATTTAATTAAGATGATTGCGAAGTGTCAAGTATATTGCGCGGAATTTTTTTGAACGCTGTAATTTGTGTGAGTGAAGTGTTGAATGTCGTTTATTTTTTTAATTATTTTGTTTTTGCTTTGAAGATTGATAAAAAATTATAATTGGAAATGACATACAGTCTTTAAAAATTTTAATATTAAACATGTTTAAGAGTTGCACATTGAAAATGAAATTTGTAAATGTCTGTTTAACATATTAGTAAGTAAGTATAATAATATATGGAATAATTTATACTAAATAAATATTTTGTTAGTACTAACATTTCTTTTTGACGTAATAGTAAACTTTTTTAAACCATCGTTCAATAAATATGTAATTCGTTTTCAAATAAGTTGTAAAACTTTTTTTTTTCATTACAATTTACAGAACTGTGCATTTTACAGATATTTAGAGTGCTTGTTTCTATTTCAATATTAACATAATAATAATACATGTGTAAGAATGTTCAAATTTTCTCAATAAAGTAAATAATAGAACTGGATTCGTAGTTCAAAGCACGCGTTTTATACTTTACTACGTCATAATAATAAAAACATTACTTTCATATTATTTATTATTTGTCGTGTTATGAGTCGGTAATACACCTAGTATTATTATAATATATTCATTCATGAATTTATATTTTAATAAATATGCTATATTAGTTTTGAGAGATGGAGTATTGTAGATATTGTGGTATAAATAGTCACTTTTGTAGATTAATCTACTGTACAAATTTTGGAAGTTAATAAGATACCTTATTAGTGCTATGGATTAGGGTCCTGCAATTAACCAATAATGATTTTTTTAGTGTAAGATGTTAATTATATGCACTACAAAATTATTTCGATAACTCGCAATTTATATTATATCCTTCGTAAAAAGAATTATTGTATCGATTGTTCCAAAAAAATATTCAAGCTGTTTCTATTATTATAATAATATTATTGCTGCTTTATATTAACAAAAATATTTATGAAAATCACAAATAATGTTTAATCTATTCCTCGGTATGTCTAAATGAATAAATTTATTTTAGGTGTCTTCAATAATAATCGTTTACTGGACTCTTTATATAGTCAAAGTATGTTCAAGTAAAATTGATATATCTGATATTAAAAAATAATTCATGATGTATTTAATTTTTACATACATTGATAGAATATATAACACAAAATGCTATAATAATATACATACGTAAAAGTGAATATAGCTAGCAGTCTATTTCCGAGTACAGGTTATAGATGCAAAACAAATCTTTATAGTTAATAGCATATGCGAAAATGTTGTGGCTTACCGGTATAAATAATATGCACGGAATTGCGGTGTGTCTTCTTTCGAAGGCTACACCTATAAATAAGTATTCCTGGGTGGTATGCATTTGTCGGTGTATTGTATTACATGTTAGAAATATGACTTGTATCCCCATTTGAGGATACTTTTTTTCAGAATTTTCAAGAGCACAGCTGTTATGTACGAATTTATGTATTTTCTTCAATCAACACAGACATTCTTCTACTTCAATCTTGCAACATTAATATTTCATTATACGTAGTAATCGAACAAGAAAAATATATCTTTGTATTTCAAAACAAATTTTGATATTTTATGCAACATTGTATAATTATATCAAACCTTCATAAGTATTCGAAAATTTTGATTAAAAAGTCTACATATTTGATTTTTTGTAACTAATTAAAGTTAAAATTTTACTAAAATTTAAATATTTTTTGAGAATACAAAGTCACTGTTTTTTTCGTATTTAACTTTATTTTAAAAATGCAAAACAATTTTCACAAAAGAAAAGGCAGCACAGCGTCTATAGTGCCTCGGCTGAATTCCTCGGCAATTAGTCGCAGCAGCAACAATAATCTTAAAATATCTCAAGCGCGGCTCTTCACTGTACTCGACCTATACGCGAAAACAATTATCACCAAGAAAACGCGCAAAACCCTGGCCAGTCGACATAGAGAACGGGGCAGAGAGAAAAAAGCCAATAAGTGGTTTGGCCTCTGAGTGCGTGCGCAGAAATCACACGAAGCAGTAGCAGCCTGCGCTAATCGGCCAAGAAACTCGCTCGCCGCGATATCCCCTTAGCCGTCGCTGCGAAACTTTCTTTCAGCTTCTTACTAATACTTGCCAAGCTCTCCGTCTATCTCGCTCTTCCTCGTTCGCTGCTTATGTACACAGCAGTCCCGACAAGAAACCTCGAGACGAGCTCGGAGGAATCGCAAGCGCGTCAAAAGTTTGACGGCACGCGCGTTGACTTCTATCCCTTTCTGCCTCTATTTCTCTCTCCTTTTCTCTCGCTCGTGTTCAATCCAGCATCCGAAAGTGATTGCCCGAGCGAGAGAAAGTAAGGATACAGTACAGTCGAGAGCGAGAAAGACAGAAAACGCGAAAGCCAAGTTTCTCTATCGGCTGACTGCAGAGCGAGCAAGCGAGCGAGCGAGGACGAGGGGAAGGGGTGGGAGAGGCGGAGGGGGTGGTGTTAATGGGCGTACTCGCGGTTAAACACCCTCGGAGCAGCCGCTCTCCCTCCGCTGCGTGGTGAGGCGAGGGGAGAGAAGAGGGGAGGAGGGGAGAGAGAGCCAAGTCAACCATACTCTCTAACCCAACACACAATAGCAGAACGAGTGAGAGAGAGAGAGAGAGAGAGAGAGAGAGAGAGAGGCGCGCGGAATAATCGCGACGACGACGCGGCGACGGCGACGGTAGCAGCGAGAGATTTTCTCTCCATCAGCTGTCTCTCTCGCTCCAGTTGGCGCGAGGTGGGGATGTGCGACGAAGAGCGGCCACGGGGCGCGAGTGCGAGCGAGAAACTCGCGCTAGAGAGAGATAGAGAGAGGGAGAGAGACGCAGAAACGAAGCGGAGCGAGCGCGTCGGGAAAGGCGTCGCGAGCAACGCCGCGCGGATTGGCGTTTGGGCGCCAATCCGCACGGCGAGCGCTCATTATCGCCCCGACTCTCGCCGTCTCTCTCTCGCGGTGCCTGAGCGTTGCGCTCTCGCGCGAGCTGGAGGGAAGGCAACAACAGCAGCAGCAGCGTGTACGCGCGGTGTTTCTCGCTCGCGCTCGTACCGTCTCTCTCGCTCTTTCCGCTCGCACCAGCGTAGCGCCGTCTTCGTCCGCTCAGCCGTCCCCCACCACCGTGCGCCAGACAGCAGTGGTCGCTACCCCTCCACCACTCGGTCGGCACCGTACGAACAAGAGCGAGAGAGACGGCGCGAAGTCGTGCAGGCGCCAGGTCGCGCGGGGGGAGGGGGGGAGGAGGAGCAGCCCGAGCGCGCCGGCTCAGTCTTCGCGCTGCTGGCCTCCGGCATTCACGCCTCCCGCGAGCGCCGTCGCGCCCTGTCTCGCTCGCTCTCGGCCGCACCGTCTCTTTCTCTCGTTCCACGCAACACGCCGCCACCGTCGCGCGGCGCACTCGCCGTTTCGCGCACACGCTCTCGCGCCACACGCACGCGCGCACCCACACGCACGCACACGGACGCAACGGTGCCAGCGCGGCGCGCGTCGCTCGCCTCTCGCCTTCGCGCTCGCGCCCGCTACGCCGGCGGTGCGAGCGAGACGGGGACCGTACTGTAGCGCGAGCTGCGACGACGCGTCGCGACCGCGCCGTGGTGGGGGCAGTGACGGAGGGGCGGCGGACCGGTTTGCGACGGCCGTAGCCGCATCTCGCTCGCTCCACCGCTCCCTCGCTGCAGTGGTGCTTCCCTCTCTCTCTCTCTCTCTCTCTCCCGCTCCCCGCGGAGGGGCGAGCGGTGGTGGGGGCGCCGGAGAGCGCGCGCGCACGCCCCGCTCTCTCTCTCTCACCGTGTCTCGCCGTAGCGCCGTCTCCGTCGCACCGACGCTCCGGCCCCAGCGCTCCGTCTCGCTCTTGCCCGGGACTTCGGGCTGGCTGTGGCGCGCCAACACCTTCTCTCTCTCTCTCTCTCTCTCCTTCTCGTGTGCGCGCGCGCTCTCTCTCGCTGGCTCGGTCGCTCGCGCGGGGCGACGAGGTGTGGGGGTGAGGCCTCGGAGAAGGTGTCAATCCTAGCGCTGCTCAGTGACCATCGCGGCACCACCCAAGTAACACCTTCGCTTCGCGCGTCCTCGCTCTCGTCTGCGCGCTCGCCTCTGGCCGTGCGTGTAGGCAGTGCACTCGGCAGCGGCTCGCGCTCAGTACACCGCGCGCTGCTCCCACGTTCGCTCATTATTATTGCACGCCTCGAACGTCCGCGCACGCGTGTGCATCATCGGGAGCACGCGACTTCGAGGAGCGACAGAGTCGAGGAACGAAAAATCAAGAGGAAGCCCCCGTGTTCGGTTGCTGGCAGCGTCGCGGTAAACAGTCGGTACGTCCGCGGTGCAGCCTGACGACCCGGAGAGTTCGCGTGCAGTGTGCATTTACATGCGACGTACCGTGTGCATATACCGAGTGTGCGTGTGATAATATACATTCATAACCTCAAAAATAAAAAAGAAGGAACGGCGTGAAAAAAGTGCTCTGGGGGATATGCCGTGTGCTCTGTCGGCAGTCTGTAGTGTCGGAGCAGAAGTCAGTGAAGTTTTCAAGAAAGTAGCATGAGTGCCAGTAGTAACAGTAGAAGCAGTAGAAGCAGTAGAGCGACGACGACAGGCCGTCGGCAAGCCGCTCGCCGGCCGTCGGAAGCCGTCACGGCGTTGCCAAGCAGCAGCAGCAGCAGCAGCAGCAGCAGCAGAAGCGAAGGCGCCGCGTCTCGCGCGCTACTGTGCAGCCGCCTCTCCGAATAGGGGGACCCGCGCGCGCCGCGTGCCCTAACCGTTCTTCTTCTTCTTCTTTCATCGCGTTTGCCGTGCAGCTCACCGTCGCATCCAGCACAGGAGTGTCGGATTTCCGTACGCGCATCGGAGACCGACAGAGCGCGGTGACAAAAAATCAGGAGGCGAGAATCGTGCGAGAATCGTGCGAGAATCGTGCGAGAAACCGTGTGGAATCGAGTTGTGAGGGTATGCAAAATTTGATTGTGCGCGGATTGTGAGGATGACGATGCCGAAATGCACTGGAACGAAGTGTCGTCGTCGCGAAGGAGCTAGTGCTAATCATCGCCGTGGAAAAGTGTCGACGTTCGCGTGTCCTCGGAGGCCCAGGGCTTGAGAGCAGGCCACCCTACTCGCTTGCCCACGAGGATGACAATAAGTTCCGTCCAGTGTCATCGCCGTCGCGGACGTACAACGTGAGAAAACCGGGCGAGAACCAGAGAGAAGAAGGTCGAATTTTGTCGACGAGAAAGCGAGAAGTGTGCGCGTGCGAGCATATCCCGGCGATAAGAGACGTCGAGGATACGTCGAGGATAGCGAGCGGGCCCAGGAGGGAGGAGTCGTCCGGCGAGGCGACAGGCGCAGGCATTGAGTCCCTCGTAGAGTTGAATCTCGCGCGACTCGCAGGGCACGGCTCTCACCCATCCTCGATGAGATTCGAACAAGACACGGCGTGCAGGGGTACCCACTGCGCCAGCACTCCGCTACCGGCCACACTGCACCAGCAGCAGCTGCCTCGTCGCCTCCACCAGCCCCATCTGAATCACCAGCACCACCCCGGCCACCACCAGCTCCAGCTCGAGAACGACCAGCAGCGGCACCCGCAGCAGCTCCACAGCGGCGGCGATCGGTGTCTCCAGCCCAGGTCGCGCACCGACACGGAACTGGCTCCTTACGCCGTCGCCGGCTCCAAGGACAGCGTCGTCAGCGCCGGCGGCGGCGAAGAGCACGCGCCACCCGCGGCCAAGAAGCACCGCTCTCGGGCAGCCGGCGCCCCGGCCGACCTCAGCACCGGCTCCTCGAGCAGGAAGCAGCATCGGCAGCGGAGCAGCGAGGAGGAGGAGGAAGCCGGGGACTCAGCCGCCAACACGGTGCTGAGCAGGCCGGAGTCGGGCGGCCCTGGGATGGCGTACCCAGCGCCGGCCGCGGCACTCAGCAGGCACTCGCCCTTCGCCTCGGCCACGGCGGCGGCCGCCGCGGTCGCGCTCGCCGCCGGCACGACCGGCAGCGGCTCCAGCGGCTCCAGCGGCTCCAGCGGCTCGACCCTCGCGAACTCCAGCGGCAGCGGCGCCAGCGGCATCAGCGGTGCCGGCAGCGCGAACAATCCGAACAACGGCAGGCTGCCGGCGCCCGTGGCACCGCGACCCACGGACTTCAGCGTGTCCTCGCTGCTGACGGCGGCGAGCAGCCACCCGGGACAGTTGGGCGGCGGCGGTGGCTCCTCGGCGCAGTCCCAGGGCAGCGCCTCGCCGCCGGCCGGGGGCCCGGGCAGTCCCGCGGCGGCGCCCGAGACCCCGCCGCCCCAGCGCGGACACGACCTCTCGACGACGGCCGCCTCGCACTCGGCCTCCGTGGCCGCGGCGAGTTACTTCGGGGCCGCCGCCCTGGCCGCGGCGGGCTTCTACAATCCGGGGGCGCACATGCCGCCCGCGGGATCGCCCAACGCGCATCATCTGCAGGGGAAGGGGATGCTGGCTGGATCGCACCATCACCCGCAGTTCAATCCACAGGGCATCGGCCCACCAGGTTAGTTTTCTTGGCCTTGCGGCCGGATGTGCGATGGAAATGTGGTACTTCGGCAAAGCTACAACTGAGGGGCAGCGAATTTTTTTCATGCAACTTTCCACGATGAAAATAATCTTTATTGTCTTTGAATCCGAATAAAAGTTTTAAGTATCTTGTTATTGAATCATTCTGTAGGTAGAATCGTTTTCAAAAGTGAAGCTTAATTAACGAGGCTTAAAAGTACCAAGACGTGCTAATCGACGTTAAAAGAATCCTTTATCCGCGCATTTCCTAGTCAATTCGCAAGTTTCGAAGCCATAAAAATCGCCATTAGCCCGCTACCACTCTCGAGCACACGCAGCCAAAATGTCTTTATTGTGTTTCTGCCTTCCCAACTCTGCCGGATTTTAGTAATCTAGGCACGGAGTCGATGCTTCTTGAAGAGCGGCTACCGTTTGTTGTGTGCTCGCTAGCTCGCGACTCGTGATCGTTAGAAGTGGACGTATCGCTGCTACTTTTCCTTTGTTTTTTCGGCTCTTTCTCTCTCTCTTTAACTGCCTACCTGCAAGGCACGGGCCACACTTTTTTAAAATTCCAAACCGTTCGCCGCGCTTTCGGGCTTTTTAAGTGTCTCTTTCTCCGTGTGTATCTTCTCCTTTTTCCCCTCACGAGTTTTTACCCTCGGGAAAAAAGATGTAGACAAGCGCGGGCGCAACAGCAGCAGCAGCAGCAGCAGCAACGGACGTTTCAATAAGCACGACGCGAATCGTGTTGTCGTTGACGGAATCCCCAATCAGCCCCCGTCCGCGTGTGAATACATATTTCGCGAGTTCCCAAATTTATATCCGTGTGAATTGACACGAGCTGTCCCGTGGGCGAACATGCATAAGTGTGTGCCTTTTCTTTTGCGGCCTCTTGCGATGCGCAAAGGAAATGTGCGATGTTTGTCGCGTGATTCTTGAATAAATTTCAATTTTTATCGGGAAACATCGTGGTATTTTTCTAACTTCTGAGAATATATATTTTGCCTGAGCTTTGTATTGCAAACACACGAATGCGCTTTCTTTTGACAATACAATTTAGGTGTATAAGGAAAAAACTTGTTTTTAAAATATAACGTGACAGATAAATAGTCACTTTCTGTTAAAGAAAATTCATTTGTAATCGATAGATGAAAAAAAGTTGGTGTATGATACCGGAGTTCATTTTAGTTTTATGTTTGAACACTGTCAAATTTTAATCGTTTTCTTTATAGCAAAATAAGTGCACTTTTATGTCTGCAAAATTTAGATATGTTTCTGAATTTTAAGAAGCAAAAAATTATGTCTTGTTATGAAGTAAATTTATTGGTTATTGGAGATTTATTGGCTTGCATGGAAGAAATTATGTCCTCAATGAACGCATAAATCAGAAAGAAATGTTTATTCATAAAGTCTAAAAAATAATTGCATACTGTGAAACTACCTTTTTATTAGATAAGCACTTATGAAAGTGCTATGAAACTTCCACTTGATCGTCGTAAAGCCACTCGTTTCACTTAGAAACTATTTAACCTATCGAAATTACTCTATAACTGTAACCATTTTCTTTAACTTAATACAATACGTACTTAAAGAATATTCTAAGGTTAAGTGTCACTAGTCCACTATTAAGATTTTCTAAAGCACGACACTTTAGCAATAAAAAAAATCGCAAACGTCACGACTAAAACTTTGAATGATACTACGTATTTTTACAATTTTATGACTAACAATGCTTGCGTAATATTTGTAGAATGTAAAAAGTTACGTAAACATAACAGAAGTGGTTTTTTGTAAAACATGAAATATCTAGCCAAAATGAATTTTTTCCGTTATTCCAACGATAAGTAAATTTATTTTGAATAAAAAAAGTCTTTTAACAGCAAACATCACTTTCAATATTTTTCATGATTACTTAGCTTTTTTTGCCGGCACGTGTCAAGCTTATCGCTTAATGAACCTCCATTCAAACAAAAAAAACAACACTTGATAATTCAAAAATAGCAAAAATATTGAGTTTTTATCGCTCTCATGTCACAATACATAGATAACGCCGTAATTCTCACGCCAGTTCCTTATTTTTATCTGAAACCGAAAAACTTTCTTTTTAAATTCCTTGGATTCAATTTTGAATCTCCAGAACAAATCAATCGTCGTTTTATATTTCCTTAAACTCAATTTTCAGTCGAAATTTCAGTACAACTATAATATGCCAATAAGTTAAAATAAATTAAAGAAAAACTGCAAGTTGCGTTCGTATTCATCTTTAAGTTTTCTGAATATTAATTTACTACAAAATCTACTAATGTTGGTAAAAAATTTTGATTTTGCTGCACTCTTATATAACTCTTTAAAAATAATTTCAATTATTTAATGCTATAAAAATACATGTAGGTAGATATATCTAGCACTGTTACCACTGTCATGAATTGTCACAGTCAGAGAGAATTTTCTAATAAAAATTGCCGTAAAAATCATTATAAACGTGGGAACTTCAGGTAAAAAATGTAAACTTCAGATAAAAAATGACCCTGATTCATGGTAAAATATACCGTACTGAATGGTAAAAATTGTAATGAATAAATGTTAATTTTTACCGTTCATCGGAGTAATTTCTTCCCTGAATTCAGGATGTCCCACATTTACAATGATTTTTACGTTAATTTTTATCAGAAAATTTTCTCTGTATAGAATCAATACAACTTTGGTCTCGATTTCAGGACAATATGGAGTCCTGCGAATGATCGTTCTGTAAAGTCTGCAATCACTTCATTGAACTCAAATTTGAATCCAAAAGATTGATACTAAGAGAAAAGTTTTTTATAACCAGTATAATTCTTTAACTATTAAGTAAACTTGAATTACGGAGGACTGTATATTTCTTAAGGGGAGTTAATACTGAAAATTGATCCTTTCTGCCATTTATAATTTGTATCTTTGGCTTTACAAAATATACTGCCAAATCCAGGCGAGAAGTAATTTGTTTAGAATACTTAGTATAACTAATAGAATCACACATTAAAAATCTACTTTCTTCTAAAATTCTTAATGTGTTTATTAAATCATTTGTTTTCTTAATACTTAAACAATCCGACTTCATAATAATTAAAACTCATCAATTTACTAATACCGCCAGACACCCAGTTTTGTGCTCAATTTCATTCTAACAAAGTATCAGATTCACATTTCTTGTGACTTACACCTGAATTTTCCGTTACATAATTACCATTTACCAATGCTGGCTTCAGTAGTTTTATCGTATAAATAACCTGAAAAAATAGACTCTTAAAAAAAAGATAAAACACCAGGTTCGTAACGATACCAAAGAAATTCTCCTCTCAGTGTCCACAGACCATTTGCTGCGCCACACCTCCACCCAAAAAGCCCATGCAACCTCACCATCTCACCCAGCTCATCTCAAAGCCCCTCCTCACCTCTACGCGGAAAAGTCCTCGAGAAAATCCACAAACTCTCCTCTCTCTGTCCTCTCCTCGCGTCGTGTGACAGTGCAGCAGCAGCAGCAGCAACTTGGCCGAGCGCGCGCAGTGATTAATCTTGCCAAGGGCAGAGCGCGCGCATGCATGTTCGCTCGCTCGCTCGGTCGCCGCGGCAGCACCTCTTCTCTCCCTCTCGCGCTCGCGGGAGAGAAAACGCTCGGCGCATTCGGAATGCGCTCCCGTACGTAATTCTCGGCTGCTGCAGCCGTGTGTATGTGTGTGGTGCTGCAGCGGCGCACCGCCGCTATAAACAAAAGCGAGAGAAAAAAATGGCCACGACGAATAAGGCACCGCGCAATTCCGAGTCGCATTGCACATTCACAATCGCGCGTCACCATTCGTATTCCCCGATATCTCTCTCTTTCTCTTTCTCTTTCTCTATCTCGAGGAGGAGGTTCGCGCGTGTGTGTGTGTGTGAATATCGAGAGCGGAGAGCAATCGAAGCAGAAATGCCGAGCGATCGCGGCCGATTTCCTCGCGCGCGCGAGAGAAAGAAGAAGAAGCAGAAGAAGACAGTTGGGGAATGGACCGCGCGAGCGCGAGCGTTCGATTGAAAATCCTCGAGTGGTGAGTGAGAGAGAGAGACAGAGGTAGAGCGATGTGCATAAGCTATATAGAGACGCTTCGCGGCGGGCTGACACGCGCCTAATTTGTTATTCACCGTTCCCTCCGCGCCTCGCGGCTGCACAAGAGGGGAAAGAGGGAATATCGAGAGCAGCGACGGCGGATATTTCTGCTGTGGTGTCCTTTTGAATCTTTATTTTGCGTCGATTGTGTGGCCCGCTGTAATGCGAGGTTTTTCACGCGGTATTTATCTGCGAGGGTTTTGCCGTGGTTGTTGTTTTGTGCGAAAATTCACTACGTGACTGCGAAATTGCGCAAGTGCTTGAGAATTTGAATAAGAGAGATTTAGGGTAGAAAATAGCAGTAAATATTTTCATGTGATTGAATGTACGTGTTTAAAATAGAAAATTCTATCTGCTCTTATAACATTTATTTAGTATAAGAAATGCATAATTATTTTTATTTAAATACATAATAGGATTAAAATATAATGAAATAAAATTGCATAAATCATTTAGATCAAAATTGAGGTGTTCGGTCAAATCATCCTATAATTAAAGATTTATTTTAGCACTTGCATCACGCTCAATATTCGCTTCAATATTCAGAGAAATCACTATAGACCTACGTTGATACAGTAATAAAAAATCTTCATTCGTTACAATTTTGCTCTCTAAAATAATTGAAGTAGAAATCTCACTACAAATGCACTGAGCGACTGTATATACACATTATCTGAGTGAAATCTCTTTTTAAAGGAACGAAAACACATTCCTTCAACATAATTAGGTTGAAATTTTGATTCATAAACTGTTACAGAGTAGAGCAGAATATTTTCTAGAGCTATTAGTATAAGTAAAACGAGTCTTCAAAACACTATAAAACAACATTGAATTTAAATTAAAACTGTCCACAAGTAACCTTGCACAAATCAACTAAAATAATAAAAGAATAGTTATAGGGTGTTTAAAATGATAAAAAAATTTACAATAGAGTTTTATTGTACTGACGAAACCTAAAGGCAGTCTTGAGACCAAATCACTAATAGGATTTAATTTATATGGACAGCTCTCCTTTCCAAGCATTATATAAAAGTATAAAAAATATCATACAAAAAATATAAAAAGAGTATTGAAAAAAATTTTGTTTTTAATGAAAAGTAAAGGGGACACTTAAAGCGTTATAAAAAAATATTACTCATCCACTAAAGTGTTTTAAGATTCTAAAGAATAAAACAAAATGTTCAGTAATACAGATTTACAAAGCCGTATTATCACTTTCCAAGCATCAAAACATTCGAAAAACATCTCCTTCATCGGCTCACCGTCAAAGCACCACCATCCCAAAAGCCATGCAAATCCCTCAATCTCGACAAGTCCGTCCACCGTATCGATCCTCGCAAACCTCTTCTATCCTCTCCGCGGCGTCAAAAGATTAAAATTCTCAGCGAGCTCGCGCAACACCGCGAATTATACCAACCCACGTGAATCACTCTCGTCGTAGCTGTATAAAGCCGGGAGCTCTCACGATTTTATTCCGATGCGTCAGTGGAGTGCGTCCGTGATGCGGTGCGCGCCCGTATAAATTACCGCCGGGGGTATATGATAATCGCCGTCGCGGCGCGTCGCGCGGCTTGTTTAGTCGCGATTTTTGCGATTCACATAATGCCGATTATTTATCGGCTCGCCGCGCCGGCATCTCGCATTATATTAATCATCCGAACACTTTTCTATTATCGCGGTCGCGCGCGCTTATAAGGTATATCCACGGTTACGGTGATTTTCTCGAGACGCGTATTATTTTTCCTCGGCTTCGCGGCGCTGCGCTGGAGCTGTATTAATGGCTGATTAATGGAAATGTGCGCCGTTGATTTATAATTATATATATATACGCGTGTTGCGGTGCCGCTTGATGGCTAGAGCAGGAAATCGATCTGGTGCATTTTTTGCTGCCGCGTGTGCCTCGGGATTGCGGTGATTTTATAAATAAGTGCCCTGTGTTTGCGGATCTATGAGAGTAAAATTAGAACTAAGTCGCGTTTATTACTTTTAAAGCGTGTAAAATAAATCCTAGTTATGAAGCAATAGCGTATCTTTATAATAAATGGATATAAAAACCATGTTGAACGCTTGCAAAAATTAGCTTTAGTATAGTGGAAATAGAAAAACGCATGCACAAAACGTTTGGATAAATTCGCACGCTCTAGAGTATAAACAAAGTTTTTCTTTGATTAAACATTAACGTACAAGTGTAATTTACACAAGTAGTGAAACTCTGAAAACCAGCTGACAATGATAAACACGACTGCGAATTTCAGGTTAGGCTGCATGCGTTATATGCACACACATATTGATTTCGGCACTTTTAGGTTATGTGTGGAGTGCATCAGTACATAAACTTGTGTACACAGCTTCTCGGAACTTTATTCTCAAACAAGCTATGCTTACGAGTGACAAAAGTGCAGCGCAGCTAAGCAAATTCCCAACAAACGCATTAATATTTACGGTAAATCATTGTCCATACATTGCACCTACGTATTTTATTGCACATTTAATTTAATGTTTCAAAGTGTATACAGACACCGACGATTGTCCAAGTATCGCGAATTCGCAACGCTCGCAATTTCTCGAATCTTTCTTTGAATAACGCATTGTTTGCCCGAATCAATGATAATAGCGAATGAAAAAAAAAAGAAGTCGTTCGCGTACATGTATGCGTTCGGTGATCATCGAGGTCACGCCTGCGCCGCGGCCGCCGTCGCCGCAGTAGCAGCGAGACAACAATCGCCGAATATATCGTTTGAACGCGTTTTGTATGAAGCTCGAATTTTGTTTCGACGACGTTACGCAATTTCGATGAATTCGTTAGTTGATTGATCGGGAAACTCTCCACTCGACATTCGACTCTTTTTTTTCGGTGTTTTGTTCGCTTTCGAGGACTCAATTGGCTGTGTATAAGTCTTTTATTACTTAAAGGGTATGAATTCATACCTTTGTAATTGCGAGTAAATAAACAATTTTATGGTTAATCACATAATTTATTCATTGAAATTTTGAAATCTTCATCGGCTATTTTCATTGGTTAATATACTGCAGTTTATAGTGCTTTTTATGAAATTAGTTGTACGTTAGTGTTAAAAATCTAATTATGTAAGTTCACCTAATTTATTTACAGTACATCGAAAACTCCTTTTAAAATATAATATTTACATACAAATTATTACAATAAATTTAAATGCTCAAACTTAAGATGATGACTTCTCAAAAATATCAATTCAAATTAGACTTTGATTTAATAGCAATCAGGCATCGCTGAGCCTCGTTTTTCATTAATTCACTTTCTCAAAATCACGCGTGGCTTTTCAATTTTTCTGAGGTGGTCCTCCTTGGGTAGCCGAAAATTAGGCGCATATCTACCTCTATAGGCCCGACGCGCTGGCGCTCATGAGATTCTAATTTATGAAAGGTCATATATTTCCCTGTGAATCAGCCGTGGACTATCAGGGTGATTTATAACTTTCGTTCCTAATAACTAATCTTCCAATATTGCGTCACGCGCTTGAATATATATATTTCCCCATTTCATTATCCGTTAATTAGTTTGTCTGATTTAGCGTGACTGTCAAATTTTATTCTTTGAAAACTTAGCATCGAAAGGCGAAATCATACCTTTTAAGTATTATTCTTAAAATACTTCAATCGTTTAAAAATCCAACAAACATTATATTTGAAATTCGAACATGCGAAAATGAACTTAACTCATGCGATTGTAAAAACTACTGAATTTTACAAAATTCAAGCTATAAATACGATTCTTGAGTCATTCGTCATTTCCTAACATAAACTAACTCTGTTCAAAAACTAGCGAGAGATATTCAACGGCCATTTTAAAGCCGCACATAATCTAAAGTAACACGATTAACATATCAACCAGCCCCACTTTCTAAATCCAGTATAAATCAAGCCTTATCGATAGCACGGACACAGCGTCGACCAACAGCTCGGGTATCGCCCCGACAGCCTAATTACGCTCTGCACCTATCCCAAAAATTTCACGCACCATTATTCCACCTCCCTCTCTCTCTCTCTCTCTCTCTCACCCTTTTATCACGCACAAAACTGCTCTGAAAGGCTTATGCGTATAATACGCGCGCGTCTCGATGCCCAATTAAAAGCGCTAATTGCCGCTTAAACGTCAGTTGCGGGGCGATAATCGGCCGGGCCACAGAGAGACGTGCACGTGAGATAACCTACAAAAGGTCGCCCACACACTCGTCGTGTGTATCGAAAAGAACAAAGACGAGCAAAACGCCGATCTGATAAACTTCTGGATGTATTATATGTGTACGCGCAGAGTTTTATCAACGTGCACGCGCAAAAGCCGTCTCTGATCTCCTGTCCGTCTTTCTCTCTCTCTTTTCTCGTTTTAGCTCTTTGAGCAGCGCGCGAGCACACGAGAAATGAAGGTGTATGTAGGTGATGTGTATGTATGTGTATACAAGGATGTATGTATGTATATGTGTATAAAGGTGGAATAGCTGCGAGCGCGCGGCCTTTTTCCTAATGAGGGCCGCCTAGCACGAGCGAGCCCGCCGCGGTAAGTCTTTTTAACGCGATAATTATAAATTATCGGGCGCGCGGATCGTTTTGCTCGACTGGCTCGCTCACTCTGCTTTCGAGATACACTTTAAGAGCCCGATGGCTAATAAGCCGGGATAGAGAGAGAGAGAGAGAGAGAGAGCGCTTGCGTCTATTGATCTTAATTAAAACTAGCTTTTATAATGTTATATATATGTATTTTCTTGCTCTCTTCGTTTTTTGCCGCGTTTAGAGTATAAGCGTGAATGTGCGCGAGTGCGAGCGCGTGGGTATTATGGGAGGATAAGGATGATAAGGCGAGGTGTCGACACGTCGACGAGGTGGTTCGTGGGCTTTTCATGCGCGTCGATCAAAAGAGGCTTTCGCTTTGATGGTAGTTTTTTTTTTAATTTTGGGATTTTTTTTTGTTGACGTTGCTTTTTCAAAAATATTTTGTCGGTGGGAAATGTCAATAGAAAAATTGTTGAATGTGGATTTTTAATAATTGAATGTATGTTTTAACTAAACCTAACGTGAGAGGTATCGCGTTGAACTTTGAAATTTTTTTATTGTTTAACTTTTTTCAGTTAGGTTAAAAGAATTATTTAGTTTGAATGTTAGAAAAAAGAAATAGATTTAGTAAGATTATTGACATTTTGATTTTAAATCATTAACACATGAGAACTAAATATACCTACAATAAATTCACTGAGAATAATGATGGTTATAAAATCTGGTATTTGAGTAATTGTTTATTTGTAACTAATTTTTTTTTTAAATAATGTACAATGTTGAATTCTTATTGTACATAATAATATATTACTTATAACTTGAGAATTAAAAAGAAAAAATGTGTCTAACCTGAAAATTTCTTTCCTTGATAATTTTCAAATTTAATATTTTAATACTTATACATGTGGTAATTTCAGGAACCTCAAAAACCTCAAGTTATCATTTTCTCTTTCTGTTTTTTAACAAAAATAATGATTTTTCATTATAAAATATTTCTGTGATGTGTAAGAGCAGGCTTGGACCGATTTTTTCCTTAACTGAATTAAAATGTATAATTCTAATATCGAAGCCTCATACGAAGACTAACAGATTTCAGTTTACCAAAAAAAGAAACACTTTGATTTTACTTATAAAAAAAATAGTGTGTTTAAAAGATTCAAAACTATATCAACGTGTTCTCTCTATTGATATGTTTAATTTTTGTACATTACTGGAAATATTTTTGGTTATTTTTATAATCGTTTCACCTCTGAAAACTAGACGATATTTAAAAAAGCTGAAATCGGTTACTTGTCTTCGTATGAAGTGTCGATATTTAAGTACGCATACTCGCTAAACTTTAGCTTTGACTAAACTTGAAACTATTCAAAATCAACAGTCTATTTAAATTTTCAATTTTCAATTTTTAATCCCCGCATCCTCCCAACGCCAAGATCCACCCAATGAGCAACGAAACCTCCTCACACGCCCGTACCTATATACCGCGATTTCGAAAGAGCATCGGCTCGCGCGCTTAGCCGATTTCTGCGAACAATCGTGGCAAGGGATATAACACATACATACGCATGTGCAGAGCGACAGGCAGTAGCTCAGCGTCGCGCGCTGCGTGCGCGCATTTTACGATATCCCATTTGAATTGTCGAGCGAGGCTAGACCGAGACGGAGAATACACAGAGGCCGAAGACAATTGGCTGTCATAGATTGCTCTATTGACCCACGGGCGAATGCGTCAATTCTATTTTTAAGCGCGCGCGACGACGGCGGTATGTGTGTGCGTGTGCGTGCATGCAGCGTTATACGAGCGTGCTCGAGCGCGCAGGATAGTAAGAGCTAAAAACCCGCGTGCGGTAATTGTTTGCGCGCACGGGCAATTAGGTGCGTGTGTAAGAGTGTTTTGCCTTCGTCTTCTTTCTCTTTGGCTGGGACTGTTTTGGGAATGCACGAGAGTCTTGCCGGGTGGCTGGATGAGATTGGAAATTTAGTTGATCGAGGACGTTGTTTTATCATTTTTTGTGATTCGTAGGTTTAGGATTTAAAATTTGTTTGAGGCACGGAGTAGTGCTCTTTGAACGTGGAATAGTGAAATGTATGTCACTGCTACTGAATTAGTGTAAGATCCACTGATTCAACAGTGCATAATTGACTAGTTTGCAGTGATAGAAAGTCAGTGTTCACTGTTAAATTAGTGGATATGACATATTTTTTACTATTTAATTTCTACAGAGTAGGTGGCCGACCATACTACTGAGCTTGTTCGTATTAGTGGGCCTTTTCTAATATCAAAGCGTATAAAGAAAAACCTAAAAGTGAATAAAAGGAGTAAATTTTGAAATATAATATCTTCAATTAAGACATTTCTTTTATTATTTATTTCTAGATTATTCTTCACACGCCTGGATTAAAAAAAAAATTAATACTAACAGGCTCACTAGTAATTTGTCCACTATTATATTTAATGAATTCATTAATGCTTGTTTAATTGTAAAAGTCCTAACTTCAATTCGAGAATAATTTTGAAGCAATCATTGGTAAATTTTATATTTGATGATTCGGTGAAATTTTCCTTTCGAAGCATAGTTTTATATCAGAAAATCTGAAAATTCGTGAATTATTTAAAACGCTTTAGAGTTTTAGAACCAGAAACGTTGTTGTTTAATAATATTTGTACGAATTAATGCTACGATGCAACACAAAATAAAGACTCTATCGGACTCTTAACCACATCCGAGCATTACCACATGTTAATCCTTTAATAAAGCCGTAACAACAGTTAGTACAATTAACGAGACAGCCGTACAGCCAAAAATTAAGATACCTCCATACCGCAAAAGTTCGAATCTCTCCTTACTCTCGAATGCCCTCTCCTCCCCGGTTCTTAAAACAATAAAAACCTCTCGTACTCGGTATATTCCCTCGCCGCTCCTCATTCAGCATATTATTCTTTCATCGTTCCGTTTGATCCGCTTTATTCGTGCCGCCGCCGCCGCCGCATTTACTTTTGGACTCTTTGAAGAACCATCGGACTGCTGCTGCTGCTGCTGCTTGCGGGCCCATTAAAAGCCGTCGTGTGCTGGAGGAACACAGCAAGTCCACGAGGACAAAGGAGACTTTTCGGCGACGTTTCATTCATGCGCCGCGTACGCGCGTATATTTCTTTCTTCTTTCTCTGTCTCGTTTTTTTTCGCATCTCCACGAAGAAGACGAAGAAGAAGAAGGAGAGAAAGAGAGATGGTATATATATACACGGCTTTTCTAGTCGCCTAGATAGGGAGATCTTAATGGGCTACGTGACGCGGCGCGCTTCGCGAAATTCGGTTTTTCGCCGAAGAAACCGGCCGCTCATTCATGACTTCCGTTTCTTCTTCGTCTCTTCTGCTGCTTCTCTATCTGGCTGGTGCGCTGAATTAAAAAGTCAGGGCACGGATGAGACACTTTCGCGGGTACAGCACAAAAATAATATAAATTTCCGAGATATGAGTTATATGTTTTTGTTTGTCGTCACGCGGTCGACTCTCTCTCTCTCTCTCTCTCTCTCTCTCTCTTGGTCCGTTCATTCATAAGCGCGAAACATGATTGTCGTTGTCGCTGACCGGGCTTCTTCTTTTACTACTTTTTTTTTTCATTCAGCTTTTCGTTAGCTAAGCAGAGCACGAAACCGAAAAAACGAGTCTTCCCGCGGGGAGATGTTTGTCTTCTGGGGGACTTGATTTCGAAGTTTGTATGAATGAAATTGCGCTGTGTGTACGTTCTTGGAATTATTAAATTTCTCTTGTTGTGGGTTATGTACGGGCGTGGAGAGGAGAGTGCGTGGATACATTAAAATGGGTACTGTTATTAATGATGGGTTTTCGGGTCAGATTGGAGCAATCCTAGCTGAACTTTATTGTGAGTTGTTTGCGCGTGGCATTCTAATTTTTTTTTGTTTCGAAATGCGTAAATGTAATGAAATCTCTTTTTCTTGAATGAAATCTGGTTTTATTGGAGTAGGATGTGCACGAATGGAAATTTTAAATTGTATGTCAGTTACGTTTTTATTTTTAAAACTTTAAGATATTCTGGACATGAAGTAAGATTATTTTATTGCCAGACAATGTCGTATACAAGCCAAATTTCGTCAGGAGTAAGATAATGCTTGCATTTCTTATAAAATATAATATAATAACGATGCAACCATGCTTTATATTTCTGCTCATATTATTCTTTAAAAAGAAGTACGGAATTTAACGGATATTGTTATGAATATTTCCTATCTTACTTAAATGTATCTTTTAAGTTTTTACCCATAAGCTGCGCATATTTTATGCTTCAGTCATGGTACATATCATTACTGTATACGCGTTCTAAGACTTTAAATGAATGTATTTATAACGGATTATTCATTACTATTTAATTACTGTAATTTCAGTCAGATGCTTTTCAGTCACCGCGAGAAACCTGTTCATACCTATTAGCCTGCTTTTACCAGAATCAATGAGAATCATATACAACTTATGCAGCACTCAACCTGCTCATAATTAAATAAATGCTTAGTCTGCAGTAATATAGCGCAATCGTGTTCTTTGAAAATATTCAAATATGTACTAATATTTTATCAAATTATTATTATTGAAAATTATAAAATTGATAAGAATACAATACATGACTAAATAGTTAAACACTTTGATTACCACTACTGTTTTTAAAAGAAGTTTCTTGCACAATTATATTCGCTTTTCAGTAATTATTTTAAAACTACAATTCTAATTAAAAGATTAAGTGTTACAAGAATATTAAGAAAAAAAATCATTTGATAATATCGAATTAAGTGTCATGTATGATTATGTCTGAATATAAATGCATCAATTAAATTATTATAATAAACTGGAAAAACTCTAACTTTAAAAATAAAACATGGATTCATATCAACTTGACTAAAAAAGATTTAAATGTTCTTTTCTTTTCTTTCATCAAAATATACATCGCACAATGCGGAACTGATGTATCTATTTACATATAAGAACAAATAATTCGGTGAAGAAATAAGGTCTAAAAGGAGAATACGATAATTAGATTGCAGCAATAATGGTAATGATCACACGATCAAATTATTTTATGTTTCTTATTGACTTTATTAAATAAAACGCCAATGTTTTAATCATTGGATCGGTGTTAACTCACTGACACCTATCAATACTAAACTACTATAATCATTATTCTGCTATGCAAAATATAAAGCTTTATACTTCCGATTTGTATGAGAATAAGTTTTGTGTATAAAACAGTTAAATTAAAAAAATATTAAACATTGACCGCTACTGGCGGACTTCTCAGTGTGAAGGCAAATAAACTTAAGACATACGATTATTATTAATGAAACTCTTTATGCAACCGGTTATTGTATTCTTTAAGGTGATGTTAAACTCCTCTGTGAATGACAAATATGGGGAACCACTTTTTTCATTTGATTTTCAGTATTAAAAAAATACCTCTTTCTATAGTTATTGTTTTTGATTGGAATAACAACGTTGCAGAGAGGTATGTACTCAAAACTAACAATGAAATGAAAAAAGTGGGTCCTTGCCAATGTTGGTAACAGGTGGGTTCAGCAGCATCTTAAGATCTTAGAACGAGGTAGAAGTAACGAGTTTTTATTGAATATTTGAAATTGCTATTAATTTTGTAGAGAATTACAAAAATCGACTTATTCATTAGCCGCACTCAACCTGTTAAAAAAGAGCAAAATTTGAGCATTTATTCACTTACAGCGGGTAAATATAAATAAAAATGTACGCATTTGAGGATATCAGTAACCGTTAAAGAACAGGCATTAAAGGCCGAAAAGTCGTTAAAATAATCAAAGAGTAAGAAAAACGAAGTTGAGTCAGTCGTCACTTAGAAAACCCATATCGTACGAAAATATGAATACAAAAATATATAATTTTCAATAAAACTTTCGATTAGCGTTTTCTCACTGCTGGCTGACTTAAAATCTCCAAAACACTTCCACACTATGAAACATTCGATCAAAGCTCATTCTCCCCACCGTACACCCCAGGAAAAACCACCCAACTAACGCCAGCCCCCGTTCTCTTGTTCACCCCTGCAGGTCTGGGTCTCGGTCCGCAGACGACCGAGGAGGCGCACGCGGTGCTGGCGGCTGCGGCCGCGGCCGCCCTCCACCATCATCACCAGGGTGCCGGCGGCGGCGGACCCGGTGGCATGAGGCCCCTGAGGCCGCCCATGCCACCGGGCATGATGCACGGCTCGCCCCATCCGCTGGCGGGCCATCATCCCCTGGCGGGGCCGCATCCGCACCTGGTGCCGCCGCACCCCGAGGACGACGGCATCGTCGACGATCCGAAGGTCACGCTCGAGGGCAAGGAGCTCTGGGAGAAGTTCCACAAGCTCGGCACCGAGATGGTCATCACGAAGAGCGGCCGGTGAGTGGTCTTTTTTTTTCTTTTCTTCGGGGTTTCGAGGGGAGGGGTGGGGGTTGTATGGAGTTTCTAGATCTTTGGAAGACAGCTGTAGAGAGCTTGGGTTGTATTGGGCTAGTGACGATGTGTGTCGGGTTTTTTAAGGTTTGAATCAGTTATTTGGACTTGTTGCTCTAATATTCAATTATTATTTAAGAGTAGAGTCAGACTTTTTTACAGAATCTTCAGGGAATGGCTACGAAAGGCATAAACTAAATGTGACCCACTGGAAGTGTGCACACTAGATCGATCAGAAATTAAGTGTTAATTTTTATAATTTCCTAGGAAACTTTTAAATAATAAAATTTAAACATATATTACTGGTTAATTTAGCGTATTAGGTACACTGTTCAAGAAAGGCATTGGTACATTACATTGGTGTTTTTCTTATGAATTATATATGCTGTAAAATTTTAGCAAAAATCACCTTTTGCACCTAACAGGAAAGCCTTGTTTTAATACTTTTTGGAGATTCTTAAAAAAGATATTGGAATTTCAGTAGGTCAAGTCCAAATCAGTGTTTTAAGCCCTAACTAAATGATGTGTTTTGATAGAAATTTGATTTACAGACTTGTTAGAGGTGGATTCTCAAAAGTTCAAAATTCTATAGAATTTTTTTAAGGTCAGAAGTTAACGTTTATATAGGTAGATTTAAACTGTTCTATTAGAATGTACGTTAATTTTTAATATATTATTTTCTTCCTGTGGAATAGAAAAAATTGAACATCCGTTATTAATTAGAAAAAACAATATAATGTTTCAAGATGTATTTTTAAAGTGTACATAAACTAATTTTCTTTTAACCGTTAATTATTTTTGTTTATTTTGAATTACTCAAAAGAAATAAGTATTTTTATTTTATTTTTATTTAAAATGAAATTTTATACTTCTGAGATCAGTCTGTGAAAACTTGAAAACACCTCAAACTCGAATGTTCACACAAATTCGCACGCATTAAGTGCCAAATAGCTCAGTATATCAGTTTTGTGGCCAGAATCTTGTATAAATAGAAGTATCATCGACATGATTTAAATGTTTTATTTTATATAAGATTTATAAATTACTAAGTTATTTTAATTCTCTTATATTTTGTGAAACTTTGTTCTCACTAAGTTTCTCTCAAAATAGGTTTACACTGCGGAAATAAAATAATTTCTTATATAAAATATGCTTTTCACCTTACTAAATATTTTGACAACAATTATAATGGAATTGTATTTCATTATTTCTATATACTAGAGATCCGTTTAAATTTATTTCGCAATATACTATCACATAAATGTATAGATCTGCATAAACCACTATTTATAATTATCCAAAATCATATACATCTACATTTTGAAATCATCCTGCTGCGTGCACCACATCTACAAACATCCCAAATTAACTAATCATAAAATTTGAATAAATAACCAAACTTCCACGAATGAAGTCGCGCTTCACACCGCGCCCTTTACCGTCTAGTGCTTGCGCACAATCGCCAGCACTCAAAGATCTCTTCCACTGCCAACGCGGGAGCGCGCGATAATTTCGAAAATAATCCCTCTCTTACACGAGCCGCGCGTACACGCGTACACGCGCTATCAAATCTTCAGATCGGCGTGTCTTCGTAACAAGCGCCAACTCAGCCCTTAATTTATTATAAAGGCGCGTGTATGGCGCGCTCGCGAGGTGCGAGGCGAGACTTTTCCCGAATCTATTTTAGCGCGCGCGCCGCGACGATCTTTATCGGCGCCTCGCGCCGTCGCCGCACGCGCTCACGTCAATTCAGCGAGAAAATCTTTCATCTCTCGAGAGCTCGCGAGCTCTCGTGTATATATATTCCTTCGTTTGCTGTGTGCGCGCGCGCGCGTTTCTGAGATTGTGCGGTTTCTAAAGCGTGGTTTCTAAACTTTTGTGTTGAACGCTGGATTCCTTGTTGGGTGCAATTATATTTTGCAGGGAATCTATTTTGAAAAAGGTTAATTTTGTTGGGAGGTGAAAGCGTTTTTCTGTTTTAAGTAATTTTGCATTGTTTTGTCGAGTTTGAAAGTATAAATGTGAAAGCGATTATTTTATTTAGCAAGAAAAATGCTGTGGTACTTTTACGTGTTTACGTATTAGTGGGTTTTCTCTTTTATTTCCGAGATTATTCAAGAAAACTGTAATTCTCTTATAATGTTGAGCGTAATAAGTATAAGAAGCACTTACGCGTTACGCATGGTTAGTTTGATTATTGGTGTATGCGGAAGTTACCGGCATTTAAGCATTGCTTTCATATATTATAAATTTGCTGGTAAATTGTACGAGCATTTAACGGAATCAATTTTGTTCAAATGAAAATTATTTTTATTAGTGCACATATAAGCTACCAGATTTACGATGCGAAAAGAAATCTCGCTCATCCCGAGCAACTTGTAATCTAAAATTTTAATCATTCAAAATTCATTCAGCTTTTTACTCACATTATTTACTCTTATAAGTGCCCTAAGTCAAAATCTATAATTTCTATCATTGAATTAAGGAATGGCATCAGTGAAAGTTATTACTTTAGTCTTTCTGATTATTTATCCTTGGGTTTAAAAAAGATTTTGTCTAACCCATGCGAGGCGTTTTTCAAAATCGGAAATTTTCAAGAAAAGAGTTGTAAAAGAAAATTCAATGTTTATATTTGTTTTTAATAGAAAAAAGTCATACCTTAAAAACCTATTTTCACACTTTGAAATTTTCATTGTAATTTTACTATACCTTAAAAGAATTAAATCAACCTCTCTGAAAGTTAATATTTACTCTAGCTGAGTTAATAGAGACTCAACGAAGGATGAATCTTTCACAATAACTACTTAATGGATTACACTCTATATTTTTGATGAAAAATGCATCCTTCACCAGATAGTCGAGTTCCATTTTTTCTTTTGTGCCAATAAAGTTTCAGTCAAAACCATTAGGCGCATTCTCCTGCAATTTTAAAATTTTTTAAAAGTTAAGAAAAAAATATTTAATCAATATCTCACTCAAATTCAAACATAACTTACGAAAATAACTAATACCACACAAGCCTCTCCCCTCAAAAACAAGAAAACAAAATCCTCCCTTACGTCACATCAATTTCCTCTTCCCTACCCTCTAACCCCCACCAGCAACATATTTCTAAACTCAAAATCTCCCTCATACCACCCACCCTCTGCCCCCTGAACACACACACACACACACACACACACAGGCACACACACAGGCACACACTCGAACGAGAAACACGCGGTCGATAAGCGCTCTCGCTCGCCTCTTGCACCGCGCGTATCGGAATCGCGCTCGCCTTATCCCTCCCTCCCATCGACACATGCAGCGGCAGCAGCAGCAGCAGCACGCGGATGAAAAGTTCGCCCGCTCGCGCGAGGGCACTCCCCCGCTGGTGTACTCGTGTACGTAGTACACACACATATGTACACATGTACAAGCTCTCTCACTCGTGGTGCAGCAGCCAGCGGCTCGCGCCGATAAGCAGCGAGCGCCGTGAGCTCGCGATGACACTCGCAGATGGCGAATTCGCGAGTAGCGGACGGGCCGTGTATTAAGGAATTCTTTTTTCTATGGGGTTGGGACGCGGAACTTTGTGTCGAGATGTAGAGATGCTTGGCTTGGGGTGTACTGGGTGTGTCTGTGTGTGAAACTTCGGAGTGGAGATTTTTTCGTGGGTTGTTTTATGGCGATAGGGTACTTGGGGATTGATAATGGTTAGAAAGGTGTGGGATGAGTGTGTAAGTGTTAAAAAAATGTATCTTCTGTTTTAATAGATATGTACTTAATTTGCTTATTTCTGTCCAGTTATACAATTTACAATTTGAATATGCATTTACTTTGATTGGGCTAATTTTATAAATCCATTTTAGAAATTGTACATAAGAGGGTGTCGAAATCGATTAAAAAATTCAAATTTGCCGCTGTAAAATAAATAAATAGTTATGATTAAAGATAGAGATTGAATTAAGCCAACCCTGGTAGAAACGTTCCCCATATGTTCGCCAGATTTTACTCTATTTTATAGGGAATGGCCAATTTCTGCTTAAAAGTCTGGCCAGAAACCCCGCTACCTGTCGACGTTTTCTCGTCAGAAACCTGACCAACTTATGGTTAATGAATAAATAAACAAAAAATAACGTTTAACGAATTTTTATAAGTTAATAATGATTATTATGTCATGGATTTAATAGCTTATTGTTAATAGAATGCTAAGATATATTTGGGATAGATTCGAAATAAAAACTAAAAACTTATTTCATTAAAAGTTTTTTTAAGGTTAGAGTTTTATAATTAAATAAAACATAAAAAAATCAAATAAATAATCGAATAAAAATTTGCATGCTGTTTTAACGCAGAAGTACTATAATGGGATTTACATTTTCAATAATTTTTTAGGGTTATGTAAGCTATTTAGATTTTCTATAAATTTCTGGTCAGATGCTGGTTTATTTCTGGCGAACTATTAGGAAACGGATCTGCCCAATAGATCGTGAACCGACCATCTAATATGCTCAATTTTCTACCAGGGAAACCAGGACATCATTCCCCTTCGTTGCGTATTCATTTTACATTACGTAAAGTTTTGCATTTACACGCGCGTTGTTATTTTCTTTGCACATTAATACATAATTATAAAAGGTATTCAATGACGTCCAAGTTTTGCATAAATTAATATATTTATGTAGTTAAAACTACAATTATTATTTATCATTCTATTGTAAGATTAATTCGATCTGCACGCGTTGACCTATACATCCTCTTAAAGTATGTAAGTAAGTTGAATGTCCTTATCTTTAATGAAGGTTTAAACCGATTCAAGCAATCTTTTTTCGAGTGAATTCTTACTAAAATTGCATGAATAATTACTAATACATCTTTAATCTTTATTAGTCAGTATTAACTTAAAAATAGTAAAAATTCACTCGAAGAAAGATCGGTTGCGTTGTGAGTCATAAAAACCGAATGCATCGCTCGCCCGATTCAAGCACGCTCGAGAATTACGCAACACCGCCAACATCAAAATCTTCCTCGCAACTCCGTAAAAAAGAAATCACAAATTCAAATCGTCAATCACCCAAGCGCGCATTCAAATGTCCTCCTCGAATCAGCATAAAACGGCAATCGTCAGCGAAGCTTCTCAAACCCTCCGTGCACACAAACACACGCACACGTTTATCGCCTAGATTAGGCGTCAATTCCGGCGCGCGTTACAAAAGAAACGACGCGTCGACACCGAACAAAAGCTTTCCGCGCGAACTCGACAATATAATGTGCCCCCTCTCTCTCTCTCTTTCTCACTTGCCTAATTAGCATACATTTGCAATTGACGTTGTCGAATATAAGTCTCGCGCGCACGCTCAATCGACGACTTCGCGCCGCTGCCATCCGCGCGCGCTCGAAAGCTCATGGGCAAAAACGCGCCGCGTTCGATTCAATGCAAAACTGCCTGCTGCTGTGTGTATAATGCGTATGTCGCTTGTGGAAAAACGACGGCTAGCCGCGGGGATACGCGGCGCGATTTGTGGGTATACGGTGTATGTACTGTATATCTGATAGGAGTAGTTTATGATCAGACATTTGTGTTGATAAAGATAGATCTTGAAGAAACTTTTTAAACTTTAGATATACATTTTTTATATGTGACTTTAGGTATATATTTATGTGCGTAAATAGTTACAGCTATTGGTTATTCAAATTACGAAGACTTTTTCGTATCAGTCGATTAATTATAACGGGTTGTTTTAAAAAATTATGAAAAATTGGGTTTTTGATCAATTTCTGAGTTTTTCGCGACAATTAATTGGCGAAGAGGTAATAGTTTAGTTGTTTAACAAAAATAATATTGTTTTCACAGCGAATACCTTATTCTATTAAATATATAACCATTAAATTTTCTTTCATTCTGTTCGATTATTTCGGACTATGTAGTAATTACTTAACTTTCAAGTTTTTTATTTCTCAAAGAATATAATTTATCCGTGTTTCTAAAGAATTATTTTTATCGTTAGTAGTAATATTGATAAATGGATAAATTAACTTTCATAATATTATTAGTAATATTAATTTTTCAAGATATATTTGTCTGAGTTACCATTATATATGTTATCCTTTACAGAGTGTAAATATTAATTTTTATAATAGAAAATTTTTCAGAATTGAAAAAGTTTTTTGAACGCTTTATCAGTAGATTGAAATTAATCATTGTTTGCGCGCGGTTCAAGAGTCAAAAGGCGAATGAATTTAATCGTTAAGGCATCTCTTGCGTGAGCTATGCTATTATGATGGTAATCTAAAAAAAATTTTAGCGTGCTATTTATATAAAGTATTATACCGCTAGTATACAGTAAGAGTAATAGGCATTGATGACTTAGAAAACTGTAATTTATCCCTTAAAGATATTGTTGCTAGAAATTATATTTCCTTATCTATGTACATGTTTTATAAATAAAAATAAATACGTATTTTATGAAGAAAATCGACACTTATTTCTACGCACTGATCAAAATAACTGTTTGTGTCTAGACTATACGTAGCTTATTTGTGAATAACATAGCATCGGAATATGTATGGATGCACTGATATAAAAAGCATGACAGAAATAAATACACGAATAAACTCATGCGTAGTGCAATATACACTATAAGTATGATACAGAATATACCTTGTAAAACTTACTTTTCTTATATACAGAAAGTTGTATTTGTGTAACATCGCACAATAAATAGTACTTCAATTGCTCATATCTAATCGTTTCTCGAAACTTTGTTTTATTTTGATTGAAAGTTATCATTTATATAATTTAAATTAGGTAAAAATTTTAATCAAATAATTTTACCAGTTTAATTTGATGTAATAGTTGAACTTCTTTAGAGAATAGATTGGTTACCATTAAAACTTCAAACTCTTCTTGTGCATTAACGTGCAATAATCTTTTAAAAATAAACAAAATTATATTGAGAAAAATGCCCGAAATATATGAAATATCAATAAAGTATCAAGCTTTAATACTGTTTTTTGTCTAATCACAAATTTCACACTTGAACACGACTAAAGATTAATATTTTTAATTACCATTCCTATAAAGCAAACTCCAAACAAACCTTCAAATTATTAACAAATACAAGCTCGAATCACCTCGAACAAAGATAACTCTATATCCAATTTCTTTCAAATGGATTCCCCAATACCCCCAAACTTCCTCCATACCCAATCTTCCAGATAGCGCTCGATCACGCGTATCCCTCCTTCCCCTCTCCTCCCCACACACGCATATTTACCTACCCCTTCGTCTCGAGGAAAAGGCATCAGGCAGCGAAAGGGTGCCGGCGCGCGTTTCATATTTAATGCGCATCGCGTGTATGCACGCGAGCCCCTTCGCGCTCTCCGATCAAACTTTTTTTCCGCGCTCGCGTAGGTAGTGTTTCTTATACACCGGCGCGGCGGCGTCAAGACTTTGCGTGCGCGTGTACGTCTGCGCGTGCGTGCGCAGTATGAGCTAGTATATACTCTCTCACCTGTGCGAGAATTACGAACCCCTCGTATCGTCGCGAGTGTACTCGCGTATAGGCTATAATGCGCGTGATTCTGCCGCGGGAGAGAGAGAGAGAGAAAGAGAGAGAGAGAGTAGTGAGCTTGTTGTGCGGAAGTTTAGCGCGATTTGTTTGCTTGCGCGGAGTTTATGGCGAGATTAGAGTGATCGGGAATTAGGGTGTTGTTATAGTGTAATTAGAAATTGTGGGGAGATATTAATAGGTGTTAATTTTTTAATCAATTTTTTTATGAATAGCAGCGCATTTATTATTGATAATGAAAATCATAACTTATAATCTCCTTTGCAAGTTAAGCCAAAAATAAATACAAGAAGTTTTACATAAAATATAAGAGACACTGATGAAGAGTCAATGAGATACTCCAAATTGTATCTAAAATAATTAATTATTCGTCTACTAAGGTGCTGTTCAAGTCATTTTAAATATTGTGTTTTTAGAAAATTATTATCATGTTTTAAAGCAAAACAAAACAAGAAATTACGAAAATGTATTTAATTAATTTATATGATATATTTACTTTGTTTATCATTTTAATTTTAATTTTATTCGTGAATTTTATTCTAATAACAAAGAAGCATGCTAATATTCATTTTAATTTTTAATATGAAATTGTAATTGTTTCTACTATAAATTTAAGAAGCTACAAATAATCGTAATTTACTTTTTATACAACAAATAAAATCAGTAAATTATATGCAAGCATAAACAAGAAAGTGTCTATTCTGAAGTAACGAAAGATACAAATGTTGTCGGGGGAGAAAGAGGCATATAGATGGTTATCGTGCAGTTTCGCTCGTGCCTTTTATATACACACACACACACACACACACACATATGCACTTCCGCGCTCGGTCTGGATGCGGTGTACACAAAAAGCGACTGCGTGTTTACTATGGGAATCTAATGTGGAATTATATTAGCCTCGTGAATTCGCGCTGCGGATAGGTGATGTTAGCAATGCGGATACTTTACGAGCTTGTGCGCTATGGGCGAAACGTTATGTTGATTTTTTTGATAGATTCCAGCGGAATAAAAATGTAGTAAAAGGGTTTCTTTTGCTTAACGATTGGTTGTAAAGTTTTACATTGTATAGTTAAAAATGTTTAAATATATAAGAACCTTTCATGTTTACTGGGAACAATTATAAATTGTACAGTAATTTACTAAATTTATTTATGTATTATACTTTTTTATGTGTGCTTGATTTTCAATCAATATTATTATATGCATACTAAAAAGTGTCATTCGTAGTAAATGTTGCTATTATGTATTCATAGTGATATTTAATATTCATATGACAATTTTAACTACGAACATGTCAAGTAACATTAAGTAAGATAATATATAGAAAATCGAGTAAGTATACCCAATACATTTTATCTTTACCGCTCTAATTTCTTTTATCATGATAAAGGATTTTTGATAAAATCTCGATCTTCACATAAATTACCTTATAAATTAATACGCGAAATCTCATAAAAACTGCGCGCATAAAAAATCATTTCCTCCATCGACGTAATTAATACGCGATTCGCAAGATTAAGCCTCTTCCTCTCAATCCTCCACATAACCATCGAACAGTCATACCCGCGAAACGGCGAAAAATCCATATTAATTAAATAAATACACACGCATCTGCAGGGCGATCGCGCGTATACACGCCCGGCGCGCGCGCGTGTTATGTGTGTGGCTTGCTCGTGACACTTTTGATATGTACGAGCGTTGAAACGCGCGCGCGGTTATTTATGCGGGCCGATTTCGCATTCACGGCGGCCGCGCTGGAATTATGAAAACGTTGATTTACGACGAGAGCACTCGTCTCTCTCTCTCGCTCTCGCGAACGAGCGAGCAAGCATTACTTTGTGCTCTTTTTGAAGCCGTGCGCGAGCGGCCACACCGGCGCAACGCCGATTATAAAAAAAATGGCCTGTGCTCGCGAGTTTTTTGCCGCGGTTTTCGTGTATGTGTGTGTACGTGTACATATGTGTGGGACCACAGGTGAGATGGCTGGTGATTGGTGTAGCAGTGGGTTTGCTGATTTTTTTTGCTAGTTGAGTTTTAAGAGTGCATCTGCGCTCATTGGTTACCGAAATGGAAAATGCAATTTTCGAAAAAATATTTTGAGCATTATAAGTTTGATTTTTTGTATCTGTTATTGGCTAATAATTTATGTTGAAGTACATTCTTTTCAAAGATAGGATTTATAGAAAAAAAAAACATGTTATTTAATAACAAAGATAATCAAGACTCACATTACCTCAGAGATAAAGTGAGGTTATAATTGCCTTTTTTGAAACATTTATTTTACCTATATATATTAAAGGTACGATGTCAATATTCATTACGTAAAACAAATATAACAACTGTAGGCTTCAAAAATAAAAAATTATCGCTGGGTTTACTTTATCTCGGCATCTCTTATGTTGGAAATCAAAATCTTATTATTATTCGATGAATAAAAGTAATAAAATTAATAAGCAAATCATCTGAAAAAATTTTGCATAATGCATGGGCGATCTCTTAATAACATTTATAAAGTCAACAAAAAATATTCATACCAAAGTAAAATTGATCGAACGATGTATAATCAAACTTCGCAGAACGATTATACACTCCCTGCAGAAAATATTCGACAACTTTATTGAAAGAAGAATCAACGGCAAAACGACAAAATCGAAGCCCTCAACGACATAATCGCTCTAAAATAACACACTCCCCGAGCGACGACGCAACAGCTCCCCGGAAATTTCGTGTATAAATCAATCCCCCTCAGCCCACTCTACATATTCACTGCACTCCCGAGTACGTGAAAAATGATGAAAAACCCTAGTGCACGCGCAAGGTGTATGGTTTATTTAATCGCGTTCACCACCCTCTCTCTCTCACTGAAAATCGCTCTAAATCAATCCATATCCATATCCGTAAATCGGCCCTCCGAGAACCTCTCCGCACCTCCTCTCTCCCGATATATACCCGCACTCAGGCGCCGAGTTATAAGCACGAGGCTCTCCAAGCTCCGGCTCCGGCAGAACACCACGATGAAGAGAAAGAGAGAAAGAAGAAGCTTCGGGCCTTCTTCCCGAGGTAGTCGAGAAAGAAAGAGAGAGAAATCGCCTATCTCGCCAACATAACAACAGTGGTCGATAATTACACGGCTCGAAATTACGCGCGCGCGCGCGCTCGCCCGAGTCTTGCTGCAGCAGCGCCGTCCGTCGTCGTGTGGTCTCTACGTCTCAATATCGCCCTGGCGCGCTCTCGAGAAACTCTTGGCTGCTGCTGCTGCTGCTGCTGCTGCTGGCTTTTTCTCCTCTCTTTTTTTTACGCGATCCCTCTTGCGCCGCTGCACTCCTACTCATTCAGCTTGCGAGCATGAATTCGCCGGGACGCGAACGCACACGAACTCGAGCGAGCGCGTGTATGGGTGTAAATGCGGTTTTATGCACACCCACATGCGCGCGCTCGTAAACACTGTGTCGTGGAGCGCTGAAAAATCTGGAATGACTGCGCGCGGAGGACTAGAGGCAGAATTATTGAATTATCAAACGCGGAGTGCTTGGCTTGGCGTGCTGGAAATTGCTTTGTGAAAGAAAGTCACCGATGACTATATGGGATGCGTCAGTTGTTCATTAATTTATGTGACATGTGTTACGGGCTTAGTATTTGATCAGATACGAGTAATAACTAATCGGCGTTTGATTATGTAATGGTAAACGTTATAATTAAATTTTGTGGACTTTATATTTAATTAAATTTTAAGTCTTAAAATAATTGTTGGTAACAATAATGTAACAAAAGATATTATTAGAAATGGAGTCTTAATCAGAAACTGGGTCTATATGCATGGTAAAAATAATTTTCTGAAATAATTCGTTCATAAGTAGGTGGAATGCACTGTGTATCGATTCACATGTATGTATATTTTTGTCTACAGCGAATCACAACATTTTTTTGCTATTTAAGAATGCATCATAACTAGATACTGGTTATATATAACTTTCCCTTTTTGTAACACCAGCAATCAATAGATTCTTTTTTTGTGCAACGTCGCGAGCACTCACACACACTCACACGCACACATCCATTCACACAAACTCATAAATATTACCGCACGTCTTAATATAAACACACTCTCGCACACAGGCGCATATTATGCAGAAGAGCAGCACAACGCTCTACCACACGCACGTACACACTATACTTGCACGAGATCGCCGGAGGTACACAGATACATACATATACACACATACATAAACATACATGCACACAACGCATGTACGGGGGTTGCGCTGGCGGAGCGAAGGAAGGAACTCGGAGGGGAGGGTAAATAATGCAGCAGCAACGTGCGGTGCGCGCTGCAGGAGGAAGTCGACTAAAACAAAAAGCAAGAAAAAAAAGAAGAGGAAGAAGAAGAAGAAGAAGTAGAAGGAGTGAGACGAGCGCCTGCCTTAAGTATGGGGCCGAGTTAACGATGTTTGTTTTATACATTGGCAGCCTCTTCGAACCTGTAATCTTTCTAAACGAGATATTACCGGGGAAGAAGAAGAGAGGAGAGAGAGCTATGCGAAACCCCATACCACACACACGGCCGTAACGCACGCACGTATATATATATATATATTTAGGTATGAGGGGAGGGGGGAGAGACTCGGCGCTGATGCCGTGGACTGGGCCCTCGGGCCCAAAATTGCACTCCTTCCTTGCCCACTCCATGCGTCCTTCTTTTCAGCCTGCCTGCTCTCGTTCTTTCTGTCTTGATGTGTGTGTGTGTGCGTGTGTGTGTGTATGTGTGGCTCATGGGTACTTAAATTACCGAGGAGCTGCGGGACGGACGGACGCGAGGATCGCGAGCTGGCGAGGTTTGGCGAGGTTGAGGAAGACGGAGATGAGGGAGTGCGAGAGAGAGAGGGAGAGAGTCAAGAATGTCGGATAGAGATATTTAGGCTTCTGTTTTGAAAAACGAGCGAATGCGCTCTTATTTTTTTATTGTTTTTTAATATAGTTTTTGATTAATTTTTCTAATTAAATAAATTTTGGTCAAATATGATTTATAATCACGTTTTTAAGTATAAATTTAAATATTACTCTTTTACAGAGAATCTTATGATAAGTAACTCTTAGGTATGGACGTGAAACTCTCATAACGAAACTATTGATGTGCACGATGACTGACAACATATCTCTGTATTTCTCATATTATTCACAATACGACCGTCATGTATTATGGACGAGCATATTATTTCTTTAAGTAGGAAATTAATAAATTACTACATTAAACTAAGATATTTCTTACGAGTCTTGCATTGTTTTTACTTAAAAGTTTTAATTTCAAAAATAATTAAGTAAGTAAGTTGTTTATCAAAATTTTAATTATTTAAACAGCATACTAAATTTTAGTGTCTTCAGATAAATATTTTGTTAAACATAAAGTTTATTTTAATAAACATTAAGTATCTATTTAAACCATAGAATATTAAAAATAGAATAATATTAACAGAATTATGAACAAAAGAAAGTGCGGTAGAGTAAGACACCCAGCATTCACGTTTATTGCGAGGCACTAAAGTTAACTCAGTAAAAGAATGTCAAAAATTAGACGAAAGTATTTCAAGTGAGAATCCCTACATTTCCGAAACCCAAGTTCCTCGCAAAAACGAGAACCCGAAAAGCAAACGGCGTCAGTAGGCGGCGGGGGCGCCTAAGCTCTCTCAGTTTCTAATGCGATTACCGCCCGAATAACCCCGGATTTTTCGACACACACACACACACACACACACACACACACACACAGACAGATCGTTTAAAGCTACACCCGGTGTAAAGTATATAAGACCGTAATCGAATCACCGATTCATTGAACGCAACGGCTAAGCGGATATATACACGCTGGCTGATGCTAATGGTCATAATAGCCACGGCACAGCGCTTAAAATCGTGTCTTTATTCTCTCTCTCTCTCTCTCTCTCTCTTTCTCTCTGTCTCCCCCCCAGCCTTCCCGTAGATTCTTTATGTCCGTGGCAAGCGCGGCACCTCTAGGTTGCGAAGAAGAAGCAAGAGCACTGCACGCGAGCCGCGCGGCAGGCGCGCTTGATGCATCATTATTACAAGCGAGTGTGAAAATATTAAAGAGGTGTGTAGGGATGATTTTCTTGTGTATGTGTGCAGTGTGTAGGGGGTTAGGAGCTGCGGTTGGATTAAGAATTGAAAATTCTAGAGGCTTAATGATCGTGTTGGTGTTTACGTCGGTCTTCTCGTGATTTATTTTTCATGGTGAGTATGCCACGGGTGATGTTGATAATTAAACTGCTTAATAAGACAATACTATTTAGTACAATAATTATTGACAGTTATTTTTATTCAGAACTAGAAAACTGCCAAGAGAAATTATATAACAAAATTTACCATTTATGTTCTTCTATTCGAAACATGTGGAGTATATCCGCAAGGTAGAAATAAAAATAATAATTTTGCTTCTTAATGTTTTTCGATGTAAACGCTAAAATACACAAATTCAACTAAAAGTATTTTAGAAAATATTTCATCTATATAGTCAACGAATGAGCTGAGCAATGAAAAGCACATAGAGACGTATCCGCCACTCGAACATTAATTAGCAATTCTTGGCACTTGCCCCGCACGCTCTCAGCCACTTTTGACGCTCTCTCTCTCTCTCTCTCCCTTCTTGTTCGTGCAAGCTTGCGATCCGTACGTCACTCTATTCACCTTCTTTTCTTCATTCTTCTGCGCATGTCTCGTGTAAAAAAAGAAACAGTACCACTTCTTAAAGTTTTCTTTACAGTTAGTACAGTTCTCTTTAGTTAGCAAACTTGTAGAGAGTGTAGATGTGATGATATGCTGAATGATGACGTTGGATTAATATTTATAACAAGATGTGGTTTGTCATGAATTCAAGGCTGTATAATATAGCGTGTACAAATTATCGGTAACTTTATATTTAGACAAAAATTTATGTAACGTAAAAGTCTACAAAAATCTTCCAAAGAATTCTTAGATTTGTTAAGTATTTAATGTATAATGTAAGCAGATGTTATACTTATATTCAAAGAAAGCGTAATATGTAGTCAGTTCACCAAGACTGCTCGACTGAAACGCATCTCTCTGTACAATATATATATATATATATATATATATATATATATATTTATATATATATATATATATATATATATATATATATATATATATATATATATATATATATATATATATATATATATATATATATACACTATACTTGCATTTTCTACTTATACAAATTGAATTCATTTATTCACAAGAAATCCTTTTCTCATAATTTAGTTATTACGGGAAAGCACTGTAAAAATAGTGCAAAATATACATTTAATAAGTTCCTTATTATTAATTTCTCTAGAATACTGCATAACGTAAAAATCCCGCTCACAGGTTGTACAATGTAAGCACCGATCAAAATACAATGTAGAGCCTTTAAGTCATCAAACCATTCGTGCAAGAAACTACCAACGAGCATCATCAATACTATTGAATTTTTTACGCGCATGCATGCACACCCTGACGTGTATGCACTATGCATATCACACATCATGCCAATGACGAACTTTGTTCCACTTTTACCTCTTTACCTAGCGCGCGCGTGCTCACCACACCGCACCCGAGCATCAGCGACAGCAGTAGCAGCAGCAAGTCTTTACGCCGTTTCGCGCTTTCAACCCTTTCCTTACTCCTTTCGCACGCACTTCTTTTTTCTCTCGCTCCGCTCGGGCGTTTCTCTTTTTTTTTCACTTCCCTATCTGCAGTTCGCGTATACGCGTATGTATCCCGCAAGGGTGAAAGTCGCTCGCAAGGCAATCGCGAGTAGCTGCGGCTGCTGCGTGCTCCCCAGGGTCGACACTCTCGTCTCTCGTCTACTCGTCTCTCTCTCTCTCTCTCTCTCTTTTTCTCACTCGTGGCTGTAGATGCAGCAGCGGTCCCGAGCTTGGTAATTAGCCGTAGAGTCGTGGCGCCGTGGCATAGAGCTCGAGTGAATGAGAGAATGGGAGAGGGAGAGGGAGTAAGAGCCTGCGAGCGAGCTGGCTGAAAAATCGCCCCAGAGATGTTGGAGCGTGGGTTATATTTTACACTGCTGCTTGGGGTAAGGAGGATTTGCATGCTTGAGTTCGATTTCTGCTGTGTATTGTGTGCTGGATGATTTCTTTAATTGTAATGCTTTTTTATTATAAGTAAATTTATTTAGTGGCACGGGAAGAATGTGAGTGCATAGTTTTTTATTCCTTGGAAGACAAAGTTAAGAATTTTTAATAAGTTTCATTATAAATACTTGCGAATGGTAAAAATACAGTTTACGGTATTAAAATAATCAGATAAATTTGATGTCGAGTGTAAGAAGTTGTATGTATGTTCTTTTTCGACTAAAATGTTTATAAGATTTATCAGCTAAAACAGCAAAAACAGTTTTTTCTATTCAAGTTTATTCTTATACCTAAACCAACTAAATTAGATTCTTCTTACAAATTTTAAGAATCTTTCTCACACGCAACATATGAGAAAATTCTTCAAATACCCGATAACGCCACGCATGAAAATACCGTTCTCTCCATTTCTCAAGTTACACCACATCTCTCCAGAAAGAAAAAAAAACACTACATCTCACAACATACAAAAATAAGTATCAGCTATAGAAAAAAATAAATAATTTCGTACCCTCCTATCGGCAGCACTTTCCAACCCCTCGCATTTAACTTTCTCCTCCGCCTCTCGCGTCGTATCGCGAATTCTTTCAACTCTCCTCTCCTGCCTTCCTTCCTTCTCTTTCACCGTGTAATACAAACTTTTTCGCGAGCGGGAGGAGTGCACGGGTCCGCTTAAAGCATTCTCTCCGATCCATTCTAATATTCCTCTCCTCGATGCCTGCAGTCTGCTGCTGCTTAGGCGCCGCGACGACGACGGATTCTCGCGCGCGCGATCCCCCGGGAATTCGCTCGCGGCTCTGGCTATATGTATAGGGCTATATCTCTCTCTCTCTAGACTTTCTTGACTCCGTGTACCTCTTTTATTTGGGTTATAACGCCTCCCTCCTTCGTCTTGTGATATAGGTATAGTGCGTGTTCCTGCCTCTTGCCACTCTTTTCTTTGGCTTTGTAGGCGCGATATTGGCTGTACGCAGTTTTTTGTGGGTACAATACTTTTGTGACGAATTAAGCATTTTGTGATTGAAGCATTCTTAATCAATTCATTATTATTTTGATATATTATTGTGTAGATTTTATTATAAAAATAAATACATTTTACCATCCACTGACGTTCCTACAGATTAGATCGACGAAAGTCATCTTCTGTTAATTTAGAGTAATATAATTCCACTGTCATCTTTTCTCATTTTCGTTCGATCACTCTTTTTAATACTGAAGTCTGGTGGTATATGTAACTTTTATTCTTATATCTTATTCTTATATTTACATTTTTTTCTATACATTGTCTACATTTTATTAATCTTTAGCTTTCAATCTTTTCTACCCTATTAATTGATAAGTATCATCATCTTTTACATAGCTTGTACAAGTTCAAACCTCAGAACATGCTATTCTTTCATTCAAAGTGTCGCCTCTGCACAGAAAGAATTCCAGATTCGCACCCTCGCGGCGTATCTTCGTTTTTCCCCGAGCTTCTTTATTCGTCTCCATCCCTCTCACCGCGAGGTGGTGACTTCTACCCATCCACAGACACACACACATATCAGCGCGTCTCACCTTATTTCTTTATCTCACTTGCTCTCACCACCGCGCTCTGTTTTGTTCTTCTCGCCTCTTTCACTTTGCGTGTCATATCACGCACCGTAGGTGCGTATAATGCTCGCGTGCTTTGGCGCTTTGCGCGTTTCTAAGACGCTTTTAAAGGGAGGAGAGAGGAAAATTCTTGAAGCAGGAGGTCGGCGAGAAAAAGAAGCCGAGAGAAGGTTCTTTTATTTTTCGACGCGATAATGCGCTGTTTTCTGTCTTTTAATTAAGCTGCTTAGCACCAGGCGTGAAGCGACGAGTCCTAAGAGAGGATAGCGGAAGTATCTTGCGAGCTTTTGCGAATTGAGTTAAGGTTCTTGGGCTTATGTGCGCGTACACGAAAATTAACTGGAATTTCATTTTCTAGAAAATTTGTGAATGTAAGCATTTTTTAAATTAATAAAAAAATATATATAGAATTTAGTAATTATATATGCAAAAAGAAAATTTTCTAATAAAAATTAGTAAGAAATACACGATAAAATAGATCACGAATTATGGTCAAGCTAGAAAATTTCGTGCTGAATGGTACGATTTGCTTGCTGTAGAGTAAAAATGCCCTATATTATATTAATATATGTATAAAATATTTTAAGAAAATTTGAATATTCTTTCAATTATCATCAATGCTCGTGCAAGTTTCTTTTATACTTCAACCTTAAATTTGGGTACAGTCAAGTTGTCTTTTCTCGACATGGACATTTGTGGCTAATAATTGTCGCTTCCAATTACTTAATTAACTTCAAGTATAACATGCATAATAAAACTTAAAACAAATCCTTGTTTTAAGTATTCTCGTATTTAAGATTTTCATCCATAAGTTATAAACACAAACGTCCACCAAATTAAAGCAAAAATAAACCTTCCTCAACACAACATTCCTGCAGCATCGAAACGCCAAGATCGCGTTTTTTGTCAGAGCGAACAAAAACGACGAAGAACGTGCGCTCCGCAGCGTTTTCACTTCTTTTTTTTTCTCTCCTTGCGCCTTCGCAGAAGGAAGCTCCGCAGCGGCGAGACATTCGCGCTGCATGCTGCAGCGAGCGAGAAATCTCCGCTCGAGCTCACACACCCGCAGCAGCAGCAGCAGCAGCAGCAACAGCAGCGAAAAAATGATTTTGCTCGCCAGAATTATAGTCGGGGAGTCATTGTTCTCGAGGCGTAAAAAGGGACGCTCCAGCTCGCACTTAGTATTTCAACTCCCCTCCCATCATCCCTGGCTTGCCCCGCTTTGCTGCTTGCTCGCAACCCTTATCTCGGGGACATTTTAACTTGTTTCGAGGATTACAATGCGTGCGCGGTGTGCATTGTGCACGTGGAATATCGTGTGTAGGAATGCATATCAAAGTTCATGGCTTTTGTGCTCCTGTTTCGTGTTAATAATTAGCTGGCTTTTTGTTTGTTTATTACTTGGGAAGTTAAAAAAGTAGAAGAAACATATAGATTTTTAGGCTCTGTCTCATAGTGAATTGTATTTATCTTGATTTCTTGAAAAGCTTGAAATTAGCTTTTTTTGGGCAAAATGTTTGGATTAATTGCTGCCATAAATCGTTATATACACGAGGAAACGAATTATATATTTTTAAATAGGTAATGCCTTGAAAATTGTATTATGAAAATATATTTGCAAATTATCTGATAATTAGTAACATTAAGAATAATCTTTAGGTTATTTTGTTAGTCTATCCGAATTGGTTTCTGATAACAAATTCATTCTATAAAAAAGGCAGCAGCTTTTTTTTTTAATTCAGATTCTACAATTTGCAAAGAAATAAATAATTTAAAAATATAATAAGAATTCATGTTCACGTTTCATACTATAAATGCATATTTTTATTTACCTTCCAGGTACTTGTTTACCACTTTAAAGTGAAGAAGTAAAGAAAGCTCTGCTGCACTGTCAAAAATATTATTTTACGTACACCTTCTTTTTCACTCGAAATATCTCGCGCATTATTACTCGACAACCCGCGAGCCACTCGTGCTCACTACCACGCGAGGCAACTTCTTTTAAAATAAAAGAAAAACAACAAGCGCCAAGGATATGTAAATTAACTTATATTTTCTCGCCTCGCACGCGACGATGAGACGCTCGCCACGCGGCGCCAAGTAAACTTACTATACACGAAACCGCGCATCTCTCGATCTTGAATTCGTTGCCCTCGTATATCCTCCGGGGAGGGATTTTTCGAAATTATAGGCGCGTGGACGACGGTACGAGGACGTGGGTATGTATATCGTGCAGCGGTCGAATTATCGAATTACCGTCGTGGACGTCGAAATTGACGAGTGTTGTGCGGTGGTTCTTTTGTTTGGAGGGGAAGAGGCTCGTCGTGGATTTTAATTACTAGCTGCGCCGTGTGTATACTTTCTTCGACGGCGAAGATCATCGCGCAGATACGCGGCAGCTGGAATTTAGGAAAAAATTTTGTATAATTAAACGCGACGCGCAACGTTTATTTCATACACCATATTAGTCGTAAAGTTTCATTAAATTACATTTCGAACTCGCGTTTTCTTTCACACTAATGAACGCTCGTTTTTTTTCAATTTCAATATATATTACACGCGGTCGCTCCCCCGCGCAATCGCGCTCACAATCCGAGCGAAATTGGATGTACGCGCGCGCTCCCCGCAAATGGGCATTAAACGAGAGTATAGGCTAAAACAACTCGCGCGCCGGAGTGTATAAATTTATGTCTTATGAAGTATTTGCGCTCGCGAGCGCGCGAAGCTTATTACCGCGATCGCTGCGAAGTGGCAAACCTCGTGTTCGTGCATAATGCGCCGCGTGGTATATAGTAGTGCTTCCTATTTCCAGAATTACACGCGCGCTAACGAGACTGTCATCGGCGGCCCGCGTGCACCAGGTGAGAATTAACTGGCGGACTGCGAGACTCCGCGTGCGAGGCTTTATTAAGACGGATAGGGAGAGAAGGAGAAGGAGACGGAGATAATTAGATCGGTGGGTATAGCGGATGTCTACCGATCCTGGAAAACCTGGAAAACCTGGTAATGTCAGGGATTTTTTGTAACCTGGAAGATCTTGGAAATTTGGGAATATGGCCCTGCTGTTTTATTTTCTTTAAAGAAAAAAAGCATAAATCGTGAAAGCAAAATTTGATTTTGAAAAAGGCGTGTATGAGGTCTCATTTTCTGAGAGCGCGCAGAGATAACGTTATCAATTTATAGTATATTATAAAGGGGTGCAACTCATTATAGTTGAAATAAATGAGGTAAAGGGGCAAATTATTGCGAGAGAAGAGGAGAATTTCTGATTAATATTATTTAATATATCATACTTTGAGGAACATATATTACTTACATTTTTATTCATTAAGAAAAATCGAGTCTGAATTTCAAATTAAAGGATGGATGATGAAAGAATTCGCGGCGCATGCGATGTGAATTATATCGCGAGGATGTAGCGCGGGAGGATTCGTGTGAGCCGGTGTGCTGTGGCGCAAGAAGAAATGTGTAAAAAGTGATGTATAAAACATTTTGTATCATTATGTTTTACAGAATTAAATACACTAACTCTGGTGTTAGTAATAAAGAGCAATAATGTTATTTGTAAATGTTTGCATTTGCGTAACATTTGAATGATTATAGAATATAGGTATCATTTCTTAAAAAATGATGAATCTAAGGAGATAAGCATTTTCAAACTCTATATGATTAGTTGTTTAATAAAGGCGCAAAACTGACAACTTTTGTGCTTGAGTCTTATAGTACTACAATATTGTGTTCGTTTGTTTATTTTTAGTAGAATCAGGTAGTATTCATTATTATTTTCATATCTCTATAATCATAGAATTCAGTATTATTCATAATCATAGTTATCAATAAAAACACTCATGTAGCGAATTTCAATACAAATACTACGTACATAAAGTAATGTATGAATGATTCTTACGTACAGCAGGCATTTCCCACTTTTGAATAGGCAGTCCAAACTAAAAATACCGAACGATCGTTAATACACGTCAAAAGAATAAAAATGTCTCGAAGCAAGCACAACAATATTTAGAAAATCCACCACTCATCAAGAATCACCTACATACGACAGACAGAGCCAACCTCGCACACCTCGCTCTAGCACCCACACATCCTCATCCGTGCACCTTCTCTCTCCACTCGTAGATAAGCTCGAGGTGTGTACGCTCGCGAGGCGCTATAATTATATCGCCGGGGCGCGTTATTCGCGCATACACACACACACACACACACACACACACACACACACACACACACATTCACGGGCAATTAATCGGAGCGCCTAGCGCATGCGCCTCGCGTGCGACTCTCCCCCCGAGGGAACGGCTTCACACATATACACACGCTGCGCGTTACGCGAGACGATGGCACAAGGAGATAAGGTTAACAAGTGCAGCGCGCGCGTGTGTGTGTGTGTGTGTGTGGGTTTTCTTGAGCCGCGGGCGATGCACGCGCGCGGAAAAGGTGAAAGAAAAAGAACGCGTCTCGTGTGTGGATTTTCATTTTCTTATCTTGTAAAGTTGCCGAGGTTGAATGAAAGGTGTTGCTGGTGGTGGCGATGACGCGTGGATGTCGGACGGGAGTTAGTTGTTGCGCGAGATTGTTGGCAGGTGTGAATTAGGGGGATTAGTTTGTTTGTGTGCTGGAGGTGGTTGTTAATGAAGGATAGACATTATTGAGGAATTAAGATTGGATGCAATGAAGAGACTAGCGTTTTCTTATATATTTTTGACTTATATCAATGCTTTGATAAAGAATCAGAAAAATATATATTTTTGTTAATATTGCATTTTTTTTTCTTTAGCTAGGGGCTAAAGGGCTAATCCCTCTATTGCATTCACTTTAATTATTAATAGCTGCAGTTTTTGTAAGAAAAAAGTTTTTAAAGGCATTGCTTTTGTTTTACTCATTTAACAATTTATAATCCAACGGTCTATATTATATTAGAAAAGAATGTATACCCACTATAAACAAAAGAATCAATAACAAATAAGAGAAAGGTGAATATAATTATTAAAGTAACGGTGAATGATTTATTACAATGCATTTTATTTTTATGTGCCGAAAGATATTTTAGTTTTTATAGCTCTTTCGTGAAATCTCAAGTTATTTTTCTCATTCAATATTTATTAAGCAGTGTTAAAAAGTTTGTTATGGTTTGTTGAATATACGTAGATAAGTAACTTTTGCTGTTAGCAGCTCTAAAGGTGCTTGCGAAAGTGTTTTTATAATACAACATATAATTATTAGGAGCGTTAGACCTACAGTTTACAGTTTTAAAGAAGCGTTCGATTAGATTTGCAAATTATTCTCCTTTTTTATGTACTAGGTTAACGTTAATTTTATAATATATAAATATAAATTTGAGTCAGCGTTGGCGGAGTAAGTTACATTATTAAAATAAAATGAATCGGTCATGGTTTGCTGAGTGTACAGTGAGATAAGTAATTATCATAATTAGGTAACTTAAATGCTTGCAAATTATGGCATCGATGCGGTAGAACATTTTTTCTTCTTAGATAAATGAAGAAATTATTTGTATTAACAAAAATAATAGCAGTACTTAAGAAATTAACATGAAATATGTTAAAGTATTTAAATTCCCTGCCCATTACCATCATGAGTATAAGAATCATTTTAAATAAAATAAAAACTAGTTGTCAAAGTATACATCATAAAATTAAATGAATTTTTTAATTTAATTAAAAACATGAAACTCTCCCCTATTCACCGCAACGCTTCCACGAATAACCTATCAAATGCAGCGATTATCTAACGAAAAGTAATAGTTTTTAATAACGAATCACTTTGCTGGATTGACTTCGTATACCTGGCCATCTCGTGACCGACGTTTGACCCAACGACCCATATTAATCTCGCTTATACCTATATATAACACCGCGATAAGGCCAACTTGGACTCTACCTTCGTTTGACTAATGACCGAGTCACTGCTATGACACCTCCACCCCCTCAAAACCGTGTTTCATCTTGATATTGAAATGTGGAATTAACTCGAGTGAAAAAGAGAGACGAGCATTCGACGTTTCGTGCGTAATTCACTCGGATAATTATTGGTTTGGCTGTATACGTTTGCTTTGCGTCGATAAGCATCTTTCGGTGAACGAATTCCCCGAAATGTGATACGAAATAATTTTCTTTTTTAATTTAATCCTACTTTATATCTCTAATAAAATTAAGTAATTCCTTTAAAAAATAATTAAAACCGTAAATATATGGTTTACCGTTCTCAGTGTGCCCTATAAAAAATAATGCTTTTAAAAGAAATCGAAAAATATAGGTGTTGCGTGATGGAAGGACTACAATAAAAGGCGAGGACATATACCAGGAACGATCCGCATTTATGATCCTCTCTCTCTTCTGTCTTTCTCGCTCTCATGGGTGTCGCGCGAATTTATTAGCCTCGTATCTACCGACGTTGCGCCCGCGGCGTCATTTGCCTTGTAAATCCTCTCTCTCTCTCTCTCTCTCTCTCTCTCTCTCTCTCTCTCTCTCTCGCTCTCTCTAATCGTCGCCGCGCGATCATTGCCGCTCCATTAAACGCTCAGATGCTGAATACAACGCGCCGCGTTGCGTCGATGATTAATGATGATTAATTGATCGGACGCGCCGGTGCGAGCTGGCGAGCGAAACGAAACGAGCCTGCGCACGGTGTATGTATATGAGGTAGTGTTTTGCTTGATGGGGTGGTTGGTTTAGGAAATCTGTTATACAGTGTTTTGAAGCTAGGATTAATGGCTTCATTTTTCAAAGTGAGTAACTGTGGATTATTGGTATGTTTTGTTTTCTAGCGTGAGGTCCTTTGTACGTATATTACTATAATTTCATTATGATTGGTTGGAACTCAATTACTTTGTTTTATCTAATGCCTCATTGCGTATACAGCAAAAAGCATTACTTACTTTTATACTTTAAAAAAATTTATTTGTCATTAAATGAAAACGAGTAACGGAAAGTTGAATTTTTTTATCATAAGAAATTGGCAATAAAGTTCAGAACAAGTTTCTTACTTTAAAAATAATTTTACTCGAGGCAAGAAACACATGTAACAATTTTTACTTAAAAGAACGAATACTCGAATATTACTTATCTTATGTAACCACGTGGCTTTCTAAGATCACATTTGAGCGTAAAAATACGAAAAATTCACGTCTTACAACAAAAACAGTTTCTTAAAATAAACTAATTTTAGTTGCTCCTTTTTTAAGCATATGAACTAAGCAATGTGTATCAATAATCGTTATTTTATAATTTTCAATTAAATTTCAAACATCTAAATTATTAAACAACAAAGTATACAATTCGCCTACTCCCCCATTCAACCCAGATTAACCTCCCTCCGAAAAAATCCATTACTCAAAGTCAGAGGAATCGAGAGCTCGACCTCGTCCTCGCAACACCTATACAACCCAACTCCTTCCTAGGCGCCTCTCTTTTTCGCCACGTGGATACACACACACACACACATACACCCGAACCCTCGCGCATAATGAAAAAGCGATTCGGCTAATATACGCGCGGGGACCGTTAATCGCGCGCGCGGGCTCGCACACTGCAGTGTTCATACGCCGGGGCGAGCGTGAGTAGCCTCCAGCTCCATCTCCACGTATACATATGTGTGTGTGTGTGTGTGTGTGTATGCATGCGCGATGAAGACGTGACGTGCCACTATTGAGCGCCAGTGCCAGTGCCAGTGCCCGGGCACTTATACACACACATACGCAGAGAGAGACACACATACGGGCGTGGAGAGGTGCTGTATTAAAAGGGTTGTGCTCTCGCGGTCTCTCGCACACGTATGCATGTGTGCAGCATGCATCATGCGCGCGTACGCTACGTTCCACTACCTCTCTTTTCTTTCTTCTCTGCGCTCTCGCTTGCTCTCTCTCTCTCTCTCTCTCTCTCTCTCTCTCTCTCTCTCTCTCTCTCTCTCTCTCTCTCTCTCTCTCTCTCTCTCTCTCTCTCTCTCTCTCTCTCTCTCTCTCTCTCTCTCTCTCTCTCTCTCTCTCTCTCTCTCTCTCTCTCTCTCTCTCTCTCTCTCTCTCTCTCTCTCTCTCTCTCTCTCTCTCTCTCTCTCTCTCTCTCTCTCTCTCTCTCTCTCTCTCTCTCTCTCTCTCTCTCTCACTGTCTCGGAGTAGCTGCGAGAGCAGCTCGAGCTTCTTCGTGGATATACTTGCGCTCTCTCTCTCTCTCGCTCTTTCTCCTTCTTTATCGCGCGGGTAGACCTTTTTTTTGTGTCTCTTCGAGGGGAAAGAGAGAGAGAGAGAGAGATCTTCGTGCTTTTTTTCCGTCACGATGCGCGCGCGCGGGGGCTCATCTCGCCGTGGAAGTAGCTTAATTCTCGCTATTCTTCGGCTGGGGTGGTGTTGAGATTTTGGAGTGCCGGAGGGAATGGTAAATATTTTTTGAGAAACGGTGATGCTTGCGCGGTTGGCGATGGTTTTTTGGTCTTAGGATTGTTTTTTAGATGAATTTGATGTGCGTGGGATTTTAAAACATGTTTAAAGTTGGAATTGATTTTGGGGGCACTGAGAAAAATTCAATGTGTCCAAGAGATAAAGATTTATTTCGAAATTACCGAATGAAGGCATAATTTAGTTATCGAAAGAAATAAGAGATATCGTTTTCAATTCCTTTAGAAAAATATTTTAGACAATGATTTTGAATACTGAGACTTTTTATCGATACAAAAATTAGAACGCATAATATCAAAACCTATAACTGATATAGATGGAATACGTCTTTACGATTCAGAGACATCGAATTATATATCAAAACTGTAAATTGTATAGCAAAATTTATTATTTTTGTTCTTGAAGTAAAAATGGTCATATTCAAGGAAAAATGTAATTCTCATAACTGTACCCTAAATGTGGGAATATTTGTAAAAATCCCATATGTCCCCAATATACAGTAACAGAAATATTAATTCTTATTATACAATCCCTCTGAATGCATACACTTTCATCTCACCCATCCAATTTACAACCCAAACACCAAACTCCAATTAACACTCAAAATCAAGCCTCCCAGCAAACAACGAAAAAAGCAACCCAAAAGTACTTTAACGAAGTACCTCGTAAACGCTCCACGCGCAAACTCAAAGCAAACATCCTCGAAAATCCTCCTCAAATTAAAAGTCATTTCATACAAAATAAATAATCATAACGTACATATCGCATAAATACACACACACACACACATCGCTGCAGTTTACACCGAGGCGCGAGAAGAACTGGCAGAGCTCGCGCGCTCTCCGGCGTATAATTGCCGCGAGCGATTGCGCGCGTGTAATCGGTCTGCACACTTGCTGCCGTAGCGAGAAATCGTTTACTTAGGCCGGTTTTCCCCTGTCTCCCTTCCCGTGCGCGCGCGCGCGTCCCTTTGGCCCTGGGAATCTTCGCGCCCGGTTCCGCGCAGGCCGTCGCGCGAATTTCAATTCACGGCTGGCGAGGCTGCTGCTGATGCGTACGTGACGGTCTCGCGCGAATCGACGGGATGGATGAGAGGAGACGTGGGGGAGTTTGCTCGTATTGGACTGGAGGGGTATTAATTGCTTGTGGAGAGTGTCAGGATCGGCTTAAGATTTTAAGTTCTGGAGTTACATATTTTGGGGAATACATAATTGAACTAGGATCGAGTCTAATGGTTACACAAGCTGTACTTGCAAATGTAAATCGCAGTCGTTTCAAAGAATTATAAAATGGTTTTATACAATTTTTTAAATCATTTATTTGTTAAACTGAAATAAAATACTTTCATAATGAAATTTGAATACATTGTGCTTAATGGATTGAGTGACCATTAGATTCGATCATACAGTAAAATTATTCTGTCACAATCATTTGAATAAAAAATTACAAAATAAATCATAAGTTTTAATTAAATATATAGATATTATTATATAAAACAAAGTCATTTTTGCCTCACTGTATATAATAATGCAGCATTTTACAACGTTCTAAATCAATGTCATTATCTTAACATATGCCATTCAAATGAATTTTTGTTCAAATGGCATTTGTTAAAATATTTGCATAATATTTGCAACGATGCCGATAATTTGGTCTATATATTTAATTATAATTTACAACTTTATTTATTTCATGGTCGATAAAGTTCTAGGCGGTACATTTGAATTTAAATCGACTCTGTGAACATTTCAAGTCATACCTCATTAATTGTTATTTATTAATTAATTACACTTTTAGATCAGTCTTCAATTTTAGCCAACAGCTGTACAAGCACACAATTTGACGTCAGTCTGTCGTCTGCTGCGTGGGGCTTGGCTCGTCTGGTGGTGTGCGCGCGCTCACCGGGGCGTCAATACTCCCGCACGCTCGGCAGCCCGGCTATACGTGTTTCGCGCCACGTCGCGTCCGCGTCGCCGACCGAGCCGTTGGAGAAAAGTTCGCGAGACACGCGAAAGGGCCAACTCTTGTCTCCCGCCCCCCTCTCTTCGTCTTCCGGAGCCTATGCGTTAAGTTTAAAGGTTTTTTTTTGGAAATTTCGATTTTGAATGGAAATTGAAATTTCATAATAGTTTTTATCACTTACATTGAAATAGTATCTACAAGTACACAAATCAAAATTGTATTAATACACTTTTAACATTTTTAAATCTCTAAAGATAAAATAGTAATAGAATTAACCTCTCATCGAGTGAATTTAACCTCAGTACATTCAATATATAAACAATGAATTTTTCACTAAAAATTAAAAATGAAAAATTCTTTATACTAACTAAAGTTAGTTTTAACTGGTAAATATTCATTAGAGTGAAGTGACTTCCATTTAATTCTTCTGAAGTTCTGACAGTGTAACACTCAAAATATTTCAGAGTCCCACAAACTATTGATTACATTAATCAAATTAAACTGTAAATATAATCTTTCATCACCCAAAAAAAGAACTTAAAAATAAAAATATATTCACCGAGCGTCCTTCGCGATAAGTCGCGCAGCCACGAACAACAAAGGAACAAGAAGCGCGCGGAATTTCGGGCGCATATAAAAGCGCACAGATCGAGCAAACTCCGCTCTGAATGACAATTTAATCTGGGCTCGATCGGCCCGCGCGCCGCGCACAAAGTAAAGTCCCCGAGATCAGAGCGCATACTCTGCGCACACACACACATACACATTGGCATACATCTAGGTCGAACACCGCAGGCGTATCAAGTGACTGTACAACGTCGCATGGGCGTGCGCTTTCCTTCTGCGCGCGCGACAGAGAGAGTGAGAGCGATACGCAAGGCAAACGGTCCGCCGTCGTCGATTGTACTTGCTAAATTTGGCCTTGCTGTCTTTGGGCGGAGCGCGCGAAAAACGCCTCGGCGACACCTCCATTCTCCTACTTCTACGCTGTGTTTTCTGCGCGCTTTACTCGCGTGAGCGAAGTCGAAGTCGAAGCGCGCGAGCCGAAGTTGGGGAAAAAAAGCGAGGGTTGTGTGATCTGATTAAGGCTTGAGAGGAGTGTATAATTGCGCGAGCGCGCGGTGTAATCGCCGACGACGCGAAAAGTTAGCGGTTTTAATGCGAGGATCTCGTGTGAAAATGTTCCCGCGGCGGCTTGATTTTTAGCTTGTTGCTCGATCTGCCCGGGAGATAGGTAGAAATTGTAGCATTGATGAAATGCTAAATATCACTCTGAGTATACTTTTTTATAGAATAAATACACGTTTACATTATGAAATTATGGTCTGATTCTCTTTTAATACCATAATTATTATTTCATTCAATTAAAAATAATTTTTATATCATGTTTTTAAATGTACTGCATATTTTCTTTTTTATATTTATTCTTTGTCTTTTTCAGCTAAGTAGCTTCTTTTTATATTTGAAAATCATTCACCAAAATTTATTATTATAAAAGTCTTTCGTACATCGAGTAAATTGATATAATCAAAACAAAACAATACACTATAAATATCATGAACCATTCATAAAATACGTAACATTTTCAAAAATCACCCACGAAGCCAGATACACAGCGAACGGCCAACCTCTCACAGGGATAATATACACGAAACTCTCGGTCTGCCAAGCCCGAGCTACATCTCTCCATTGCAATCGTCAAAAAGCGGCGAAAAAGTGCTTCTTCATCAGACGTCGTCGTCTTCGTCGTCGTCGTCGACGACGAGTGCTTTGAATTATTCTTCACGCCTGCAAATAATGGTCAACGTGTCGCTCGGAAAATTCTCTCTCTCTCTTTCTCTCGCGCGCGGCTTAAAAAAACGAGGCTCCTCTTTCCAGCTCGCTCAGAAAGGCAGGAAAAAAAAAGGAAAAAGCCAAACACGGGCAATGAATGAATCTCATCTCTCACTTCCTCTCCTGCAAAAAGAAAGAAGAAGAAGTAAGGAAGACGAAGAAACTGCCGTGAAAGCCGCGTTTTCAATGAAAATGAAAGAGGCGTTAGAATAGCCGCGGATCTCTCTCTCTCTCTTTCTCTATCTCTCTTGCAAGCATTGAATTGACGCGCCTAACTCCCGCGGACCAAGTGAGCGAGGGCAGCGTGTAACAGCTTTCTATTTGCATACCACCCCTGTGTCGAGTTTTCACGAGCCCCGGCCGCTGTGCTGTGGTGTGTGCGGCTTTCTATCTCTCTCTCTCTCTCTCACTCTCTCGGGTGGGTAGGTGTGCCTATGCCCGACACCGAGCGCGCGCGAGTATTTGCATTGAGAAATTGGCCGCCCTGGCTCGGCTCGGCTTGGCTTGGCTCGGCTGCCTCGTGCACTCTCTGGCTTTGCGTCGATTTTAATACGCGTTTTATAGCGCGGGACTTGGCTGGCTTGTGAATGATATTGAGATTCGAGGGTTTATGAAGAAGTATTTTGTGAATTAGGCTTATTGATTTGTGACGTAGGGTGTTTTTATGATATACGCGTAGGTGGACGTTGAGTTAAATCATTTGAGGTATTGCGTTTCTGAGCAAGGGGTAACTGAAGGAATTGAAGCATCTTAGAAATTGAATGAAGGCGCCAAAATAACAGCTATTTGAATTTCGTAGGTCTGGAAAATTATATAAACGTTCAGATTTTAATATTTAGAGAAAACATTTATAAATTAATTTTTGGATTGTTAATAAATTATGATACTGTTATTGCTTGATCAATTTTAACATGATTGCATAGTGCCCATCATGATTTTTATATTTCTATCCTCGAAAATCAATATAATTTATAATTAATGTATTTTAGAACCTTGAAAATTATGAGACAATTGGAGATATACATTAGATACTAACTATTATCGCGGTGCTTTAAATAATTACAAGCGGAATCGAATATTATAACGAAGTCGAATTAAAGAATGTTTTATTAATTTATAATTTTATTGAAGTAAAGACAATCTTTAAAATATCTAATTATAAAATAATGTAAATTACCTACGGCTTTTCATGTAATAAAATAAAAATATTGCTGGTTTTTAATTCAGGAACATACCACGCTTTCATTTAGCGTTTTATGTATATAATTCGATTTGTAACGCTCTTGTGGAAAAAATCAAGTATGTAAATGATAAACCAAAATAATCATTTAGCTTACCCTTTTTAATTTCGCATATCGTACGATCGTTTTAATAACAAACAAAATACCATATACACATTACACAGTCACAAAAAGAAATCAATCTCAAAGAAATAAACCACAAGCGTATAATCATCCCAAAACATACACCAATTCCAAATACTTCAACGCGTCAAAATATCAAACTAAGCGCTTCCAATTTCCTGCTATTCAAATTCACGTAACCCAAAATAAACCGTGCTGCTGTACAGCTCCCTAAGAACTCGAAGCAAGACCAAAAGATCGCAAAAAGAGAGAAACGGAGGTAAAAGGGACAGAGAGCGGAGAATGAGAGTCAGCGGTGTGAGAGAGAGAGAGAGTATACTATGCACACAAGTCTCTTTCTCTCTCTCTCGTCGACGCCCACTAAATTATCATCTCTTTCTGTCTTCGGGCCTGCGGAGAGAGCGAGAGAGGCCCATAAACGCCTAAATTACAGCGGGGGCTACCACTGCGGGCGCCTCTGCCTGTCTGCGCACGTGTGTATACCTATATAGGTGCACCTTGTGCGCCACTCGGTCGTCTGCTATGGCTGTAGGTGTGTATCGTCGCGCGAGATCGCGGGGAAAAACGCGAAGACGACGAATGTACGTGGCTTGAACTTCTTTTTTTGTTCGGGAGGTGTGTTTCTGGGTGCCGAGGGGATCGTTAAGGGCGTGGACGCTCGCGTCTCGCGATTTCTCAGATTAGACGAGGAGTGATATGGGTTTCTTTTGTATTTTTTGGCTCGAGTGGTGTGAATTATTGGGTACTTCGAGTGGAAAGTGTGGAGATAATTTACTGTGGCCTGGGATTCTTATAATCCTTATCATATTTAAGAATATACGTAGAGGATCCTAAGATTAATTTACATTACATATTACATTTTATTTATTAATTGTATATATGTTGTCGTATAATAACGTATTATAGATTATTCGTATATTTACTAATGTTATAACCGGATTATTTGACCGTTGTTCGGAGAAAAATAAAATAATAGAATCGCTGTTTCACACGCGCTAAAAGCAATTTAAGACGTTCGTTTTAAAAAGGGATAATCTCTTTTTTTAGGAGCACACATAACCTTAACATGTTTAAAACCTTAAAAACAAGAGTTTTAGCTCTTTTAACAACTGCAGTAAAACCTACATATAACAAATATAACAATAAAACTAAAATAGCCTTCTATTTCAAATATAATCAATGTCCATTTTAGCGTGTTCTACTTATTGGTTCTCTCAGTACACAGTGCACATAAACTCAAAAACATAACCTCAAACTGCGTCCGAACTATTCCACGTCATAAATTCACAAATTTCATACATTCCTCAGCTCCATATTTCGGTCTTCCTCCCGTCTCTTCCCTGTTACACCGACACTGGCCATTCCTTATAAATAACAAGTGGCGCCAGAGCCGACGAACCTCTCTCTCTCTTTCTCTCTTTCCCCTCAACTGTTGCACCGCACACAACTGCAGCAGCAGCGGCAGCACGCAGCGAAATTACTGCCCTCCCCGCAGTCCCTCACCGCTGCAGCGCGCGATGCGATATAAGTGTTTTTATTCTCTTTTCAATTATGCAAACGCAAATAAGCGATGTGCCATCACCTGACCGCAACGATTTTCGTGTTCTCTCTCTCTTTCTATCTCTCTCTCTATCTCTCTTCATGCATTGGGGTGGCGAATTATCGACTCGTTTTCTCTTTCTCTTTATTTCGCTCTCCCCCCCCCCCTCTCTCTAACACACACACTTCTACGGATGAATATTTTCGCTGATTGGACGAGGCGCCGGAGAATTAGCGTTCGTGCGCACTCGAGGACTCTCGCTCGGCGTTTGGGATTCTGTTTTGCAGGTTTAATTTTTTTTTGCGAGAGAAAGAGAGAAGACAGGCGCTTGGAAATTGATTGTCGAAATGTCGGAAAGTCATTTGCGGCCGCGAGTAGCGGTTCCTCCCGCTGCTGCTGCCTTCTACTTCTTCTGCTTCTGCTTCTTCTTCTTCGCCTTTTTTTCCGAGGCTCGTTCCCATGCCTCGTTATGCTTTTTAAAGACGAGTTATGAGTATATTCGAAAATTGCTGCCTGGGAGTTATTTTGCGCTCTTTTATTTTAGTTTCTATTATGGGTTTATAACTGTGCATGGCAGAATATTTTTACGAATGAGCGTTTTGTGTCATCGACGTTTTTATAAGTTGTTTAATATCTTCTATTTTTTTATATTCAGCAAAGTTTTTATTGATACAAGTAACATTTATTAAGATATAAAGTTGTTTTCATGCATAAACAATTTCGACGCATGTTACAAAAAGTAGCACGTTTCAAATTTATTATAAACATTAAAACTTGGCTTTTATTTCCAAATTATTATGTTTAAAAGAAAAAATTACAAAAATGTTCTTTATTAATTAATTTATTTTATTTATTTTATTTTGTATTATCTCTTTTAATATAGTGCGTCTTCTTATTCAAAAGTGAAATATGCAACTTTTCGTAACGCACGTCGATTATCAGTTCAAAGCTATGTCTGCACTGTCGAAGGACAACATTCCGTAACTTCTAAAACCATACGCAACAGCCTCTCAAAAAGCCTCGAGTCAAACAGAAAATTCTTTCCTGCTGCGTGAACTTCATTTCCTCCCTGTATATTCATCAATGCGTGAGCGCCTTACGCATAGTCTCGGCGACAATGTACGCACGAGCACCTCACCAAACAAACCTACTTAAACCTCGAGCGGACTCAAAGAAATAAAAGAAGAGATTCGGAATAAGTCAGCTCGAGAAATACTCGCGCGCTCTCTCTCTCTCTCGAGCGAAAGTCGCGTGCTTCGTCGAGAGCAAAGGGGAAATAAGAAGGAATCAAGAACCGCCACCATCGGGGGCCACTTAGCATTTTCTGCAAAATCCGAATTTCAAATAAAACGCCGTATTGCTGGCGCCTCGAATTTGCACTTCTCTCTGTCTTTCTCTCTCGCTGCTGCTGTTGCTGCTGTCGTTGCTTTTGAAATATGTATTACATATGCCAATCGCTGTTTCATTCGCTTTTTTCTTGCCTCAACTGTGTCGCGTTCCTCGTCAATCTAATCTGCGATCTAATCTCCCCACTCTCTCGTTCATTTTTCTTTTTCGTTATTTTCGGATTCTTGACGAAAGAATCGCAAAAGATCGAGAGCTCGCATTTAAATACAATATATATGTACCCTTGGAGCGATTTTGCGCGTTCTTTGTTGCGAATCTCCTGGTTTGCGGTTACGCATTATTGGACGAAATCTCTGATATTTATGTGTGTCAATCGTAGTATATGTAGAAAATTACTCATAATGTCAAAAAGTATTACTCTCATATTTTTGTGGTATCAGAAAGTATATCAGTCTCACTTACGACTATAATTTGACCATTAACCTTACTTATATAACGTGTCATCATCAATTTTTATGAATTAAAAAAATGTTTGTAATAAAATATTTATAAATATATTAACTTTCTTCGACAAACTTCAATTAATCAATGTATTTCATTTTATTTCGGGTCCAATAAAATAGTATGTCATAAAATCCAGGCAGAAGAAAACAAGCAAGTTGTATTTATTCACACTATACTTATTTAAAATTAATTAAACATACCTACCAATTCAATCCATTCCAATCTCTTTTGTTACCATTTCGATCGACCCAAAGAATTCCGCAACACAAAAAATATTCAGATATTTTCCGAGAACGCGAAGAAGAATGAGAAGCGTCCACGTTAATTAAACGAAACAGGTATCCCGAGCGAGATATATCCAAATTCGAATAGGCGCGCGCGCAGGCAATATCGATCGATCGATGCTGTCGTCGTTATGTGCGCGAGCACGTGTCCAGAGTCAAATCTCCAGATTAAATCGTTGCTCATATCTCGGGCACGAGAAATCGACTCCCAGGTCCGAATGACAAGGACAAAGAGAAAATCAAATCGGTGACTAGTTGAGACAAAGAAAGAAACGTAAATTTATGGACAGGTGGATACATTCAGCGTATTTTTAAATTTGGTTTATTTGCTTATGTAAGAATACAGTTTTGAAGGTTTCTAAATTTGACGAATTTAATTATTACGATGTATGAAAGGCTTTGTCTGTAATTTCAAGTTGGTTGCTTATAACATTTAGCGTTCCGTAAAACTGTTATACAGAAATACAAAAAATAGCAATTATTTACTTTTATTACAAAGCTTTGAAAAAATTATGTTCTTAAAATCATCTTTAAGTAAACAATTTGTATATTTTATATTTTACCTATTTTTTAATATTTCAACTGACTGATTGTATTTGTAAACAAATATTGGCTTTTAGCAGTTAGGTCCAGTTCCTCCTTCAGCTAACTAACTGTTTTATTTGTGTTTATTTATCTTCCGTTTAAAACAGAATAAAACCGAAAAGGTCATGTTCCAATTTAAAATACAGCCTGTTATTCAAATCGACGACGCGCTTCTTTTCACCCATAACACTCCCGAAACTCCCAATATTTCTTACCGCGCAAGGTGCCACTCCGACAGTTCCCATCACACGCGCTCGCAACAGCCTCTCGCCGCTTTTTTCTCACCGAAAAGAGAAAAAAAAATCCCTCGCCCATCCACGCACATCTCGAAGCAAAACAAAACCGCCTCTACACCGAACGACGAAAGAAAAAAAAAACATTACGTCAAAAGATTTCATCACGGCTCTCACCTGCTATAAATTCAGCCGAAAAACTAGGAATATATACAATATACATCCTAGCCGCGGCTAAATTATCTCCCTCCGCGCCGGTGAAACAAACGAAATATACGCGCGCAGAAGCGAAGAGACGAGAAGCGTATGTAAGAAGGAAAGGAGAGGCGACTTTGAAATTCCGCGGCCGGTTAAAGTCTCGGAGGTGCGCACTGCGGGGGTCCAAGTCCAAAGCAAGAGACCGAGGAGACAGAAAAACCGAGAGATAAAGAGAGAGAGGGAAGTATAGGGAATAAGGGAGCAAAGGAGAAGGAATGAGAGAGAGAGATCGGTCGCGCGGCGGTTATCGGTCCTCCTCATCTTGGCTTTCGGGACTCTATACGGACGGAGCGAGGAAGAGAGAGAGGAGAAGCGAGCGCATAGTATTATAAGGCCCTTGGGGGCCTTAACTGCTTTACGACGATCGTTTGTACCGATTTGTTCGACAAGAGAGAGAGAGAGAGAGAGAGAGAGAGAGAGAGAGAGAGAGAGAGGGAATGTTGAGAGCCGCCTGAGCTGTGCTCTTCGGGTCTTGCGATCGCGCGACCGAGCGCAGAAACACGCGCGCGGTGTATAATACGTGTATTTAATGTCTCTTTTTTTTCTTTTGTACTTTTGTTAGATGGTTCTGTATGTTTTCACTCGAGTGTGTTTGATATCGTGCGAAAATTAAAATTTTCAGAATTTACAAATTGGTTACATACTTATTTGCAATGTACACTTCACAAATATAACTGTGTTAAAAATTTCTTGTTAAGTTTTTAACTATATATACAGAAGTTTAAAAGTTCCATTCTCGTTTTAACTGATAATTCAATCAGATATTAATTAAATATTCAAATATTTGCTGGAAATGCACGCATAATATTGCCATGAATTTTCAAATATTTGCTGAATATGCACGCATAATTTTGCCATGGATTTTCATAGTCATTATGTGTGAAGTCAAAAAATGCAAATTAAAATATTTATATGCTTTTGAATTTTTAATTACACATGTTCGAGAATAAAATATGGTTCACATATTTTGGTTACATAAATTGAAATTTAATTAATACACTGTCACTGAAAATTAAAAAAGTTTTTTGTAGTCTGATCAGTTACTAAAATATAACAGTAATATAAAAGTACTTTAAATTACAAAAGAATATATAATAAAAATAGCAACGATTACATCTTCAGAAAACAGATTTAGCGAATTCATATTTCAATATATACTGATGTCGATAAAGAAAATGTATGCGGCATATTCATGATAATCTCAAGGATATATAGACAAATGTAATGTAAATACACGCTCTGGATAAATTGTTTTCTCCTACAGTACAAAGTGAAACATTCGCGGTCCATTTGTCTCACGCTCTGGCTGCGGGATCGAATTCGGAGAAAGGCTTGAGACACTGCCGGTAGTTTCTACATTGGCATGTATCTCATGCTAGATGTGTAATCTGTCAAATGCTCAGTCACTCAGTTGTCCTTTTTAAACATAAAAATTATCAAAAAAATTCTTCATCAACGTCGCAATATCGCTTTTATTTAAAATAATACTTTATAATCATCTCCTGTTAATAAAATACGTATCGATCGTTAACACAATACTAGCATTCATTACCCAAGCCTTCCTCTAATCGTCAAAAAAATCCAACTATTTTACGCAAAGTCTCATTTTTCAAACAGGCTAACATTGCAATTAATAACCACACATTTTACACCAAACGACCTCCCTTCATAATTTCAAAGCTCCCTGAGTACACAGCCACGGCTCATATAAGGTAGTTGACCCTGTTCTCGATAGCTTAGTAACAGACTCAACTTATTTCGCTATAAAAAATGCTTTAATTTTAAAAAAATTGAAATTTTTTGTTTTCAACTATTAATTAATATACTTATTTAGCAAATAACTCGAAAAAGACGAAATTTTAACGTAGTGTTTACTTCTAAATTCAATAAACCAAAAAATAATCCGAGGGAGCAGTTGTCGATAACCATTTTACGAGTCGGAGCAATTCTCGATAGATGCAAAAGACCCAGTTCTCGATATAACAACAAGCCCATTATTCAGGTTAGGTTCTAGGTTATGTCAAAACTTGATTGAATAACATACACATTTTGATTATTATAATTACATAATTATTAATTAAAAGTAGTGCTTAAGTACTTTTAAGCATTGAAATAACATTTAAAGAAAAATTTATTTGTATTTTGTATATATTATTTGACTATCGACAACTGGGTACGTACGCATAATTAAGACGGAGTTCTCGATATATGAATTAAAATAGTTATAAGTAAATAAATCAAAATTTAACTTTTTGATTACGCTTATTTTGTTGAATTTAAAGCTAATCTTGGCTTTACAGTTTTTTAAAACGTTCTATTTATTACAAAAATGTCACTTTAAAGTTTACTGTTTGTTACGATCGTGATTAAGGAAACGTCGAGAAACGCATCAAATCTGAGAGTGCCAAGAAGTGTGAATTTCTATTTAACAAGTAGCGCTAACTGAGTTTTTATAATTCAAAATATTTATTCAGTGATATATTCTTAATATAGAAATAATTTTCTCGTACCGAAAAATTGCTCAAAATATATCTAAAATCGTATTATTCCTTCGAGTTATCGACAACTGGGTACCTATCGAGAACCGGGTCCACTACCTTACATAATATTTCCTCAATCAAACTTTACGACGGCCGCGGCCGCTTGCATCTTCCCCGCGGCGCGGGCATTAGTTAATTATTTACGCGCTCGTCGCTACCACAATTTATCGCGATAAACCAAAAAGCGAACAAGACTCTCCAGCAATAACCAAAGCAAACCACAGCAAAAAACGACACTCTCCAGCCTCTGCGTATACACGTATATTTTACGCGTGTACGATCGACGCGCGAGCAGCAGCAGCTCGTAAAGCCAAATGAAAGACGCTCGTCGGGCTACCGCGCCTTCGCGCGCGCGCGCGCCCGATATCTCGCCGCGATAGCGCCGCCGCTCTCTACAAAGGAAGAATCTCCGGCCGCGTTTTAATACCCTTATCGTGTATAGCCGCGGATGATAGATATAATCCGTCGCGTATGCGGGGATCGCGTAAATCGTCGGAGGCACACGAGCTATACGTGGGATGACGAAAGAGACGGAACTGTGCGGCGGGAGTTGTCTTATTTTGTTATCTTATCGGAGAGTGGAGTGTGTATGTGGGGGCCAGGCGCTTTGTAAATATTGATTATTGTTTATTGTTTGAGGGGGGGTATCTTAATGAGTGGATTTGGGGTGATAAGTGCTACGAAAATATGAGGTTCACGGAAAGTGGAGGAGCTGTGTGGAGTTTTTATCGGGCGATTGGAGAGGCTGTGATTGTGAGGGGCTTGAAGATTTAATTTTACTGGATGATATAATGTTGTTCTCTGTGTGTATGAAAGAGAAAAGAGTTTAGACGGAAGAGCAAAGTGTAGTTGAGGTTGGAATATTTTATCTGCATTAGCTAAATTTGTTGATAGATTAGCAAATTCTATTGCTATAGATTTATCTCTCTTTAGTTCGAAGAATAAAAATGTACCACCCGGATCCTATATTGTGGATCAATGCCTCTATTGTGAATCAGTTGGTTTTAAATCATTATTATGAAAGATTTGCATTGTTTAATTTTCATTTTAAAGGTATTATTCTTATCTATCAAAATAAGAAAATAAGTATTACAAAACTTTCATAATAAAGATTTAAAAGTAAATGATTCATAATAGAAGCATTGATCCACAATAGAAGCATTAATCCACAGTAGAAGTAGGAAGCTTTGGACCACTTTGACTAAAGTGAATATTCGACTTTTATGCAGCCGATTTGCATTCTAATTAAACTGAATTTTCACTCTGAAAATCGAGAGAAAGATCCCTCACATTTAGAGTATAGTTAGAAATTAAAGTACAAGTCAACTCCATAAAAGTCGATTTTTTACTTTACGAAAATTGGTCCGAACTTGCCTACTTTTAAAATAACTTTTCACCTCGGAAACATTTGACCCAAACGCCAGATTCTCGAGCTATTCCATCACTCTAGAAGCTAAATCAAGTAGACACTTTTCCGTGTATAACTAATGATTATTTCTTGCACAGAAAACTTTATGATGAAAAACTTTGTTAATATAATTAATTATTCTAATAAGCTTCTAATTTATTCATCAACATTATTAATGACCACTTGACACGAATGAAATAAGTCAATTTTCCAAGTGAAAGAATTCTCGATCATCAATCTCTAAATAAGTCGTACAACATTAATGCATCGATTTGAATAATTAAAACGCATTGCAGCAAACCTTTAATTACCAACTCCCAGCATTCAACTCATTAACACGCGCAAAAACATCGATAAATCACTCGCAAACTTACCAATCTCTCCGCGTGTAAAAGACACACGTCATTAACAAAACCGACAAGCCATAATATCTCAATCATAAATCCGCTCTCGAACAGCAAAACCCCTAATGAATACACCTAACCGTTTCAATTTTCTTCTCCATAAACCATCCCAACCCACCACCCCCTTCCTCAAAGAAAAAAAAAACCATCCGCTAAACTCGCCTACTTAAACTGCAGAAGCCGCATTAGTTTATATAAAACGCTCCCTCTGTCTCTCTCTTTCTCTCTTGCGTTTACGACCTTCGGCTTCGGCGCGACGGCGGCTGCGCATCGTTAGAATTAATTGAGCCTCGCGCTGGTTGGCAAATCATCGCGAAATAAATCGAGCTACCGTGCGCGGACGCGTCGTAAATACGCCGGCGGATGCTCCTCTGAGCTGTGCTGCGGATTTATATTTACGGCGGCCTCGCGAATAAACATCGACGCCTGATGTTTTTATTAACCCGAGGGAGACAATGATATATAGATCCAAAGTAAAGGGGGGAGGGCTGGGGTTTGTTCGTCTCGGGATGTGAGCGGTTATATGGAGATCGGAGGTGTAATTGTTACTAAGGGGGCGTTACCTTGCTCTTTGTTTGATAGTTTTGTGTGTGTTCTTCTTGTTACTCTTTGACGAGGAATTTTAATATTCATGTGTGTATCGTTTGCATGGGTGTGTCTTTGAAAAATGCATAAATTTTGGGTGAACTGGTTGGCGATTTTGAAATTTCGAAGATCTAACTTTTTTGTAGGATCTTTTGGTTTCATTAAATAGTATGAATTACTTTTTGGAATAGACTTTTAAATTGTTTTACTAAAGCTGAAAAAAAAATGTTCGCTTCCGAAAAGTTTACTAATAAATAAACAGACACACTTTAGTACAGAAAATTACCTTTACAAATATCTTTATAATATCAATGTTACGTCTTGAATTGTTTCATACCAGCACAAAATAACGCCTTTTACTTGGTAATTTATACTTTTGTAAAAGGTATCTGAACATTGCATGAAATGAAAATTGTCTGGAAACATGCACGGAGATTACAATTTGAGATTCAATTCGGAATGGGTTAGCAGTATAAGCTTTTTCAGGTTTCTAATACTGTTGTACAAAGGAAAGTAGAATATTATGTAATCGAATAAACCTAAATAGTGAATAATTGAAATGGTATATTATAAAATAGTAATTGAGTAGAAATACAAGTGCTGCAAAGTGTGATCATTCAATATTACAGTCTCCTGACTCTAAAATCATGTTAAACATCTATAATCTCCATTTCAATTAGAACCAAGCTTCTTCTTCCTACCTATATAAACATTCAGAAACTCCAAAGAAACAAGCAAAAATCCAAGCATAAATTCAAGCTTCTTCTCGAACCTCTTTGAATACACATCCGAGATCTCCTCTCAGCTCCGCTCCCTGCGTCTTTTCCCACCCAGCAGCAGATCTATATCCGCCATTTTTTACTCCCCGTCAAGATCTCTCCGCTCGCGTCTACTCTCTCTCTCTCTCTCTCGCGCGCATATACAATCATACATTGAAATTATGCGCAACTGCCTACTCCATTCTTTGTACATACCCGTAAACGCTCTCCTACAAGCTCGCTACAGAGTACAGCCTCGTAAATACGGGCTACTTAACGTTAATCCCGTCGCTCCTGGCGTTCGCTCTCTTCTCCTACATAGGTATATACCCACCTCTCGGCGTGCACACACGTATATACGTATGCGCGCAGGTCGCGTATCGCGTTGAAGGATCGCCGATGAGCCGAGCGACTATAAATTGCCCCCGCGCGCGATCGCCACCTTCAATAAAAACCATTTTTTTTCTCGTTGTTGCGCGTTTCTGCGCTCTCGCCTCTTTCTTGGAGTTTGCGTATGCGTATGCGTATATGCGCGACTACTTGCGTTATTTACAGTCCCGCCTGGTTTTTCGAAAGAAAGAGAGAGAGAGAGGAGAGAGACAAAACGATGGAGCAGCAGTAGCTCTCCTTATATAAGGCGTTCTCGGGTGTATGACGGCTTTGCCGAGCCGAGGATTTATTCGTCGGCCTGTCGCCGATATTACGGCGACGCACTGCCGCTGTTGCTCGAGATGAGATGCGAATTCAATGTATATTCGAGTTTGCTTGGGAGGAAAGTCTCTTTGTGCGTAGTCGAGCGAGGAGCTGCGAACGACGTGTGTGGCGAGGAAGTTTCTCGTGAAAAAATTTTATGCCTTGTGTCTTGGAGTGAACAGGTTAATAAGAAGTTTTGGGTTTTTTTTCCATGTATTGTATGAGCCAGAAGTTTAAAAATTACTTTCTAATAATTAAGTACATTCGCAGATTTTGCGTTGTTGCAAAAAGTTTGAAAAAATTATAAATGAAATATTTAAACTTTCATTCAAATAGTGCCAGTAAAAATAAACAATTGTAATAAGGAAGCAAGTCTTTTTAGTTTAGTTTTAAGAATATTGATGAATCGAGTATTGAAAGATTTTAAGTTAAAAGCAAGTTTCTATCTTAAAAAAGAGATCGCGCATTCCTGTAGCCATTTTAAGCGTTGTTTGATTGGTCGCTTCATTTAAATGCGAAATTCAAATTTAATATAAAAAATGTAGAACTAGTGTAAATAATAAATAAGGCGCAACAAACACGCTATGAACTTCTAATTATATAAAAATCATATTCTGTAAGTATTAAAAAAAATTATTCTGAATCATAAGGATAGAATATAAAATAGAACCACAGAACTCCCCCTAAAGTAAATATAATTGATAACCTAAATTTTTCCTTCTGATTTACACTACCAAACTTTAAAATCTCACGTGTAACACAACAGCTACAACCACACTACACCCCATGTATCCATCAGGCGTAAAAACCCATCTCGCATCTCCCATAAAAACGTGCAATTTATTCACTCCATTAAATGAAAAAAACGAAACCCCCCCACAAAAAACAGTCATTCGGATCCGCGGCTCACGGCGGCGCGTTAACACCGGCCATAATCGTAAAACAATTACGTCCTGCGCTCCGCAGCGGCAGCTAAAAAAAAAGAAAGAGAGAGAGACACAAAGCGAAGAAGCGCAAGAAAATCCGCGACAGACGTGAGACGCACACGCGCGGGTCATCGACACTCGCTTATTCGTCGGCTTCCTTTTGATCTCGATGTCGAGGAGGTGGTGGTGGCGGATAGGCCACGACGTGTCGAGGATCGCACTCGGCACCTACGGATAATCCGGCTTACCCGATCGCGGAATCCGGACACCTCGCCGGGCTCTTTGACGTGCACGAATTTCGAGGCTCGCGCTCGCTGATCGGCGCAGTGGCGCTGGGATGGGATACGGGGGAGGGGGTTGATGTAAATGCACGTATATTTATAATAAAATTATCAAGGTGTTCAAAAGAAATTATTTTAACAGTATAGTTTATGGAGACATTTTACACATTCTAAAAGTGAAAAATATGCACTGAAAAAAAATGTATTAAATCTAAGTAAACGTTTCCTTGAATTGTACTAAGAAAAGATTTATTTGATAATAGTAAATATTTAATTATGTTTAGACTGGTATTCATCAATTCAATAAATATTTACTAAATTTAAGAAATATTTACTTTATTTAAGTAAAACTTTTCTTAGTACGATTCAAGGAAACGTTTACTTAGATTTAACAAATTTCTTTTTTCAGTGTGTAATTCCGCACGTACAATCAAAATAATAACATTTTTAAAAATCTTAATTAATTAAATGAAATTAATAGATGCCTAGCTGGAATAGAATAGTACAAAGCGTGTGTTCATCGGTTGTCATTCTCTGGCCGCTACTGCACTCGCAGACATCGAGCGACAGCGAACGAAAGAGCAGAAAGAGAACCAAAGAGAGAAAGAGAGAGGGAGATACATAACAACCCAGACAGCCACGGATCAAGGCTGATCGCGTCACTCGTGCCGTGCGAACACGCTGATTTCCCGGGCTCCTGTATACTATATATATATATATATATATATATATATATATATATATATATATATATATATATATATATATATATACACGTCAGGCGGATTCCGGGGATCGCTTTGACGCGACGATGCGCTGCTGCACAGTAGGCAGATGGGCCCCGCGCTCGCTCGCGTCAAATACATGCCTCTCTCCGCTCTCTGCGTCCTCCCCTCCTCGATATAAATCGCCCGCTTTTTATGCTCGCCCATCTCTCCCTTCCGCCCTTTTAGCGGCTGATCGTCGCGTCGTGCCCTCGAGCGGAGAGAGAGAAAGAGATACAGAGCTGTACGCCGATGCTTCTATCTTTTTTTTTCTCTTTTTCGTGCGGTGCGAGGCGAAAATCGTCCTACTGTCCGCGAGCGACTGTTTGCTTTTATATTGGGCGAATTTGTATAGTGAAAAGAGAGAGAGAGAGAGAGAGAGAGAGAGAGAAAGAGAGACCGTCTTTGAGGAGCGTTATGTTAGGTGATGTATCACGCTGGGAGGGTGTTGGTTGTTTGTTGCGGAGGAAGTGAGGATTTTCGGGGGATGTTTGTGTCTTGTTTTTCTTTTGAGTATTAGGTGTGGATTGAGAAAGTGAATGAAGATGAGGGGAGTTTAGGCGATGAAAGCTCTGAAGAAAAAAAATTGGTGAATTCGAATATATGTTTATTTTGATACTGCTTACAGATTTGTCAAATGTCGTTCCGTAATGCTTATTTTTTTTATCTTAAATGTTTATTTATTTCAAGTGTAAGCAAATTTTTAAGCTATGTTGAAATAATCATTTATTTGTATTAACTAAATTTCTATTTTAGTGTATTCAAACGAAATGTTGATTAAATATTTACAGCGAGAAATTGAATCTATTAAATTTATGTTATTAATAAACGGAAAATAATTTATAAATGCAACGGTCTTTCGCTATATTGCTAGGAATATAATACAAATATAATACACAAATAAATATTTTTCATTGATTATTATAGTGACTTCGTATTATATTGCCGGTAATATATAAAGAAATCATTGCTGCAGGTTCAATATTAATAAATATAAATTCATTTGGAAATATCGATTAAGTAAAATCTAACCAAAATAAACTTTCTTTCAATTAAAACACCAAATCAATAAATCTCTAATCTCATCTAAAAATCCATATCTCCCAAATCATCCCACTGACCTCTCACCCATCAAAAATACACGAAACCCCGTACCTCTCTCTCTCTAAAAATCTTGCGCAACACCCAGCCAAACGTGCACCTCACCCGGCGCCTGGCCTGAATCCTCCTCAATTCTGTTCACAACAACAATCCAAGTGTCCTCCTCCTCATCCTCACCCCAACCATATACACAGCCTACACCCAAAATCGGAAGCTTTCACGTTCGAATACCTATACATACCCACAGGGCCCTCAGAGCCGAGGCGGCCGTCAAGAGGCAAAGGAGGCGGCCAGCGCCGGCTCCGTTTCACGGTCATTGTCACCGTAGACCCCAGGGCATAATGGGAAAATAATGGGCCTGGCGAGCGGTTGCCCTCTCTCACTCCCTGCGGCCTCGCGCCCTACGGAATTCCGAAAATCCCATTATCGCCGCGCGCATAGTGTGCACGCGGCCTTCTGCCTTCTTCTTCCCATTGTCCAGGGTTCTCTCTGTCGCAGAGAGAGAGGGGGTCCGCGTTTATGGCGCCTAATTACCGTAATTGGCCGGCGACGGCGCGCGGCCAGACGACAGACAGTCGGACGACTACTCCGCCTCTCCCCACCTTCGATAACCTCCCCATTAGCATGCCGATCCGTGGACGATTTCGTGGGCCGAACGGGAGGAATCGCCGGATTTTGCGGGAGGGTTTTTTTTTTCGCTGGGATGGAGTAGACCAGTTTGGTGCACTGTAAGGGTTTTCATCGCGGAGGAATTTACTTAGCTAGGAGAGCGATTAGCTGGTGTTAGTGTTAGGTAAGCGCTGAAAATTGCTGTTCAGTCAAAACATTGGCTGTTGTAGTTAAATATTTCGCAAGTCCAGTTAAATTTACTAATCCAACTGAAAATTTAATTAATTTACGTGAAATATTAAGGCGAATAACTTTTGCTGCCCTATCAATATATTTTTTTGGGATACTACTCGAGTATGGGCAGTGGGGTTGTGGTAGTAGCGGGCATTTCAACTAAATTATGAGAAGAAGCTTAATATTTATGAAATTTTATATATATTAGGTAGCTAGCACAACAAATTAATCGACTTTTTTACGTATTTAATTCAAAGAAGTCGTTGCTTATGGCATTAATTTCAGAGTTTTATTTAACAAATAAGATAAGTAATAAATACATCTTTAAGCCACTGCATATATAATCGTATAGAAAATTATTATAATTGTTATAAGAAAGTACCATTTCTTTAAACTCACAAAACAATAACAATACAATATATTTAGAATGATTGAATTTGCAACAAACCGTATAGTTTTCTTAAGTCGGGGTTTATGTCCTAAAGTAGATAATACCCAAGTCATTCTATTACTGTTAACTCTGATTACTATAATTGCTTAATCTTAACCCCGCTTTAGTACACTGTCATTTCTCAGTTCTAACACCTACCAAAAGAGACTTTGACGATTGAACGACGATTGACGAATTCAAATTTGACGAATAAACAAAGATTGACGAATTCAAATTTGACGAATAAACAAAGATTTTATGCACCTAGGAGTGGGACTACGAGAATCACCGATGTTTGAACCTTGTTATTAAGATTGTACATTACGATACAATGTTAAAAAAAGTAGTTTCAATATACAAATGCACAACATTTGCTTTGCAATTATCATTCCACTATCTTGTCAGTGTCATACTACTACGCTACACACCGGCCATTACAGAACAGAAAAACACACGCATACTTATTCTTTCGCTGAGCATAAACTGCTCGACTGTTGCTCCGTTCTGCTTTTTTATGGCTTCGTGTCTGCGCATTACAACTTTCTCTATCTCCTTTCGGCCTCTCGCTGTGCATTCGTCATCTACACTTGTCTACATTTTTTTCCCCGGCTCTGTTTCTGCCCGACGTTTATTCGCGCGCGTTGTATCTTGAGATAGACATCCGTCCAATGTTTACTCCACAAAACGAAAGTTCAATATATAGCCGTACGGGCAGTTTTGCCTAATTTCGACGATTGGCATCGACGAGACGAGCGGCAGCAATGCTGCCTCTCTTCTTTACGACGCGATCGTCTGCGTGCGGATTTATGGACGCGCGGTAATGACCGCGGAGTATTTTCGAAATGGCAAATATTTACGCAGCCGCGCGGGTAAACAAAATTACGGGGTTCTGCATTTGCTTTCCTTTAAAGTGCGAGTGATATTGCCGGATTCTTCGGCAAACAGCGCGGTGCAGAAATTCTTACTAATAACTGTAGTTCTCCGAATGATCTAAAATCAATTTTTTAAAATCTATGCCAACCCAACACCGTCTTCGAAATTTCTATTTGCACTACTATTTTTTGGTCGAGTGGCACTTGAAAAATTCCCCATGTTTAACCGATAACGCGTGTGAGTACTCCATGAGTCCACGACGTTCCTCTAGAGATTCAGAGAGAAAGAAAGCAATGTAGGAAATAGTTGTTTTACACTTGTTCGTTCAGACTTCAGGAGTCGCTGTAAGTGCTCGTCTCGCGCGCAAGCGCGTGCGCTCGCCTAATGGCACTCGAGAGGTGCCGAGGCGCTTCTCTCGCACGAGATATTATTATTTCGTTATATGCGGAGTTTTTACCTGAGGAAATATTGACCGAGACTGCTTGCGTGCGTGCGAACGAACTTCGGCTCTCTTTGCCTCTGAGTTTGCCGCTGCTATACGATTGCACGTCTCGTAGGGTTCGACAAGTTTGACGATCGTTTGGGTGATTTATTAATCGCTGACATTTTGCATTTGTACGGTGTGCTCTTTCATGCTAATTTATTTAGCTATGTAAGGTTATTGCCATTATAAATGTGCACTCATCTAAGAGGCCTTATGAAGTAAGAAGAGTAATCTTTAAAATATTTTTCGCAGATTTCTTGTCCATTTCTTAGAACTTAATTATTATATTTAAAATATATTGGTATAACAATCATTTTATTTTATTCAAATTTCAATATTAAATTTTTTATTTGAAGTTTCTTTAATCGACGTTTTAGTCATCTTAACCGTATAATGTAACCTTCAGTAGGGACTAAAATAATAAAATAATTAAAATGTCTTAATCAATATATAAAAACAAAAAAATTGTCATCATTGATATTATGGACGATGCATAAGACAAAAATGATTGTTAACTTTAACCTTTTTCATTAGCTAACGTAAATCATTTTTATTCAAATAAGATCGTTATTTGTTTGCAACTTATTGAAGATTATTCTCCTTGGTTCATTACATCATTTATCAGAGTGTTGAATAACTGATTTATTAGCTCTAACGAATGATACATTGATAAATAATTTAAAATAAAATATTAAATTTTCTTCACAGAAATTACTTAGATTACCTAAAAAATCGTACTCTCACTGAACTCCTCGTAATCACAATCAAAACAAAACAGCTCGGTCATCACACTCCTCATCGACTCCAATCAACGACCCCTCCCCGAAAAAATCCTCATCTCATTCCCCTCAACACCAAGAACGAGGCCACCATCGGCAATTCCCACACGGACATCCAGAGCGAAATCTCGCGGTGACAACGAGCCGTCTCCCGCGTCTGCACCGCCGCCAAAAAACTCAATTGACGACAATGATCGAAAAGCCAGCGCGCACTCGCTCTCGCTTGCATTCGCAGAAACACGCGCGCGGCCGCGGCGTCCTTTAGTCCCTCGTTAAGCGTCATTGCATATACATGTATATACGCGTGTACACCGAGCTCCGAAGTCTCGCGCGCTGATTCGACGCCCGCTACCGGGTGGTCCCGGGTCCGTAGCTGGGAATCAATGTCAAGTGCATTTGAACCTCGTCAGCGATATGCTGCTCGAGTGCGAGAGAGAGAGAAAGAGTCGGAGGCGAATATTCGCGGGTATAATCTCGTTTTGAAGGGGCTGAAGGTTGGAAATTAGAGAGGAGAGTGTGGATGCCGATGAGCCGCGTGACCGGCTTTGTTTTTTGGCTGGCTGATTCGGGTGTGAATGCGGTATGCGGTGTGTAATTGATGAGTAAGGGGTTTTTGGAAGTGTCGTTCTGTGGCTTTGCTTTCGTAGAAAATAGTTTGGGACTTTTGGGGAATTAATAGAAGTTTGGTACCGAGAAACGCGTAGTGTAATCTGATTGAAATAGTGTCCTTTAATATGAAAATTAGTTGGTAATTTTTGTGAACTTTAAATGTATAGGAATCAGTAGTACAATTAATCATTTCTTAATCGTATTTATCAGTACTCGAAGTTGAATACCAATATAAACATTATAGCGTCATAAGTACTGAATAATTTCATCAAAATATAACAAGAAAGAAAATTATGCGGTGGAAGAACCATATAATCTGTAATTAATTACGTACCGCAATGAATACATATTTTATTTTAGGTATAATTTGAATTTTTTTAGAATGCTAATAATAATACATTTAACTCTGCGAAATCTCAAAGTACTATACTTTATGAAGATAGCAAGAGAAAGCGCGTTTTGCCATTAATACGGATCACGTAAAGTTTTCGAATGAAATATTAGTTGATAAACGTCAAAATTACTTATAAAACTTTCTATTTCACGTTTCGTAACCCGCGCCTTTTACAGTGTTTCAAAACCGACAGCTTTTATTAAATTAATCGAATTCTCGTTTCCGCGGATATAAATAATACAGTTATAAACGTCGTACACACATTTTTATCTATCCCTATGATTTACTATTATAGCACAGCTCACACAAAACTGCACCTCCACCTATCAAATACCCCTGCACACACACAGAACCACAAATTTTCCTACCTCTATTGCCCAAAAACATTCACCCTCGGCATCATTCACGAAAATTCATCCCCATCATTAGATACCTAACCCTCACACTCTCCCCTCTCTCTCTCTACCATCCCTCCCTCCAGCGAAATATTCTCAATCAAGCCCGCGGCGCAAAAATCATTAAAAGTCACCGATGACTATTTTAAGGTTAGGTTGTGCGCCCCGCAAAGAGTGGGGTGATGGCTGTTAATCGCGTTGAGCGCGCGCTGCTCGATAACCGGCGCAAGATGGCGGGCCCGCACGAGGTGTGCGAGAGCACATGCACCTTGTTTTTTTGCGCACATGCATATACATGTGCAGCACACGATGCGGCGGCGTCGCCGATGCGCGCGCATGACGACCGGCTGATGCGGTGTATAGAGAGGAAGAGGAGAGAGAGAGGAGAAAGAGCGAGATTCGGGGGTTATAGAGTTGCTTAATTATTTGGAGATTGATTCGTTTAGGGTTCGGGGTGCGTTTTAGGGATGAATTAATTGGTCGTGGGGGTTGCAGGGGTGTGTTTTTGAGGTGTGGGGTGCTTTTAGAGGGTGGACTTTTAATTTGAGGTGGAAAGGTATTAAAGTGTAAATTCAGCATAATAACGTAAAGTGGTTAAAAGTATGTATTTTGATTAATAAAATTAATAATATTTTTGTACTGTTGAACTTTTTCAGTTTTGAAATATGGCAAAGTAATTGATTATCTTCTATAATACAACTTAGGATGATTTTTTAGGTTAGGATAGTATTAAAAATATAGATATACAAAAAATGTACCAAGTAGTAATCAGAGATTAATTAATTAATTATATATAATGACTATAATTAAGCATAAAGAAATCATTTTCTTACATTTTATTAACAAAACAAACTCGTAATGAATTAACCCTGCAGAAATGTACATTGCTCTTTTTTCGTGTTTTTTAGAATTTTCCTGTGGTAAATTTAAATTTCTGCAAAATAACATATGTGGATATGATAAAAGTATATTATTTAATATCTCATAAGGGTGTTCTAAGTTATACTAAATAGAAGCCAATAATACTAAAAAAATTAATAAATAATTTTATTGCAAAATTTGATCAGAAAATTACCATATTCTTTATGGTTCCGCTGTTATTAGACGACATTTTTTACTCTAGGAATTATTCAGATCTTCTTTAGCATAGCTATATTCCTTTACAATGTTGCTAAATTTAATATTCAACGAATAATTATTTAGCAAGTAGTTATTCTTCGAATTTTTTTGTTATTTGTTCTACAGCAAAAACGTTATATTGTTGTCCCTATAGGGTAACTTTTTTTAAAAGCAATACATTGATCCGTTTATTTGCTGCTGATTTATGTTTACCCAATAATATAAAAACTATTCACTTACCACAAAATTACTCGGTAATTGTATTGTTAAAAAATCTGCCAAATCATTCAGTTTTCATTAATTTAATTTGAACTTGTTAAAAAAGTAAAGAATCACTCGTACCAAGTGATTTACAACATCGAAACTCAGCGAGCAATAAAGCAAAGAGTTTTAAGAAATCATCAATGCAACAAATCTTTCGCTGTGCATTCGAGGCAGCAACCAATTCGAAACCATCCTCATCAGAGACTGTCGAAACGCCATTAAAGCACGTACAAATTCTACCGCGTGTCCCTATCTATCTCTCTCTCTCTCTCTCTCTCGCTCTCTACTCTCACCTCAACACATATATTGCACGAGCGAGCGAACGACGTCTAGAGCGTTTCGCGATTTACAAGCATTCTCGACTGATTGCCCGCGCGAAAGTCATCTAAGCGTGTATATTCCCTCCCCTCTCCCTCTCCCCCACCTCACTCTATATATGATGTCGGTTCGCGAAAAACCGCGTGCTGCTACTGCTGCTGCTCTCCTCCGGCTTTTCGCTCGAGAGAGTAATTTCTGCGCGCGCGTTCTTTCTCTCTGTCTCTCTTCAGCGCCATCACAGAGCGCCGCAGAATATATACATATATATACATACCTGCACTACCGTCTTAAGGCACTAGCGGCGCGTATATATTGATTTCCCCGCGCCGTTGTGTGTGCTTTTTCTTTTCGTGTACGCACTCGCGCGCCCGGCGTTTCGCCCGATGGTTCGTTGACCGAAGGCCGGTGTATGGTAATTCGTTGCGTTAGATTGCCTAACGCGGGTGAGAGTGTGGGTATATTTGAAATTGCCCGTTTTGGAGATTGTGGCGGTGCAGGACTGCTGGGTTGCGTAATTCCATTGTCGGTGGCATCGCAAGCGTGAGATGCAGGCGCGCGCGCGCGCTTAATTGCGACCTCAGCGCCATCTTAGATGCGCTTGACAAATTAAATTTTGGTGGATGATGATGAATGAAACCAGTCTTGGAAGAGTATTTTTCATGGTTGTGTTATTCAAACTGCATGTTTTCAGGACTGACCAAAACTTATTAATTATGTTTAAAAAGTTTTTATTTTACTAAAAGAAGAATATAATAAGAAAGATGTATTTACACTCTAACGAACAAAATTCAATGTTGTCGAAATATTTAGAATTTATTTCCAAATAACTTTTAGTTGATTCCATTTACATTGTCTTCAGTATTAGTTTGTATTATTGTCAATCCGATAGCTAAATATATATATATTATTAAGTGTTCAAAAAAAGGCAATGAACAAATTTTAAGATTTATAAATAATACAAAGCATATCTAAAGACAAAGTAATGTAAAATTAGTATATTTATAATGTTGTCAAAGTAAGTTTCTTGTGTCAAATATGATTGTTTAACCTTCCTATTTTTAATGAAATCTCCAGACAGATGTTCCCGCAGATGAAGTTCCGGGTATCGGGCCTGGATGCCAAAGCCAAATATATTTTGCTGCTGGACATCGTGGCGGCGGACGACTACAGATACAAATTTCACAACAGGTAGAGAAACAGATCAACCATCAACTCGGCTCATACGGAAGATAACGAGCTGGGACATGTTGCGATTTGTCTTGGCGATATCCAACAATAAAATCGGTGTCTCTTTCCCTATTCTATCGATAATATAATTGTGGCAATAATTTTATTCGCGTGAAGTTCACTGAAGAATAAGAAAATATGAGAAATGTTGTTTTAGACACTTTAATGTCCTGAATATGCTTTTTTGATAACGCGGACTGAACAAACATGTCATAACCTCAACATGTCGTTTTAATTCTAAAAACAGGAGTATTAGCGTTTTATAAGAGGGGTCACATCTTAAATATAATAAAGGTTGAACAACTTTTTACTTTAGGAAGTATCAACGTGTATCATGAAATTACCCTTTCGATTTTATTAAAATTATTCGCCAAGACAAATTGCCCTCTAATTTATATCATAAGCTTAGGGAACGCAGTGGCAGCGGTGCAGTCCAGATTTATTCTCATGACATATAATGAAAAAAATAAATAACGGGGTACATATAAAAAATCCTGTCCCCTGATGTCAGTAAACTGGACACGTGCTAATGTCGTGGGTGTCGCTTTTGCGATTGCAAATTGTTCGCAGACGCATGTTTCCCCCGTTTAAAGTGAGGGTCTCCGGATTAGATGAGCAAGCGAAGTACGTACTGCTAATGGACATCGTGGCATCTGACGATTACCGATATAAGTTTCACAACAGGTGATTATTGCGATTTGCTCGCGAGACTACATCTGGCAACCATTTTTTGTTTTTGCCGCGCATATATATACATGCCGCTTTGCACTTAGAAAAAAGACGCAATATAGGGCACCTACGAACAAAATGCTTCAGTTGAATAATTTGTCAGTCATGGTGACCAGATCCTTTAGTTCCGTGGAACAAAGAGATTTGGCTGTTGGGTATCAACTAATTCAACTGAATTGTTTTTTCAGCGGTACCAAATATTTTGTCTCTATCGGTGCTGTCCTTCCTCGCTTATTTTTTTAGGACTCTCCTCTTTTTACAAGGCGTGCGCTGCGAACAATTCCTCATACTTGTCGAAAGAAAGGTCACGTTGAGTACCAATGTGTTGCGGTAACATCTAAATGCTATACAAAGCATTGACAAAGGAGGCAATGATCCTTAAGTTTGAAGATCTAAAGTAAAAACATGTCCGCGATTAAAGAGGTTAAATAACATTGTTGATCATCACCTACATTAGGACAATATAAGAATAAGAATAAGCTATAGCTTTAATATAAATGATTTTGCACATAATTTGGGGTTTTGCAATTTCGACTTGTATGGGGATCGCAAACTCGCAAAAGCCCTCTCGCAAGCCACCGCGTATATATTCGCGTTCCGACGGTGATGCCATCGCACCGCGTGAGAGAACCAAAGAGAGACGGCATTTATTCGAAAGGGGTTCGAAGGGAAACCCTCAATTGAATCAATCTGGGTGGGAGAGAGACAGAGCTCGACTCTCTCTCTCTCTCTCCAATGTCTACTTCGTCGGTAATAATTGATTATATTATGCTAATCCAGAGGGGGCAAGAATTTTTAAGATCATAAACGCTCGTTAACGAAGGGCACGGCATTTAATTTGAAAATTGCTGCGCTCGATTTAAAATTTAATGAATAGATTGTTTTGGCTGGCCATTGTGGCGGCCATTGTTGAAGATTAATATCGTTAATATTGGCGTGGCCGTCTCTCGAAATTAACATCACTGTCGGACAAAGTATGGCGCACTGCGAATATAATCGTGAAGTATTTAGTTAAGTTATTTTTTTTTTTTCTTGAACGTGCGAGCCTTTTGCCTTGCGCTCTTTTGCTTATTATTTTTTATTAGACGAAGGTTAACGTGAAATATCTGCATCAAAAAGTGCATTTTACAACGTGTTTCCATTTTAATTTCTGTTAGTCACAGATCATCAATTGGAGCGTTCAGAAAGATAATAGAATAAGAACATTTATTAAATTTAGTAAATGTTCATCCTAATCCTGTTAAGGTTCTAAACGATCAAATTGTTGATACTGTTTATCAGTTAATTTAGAATGAAGTCTACGAGATTGCAACATAAAAGAGTTATTTCACGTTATACCTTAAATCTCCCAAGCTCAGTTCTCAATCAACGTAATTAACATTGTTTTTCTCTTATCCCCAAACAGTAGGTGGATGGTTGCGGGCAAAGCGGATCCGGAAATGCCGAAGAGGATGTACATACATCCGGATTCGCCGAGCAGCGGGGAGCAGTGGATGCAAAAGGTCGTAAGCTTTCACAAGCTCAAACTGACGAACAACATCAGCGACAAGCACGGCTTTGTAAGTACTGTACGTAACGCAAACCAAAACTTTTTACTTACTTACTAGCTCCTAAGTTCATCATTGCATATCTCATATTTTTCAGCATACATCTTAATTAATTTGCGATAGATTATTCATTAATATTTAATTTATTTTATAATCGTAGTGTCGATTAGTATTTAAGTTGGTTCGTTCTCACTTATTAATAAAATGAAAGGATTATTTTTTATTAAATTAAATAATTAATTGTTTAATTACCAGCAGCAAATGAGATTAAGTATTTACCTAAATATAAGCATTTCGTTTGATTATAATCGGTTTTTATTTTCTATAAAGTAAAAAAGACGGACAATTTGAAGTTTCAATTGACTTCCACTCCGTCTAAAATTGAATTAAATTAAACTAGGATAAAGAAGTTTAAGATAATCAGGGAATTTTTTTTCAAACATTATTCTGCAAAGTCTAGGCTGATAAAAAAGATCGATTAATCCTTTAAGACCGCTTAGATCACTAATATCCCATCACTTATTTCAATTCTGCATGCTCATGACTCGGAAGCAACCATTCGATCGAATTCAATTTTTCAAAGCTTTTTTTTGTTGTCAATAAATTATATATCAAATTAATTTTTTTAATTTACATTTGGAACTTAAAATCTTAAAAAGGTTTCAAAAGTAGAAGTATTTTAAACAATTGTCGTCAAAGGGTTAAAAACGCATTAACCGCCCAAAACGAAAGAATCAAATACCAACCCTCAAAACCACAAATTGCGTCGAAAACCGCTCAATCCATTACAATCCCTCTCTCAAAGTCACATCATCGGCATCATCCGCATCGTGTACCCACTCTACTAGCTTACAATGATCCTCCCATATCGCTGACACCCTTGACATTTCCGGCTGCTAGATTACCGGATCACGCGCACCGATGAAGATCTCACCGAAAGCGAGTGAGAGAGAGAGAGAGAGAGAGAGCTACCCATTAGCGAACATCATCGCACCCCGAACCTCACCTGGATATACATACTACACGCACACACACATGCACATGCGTGTTGCACCGGGCCGCATCTATCGGATTTGAAAGCGAGGCAGAATCACCCTCCCGACACCAAATAATCCTGGATTAGAAGCTATCGGTCGCGCGGTCGCAGGGATTTCGTCGTCAAGTAGGCAGCGAGAGAGGCGCTCTCCTCGACTATTAGCTGGCGCACGCTCTAGCCGAGACTCCATCTTTTGAATCTCGGCTTCGTCCCCTTCCTCCGCTTTTTTTTTCCTTCGAGTCCCCGCATAACCGATGAAAGCTGCTGCATACCTCTCGCTCTTTTTTTTCTCTTCCTCGTGCGAATCCTTTTTGCCGGTGTGTGTGTGCGCGCGCGTGTGTGTATGTATGTGTAATGTCGGCGTCTTTTGAAGGATCCTACATCGCTGGCTCGTGAAATCTAGTCCTTCTTAGAGGTATATGTACACCCGAGACCCGATGTCAATGGCTGCTTGCTAGAGTATGAGGAGAGAGAGAGAGAGAGCCACTGCGCGCATTTCGACCCACGCTTTTGTGTCGCGGGGCCCGGTAGTGGCTTTCTTTTGCGCTCTCTTGCGTCTTGCGAGTGCTGAGCGTGTGTGTTTTTTGAGAGTTTCTTTTAAATAGCGTACTCGCTGTCTTGCAGCTTGTCAGAGATAAATGCGCGAGAGGGAGGTTTAATGGATCCTTTGGAGCGTGACGTTTTAGCCGTTCATGCTGTTTTGGAGTTTCTTTAAATTTGTGGAAGTCAAATGTGCTCGGTTTGAGATGTTAAAGGGTTAATGTTAAATAATTGTCAGTATTAAATTGCTTTATATTGCCAACGTTCAAGATGAGGGTAGATGATATTTTTCTAGATTATGCAGTCGTATGAATTGCTTGATGTAAACTCGACGGAAGCAACATCTAATAGGATATTTTTAAGTAGTCTAACCTCGTTGGATGTCCTTTGTCTTTAATTTAACTTAAGCTAACTTAACCCAACTTAGGCTTATTAAAAGATTTGAAAAACGTTTCATTAGACGGTGTTCCCATCAAGCTTACATACCACTAATATACATGTAATAGACCATGTAACGCTTGTGTAATCTTGGTTGTAGGATGACGCTGATGTCTGAATGGTACGAAATTAATATTATTGTAATAAATATCTAAAAATAAAAAGTCTGGTTATCGTTAGCTTCTCTTTCATCAAACTTCTGTAATCCTCTTGACTATGCAGTATTCTCGAAGATCAACCAGCGATACATCATGCATTCGAAATGCATCCATATGAATTAGCTACTGAAATATACCTCCATCCTTCAAAACATTTAAAACAATTTCATCCATTCAACGTGCATTCTACCAATCTCAATGTCTCATCTCGTGCACTTTCGGAACGTGCCTCAAACGCAAATCCAACAATAACAGACAGCGTATCGCGGCAACCGCGCCGCATTCAAAAACAATAGTACATCCCATATTTGCACAAGTCCCGCCGCATATCCTTTCTCTCCTAAAATTAGAGAGAGAGCAAGAGAGAGAGGTTAGGCCCTATTTATCTCACCGCGGCGTGGCTCGAGTCCTCGGTGAGAGGAGAGAGAGAGAGTGAGAAAGAACGCGCGCGCACCTCAAAGCTCGCTCTCTCTCTACAAAGCCGCTGCGACGACAGAAACAACATGTCCATGCTAAAGAAAAATAAAGGATCCGCGCGCGCAGAACATTAGTAGAGAAGAAAGAACGACGACGCTAGCAGCAGCCCACTTGCAGGAGCAGAGTCGCCGCAAAGGCTTTTTTCTTATATACGCGCTTCCCGCGGCACATAAGTGGCCCGTGTGCATTAAATACGCATGCGCGCCGCCGGCGGCAGCAGCACATCCGATCTATCCCGCGCATACCCACGCATATAACTCGCACACATGCGCTAAAGGGGGAGAGAGAACCTCTCGAACTCTGCTCTACACACACGAGGTGTATATACCTGAGATACATGCACGGTATATGTGCGCACACAAGTATATAGATGTAGATTCATTCGGTGTATATAGCGAGTGCGAGCCGAAAAAGCCGGGGCTAATAAGCGGCCGCGTTTTCACCTGGCGACAGGCGCGACGGGACGCGCCGCCGGCAGAAAGGGAAAGGGTAACGACATCGCGCACTGGTGTGTATATATATATGCGACGAAGGAGAAAGAGAGAGATGAAAACGAAGAAGAGGAAGAGGAGAAAAAAACAACACACACGCATGCACACACACACACATCCCCTGTTTCGCCTTTACCGGTCCAGCGGCGTTGCAAGACCGGCTCCTTTCAAAAGACGAGCTGCTGTAGCTGCTGTATATATACTCTGCGGAAAGACCGCCACCGCCGCCGCCGTGGATTCTTACAATGCGCGTGCCTCTTTCTTTCACGTGCTGCAGAGCTATAGGTAGTACGGTAGGAGAAAGAGAGAGAGAGAGTGGAGACGCGCAGACGGGTTGTGCACGCACATGCGTAGAAGGTGCATGCGCGAGATGCTCGGTTTTTAGCGGATACGCAGTTGCACACGTGCGGGAGAAGGACTATTTGCTGGCCTAACCTCACTTTTGGGGGTTCTGGTAGATATTGGTATAGTGTGATGAGGAATTAATTGCTGTCTGAAGGCTGGAATTCATAGGGTGTATTTGATTTGGAGTATGATGATCGTTTGTATGATCCACTATCCACAGTAGGTATATCATATATCTATTCATGTATAGATATACCAATTTGGGAAAAATGATCGTACGTATACTCATCGTATTCTAAATCAAATGCACCCATCGTCTGATCGTAGATTAGAGCTTCATGTAAGCTTGAATGAAACTAGAATCTGGAATGACGACCATGAATTCCAGCCAATGACCGAATTCGTATTTGCTATTGTAGATTTCGACTCACACTCACGCACGGTTTACCATCTTGATTATTTCATAGTCCTTGGTTTATATCAGCTAATCAAATTTCTTGGTACTCTTCTCAAGCTACCAAACGATATAAATCGACTTTTGAGCTTCAGAGGGAATGTACGTTTGAGATGCGACAATGTATTCGGGTCATAGTTCGTTCATTACAAAATTAACATAATTTCTCTAAGTGGTAAAAAGAATTGTAGCTAGTGATTCTACAATTGTAGCTGTAGCCTTCACAATATGAACTTGTTGCAAGCCACGACTCCAATTACTATGATTATTGCTATTGTACTGAGCAATTGTACATTTAATAGTTCCAATTGTAGAGTAGGTTACCACAAATATCGATCATCAATCTTGTAACTCTCTCAACTATAATAATTTGTTTCGTGTATATAATCGACCCTTCGTAATGCATATTAAAAGCATGATCCCATACTATTAGAACTTATCTCAAAGTAATAAAAATCTTTTAAAAATTATTTTGATCATACATGTCTCAAAACGCATACAATCAGTCATCATTTATCTACTCTCCACCCTAAAAATTCTCTCCAATTTTTGTAACAATTATCGAACCCCTCCTCAACTAGCATAAAATCCAATAAAAATTCTCACCTCACACGAACTCTCTTCTTCCATGTACAAAACTCGCAACAATGTATCTCCCCTCCATTCTACCAAGTATACTCCCACCTTTCATCCTCAACTGCTGGCTAATAATCCGCAAATTTTTCCTCTCATTCCCTCTCTCTCTCTCTATCTTCTCTTCTCCTCATCCTCCTCCGCGGAAAATTGCTCCGCGCGCAGACCACCACCGCGAGTTTCGAGCCCCGGCGGCGGCGCGCTTCAACGACTCGCCGGAGATTCGATTAAGGCGAGCCAGCCGCCTCCGCTCTACTTGAGAGTAGGTAAGCCCCCGCAGAACGCCCGAGGCGGGGAGAAAAGAGAAGAGAGATAGAGAGTGAGAGAGAGAGAGAGAGAGAGCTCTCTGTTATCGCGAAAGCGCGAGATTTTCCGCGGCGAGTGTTTTCGGATGTTGCCTTTTTGCTTAATTTTAAGCTTGTAATCGCGAATTGTAAGTGGATGTTTTTTATAAGTATATAATTACAATTAAGGACTTAAGGCACTAGAGGAGCGATGCAAAAAACGGATGCGTCTTAAATGGCCGTAGGCGATGTTTTAAGTTATGAAAATATTATTTTTCTGACAGTAATTGATTTGTCGAGCATTTCAATATAAGCTATAAACGTATTTTATAGCTAATAAAGCCGTAATCGTATCTGAAGCTAATCAACAATAAACTTTTTTGTGTATCAAATTACAGTTGTGAGTGCATGCACTAAAGAAACGTTGCAAAAAATACAAGTTATACAAGTATTGGTTTTCTATTTGCATTGATTTGTCGAACATTTTAATATAATACAGGTCATAAAACGTATTTAAAACTGATTGAAAATAAGCTGCTCTTGTATATCAAATTACAATTACGAGTAACTACACTAAACGAACACAGCAAAAAATCGAAACGATAAAAATGTCTAGTCATCGATCTAACTTAAAAAAATTACTCCATCCTATATCAGCCTTTAATTTGTCGAACATCTCAACGCAAGTCGTAAATGCAGCATCCTTAAATCGCGTCTCCTGCAAAGTGAATCATCTAATAACGCAACCTACTGCACCGCACAATCCCCGTCATTAGTCTCGATTAAACATTTTCTCGCGTATCACCTCGTAAAAGCCGGCAATAAACCGCAATATCCTCCCCGGCAAACCAGAAGTCGAGTGAAATATGAAAACGACAGTCGTCCGTCGCGACACGCCCTCGAACGGATCACTCAACATCCAGTCAAGAAGCCTCTCTTCCTTTCCTCCAGCAGCGATCTCAATGATCGGATAGCTTACAAAAAAAAGCGAGACTCTCGAAGGAAAAAGTACGTATACCTGTACGGAGCGAGGTGACAAAACAAAAAGCCTCGGCTAAACTCATTTGCCGCTCTGCGGACTCCGCGCTGGAATACATGTATACAGGAAAAACGTAGAGCGTCAGCGCCTCCGGGGCAGGCAGCCGATCGCCTCGCCTCGTTATCGCGCGCGGCGATCTCCGCCGCGCCGGGACACAAAAGGTGCGACGACAGGCGGCAGAGAGAGAGAGAGAGAGAAAGGTATTATAGTGGCGCCTGTGGTGAGCGAGCGCGCGTCCCGAAAAATGTGCGGTAGCAGCTGCTCTGTGTCCATCCTTGGATCTCGAGCCTTGTTTTCTCTGTGTGTATGTGTGTGTGTGGTGGGTTTAAGGGATGGCTTTGTCGCTTGGTTTTTCAGAGGTGGACGTTTTTTCCGGATCGAGAGAGGAAGAAGAGCACTTGTGATTCCTTGGGTGTTGAGTGTCATGGGTTTTTTTTGCTGGAGTCTTGACTTTATGTAGCAGGGATGATGGTCTCTTATTCAGTTTATGATTTGCTCATTTAGAGTAGTACTAGGGATATTTTGTTGTCTATACGGAAAAGATTTTCAGATTGTAAATGCAATGAAGTGCATGATCTGCAATGTACGTATTACATTTTACTTATTAACTCATTGACTGTATGTATCCAATGTCAATTTGACATCGAACAAATCACTTTTAATGATATATCATAATAAATTCATTAATATGAAACGAAAAAGTCTAGAAGAGATTTAGATAACATCTCTCATGCTTGAGAATCGTTTTCAGATCATAGTTGAGCTGAAAACTAATTTTTCACGGCAAAAAAATTATAAAAGAAATAATTTTGAAAATTCCAAATTTGTTATATATTGATTTAAAAATATATAAACGTCATCCCCTGCATTGAAAATTTGAAACTAAGATCAATAAAATATTAGGTAACATAATAAAGGAAGTTATAAAGCAATACAAATTCGCTGCTGTATTAAAGAATTTACTTTTAATGCCAATCTAGATATAAATCTACTTTTAAATTAGGTTTCTACTAAAGAAATAGCGTGAATATAAGCTAATGAGTAGTTTTAAGTATCATTTTAAAATGAGTTAAAGTGTGCTTAGCGATCGTGACGAGATATTTTTTTCATTTTTTCACTCTTCATGTTTCTTATCTGATCATCCTACACAGGAACTTGTCTTCAAGAGAGTGTCAAGTATATTACAAACTAATTTTCAAGTGGAGTAGAGTTTAAATTTACAGAAACTAGAAAAACAACCTTTCAATATTCTTGCAATAAATTTAAAGATTACGTTTTTTTATAACTATTTCCTTGTTAATCCTTCTTATACAGAATCTATTCATAAATAAACCTATAAAAGACCACTATTTAAAAGCCAAAGTTGTACATAAAACTGAAACTCTTCCGTTCATTCAAAATTACAATCTTTACGTAAAACGAAAATACTTGCGCTAATTTAAAAACTAAAAATCTATTACATACGCAAATCAAAAGCACCTACGTTCATTCAAAATAACGATATTTACGTAAAACATAAAATCCTTACGTTCATTCTAAAACAATATCACCCACGTCAATATCCATTGGCACACATTTTTATACGTTATAAGCCACTCGCTCGTGAGAAATAAAAGCCTTAACGATCGTCACACGCCGTAAAATAATCAACGCTTACCTTCTCCTCATTCAAGCAAAAACACTAAAACCCAGTAAACCCCACACTGAAAACATTAAAAAAAAAAGCAGAACACCCATAGAATATGGGTGCTCCGGAAATGGAAATTTGCGCGCACGATATTTTTCTACCTTTACCTACACCTTAGATAACGCTTGGCGCGCGTGAGCTCGTAAAAAAGCAGCAGAAGGCGCGTAGTTTTTGGTTCGTTAGCGCACGATCGAGTTATGTCGTGTGTGTACGTGAGCTGAACGCGCGCGCGCGCGTACTTTGAATTATGCGACAGCCTCGTTTCGTTTCGTTTCGCGTTTGCACGCCACGCCGAGCTGTTGTCTGCCGCTGTTTACGTAATCAGCGCGTGTGCACGCGCGACTGTCGCTGTTTTACCGTAGGAGGGGGAACGACTGTCTTCGCGATCACGCGCGTCATGTAGACCTGCTTCGACGTCGATGCCGATGATGGAGAGACGGAGAGTTGCACGGTGTTTTTTGTGGTCCGGGCATAGGTGTGGTGTTTTTTCGAATTCTGGTTTGGGAGGTTACTTTTCTGCGGTAGCTTCGTTGAAAGTGGAAGAGGAAGTAAGTTTGTTAGATTCTTTTCGTACTGAATTTTAATCAATAGACGTAGATAAGTATCTTGTATTATACTTAATATCGCGTCTGTAGTATGCTCTTAGAAATAATCATCTAAATTTATCAATTAGAAGACGTTAGATACTTTTAAAATGAATTTTGTATAAATATCTGTATAAAATATTCAACTAACTGTAAAATCAATAGAATTGGTGTACAAACATCGAGACAAGATCACAAAATCTTAAACATTAGCTTCAGTGAGTGTTTTGTATACAAAGAAAAATCAAATTTGCGTTTTATCGTGAATCAGAATAAACTACATTCAGAGAAGTAGTCTGTTAAACCAAAGAGAATAAACTTGAATAAGTTTCGAAGAGGAAAATCATGGTAAACCTTTTCGAGTAGTTTAACAGCAAACATTTTCATTCTTCTTGAATTAATGTTTTGTTAAATATTTGGCATGATTAACAATGATTTTTGTCTTAGCAACTTATTCTAGATTATTCTTGGTTCAAAAAACTATTTCTCTGAGTGTATGAGTAATCAAGGAAGTACTTGTATTGAGTATTGTAAAGCAGTTAAATAAAATCTATTATTTTGTGGAAAAATATCTTACGGCTGTTACGTGAAATATCTTGTTAATTTTTTCTAGCAGAAGTAGAGATTAGAAATAACTTTAAATATTGGGTTAAAAATTTCACAGGTGAAATCGACAAGAATTTTCTAAATCGTTCGCTGGATAATTATTCGAGCAACTAAACCAAACCGAGGAATTTTCTTTAAACCAACACTTCTATCATCTTTGTATATGAATACGCTAGTCCTCATTAAAATGCGTTGCATTTAGACTTAATTGACAGCGCGCGCTGAAAGAGAAACTTAATCCTCCACCTGTGCTATTACTGTCGGTAAATTATTTCGATCCAACAATTACACCTTTCAACAGCGGATTAATCTGCGCTTCAAATCGTTCAAACAAACAAAATGCATTATTCATAAGTTTATACGTACATTACTGGTAAGGCAAATAAAAAAAGTAACGAGTAACATGCGCGAATGTAATAATTGATCATTCTATCCGTGTTTTACTGTTTTCGCGCAAATCTTAATGCTGAGAAAGTGGCATCGAAAAATACCACTCGATTAGAAATGTTATTGCACTTGCACTCTCTAAATTATTTACATAAATTATGTTAAAAAATGATTATTTATGCTGGAAAATTCATAGACGTCGGTATTACATTAAACAAAACATTTTAGTATAATCCATTAAAAATGAACATTACAATTTACGTTCATTACTATAAGAGTATTATTTACGCTACAAAAAAACAATTACAACACTGAAAATTCTAATATCCACAGTGTCCACCCTCACATTTCTGTATAAACCATTAAAAACAATCCCCAACAACCTAATTTTTCTCAGTACATTCAAGTGAAAAAATTCAATATTCCGCTAAAACCACGACTCCGAAGCTCTCCCAAAATCAGCAACTCCAGCAATCAACACTCGAGCAGCGCGCGAACCCATTGAACTTGACAGTGCGCACGCCGGCCAGAGGCCCCCACGCATTGTTTAAATACAACGTAAGCGCGCGTCCACGCATCGCTGCGCCAGCGACGCCACCGCGGCTCTCTATGAAATTCATTATCGCGCCGCGCGATATAATTCATCCCCACCTGCGTCGGCGACCCTCGAGCACACCGGTCTACCGTGAACTGCGGACTGCGCGGTAGTAGTGGCAGTGTTAATTCGAGAATCGAATGAAAGAGAGGGAATATGGTTTCTGGCGTGCGTGGAATTGTATGAAAGAGGTAAAATTAGAAGTTAGGAGTCTCAAAGTATTGTAGAAATAACGTGATTTTCTTTTGATCTAAACATAAATAGTGTAAAAGGTTTTAGTTTTATTGCACTGGGTTAACTTTGTTGGACTGATTGTTAATAATACTGAGAAAAATGAAAAGTATCTGGTTTACTAAAAATGTATCAGATTTTTTAGTGCAAAATAAATTGCGACTAGATTTTCCTCTTTTAAATTATTGAAAGAAAATTTTAATCAGTAATCCCAAATAAGTTGAGATATTTGTAACAATCGATAAACGGTTCTTTCTTACAGTAAAACTGGAATACTTAATAATTTTTTATTTTATTGTACCACACTATTTTGAATCGATTTGAAATTATTTTTTCTGAAGATTATTTTTAATAAGGTTTACAGTCTAGCATTAAAAAAGTTATTAACCAAGTTAAATGCGTGATAATTTGAGCGATTTGAGATTGCAATTTGCAGGCGTTGGCATGAGAGGAAATGTCAATCACTCTTCTAATAAGATTTTTTCGATTTAAGCCGCGAAGAAACTATATAATTATGATTTAAGTAAACGTGTACTCACGAAGATAGGCTTTTTTCCATACTTTTTTCCATAACATTATTAAGACTCATTATTCATTGCTTTTAACAGCACCTATAATAATATCCCAACTAACCGTAAAACATTTAATAACGTACCTTATATTTAAATATTAAATACATCCAAACTAAATTTAAATTTAAACGCACCACGAAACGAACGAAATTCCCCTGAATATACCGTAAGAACCGCAATACCCCCATTGTTCCACTCCGCAGAAATGACTAACCACCTTCAACCTTAAAAAAACCACACACACACGCCCGCACAAATGCACATTACCGAATGTACACAATTCCGTTATATACCTTCGCCTCCTCATCCTCCCCCGCTGTCTTTAATTACCGGCGCGCTTCTCATCGCTCTCCCGCGCGCGCGCCGAACTTTCGACAATGCGGCCATTAAAATTCCTCGAAATCCACGCAGAAAACGGAAGTCTCGCCGCGGGTTCGCGTTCGCGCGCGGCGATAAAGACTATGCCGCCGCCGCTTCCGTCGCGCTATCTGCGCACGGATGGGTATATACATAATATGCGTGCATGTTGAGGTGATTCCGATTAGCGTCTCTCACGCTCGCTCGCGGCGATCGACCGGCCGCGTTAATAATATCCGAGTGTTTCAGTAGATGGGATACTAGGGGTAGAGTGTCGGAATTCTGAAATCATCAAAGAATTAAAGAGAAATAAATAGGATTTTGTATTCCGTTGGATTCGCATTTTGAACTAGTTTGTATATTTATGTTGTAGAGTTTTAAGCTTATCAATTATTGAAAATTGTAGGTAAACGAAAATAGATAGGGATTAGTGCGACAAGCTTCTCTATAGGGTTAACTGACCTGTTTTTGACGAATTGTGTTTATTTTAACCTTGGTGGGAAACAGACAAAGATTAATGGTTAGAACACTAATTTATTATGGAAACATTTAATACAGCGAGAGATATACCACTGAAAGGAGGATGCCCACGGATGCGTAGTAAGTCACGGAACGCGGGGGGACATACAAAACTAACTTCATTGTTTAGAGTTTGTCAACATATGAATATTAAAGAAAAATTTAATGCTTGGAAATGAAGGGAAACTTAAAACAAATAGGGCCAAATTCGACCAAATATGGGAAAATATCAAGATTTTATCAGACATTAATTAATTAAAATTAAGAGAATTAATTATATTTAATGTATTTCACTTTATAATGACATAGGCCACCTATGGACATGCTCTTCTGCCAAAATATGTTCTGTATCTACGTGAGATTTGTTAGAAAAATAACGATTGTAATATAAGTATTGTAATAAATGATTAGAAATTTGACTAAAAGAAGTAATGCTGTAAAAGAAGATTAAGAAATTTAATTTGTGATTAAAAATGATTAAAAATACAATGTAAAAAATAACTAAATCTTTCAATTTTCGTAATTGTAATTATTCCGAAAATAACTAAAATTTGCTTGATTAACTTTTAACGTTTTGCTCTTTTACTTCAAAAATATGTAAAAAAACGTTACATTATGAACCTAAATATAACCACTTTCTCCTCGAACTCAATTTTTACTATTATAGATATAGAGCTCATTAAGAATTATCAATAATTATTGATAATAATATACTTTTAAAGATAGTTCTATATATAATAAGGATAGTTTCCTTCAAATCATGTTCAACACGTCATTAAATAATAACTCACTAATAAACAACTAATCAACAGACGACCGATGCAATTAAAAGCGATCGGAAAAGAACAATTTCCCTGCAGCCGGTATAATAAATATTGTCAGTAGCAATGCGCCCGTCGTCTCGCGAATTCAGTGGTACAACCATCGTATAATTTACAAGCACCAATAAACCGATTAATTACCTCTCCAACAATCCTTCCAGCGCTAACAACGAGCGACTCCCGCCTTACGCCCAACCAACGCCTCTCAACCTTCGAACATCTCCACAAAACTTCGATTCCCACGTGGAAACGAAAAGTGAACCCTCGATTTTTCGAAATCCAGGCCCGCAGCTCTTTATCGCCTGTCTACAGCTACACCTAGGCGGAAGCGGCTACTTCATTACATCTATCCGGCCACACCGGCTATATACATATATACATATATACGTACGTATATATATACCTACACACACGTGTGCGCGTGCGTGGGTTCATTATCTGCATAAACGCGTGCGACTCGCGTCTTGCGGCGCGGCGCCGCGCCGTAATTATGACGTTAACGCCTTTCCGTTATGTCATTATCCCATTTATTATAACGATCGTCGCTCCTGCACAGCGCGGATCCATGTGCTTGTATTATGCATGCGTATATGCGTGCGCGGAGAGGTATAATCCACGCCCGTTTCTCGCTCGATGGGCGCAAATTGCCCGCGCGCCGTATGTATATATTCCTTCCTTTCTTCGGCGAGCACTTATATCGCTCGCTTTCGTTCTGCTCCTTATTCCTGCGGAGGCTTTTCTTTGTTTATTAAAAGGTTTTGCATTTTTCTTAGATTTGAGGCTGCTACAGTGCTTTCTTGTTGTTCTTTTTTTTTAGTGAAGTGTTAAACTGCGGAACTGAGGAGTAAGTGGAACATCGTGGGTTATTTCAGAGGTCGGGATTAGCTTAGCCGAGCTTATTGGGTTGTGAAACATTGTTACGCATTGCTGGAGACACGACTTACCTCTGGATTTGTGATTACTTTTTCACTGTTATTTTACATAGAATTTTTTTTTCCTTTGGCTGGCTAATCGGTTTGATTGGTTTATGAAAAATACATTGCTTTTGATAATTTGTTTATTTACAGCAAGTGAATAAGAAAAAGTTGATGTTTTTAAACCTTTATATATATGTATCAGTAACTGTAATAAACACCAAATAAAAGCTCTGAAGGTTAAAAAACTTATTAAAATTAAAATCCAAAGAAAAAAAGGTAACGTTGCTAAGCGCAAAATCACGCAAAAAGGTTTAAAATCATAATGTGTAAAATACTGTAAAACAAAAATAAAACTAAATCTTCTCTATAAGAATAAGATATATTTATATAAAAGGTTAAATGCAGCCTTTAAAATTCCTCAAACTACAAAAATAATCTACAATCGGTGTAACAACATTGTCATTCTCTTCTACATAAAATGACATGCTTTAAAAGATCAATGACCAAAAAGAGCTAATATAATCGCAGACTATACAGCGTGGCGGCGTCAGTTGCGTGATGCGCACACTCGCAGACCGCTGATTTTCGAGCCCCGGCCGACTGGCAAATATTTGGGTATTTGCGGCCGGTCGCGTACATACACGAGAGAGATAGAGAGAGAGTAAGCGCGCACTCGTGCGCGCGCAACAATTGGCGGCCGTTAAAATGTAATTCGCGCTGATGTTCATCTCTCTGCGGTTCGATGCGCGCGACGTGTGCTCCTTTTTTAGCAGGATGTACTTAGGAGGTCGATAGTTTTTTAAAGCTTTTATTGAGATAGGAAAGAAATGAGTGTTCAAAATTATTCACATATATATTCTAATTTATGCTTACGCGTTCTGATATATTTATAATGGTTGTAATTTGCATAATTAAAATCTCTGAACTGTATGGTTCACACTCGTATTATTATTCATTCAATGTGTTAATTATTCAGTGATGAAATTTAACCTGCCTAATATGGCGCGTTAGTAGGTCGTTTAAAAGCGTCATTCACTAATATCTCTATTCCCGAGAGTCCCTAGTTCATTTATATTATTCATTCATTTAAATACTATACAAGTGTATAAAGAGTATCGATTGAAAAAATTATACATTTCATATATATTTAAATAATAATTAAGTATGATTTCCTCTGATGAAAGGCACCTGTGAGAATAGCTATTTCGTCTATTTACATTATTTATCTTTGAATCAAATAAATATATTGCTCAATCCACGCGAAGGGGTTTTCAAACTGTTTTAAATCACGTAAAAGAATTCGTCGAAAAATATTAAAAATTGTAGGTGAAGATAAATTTTTTAAGTACAATGCATTTTAAAAACATGCTTAAAATACCATCTTCTCGTGCAATGATTATCAAACTTTTTTGCTGTAAATTTCTTTACGCGTCTTTGCAATAATCGAAAAGAAGAATCTCGCACGGGTCACAGCAACATTCTATTTTCCATCCAAAGATAAAAAACAAAAACTTTTAAACAACAATTTTCTTATAGGTCCCTTCCTCCCCTCCAAAAAAGAAACAAATTAATCCACATTTCACCCAAAAAAAATCCAAGAAAATACACCTCATCCCTTCATACCACACACAAAATCCCGACCTCTCCCAAGCCAAGCGCGAAAGCGTGGGTGCCAGCAGCGCTCTATCCCCTCGCCCTCCTTCTCTCTCTCTCTCTGCGCGTGTAATCTCTCTGCGCGCAAAATGGCCACCACGCGCGCGTTCGAGTGGAGCGGGGCCGCACCGCACTCTCACTCCATACTCTACTATCCGTGTGTACAACGTAAATATGTATATACGTGTAACGTGCCGCACGCACACGTACAAGAGCGCACAGAGGCCGCGCAGCTCACGCGATTTCGTCATAAGGCTATTAGAGGCGCAGACGCGCGCGCGCGCGGCCGCCCGTGGATCAACTAACTAGCTACTGCTGCCTGCTACTATGTGGCTCGGGCTCTGGTGGGAGCGTGGGTGAGGCCGCGACGGTGATGTTTTCCTCGCGGTTTTCTCGGGAGAGAGAGAGCGTGGTTTTTTTTCGTGGGCTGAGAGCTTGTTTTGGGTCGTTTGGGAGGCTGGCGTGGCAAGATGGTGGTCCGTGGGAATGGATTATTTTTGTGTAGGATCGAGGGGATAGTTTTTGGTTCTTTTCTATTTAGCAAATGGTTTTATATGGTTTTACATTTATTTAACTAACAAGAACGTCTGATAATGGTTATTGAATAATCTTAGAAAATAGCATTTATTTGGGGTTATTAGATTTTTTATTTACCTACTAATTTATTGCAATGCTACATTACTAAAATATAAATGCTTTAAAAAATAAAATAAATACTTTTTAATAAAAGCGTTAATTATATAAATTATTTATTATATATAATAATGCTATAGCAAATTAATAATTTTAAAGCAAAATTATTTAAAAATAAATACAAATCTTATTATCTTTATAGTTTACTTTTAATTCTTCACATTTTGCTAGTTAAAAAACAGTTAATAATAATACTTCTTTTAGTACATATACTGCTGAAATTTTCTTAGTAACTATAGTTTTCCTAATACACTTTTAGTAACAGATTTTTTTATCAATGTATACACGCGAAAAAACCTTCCTTTTTAAAAACGAAATTCTTTTACAAAAATGATTTTTAACATAATATTAAGTTCAACAAATTTTTTTTCATACATTATCAAAATATTTGCTCACAATGTAACATTTGTAAATTTATAACGTGATATTTTAAAGATATTCCTACAGCTTCAAAAGAATTCTATTTTACCATCTCTAGCGAACAATTCACCCACAATCCAACATTCGTAAAATACACACGGAACAGGAAAAATACTTATTTCCACGGGGCATTCGCAGCGCACAACGGGGGGCGAAGCGGGAGGAGGGAGAAAAGCGTTTACACGAAATAGAGACGCGGTTCCGTCCGAGTTGGCCTTTCTTATCGTCCGCCGCGCGCCACCATTTCCTTTTTTCTCTCTCTTCCCCGAGCGCGGGCGAGCTCTTCCGTTTCGCTCCCTCGCGCACAGCCGTTTGCGACTTTTGGGGATCTTTATCTTCCAGATGAGATGAGAGAGAGAGAGAGAGAGAGAGAGAGAGAGAGAGAGAGAGAGAGAGAAGGAGAACGAGCAGCCATGCTTTTTGTGCTCGCGACGGCCGAGGGAGATTGCGACTTTTCCGAATTCTGCTCGTTGCCGCGGGAGTCTGTAGTGGTATAGAATGTTTCGTTCGATTCGCGGATAGAACAGTTTGGTTGTAACGTATAGAAGTGGATGGGAAAGTAATTTATGATTAGTGATTAAATATGAACTTTATTTTGAGTAGAAATAAACAGAATATTGAATACTTTTAACAAATGTTATTTTTACTGCCAATATTATTGCGGCTAAAGCCTATTGAAAATCTATTCATAAAAGTGTAAAAGTCAGCCAAATAAATAAACTAATTGCGAGAATACATTGTTAATTAAAAATATCACTAAATATTGAGCATGTTCTTGAGCGTTTATTTGGTATTTTTAATAGTTTTTAATAAATAATGATTTTTGCTAGTCAAGTTTAACAATCTTAAAAATGCTTGAAATACATTTTTAGTTTTCTTCTAAATGACACAACAAGCGTATAAGAATAAAGGAATGAATAATAACTATAAAAATAAACAAAAATAAACTAACAAAGCATACAAAAAGCATACAAAAACAATCAATACTATAGACTCAATAATTACAAAAAGCATCGCTGCAAGAAAAAAGGGCAAAGACAGAAAAGAAATAAAGCTGTTACACAAGGGTGGGGTGAAACGAGCGAAGAGCATTAGAGAGCGAGAGAGAGAGAGAGAGAGAGAGAGAGAGCAGCAGTATAGAGTAGAGGAACGAGGTCGAGGGCGCGGAAAACCGAGGGGCGAGGAAAGTACGAACGAACGAACGAACGGAACGTCCGTACGTCTGTACGACACATCGGCTTAATAGAATCGAACAGCCCCGGCAGTAAAGCGATCCCCGACGATCTATCTATCTATCTTTTCCTCTCCCGCTCAACCCCCCCCCCCCCCCGCGCGGATCGCTCGCTCCCAATTGAGTATATATAGAGGGAGAGCCTTTTCCGCGCGCACTCGCGTGTGTGTACACATGTGCCGTCGGATTCGACGGCCACATCCACATCCCCCTAACATCCATAAACAAGCGCCCGAGCGCTGTATAGTCGAGTCACGGGAGGACGAGTATTTGCGCTTGATTTTCGCTCTTCGCTTCTCTTCTCTTCTCTCTTGGTGTTTTTGTAGAGATCGAGATGGAAGCCGCGCGGGATGGGAACGAGGATGAGGTTTCGCTTGATTTGGGTGGCTGATAAGGGAGAGCTTTTTGGGTTCGATAAGAATTGGATGACTATAAGTGTGAATGAGATCGTGGAATTTGTTGAAAATATGAATTTTGACTTTTGCTTTAATTTTACAACTATTTATAAGTAGTTCTGACGAATTCTGGCAAAATGAGATATCTCAGAAAATCTCTTAAACTACATTTTGTGATGTTCTGTCAGATTATTACAAAATATTTCGTCTTTCGAAATTCTGTCAAAGTTTGCCAGAATTCATTAGAATTGGTCGTAATTAGTTGTCGAATTGGAACGAAAACACAAATTCAAACATCTGAAAAGTTCTTCATAATTCTGATAATTTGTTATCCCACGAATTCTTTTGAAAACAGTTTTCTGTTTACAATCTGTTCATTGATAAATGTGTTGATTTTTACAATTAACAATTCAATTCAATTTTGAATCTTTAGAGCTATATATATATCCGCAACAAACTCAATTAATCATCGACAAATTGCATTATTTTTACCCACACGTACCCGAGTATTTGCGCAAAAAGTAAACTTCTGGAGCTCGGCGCCGTGCAACTCGTGTACACGCCCTTCGGCAAACCCAAAGCCCGAGCATAAACAAAGCTATCTCTTTCTCTCTCTCTCGCTTTTTTCTCTCTCCCTCCCTCTTTATTCGACCACTTTTATATCGGGGGGTCGATGATGATGCCGGGAGAGAGAGTCCTTTCTCTCGAAGATTCCTCTGTACGTTAGTCCTTGTGCGTGCTGTATAGCTTGCACGAGGGAATAACACGCGCGCGTGCATGCGTGGACGTAGCGACGCCATGTTTTTGGCTTTATGCGGTGGTTCTTCGTGTCTTTTTTCCTTGCTGATGCGTGTAATTTTGGAGCATTTCAATTTTGCTGCTTCAATTTCATGTTTTAGTGGTCAAAAGAGTTCAATTTGATAGTGTACCCTATAAAACACATTAATCTTTACTCACAATCAGAAAAATGATCACCTGAAACAAAATGAATTTCCTTGAATAAGTTGTTAATAACCAACCAAATGCTGTTCTAATAAGTTGAAAAACAAAAAAGGAGACATTTTTAATCAAATAAAATATTCTTGAAGATACTCTGATGTGCATATTAGAAGACAATTATGTTTTAATCAAAATTAATCCTTCTGATGTCATAGAAAAAGTTTTCCAAGTTGCGGAATCAATGTAACAATCAATAATGATAAAATAAAACGATGGAATAAAAGGCGATAATCACTGATTGCTCTTTAGTAATAAAAGCTTGAAAAAAAACAGCTTTACAATTTACCTTCCAGACTACACTCAAATAAGTAATTAATCAAACCAAAAAAAATAATTTTAAATAAGTTGTTAAGAGAAAAATTGTTGTCATTACAAGTATTAAAAATTTTCCAATATTCAACCAAGATTCAATTCTAGACGATTCTATACTCGAATAAAAAATAATTTCTTTTGAACTATTAAGAAAGGTTTCGGTTTGAAATTTTTTTTCAAACTTATCCTGTCCTTCTGTCTGTAACATTTTTAATTCAACAATTCATAAACACTACTCTTTCATTCGCCATTAATTCTAGTAAAATAGTTGTAATTGCGCCATAGCTTACTTTCTATCACGAACCAAAAAGATTCTCAATAAACACAAAAAAGAAAAAATCGAACGATTCTCTTCGAAGCACCAATCGTGCTAAAAAAATCCCAACCCGTATACAAGCATGGCAGATCGCGCTCATAGGTGGCAAGAGCCGGCAGCAACAGCAGCAGCAGCGCCCACTATGTTGCACTGCAAAAACGAAAGAAAGCAAAAAAGAAACACTACTCCCTCTCTCGCCTGTACACTCCCCCACACGTGCGATACCACTCGCATACTCATTAATGCATCTGCACGTGCATCCGCGCTCGCAAGCGCGCGCGCCTGTGTTTGTGTATATCGTGAACTCGTGTATATGTACGGGTTTGCGCTATCGATGCAGCTGTGAATTAGTGTGCGTGTGTGTATGTGGAAGAATATGTATTGGTTTGAAGAGGAGAGAAAGGAGAGGGAAAATATAATGAAGAGAGAAGAGAGGTGTGTATCTGTGTGTGAGTGTGCACGTGTGCGTGAGCAAATATTTTGTTGCAGTGTTTCGGTATAGAGTCTCCATTTCTTGTTGTGTGTCAATCTTTCTATCATTTAGTGTCAGTTTAGTGTGTAGTATAGATTGATTTCAAAATTTTCTTCTCTTAGTTACTGTTGATAAATTTAAGGTCAAATTTATAAATTAATGGTGGTTTAGGTTTCTTAAAGGCAAAGCTTAAACTCAAATTAAATTTGATCAAATATAAATCTTCAAAATTATTTATAATAAGTTAGTACACAAGATGATTAATAAACTTATGCTTATTGCGATAAATAAGTTATTTTATTTAACGACATGTTATACCTTTTATATTATTCACAATTAAAGAAAACATTTTTATCAATTAATTTGCAATTTTGAAAAAATACCGCTTTAAATCGTTGTTGTTTTTTGTTAATGAATATTCAAAGAAATATTCGATGAATATTCAGTTTTTTATTGAGGCAATAACCAGATATATATTTTTCCAAATTTCAAAATTAGTTAGTATAAATGATTCTCTGTAATTGTCGGTAACAGGGGGTTTAATTAATTAATCTTAAACCCGAAGATATCAAGAAAGATTTGTAAAATAGTTAAGCCATATTGAAATTGATGTTCAAAAAATGAGTACATAATGTACCCTTGAAACTACATAATATTTCCTAATAGTTCATTGTAATATAGAATCACTTAAAATCCTGCATTAAAATTAATACAAACTGTAATAACCAAGATTGTCGCATTAAACTAATTTTACATCACTGATAAATATTACGTAAATAAATGCATAATAACAATTACAAATTTATTTTCACCAAATAACCACTGTAAGTAACTTCTCTGCTCATCACTCTATACTATATAATTGCCCCCTTACCATCAAACTAAAACATCCCCAGAATAAAAATAAAAACCCCAAATCCCCTCCTCCATCACCAATCCCCTCAACCTCCATCTCCATCTCGATAATTACCCGAGCATCTATCCCATCCTTACCTCCAGCTCCAACTCCACACTCATCTCACATCTCCTCTACAGCATTCTCATCCGTGTGTGTCACCGCCAGTCTCCAGCTTCGCTCCAGCTCCGCTGCATCTCTCTCTCTCCTTCCCCTTCAGCCACACACTACTCCTCGCCCATCTTTGCGTTTTATTTTCTCTCTCTCTCTCTCTCGGCTCGTGCAGAAGGGGCGAGAGAAACACACACACACACACGCGCACTCGCTTGCTTGCTGGCCGGCGGCACGGCACTCGCGCTGCACAGTCGAAAGGGCGTTCCTAGAGGCGGTCGTGGCATCCCCCCCCTCCACCCCTACTCTCTCGCTCTCTCCCCCTCTCGGCCTGAGAAAATACACGCCGGCGCGCACACCAAGGCTTCGCGCTTATGCCGCGGCTGGTGTGTGCAGCAGGCGACGGCGACGATGCGATGATGGGGGCACCCGCGGGGAGGGGAGAGAGAGAGAGAGAGATCGGCAGCGCGGTGGCAGCGGCGGTTTCGCTGCTGCTGCTGCTGCTGCTGCGGAACACGGTGTCTTGAGAGAAAGAGAGGATAGTGTGTGTGTGTGTGTGTGTGTGTGTGTGTGTGTCTGGCGTTGTTGTTTTCTCGCGGACGGTGGGTCGAGATTGGTCTTTTGCGCTTGCGAGGTTGTTTTTTGGGGAGTGGGCTTTTCTTTGGGTTGAAGTTTTTGATAATTAGGTGTTTTAGAGCGTCGTAATGACGATGTTTATGAATATTGTGTAAAATGTATGCATGTTGTGTAAGGAAAAAAATTATAGATTTTATTGATATAGTGTGAAAACGCTAGTAGTTGATCACATTAAGTTAGCTTCATACGTTGATTAATTCGTGCGCTTTTATATTTATATAATTAGAAACTTTTTTATATATTCAAACCTTGTAATTTTTCTAAAGTTCGTTATAAAACTTATTATGAAGTGAAATTTAACTTTTAATTGATAATACTTGAAGTTAATGTTATAAAAACTTGGAAATAGCTTAGTGTTAGAGCGCTTAAGCTTATAGTCCATAAGTTCCACTCCAAAAGTGTGAATAAATAGAGTCACTCCAATGCATTTGAAGTGAGGTTACCACTTCAAAAATTGTAGAGTACATTATGAACACTAAAATAAATGTTAAAGTACTATACATTAGATGAAAAAAATATTGCAATAAAACCCAAAGCAGAACCAGAAATGGAACTCAGTTAGCAATAGAAGAAAAATCAATGGTAAAAAATTAAGAATTATAGTAATAACTAATTTATTTATTTCTTGTAAAACTAATAGTATTTTTACCGTCGTATTTGTTTTAAAACAGACAAAGAGACGTAAGTTACCTATTTAAATTTAATAAAAGTTTAAATTTGTAAAAAGATTCTTTATTTAAAAAAGGCGTTGATCATCAACAGCTGTTATATTATGTTCACTTAGTCTTTGCAGAGCAAGCGAGCAGTGCGAGCGCATCGATTAGGGCCGGCCCGTGAGCGTCAATTTAATTTAGCGTCCGCGACCTGTTTGCTTACGCCCTTCGACTCCCTTGCCAACGTTCCACGCTGAAATTTTCAATGATCGCAGTGTCGGGAATCGCAAATAAACGTAGAAACACATCGACTTATAATTTTCATATTTTTCATTTTAGTCAGAGACAGATTGTAAATAATATTATCGACACACTCAGCTCAATTTCAACTTGAGTGTAACTTAGAACACTCAACTGACGTTCAATATTCTACAAGTCATAGTATCGTACGAAATTTTAACAGAGCGTTCCAAATATACACTCAACTATGCGTAACTCAATCAAAAGCAGCCCAATCCCAACGTATTCTTTGAAAAGTACCAAAGAAGCCCACTAACAACGAAAACTACACATCCTCCTCCAGCCCATGAAACGAAGGGTTCCAAATCCACCCACCACGGCCCTGCCGCACTCTCACTCTACTCGTATAAATAGGTACCTATACATCCGCACACCACGTAGAAACTCCTCGCCCAGTAGCAGCACGCGCGCGCGCTGCAACCGCCTGGTTTAAGCGGCACGCGCTGGCGCGATGTTGTCGGAGGGTAAATATTAATTAGCGCCGTGCACCTCCCTGTGTGTTCATTTCGTTCTATCCTCGCACACACACACACACACACACAGACATTTCGGCTTTTAGCTGCAGCGCTCGGTGTTAACGCGAATAAACACATTTCGCGTCTATGGCAGCGCGGAGGCTCACACCTTCCGGTTTTCCACAAAGAGCCACTGGAGAGCTGGAGGGATTGGTGGCGCGGGTTCGATTAATTACCGCGCGCTGCAGTCGTTTGTTTTCGCGGTGAGCGGCTGATGCTGCCGATGCCGGCCGATCGATCTGTCTTTATCTACTGCGGGTGGGGGAGGAGGGGCTGGTTTGTTTTGCTGGATGCGGGGGCGTGTGGTTGGATTCGAGCTGAAGCTTGTGATTACGAGCGGGCGTTTGTTGCACGGGGTTGTATAGTGGTGGCTTGTTATTTGGAGCTGTGAAAAAGTGTGTTTGCTGTTGCTGTGTTTCTTTTTGATGATTGGCTATGCTCATTTTTGAGGTTTCAGTGGATTGACGATTGTTTTGGGCGTGCGACTGACGTTGAATGTTACTTTTTAATAATGCTCCGATGAAAGATGCGAACCTTCAAAAATACGTTTTTTTATTGTTTTATCGAATCGTGCGAAGAAAAAAAATTATCTGCGATTCAAAAGCATAGTGAAACTTTTTAATTTTTAGGATAATTATCGAGTTTTGATGAGCTATTTTGTATGAAAAACTTTCTCATTGGTTGTATACAGTCCGAATAGCCTCAAAGATAATGCTCACGCTATACCTAATGGTACAAATTCTTAATGTTTCACTTTACGATGTCTCCTTTCTAACCTTCTATAGAATTTTATGAACTAATTAAAATACATGAATTTAAAAACAACTTTTTTGACCGTCAGGGTACAAAAAAAGCTTAAACGAAATGTATTAAAAATATGAAGATTTAGGATTTTGCAAATCTCGATTTCTCTCAATGTTCCTTAAACATATATCGGTCTATCCTCGTTTTTTAAAATTCAAATCTTACGTTATTCTCTGTGCAAACGTCCAAGTCACAAAGCATTAACAGCATTCAACCATGCCAAGAAAACATCACATCCTAAAACAAGACTCCAGCCACCCTCCCAAAAAAAGAATCGATCACCCAAAAAAATTAGAACTACGCAGCGCACAAAAAAGAATAGAGACAGAGACACGGAGCAAAAAGAAAGAGAAGCTTCCCAAGACAGTGGAGATAGAAAAGCGGCCATCGCAGAGCCGAGTCTCCGCTGCGCGGCAGCGAAGCGTGAGGCCGACACGGCGCCGATCCGAGAACCTAAGCCGACGCGACATCTCGAAGTCGCGACACGTCCGCGTCGGCGGCGGCGCCCTCCAAAGCCCCACGGCTCGATCACTTTCCTTTCGCCCTTCGCTCGCTCGCTCGCGGGTGTGGCTTCGGCTGTGCTCTTGTGTGTAGGAGATTGTGGTGCTGCTGGTGGTAGGCATTTTTGAGGGGTGGATGGAGGGATTTTGGATTGGTGGGGTGTCTTTTTGTGGAGGATTTTGAAGGCGGAGGGTAGTGGCTTTGATGAAATAGGGTAGTTTGGAGAATTAAGAAGTGGATGAAGAGATTGCCGTAAAAATCATGGCAAATGTGGGAGATCTCCACTTAACGGATATAATTACCCTGATTCGCGGTGGAAATTGCCAAGAGTGTGGGTAGTTGTTCCGGCACAAAGCAGGATGCACAAGAGGAGGTATTAATAATTCAATCACAGTTTAAACTTTCAAAATTAGATATATTCAATAGCCTAACCGATATATTCCTGTGTACGCATTTACGCTAAAAGCCGATGCTGCTTCTGATAGTTACACGTCTGAACCTATCGAGAGTCTAAACTGCACTGCCTGCTGTTGTCGAAAGCGCCAACGCTGGCCCTTTTTTTACAATGATTAACATTACTTCAGTTGATGGCAGTAATATTTATCCAACTGAACGGTAAACATTATGTTGAATAACGTAAATTTTGATTGTGTATCAGATTTGTTTTTGCTGTGAATCAGGATTATTTTTTTACCTGAAGTTAGCGCTTATTATGATTTTTACGATAATTTTTATTCCAAAATACTTTGCGTGCTAGAGAAAAATGATAAAGAACCGAGACGGCATGATTACTTTAAAAGGCATACTTTTTTAGTTAAATAAGAAGTTATGAACACAAGTGATAGGCTGAAAATATTTGTCCTTCTTACTAGAGGAAGAACACTATTTGAACGAATTTATTTGATACAAGATCGTTATCGATAATAATTTTCTTTTTAGTCAATTATTCAAGATTATTGTTCTTGGTTCACAAACTATTTTTCTGATAATGAGTATTGTTTGGAAGGTAAATAGTAAAGCAATCTGTTATCGCAAGTTCAATTACCAAAGAGTAATCAGTGTATATCGTCTTTTATTCTCTCTTTTTGTTGTTTCATTATCGATTGTTCAATTGATACTGCGACTTGGAGAGCAAAAAGTTTGATAGACAACCTATAGCTTTAGTTCTCGAACTAAAGCTTTACAAATGGGAAACAACTCGCAAATCGTTCGTCGAAACGATTTTCTTTTGCAAAACAAAAATCATTGTGATTAGTTTGCCAACTATTGAAGTGTTGCAACTTTATTACAAAAGAAATAGAGGACGATATAACTCAACAACCCTTCTACAAATCAATTCTACTTCATCAACACTTGAAAATTCATCATAACCAAAGCCCACTCGAAGCATCATAACAAAGTATAAAACCCATTCCAATCACGCAAAACTCCCAAGAACATAAAAATAAAGGAAACCTCCCGCTCGCATATCGCACGACCCAGCGGACTCCTCGCTAGTACCCGACTAAAACTCCAGCTCCGCACTACACTACACTACTCCTATAGTCTCTCTAACCACACGTTGCATCGTCGACTCGAGCGCGCTTCGTCGCTGGTTCTCCATTATACTCCTTTTTTTCCGCGAGCGCGCACTGATTTTCCCTACTCCCCACCCCCCTGCGCCTAAATCACGGGCTTTCGAATGCGGGAGCCCGCGTGTGTCCTCCTCCTCTGCGACGACGGCGACGTTAGTGGCACGCGATAATGGATCTCGTAGGAGGGAGATAAGTGCACGGTATGTGTGTGTGTGAGGGGCGGGCGAAATTGTTCTTTTGCGAAACTCTCGGCGAGACTTTGCGTGCTGGATTTCGCCGCAATGGTTTCTAAATTCTGATTCTAATTTGCTTGGAGAGGACTGCGCGAGTCGCGAGTTGAAGTTTTAATATGTGTACGCCGCGGTGAGGAGGTTTTCGCGTATTGCCTGGGGGGAGTGATGGTTTGATGACGATGTTGATGCGATTTTGTAGGTGAGTAGAGGAGTGGGTGGAATTAGGCGGACGGTGAAATATATGTGGGGAGTGCACGCGAGAAATCGTGGATGTCGAGTGTTATTGCTCTGTATTTATGGAGAATTATTTTAGTGTATACGGTAGCTTTGTCGGAATGCATTGTTTTATTTCAAAATTTTATCATTCTTTAGATAGTTTAGTTTCGAGTACAAATAAAAATACGATTTCTTTCATTTTGTTTTAATGACTTGTCATCCATCTTCTGATTTATACTAATCTATTACAGATTGTCGCTTTTATGTTACATCGATTTTTAATTTCTTCTTTTTATGTTATGAATAGGCAACATTTTTATATGTAAGCGAAGAAAATTAATAATGCGTTAATATTCTATCAAACGGCAGGCAAAGATAAAAACTAAAATAATCAAATGTAGATAAAAATCGTCTTTAATAGACTTTTCCTATTTCATAGCAAAGTCATACAGTATTCTCGTGATTCAATTTTGTGTTGTTCAGAGAGCGCGAGAGTCCATCTAGATGAAAATAAAAAAAATAATAGAACCGGAAATCGTCTTTTAAAAAGAGCCTAAATTGGACTTTCTGCAGGTGCTACTCTCTCGGAAGAAATTCAACTGTTGAGGCTATATAATTTCCGAAGGAGATGGGAAAAAAATATCTATAGCCCCGAGCCATCAAAGCTAACTGGACGCTCGTTAGCACCAAATCATCTCGTTTTCGTCACTCTCCCATATAATTCCCCATATTTCATCCTAGACTCGAAAAATGTAACCGTATAGGTGAAATTCGAATGGAATAGGCGCCGGAGATGTGAATTTGTATAAATCATGCGTGAATTGTTATAATTGCTTCATTATAAGTCAGTAGATTTTTTGTAGAATTTGAATCGAAATAATGTTTAAATTTTAATCTGTCTTACAAAATTAATAGAATTGATATATTAAAATGTTCTTTTTGTTCTTACTTTGGCAATGCAATTCTTTTTAATTTTAGTTGGTTTTTGTGCAAAAATGAATCATAAGAAAATAAACATTATGCCTTAAATATCAGTAAAAATATGTTGAAGATCTTTAATTACAATAAGAAACTTCAAGCAGAAGCTTTTTAGCACACGAAAAAAGTTCTTGGTCAGTTTCGTAACTAGGCAAAATTGAAAAAAATCTTTGAAAAAACAACCAACCAAAACATTTCGCTACTGAATCCATTCTACCGATTTCATAGAAGCCCGATTCCACTCATCCTAACTAGAACCCATTCACCTCCTCAGCCACTGTTCGAATTCCTTCCCAAAAGAGGCCCTCTCTCCTCTCCTCTCCTCTCCTATAAGCACTCTCCAGGCAAAAGCCAATTTCCCCGGGCAATCACACTACCGTTCCTAATCCTGCAAGAAAAATAAAAAGAGACCACCGAGTCGTTCCACGGACGACAAAAGCGCACAACAGCACAAGCCTCGTTAAGGCCGTCTCTCGCGCGCAAACGCTCTCGTTTTCGTCGCGCTCGTCGCCGCGCGACCGTGTCGTTTTCTCGCGAGCGCAGGAAGAAGGAGGAGGCGTCGGAATGGCACAGGATGAGGCCGATTTGCTCGATGATATAGGCTCTCTCGCTCGCTCTGCTGGTAACAAAAAGTCGCTCCGGCCGATGACGATTCCCCGAAGCGCTCACTGCTATTCTCTCCTCTCTATACCTACGCCGGGTTATTACCGACGACGCCCCGCAGTTCTTCTTCGTTCTTCTCTCTCCTCTCTCCTCTCTTTTTTTTCGAGTTTCCTCTTCTTCTCTCGACTGGCTGGTGTATTTTCCTTTTTTGTCTTTCCGTGTGTATTGAGAAACAAGTGGAGTGTATAGGTTTCCTGAAAAGAGGGAGAGGGGGAAATAATTAACGAGGTAATCGGCTCGCGCGATCGGACAGATGTATATGACGATTAGACGGTTGCTGGCTTTTTTTTTTCGTGGAGAGGGCTTTTCGAGGCGAGAGTGAGTAATGATCGGTTGTTTCACGAGCGTTGAGCGTAATGCTGTTTTAAGGATACGCTATTGAGCGTACGATTAGGCGCGATTATTTCCGTTGGCGAGTTAGTTGACTGTGATCGAGGAAACTTTACCTTTTTTTCTTCTTCGTCGGGACGGTTTCGCGTAGGCTTTAGTTTATAGCGTGTAATTATGAGCGACGTTTGGTGATTAATGGATTTGATGGTGATGTATCGTGGGCCGATTCGGTGTTTTGATGCTTGTTGAGGGATTATGTTAAATGATGGTTTTAATGGATGGTCAAATTGAATGAAATTTCGAAGGTGATTATTTGTAACTGTTTTAAGAGTCTATATTTATTCGATTTCAATTTCAATTAGCGATGGATTTTAAGCTCTTTTTACTGCTATAGCAGTGTATTGCATTTATCTTGTACTTCTTTGACGATCAGAAGTGAATAATAGCAAAAATTATGCGAGAATTAATGGAAAATTAACGACATAATTGCACGTGTAGATCGGATACAGCGATAGATAAGCATCGGAGTGTGAAATACATATGTTTTAATGGTTTTTTTCTTTTTTTCAACGCAGCGATGAGTAGTTCTATGAGCGTTAAAACGTTGTGTGATTTTAAACATGAGATAAGAGAGAAAAAAACGGAGAAATACTATAATTACTATGAATTGTCCGTGCTAGTATGATAAATTTCAGATGTAATAACTGGAAAAGTGTTAATTATCCTATGTTATGAAACTGTTTACGCAGTCCGTAAAAAAAAAATAATAAAATATTTTTGCATCTTATTTCGCATTAAGAACATAAATTTTAATTAAAATATTAATCCTTCGTACTTCATACACTTACGCTAAATATCGAAATATTAAAAACGTCTACATAAAATCTCTACTTTATTCGTCCACTAATGTTTACAAACCGCAAACGCACATCACCATTAACGTATTAATCACGCGTACACATCTTGCAATAAATTACTAAAAAAAGTCCAGAAAATCCCTCCGCTATACCATACCTCTACGCATACGCTCATTGATTAAAAGCTCTTAAAGAAACCTATACAGACACGCACGCGCGCGTCAAGTACCTACTTATAATATTCCCTCTGAAGGAACGCACGTTCTTCCTCCTCTCGCATCTCGAGTCATCTCCTCTCCTCTGATCGATATATCGTGCATAACCCGCGCGCGCAAAACCGCCTCTCATCCTAGTACTCTTTTTCTTCCTCCCCTCGCCCTCTCGCAAAACGGAAAAGTCTCTACGCCGGCGCTCGACGTTGCGTTTCGTTTCGTTTCGTTTCGCGCAACGCCCGGTGTGCAAAGGAGGAAAAACGAGGGAAAAAAAAAGATCGCGTACGCGCGGGGATTATAAAGTCACTGCGTATCCCGCTGCGAACGCGGCTTTGAGCTGCGCTGCCGACTTAACGAGCGATATAAAACTCGCGCGACGCTTTTGGGGAGGGGCGGGGATGGATTTTTTAATGAAGGCTGATGTTGCGTCAGGAGAAATTGAAAATTGTTGATGGTGGGGTTTGGAGAGGTTGGGATGGCAGTGGTAATGGAATTTCCTGGGTTAATTGAATTTTCAGTAGTAACAGGTTGCAGAGTAGGACAAATTGATAAACTAATAGATCGACTAAGTAAGTTAAATTGATGATGTATTCAGATGTATTATAATTTTTGTTGTAATTAAATACTGTTTTCTAGTCTAGAACAATGAATTATATTGATCGTTAATACTTACAATGATATTTTACTACGTATGAATGTTTCTTTAGGATAAAAAAAATATGTATATGGAGTAAAATGTACCCACAGTTAAAAATGTAATAAAAGCAGCTATATACTTTAGCGCATAGTTCTCGGCATTTAAAGTCAGTCTTAACAGTGTATTAAATAAAGTACGAGTAACTAAACGTTACAATAAGACACAGTAAAAGATCCCATAAACAACAAAATTCCACAGCGAATTCTTTTTCAACTACGCACTCCAGGATATAGATATGTTGTAATATACAAATGCCCTATATCGCTTTTAATATATTTACTGTAAAATTCAGATAACCGCAGAATTAAATTTCTCATGAATCATTCAATACGTCCTCTCTAAAATTCTGGCGACCTAATCCGTAATTTTTCATCAATCATCCAATCGTTACGGAATGTCGAAAATCGAAGGACCATATTCTCCGCTCCATTCGAAAATCAACCAAACCACGCATCCAACCTGTAATTATCACGTCTCAAAGCTACACACACACACACACACTATCCCCACCACGTACAATATAATTTATGTACAGATGCTCCCCAGATAGGAAAAATCCCCTCGAAAAAAAAAGGATCGACGACTTTTCGTCGTCGTGAACGGCAAACGCTCACAGCAGCAGTAAAGAGCCAGAGAAGAGGAGGAGGAGGATTCCCATTCATAATCCCGAGGTTGCAGCGGCAGGGGCCCGAGGGCGCCAGGCGGAGTCATTAATTTTATGGGAAATCGCCGGTTATTTGGGCGTTTTGACGTTCACGTTCACGTTCGCGTTCGCGTTCGCTCTGAACCCGTTTCTTCTCTCTCTGTGCCCTCGCTTTGCTTCTCTCTCTCCTCCCACCTGCAACCTGCAGCCCATTCATAAAAGGGGATTCGCAATTTACGCGGCGCCAGGAGAGAGACGGAGAACGAGGCAGATACAGCTTGTAAGCGCGCGTTTCCATGGGAGAGTCTGTCCCGGAGCTTTGACGCGAGTGTTTGTGGCCGTGGGTGCCCAATTTTCCTAAGTTGGAGTGTGTGCAGGTTCGTGACGTGGAGAGCTTCCGGATACGTTGTTTAGGAGGGAATTGTAATTAGTTTAGTGTGTTCCATTGTTTTGGGCTTGTGGTAGAGATGGGAGGAGGTGGATGCGATTGTGCGAGGGCATTGATTGCCCTTCGTTGGTAGATATTTTTTTATTGCGTAGTTGTTATTACAATCGTTTATTTTATTTATTTTGCAAAGCAGTCTTGTGAAAGGGTTAGAGGTGGTATAATTTGTTGTGAAAGCAGATGCAGAGCCGTAGTAAATATGCAAGAGTGAGTATGAAGTGATTGGTTTGAAATGCATTGCAACGATAAAGACAAAGTTAATTTCTAAGTCTAAAGGCTGAATTAATCGCTTATTGTCACATTAGATGATTTCAAATCGTACAGTAATTTTTTTGTAGTTTTAAATAGTATCAACTCCATTGTAATATTAATTGGACTACAAGAGTTTATAGATAAGTTTAAAATATATTCTCAAGACGACATCTTAAAATATGAAAACAAAGCTCCACTCGAAAGACACGTCACTTCAGACCTAAAATTGTTCACCGGACTAAAATCGATGTATATCTCGGAAACTTATCACCGAGGGGAGGCTCTCGAAGCAGCGCAGCTCTCCGTCACAAAGATTTTCGGTCAATACGCGTCATCAAGCGTGTAGCAAAAAAAGGGTCGCACTCTCTCTCTCTCTCACACACTCTTTTCCAAGCGTCACCTAAATAATATCTCTCGGGCATCTGCGCTCAACGCGCGAGAGCGGCGACACACGCTTTCCGATCTGCTTTTTTCTTTTCCTACGGCGCGCGCTTTCTCTCTTTGGTTTTAACCTCGCGCGGTGCGCACGGAAAATGGCTTTTACTCCATTACGCGGAGGAGAAATTTTTTTTACAGTTGCAGGTATTGTGGCAGAGTGGTGTGTTCAGCGGTAATTACGCGAAGAGCGCTATGAGCGATCACTGGGATTTTCTCGAGTTTCTTGCGATGAGGTGGTGCTTTTTGCGAATGCGCAAAATTAAGGAGAAACTTTATCGGCGTGGATATGGACTTTTGAACTGGGGCACGCGAGAAATGCGAAGTTTTGTTCTTGATTTTTTATTATGGCGTCTTGCATTTCTTATGGTTTATGAAGCACATCAACCTTATTTGTCAGTTATTTGTCTGCTTATAATCAGTAATTATAAACGTTCTTTTCTTCGTTTGCACAAAAAAATTCTCTTGAAAAATACTCTTCTAAATTTTACTATTTTTCTAAGCACCCGAAGCTTCTCAAAATCCGCAATAACAAAGATTATTCTGATTATTTTTTGCGCAACAGAATTCTTCCGAAGAATATCTTGTTCAGTTCTTAGTATTGTCTAAAGTACATAATTTTTTTTTAAATTTTCTAATTATAATAACAGAAATGAATTATAAATACTGTTCGTCTAAAGAAATTCCTTTTTATTCAAAGAGAATTGTCGTTTTGCAGTATGCGACAAAAATTCAATCCAAGAAGATTCTACTTGAATCTAAAAAATTTATTTTGAACCAATAGTCATAGTTCGCAACTTGTCCTAAAAGAAACCCTCTCTCTGAGTGTGCAAAGAGTCTTATCTTCCACAACGTTAATCGAATTCTTCCAAAGAACACACTTCCCAACTTTCAAGCAATACTGCAACATCGCGCCTATCAACCCTCATCATTTCCACCAAACTTCAGTGATCCCTCGCAACTCACCATCTCGATTATTTCTCCATCGTTTAATCTATCAAGGGGGGTTAAAAGCACCGAATACGATCATCGACCAATCACACCACCGCGACTACTACGGATTACACTCCCGAAACACGAACACACCACGGGGACCAATAACAACAATAATTCCCGAGGGCTTCCAATCCTCGCTCTACAGTCTACACATACACGTATACAAGCGTTACGATATCGCTGATCCCCGAGATACTCTACTATACACCCAGTCTCCGCAGAGGGTGCAGCAAGACCGATCCCGTCGTGATTCGACCACTTTATCCCACTCCGCGATCGGGGGAAATATGCTTTTCCGCCTTTTTCCAGGTCCCACGCGAGGGAATTACGTAAAACAGACGTGCGCCAGAGGTGTGCATGTACGAAATACACGGCCGATCCGGGTGGTGGAAAAAGGGTATACATACGCCGGAGAGAGAGATAGAGATGGAGATGGAGAGAAAGAGAGATCGAGAGATGCAGATAGCGTATAGTTTCGTATATAAAAGCATCGTATCGATTTATCGAATCGACTCACGACTCGAGAGTTGCGAGCGAAGCGAAGCAGAGCGCGGTCATTCGCTATGTGAAATTTTGTAGCTAGTTGTCTACGTGGTATTATACCCTTTGCACTTGCGCGCACGACGCGGATTCCGATGTTGGATTGTTGTAATTCGAGTTACGGTTGGTTGTACGGTAAATAATTGTGGAGTAATTGCGATGTATTGGAGAGTTTTGTAGTGCTGGGTTGTGTAGTCGGATACGAGGTCGGAGGTCGATTTCTATGGACGAGTTTTATGGACGACTACGTTGTAGGTATTCTTCCTGGTGTTTGTAATATTTTTCTGAAGTACATTTGTCAGTAATTTTGTTAAAATTCTCTTGGATGAATTGAAAATATTATTTACTAACTAATGATATCAGTAGCAAAAAATTATGCTTCAAATGATTAGGGTAATCAGGTGTCTTCTACTTGCTTTTTTATCATAAATTTTTACTCAGCATGAGCAAACTTTGGTGCACATCCATGTGTAGTTTCATGATATGAATCTCATTGCAGAAAGTGTTATGAACCAGAAGAAAAAGTAAAAACAAAAAATATCGAACTGAGCAATCATAATTTACGGCAAAAAATATGAGAAAAAAATGTTCGTATCAATAGTAACAATAATCATTTAGATTCTGCTTAAACAATAATGTATAATATGAAAATCATACTTATCAAAAATCGATCCCATTTTATATGCTTATGAGTAAAATTTAATACATGACCGGATCGAGTGTTAACGAGCGAGGAATATTTCGCTAACATTACATAAATTACAAATAAAATAGATCATCGATCCATAAGTCAGCCAGATTTTTCTTCAAGAATGACACTTCATTCTCTTGTTCGCAAAAATAAACTCCACAAGCAACGACCTAGGAGTCAACGCGAAAATAACCCAGGAAGCAAAAGGCCGAATAACAGAGCAGACGCTTGCAAAGAGAGGCGAAGAGTAAAGAAAAGAAGCGCGTATATATACTTTCCACGATGGCCCGTAACGAGTCGTTATGGTAATACGTCCGAGCATAATGACCTCGATAATAGGATTACCTACAGCTTCGAAAGCAGGAGCTGCCGCCGCCAGCAGGCAGCAGCCAGCCTAGCTAACTCCAACGACACACAATCTTCTCCTCTACCTCCCACCAAAGCAGACTACGAAGAAGAAGAGATAACCAAGAGAGAGAAAGAAAGAGCGAGAAAGGAAAAGGCCGCCGGGAAAAGCCATCCTCTCGCGTTTTGCGACCACTAAATCCGCGCGCGCTCAGAATTCGTAAAACGTTTTGCGCTCGTCCGTCCGTCCGTCCGGCATTTATGAATTATTATATAATTACAGGCTGCGCCACTAGCCTGGCTCGTGTATACCTATATATATATATATACATATATATTTATATATATATATATATGTACACGTGGGCACACGAAGAGGCGCCCGAGAGACGAGACGCGCGTAGTTTTCTCATGCCAGCAGCAGCAGTCTCTCTTGAGCTGACTTCGTCTCTGGTTTTTTGCGCGCACGCGCGTAAGCTTTCGTTAACCTCTGCTTTATATACCTGACACATTCTTTGGATTCTAGGCGCTGTGTGTGCTCGCTCTTTTTTTTTCTTTCTTTCTTTTTGCGAGTGTGCGCAGTGATTTGAGCGAGGGGATAGGGAGTTTGCACTACCGGTGATTGAAAATTACGATGCGTGCGCTTGGCGCGATGGGAATCTTTTCGTGTCTGTTACTACTGATTTTTTAGGTGGGTAGTATTTTTTTTAAGAGACGCTTTTTATTGCTGGTTAAAAGTGGCGTAGCGATCATTCTTGGTATGAGAGTAGAGATGAGATAATATTCAACCCTTTTATGTACCGAAAATAGAATCTTAAAAGCATATGGCGTTTAATTCTGATTACATTAAAATTATTAGCTCTTAATAAAATAAAAATTTTTACAAAAAAGGTGTATTTTTACGAGTTCTAAGGTATTATAATTCTGAAATTTTATAATCTGTTTAACTTATGCATGAAGTAGAGTACTAAAAGATCTCATATAATCTTAAATGATGAAGTCTTATTGTACTATTTTAATTTAATACTGTTTTGTATTCGTTTATTATTATATGACGTTATTAATAAAATTAATCGCGAAGCAAATAATAGATGAAAAAATATTAACAAAACCAATGTTTTTGATAAATTTATCTTGGTATTGTCTGAACAATTTCACCAAAATATTTCACCAATTTCGAAACAAAACCAAGATGATAACGAGATTACTCTTGCTATTCTACGTTTACATCCATTCGAAATATCATACCAAAGAACCTCCGACTCCTTCTCTCAAAACACCGCACCAAAAAACCCCCCACAAAACAACTCTATCCCACATCCGCTCGGAATTCCGCACTCACCTCCCCTCGACGACGACGACTTATAAACCTGTGCACCGCCATTCATAAATTCGATTGCCGCCGCGGCAACGAGCTTATCCGCGCTCTCGCGCATTTCTCCGCGCTATAAAATCCTAGACTACATCCACATCCACGCACACACACTTATACACACAGAAGATCAACTCTCTCTCTCTCTCTCTCAAGCGCGTCACGACTCGGGAGCTAGCTGGAGCTATACGGCTCTCGGCGTGGCCGTCGTCCTCGTCGTTTCCCACGAGAGAGAGAGAGAGAGAGAGAGAGAGAGCAGCGGCACGGAGCCGCTCATGCGCAGGAGAGCCAGCAAGCCAGCGAGGCTGCTGCAAGCGCGCGAGAGAGGAGATTGTGTGCCACCCATCGCGAAATGTTTCTTCTCCCCGCGCTCCGAGCATTCTGTTTGTGTGTGCGTGTATATATAGTGTGGCGCGCTGTCTTTCGCGATCGCTGCGGGTTTGTGTGATAGTGCGCTGTGAGCGCGGTGTGTATAGCGAGGCTGAGTTGTGGAGTTTGGGGTGAGGCTGTATTTTTGGCGTTTTTGAGAAATTTTGTTGGATCGCTGAATTTTAATTGTAATTAAGGAATTTGAGGGGTAGTCTAGTGTAAAGGGATTTTTTAGAAAAGCAAAAGTTATTGCTTGCAGGCCTCTTTCTTATGGATTCATAAATATTTCAATAACATTAATAATTTTCCATTTAGTAAGAAATAATTTTAATTAACTTGTGAATGATAAAGAAATTGCTTGTATCTCTCATGATTTATCCTGTTCTCCTTATCTAACAATAAATCAGAATAATTCTTATAGTTAGCACACAAGTTTGGTTATTGTATTAGAGCGAAGAAAGAAAATTTTAATGTGATTCTGGTAAGGCCTGTAGTCTAACTGATACTTCTTAAGAATCATTTTGATTTTTCTGTATTGACAAAGTTATAGCTGTCATCATTTTATCCTTATATAACTTCAGAGTGGACTGGAGCCAATTTTAATTATTTTCATTTACCAATTTTTGTAATTATTGAAATAAAAGTCAGTATGTATAGCAAAAAGGCTGATGGCGCTAATTATCAATTTTTCTTAAAATATTCACAAAATGCTTAAAAAAACTCCTATTACTAAAATACTCTCGTTCTAATATATAAAACAATCAAAAAGCTTTATTTCATCAAATATATAATTAGGAATTTAAATTACAAATGTACATAAAAGAAATCTCCAAAATGTATAAATCCGTCTAATAAAGCCTCAAAAAAGAATAACCGCTCGAAAAATTCCAAAACAACCTTCTCCTCTCAAAGCTCATCCCACTCTCACCTGCTCCTCCCAGCGCATCCAAAAATAAGGTGCAAGTAACCTCAAAAAGAATTCCCAAGATTAAGCGCCATCCCACACACACACACACACACACTACTCCCAGAAAAAGCATCAACAGCAGCAGCGCAGTAGCGCCAAAGAGCGTCTTTGACTTTATCGCGGACGGGTCGCATCAGTAGCAGTAGCTCCGTGGTCGGCGCGAGATGAAAGGTCCCTCCTCTCCGCGCGCCGCGCCGCCGCGAGGTGTCCGCCGGCCTCGGCTTTATCTAGAACGGCCTAAAGGATTCTCGTGTTCTCGCTCGCATGCGCCGCCGCCGCACGCCGGAGAGTAGATCTTATTTATGCGCGCGCGCGCGCAAGCGGCTACCGATTAAATCGATATAGGCGCACACGCACGGGGATTCTTGAGAGCGATGAGGATGCGTGCTGGCTTGTGTTGTGCGTTGCTGGTGTGAATCTTGGGATTTTTTAAGGAGGGGGGACATTATTGTGTGGAGGAGCTTTATGGTGCTTTGAGAGTGGATTTTGTGGTATTTTTGCGCTCGGGTTTTAATGACTCAGTTTTATGGATTTTGCTTTTTTTTTAGGTATCTTGCAGATATTGTTAATTACGTGGATGTCAAATAATACATTTTTTTATTTAAATTGTGATGATGAATGGGGAAAAAAGTTCTTTTATTATAAATATTGAAATAACAATAATTATTATTCTGCTCAAATATGGTACATTTCAGTAATCAGATTTATGCCGATTGAAAGTTTATATATTTTGTAGTTTACTAACACTAACAGGAGTTCGTGTGATATCAATCGAATTTGTATTGTATATATAAATTATATTAGACAGCTAGAGGCGCTGACTAATATATCCCTTTTTGGTGTTCTCAATTCCTTAAGTTTAATGAAGATCACAGCTGTATGAACTTTCGTTGGGTCACAGTGACCCATGTCGGCGTTAATATGCGTTTTATATTAACGTCATTGCAACTCTTTTTCGGGCTATTACGCATAAGTAACTTCAATTATATTTCTCAAAGACAAGAAATATATACCAAAAGTCTATTCAATATAATAAATAAAATAAGAAAAAACAAAAATTAAAAAAATTATATAAACTAAACAAACAAACTGTCCATCAAGCACCAAGTACAACAACATACATCAGATCATCCTCGACTCGTAAAAAACCCACCTCCCAGGCGCCGGTATTTCGAGACACCTTCCGAGAAGCCACTTTCGATTACTCCTCGCACACACGTACACTCTACCCACCACCTTGCAGAAAAGAGAAAAAGAGACAAAAAATGCACCCGTGATGCGCTATCGCGAGGCGCGAGCTGCATGCAGTAGCCCCCCGGTGGTACACGCGGATGCACGCGGCTATAACTATATACATTACGATCTCGGGCCGGTGCCGCCGCCGGCTCGCGTGCGAGATAATATGGAAAATCGTTCTGCGGTAGGTGCGAGAGTGAGCGGCCTTTTTCGGGGGGGAGCGAGAGGGAGAGAGAGATCGTCGCCGGCGACGACGACGACGCGCAGTGTGCGTGGAAAGAAATGCCTGGGAATCCAACGGGCCCCGGAATGCCGCGATGCTTTATCGCGGTGCTGATGCTGGCTTACTACTGTGCGCCGTATTTTTCCGTTAATGCGGGGACGTGTATCGAAGATTGTGGATGAGTAATATTGACTACAGTTTATTTTATACTGCTGGACGATGCGTCTTTTGAATGATGCGTGACGATTGCTTTTGTTATGTAATGCTGTCTATATTAATTCTTTTTTATATAAAAATGATAAGATCAAATCTTACTCTTCCGCTCATCGTGAAACAATAAAAAAAGACTATAAGGAAATTCGAAATAATAAGTACAGCAGGTGCAGTTTTTGATTATAATTTCTAATGAGGATGTCACTAATCATTGAAGCATCGATAAAAAAGTCTTATAGTTTAATTATTTTCTTTGTATTCGAAGTTGACTAAAAAATATGTCAATACATAATTATTGTATCAACATTCTTCACGTCATTACATTTTATCGTAAAAAAATTACTGAAACGTAATTACGACCATAATCTTACCTATCCAGTTAAAGAAAAATCAAAAAACAACATAAAAAGAATTCTGCGCAATACTCGTAAATAATAGCACTCGTCAAACTCACGATCTTGCCTCGCAGCACTTTTCACACGTAGAGCGCCGCGGCCAACACTCCGCTATGCAAAAAAGGCATCGCAGGTGCGGGACGCCCGCGCCACGGTAGAAACGCTTCCGCCGCGCACTTCCCGCGACTTCCTCTCCTCTCTCTCTCTTCACCACCATTACTCCTCCCCCTCGTTCCCTCGCAGCTTTTTTCCACCAAACCCGTGATTTTTTCCTCCTCCACCTTCCGAGGAACGAAAAAAAGACGAAGAAGCAGAAGAAAAAGAAGAACCGAAAGGAATCCTCGATCTCGCATGCGCGTATATATGCACGCGTTGCGGGCCCCAGTTAACCGGCGCGTCCGTCCGGCGTTTCGCCCCTTAAATAGAGAAGGATGAGGCGAGGGAGAAGGAGAAGGAGGCCGTCTCGCCTTTTTTAAAACAAAGGAGCGAGGAGTCGCGCGCGCGCGTGTGTGTGCGCTCCGATCGTCCGTGGAGCCGAGCTCATCTAAATCACAAATCTCGGCCTGGCCTGCATCGACGAGTTTGCGAGTGTACGTGGGTGTGGGTGTGGATGTGTGCGAGGCGGACGCGGCGTGTTAATAACCGTATGGGACGTTGCAGGAGAGTGAGAGAGACTGAGAGAGAGAGAAACGAGGGAGGAAGAAAATTCAGAGCGGAAAAGCTGACGGTGTGTGTGGGAAGGAAAATTTGCGTAATTTTTCTTGTGTTGGGGAATTTAGAGACTTGGGGGCGTTGCAAGAGACGGGTGTTTATATTATAATCTTTTTGGTTGAGCTGTTCCGGCAGGAATTTATTGAGAAAGAAAAGGTTTTGCAATTTATTTTGTTTATAACAAATTGGAGTTGCGTAATATGAGTTGTTATAGATTATTCGTGGGTGAGGTAGCATCAAAGGATTATATATATATAAAGATGTAATACATGTCAAGCAAACTCGCGAGTAAAGTTTCAGAGACATAGACGGATGATAAGAAAAGTGCTACGTATATGCAACACCGTGCAGTTAAGGGTTAAAATTATGCACTTGACACAAAGTAATGCTTGCACACTAGAATAATACTTTCACAAACGAAAGCTTATTTTCATTATTAAAAAGAATATAAAGTTCACCGTTAAATGACCCCATTGGTTATTCAAAATTAGAATACAAAATATAACGTAGTGAAATATAATAATTTAGGATAGCAGCTTATTAAATAGTACAATAGACTAAAATTATTCAATATATCGTAGATAATTGTCACATTACTCAACAAAATTAAATATTTAATAAAAAAACTTATAAACCAATTTATTTGGTACGTCCTAAAGAATCATCACATCGCCAAAATTAAGCAAATCCGAATGTAAATAAAAATTCACTTCACCTGAGATTAAAAAAGGTTAAATTACAAAAAACACCGTAATTCTTTTTAAAGCAAACAAGCCAACAAACAAAAACTCAAACTTATTACACCGAGCGCAAGAAGCAAAAAAGTAATGCCCCTCTCGACAGGCTTAACAACGACAAAAGAAGAGTACATACACACACACACACACAGCTACACCTCATCCTCATCCTCCTCCACCTTCTCCTCCTCCTCCTCCGAAGCGCACGGAGAGCCGGGAGAGCTGGAGCCACGAAAGGAAAGGAAGAGGCAGCATCCTGCACCTGTGTGTATACCTCTTTCTCTCTCTCGACCCAACAAGGATCCCATGCTCCAGCTCCAGCGAGAAAGAAAGAGAAAGAGAGAGAGAGAGAGAGAGAGAGAGAGACTGCGGTGCGCGCAGCGCCGCGAGGTAGACCCCCCGCGACATGGCGCCACGGTGCTCCGCCTCTCGCTCGCGCGCCGCCACCGCCGCCGGCCAGCCGAGACACACAAAAAAGGACGAGCTGAGCGCGCGAGGGGCCCTTTTTTCTCTCTCCTCTCTCGGATACTGCTGCTGCTGCTGCTGCTGGGCCCGAAATCGCGTTGGATGAATCGTTGAACCGAGGCTCGGGCTCGTCGATTTATCGAATATAATGCGAGGAGAAGAAAATTGTTGGTATTTGCTGGGTGTCTGGTTCTTCTTTTTTTTCGTACTTGGGAGTCGAGGATTGAAGTTTGAGGAGTGAAGTAATGTGTGGTCGGAGCGTGATTATATTGAGGTCGAGGTGGATTGTTCTTTTTTTTTCTTTTTGCGGGAGGGTTGTAGGTTTTGCGTAATGAGCGGTTCGGCTTAGGTATCGACTGAATAACTTAATTTGAAAATTATATTGTTCGGTTTTCATCTTTTTTTTTTCCCAGGAAAGTATGGGGAATAGATTTCTCGAATAGGCTGACCTAATGTATTAGTGGAGTTATATAACAATTAGGATTGCGGCTGTAGCTCATTTGTTATTCAAATTCGTGAAAACGTTAATTTATTTATAGCGCTTTCTATGCTTTCGTCGCAAAAAGTTTATGCATAATAAAATACTTTATTGTATTGTAAAGTATATTGTATTGTGTATAACCTGTTCGATACAGTAAAAACAATTATATGCAGCCCGAGGAAAAAATTGAGCGCGGCTATAGAGTGGTGTATAAAGGCTACGAGCTCTAACAGTGTAAAGTTCCTCGCTGAGTAAAGCAGTCATTTCACCTGTCATGTATTCACATTATACCTCCTCCGCTATAATATTCTATCGATGACTCGACTGCATTTTTTCTTTCGGTTCATTAATAAGATATGCCTCGTTTCGTTAAGATAATTAAATTTATAAAAAATATCTTTCTAACTCTTTTACACTTAGGTCTTAACGAGCATAATTTTTAATAACTTTATTATCTTAAAATTGATTTTAAAGTACAAAATCTACCCTTTGTACTCCAAAAAACTTGAAAATGTAATTTTTAAAAGTTGAGTCTTAAAATATGTATTGGTAATCTTGCTCTAAAATTGTATATGATTGTGCTAAAAGCAATTCATACAAATTAACTCAATCAAACGTACTCCACAACACCGCCATACATTTTGAACCCCAAGTCAACCATGATATAACGAACCTCTAAACGCCCACAGCCAGCCAACATCCACATACTCCCCGTGCCAGCAAGTTTTCATAACTCATTAATAATCTCTCACAACGCCCCGACCGTGCACAACCCTTCTTCTCTCATTATTCTACCATTATACACATGCGCACAAGTGCGTCCGACCAACCAGCGAGGGTCGACACCGCCGCCGTGGCTCGCGGTGTATCATAACTCCATGGGGTGGTGAAAAAGGGCCAAGGCTTTGTGGGAGCTTAAAGCGCGTAAAATCTGCGGCCCATTAATGCTGCTCGGGGGTCATCTGTCACCTCTCTCGCGTGTAAAATATTACTCTGCCGTCCTTTTTACTCCTGGATCGCGCGCGAGCGGGCGCGAAACGAAGTGGACGACGTGTATTTATGCGGCAGCGCAGCGTGTGAAAAGAAAAATGTGTGTGGGATGCTAATGTGCGCGGGTGTGTGTGTGTGTGGCTTCTTTTTGGATTGGAATAATTTGATTGTGGAAGTGTGGAGGATGGGGTGAAGGGAAATTAGAGGGTGGCGTGAAAAATTACGTGTTTTTGCTGATTCTTAATTTTTGTTTTTTGTTATTTTATTCTCGACAGAAGAAACCACGTGTTTTACCTTTTCTGAAAAATTGGACTAAAATAAAAGCAAGAATATAAAATGTTTGTGAATGTAAGAAAATATAACGATTAAAACTATTTATAATTTATGCTTTTATAATAGTAAAAATATTTCTTAAATGTGTTCCATTACAATATCAGAAAATTTGTTCTTAAAGGAAAGAATTCCTTTTGCAGTATTAATTTTTTAATTTTGTACATAATGTAGATATATAATACTTTCACACCTTGATTTATTAGCAAATAGAATGTAATCTTAAAAATTTCGTTGAATTAGCATTAAAAGCGAATTCGTTTTATTTATTTGGTCTCGACATAACAGTCCGAGGAAACGAAACGACCGGCTCCGGTACAAAAACCGCGCAAACAATAACCATTTTCCAGTTCTCCGCGTAACCTCGCGAACCACTTAAAAAAAAACTCGCTCAATTTCCCCTTCTCCCCGTTTCAAAATCTCTCTCGCCCCAAAAAAAATTCGCCACGCACTGAATACACCTTATACACACCAGGTCGCTAAAGTCAGCTCTCAACGAAATAATGTTTTCACCGTTACGTACAGCCTTCCTTTCAGAAAGGCAAAATGAATGACCGTGCGTAGCAGCAGCAGCAGCAGCAGCCTCGACGTTATATATACCCGCAGAACGCATCAAAAAACGAGCGAGAAGAAGAAGAAGAACAGCAACAGCAGCACAAAAATAAGAAGAAGAAAGAGCATTTGGAAAAAAAAGAAGGGTGGCAGGGGGGAAGGAAGGAAGAACATGGAAAAGTACATCCGTATATATATTCGCGAATCGCGGCCGCGGGCAAGGAGGGTGGTCGAGAAAGAAAGAGAGAGGGAGAGAGAGAAAGAGAGAGAAAGAGAGAGAAAGAGAGAGAAAGAGAGAGATAGGTGAGAGCACCAAACGAGGAGCGAGAGAAAGAGAGAGGCAGCATAAAATCTCTCTCTCCCGCGTATAGATGAGGGGTTTCGGAGGTTAAACAAACATGTGATTACCGGTGGTGCCCACAGCTGGCTACATTATATCTCTCCTACCAAGGCATAACCATCTACCTCCGCGCTCGTCCTTCTTCCGTTCCTCCCTGCGCGCACTGCTACTTCTCTTCCTTTTTCTCGAACGCCTTCCTTCTCTCTCTCTCTCTCTCTCGCTCTCTCGTTTGCGCGAGGTGTGTATATATGTATATATACAAGGATGATGGCAGGCCATAACGCGGCGACGCGACGCGCCACGGGCTTCGAGAAACTCGTGCCTCTCGGCTGCTGCAGGCTGGCTCTGGCTGGCTGACTGCCTGGCTCCGAACTTCAGCGGAGAGCCGAGGAGAGTGAGATAGAGATCGTATTAAAGTCGCGAGGGCAGGATGTGGGCATTTAACATTTTTCTTTGCTTTTTAATTGCGTTGGGAAGGAAATTTTGAGAAGATACTGATTTTTCCTTGGATGGATGTTTTTTTTTTAGTTTGGGATAGGGATGTATTGAATATTCTTAACGGGAATCGCTCATATAAGTATATGGAGAGAGTCTCTCTAATTTACAAATTTAAGCAGAACTTATTGAACATCAGTACAATTGATTTTCGTCAGCACATCATCCAGATATTTAAAAAAAGATTTTCTTAGTGCTTTTTCTAATTTCTAGAAAACGTTCACATTCTGAATTCTAACTCGAAAATTCAGACTAGTCTATCTCTCCCAACTAAACTCAGCAAAAGCCAAGAAACCAGAGGAAGCAAGCCAAGCCAAGTCAAGCCAAGCAAGCAGAAAAACGAAAGTGCAAGCGAGATAACCATAGAGCCAAGACCAAGCAGAGAGAGAGAGAGAGGGAGAGAGAGAGAGAGAGAGAGAGAGAGAGAACAAGAAAAAGCACGAGGGAGGAAGATAGAGAGATAATAAGGAGCTGCTGGAAGGTGTGCTGAGCAGAGAAGGTCCCGAGGAGGCTGCGCGAAGTTTACCTCTTTTCGAGGCGCCCGTTAATGCTCGCCTCTCTCTCCCTCTCTCTCCCTCCTGCCCGAGAGAATGAAAGAAAGAGCGAGAGAGCACAAGACCAAGTATAAAAAGGCAAAAGGCAAAAAAAGCTGTTCGCGCGCGCGTTCGCGGTCTCGGACCACCCTCGACTGCACTTCGTGGTCTCGTTATATTCTTAAGAAACGTCGAGCGAGAGAGAAAGAGAGAAGAGACGACGACTCTCAAGCTCTATATATTGTGCACCTTGCTACGCGTTTTACCTCGTTCTCCATTATTTTTTTCCCTCGGCTGCTTTCTCTCTCTTTCTCTCATCTTACTTTTTTTTATTTGTTAATCCTTCTGCAGCTTTCTTCTGTCTTATATACTATACTTGACTTCAACGTGTGCATGTTTTTTGCTAAGTTTCGTTGGGGTCTGCCATTCTTCTTTCTATTTTTTTGCTTAATATGACAATATTCGTGCCCTGGAGTAATTATTATACCGCGGGAGTGCTGCTGTTGCCGGGGTTTTGTTTTTTAGGGAAATTCGCCGCGCGTTGTGCGCTGCATAACTCATGAGAGAGGGAGCAAACAGAATTAGCCGCACGAATGTTTTGCGCGCTCGCGTTGGTACATTGTTTCGCGTGTCTACGCAAAATCCTGCGGGTTTTTATGCTTTAAGAGATTTATTTTTGAGGTAATTACACGGTGCTAGTCGATGTAAGGTTGTAGTTGAATTTCATATTTTTATTTTTACCGTGGCAAGAGGATGCTTTGTATTCTAGAAATAATTTGTTTTAATTTGCCATATTAGGGAAATGCTTCTCTGAAAAAATTAATTTAGGGAAAAGAGATTTGATTTAGGTTAATAAATTATACAATCGTTTGTTCAACTTTGAAAAGATTAATTGTGTGTACTCAGTGAAATACTTTTCTTTTCTTTTCTGCTATAAATTAAACATTAATCATTTGGATTGAGGATAAGCTATAAACAAGATCAACACCCTCTTGAATTTAGATATCAATTTCTATCAGTCGTTCTTCCGGCTCGAAGGACCAAATTTATATGTACCTACGTACAGTATTTATCATTATTGATTATTATAAAAAAAGTACGCAAATTGTAGAAATACAAGACTGAACCATTTAGATTAAGCATAACAACTTCCATTTAAATGAGTTTTGAAGAAATATATATTTTTATATATTCCAACCGTAAAAGAGTACTTATTAAAAGAATAACAAACATCTCTTCAACTTAAAAAATCTGCAAAAATCTTTTGTACACTATCACGCGCCATCTCGTCCATAAAATATTCATCCTTCAATGCATAAACACGCGCATCCCCACCTCTGAAAAAAAAACTTCACACGCACAACCCTCCATTATGTAAGAAACCTCAAAAAGCAGCAGCCAACAAAAAAAAACACCGCCTGCCCTTGTCGCCATCCGCGCGCTAATAACAATCTCACCTCCCACATCACACGACGGCGGCGGCACGCACGCACGCATATGTGCATATACACGAACGACACCCCATCATCGGCGAGTTTCTCGCGTGCTGCGCGCGCGGCGCGTGTCGCCTCTGCGCCACCCCCTAAAAACCTCCGCCATAGTTGCAGTTGCAGTTTCCCCTCGAGAGAAGGTTATATATCCCTGCATCAGCGCACGGCCAAAGCAGAAAAGAAAATGACCGCGCGCGTACGTGTACGTGTATCTTCGAGGGAATATTGCGCGGCGAGAGAGCCGAGGCCATAGGTATATAGTGCTCGAGCGTAGACACGACGAAAGAGAAAAGGATGCGTGCGCGCGTACATCAAAGCGCGTGTGCACACGCCTACGCGCCTATCTCGCTAGGAGAGGTGGGAGAGATAAAGTGGCGAGGGCCACTAGAGAGTAATGAAGCGGCGCGGTAGTCGAGGCGGCGCGCGCGACAAGACGCGCGTAGCCGGGAAAATTCGTCGACGAGTTTCGTCGCCTTCCGCGTTCGCTCTCTCTCACTCTTCTGTCGTTTCTCGAGATGGTGTGCGCAACGATGTATATTTTATGGAGCTGCGTGCGCTGGACCGTGAGTCGAGCGGAATTTTCCTCAGGTTTTGGTTGGGTGTTGCGAGATTTTGTGCGTGGAATGTCTTTTTGTAGACCGAGTTATTCTAATGTGAGCTTAAATTAAGAAAAAGATTGTTAATAATGATAAGTATTGCGTATGCATTGATGTTTGGCTCACTATCTTTAAATTGGAGGGGGTCGATGGTAAGTGCAAAAACAAATTATTGCAATTCGTGAAATTCTCCTTTTGTTACGCCAATCTTGCTATGAAACAATAGTAATTTTATATAATTATATAATTATTACTTTCACAAAAGCAAAATATTTAGGTTACGTGTTGAACGAATAATAAAAACATATTATGCATACAATTATGAAAAAGAGGTTTTTCCAATGACTGATTAAAATTAATAACTTACGTATACGTCTTATTAAATGCCGCTCATCATTATTGATCGTGAATGATAAAACTCGTAATAAGATAAAATTATCATTCTGATCATCCGCCATAAAAAACACCTCTTTCATAATCACATTCACAATTGCTTCATTATCAGAACTCCGCGCTCAATTAACCCTTAACATCCACTCATATTCCCCATAATTGCGGCTGATTCCATTACCTCCGAGCGCCTAATTAATTTACCATCTCCCCCTCCTCGCCACCTAATAATAAAAAATAAAAACCTTCGCCGTATCCTCCCGAAAGCCCAGCCGATCAATTTTAACGAAGCTTCGTCCATTACCGCTCTCCTTCTCTTCTCACTCTCACGCCCTATAAAACCCATTGTTACATTCTGCAACTCTGTCTCTACACACACACATAGCTGAACCGAGGCGAGCGCGCACGCGCGCGATTAATAATTCAGCCTCGTTACAATGCGAATCATCATCAAGCCGGAGCGTTATCCTCCTCGCGCCGAGAGGAAGTCCTTCTTCGTCTTTACTTCTTCCAGCGCTTGAAAGGGAGGGACGCTGTAGGTTCATATTGAGCAAAAATTGAATTGAACCGAAGCGGCCAGCAGCAGTGTTAGGAGGAGGAGGTGGGACGAGTTGTAGTCCGTCTAATGGGTTCGCTGTTGCAGCGGCGGGACGGCTTCCTGCTTAACGCGCCGGACCGTCCGCAGCCACTCGCCACGTCCGCTCTTCTCGCTCCATGCGTGAGCTTGGCTACTCGGACTCTACTCCCCATCTTGCCATTGGCTTGTTTGGCTGTTTATGCTTTTTTTCTTATTTCATGGTGGGATGGACGGTATTGTTCGTTATGCCAACGGTTTGCTGATGTAGGGTTGTGACGTAGGAAAGTAGCTTAGGAAATATTCAAATTGTTGTATTGTTTTAATAAATTTTTTTACTCGTTTCATTTAAAGTTTTCAATATTGTTTCTCAGTAGTAAGGTGCCAGTACACGGACACTTTGTCCTAGTATTTAAACCTGACAATATAATTACTCGAGATTGCTCTATATTTAAATACAGCAGTGATTGATAATTGATTTCGATTAAATATAGAAACATGACAGGGTACTGATATACACTTAATGAACTGCAGTTCTGACGACCTGTAAAACTTGAACTTTGTAGTTGATTTACGCAATGTTTGGTCTAGATCTTAATTATTTTTACAAGTACTAGATTAATACTTAGAAAGAGGTCAAAGTCATTTCTGCAGTAAACTGTTGCAGTCAGAATGTTAGCTGTAATCTCAGAGGACTACAATTTGAAGGCGTAATCTTAAATCACAAGTACCGCTTTATTCTTCGTTATAATTAAGGATGTCAATGGTGTTTCTAGAAACTGAAACACGTTGCCTTATAAATTCGTTAACATCTATATAAATCACTGCATCATTCTTCAAAGTAAATATGACACAAGAAGAAAACCTACTTCTTCAAGATTTTAAAGAAATTGCTACATTTCTAGAAACATAACAGAATTTCTATTCTGAAGACACCTGACATCGCACTGTTTCATCCAATCATTTTAGTAATGCTCTTACATATATATTTTCTTGAAGAATCCAATTTAATTAGATAATATTAATTTAGGATCTATTGGAAGGTATAACTCTATAAAACTGACACTCATAGGTCAAATCCACAAATTCATCTCTAAATATTAACTTTTTCACTGCAATTAATAAAATTGCTGCTCAACCAGTAAATCACTCGCCAAATCGCAGCTAGTCCCGCACTTTTTTTCCTACTCCATTCGCAATCACCGTTAAACCCCAAACTCGCCGATGATCAGCCACAGCTAACCTAGAAAATTGAACTCACCGTCGTCGCCTCCTCGCGTTGAAATTGCATAATACGCCGAGAGCGGGGCCGTCGGTTGCTGCACTCGGGGTCAATTGACCGACGAGTCTGGGGGGTGCTGCTCTCGGACGTTCATAATTTAGCAGGCGACGCGTCGCCCTAGCAGCGGCAGCAGCAGCAGCACCGCTCCAATCATAATTTCTATCAGAGCCACCTACGGGTGACGATGGCCGACGGCCCAAGTGCATCCAGTCGAGGATTGGACGCGCCGCCCGGCCACTGCGAACGCCCCGTTGTGCTGCAAAGCGAAAGAGTACGTGAGTTTATTGTCGCGCTGAGGTCGTGCGTATTTTCGCTGGCTCGCGTGGGTCTTTTGGTGATTTTTCGAAATTGGAATGGGTAGATTGAGTAGAGATGGGATTTTTGGTTAGATGGTTTTGATTGGCGTAGGTCATATCTTAGCTCACCTTTTCATCATTTCCAGAAAAATGCTTAGATCTCCTAGCAAATTATCTCTGCTTTAAGACATTCTTAGAGTTGTATAATTTATAAAACATAAAAACGATACACATAAATAATTTGTTGGAAAAGCAAAAATATTTGTATTAGGAAACGAGCGTCTTTGCTGTATTCTTCGAATTCCACGTGGTAAAACATGTAGGTATGGCAGAAAAAGCAAAAGCTTTCGATATAAATTTTTAGCTGTTATAGTCGAAATATTGCATAATTTAGCAAATAATATTGATATATAACCTTTCAACAAAATGTTACTATTCTAGCAAAAGATTTTACTTAACAAAACCTTTTGCTTTACTAGCTGTAACATCGAGAAATGTAGATACAATATACCTAAATCTTCTTATCATAGTAACGAAATTTCTTTCTATTATCAATTACATTGCTATGTTTTTAAATTAACACCCCTTCGATTAACTTTTATTTTTGATACCATCATTGCAACAATTACTCTTTGAATGAATTTCGAAAAAGAGGACAAGGCCTCACTTTTTTCGCCGTCTCCTCTTCGAGCAGCCATATGCATCTATAAATTGCAGACACGCACGGCGACGACGACAGCGTCGGTGGCCGTCACCGCTTCGAACGGACGCGAATTACTCCTCTTCTCATTTGTTCCTTCCTGAGCGCGCGCGCGCGTATAGTCTTGCTCGCTTCCGCTTGTGATTTATGACAATGGACTGTGACGCTACGATTTGACGAATCGTCGTCCGACCAATCGTAAATTGCTTAATTACGGAACGTCATTTTGTTTGTAGTGTTATTTAATATGAGCATAAAATGCAAATTCGAAGTTAAAGAAATTGTTATAAATAAGTCTTTTTTTGAAGCTTTTAATTTCTGTCGAACGGAGAGAAATAACAAGTAGAAACTACTGCAAGACACGAAGATGCTTCGTAAGATAAAAGTCTGTTTTAGCTTTCTATATTTGAAAGTTATAATAACGTAAACAGCTTTAAAAAAACTAAAACTTTCTTTTCAGGGTTCCTTTGCGGCTCTTGCTCTTGAAAGAAGAAGATTTTGCTCAAAAAAGTTTTTTCTTTTTTAAAGTAGTTTTTACTCTTTTTCAACACGCTTTTTAGCATGTCTGAAACAGTCATTCTAACATTTTATTTTACCTCGTGCGAGTTCGTATTGTCCATTAACAATGTATTGTAAATACTGATCCAATCTTTAAAAATGATAAAAAAAATCTAAAAACGAAAATGGTAACGTTTTAGAAGTTTTAATCACGCAATGAATTTCTTGAATTAAGATTAAGCATGCATTGAATAAATTCATACATTCTCACTAGAGCATGAATCGCAGCAGCAAAAGGGCTGAACCGAAGTGAAGCCTTGTTTCCATACCACATCAAGCCCTCGACAAAACATCAAAAAAGCGCAAAACAACTCGCAGAAACTCCCAAAATAAGCCCACAACAATGACAAAAACGCAGGAGCCAGCGCCTTAATTTTCCCGCGATTCTCGCGCGACTTCCGCCTGGCGTGCTTATCACAATGCTCCTAACTTATGCTCCGCTTTTCGGCCCTCGAAAAACTGAACAAGAAAGCCTGGCGCACATCGCAGAAATGAAAAAAACGAAGACGGCGGGGAGAAGGGCGCCAACGTTCGCGGCGCCTTTGACTCAAATTGAAAACACGCCACGGCTCGCGCTCTCGCCCGCGATCCGGCTAATTACCGAAACATAATGAGGCCCTCTCCGGATTTCCTCGTACGAAAAGTACGAGTAACCCGCAGCGGACACTGGCGCCAGTCCCGGAACACGCGGGACGTATACAAGGAATTCTCTGCCGCGCTTTCTTTTATGTGTGGGGAGCTGAAGCGGTGGGATAGCTTTTTTTTTAAACTTGGATTTCTTTGCGTGTTCGGTTGCTTCTTCTTGATCTTGGGCTGCCTTCGTCTTCGTCTTATTTGCGTTTATGCTGGATTCGTTTTTCTTTTTGTGCTTGGTTTCTGGAGAGGGAGAGATATAGGAGCTCGACTTATCTGATGCTGTTCGCGTGGTGTATAATGCTACTTTGTATTGTTTTTGGAGGGCTGAAGGCTTTAGTTGGTTTGAAAAAGGATTGGAGAATCTTATTGATTGCGATAAGAAAACGAAAAAGAAATTACCCAAAATTTTAGATTTTATTTTATATATATTTAGTGTTCTAAAAGCTGACTACTTGATCGTTAAAAATGATAGTAAGATTTTTACTAATTTTAGACAATTTTTGATCCGGAAAGAAATTATTATACAACGTAAAACTCCTCATTATTTAAAAAAAATTATTCTTTCATTCTTCAATTATTATTCTTCAACTATTATTCTTTCAATTTCAATTCATTCATTGTTTTAAACGAAAAAATATCGAATTGTCGTCAATTTGGGATATATTTCTCTCGTACACTGCCTGTGGAGTACATATCATACAAGTAAATTATTCGCAAAACGTAGCTTTTCACCACAAGAAAGAATTTCGTACAAAACTAAACCGAAACTATAAGCGCGTTGATAACAAGCGCAACTTGGCAAGAAGCTGTACTTATCCACTTGAGCGCGGTAAAACAAGGGAATTTCTCGAAATCGCGTAATTTGCGCTTACCATACATCGGCCGAACTCTGTAGTACCGCGCCGCGAACAAGAAGAAGAATAAGAAGAACTTACCTAGCGTCGCACGATATTATACACATCGCTCGCTCGTACTTCGCTGTATGTATAACTGCACGGCGCAGGGCGAAAAGGTGGTCTTTTTTTTTATTTCTCTTTTTCCTTCTCCTGGCGGCCGCGGTCGGCTGAGGAAAATGTCAATAGCCGCCGCCACCGCGTCGGTAGGTTTGTTAAGTCAATCTCGAGTGAGCGAGAGAGGAGAGAGAAAGGGAGAAGAGACAAGTAGACGCGGCGGCGATTCTCGCGTGTTCGCCGAACTCTTATGATAATTACGCGCGCCACTCGATGCGAGCTGCTGCTTGTTCCAAGTGTGTCAGGTTTATGTTTCTTTCTTTCTTTTGGTGTTCGCGGGGCTTGTCGTTTTTCTTGCGCGCGCTCGCCCTTTGAGACATCAGCGGGCTACAAGAGATTTTGAATTTTTTCAAATGATGATGGTTGTTGTTTGAAATTTAAGTAAAATATTTTATAGATTCTAGTGTATTTCTCGTTTTTCTCAATAATATGTGTATCACTAATATTTGGGTGTCAATAAATTCTAAAATTTTCTGATCAATTCAAAGTTCTAAACAAGATTCTTAATCCGTTTTATTCCATTCATCCGAATATTAAATTATTACAGAAAATTAAGTATTGGTTTGAATAGTAAGTTATAGAAAAATTAGGCTAATTTTAAGTAATTAAACATAATACGATATGCAATAGATTACGCTGAAATTACGGCAATATTTCAGTACATACTAATTTAATTTTGAGCTCATGTCTGTTTAATTTGTATTCTTGATTCTTTACTATTAAGAAATACATTAGTCTTCCAGTTAATCATATCTCGATAGCTATACGGTGCTTTTCCAATTTAAATTAAACAAATGCACGTATATTAAAGTTTCAATAAAATCAGTATTATCATACTTTGTTAACAAACTATTTTAACAGTCTTTATATTACTGAAAAGGTATGATACACCACTTTTCTCTTTTTATTTGAAGTTCATCAAAGTCTGTCTGTAAAATGTTTGATATAGTTTACTATTTAAGCAGTGCGACATTAAGCCATCTAACACAAATCACCATAAACCATAAAAATCCAGAAAACTCGGAACACAGCAGACGATAAATCACGCTAACCCACACGCCATCAGCTCAGAAAAGTCAGTAGACCTCAAAAGACCAAACGAGAAAAAAATCCTCTGGGAGACAAAAATTGTTTGGCGTTTTATTTGCTCCTGGCGACGCATGTGGCGAGGAGAGAGAGAGAGAGAGAGAGAGAGAGATCCCGCGCTCCTCGACTTCAGAGGCGCCGCCGTGCAAACTTCGCTAATGGACGTTCGACTCGCTCACCGAACTCGCGCGCGCGCGCGCTCGCGTGTATATATAATACGTATAAGGCTGCCGCTCGCTGCTGCTCCTGCTGCTGCCTGTGTTTGTCGTTTGAATGTTTTAGGACCGCCTCTGTTTAACCAACTTACTTACTGCCTCTGAGCAGGACCGCCTATTTGCACGGCGCCTTCTCTCTTTCGGTTTCCTTTTTTTTTCTTTTTCCTTTTTTGTACGGGGGAGAGAGAGAGATATTGGAGACACCTATGGTGAAGGGACAAGGAGAGTTCGGGTCGGATGGATACATCCGTCGCTGCAGTTGGATGATCAAACACAGCAGTCTGCGGAGACTCCTGCTGCAGCGACGCGTTATGATTCTCGAGTTGTATCGTGCCTAGTGGATTTTGACATGTGAGATTTTCGTGCGTTTGGCTTCGTTGTAGCTTACTTTTTAATGTAAACTTGGGGATTGGTTTCTTAAGTAATCGTGATTTGGGACAGAAAAATTTGAACAGTCTGAATGTACATGAAAATTATGAAACTTTATACAATCAAGAACATAATAGGCTTATTCACTCCCTAAATTGGAAGGAATGCCCAAAAAACTCTATTCTTCGAATCATTATTATACATTATTAAAAAGTACTGAAAAAATAGCTTACATCTTATAACTAACGCGTTAATCTGAAATCGTGTATAAACAATATGTTTACATAAATGCGCTCTTTGAAATAAAAGAATGAAAACAATCAGAAAATGAAACAAAAGTTAGCGAAATTATAAAATAAAGTTTATTATTTTATATTAAAAAGATCACTTTGAAATTAAAGCACATTTGTTTGGAAAAACGTTACAAGCATTTTTGCAAGACACTACAAATATTTACTTGTAGCTTATTTATGCAATCCTAGTCTAAACTAATTACCACCAAGAAATACTCCAAGAAGAAAAAGAAAAAGTTTGTATATCTTTCGACAACAAAAGACGCAGCTATCTGTATTTGTACATCTTAACCTGACCACGAGACACCCGGCCAGTCGAGTAAGAGAGAGAGAGAAAGAGAGAGAGAGAGAGAGAGAGAGAGAGAGAGAGAGAGAGAGATCCGGAGCCAGAGCGCCGGCGCACAGTCACAGAAAGTAAGAATAGAAAGAGGCTTTTCTAGAGTTAAGACCTTAATCCTTTTTACGAGAGGGCTAGCTGTCGTTTAAGCCTGTTTTCGGTTAATTAACGCTCTTGCCTTCTTTCCTCCTGCCTCGTGGTACATATATACCTATATGCGCCACCACAGAGCGCAGATGGATTAATTCGGATAGTTCTGCGGTCGTTTATGGGAGAATGGGCTTGTTTTCCCTTTGTCCCCGGAGGGCCAAAAGGGACTTTAGCCCAAGTGGACAGCGACAGCGCGCTCTAAATAGGTTTACACGGGACAATGGGAATTTGTTTGTGGACGAGGAAGGAAGACGACGAGGTCGGATGTAAGCGCCAGTCGAGGATGCTTTTTTTGTTTTGTTTGGAACTCGAGATTGGAAATGGGTCGAAAATGTGGCGCCGAAAGGCGTAATGAGTTTGGCAACGCTTTTGGAAGAAAAAATTCAAGTGTTATTGATTTGTTTTAAAGTAATCAGTGGGTAAATTAACTGTAATAGAAAATTCAACAAATTTTGATAAGAGAGTTCGTTTTAATAGAAAAGAATTTTCTAATGCTTTGAAATCTTGCGTCAAATGAAAGAATATGATACGCGTTTATTACAAGATTTTTCTGTAAAAAATGCTGAAACTGAATGTGTAACAGAGTAAATAATTTCAAAATAAATATTAGATTATTTTGAAGAAATAAACTTAGATAATAAATATTAGTGTATAGTTTCAATGAACAAGATGTTCTTTATTAACAAGTAATATTATTAATGTTAATGTTTTCTATCAAAATAACGTTTTACACGAAAATGTTTAAATTTGACCAGGAAAATCGTTATATTGCTAGCAAGGAATCTTCATAAAAACATCATATTCGCATTAAATTATGCTTGACAAGACAATACTATCGAATTTGCTATATCTTCTACAATATTTATTAAATGTCAAATAAATAATAAAATTGCCAATCAAGACCATTCGAACAAGGAAAGTTTCACCGACAACAAAATCATTCAAACGCGATATTTATATATTAGTTCATTTCATTATCATTAATTTTTCTTTTTATAAATCCAACATAATATTTCTCCGGTCATTAGTATTTCTCGCCTGACAACAGCGCCTAATCAAGAATGCTCACTCCCCAAAAAAAACCATTAAAACCAAATCTTGTCCACTTCTTTCAATGTCAATACTGTCTTTTTATTCCTCTCTCTCTCTCTCTCTATTTAGCGATAAAGCGCTGCACGCGCCTCAAAAAAATCCGCTCCATCGTAACTAGAGCGCAAAGAGATCCAGTTAATGACCATACGTGTTATTACAATTTCGCGTCCACGCGCGGCCTCCAGACAGATAAACGTTATTGTATATATATTGCAGGCATCTGAACCCTTCGATAACCTCTGCCTCGATAAGCAACTCGCATAGAGAACATTAAATTGATTAACCGACCGACCAGAGAACCGAGGAGGACAAATTTCATGCGCTAACGCGAAAGTTCCTCCTCGTCGCGGTTTTCCGTGTGTATTATACACGGCCGCGATTGTGCGTATAGTGTTAACGTTATCGGCTAGTTGTCACCCCCGGCCTCGTTCTCGCCACTCTTATTGTATCAGAGCGCGCAGCCGTAATCTTTTATGCGAGGCTTCTGACGAGAGTAATTTACGACCGGCAGACGGACGAGACGACGGCTTATCTCCGGCTACGCGGACTACTGGGCTTTTGAGAGATTGACTGCCGGTGACTTCGATCCACTCACTTCTCGAAGTTTCTTTGAAAATTCCAGATTATTTCACTTTGCCTGGTTTGTGCTGGTTTTGTTCGCGTTGTGCGTTGGACAATGTTTATGATTTTATTCAAGTTTTGTGCCTATTTTAATTTTTCGTGTGTGTAATATATAAATGAGGTTTTAAAATTGTGATACTGAAATTTGTAATGTTTAAAGTGTTATAAAATACTACTGCTTAAAACATTTAAATATGTAATAAAATAATGAATCAATATTACATACTCAGAGAACTAGTCTCTTGATCAAGATGAAATAATCTTAAGTAACGTGCCAAAATAAATAACTTCCTCAAGCAATAAATTATTTCTCAAAAGATTCCACTTAATTGAGATGTAATCCTATTTCCCTGAAAATAGATATTTTTTTAGTTAAGAGGACTTCATTCATTGCATGAGCCACGAAGAATAGTACTATTCTTTCGACATGCTACTCAAGATTATTTCCTCTTCGTTAAAGACATCAATACTCCGAGTGTAATTATAATACCAAAATAAATGTGCATAACGCAATAAAAGAACAAAAAACTACGCCTCACATTTCCTCCAAAAAAAAAAAAAAAACAACGACCACTCCAATATCCATAGTGCAGCGTCAGTGTCTTTCCTCCCCGCGAACGGCCAATTTCACCCACCCAGCTAAAAAAAAAGGCAAAAGAAAAGAAAGAAAGCGCTGGCTCAAGTCATTTTCCTCCACACACACGCACACACATCCACACAGTAAACCTAAGGAACACGACCGTGCGCAAGCTAGTTAGCCTGTTCGGTCCCTTCTTCTTCTTCTTCTTTTCTTTTTTTACTATTTATTCCGTGGTATGGTCCGACGACGAGCGGGAGGCCACAAATTACAGGGTCGAAGTACGTCGGCCGGAAGGCAGCACGGCGGCCGTTGGCGCGGGAGCTTTTGGCAGCTCGGACACCCGACGCCGGCGCCACGACGCATCCGTAATGAGGAGGGCGGCGTATCGGATAAATCGGACCGCTTGATTTTCAATCAGCGGCATTGTTGCGCCGAGCGCCGCGAATTTTCACGTATTCCGCACGCGTTTTTTGCGCGCTCCGCGGTCGCTCTTTCTCTAAGGGGTGGTTTGCGTTGCTTTGCGGGGGGATGTTGATGGGTGGACGGCTTCTTCGCACGTGTTTTCTGTGGAACGAGAAGTAGTAGGATAGTTAATGGGTAGTTGGGTACACTGATGAATTTTTAAAAAATGTAAGATCAATTAAATACAAAATATGTGTACTCGCAAACTCTGATAATATTTTCTTTTAAAAGTTGTAACCAAACGGTAACATGGCTGGACTAATAGAACAATTAAGTATTCGATGTAGATGCAAACAAAAGAGTTTTAAAGTTTTATTTTTTTAATCTTAAATTTATTTTTATTAATACATTGATCATTTAAAGTGTTATTTAATAATGTAACGTAGGTTTTAAACGATTAGTTGTATGAATATTTTAAATCGTACTTTTAAATCGTCACAAAATTAAAACGAGCTGTTAACCACATTTTCAGTAATTTATACTTGAATCTTTTTTCAGTGAATAGATGCTTCTGTAATTTCAAATAATACTCTTTTACACGGATTAATAATATATTTATATAGTAATTATAAATCTTGGATTAATCTGTAGTTAACAAAGCAAATCATGGTTACAAATTACTTCATTTAAAAGTAAAAATATAAAGTAAGTGTCTTCCCGTCGAAGCAAACGCACTTCAGTCACGTCAGCAAAACTCCTCCTCTCCTCCACCTATAAATTTGCCAATAAAATTTCCCATTTTCAGTCTCAATTTCCTCGACAGCCGTCGTCGTCGGCGTCGTCATCTCCACTCGTCTTCCGACCGCATTCTTCGGCGGTTATTTCCGCCAACCAAGCGAAAAGCGAGCGAGGGCACTCGACGACACATAAAAGTATATACCAGAAAGCAGCAGCAGCGCCGAGAGAGCAGAGAATTCAGCGCGAATTTTCGCATCTCCCGGCTCCGCGCGCGTATCAATTTCACACTTACGCGTGTGGCGTTTTCCCGTATATATATATATGCGTCGTTTCCTCCCTCAAAGGTGCTGGCGCGTCTTTGAAAGGGCGCGCGAGGAAGCCTCTTTTCGCGTCTTATTTATGCCGCGTGGGGGAAGGCTCCGACTGATTTTTCGTTCAACGTGTTTCGTATTTGGGTGCTGGTGGTGGCGTGTATAGGGTCTTTGTGCTCGAGGTAATCGCTTTTCTGGCCTTTCGCCCCCTCTAATTCGCGATCTTTTTTTGCGATGCGGCGCAAGACTTGAAAGCGTTTTGGAAGATGTAAGTACGGGTTTGGGAGTGTGAAATTTGTGCGAGGGAAATGTGTTACTGCGAGATTGTGGGTATTAAATGAAAATTTGTCGTATGACATATGCTTCTATCAATTTAAGAGTTAATAGATTATATATTTTCATTAATTTTGTAACGTACTGTATAATGAATCTATGTTTAGTATTTATTTATTAAAAAGTTTAGAAATCAGGTAAGCTTGTATGAAAGTCTCTAGAGCTTTATTGCATTTTTTACTTCAGTCAATGCAACTTTTTTTTATTCTTTTCATTAACTTACTTATTAAGAATGTATTCCCAGTATTTCTAATAAATCCATAATAAAAAGATTAAAAATCATATAAGCACGTATGAAAATTTAGAAAGGTTTACTACATTTTACGAATGCAAAAACATTATAAAGTGGAATACGAAGGTAATAAAGCAACCGAAACTACGACCAAAGCAAATGGACTTCGCTCGCTTTTCCCCCGGAGACTCTCTATAAAAATCGTATATCGTGCGTATCGCGCGCATCCGGCCGGTCCTTCGTGTATTTATTTTAGTGGCACTTTTAAATATTTGTCGAGCGCAAAAAAGTACCTACTCGTCACTCTCCCACGGGAAAACCAAAGACACTCTCTCGTGCTCTGGCGTAGATTCTGAAAAATACGCCGTGCTGCTTTATCAAGCGTATTTTTTGACTTTCAAACATTCGAATATTTTTTCTTTTTTTCGTAAAATGTTTTCTAAAATATTTAAGATATATCTTAAATATTGTCAAAAATAGAAGTACTATAAGAAGTTTTAGATAACTTGTACAATAATTTCATCACTCTTTTAGCTAACAATATGAGAAGCTAACTTTACTTTAAATAATTTCGCTTTAGAATAATTGCTATAATAATAAGTTATTTTTACCAAAAACATTTAATTAATATTCCATTAAGAATAAAATAGTAAATCCTGGTAACCTACAATAACTTGCATTTTACGAGAGTGTTTAATAACTCTCACAAACCGATCATTAGTCAGTGTAATATCTTAAAATTTTATTTTACATAACCGTTCTTTTGATTCTTCATTTTTGAAGTATGAAAACAGATCAAACTATTTCTAACAAAAACCAACCAATCCTCCTTCTACTCCACGCTAAAAACCCCCCAACAATCGTTCATCCATCTAATTATCGCTCGAATCCATCCCACGCCCTTATCGAATTCTATCATCCTCTATCCACCCCTCCCAGCCCAACCCCTTTTTCGACCCCCACCCCCTCTCGCATTTCCCATCCCTCCTCCTCCCGCCAACCCTAATTCGATTAGAGAAACACTTTCCCAATATACACCATCCACCGCGCTACGTCCCTCGAGAAAATTCACTCTCCTATCCGCGATCACGTCCAACCACCCACCCACAGGCGCACACACACAGACACCCTTACATCATTATCAGTCGGCGCGGGCGCGGTATAAAAAATCCACCCCCTTCGCGGGCGGTCGATACACCTCGCGCGCTCGACCGCCACCTCCTTTGCCTCCGTTTCTTTCCACGTACGCGCGTGGTGGGGGGAGGCGCGCGCACTAAAAGTTTCCCTCCTCTGCCGCTTCCTGCCGAGGTGGCGCCACATTTGGCACCCCAGAGGAGCGAGGTGAACCACCCCCTGTACGCACACGCGACTCCCATCGCCTCGGGGGCTATACTTGGCGGGAGCTGCGCGCGCGCGAGAACTTTCTGCTTCAGGCGAGAGTCAGAGGGAAAGAGTGTGCGAGGGAGAGGGAGAGTGTTGTAGGTGTCCGCGTTACGCTAACTGCACGGTTGCCTTGTGTGGGTATCTGGTATGGCGTGGGCTAATCCTCGCTCTTAGTCTCTTGCGCGCTCTTTCTTTTTAGGATTTTTGTTTTCGTAGTGTGGTGATGCAGGGGAACCGCCTTCTTCTTCACTTTTACTTCACCGAGTCCTGTGTGCACGAGTATACTTTGTTTTTTTTATTTTTCACTTTTTTACATGCTTTTTTAGAAATTGGATTTTTAATAATGATTAATAAAACGTAATCAACGAAAACGTAGATACAATCAACAGATTTTAGATATAGAACCAGTGATAAATAAAAGTATAAAATTATTTTATAAAGAAATTTAACAAGTTTCCTATTACATTGTAAATCTTCTACAGATTAATCGACAAAAGATTAAAGCACAGTCCTGCATGGAAGCTACCAACCTACATTATAAATACACACCTTAAACGAGGTCCGAGGGCCTCTGTAACCCCACGCTAAACTATACACCGGCCACCGTGTAGTCGGCGCTTATTTCGTATTCCCTCTTCGGGGGCTCGCCTTATCGATGACTGCCTTTGTCTTAACCCTCCTCTCCCTCTTCTCGCTTCTATTCTCCTCCCCCCTCCCCCTTCACCCCAGCGATCAAAGTCGCGATCTCAAATTAGCGTCCCCGCGAAGGTAAGGAAAAAAAAACCCGCGGCAATTTTTCCTTAGCGCTGGCGCGCGTCAAAGCTTTGAGGTGAGAGGTATTATACACTCTGTTTTTTTTTCTTATCGAGGAGAGAGTAATTATAATGGGTGCGATATTTGCAATTGACTACCGCCGAGTTTGTTTGTTCGGGAGATTGGGTAATTGAAGTGCCAATGGGTATAATAATTCGTTTGACGAAGTGTAAGATGAAGAGTGGAGGAGGAGAGCGAGGAAGGGATGGATTGGGGACGGGGAAATTCTGTGTATCGGTTTTCGATGTAAAGTTGTTGATGATCGTTAGTTGGTTATTGAAGTTACAGAGGGAAAACGCTCGGAAGATGGTAACGAAGTGCGAGTCTGTACATCGAGGATTAATTGTTAAACTGCTGTGTGTTTTAACTCCGTGCTCGATGCGTTTGGAGTACGAGAAGTGCCGATAATCAATAATATAAATATAGAGTAAATTTAGCATTCCGCGCAGTTAGTATCCGGTTTAGTGGGTGATAAGAGCTCTTCCAACACGACATGATCGTAATTGATTTGCAAAATATATATTTGATTTCATTTATGAGCGGTAAATAATGTTAATTGTGTTTACAAATAAACAGCGCTGTTATTATCGCGTTACACGTGTCTCTTTAAAACACCTTTAAACGAATAATTATTATTATTATCAAAGAATCTAAGGGAATACGATGATTAATAGAATTATTTATACAGTTTATTATCAAAAGTATTTTAATTAAATTTGTTTCCCTCACGCGATGCAAATTAATTAATGGTTACACTTTTTAATCAATTATTAATTTTCATTATAATGTAATTTGATGTTGATCAGAGTTATTAGCCGTGCGTGTAGCCGGAATGAATAACGAAAGAACAAGCTCATAAAATCTTAATTGGAAAACCAGAAAGCAAAAGATCTATAAGCCATATGTAGATTTGAAAATGGAACTATGAGAGTATAATATCTATATATAATAGCTGATATTACAGAAGCGGGGTATTAACTACTATTACGGGGCGTAATATAAAATCTAGTATTAATTAATCTATTAAATTATTTTAAAACAGAATTAACTTTGATGATATACACAAGTCACAAATAGATTTTCAGAATTTTGTTCAAAAGTTGAATTCGTCGTACGTCAAGTTCCACAAAAAAGACTCACTTTCAAGTAGAACAATACTCTGTATATTCTGGACATTGGACCTACATTTTTAGAAAACAATATATTTCCTGCCTATTATTACACAATATACATTTAAAAAGCTGTTTTACATGGAGCAAGCTGCGTACATGCCACCACACTCGCACGTATTACTTTTCGCTACCTATACACCTCTCCCATCTCCTCGCGCGTACACACCATATACGCACAGCACACTCGCCGATGTCCTCAATATGCATTCAATATATGCGCGAAGGACGACAAGGGAGAGAACAAACAAATTGCCGGAGCACGAGAGAATCGAAGAGAGAAAAAGAAAAGAAAAAAAAAATATAAAAAAAGCAAAAGTCGCAACTGCAGACGAAGGCGCCGCTGCAGCAGCGCCTGCCGAAGCTCGTTAAAACCGAGGCGAGTCGCGCCCTTTATCCGACTCGGGCGTGTCCGCGGCGCGCGGCGCGTCTACGTATACCTATATACACCTCGAGAGCGCAAGACAGAGAGAATGGCAAAGGACGAAGGCGCGCACAGAGCACGTAAGATGGACGCCGGCGCCTGCTCCCTTTGGCGAATCGACTGTACAAGAGAGACAGAGAGGAAGAGAGAAGTCGCAGAGAGTATAGCTTGGGCTTCTCTCGTGATTCCAAGTAGGTGGGCCCCAGGTAGCCCGGACAGATAACACCCAGAGATTACCCCGGACAGAGTCATTAGCCGCGTCGGCTTCTGTGTGCGCGCGCTCGCGAGACTCTTTCTCTCTCTCTCGCTTCGATCTCTTCTTTTTCCGTATATATAGTGGAACGGAGTTTTATCTGGTATAGAAGCTTCCGCGTGCTCAATTCCTCACGTCACGATATGCGTATGTGTGTGTGGGTATAATGCGCTAGAAGTATTTTGTTGAGGTTTCATGAGGGATTCTTCTTTTTTCTGGAGTGACGTGGTTGTGATTTCCGGAGATTCCGGCGTTGAGAGGAGTATATTACCATTCCAGAACAAGACTATAATGACTAAAGATATTTGTACCTCGATTTATATAAACAAAATAGATCAGATGGAAATAAAAACTCTTTACATTTGGAGACTTAGTTTAATAAAATTGAAAAATTTATTGTACATATATGAAAAAATTTCGTATCTTGCTTAATTTTATAATATTGAAACATAGAATTTTGAGTTTTCATAATATTGTGCGATACAATGGTTTCTGGGAGGTAGAGATATACACTCTAAATTATTAAGTAATATATTTTTTAACGGAATAATTGTATTGTAATAATTATTTAATTGAATTCTTTTGAATAATCAAATTAAAAACACTTATAACATAAAAACAGTTTATTTTTTGAGCAAATAGAATTTAAAACGCGTATTACCTCGAACGAGCCTTAGCGAAAGAGCAACATTATTCTTCACAATCAATTCTCGAAAAAGTCACCATCCATCCACTATCCATCAAAAACCTCCCTACCCCCTCCTTCTTTCACAATCATCACGAATCACCAAAAAACCACCACAAAATTCCTCAAATATCACATAAACTCCACAACCGAGCCAAGATCCACCATCCCCCTCAGTCCCATGCATACCCATCGACACAGGTATACAAGCCTCGATACGCTAATGCCGAACGGCTAGATTAGCCTTATGCCATGATATCTCTCCCCGCGAGCGTTAATTATTTCCCTTTGTGACCGCGCGCGGCAGCCGCGCCGCGCGTAATGGCTCGGATATATATATTTTATTTATCGGCCTCGCCGAGGGCGTTCGCGGTCTTCTCTCTCATCTCGCCGACCGATTCGCACTCCGCGCCTGCGATTCATGCGCAGCAGCTTCGTGCCGTGTATGTATACGTGTACGAGTGAGTGAGCTCGTGGGTGTTTCTCTTTTTTTTTGGTTACCGAGCTCGGTGCGTGCCCGAGGATCTCTTATTTTGGAGCGATGCGTGCATCCCTTTTCGTGCGTCTCGGCGCCAGAAGAGGTATGGGCTCTTTTGTATTTTGATAAGGTGGAATGAGACGTGTTACTATTGCAGATATTGCATTGAAAAAGTTGCGATTTGTGCTTGTGTATACCGGGGACGTATACTTAATTTAATATGAAAACATGATTAGCATATTTCTGATGAAAATTACCAGGTTAAAAATAAAAATTTGATATACTTGGGTTCTTTTTATTAAATATGGTATTTTTAAAAAAAAAATGAGTATGTCGTCAGTGTATTGATAGTATTAATGTAAAAATACTGAATTAGGCTGTACAATTTATAATTTTTATCATATAATTCGAATACTCTGTAGTTTTTCTCATCAATTTAAATATAGATATTAAATTGTATGTTACGTGAAAACATGATTATTGTGGTGTACATAGAGACCCTCATGCTCTCTCATCCCTCGTTAATTCAAAATTAACAGGAATAATTAAGTGTTTTGATGTTCTGTCAGTACCTCTAAACTCCCCTGGTATACTTAGTCTCAAGAGAATATTTTATCGTTAGTACTGCCTATTATTATAATATTATCTATACCCTACATCATAAGACTACGAGCTAGTCGATCGAATTACGGCGAATAAAAAATGCAAGCGATTGTCCATCAATGCAAAACTGCACTACTGTAAACGCAAGCGCAATCCGTATTGCTCTACGCTCATCTCAGCCTATATGCGTACAGTATTTTCGTATATATAAACAACTTGCTGAATAAATCATGTCTATACATTTTGTGCAGTTTTGCTATAATACTGTGCTTACGTACATGATTAGTATCAATTTTCTTTCAAATAAAATGTATAATAATAATTAGTATAGTATCTATTATTATGATTATTAATGCATTAGTATTTCTACAAGGGCAGCATCATATTATTATTATGCTGTATATCTTTGTAAAACATATGGATCTTACCTGTGTAATATGATATTAAATAAATAAATATCATTACACATCATTATCATACGTTATAACGGTCACAATTTGTTATTAAAAAAATGAAATTAAATGACTTTGATCCGGTTAACGCTAAATAATAATTTTCCCTAATAACGCAACTTTGAATCCGTAATCCCACGAGCCCCCTTTTCAACTCTCACGCGCGCGCTCAGTGACACGTAACCCGCAACAAAGAAAAATTTTTTCCTTGCCTCTCCGCGAGAGCCCCGCGCATTCCCATGCCCGCATGGGTCCCCTCGCCGCGCGTAAACGGCCGTTTATACCCTATTCCTCCGCCGCGACGCTGCGGCACTACACAGCTCGCGGCTTAACGACGCTTTTAAAAGAGCGTTACGCGCGCGCGCTCGCCGCGAAAAGTCCATATACTCCGCTACCGGCGATTAGCGGCGCTCGCTCGCTCGCGCTGTGCACACATATACCTACACTCGGCGACCAGCGTCTGTGCGCAATTTTTGCGCGTGTAGACGTACGTATTAATACGCGACGAACGAGAGAAGGAGCAAATGGCGTATTTATCGGCTCGCGGGGCATAAAATACGCCTCGCTCCTTTTTTTTCTTCTCTTTTAATAAACTGCGTGCTCCGCACGTGTAGCGAGTCTCGAGAGTCGATGAGTTGCCGAGGTATGCGCGAGAGAGGTCGTAAAGGTTTGCGCGCGCGGGCTTTAAACGCTGGCGTTAGCGGCGTGCGTTTGTGTGTGTGTGAGAGAGAGAGAGAGAGAGAGAGAGAGAGAGAGAGAAAGGCTTTACGAGAGGGAATTTAGAGCGCGCGAGCGAGCGGCTTTAAGGAAAACTTTATTAGGCGCAATTGCGCGCGCGTATCGCTTTGCAGGCCCTTTAGGAGGAGGATGATGATGATGCCGGGGATTATCGGGAGGAGTGAGTGATGGATTTTTAGTGATGCGGATGGATGTTGGCGAATGCAGTTACTTGGGTATGGTTGACGGGAATACCCTGATGAGTACACTGTAAATAATAACATTGAATGGTTTGGTCTGAATTATGAATTATGTTTTTTTTCAATTTTATAGCTCTAATTATGGCTAATTATTATAAAATCTATCAAGTTGTGACAATTTTATGTGATTTCTCGAAATATGGCTGAATTTCTCCAAATTTCTCAGAATTACATAATTTCTCCGAATATACATAGTAAAGTTTCTTTAGAATAAAGGATAATTTCTCAGAATATAGTAAAATTTTCTAATAAGACATTAATATTGTAACAAAAACTAAAAATTGTACTATTGTAACAAAAACAAACTATTGTAACAAAATATATCAGAAATTTTTTAGAATATACTAAAATTTAACAGAATTTCTCAGATAATTTCTGAGAATTACATAAAATGTCTCATGTGTTCACAGAATTTGACAAAATTAATTAGAATTTGCAAAATAATTTTCACTAGAGTTGCAGCACTTCACTTCATTCCTATATAATATATTAGACTTATAATAATGCGCAAAGTCATTTCTGTAAAACTACCTAATTTTCAAGCAAACCGTAATCTCTAATCGCAATCAGAATCTCCAAATCACGGTAATCGCTCCGCCAAACAAGCGCAAAATTATCAATCTCCATACGTAACGACGCTGCCGTGAACTTGCGCTCTCGCTCTCTCTCTCGCATGTAACGCTCGCAGTATATATACTTCGCCTGGCGAAGTTCCGATGCCTCGTGCAGAGAAAAAGCCAAGACGTTGCCGGCATCGCCAGCGCCCTTATCGATCACTCGCTAGCGGCAGCGGCGATGGTCGTTGAATAAATTATGGTCCTCCGCGACGAGCGGAGGTATTATAATGTCGGCCAATCCTTGGCCAGCCGGAAATGACGGCAATTCGCGCCCCGGTGTGTGTGTGTGCTGCCGGGATTTTTTTCTTAGCGCCCCGGCGATGACGAAAATATTCAGATGTATTCCGTGCGCGGTTAACGCGGCTCTTTTCGATAATGTATGCATGCTTTCACGTGATTTTTTGAAAATGAGAACGAACCAACTTTTTTCTGCATGCGATATATTATAACGATTTTGTGATATATTTGCTTACACTCGTATATTAATGATGTTAACAAACGCATTTCATACTAATAATAAGTTATTTTTTTTAAATATAGAATTATTCACTCTGTGATGAATATTAATATGCGAATATTAATACCAATTATAGAACAGAATGGAATAAAAGTATACAATATAAACATAAAACAGTCTGTCCCAATGTAGGCTCTATTTCTTGTTGCAGACGATATTGAACTCGATGCACAAGTACCAGCCGAGGTTTCATCTCGTTCGGGCCAACGACATCTTGAAGCTTCCCTATTCCACCTTCAGGAGTTACGTTTTCAAGGAGACTGAATTCATCGCGGTTACGGCGTACCAAAACGAAAAGGTAAAATTAATTAAAATTATCAATATAAATATTAAAGTTAATGTTGATGCAAAAACTATCAAATACTTACTCTTTTTTCAATGTCTGTGTCATCGGCAAGTATATGTAAGCAAAAAGTATATCTTTAAGAACATACTTAAACAAATAAATAAATAAGTTAGTTAAAAGAAAAGAATTAATAAAATTAAAAATAGTAATTTTTTTCATAAAATCATATTTAATAACATAGAGAATGTCAGGCCATAAGACCGTAATGTTTTTGTTAACTATAGCCATACCAAAGAATAGAGATAAAGTATATTTTATCACTATTTTAAATACTTAGAAAAGTACTTTCAGTTTGTTTTTGTGACGGGTGTAGATATACATTTAAAAATTAAAATATCTTCCTAAGTATGAAATATTCTATAGAGGTTAAAGGCATGAGAAATAAAAAGTCACATTTACGTTTCGGTGGCTATGCCACCCTCTTCAGAATAAGGAGGGACCGATAAAGATCCATGGTCCATTATGATATGTAATTAGAGACGAAGCTCTACTATGATTTAGCTTATTAAGTTCAGAGCTTTGATTATAAAGCAGCGAATCTAGACAAATCTGGACAATTTTATATCATTAACGTTTTATTTTTGTACTAATTTCTTCGAAAAATCTAAGCATTTTATTATTACATCGCATTCAGCTACATCTGAATCTGTGGTCATGGTATAAAAAGAAAATAAATTGATAAAACTAACCCATAAAACTGACTCACAAACTATACCACGAAATCACCCAAAAACCTTCCATCTAATTAAAAAGTCACACACACACTCCCTCTTTCCAAAAAAATCCACCCCAAATACTCGCATCATAGATCCACACTGAAAACTCGTGCGCTAATGAGCACCATCTCTCGCCGCAGGCCACATACTGCATGCGGTCTCGCGCGCAGATTAGATCGCTTACATATATGTATATACGCGCCGGGTGTGTGTGTATGTGTGTGCGCAGCGCGGAATACCAAGCTTTCCTGGAAAGCCCGGGCTTCTCGGTACGCGCGTTCGTATATACATATGCATATTTCTGGGGTGTGCGCACGCGTGGCGGCCACTAGTGTGGTATTATATAGCTATCGCTGCGGGGCGATCGTAAAGGCGCGGCTTTGTTCGATTTTTCAGAGAAGAGACTCGCGCGCGCGCGCATCGAAGATTATTATACCCAAAGACGAGTAGTCGCGGCGCGCGGGCTCTGTCGGCGACGATTGTGATTCGTGGGGTTTGGACGGTCGCTCGATCAACGTCCAGCCGGGGCTGGGATGGGTTTGACTCGAGGTGTGTCGATGGTAATGGGTATTATATCGATATGGGATGTGGGTGTTTCTTTGGCGAGGTGGTTTCGATGATACGAAGTATTGAGGTTTTCTTTTTGGTCTTATACTGTATGATAATTTTCATATTTTGTGTGCAGTACTTGGCTGATAACAAACGTCAGTTTTTTATTCTCAAAGTTTTAAGTAGCGTTGTATTTGCCTTGGTAAGGGTAGCAGTAGCGCCAAAAGTAATGTTAAATTTTCATAAGGTAATGCAAATAGAATCTGAACAATGATGATGACACAATGTATTGCAAAGATAGGGAACACGACAGTTTATTACACTGTACAGTATCTTGATGTAGGGTAGTCTGCTCAGTAGATAGACGGTTTATAAATTTTATTACTCGTATATCTACGAAACTACTGATTTTTCAAGAAAAATTTCAAATTCTAATCGCATAAAAGCTTGTTACGATTAGAGTAAATATGATATTTGTGAACGAAATGTTCTTTTTATATGCAATAAAGTATCTTCAAAAATATTGTCTATTTATTGGGTCTTCACTATGTATTACCTAAAAACCCAATAGATAGACTAATAAAGTAAATGGACATTGACAATCGTCTATCTACTGGGATATATGTGCTATTCGCACTATTTTTGTAATTTCTAATTAAACAAAAACATCTAACACTTCTAATGTTTTTTAGTGATAAATTGAAGTTTCTTACATTCGATTAGTGTCAAATTGTTTTAAACAAACGATATAATCATACAAAAATCTGATATATAAAATGAGAAAATCCTTAAGCGTCTATCTATTGGGTAGTTTACCCCATTGTAGCAAATTTTCAGACTACGAAAAAGAGTTATTACAATGAATATTTGAGCTAAATACTTTAACTGTCATGAAAAACGACAAATTGTCATTTTCCCTGTCCTTACAATGCACTTTACCGTCATGATTGTAGTTCCAACTTTTGCCACCTAACGAATTTAACATTGCTTTTGGCGTTAGTGCTACACTAAAGTTCAAAATTATATTTTATTTGAATACATTATGCTATATACTGTCATTAGCCAGTTTGTGCTTTCTGATCCAAAATACGGTAAAAAAACTAGCAAGTTTATAAACGACTAGAGTAGATGTGATTTAAATACTTAAAGTGAATATATTCCGGTAGATACAGATTGATTGATTAGATAAATTGCTATTTTGTAAAGTCAAGAAAATCGTGCCATCTGATGAATTACAAATGTAAAGATTATGTTTAAAACTGTAATAGACCTACAAATCCTATTACAATGTAAAATGTTGTCATCGGTATACCATGCAAAAATCGAGATTCAAGATTAAACCTAGAGCCTCAATAATCTCCCTATAACCCTCGTATTAAATTAAAACTTCAATCGACACCTTACCGATCTCCAAAAAGAAACCTCCATTCAAAATCATATCACCAAAACGATACCACAATCTCAACCCGATAAATCCCTCATTTTCTCCCTTTCATCCTCGCGGCTCCGTAATACTCGCCGTAACAGTCCGCGAGTCACTCGCCGCCGCCATCGAATCACCCATCACTCCATTTAGATACCTCGAAACAAGGCCTCGCTCTGTCTCCACTATTCCACCGTCTCTTCATCTCGGCTTATCTCTCTCTCTCCTCGCTCCTCGCTCGCGGAAAAATGCGCTCGCGAGAATGCGGTATTCAATCTCCCCCCTACGCCCTCTCTCTCTCTCTAAGAAATCTTGAATGGTCGAGTGAATGGGAAGCTATACATAAGTGAATGAGCACCACGCGCGCGCGCGACGATTTATACCGCGAGGATGCACGTACGTACGTACGTACGAGAGAGAGGAAAAATTGAAAGTTTATCGGGGAACATATACATATATATATATATATATATATATATATACGATGGCGACCTTGAGTCGGCGGCGCGGCCTGGCAGGAAGAAAGAGAGAAGAGTGAATGGAGCTTTGTCGGATGTATCGCGCGCGCATATATATGCGTGCGTGTGAGTGCATGCGTGCTCGAGAGTGGCCGTCTTGTCTCTCTTTCCGCGCGCCGACGTAAGATCTGCGAGAGAGAGAGAAAGAGAGTGCCTAGTAAAGGGAGCTGGAGGTTCTCTAAGAGATCGTTAATCGTGCGAGCGCGGGTTTGCCGCTGCCGCGAGTGCGCGCTTCGATTATCATTTGTCGAGAGATATAAGGGAGATGCGTATAAGTGCCGCCGACGACGCTGCGAGAGAGAAATTTCTTTGTGAAGGTTGAAAAGGGAGGAGAGGAGGGTTCAGTTGAGAGAGAGTTTAGAATGTTTGGTTTTTGTGGTGAGAAGGGAAATTGTAGCGGTGGATAGTTGCTTTGTAAGACCGTGATGACCGGAGGAAGTGAAGCATTTTATAGCTCGATGTGTGATTAGCTGTTTAATTAAAGTACAGGAATGACAGGGGTATTGGAATCTAGAGAATTTAAATATTCTTATATTTAAAGAAAGCTAAACAGATCAATAAAGCTCAATAAATTAATTGTTTGATGGTATATAAATTATAAACTTATAATTTATAAACTTATAATTGATTTTCTATGCTTTTGTGTACATTTTTAAAAGAATCACGCAGCGCCTATCATTATTTTCATATTTAGAACTTTAAAATTCGATCTTTATGGTATTACAACTTATTTTAATGTAAAAACTAGTATTTTATCTATAACAACAACAATGAGTAAACAGAAAAATATGCGCGTGGCGTATAGAAACTAACTAGTATCTTAGAAAAATAATAAGTTAACGATTTCAAGATTTTTTGGAATATTTTAACAAGATGTATTTTTTTTTCAATTTACAGATAACGCAACTGAAAATCGACAACAATCCATTCGCGAAAGGATTCCGGGATACAGGTGCGGGGAAACGAGAGAAAAAGTAAGTATTGTTTTTAAAACTTTTCATACAACCCTTTTGATAACTCCGATATCCTAACATAAAAAAGAAAAAAGCACAAACCAGTGAAGATAGTACTAAAGATTCGAAAGGATTACAAAAGACTAATTACATAAAATGTTTAAAAGCGCCATAATGTATTGATGTAGATAATAAATGGAAATTCTCGCGTATTACATAAACCCCAATCATCCAAATCACGCAATCGAATGTCAACGACAAACCCCACTATTCTCATACACACATTAAACTTAAAATACCCCCAACAAATTCATATATCACCCATTACTAAAAAAAGAAAAACTCACCCGACGACATATGCCACATCGTAAATCGCGTATACACATCCTCTACATACCCAATTGATCGTCACGACCCCGTACAGATCATCGTCATCCTCTTCCTTTTTAATCTCCCTCTCTCTCTCACTCTCTCTTCACCCTCGACACTGCGCGTACACATAAAATCCGAGTTAGGGACGCTGGCAACCCCACATCTATATATACCTACACATCCACACCACCAAGAGAGAGAGAGAGAGAGAGAACGGCTCATTTGCACCCCCCAGGGTCGTTGCGCGCGCGCGCCCGGCTCATTTGTATTCAATATTGCGAGTTTACGAGCTTATGCGCCGCCACCGCAAAGAGATACTACACCGCGGCGCTCTCCCTTGGAATGAGGGCCAATGGGCTGCCGCTGAGCCCCATCATTTCAATTTCATCGGGGGTGGCAATGGGATAGGGGTAGAGAGATAGATACAGCGAGCCCTGGCGAGAACTCGAGTGGATTTTGATGACGTTACGTTACGTATGCATGGAATATAAGCGCTCGCGCGCGGACCAGCGCGGGTATACTGCGCGGCGCACTTCCGGGAGAGGATAGTAGTTTGATGCGTGGGGGGGGGATGACGGACGCGCGCGAGAGTTGGACCGCGTGTGGATGATGTAAGGTACAGAGAGAGAGAGAGAGAGAGAGAGAGTGAGTGAGAGGAGAGCGGCTATTATAATTTCTGGCAGTTGCTGTGCACTGCGGAGTACGTGGGTATTTTGGGATTTTGAGGTTAGGCGCGTGTGTTCGGAGAAGAGGGACGTCAGGATGAGTTGAGTTTAATGGTTTTGATGGGTTACTCCGGTAGTCGTTTGTAGCAATTCGTCGCAGTGTCTCTTATTAGAGATGTATGTTTTGTAACGAAATGATTATGATCAGTGATGTGTTTTATGAAAAGCAGCACGTGCCCAATTTGTATTGATAATTATAACTTTAAGTTACGTTTTTTAGAAAATTCTTATGTTTGAAAGCGAAAATATGACGAAAATGTATTTCGCTTTTTTATTTACGTGAACATTCAAGACAGAAGTATCTTGCGACATAGGAGACACGTACATCCTTATTAATAACATCCGTCGATTTATTTTTTTACTTTGCAAACAAATTTTGTTATTTCCTTTCTTAAATTATTTTCGTCTTATGAAGAACAAGAAGTTTTTGCTCTGGAGCGAAGTCAACAAGGAAAAGAAGCCTCTGAAATACCAGTAATATGTAAATCTACTTTTTTATTGCGTATTATATTTTTGTAAATACTTAAAAAGCGATACATTTTAAAGTATAATCTGAGAAACTCGTATACGTAAATCCAATCAATAATAATAAGTTTACCCGGGTAGAAAACTTGACGGGTTTCTAGCCAGTTTCTACATAGTTAATATGTCGAAACAGACGAGTAATTTTAAACCAGTTTCTATCCAGAACTCGTTAATTTTCTACCAGGTTCTACATATAAACTAACATTTACACACAAAATAACTAACGATAACCAGTCGCAATAAATGACAAATACACCTGATAATTCGATAACGCAACTCCCCTAATCATTCGATAAATCCCCGTTCCAGAAAGGCGCATCTCCTCAAAAGCAAAATAATCCACACTGCAACAAAACAATATCCCATCTCAAAGCAGCCGCTCCCTGGCGCGTAGAAGACCGGGTTCGACGACGTCGTGGCGCTTGTGTCCTGTCGCGCTCGCTCGCTCTCGTCCTTCGCAAAAAAAGAGAGCTCGGCCGCGTACACACACACGTACACACACCGCCAACGAGAAGAAATCCAATATGGCGCGCAAGCAGTATTTCACGCATCGTTTGACCGCGCGAGCAAGCGAGAGTCTCTGATGCCTCGTCGGCTTGATGGACCTACTCTCTGTATACTACTACTTCTTCTTCTGATGCTGCTGTTGCTTCTCCTTGCTCTTGGTTCTTGTTCTTGCTCTTATATTTTGAGGTGGTTTTGTTTTGCTGGGTAGAGAGCGGAGGCGCCTGACGATGATTCGGACTGTCATTTGATTCTAGAGGGATCAGGATGGGGGGATATACCTGAGTGTAATATATGTGTGTGTATGTGTGTGTGTTTGGGTTTTTATTTTGGCTAATTAAGTAGTGTTGTTTTTTGTTTGGAGGAGATAGTTTCAAGAGGAGGGGTTGTCATTGTTGATGTTTTATGGTTTTGTTTAACAATTTTGTATTATTATTGGGGTATGAATTTTTTTGATTGTTTAATATTTCGTTACTAAATACTGAAATTTATTGGTTTACAACGGTTTTTGCTTGTCATCTTGTATGGCAAAACGTTTGAAGTTCTACTAATATAGATAATATAGATTAATAATATTCCAATAGCTATTAAGAAACAAATATCTGATATTGAGGAGTGACTGAAAAAATCGAAAATGTATTTACGTTTCTTTAGTTAGTTGATTGTATATTTTTTATGTATCCTAATTTATTGGTCCTTATGAATTATAATATTTATCAAAAATCGTCAATAATCGCTTATTCATACAATATAGAAAGCTTAATTTTACAATAAAAATCAGATGATATTTTTAACAACGGTTGGTGCATCTTTATGTTAAAAACGAAAAGTGGAATTATTCGAATTTGGTCGGACACTTCTCAATTAAAGTAACGAAAACAAATTAAAGTAACTCAATTAAAGTAACGAACTATCTTTGCAAATATAAGCCTGGGTTAACCCATGAGTGCCAATGACAAAGAATGAAAAAATTTGTAATACTTTACTTTGCGGGTTATTATGCTTTTATGGTCTATTTTTCGGCTCTCAAGAGGTTAAGAATCCTTGTCCAGGCTGAAATTCATTCAATACGAAAACCCCAACGAATCGACTTCTTTGTCATCGTTCTCTTTCACCTCCTAAATTAAAAAAAATTCCCTATCAACTGTGTGTTAAAACCGAAAAGTATTATTATCCAAATTCATTGAAACGCTCCATTCAAATCCTGAAAACTGGAAAAACCAAGCCAAAATCCAAGTTAAAACTCTTCTCACCCACCGAATACCATTCCCAGCATCGCATTCTCTCCAGCACAGTCTCGCATTCAATCGACGCGCCAAAAACCTCGCGCCTACGTCTCTTCCTCTCTTCCACCTCCTGCGAATTACAGAGCACCACCGCACCACCCGAATAAGTCTAAAAGAGAAGTTGCCCCCCCTCCATCGGCAAAGTCTTGGCGCCATGAAAATTTGCGATTCCGGGGGTGTTCCGTGTCTTAGCTGCGACAGCAAGTACAAGGGAGAGCGAAAGCTGCCGCGCGCGAGCGGATGGCTTGTGATTTTAATTCCACCGCCGTTGCCGCCCCGCACCCAGTCTCCCCCCTCTCGTGATTACTAAGCCGCGCGCTTGCGGTGCGAAGCGACCTCGAAGACGCACGCGCCGCCACCTCATCGGCCTTTGATGAGTAATCCCCGCGCGTTTATATACGCGAGATATTTCGCGGCGATGGTGCACGGGGACATTCGCGCGCGTGGATGCGTGATGGGGGGGGGGGGGGGGGGCTCGTCGTGGATGGTGAGTTTTGGGTTTGAGCTTTTAGTGTTTGAGTAAAATGTGTGGAATTGGGATAGTAAGAACGTTTTTGGGTAGGTAGAGAAAGAATCAATTGGGTGATGGGTACTGAACTGGCTGGTAGAATACAATTTGTTTTCGGTTACCAACTGTTTTGCAGTAAAATTTATCGTATTATTGCAAAATTTTTTAAAGAATATGATTTGAGTTAAAACAGCAATTATTATAGCAACTGAATATTTTAAATCGATTTTATTTAAATTAATTACAAACTTTTTAAAATAGCGAATAAAACTTTTTTTGTATAAAAATGCCACCTCAATTTTCTTAGTAATTCTTACTGGAAAAATCTAGATAAATTAAATTTACCCTTAAAAAATCTAGCATTAATTATACAGTAAAAAAGGCTTATTAATTTTCTCGGTGTATTTTGATTTCTAATTCTAACATTAAATTAATAGCTATAGGATATAAATTAAACTAAATATACGTGGAAAAGACACACACATTACAATAAAGTATTATATCAAAATGAACGAACTATCTTTCCTTGCAGCATGCATAATAAAGTCAAAGTTAGCCCTACTGAAATAAAAAGTGCCTTAAAATATACCCCGAAACGAGTCAACTACGCAAGAGCTCGTGAAAGTGGAGTTAATTTGGTGAAAATATGCAAGAACGCAGTAGTACTACCACACGTATACACACACACACACACACAGCAATAACCAAGAACAAGACACAGCGCTGGTATAAGATAAAGCTGGAGGGGGCAGTTTAATCGAGGAAATATGCAAAGCAGCGGCGATGCGGCTCGCCTAATTAGAATAAGGGTTAGTTTTGGCTTATGGTTTCGGTTAAGGGTGGTTGGCTCGCTCTCTCTCCTGTACACGTCCGCGTGAAAGAAAGAGCGAGAAGCATACACACATATATACGTATATACACGCAAAGGGGTCGCGTCGGCGGTATATAGCGAGGTTGGAACATAGCCAATCATCGGATTAGCATAGCGATGCTCCTCGGGGGCGGCGCCAGCGTTAACGTGGCCACTTGCGCGCGCGCGGGGGGCATTGAATTTTATATTAGACCCTACGATGTTGCTCTCTCTCTCTCTCTCTCTCTCTCTCTCTCTCTCTCTCTCTCTCTCTCTCTCTCTCTCTCTCTCGCTCTCTCTGGGTGCTATGTGTATAGCCGCGGCGCGCATACATAAAGAGCGACGCGCGCGGAAGCTGACACGCCGCGCGCGCGGCAACCCCCTCGTGGAGCGGAGGAGGGGACGCCGGGTAGGTAGGTGAATGCGAGAGCTGGTTTATTATTTTGGAAGAGTTGCTGGTCGTTTTTTCTTTTGATACAAATGTGAAGCATGGGTTTCAATACTTAACACTTTGATTTTCAATTTTCGAAAGTAATGGAACATCTAATATTAATGCGTATTGTAGAAACAAAATGAAAAATAATATTTTTAATTCGGTAATTTTAATAATAATAATTGTTTCTTTTTTATTCTAACTTTAAAGAAATCGTGGAAGATTAATATGAAAAATTTTCATTATTAACATAGTTTTAGGTTATATGAAAAGGGTTGCTCACTCGTCATTTTTCTAAAAAATTATTAATTCATAATACCTCGTGCTTAACTTGTTTGAGAATATGCTAAAATAAATAATTAACTGCATTTTAAAGAAAATGCTGGTCAGACACATATTCTTTTAGAGTAATGTATAAAATCGACACAAGTGTATAGCTTTTATATAACATTTATAATTTTAGAATTAATTAATAATTGCACTTGATGCGTATAAATATTAAGACTTATAATCAATGGGTTAAGGGAATTAAAAATGTTTGAGCGGTATAACTAAAAGAATTTGGTCAGTTTAGTTACTTTATATAAGACGACAGAGAATTTTTTGAGAACAATTGACCGAAAATTATAATGCACGTGGAATGTTGACTTCAAAGTTTACCCTACTGCTGATCATGCTCATTTTTTCTCTAAAATTATCATATCTTACATTTATTATGATTTCTTAAAGGCACATAAAGGTGCTTACGATTTTGACTACCATATCAAATCTGATATCACTGCAAAAAATGCCATCGAAGAATCTAAAAGTAAGCTAATCTCCTGATTTTTCATCTCCAGTATAATCATTTTTCTACCTCCCAAGTCCAATGCATTTCCAAATGCACTGCACATCCTTCTGCGAACACACAACTCTCTCCCCCTTATACGCAACCTACGAAATATACACAGACCTACTTATCCGCTTCGCGCCAGCTCGCTAACGCTATAGAATCCCATGGAGTTTCGGCTCGGCGTACATATACGCTCGCTATCGATTGACTTGACTGCTGCTGCTGCTGCACCGCACGCGCTCTTCCCTCTTCTCTCTCTCTCTCTCTGCACTCCCATGTTTTCGATGCAGTGCATCCACTGCAGTCTCGTTCCCGCTCACATGCTCGCGTCGATACTGCACACACACGTGCATAACGTACACATATCGGTGGAAGCGCCGCGCGAGCGTGTATTGGTGCACTGATCGTATTACACGGCATTAGGGAGCGCTAAGCCGTCGTCGTCGTCGTCGAAGTCGCGCGAGTCTACGCGAGTGTGCGCGACTATAGACTTACACGGGACTTACGCGATGCAGCGGCTGTCGTCGTTTAACTCGTCGTCCGTCTGTCTCCGTCGTGTTCTTGCTCTCTAGCCGAAATTCCACTTTTAAGATTAGTTTCTTTTTTTCTTTTTCTGGGGGGATTTTTGATACTTTTTTTCGGTTGGAGATTGTTTTGGATTCGGTTGGTTTTTTTGGGGTGGAGAGCGGAAGTTGCGATGCGCGCAATCGATACTTCGATCCGCGAAGTTTGTGGTTCTTTTGGTTTCTTTGTGCGGAGAGAGGGGGTCGGGTGTCCCAGTGAGGCGAGTGAAGTTTTGTTGGGCGAAGTCGATGACCTGTATTTTGGAGGATCGATGAGATTTTTTAGGTCGATTTTCAATAACGAAGGAAGAGCGATGATTGGTGTGTTGATTACACGGAGAGAAAAAGTTAGTAATGATTACTGTACTTGGATAGGAAGACGAAGAGTAAAATGGGTTGACAGTACTTCGCAGGTTAGGACTCAGTACTAACCTGCATAGGAATGAATAAAATTTCGCGTAATCTCCAATCCTTCCGTTTTTCATGCTTTTATATTAACAAAATGCGTACACACATAGACTTCATGATAACTATTTAAATATTAAGCCAATTATACACGTGTAATATATAAAATAAGCCAAATATTAAATAATTATTCAATATTATTCAATTATCCAAGGAGGATTGATTACTATACTATATTAGGAATCAGTCCAAATAGGTTTTATGGGTTTCGATTTACCCACCTTGCACTGCACTCAGTCCTAACCCCATTTAGTAGCAATTATAATAATTTTCTCTCCGTGTAAAATGAAAAACAATATTTGCAATGGGTTGTTGTATATATTGTAGTGTAGGGCCAAAAATGAAAATAAAATTAAAAACTGTATAAAAAACGTCTTATGCATCTGGGTCTAGAATTTCAAGAATTTTGTTACATTGGCATACTTTCTCTTCACTCAATTACTTTCTGTACATCTTTCGATAATGTTTCAATCTTTTGTTACACACTGCAACTCTTGAAGATTGAAGTTTGAATTCGTTCACTCTTATGGAATTATGTAACATCTACTTCGTTTTTAATTTAATATAGAATAAATTATCTGTTTATTAAATAGTTTATTATACCCCTGTAAATAAATAAGTGTGGGATAAGTCTAGCAAAAGTCTGGCTTAGAAAGTCTTGTAAAAGTTAGGCTGCGGAGACGATCCCAGATTTTTGGCAAAAAATTCAAAACAAAAGCATAGCGTTCCGTCATTTCTGCAGTAACCTAAATTTTTGTCTCTTTTTACAAATATTTGAATTTCAAGAAGATTGCAATATTTAAAAAAATGTTTCCACAGTTTAATCGGAAATTATTATTTTTTCCAGTCGATATTAACAATAAGAGTAATGTACTAATTATATGTCTGTAAAAGAAAGTTTTCGTGACACAATTCAACATAAGTCTGGGATATAGTCTCGCTTATACTCTGGAATCATCTCCGTAGCCATATTTTTGCCACACTTGTCCCAGACTTACTTTTTTACACGAGTACCCAATTAAAACTTAAAAACATAAAACTTGGTGAGCGTATTTAGAATGTATTATACAATAATTCTAAAAACTAAGTGTTAATGAAGTCAATGTATAAGATACACAGATAGTACAGTAAATACAAAAATTACCATACAATTAATATATTTATAAAATAAAGCAGTTCGCATATAACATCAGAATTTAAGAGTATTTTCTCTCGCAAACTTCTTAATTGTAGCTATATTTAAGAGGTTCGCATTGTCGACTTATGAAACCATTTATGAAACCGATTTTGTTAGTCGTTACAATCTTAAAATAGCGTAGAATATCGACTTTTTATTAAATGTTACAAATTTCAATTAATTTTAGAGAGCACTGCAAAAATTGGATTTTACATTAGTTGGCGCGAATTTGTTTAATTTTTTAGCTTTGAACTATGATACGGGGGAGAACGGGGTAATGCCGGTCACTGGCTAATTTCGGTCACCCTTATTTTCAATAATATAAACATTTTTAGGTAATAATTCGAATAGTAGATTGAACAGTTGTATTGAATAATTGATTTAAAGAAATTTTTCACCTATAAAAGTAACTTTATATTAGTGACCGGAATTGTACCAAGGCTGACCGGGATTACCTTTTGATGTGGGCTAAATCCGGTCAAAATCCTTTTTTTTTTATTTCGACTTACAGCTTCGCTATCTTAACTTTTTATATTAAAACAATCAATCAAACTGTTTTATACTGTTATACTGTTTCCTAATAATAAAACTTATCTAAAGAAACTTGTAAAGTTAAATTTGCTTAACAAACAAAGGTTTTATACCCAAAAAACGTAAAGTGTCCCAAACAGTGCGAGTCTTCCCCACATCTTACGTAACTCCTCCCTACATTCTTTACCCACGTATACACACTCGCCATTCGTAGGGATTCCCCAAAAACACCCAGGCAATCAAAGCCTCGAACGCTTCCACTCATCAAATCGACTGCCTATACCTCGACTCGAAGCAAAAGAACCAAACACCTTTAATCGGATAAGCGCGAGAGCAGGCGCGAATCTCGATGTCGCGGCAGCGCGTAATCCTCGCGAACAAATTCCCAGTGCGCCTCTGTACGTGCTTTATATATCCACGTCGCCGCGACTTTAAATGTCTCTCTTTCGCTGTGCTCGTCGTTTCGTTCTTTTTCGTCTTGAGAGGATTCAGCGCGAAAATTGGATTTCAAGTACGTTACCGTCAATTGCCAGCGCGAAGTATGTCTCTCTCGCGCTCTCTTGCTCTCTCTCTCGTCGTGCCTTTACATATCTTGTATGGGTGCCGGAGAGCCGGGCTTATGCACGATCGCCGCTGCTGCAGTTCGTTGTTCGTTGCCTCGTTCGCTTGTGTGTGCGTGTGCGACCTACTCGCGCGCTATATAGGCTGCTGTTCTTGAGGTTTCGGTTTGTTTATTCATTTGTTGTACTTTTGAAATTTTAGTCGAAAGTGTGTCATGTTTGATTTAATGTCACACGAAAGATTTGGAAAAAAAAATTAACTCTGCGTAGTGAAGTTGATCGTTTGCTGTGGCTGCAGTACAAAAAACCCAATAGTAGAACTCTGAAAATTGTTGACAGTCGGAAATGTGTAAACTAAGGCACGTGAGTCAATCAAATTAAAATACCAGGGGCGTAGTAATATATTTGAAGATTTAAATATTCGTAAAAACGATAAATAAAAAAATTAGTGAAGATATGTTTTTTACTGCACTGTACTGTTTCAATTTACTGCAATATTTAAAATGTGTATAATAGTATAAGTTATGTGTTAGGATTTTATTTTTTATATTATAAAAATGTATCACGTTGCTCTAAAATTTAACATGTTTTTGCCTAATACTAATTACATCAAAATTATTTCTTAATGAAAACTTTCAGTTTTTTATATGCGTGTTGAGAAAACTATGTCTTTTTAAGAGGACGAATGTAGTACACACGTCTCAGAGTAGCAATCAACATGTTGATACTTTTCAAGGTTCACTGCACACTTTTCTATAATATATAGGTAAACTTCCATATTTCATAAATAAATTCCAGAATAGAAATTGTTAAAAAACGCGGTTACAAAAAGTAACATACATTGTTTTTTAAAATTAATAACATACAATAGTTTGTTACTTTAAGGAATTAAATATGCGTAGCTAGTTCATCAATAAATAGTTGTTTATTTTTCTTTATAAGCTGGATTCTAGTCATATATTAACTAAATTTTCTAAATCTGCTTTATTTCTAGTTAAGGAATTATCTAGAAAATGACATGCTTTTTAGCTAATTTCTAGCAGGATTCTGCTTAATATTCTAGTTAATATAAAATTGATAAATAAGTAATTTATATATTAATTAATAATAGAAATAATAAGTTTCATAAACGTTGAAGTAATATGCACTTCTAATCATATTACATTGAGTTTTTTACTAAATTTAAAATTAATAGTTTAAAATGTACCTTAAATGTCTAGTAGTATTGGAGGTTAGATTATTTGTGTATATAATGCGCGTGCATTTAGAAACAATAATTGATAATCAAAATTTGTTGACTACGTTATGATTGACTAATTTTCGGAAGGGAAATAATTATAGTTATCAAATACTTTTAGTATTGCATATGCGTATGTCTATATGGTCGCAAGTTAGTATTTGTTGATAACAATATTTATATTAGCGTCATATTATATTGAACATTGAAAAAAATATGATAATGTACAAACTATTAAATTGTAGAGAGAAAATATAAATAGGTTAGATTTGCAGATAAAATACGTACTTGCTTAAAGCATATTCTTAAGCAGATTCTAGCCAGATATTAGCTACAATTTGGCTTACTGGTAGCTTATTAATCTGACTAATAATTAATAAGCTAACTAGACATTATAGCTAACTTTCTACCAGGCTATCTAATTCTGCTTTAATATAATTGAAATTTGTGATTTCTACCAACAATATATATTATAAAAGTAACAAACAAATTCATGTTTAACTGTGTAGGTTTTATGTTAATCGCCCTTTTTGACTAACACAAAGTTTTTACCGAAGCCATTTCACTGAAGTGCTTTATTTGTTAGCATTCCCAAGTAAATAGTTCTACAAACGTTATACCCATAACTCCCGGCGCGCTAGGCCTCGGCTCTTTAAAACTTCAAACGGCAGCGTCAAACTATCAAAAGAAAAATCCCAAAGATAAAACAACCTGCAATTCCAGCGTTTATCGTCAGCAGCAGCAGTGGCTCGCGCGAGCGCGCAGGTGCGTAAAAGTGCATTACGCACACGGACGCGATCAGAAGTCAACTCGCACGGTCCGCGCACTGCAGCGCCATGCGCGCGTAGGTGTACCGCACAGCGGGGGATACACGGAGAAAGGGGGCGTCCATACCTTATGAATCCATATGTGCGCGGGTTGGCTCGCTCGCGCCTGCGCGCACTCGCGTGGCGGGAAAAACTGCGTGCATGCATATATATGCATATAAGTGAGAAAGAGAGAGAAAAGTCGCGGGAAAGGCGCAATTAAGATAATTCCCTTTTAATGCGAGCTACCGAGATACGCGCGCGTGCGTGCGCGTGTTTGCGCAAAGCGCGCCAAGGCTGGCTTAATAAAGCCGCTCGCTTGACTTAGGCGAGAGAGGATATGGATATGCGCGCATTAAGCCGTCGCTATGAGCGAGATAGCGAGCGCGAAGCGCGTTGAAAGGCGTCTTTTTTTATTGTTTGGCGATGGACAACAAGCTCTTTATCCGTAGACGGGGACTGTTTTGTTTCTTTTCTCCTTCGCTGAAAACTGGTTTGCGCTTTTTCCCTTTTGATGAATGTTAGTGATTTTGAGTTTGGTTTTTTGTGCTTTAAAAGAGGTTATGGTTATGATTAATGTTGTTAGAATAATAGTAATAATGTGTCAAGCAGATTTGGAGATTTAATATTTTTTTATCTTAGAATGATTATTTGTGTTTCTAGTTATATTATATAATTTTATGCATACATTACTAATGGACGTAAGCAAGTATCTAGTGAAGAAAAGCGTTTCTTTTTAATAATTAGCTTATAAAATTAAGATATAGTTTTTTTTGACAAACGTATATTTAATTAAGACCTTCTTATTTTTAAATTTTAATTAGTATATTTATTACAGAAGCCAACTGAAGTATACATTAAATTATCTATAAGATTTTGAAAACAAAAATTTTTCTATCTTTTTTCTTTAATAGATGTATTCCAGCTTTATGTTTTTATGAGTATACTCTGAAGATAATTTAGAGATTAATTATATAAAAGAAATTACGTTTTAAATATAATAAGAGTTTTTGTATAGTAATTTGGATTAAAGAAGCCATTTTTGCCAAAAAAAACAGTGTATGAGATGTCTATTACTATAGTCTAAAATCCTCATAATGGTCACTTTTCTTATTTCCACCAGGCTCACCCATGGGTCCACAATATATTACTAAACATGTATTGATACAAGAATTATGTTAAATTAAATAAAGCTGAATTTCATAATTCAATAATTACAAAGATTCCCTCGAAAGTCTGCGGGTAAAAATAACGAAAAATTCTTAGGACCGTTGAGCAGCACATAAAAGCACAAAAAACCACTAGCCATAGGCAAAACGAAGGAAAAACCCAGCATCACAGCTACTAACCCTTGATCTTCCTTTGTTTCAGCAGACAGGCCCTACTCACGGTGTCCGGCGGCGGCTCGCGGCTGAGCAGCAGCAGCAGCCTGGGCGGTCCAGGCTCCCCGGACAAGCGCCGCTCCTCGAACTCCGGCTGCAACGACTACCTCGACGACGACGACAAGCTACTCGACGTGGTCGGCCCCGACACGCCGCACCCCGGCCAGCACCACAGGTCGCGCTCGCACGACCGGGACGACCGGGGCATGAGCGACCGGGGCGACGGCTCGGAGTCCTCGGGCTCCGAGTCCGGGGGCACCGGCGGCCTCGCGAGCCACCACGGGGCGAGCGACGGTCCCCGACCGGACGTCTCCGTCGGTCCACCCCTCCACCCGCCCCTCCTGCCCTACCTCTACCCCCCGGTCCCGGGTCTCTATCCCGGTCCCGGCCACCTCATACCCCCGAATCATCTGGGCCTGCACGGCGGCGTCACCCCGGGCATGCTCTTCAACGCGCAGCTCGCCCTCGCCGCCTCCCAGCACCCGGCCCTCTTCGCGCACTACCCGCACCCGCTGGCCTCGCCGCTGCACCAGCTCAAGGGCCATCGGTTCGCGCCCTACACGCTGCCCTCGCACGCGCCCTCCCACGGCTCGGCCTTCGAGACCGTGACGCCCGGCAGCAGAGGTACCTTGAGTCCCAGGTCGCCACCGCCGAGGCCACCCACGGGCTCGCCCACTCCCGCGGCAGCGGCGGGCTCGGCTACCGGCGACCTCAAGTCGATAGAGAACATGGTCAACGGCCTGCAGGAGAAGAGGTCCAGGACGAGTCCCAGTCTGGCGAGCCATCGGGCCGAGGCCGAGGCTGGGGGCGGGAGCCCGTGACAGGAGAATCGCCTTCACAATCCGAGGATGTTCGTCAGCAGTAGCTACGCGCGACGGGACGCGAACGCGACCACCGCCGGTCTCGTCAACAACAACAACGACTACGAAGGTGGGAGCGACGAGGATGAGGAGGAGGAGGAGGAGGACGACGACGACGACGATCTGCCCGCGACCGAGACGAGGATCGTCGTCGACGTGGACCTGCTCGACGACTCGGAACAAATGGCGCCCAAACGTAGGCGCAAGAAGAGGAGCGACGGAACCGCCGCGGCTAGCAACTCTCGCTCGCTGGACGAGGAGAGGGGAGCGCCGCAGCCGGACTCGACGTCCTCGTAGCCGAGGGCCGGAGCCGAAGCTGGGGGCTTCTCGAGGAAGGGCGTCGTAGTCGCCGGAAGCGTGTAAAGCGGGCCGGTATGAGAGGAGAGAGAGAGAGAGAGGTTATTAATTATTATATATACAAAGTGCAATTGGACGGACGATTCGAGGAGGAGGTGGAAAAGGATCGACGAAGAAGTGGGTGAGGTGTGACACGCCGGGGAGATGCGCAGCCGGGCAGCGTGTGTGTATGTACATATAGTGGAGAGAGTGGAGCGAGAGAGAGAGAGAGCACAATTTTAATTTAAAGTGACGTTGAAGCGTGGATGGGACGTTTGTTCTGTACACGGAGAAACTGTTGATTACTGCTGGGTAGCTGTTTATTTTTATTATTAATCTTCCGTTTTGTTGGTTTGCCCCTCTTATTTTTGTGGCTTTGCACGTGTATGAGTTTACGGATGATGGAAGCCAAGGCTGAAGCGTGGTTTTGTTTTTTGGAAATATTTTATGTTGTTGTTGGCTTTGTAAGGTCAGGCCCCGATTTACAGAGCACCACAAGTGTGGTGATGACACGGTTTGAAACATATTTGATTGACTTTTTAAGAGTTTCGTGGAATAAAAGAATCTTTAGTCTGTTTCTTCTGTGGCATCGTCAAAGACGTGGTTGTATGCTCAAATTTTGACGAAACGGGCTATCTGATTGTTTAATATATGATGTAGAAGTTTAATTACCAATGTTCCGATCCTTGATGGTTCTTAATTCAGTTATGTAAATGTAGATATTTCAATATTTTATAGCTTACTGTTCGATGTATCATAATCTATTTTTTTCTTGATTTGTTGGTTGAGCGCCATTTTGTTCGTCCTTCAAAGGAGAACACAAAATGGCGGACAGATTCAGTTTCTAAGTGGAAAAATTGAATTTCATTCTTCATCTTCATACTGTGTAAAATAGCTTAGTCGATACGTATTGCAAATTATAACAAACTATCAAACTCAGTACTTTTCGCAGTTTCTCCGTATTAATTTTCGTGCGTAAAGAAGCATATGGTGCATGATTAAAGCAAATAAAGAAAAAAAAATGAAGCGAGAATGAAAAAATTCTTAAAGCATCTTCCGCGGTTGCCTCGAGAATTCGCGATCCACGGACACACACACACGTATATACACGTACATACAAGAAATATGCGCGATGTACAGTTCTTAACTCGTTCGGAGATCAACGTAAACTCGAAGCTTCGACCGAGAGAATTTCGAGTCTATTGGATTTTGAAAAATCAGACGCATCGAACGATAATGCCGCGCTGCAGTTCGAATCGAATCCGAACGAGTTACGAAAAAAACAAGAAAAAAATACAAAACGTTTTACCTGCGATTGCATAGATTTTAAGAAAAAAAAACTATTACGGTAAACGATAATTGCAATATAAACGCATCTCTACTATTTGCAGTCCCTGTACATATGTACCCTAGTGATATTATATTATATCTGAATATAAATAAATGATGAGAAAAGTAAAAGCCAGCAACTATCCTCTGTATGAATTTAATGAATTTATGCTACTGTCGAGTATCAATTTATTACTAGCGTCGTAAAAAAAACAAAGCAAAAAAGCAAAATAACGAGAAAGCGAAAAATCGACGCGTTCGCGCGAAATCGTCGTGAATGCGCACGCGTCTTTTTTATCTCACCTTCGCTGTACTTTCATCGCAAAATTATTGCACCCCAGAATGGGCGTGCGACAAAAAGAAGACGACCGCCGATCCGAAAAAATTTCGCCGCGTCGCAGACGCATTGCGAGAGATTTTTAATAATAAATAGAAAAGCAAAAAGAGTAATAAAAAGTATGAGTTATAAAAAAAACTTCGGGGGGAACGATGTTTGTGATCCGATTATCTTATTAGTAGCTAGGAAGAAAAATATCTTCGAAGAGAAAAAGTGTTTGAAGCGGCTCGAAAGAACTTGTATAAAGCGTAGAAATTGATGTAGATAATTTTACGAGCAAATGTTTACGGGAGAAAGAAGTAAATAAAATAATAAACGAACGTGTGAGTGTGTGTGCGCGACATCGAGTGCGAGTGAAAAGGAAAAATCAAAGTTCTAATGATTCACGAATAAGCAAAAACAATGAATCTTTCATCGCAATCGGATTTCGCTGGAGTGATTGAGTCTTTTAATTCGTCGGCGTAAGAATCCGAAATTGTGCGATGACGCTTAATCTATTTATCGATGAATATTTAATTAATCGTTACATAAATCAATCTTATTGGAACATTGTGGATTCAATCGATGCGCATCTCGTGTACAAAAATCGATTTAATTGCCCGGGGATTGATTAAACAACGATTAATCTTTATTATTTCGATGTAATTAAAACAATTTCCTGTATCAAAATTGATTTTTCGAAATCGCACATCTTCGGAAGAAACGATCCAAACGATGTGAAGCAAAAAAGAGAAAAATAGAGAAAGAAAAGATAACACAAAAGAGTCTATATCGTTTGTATAATGCGCTGTTTCTTAAAAATAATTCTCGTTTTACCTCTTTAGCAATTCGTAGAGAGAGCGTCTTCTACTTTACACGAGAGCGAAGCGCATGTCTGAGGAAAAAAAAAGATGCCTGAGAGCCGAGCGAGCAAGAAAAACCATGTAGTGAACTAGGCTAGTCCGATAGCTGCACCTGTATAATACACGTGTATCATAATTATATAAATTATAAGAAGGGGACGGAAGAAGTTGCGAGAGAAGGAATAAAGCTATTAACCCTACAATGCTGCACGTGGGTTCTGTAAATTTTTCCTTTCCCATTCCTTTCCTTTTTTATTTCTTTTACAAATTTTATCGATATTATGAAAACGATATTTTTTTCGGGGCATAAAGGCAATAAATTGCACAAAAGACTTTTGTAAAATTTATATTTTATTCGTCAATATTCGTCGAAATTTTATAATTGGTAAGTTTATATGACTACATAAATGTTTTAATAGTATAAATACTATTATTCGTTAAATTTTTCTATAGAATACAAAAGTTTATATATTAGTGTTATAATTTTTAAATTATAATAAAACTATCTTTTTAGAAATCTTCTTTTATTTAGAAATAAAGTATTTCTTAGGCCTGTTAAAACTTAAGTTAGAGTTGCGGTATAAAATAAAATTTGATTTAGACCTTACCTTACTAGATTGAAAATTCATTAGCTTTAAAAATCACCATTTTAGCGTACCGCTAATACCATTTTTTAAAAATTTAATAAATTGCAAACATTGACAAAAAATGTACATTTTACAACTTTAGTGACAAACTGACTCGAAGTAAAAAGAAATTTTTTATCATTATTTGTTAAACGAACCCCTGTATCGTATCAAATGCATACACGTACAGAAGATTAGGCATTGCAGGGTTAAACGACCTTTTTCAAAGCATATATCTTCAAATGTTTTGAAGAGATAAAAAAGAGAGGAAGAAGAACCATTCGTACTGCTGACTCCTTTTTCGACTGTGTATATTCGTTACAAACTTATGAAATAAAGAGCGCGAAGCCCGAGTCTCGTCAATCCTTGAAACGACAAAAATGAGAAAAGTGTGGGTGCAGCCTGTCGTACGCCTCTCGAAATCACAGGTGTCTCTTTCTGTTCTGTATTTCATTTTTGCCACCGTAATTTTAATCTTCGCCAAAATAACTGAGAGTATATAATTATCTCTTTTTTATTTGAGGGAGACGCGTTTTTCGAGATTGCAACTAGCAATGTATATTAACAATCGGTTACGGTCAAAAACGTTAAAAATCTTTTCAATTTATTGGGATCGATAAAATAATCAAAATTGAAAAATACAAAAAATACGTATGTTAAAATACCCAATTCGCTTTGTTTGAAAATTTTCATCGCGTTTGACCGTCGTCGACATTTCTAATTGTGAGACCGTCATGAGTTTTGAAATCTCTTACACGGTACGTAATTACTGCATATTGTAAAAAAGCGCATGACGAGCCCAGGCGAATCAAAATCAAGCAATAAAAATATCGAACAAGGCTCCGATCGCTCGCACGTTTCCACCCATTTTTTCCCTGAAAAGTTCCCCCTTTTAAGATGAAAATCGTATTCCTATCGCTTGTATTGTATATTGTACACTTTTAGTCTCCGACCCTCCGAAAGATCCACACGATTAAAAATTATATATTAATTTAAAAATAAACGAAATTGTCTTATTATTCATCATACCAGAATCCTTCTTAACATAAACATTTTTCTTGAGAAATATTAATTATACGCATTAGAATGGTGAAATAAATAAATAAGAGATTTAAAATTTTATTTTTACACGATTGAATAATTAATTATTAACTTTCTAAGTAGACAAAAACGTCTTACTTATTAGTTGTTGATTTGTTAAACTCTTTAAAATCAATTCAAATTATTTTCTTTATTCTAAAGTACATTTGAATTTTAATTTCATGAATATGTGATAATCACTGAGGTGTATTATAGAAAGTTTGATAATACCTATATCATACGATATATATTTAATTGATAAAGAAATGTTTAATTTAGTAACAATTTTAAATTAGCCCATAACGCAATGTATTGACGTAAACTAATTAACGTAATATTTTTTATTACATTGAATTTATGGTATTTTTTTATTTTATTCTTTAAACAGATGAAAAAATGCATTAATAAAAAAGATGCTTGATAAAATATAAATGTAAAGTTTTGCAAATAAATTAAATACGTTATACTCACATTTTTGTCTTATTAAGTAGTATTATTTTAAGTAAAATTTGGTTTGTGACCTATCGCAAAACAGGCTAAACGTCCAGAGCGACCTCTAGCGGATATCAGGACAAAAATAACAATAATGGCGACCGTGTAACTAAGTAACTAATTGCTTACAAAACAGAGGATTCAATACAGTTAAGTATACATTCACTATTAAGCACAGATGTTCCTAAATAGAAATTAAAGTTTTTATTATTTACATATGCATATTACTGAAAGCATATTTAATAGACGAAGGATAGAATCATATTCAATTATTTACATATGTGATATGAGATAGATATACATACTTTTGCATATCATAATTTATTATTAAAGTTTTATGAATGTTTTTTGTAAAGCATTTGCAACAAGTCAAACTTATACTCAAGAACTATATTTTAAAACGTCTACTAATGCTTCGCCTTGATTGACACTGCAATAGAATATCGCCTTAATTTTTAATATTGAAGAACATTCAAGCTTTTTAAATATTTTTTATAATTTTTAATTAAGAAAAAGCAACACAGATTTTGCATGAAAAATAACAAAAATATTCTCGATAAAGATTACACAGTATATACAATAGAACTCTAAAATTGACTATTAATTGACATTGTAATAATGTCTATCAATGCTAAAAGTTAAAGCGAGATTATTAAAGTGATTATTAAATAATTCTTTAATTGCAGGCAATGCAATAATATATAAAAATATTGAAAAACAGAATCAAACTTTCACTTAACATTTTCAGCACACTATAAACATTCATCAGTATATTAAAATGGCACAATTTTTAGCTTATTTAGGTTATTAAAGCTAACCTCAAAATTGATCCAAATGAATGACGGATCATAAGCCCTATCACTATTTTATACATAGTACCATGACTTTTATTAAAGCCTTCGTATAAAAAGAAGGAACAGCTAGGAACGAATATAAAGAATAATAATTATAATTTTTAGGAGGTTCAGGAGTGTCACTGTAGTGTCCAGAGACGACAATTGTCATACCTTCACAAGTTCGTGAAGTTTTGATTGACTGATCCGTCCTCTTACGGCGTGGAGTCGCGGTTTTAAAATTTATCTTTTGGTCGTTCAACGGTTTGACCGTTTGGCTTTAGAAAAAGTGCGAGTTTGAAGTGTATGGTTTGGACGTTTATTGGGAGTTTTCAAAATGTAGCTGAATTTACTCGGATCCAGCTTATTGGATAAATAAAAGAAAAATAACATTTAAATAGAATTTTACAATATCTTTTACATGAAAAATGTTTAATACTATATTACTGCCACATATATTTAATCAAAAAAACATATTTTATTAATATAAAAATTTATGACGTGACCAAAAATGTTATGACGGTCATTTTACAACTATATGGAGATTAAGAGGCAAAGTTTAGATAAATAAAAGAAAATCAAAATTGTTAAAAGATTATTTTAATATGTTTTAATTTATAAATACAAAAAAGAATATAAAAACTGTAAGAAAAGAGATTTTTGAAGAATGTTTTAACAAAAGAAAGTTATACGCTAAAAATTTATTTTCTCCTAAAGTTTTTAATAATTTTAGCTTAAACTTTTTTACATGCTTCTGACATTATTTTAAATGTCTCGCATGGATTTAGCATAATGATTTGTAGATCCAAAGATAAAAAATAAAAATCGCTAATTAATATTCAGTAGTGATTCTCCTTAATAGAGAAAAAATTTTATTGAAGTAAAAATTTATTACGTGACCAAATTTTTTGGGACGGTGATTTTACATCTATATAGGTGTAAAAGACAATTTATTTTTAAGACGGTATTGTCTTATGACTGTTTAAAATATGACCATCATTATACATAAAAAGCTTGGTGTGATAAGTTGTGACGCATATGACGGTCCTAAGACGGTCATATCTTGTGTCATGTGACGTGTTTTTAAAATGACGGTCATTTTACATCTCTGAGGCTAGTGCTCATGGGTGCGTGCAGTCACGAAAGAAGACCTCCCCTTCTCCGCGCACAATCGTATCCTATAATAGCTCGTCCATAAATAAATATCAACAGCCAAACTTTTAATTCAAATATGTTCAGTATGAAATATTGAAAACATTCAGGCAATTTTATGATTCTCTAAGCAATTATAATTCTTAATTTCACTACGTTCTCTAAATTTTTTGGTGACTCCTGAACCTGAACCTCCTAAGGTTATGAAAGAAACATAGTCAAATTTAATCGCTCTCTATAATTATAATAAGCTACGCACGTAACGCTGACAGAGTCATTTATTGTGGCTAAATCTTGCAGTTTCAAATCTTTAAATTGAAATTGACCTTTTTATGCAAGGTTTTATATTATGCAAATAATGAGTTTTATCACAATGTATAAAATAAAAAGTTATGTATCATTTTGGCTGAGTGATCATAGATTTAAAAATAAGTTTATCCACCTTACGGAAGATGCCCTATTGGCCCTATAATGCCCAGGGTCCATTTTTCATAAAAAAAAACAAATAGAAAATGGCTTGTTAACTTTAAAATGTTCCTATTATCTACCTCTAATTATTTATTCAACTAAGAACTAGATTTAATAAATATAATGTTTAGCGGTAGAGTTTAAAATCGACTTTCAATATAAGTTCAGTATAAATCTGCTCTTAATTCAATAAAATTTTAATCACTATTATGATAGTTTCTTGCTTCATTTGTTCTTAAATAACTAAGCACCAATCGATAGAATTACAAAAAAAGAAATGAATTTAAAGTTATTAAAAAAAATCAGTATCGCCATCATATGCGTTACTTTTTTCCATACGCATTGTTATGTCGATGCGGCATCGTTATTTTGAATTTCACAGTAAATAATGATTTTTTATATCTATACACTGATAAAAAAATTTGTTAAATTTAAGTAAACGTTTCCTTGAATCGTACTAAGAAAAGATTTATTTGACAATAGTACATTTTATTTGATAATAGTAAATATTTAATTATGTTTAGACTGGTATTCATCAATTCAATAAATATTTACTAAATTTAAGAAATATTTACTTTATTTAAGTAAATCTTTTCTTAGTACGATTTAAGGAAACATTTACTTAGATTTAACAAATTTTTTTTCAGTGTAAGAATACCTTTGGTTGACTATCTATCCAAACAAAAGAGTTAATCGTGATTAAATAACATTTTGCACGAGCTTAATTAATAGTGAATTCACGTGACTCTCGGGGTACGCTGGGCGTTAAGGGGTTAAAACTGATTATTTTTAGTACATACGTGCAAAGCATACGTTCTTATTTGAATCTATCAAGTTGATTATCTATTTATTATTTTATTATATTATATGGACATTGCTGTCCTTTCATTTCGATTAACACAATTTTGACAACATTGATTTTTATCGGTAAGAAAAAACAGTCTGACGGAAATTCGAATAACTCGATTATTAATTCATTTTAGTAAGAAATTCTGCTGCAGAAACTGAAAATAATAAATTTTAATATGACTTATTTTCGGCAGGATAGCGTATTGGCTTGTATCAGCTATCTATTATTTTTTGTTTCTTAGATTTACTTATTGTAGCTCTACTTTTTTGTAAAATAAAATGTATCCTTATTAAAGGGATATTATAGTGTAAAACCCCGATTTTGAAACCTAATTCTGTGATTTTTTTAAGGAAAGAAAAAATGTATTTATCTATAGGACGGTCTGCCTATATATTAAGGTACATATAAAGTACTTCTTTAAAAATTTTGAACCATTTATATTGAAAATATACAAAATTATGGTTGATTCTGCAGGTCTTCCCGAAAAAAGCTCTTGCATTGGCACACACCTACAGGTTGTTCTACTCATCTGAAATGAAAAAAAGAAAATTAATTAACTTTGTTACGATATCAGCTATAGTCTAAACCACTTTTACCGATAAGAAAAATTTCAAATAATGGCGGCATTTTAAAGATAAATGTTCGTTTTTCGCATAAAATTTTGAGGGTTTTCGGCTTCTGAATAATTTTCCATACAAGATATAAACTTCTCTAAGGTATAGATCTTAGCCAGTAATACTTCGAACAAATCTAGACAAATATTAAGTCGAACGGCCTAATACTTTTTGAGCTACACTTACGCCAGACGAAAAAATCTGGTTTTGAAAAAAACGAGTTTTAAGTTTTCACAGTTTCGTGTTTCCGTGCGAAAAGCGCTACTTCTTTGCCTATATCTTCGGAAATAATTCAAATTGAGCTAATCTCCTTTACAGACGTACTTTCAACACTGAATACTATAAGAAAATGCCAAAAAATAGTCAATGAGGTTTAATATGCTACGCTATAATACCCCCTTAAAGTATGGTGATCAAATTTGGGTCAGTACTCAAGTGTTAGTTGCTAACATTTTTTGAGCTTAATACTTATTAAGAATACGTATTAACCCCTTCATGTGCCAGAAGCTTCAGGGATCTACGTGTGTGGCTAGCGGGGATAGTATAAAACGCGCTGAATTCCAGAACAGATGCTCACGTAACCGAGCACGGAACTATATAGATTTTTCTGCAATATTTTTGAGGCAATTGCCTGGTATAAGAAAGGATTTTCTCAATAACGATACCCTTAACCAAGTTAACAAAATTGGCATAAGTAAAATATATTTTTTTAAAAACAATAAAAATTCTTTTATAAAAATAAACTATGACAACTCATCATTTTTTCTATTCGGAAAGAATTGCAAATTCGTCTATTTCGATAATGTATGCATTCTTTAGCAGTTGAAAGGTATATAGAAATTAATAGAAAATTTAATTTAGAACCACTATATTAAAGAAAACATTTTCTCACACTGTTGAAGTTGAGTGACCTATATTTGAGGACCCTCATTGAATTTTCAATACAAAAGTCTAAACGTTGAGCCTAAATATCCTAGGTCTCTGAAATCTTTAGAGCATATCTATTCCTGAATAGTATAGTAAATTAGAGTTGTACGAAAGTTAAGGAAAAACATTTTTGTAGATTCCGTAACAAGCTAACAAATTTCATACCCACATTCATACCCATCATCATTATTATATAGATACCCACATTCATACCCATCATCATTATTATAGAGTAAAATCAAGGAAATCACGTGAATCTGAAATATATTCGTTGTAAATCCAAGTGTGTTATTTTAAAACTCTCGAGTGTGTAAGATCAAAGACGCCGCCTGTCGCCAGAATTCCACAGTTTCATGTGTATTGTTTTTATATAGGTTACTGTATCTATCTAACAATGTGTAAGAAAATAACACAAAATATAAACTTAGAAATTGGCGACAATATACTTGGATTTACATTGTTGTTGATAATATCAATTGTAATTATGACTTTGTGAAGTTTCAGATTGAGCTATGATCGTCACTGGTCAAATATGCTATATAATTAACTTTGAATATCGTTTATTCTGTACAGTATTGCAGCAGATTGCTGTTTCATTATATCGATTTAAATTATAAGCCATTGATGGTATATTAAACTTATTTGATCTAAAACCGAAAATCAACCTTAAAAGGCCGATCAGACTTAAAAGTTAATGTTATAAATATAGGGGAAGGACGTACAGTACGAACGTAGTTAAAACGATGGCATTAAAAATAACAAAGTATATTGTTACAGATGAAAAAATCGCTGCTAACTGCTCCAGTATAAGATTGTTTTCTTAAAGCGTCATTTAGTGTACAATGTATCTTTATATTCTTTTGAAAATAAGTGGGAAAAACGATTTTAAGTCATTCTACTCTTATAAATTAATTAAATTTCAATAACTAACATGGTAATGTAGAATAGAATATATTTCATTATTTTAAATAAGGATTAAGCATCCTGATCATTTACAATAACCTTAGCTCGTCATAATAAAAGATCTAAGCGTATTTTTGAGGATATAAATAACGTACAAAAAGCAAAATTATTTAACCCTTTAAGACCGATAGTGATTCAAAAGAGAAAAAACAGTTTTTTTTTTGCATTTAGTTATTCTTAGAATGGTAGCAAACTTAAATTCCAGCAGTTTATTGAAGTAAAATTAATCTCTAAATAGGATTTTTAGAGGTGGCCTTTAAAATAGATGATAAGTCGACGGCTCTTACGAAGAAGCTAGCCCATTACAAACACCCACGAAGACGTAAGTGAAAGTGTAATAAAACTAATACAAGCACAGTTAGATAAATTTGGAAAAGTCCAATGGATAGAGAATAATTTTCTGTATTTCTACATACTGCACAATATTTATTTACAGAAATGGCTCGATGTTATTCAATGTTTAAAATTAAATAGAGACTCTGTTAAAGCGTACGTCTAGCCGAGGCATATAGTCCAAGCGGCGACCGTAAAATACTCTATCTCATGTGATACATTAAAAGTGTTTGCTTAAAATAAAAGTTTATTAAATAATTAACACAATGCGCTGGTCTGGCTGGTCATTGATTGGTCCAGCGGATATAAACAGATCACTTCCGGTTCAATTTATAATCGACTTTTATACGTTATGTGATATATACATGTATACGTGAATGGAACAACTTTTTTGTTGAACGGCATACTTAATACACTGAAAAAAAAATTTGTTAAATCTAAGTAAACGTTTCCTTGAATCGTACTAAGAAAAGATTTATTTGATAATAATAAATATTTAATTATGTTTAGACTGGTATTCATCAATTCAATAAATATTTACTAAATTTAAGAAATATTTACTTTATTTAAGTAAATCTTTTCTTAGTACGATTCAAGGAAACGTTTACTTAGATTTAACAAATTTTTTTTTCAGTGTAGAACTGAAATACCTTGGTATGCCTACCCACCGCCTGAAAATTAATCAGCTTACCTACGGCATGTGATACATGACAGTATCAAAGCTTAAACAAAAGGTTTTAATGTAATCTTGAAGTATAAAATAGTCTGCCTAAAGTCTGACTGGACAAAAAATGAAATAAACGACATCTTATGGTAGAACGCGGCTATGTGTGATAGTAAAAATCTGCTTACCTACGCCATCTGACACATGACTTTATCATAGCTTAAATTGAGATTTTGATGTAATCTTTAAGTATAAAATGGTGTGACTAAAATCTGCTTGGGAAAAAGATGAAATACACGACATTTTATTGTAAAATTCGGCTATGCATAATAGTAAACATCTGCTTATCTGCGTTAACTAATACATGATTTTATCATAGTTAAAATTAAAGATTTCGTTGTAATCTTTAAGTATAAATAGTTTGCCTAAGGTCTGCCCCAAATAGAGCCAGGTAGACGACATTTTATTGTCGGACTCGTTCGATGCTATAACGACTTAATTCGAACTGTTGGAATTGCAGCCACCTGTATATATTAAATTGCACTATGCGATACTTAATTTACTGAAATACGATGTCAACTAATTCCTTAGGAGATCTGCAGATGAATTGTCAAATATTTCGCAGGCGCGCTTATGCGTACAACGCCGAAAATCCGGAGTAATCATACAAGACATAGCTTAATTTGATTATGCTTAAAAATTCGGCTTTACTAAAATTAAATATCAGAAGTTGTTCACCATTATTATTAAAATTTAAATAAGACAATTAAACCAAAATTAAGAACAAAAATAATTAATAATAAACTGAAGTACATGGCAGACCATTTAATATTTAAAGATTACATCAAAACCTTTAATTTAAGCTTTGATAAAGTCATGTATTACATGATATAAGTAAGCTGATAATTGTCAGCTCCTTAAATTGGTCTGCCGGGGGCTTCGAGCAGGGGTAGCCAGGCAGACCAAGGTATTTTAGTTCTATTAAATATGCCGTTCAACATAAAAGTTGTTCCATTCACGTATCATATAAATGACCTGTTTATATCCGGTGGGCCAATCAATGACCAGGCAGACCAGCCTATTGTGTTAATTATTTAGTAAACTTTCATTTCAAGTAAACATTTTTAATGTATCACATGATATAGACTATTTTGCGGTCGCCGCTTGGACTACTATTAGTACATTACAGCACTTACCGTGAAGTGTAGCACATTTGGGAATCTTCCAGGAAGACTCACTTTTCATGAGTTTCCCACGAAGACTAACACTTTTTCATAAATTTTCCACAAAGCCTAGCACTTTTCGCATAAAATATATTAATCAGTGCTGTACCGATAAACTCTCGAAGACTCGAATCAGTTCTTTTTTTTATCGGGTTCGGGTAGAGTACTAGAATCTTTTGGTAGTCAGCCAATGATAGGGTTTTTCGAGAAAATCGGGCTATCCGAATATATAAAAGTAACCCAAAAAAGTCAGGCGGCCGAAAATTGTCAAGTGTGCTAGCACATTTTGCCACAAAGACTATGTGTCTTAAATGGAAAAACCATGAAAAGTGCTAGTCTTCGATAATCTTATTGTTACAAATCTTTCTTTTTGAGAAGGGAAAACTCTTAAACCTCTCAAAAAAACGTAATTCTTAGATGTAAAACATTTCTTACACAACTGCCTAAATACTACTTTCTCGAATCTTCAAAATCGCAGATAAAAAAATAAATCGCAATATAAATGTCTCCGACAATGCTGCAAACGCCACTCCATCGCCTGTACAAGTACATACGTACGAAAAAAGCAAAAATTTAAATTAAGTACGAATTAATCGCGTGAAACAAATTATCCCTTAAAAGAAGCGAATACATTTCTCACCCCAGCCCCGCGCCTTCGCGCTTATACCCATCATCAATTACCCACAACGAGATTGCTGCTCGCGCGCCGCGTTCTCTATCACTCCTGCTTACCCAGTATATATATACACGGCTATACCCACCGCGGCGCAACATCAAACGCGGATCTCTTCCCTCATCCATATTTACGAAATAATCGCTCGGCCGTTTTTATTCGCCACCCCGCACGCGCGCTCGCACACTTTATACCACACAACACAATACTCGCGCGGTGTAATTGTTGTTGTCGATTGCGCACTACCGGGGAGGAAAAAGCCGCGGAAAAATGATGGAGAATCACGCGCCACGGAAACCGTAACGCCATTGCGATGAAAGATCGCTCCGACTCTTGGATATACCATACACTCTCCTTTTTCTCTCTCTCTTCCTTCTTAGCGTTCCCTGTTTTTTTCATTCCTTTGCCGCCACCGCCGCCGCCGCAGCTGCTTTGTACACCGAGCGCGCTCGCTCCTTTATACACGCGAAATATTTTAATTGCCCGGCGCGTTTTATACATATACACGAATACGAATTCTCCGCTCGAGCGAGTGAGAACGAGGCGGCTAATTTGATTCTAAACAGCGCGCGCGCGCTCCGCGAGGAAAGAAGGAGAAGGAGAAGCAGAAGACGAAGAAGACGAAAGCGAGGAGAGAAAGGAGAGGGATGTTATATACAGTGGAACTCTCGCGATCGGGACTATTACTATATAACGCGATGACGACGAGGACGACCTACAGGCTATACGGCGTAATTGCAGGAAGACTTTAACAGCTCCCTGCCGCGAAACAATTAATGATAATAGGTAATTAGGCATTATATATAGACAGAATACAGATGGATGGATATATGCGTGTGTGCGCGAAAGCGCGCGTGCGAGCGAATGCATATAATATATATGCAGCGAGCCTCGCGACCGCCTTGCTTGTATATGTACTTTCCGCGTACTTGATAATTATTTCGCGTTACGTGCAGCGTGCGCGCGCGTTTTGATTACGTGTAAGAGCGCGCAGGATGCTGCTGCTGCTGCGTGCAGGCTGCGGTCGTCGGCATGCGAGAAAAGCTGTATAGGGGCCTTGCGAAATCGGCCGTTATTGGGGAATTTATTGTCCTGTGTGAATTGGATTTGAGTTTATGCGCTTTGGTATTTATTTATAGGTTCGTTTTACTGATAACTTTAGGGTTTTTTGGATCACCTTTATTATAGGATTGAAATTTATCTATAAATATGGCTTGATTGGTACGGTGAATGGCTGATTATTTATTTCACACTAGTCGAATTGGCAACAATTGAGAAAAACTAGATTTTTAAAGTTAATGGTGAAAATGATATTTGTTATACCTTATTTTTTAAATATTTTTGAAAAATTAGGAAACTGTTTGAAGTTAAATTTGGTTAGCGTTCAAATTTTAAAGATATTCACTGTTGGTGTATTATAAATATATAAGAGAAATATTCACGAATCTTTATTAATATAAACTGACTTACTGATTAATATCCGACCGAATATCCGGCTTACGTCCTAAACCTAATAGGAACGTGAAATTTTTGGCCCAATGAGAAGGGATTTTTTGAATTTCAATCCTTAGTACGGTAGAAATTGGCAGTTATAACTTATAACTTATACAAGTGTCTTAACAAAATTTCAGCACTTTACATTATTTTTCAATTTTTAGATACAAAGGTGAATGTCCTGACTAATTAATTGCTTGACTAATATCAACGTTTGGCTCAAATCCCTGAACGTAGGGAAGTAAAATTATGGGAGTTTTTTAAAAATTGAATCTTAAGATCGTGAAAATATAAAAAGCGAGAGAAGGATCGCTCATATTTTAGAGTGAAAATGTACTCTAATTCGAATGCAAATTGACCTCACTCGAAGAACTTAAAAGAGTAATATATAAAAATCGTCAGAGTATGCTAGTCGTGGATTTAATTTAATTAGCTTTAAAGAGAAGCAAAGAAATTAGCCAAACACATGGTTCGCGCACCGGCTCAGAGTGAGCGTAACTCGGAAATTCAAAGAGCATTGCGCCACTTCCCATCAAAAAAACCGCACGCGCTCGATCATCTAATTTTCCCACCGTGCTACCGCAACGTCCGCGACGACAATGTACGCAGCCGAAACAAAAGAGAACGATGGCAAAGGAGAGAGGAAAGAAGCCAGAGGAGAAGAAAAAAAGGAAACGAAAGAATATAATCCACGTCCTTCTCTTCTTCTCTCTCTTTTACTCTTTCGTCGTCCCGAAATCGTTCGCCTGCATTTCTTATTCCCTTTGTCGGTCGCGCCGAACTCTCTGGATCTCTCTCTCTCTCTTTCTTTCTCTTTCTCCCTTTCTCTGTCTCTCGCTTGTACGCTCGTTTGTGTATTCTCTCTTTAGGCTACCGACGCGTCTTTGCGCGAGCTTTCGCGTGTAATTGAACCCTAGGTGTGTATCGCGAAATTTTGTAGGAACTTTTTACGGTTTACTGTAAATGATGAAGAATCTATTATTTGCATTTACAAGTAAAAAAGCAGTTAAAGGGAATAGTATATCTATAATTTTTTTCCTGCATCATTAGGGTCGCAGTAAAATTCAAGCGATGAATAAGTTAAATCGTGTAAGATATTTATAGATCAATTATGCCAGTCTATACCCAGGCCGTGAGAAGTACTAATTATTCCTAACCAAGTATATAAGGTTATAAAAATGGACAGAGGGTAAATTATTCAAAATACTGATTATATTCCTTAAGAAATCAAAAGAATTGAAATAATAAATCGTATAATAGCTTTATCACATACTCACTATTCACAAATCTGAAATATCGCACAAAAGTAAACATATGTTTCTTCATGCATTATCCGCGAACCCGCACGTCCCTTAATGAATTTCTATCGTGAGCTTTCGCGAGCAATTTAGCCAGTTTACATTAAGCTCGTACTTCGCAAGCTGCTATCGCTCTTATACACAGACGCAATACAGAGAAGGACGTCCGTTTCGTGGAAAGGCGCACACACGCGAGCTTGAATAAATGATGGGTCCCAGCGCGCGGCCATGCTGGATTTATGCATGAAAGGGCTCGCAGCGCTCACGTAACGACTCGCAAGCAATACTTTATCGGTCCGATGATTTTTTACGCGCCCGGTGTGACTGCTCCTGAGGCAGTGGCTATCTACTTCGAAGCTCTGTATTGTGTATACAGCGATCGCGTGCGAGGTTTTATGCGTTATAGCGGATCGACACCGAATTTGCGCGACTGCTCGACTACCTACCAAAGACGCTTTGGGACTTTTCGTATAGAATCTATGTGCGATCTGTATATATATACTTGCCATGCTTAGGTTATTTGATTTAATCATATGCGTGGTATTTTAACACGCTCATGTCATAGGAATGTTACAAGCTTTTTTGATGTGCGTTATCTTTTTGTATGAAAGATATATCTATGTATAAGAAATTATAATCTGGTAAGGCCCAAATTTTTATTTTCATTAAAAAAACTTTAGAATAGTAATTAGGAGAAAGTAGGGTTATTAGAATACCTTATATAGTTTTGCAAAAAAGTATAATTTAAAAATGTGTACGAGGTTTGGCTAACAGGTTTAACCTAAACATAGTTTTAAAACATAATTTTACAAGGTATTAATTAAAAAATCTTCAACGTGTACGGCTTAGCCCCTGTATAATATATAATAAATTTCCTCTATTTTTATACTAGCGAATCTTGTACCAACTTGAAACTTATTATATAAGATCCTATTATCAATTCTTAAAATTACAATTGTGAAATTTATATCTTAATACGTTTAGTAATAGTTTTTACGTGATGCAGGTTATACAAACGAAGTTTTTGTAAGTGTCGAACAGTGGGCTGAAGTATCAAAATCATTTTCAAAGTGAAATAGGAAAATTAGTTTTTTATAAAACTATCGCGAACTTACAGGTTTTCATCTCTACTTTACGGGGAACCTATAGAGAAATGTCACATCAACTTTCTCGATCAGGGAAAGAACGAGAAACTCTAAAACATCCTGAAAATTATTTTAAAAATATTATATTACTTAATAGAATAGGTATTTATTCATGAAACTTTTTTTAACAAATAGGTTTTTGTCTCTAAATTACGGAAAAGTTACAAATGCACAATCGACTTTCTCAACTTTGAAAAATCGGGAAAGCAAACTGAATGTCTAGTTAGAATAGGTTTTGTCACATGAAACTTTTGTTAAGCTGACAAGTTCGTGGTATTTGCAGATTTAAGAAAGAAAATTACAAAAGTTTGCGACGTGGGGTGCTACTTAATATTATAATGTTGGCATCATGGTAAAATAGAAATTTCAAGAAAGGACATATATTAGATTTAAATGTATATAAATGTATTAACTTGTAAGGGCCCATAATAGGCTAATTACGCTCTTGGCCTAACTACGATATTGTAGTCACGTGATATCGCGCAGGCGAGAAATTTTCGGTGTCTCGAAATCTGTGAGTGAGTCGTGCGAGCAGAAACGGGCCAGCCGGCGTCGACACCGAACAGCCGTCGTCGGATGCCCCTAGTCTTATTAACAAATTATGTTTCAATAAATAGCCGTTGGTATTAGACGAGCGTATGATTGCTGTACTCATTTAGTACATGCGTGGCGATCTGGCCATGATATAACGACAGAGTTGATAACAACATTATCCAGCCGCCTCAAACTTTCTACACAGAAAATATTTATTCAGCGACGCGCAGTTAGCCACGGTGAGAGCGCTATATTTATATCGGCTGAGAATAATTATTTCTTTAACAACTCGGCACGATAGGTGTGACTACCACCACGCGGTGTTCAATTATATCTCTTCACGGCAATAATATGTATATGTATGAATGTGAATGCGCATGAATGTGTGATATTTTTGATCAAATAAAATAGACCAGATCGATCGATCATAATTGTTAATTACGAAATCTGCTCTCTTTCCTGTCCTTTTATTCGAACCTATAAAGAAACTGTACAAACTGTTCAAGTGTGTTAACTCAATATTTATATTTGAAAATTACTTAATTGACCGTATTTGCAGGAAAGATGCCATTTGTATTGTTCCGTCCCTGTGATTTTGAAAGTCCGTTTTATAACCAACAAGAGAAATATGTAAGTATAATTTTACTTTGATTAAAACCCACTGAAACTCTGTACAAATTATATTTTAAGTTATTATGTGTAAAAAATCATGTTTAATATTATATTCTATCTTTTAATATATGTGTTAAATAATTGCATAGTTAAAGATGATAAATTAATTAAATATTAAAAACATTTTGATTCTTAAGAAATATTATAACAATAACAATAACAACAATAATAACATCAACAACAACAACAACAACAACAACAACAACAACAATAGTAATAATAATAATAATAATAACAATAATAATAATAAAAATGATATTAATAATAATACTTAATAAAATAATTCATATAGGCATTAGTTTAAAAGTAGTTATAACACTAATATTCATCAGAAAATCTTTCTAAGTGCAAAATAATTTATTTGAATCCAGATTCACATAATAAACGAGTGGTGCCAACGTATGTACATAGCCCTGTACAGGAACGACAAGGTGTCTGCAAAGTGTCTTTTGATGCAAGCCTTGGGCATCGACCACGAATACAACCCACTGCTCGTCGCACTGTCCAATCAGGATGACCGCGCGATCTACAGAATCCTCACAATCATGAAGCACCTTTGGAGCGATAACAAAGAAACGATCGCCAATATCTTGAGCTTCACGCGTTGTCCTCTATTCCCGATCATTTCATACCATCAGGTTCTCGTCGATATCGTCGAAACGATGATCAGAAGAGGCGTCGACGTCAACGACCGTGGGCCCAACAAATTACCAGCTCTGCACGCGGTAATCTTCGGGGGAGACCCGCAACGCGCCGAGATTCTCCTGCGCCTCGGAATCGACGTCAATTGCCGAGATCCCGCGGGCAACACTCCTCTGCACACGGCTTCTCTATTGAGAGACGGCTACGAGATCACAAAACTGCTGCTGGACAACGGAGCCGACGTCAATGCTCTCAATGCACACGGGCACACGCCACTGTATTACGCGTATTATCATCGACACTGGGAAGCAAAGTCGTTCTGGTTACTGCTGGAGAACGGAGCCGTGCTGAAGCCCCAGAATTTGTGCGGTCGAGCTGCCGCGCACTTTGCGCCCGACAGATCGCGTCGCGACGCCGTCCATCATTTTCTGGACTGTGAGATCGACGTACGCGCGAAGGATTTCAGTGGCAATACCGTTTTACATCTGGCGTGCGTGCGTTACGACGAGGAACTGATCGAGGAGCTATTGCAAAGAGATGCCGATCTGTACTGCAAGAACAAAAATGGCGAGACCCCCTTGCTCTTGTATTTAGAAAATATTAATAGAGATTTAGATGATCGTTTCCGAACGAGACTTTTGACGTTTTATTTCAATCACGGTGGCGATGTCAACGTCATTCTAGAGCCTTGTCTAAACTTATCGATCCTGAGATATTGCTATTTAATATGCCTAACTCAGACTGGTGAGGATGTATTGACTTTATCGGAAGCACTCTGTTGGGAGCACATTACAATGCTGGATAGTCTCGGTTTTCCAGTCGACTTGGCAAGAATGGTTGATACGAGTAGATTGAATTACTTTAAAAGTTGCAAGAAAGAGCTGCTGACAATGAAGACAGAGACTTTGTACGGAAACGTCACATTCTTTAATATATTAACGGACGGCGAGGCGAAAATGCTGACCTATGTGCGTAATCAGTCTTTGGTAGAAGCTTATGAAAATACTGATATTTTTAGGATGTTTCCATACTATTCGCAACAAATGGCGAGTAAGTTTCATAATGCTATAGAGAAACAAACGTTAATGAAAAATGCGTCCATAAGTCTGAATTACATATTGAACTTTATAATTCCTCTGGACCTAATTGAGGAAAAAATTATACCTTGTATGAATGTAAGTGAAATGCTGGAATTAACATATAAACAGGAATAATGCTATAAGTTTTGCCACGAAGATAAAAGAAATATTAAATTTTCATTTATAATATATATATAGAAGGTGCAATATATATATATATATATATATATATATATATATATATATATATATATATATATATATATATATATATATATATATATATATTGCACCTTCGGATTAAATATTATTGCTATTTGTTTAGGATATAAACAAAAAAATTCAAGAATGAAATAAAATGATAATAATCCTATTTTTTATTTTCCTTCATTTTGTTACTATCAATTATTCAGTCAATAAATAACATATTAATAATTAGAATCAACGATTTTTTTTTAATTTTCTACAAATAAAAATATGTTTTATATGTGTATAATAATTTTAAATTCTTGTATGACAATAAACACGATTAATTCAAATTCAGAAATTTCGGATTCGAGCTTCACCGACTTTAACTCTCTCAATAATGAACACCTATTTATTTTTTCAAAGTTTTTGGAGTCAACCTTATCTCGACGGCCCTTACGAAGACTAGCACATTTCAAACTGCCACGATGAGTAAACTCTCGGTGAATCGGGTTGATTCTTTTTTATCGGGTTCGGGTCGGATACTAGACCATTCCGGTACTCAAAAAATTATCGGTTTACCCGAGAAAATCAGGCTACCCGAACAAATAAAAGTAGCCTGAAAAATCAGGCGGCAGAAAATCGCCGAATGTGCTAGTCTTCGTGGCAAATTTTCAATTGTGCTAGTCTTCGTGGGAAAATCCTGAAAAGTACTAGTCTTAGTCGGAAAATTACGAAATGTACTAGTCTTCATAAGGGAATGAAGAAATATGCTAATCTTCGTGGCAAACGCCGCAAACTTGCTAGTCTTCATGGCAAACGCCGCAAACGTGCTAGTCTTCGTGGCAAACACCACAAACGTGCTAGTCTTTGCAAGGGCTATCGATCTGAAGTAAGATTTTGAAAAATCAAAATATATGATACAATAGAGAGAAAGGCGACTGGGATGACGGAGACCAGATTCAATCGAAATTCTTGATTACCTGGTAAAACAATTTCTTTGTAGCTATTCTTCTTTTCTTTGTAAGTGGAAACAATTCATTTCCCCCGATAGGTAGTATACACTATAAAAAAAGTCTCCATAGTGGACGTGCATCTGGTGATCTCATTAATATTAATATTTTTATTTAAAATATCAAATTTAATGAGATTACTTTGCTGTAGGAACTCTCTTATTTATGGTACTACCTATCTGGAGAAAAAGAATTATTGTTTCCAGTGCATAAGAAACTAGAATCCGCTACAAAAATGGTTGACCGTGTTTTTCCTTATAACTATAGTTAAATTTTCAAACACATTTTTCTCCGGGACTTAATAATGAAAGCTTTTGAAAATTTAACTGAAGATTCTTGGTAAGAATGCGGATGTGGCGTTTTTTTAGAAATATTTATTTATTTTAGAGAAGAAATATATAAATGTGATGCTGGTAAGGTAGGGATTATTAATTAACTTTCACATCTCCTTAAACCTGAGGTAATCAAGAATATTCATCATTTCTGGTCTTCGAAATGTTACTATGCGTATGAAATTGAAACAAAATTAAATTTGTATCATTGTTTCACAATAAATTTGAATGAAACTGTGTTTCAAGATTTTCTTCATATGACATAGTTGCCATATTCGATTTATCAATTTCGAATTTACCCATGCTAACCACGAATACAGTAATAACAGATCTCAATAACGTATGAATACAATAACATGGCGATGAACACATACGCACATGTACATTCACACATACACTCACACTATACCGTAGTGATTTTATTCATACATTTTGCAAAAATTCACATAATTGCAGTGATTCTGTCCATTAGTTTTACAAACATTTTTACCAGTTTTAGTAAATTATTAAATAAATTATTCAAGTGAATTCTTTTTCAAAAAACATTATTTCTAATTACGAAAAAATTATAAAAATTTATTTTAACAAATTCTTTTTTTTAAGAGAATCACCAAAACTACTTAGAAATTGACAAAACGGCTTATTAAGAAGTTTTTCTGAAAAACTGGCTTATAAAATTTTCGTATATCATATGTAGTCCTTAATTGCTATTTTTGACAAAATAAAATCCATGTTGTATTTGTATGAGTACAGTGTCAAATGCTTTTGGAATGATTCTTATTCCATTAGTAATAGTTACTAACGATTCTATACAAATTCTGGAATTGTCATATTCTAAGAATTTTTAATGAGTAATAAATAATATATATGCTGCCTATAAAAGTACCTTTATGCTTCTAATATTAAAATTTGAAACATCATTGACCGTACTTATATATCACCGGTAGAATCATGGAGAATCCAGCATGGACTACGGTTAGTAAAAATTTATTTAATTTGGGATTCAGCGTATTTTCTTTTAATCAAATTTTTATTATAGAAAAATATTGTTAATGTTATTTACCCTTAGTGTATAATATAATTTAAAAACATTGGATAATTATTATTATTATTTTTAAAGGAAAATGCATTTATTTCATTAGGTAAATGCTTAATTACTCAGAAAACTGTTTTTTAATATTCTAAAGTAGTATGTGCATATGAATTTGATTAATATTATTGATAAGGAATATTAGAATAAGTTAATCATGTTCTTTAAAATAAAACTTACTATTCATTATAACGATATTGTGACAAAATTTAGTATGCCAATACTTAACAACATACAAACATTACATTTTCAATCAATAAACACAGTTCACCTAAGCGGGCACGTACATACACCAACACTCGAATATTGCGGACGCTAAAAAAGAGATATTGTGCTGGAAAAACGTGTTTTCAAGGCGGAAAAGTGGGCGTTCTTTCTATTTTAAACTATATTTGTCACCTACGACCTCGAATAAAGTGAATACAAAGGATAGAAATGGGTGGGAATTGGAAAACATTTTCCCGCTATAATTCAGTGGTATCTTGGATGCGAAGACATTATATTGATGTTTTGACGGTTATTTCTTGAGCACAAACCCCTTGTAATTTAAGGATTGAGGGTGGATTTGATGAAGTTTATAAAAATGACATCTTTCGAAGTCTAACAGTATTCTGAATCAATTTTATAACTATATTTTCCATTTTCGATCGTAATATTACTTTTACAACCAGCTCTTCAAGGGGGGTATTACATGCAATAAAGTGGATGACTTCTCAAAAGTTCGTTACAAAAATACAATTCTCTCCATGAAAATATAATGCCTTCGTTTCTAAGAAACCATTGAATTTGAGCAGAAAATGTTCCTATTCCACACCATTGCCACCCTCTATACTCATTTTTCTTTTCAAAGAGCACGTTTTGAGACATTAGGAATCAAAGTACACTATTTTAAAGAAACATCTGTACGGATGCGCTCTGTGTGTGTGTGCGTGCGTGCGTGCGTGCGTACGTGCGTGCATGCGTGTGTAGAATACTGTGTGTAATATACTATTCCCGCGTCCGCAATATTCGAGTGACCGTAGGTGTCCGCATAGACGGTAAAGGGTTACTACATGATATTGTTAAATTTTATCTTATATAAAAAGTATACTCTTTTTCGGATGTTATTTTCGTATTAATTCTCTTTCGGAGGGTAAAAGACTATTATAATACAGTCACCTATCCGAGTTGGAGAAAGCGGAATGACAAAAGTCCGTTTGAGTAGTATAAGGGTTTATAGCTCGTAGAGTCCCTTAGACTCTCTTTAAAATAATTAAATACCCAACGAGTAATCAGTTTGCATTTTATACTTTCTTGCCTATTGTCGAGAAAGTCTAAAATGGAAATTTCTTTTCATAATAATTTGGCATTAGGACACAAATATACCTTATAATTCCGGGTTTTATCACCAGATGGATGCAAGTTTTTTATATCCATATACAAATTTATCATTTCTATTCCATATATATGACCAACTCTGGAGTATCACTTAGCGTCTGTAATAGGTACTTGCCAGCATTGCATTGACAATGGCTCACTGGCAAAGTACTGAAGCCGAAACGCTATTATATAATTTTATAATTATTTCTTAATAAAAACTTATTCTTAACTTTTATTTACATTCAAAATATATATTCATTTTTTTTGTCGAACTCTCCTCTCTTTCGGATGTTATTTTCGCATTAATTCTCTTTCGGAGGGTAAAAGACTGTTATAATACAGTAACCTATCCGAATTGGAGAAAGCGGAATGACAAAAGTCCGTTTGAGTAGTATAAGGGTTTATAGCTCGTAGAGTCCATTAGATTCTCTTTAAAATAATTATATAAAAAGTGTTTAACCCCCCTGCGCAGGAGTTATCATGCCAGAAATAACTTCCAAATGCAGTAATTTTTCAAAGCAAGTCTAAAACGCAGAGGGGAATGATTTTAAGGTTTTCACGGTCGCTGATTACGAATCTGCAGTCAGAATTACGAAATTCAAAATTCCGGATCCAATAAAGCTGCTACATACTAAATTCTTGTATATAACGATTTTTTTAAAGAAAATAACCATACATGGGTTTTTGGGGTCGCTAATTACGAATCTACAGTCAGAATTTCGAAATTCAAAATGGCGGAACCAATAAGGCTGCTACATACGAAATTCCTGTATATCACGATTGTTTTTAAAGAAAATAACCATACATGGGTTTTGGGGGTCGCTAATTACAAATCTGCAGTCAGAATTGTAAGAATTGTAGTGTCCAGATATTGCGTATGTGGCGGCCACATTGGATCCGCCATTTAGAATATCGAAATTCTGACAGCACATTCGTAATCAGCAACCTCGAAAACCCATGTATGGTTATTTTCTTCAAATAAACTTGTAATGTCCGGATATTGTGTATGTGGCGGCCATATTGGATCCGCCATTTCGAATATCGAAATTCTGACAGCTGATTTGTAATCAGCGATTCCGAAAACCCATGTATGGTTATTTTCTTCAAATAAACTTGTAATGTCCGGATATTCTGTATGTGGCGGCCATATTGGATCCGCCATTTCGAATATCGAAATTCTGACAGCAGATTTGTAATCAGCGACCCCGAAAACCCATGTATGGTTATTTTCTTCAAATAAACTTGTAATATCCGGATATTGTGTATGTGGCGGCCATATTGGATCCGCCATTTCCAATATCGAAATTCTGACAGCAGATTCATAATCGTATTAATTATACGATTGTTTTATATATTATTAAATAATATACAGGAATTTTGTATGTAGCGGCCATATTGGATCTGCCATTTTCAATTTTGAAATTTTAATAATAGATATAATATTGATAATATTAAAAGCTTATTTACGTTCATATTTTTAGAAAATATTCTTATATATCTTGGGAATAATTTTAACAGCCGCCATATTGGATCCGCCATTTTGAATTTTGAAATTATAACTGCAGAATCGTAATAAGCGACCTTGAAAACCCCCGAGTAAGGGTTTTCAAGCTATTTTGAGCTATTTTAAGCAATTTACGAAAGATTTTACAATTGCATACAATAAGTATAAAAAAAACGTAATTTTCTTATTTTTCAGATTATAATAATTTTATAATAACATTCAAAATCGTATTTCAAACTCCAGGTATCTTATTACATATATTCTAGGCTTTAATTTGCGGGGTTGTTGATGTCTTATAGTTATTTTGTTCAAAAGTTATGATAAATAATGTTTGGACGAGTATACTCGTCCTCCTGCATACGGGAACAACTCCGTTTGGACGAGTATACTCGGCTCTCTGCGCAGGGGGGTTAAGAAATAATAAATAATACTAACTTTTGTTTATTATATTGAAATCAGTACATACAAATCTTTTCAAACCACATTATGAAAAGTATTATATACAAGCTAAATAAATTAAAAAAGAAACATTAAATAAATGCAGTTTCAGGCAAAAACTATTTACATGTAATTATATGTGATTATGTAGATATAGGTGAACCGCAAATTCGGAAATATACGACTATCTATAGTACTGGTCGTAATTAGATTAGTATCGAATCTAAATAAATAAATATATATATATCATTATACACATTTACATAAGTTGGTATGCAACCATATTTAAGCTGCATATGTGACCCAAAATTTGAGAAAATTTAATATTTTACCAAATGTAATAATTATATATGTTTATAGATAATTGTCTATAATAATATCTAAATATTACATGACTATAGGTAACGATATACGATTGCATAATAATGTAACAATCTTATATGCTTTTTATATGATAAGTCAAAAATTTTCGACTAATTATATGTGATCATATCGCGCCCCAAGAACAAGACTATGACAACTAAAAGAACCACTGCCAATTCATTAGCACTTAGCTTTCTCAAACAAAACTAATTGTTTCAATATGAATTTCTTTGTTCTAATAAATTAATTTTAAATTGTTATATTAAATAAAATTGATGAATTTAAATTGTTATATCTCTTTCTAAATAATAGCTAAAAAATGGTATGCTTTTTTATCATTGATGGTTTGACAAAAGATAATAATCCTTATCACAGCAATTTTTTCTGTCTACGTAATTCATGAAAATTATTTAAATATTTTAATTAAATGTTATCAGATGTTAGTACCTAGATTCACTGAATTCCTAACCATCTAAAATTTTGTGCATGATTTGCCATCATAGATTTCCAAGATATAACCATTTAAAGTAAATAAAACTTCTATCCAAAATTTGCGGTTGTAAAAGATAGGTAATTTTATGCTTTTTTAAATGTATTTACCCTAAATTGATCATAATATTTCTAACATACCAAAAAAACTCGAAAAACTAAAATTCAAAAATCCAAAAATTGAGAAATTGAGAAATAATTTTCCATCTTAGTCCATCTTATCCCAATCTGGGAATCAAATTCAAAATTTTGGGTCGGAAAAGAACTTTCCCAACCCGAGCATTTTACAATTAAAAAATTTTAATAATGTAACCATAAATTCTAAATCCTACACCCTAAACACAACTACACCGAGCTGAGCATTTTGCAATAAAAACGTTATAATAAAAAATTGTAAACCCTAAACTCTAAACCCAAACAACCCAAGCTAAGCAATTTGCAATAAACAAATTTAAGTAATAGAATTTTGAACACAGACCTTAAACCCTAAACTGAAATAACCCAAGATGACCAATTTACAATAATAAAAATTTAAATAAATTTAAATATATAAATACGGAGTTTATGGTTAACAATTCTATTATTTAAATTTGTTCACACTAAATTGCTCAGCTTGGGTTATTTGGGTTTGAGGTTAAACATTCTATTTTTTAAATTTATTTACTGTGCATTGCTCAGCTTGGGTTTAGACTTCAGGACTTAGGATTTTCTTATTAAAATTATTTATGTCGGGTTTAGGATTTACGGTTTATAATTAACTTATTAAAATTTTAATTGTAAAATGCTCAGTTCGGGGTAGTTGGGTTTAGGGTTTACGATATCATAATGAAAATTGTTTAATTGCAAATTTCTCAGTTTGGGTTAATTGCGTTTAAGGTTTAAGGTTAAGGTTAATCATTCTATTATTTAAATATGTTTACTGCACATTGGTCTGCTTGGGTTATTTGAGTTTAGAGTTTAGGGCTTACGTTTTTATTATTAAAATTATTTATTTGCAAAATGCTCATCTCGGGGTAGTTGGGATTAGGGTTTAGGATTTATAACTTATGGTTTATATGTTTAATTATTAAAAATGTATAATTGCAAAATGCTCCGCTTAGGGTTGTTGGGTTTAGGATTTAGGTTTATGATTTTATTATGAGAATTTTTTATTTCAAATTACTCAGTTTCGATTTAGGGTTTAAGGTTAACAATTCTATATTATATATATTATTTAATTGTAAAATGCTCAGCTTGGGGTCGTAGAGTTCAGGGTTTAGGGTTTAGAGTTTACGATTTTATTACGAAAACGTTTTATTACAAAATGCTCAGCTCGGGGTAGTTGGGATTAGGGTTTAGGGCTTAAGATTTTATTATTATACTTATAGTTATAGTGTGTACTTTGAGTAATTTAGAAAAATGAGCTTTCCAAATATGACCTAAATTAATAAGTTTTAATATTTGAAGCGTTGGGGAAAATATTCGCTGCCATTTTATGAGATATACTATATTACATTACATTACCCTTGCATTGACATAATATTCTTTTTTTGCAAATTGAATTATCGAAATTAGAAATAAAAAATTTGAAATAAATTGAATATATCGCGGTGCAGATTAATATACATGAAATATTTATATTGAATATTATAAACATTTATATGTATAAAAAGCATAAACATTGTTTACATGAGGCCACTTTGATTACCTTGCTTTATTGTTATAGTGATATTTTTCTACTTGTTCAGTAGTTTTTTGAATACTTGCAATTCCGGAATAAACGGAAAGGATCGGACGATTTCAACATAGCATGCATAATGAATGAATCACGATATATATATATATATATATATATATATATTATAATATAACTTACACTTGTTATTTAAATGATCAAGTGTAGCAAACTACAAATTACATTGTCGGCAAAGTCCAGAAAAGTTCGTAACAATTAGAAAGTTAAGTTGGCCTTGTAAATTGGTCAATTGCGGGAATCGGTTCCTGAGGACCTTCTTTTTTTCTTTGCTTGTATAGGGTACTTGTCCGCATTAGTGTGCCATGAAGTAATTTTTTGCATTTAATAATTGATTGCTGAACGTATATAGCTTTAATCTTTGCTATTGAAGTTTACATAGGTACTCTAACGTTCTGTGTTTAAGATGGAATTTGTTTTCATTGAATATATTAAGAATTCATACAGATATATTAGAAATAAAAAATAGGTTTTGGTCCATATTAGTGTATTTCTTCAATGGGCTATAACGTATTACTGTGCCCAAACTGCCCGTATTAGTGTGCGTGTCCACAATCCTATGCCCCCCATTAGTGTGCCTGCTCAAAAAACTGTGCCCCCGATTAGTGTGCTCATGAAATCTCATTTTAATTATTTCTATAATTACTGCTAAATGTTAATATTAATGGAATCTATTTTTTGTTTAAGTATAAGATAACTTAAAATAAGCTTAATTAAATCATTTTATTATTATTATTTTTTATTTATATATTATTTTAAAATATTATAATAAATAATTGTAATTAGGTAGTTTTTAATTAATAATTAATAAATATAAATAAAGTTTCAAAATATTTAAAATTAATAAATATGATAGACACAGAGATATTATCAACAAAACTAAGTATTTGACACAGAATTCATAATCTATAAATTATCTAAATTCATGCAAACTGATACAATGATAATGGTTTATACACGTAGCTTATGACGTTTCTGTCATTATCTGTGAGTAATTATTCTGTAGTAATGTTGTAAAATACTAAATCATAACAAGAAAACAGGTGGTTATACACTGGTTTATGAGGATTACAATGGCATAAAAATAATTGTGAGTAGTCGATCAAAATACAGAAATAATAATGATGAAAGTGTATAAACTAACGATTTACTACACCCTGTAATACTTTCTGCGCATGTCTATTACAAGCGGCAACATCGCATTTCAAAATGAACATGAAATGGCGGGAAATTTAAACTGACTAAACTTTAAATTGTATGACTTTTATTTTATTTGTGACTACTTTATTAATACTATTCAGAATACATTATTTATTTAGGAGTAAAAGAAACTTGTAATACACAAGAAAATCAGTGTAAAAATCGTATAAGTACATTTCATTATTTTATAATTGTGGAGTGTCGGAATAAAATCGGATAATTGCAATTTTAAATGTCAATCTACTTAATATTGTTTATTATGGAGTAAGTGCATCTTAAAGTGTTGTTTTTATGGTAAAATATTAAGTTTAAGTATCCAATAATCTAAAATATATAAAAACAACAGTAAATTATAATAGATAAATACAATTATTACCGAAACTTGAATTATCCGGTTTTGTTCTACCACTCCTCAATTAAAACACTTTTCATACATTTATAAATGTATAATTAATCGCATGATTTTATCATACTTAAATTGTAAGCTCGATATAAAAAGACTTCTAAAAATACATTAATATCATTTGATCGTATCAGATTTTCTTTTCAAAAGATGTTATATAAAAACAGATGTAAAAAAAGGCTATGTACAAATTCAATCAAAAACATGTATTTATATATGAATATATTAACATAGCATCTTTTTGACACTGGCTTTTTACATAACATTTTTGGCAATGTGATATTTTACATAATAACTTTTTAAAAATGTTTTAATACATAAAACTCGTAAATTTGTAATTTACTTTTTGTCGCATGCACATTATCAGGCATGTTTATTTGAAACTACTACAGAAATCACAAAGTAAACGTCATGAGCGCACATGTTCTACCGGATCAGCTGATCCTTGCGACGTTGCCACACTTACCGAGCCAGTAGCGGTCGAAAAAATTGTTACACCCACAGATAAAAGAAAAAGTAAAAAAAATCGAGTTTGTTTACTCATTTATGTCATAGTTTTTACATTAACATACGAGGAAGTAGTAATTCATGTTTTTTCTGAAATTATGACTATTAAATAGCTTGCTAATGCAATGCTCCTTACGGTGCCCTCGCTTGATACGACACCTAACGTTCGAGCCACCTTAAGAACACAAATAAATAGTATTTGTTAATTTTTGTATATGTGCTACTTCACCTAAACTAAGATTAGATTTTAATTTTATTTTAATTTTGCTTTAATTATAATACTATTGCATATGACTGCAGAGAGTATTGAACCTTGCTTGAACGTATATTTGAAAAAGTTTTCATATTTTTCAGAAACACTAATAAACAAACTGCAGAAGCCTATAGACAAACAAACTTTGATAAAATATGCAGCAACAAGTCTGAGACACATATAGTTGCCTCGATTTCACTCGAAATAAACGAAGATTATTTTTTATTTAAATATATAAGATATGATAAAAAAATGGATGGACAGTAATATAAAAGTTTACTAAAAGAGCTATAATTATACATATATATATATATATATATATTAAGTGGAATGACATTTTGAAACGCTCGGCTGCCAGATGCAGAATCATATTGCCCTCGGAATCTTTGGCATCTCGCATTCTAAGAAGTGGTCGATGGCGTCGTAACGCGATCGGTTGAATGCAAAGTGCGCGGCAGCTCGACTGCATGAATTCTGGGGCCTCAGCATGGCTCCGTTCTCCAATAAGAGCCGAGTCTACCTCTCGTCCTCTTGTCGATGATAATGAGCGTATTACAGTGGCGTGTGTTCATACGCATTGCGGACATTGACATCGGCTCCATTGGTCAGCAGCAGTTTCGCGATCTCGTAGCCTCTTCCCGATATCGAAGCGGTATGTAGTGGAGTGTTGTCCATCTGGTCTCTGGAGTTGATGTTGGCATGAAAGCGTAGAAGATCTTTGATCCGAGACTTGTCTCCTTTGAAGATTACAACGTGTAGAGCCGGCAGTTTGTTGGGTCCACGGTCATTGAAGTCGATGGCTCTTTTCGTCATCGTTACGATGATATCGGCGAGAAAGTGTCAAATTTTCTTGTGAAACTTCTTTTAGTATTAAGAAAAAAGGTTAAGAATTAGTATAAAATTATAAATAAAATCGATCTTTTTATTGAAAACCTGTATCTTCTTCTCTTGAGGAATGTATTGACTAGGTAGCGTATCAATGTGGCTTCGAATACGTACTTTAAAATTACCGATGAGAATAATAACACTTAAGTTGGCCGGAACCAGATACTAAAAATGTCACAATCTAGCTAAGGCCGAGTAAAAGCAATAGTTCGATGAGTTACTTGATTCAGTCAGAATTCTAGGCATGCAGATAGAATATGGGACCGTACGCATTGCGAAAAGAGAGACAAGATTGAGACTATTAACCATATATTTAATTATTTTAAAAGTAGTTAAGACGTCATAGTAGATATGTAGATGTCGTATCGGACGCATCTCTATGTTTTATTAAAATAAATTAAAATAATATAATTTTATTTTGAATATTCAGAAAACTAATTTTAGGAAGTAGATATCAAGCGATAAGAACCCCGCTGTTAATACGTTATTCTACAGAACGTTTACTTTTCAAAAAAGCAAATGAAAAGGCTGTAATATATAGACTTTTTAGATGAAGCACATGGTTCTTCCAGGGTTTAAATCATAAAATTACGGCCTGTTATTCTTATCTTACAATGAGTTATTATAAGAGTAATATTTTCTAATCAATTCAAAAGAGGTGCATAAAAATGGAAAGGTAAACGAATTAACATTAATGCATATTTAATTAATTTATTTTCTAGACTACTTATTGATAATTTAACTGCGCTGGATTGCGCAGTCTGTAAATCATTATTAATAACACATTTTAGAATAATTACAAATATTTTATTATTTTTCACATGTTAATTTAAGCATATCGTATACATTTAAGTAAGGTATAATCCTTTCTTCAATTATGTCAAATGGAATTATATAAGCCAATGTATCTGTAAGACCTATCGCCGCATTTTTCATCAAATTTTTCTTTTCTATAGCTTTACGAAGCTTGTTCATGAGTTCTTGCGAATAAAATGGAAACATCCTGATATAATCAGTATTCTCGAACGATTCTACCAAAACCTGATTCCGTGCATAGGCCAGCTTTTTTGCTTCACAATCTATCAAAATATCGAAAAACGTAACGTTTTTGTACAAAGTTGTCTTCTTCATTGTAAGTAGCTCTTTCTCGCATCTTTTAAAATAATCTCTAAGATGTTTTGTGGCGTTAATGAGAAACCAGCTTATCTTATTGACTGGTAAACCTTGAACACGTATCTTTGCAAGCTGCTCCAAACAGAGAGCTTCCAACGACGTCAAGCAGCCACGATGACCAAGAAGCCAGCTCAATATGTGGCATTGTTCCAAAAGCGGTGGCCTTTTTTCGTAAGTTACATTCACGTCACCGCCGTGATCGAAATAAAATTTCAAAACTCGATTCAGTACCCCGCACTCGCGTTCTTTCGCATAAATACTGTTCAAGAGCAAATACAACGGACTAGCTCCAATTCTGTTCTTGCAGTGGATATCGGCTCCGCGTCGCAATAACTCCTCGATCAGCTCCACCTCGAATTCCTCGGCTGCCATATGCAAAATCGTATTGCCATCCGAGTCTTCAGCGTGGATATCGATCTCGCAGGCCAAAAAGTGATCTATGGGCGATATATCCGACGACAAGTACGCAGCAGCTCGACCGCATGTATTCTGGGGCTTCATCATAGCTCCGTTCTTCAGCAGCAACCAGATCGACTTTACTTTACTGCGTCGATGCTTATATGCGTAATGCAGTGGCGTGTACCCGTGTACATTAACAGCATTGACATCGGCCCCGTTGTTCAGCAGCAGTTTTGCGATGTCGTAGTCGCAGCCCAGTATCGACGCCAGGTGTAACGGAGTGTTTCCCGTCCGTTCTCTGGAATTCACGTCTGCTCCAAAGCGCAGAAGAATTTCGATCCGCGATATGTCATTTCTGACTATTACCGCATGCAGAGCTGGCAATTTGTCGGGCGCACGGTCGTTGACGTCGACGCCTCTTTTGATCATCGTCTCGACGATGTCGATGAGAACGTAGTCTTCTGAGATGATGGACGAAATAGGACATCGCGCAAGCATTAGAATGCTGACAACCGTTTCTTTATTACTGCTCCAAACGTGTCTCATAGCACCCACGACTTCACGGATAAGTCTGTCGTCGCGTACAGACAGTGCAAGAAGCACTGGATTGTTCTCGAGCTCAATGTCCAAGGCTCGCTTCAAGAGAAATTTCTCATCCGCCTTGTTGTTCAAGTAGATGGCTCTGCGCAGGCTCGTACCCCACTCCTTTATAATTTTCCATTTCTGACAACGACTCATCTGTAAAACAAAATAATAAAAACTGAAACATGCGTTATTTAAGTTTATGTTTATAGCCGTACTGCAGTAAACATATTTTTAACTTTAGTTGATTACAGTTTATAAAATTTTACAAATAGCATTATCATTTAATTCAATTAAATAAATAATTTATATGTTTTCAAAACTTTTGTATGGATCAAGTTTACTACAGTATTCATCCTCAGATCTTACATATCCAGCTTAAAAATGCAACAAAACCACATCTGAGCACGAATTCGAACTCGATGATCATACCATAACTATGTATGATTAATATCTAAAACACTTATGTAATCACATACAAACATATATTGTCAAATGTCGTACTTACCCTCGGAACAAAACTGTAGGTGTGTGCGGGACTCGGGATTGAACGGTTCTGATCTGCTCCGAGTGGCTCACGTTTAGCCAAGAAAAGAGTTTTCCTCGGCGGACTTTCAGCCAGATCTAATGACAAACCCTAAGCCGTGATTGGTTGATACACTTGACCATTCATGAATCAAGATTTGTGAGCCACTCGCAACAGATCAGCCGCTCGGAGCAGATCGGAGCCGTTCAATGCTTTGTACATTTGAATATTCACATTTAGTGCACATTTATGGCAGAAAGTCTTCCGAGGAAAACTCTTCTTGTGTTCGGGACTCGGGATTGAACGGCTCTGATCTGCTCCGAGTGGCTCGCGTTTGGCCAAGAAGCCATATCTAATGACAAACCCTAAGCCGTGATTGGTTGATACACTTGACCATTCATGAATCAAGATTTGTGAGCCACTTGCAACAGATCAGCCGCTCTATAAAGGAATTATATACAATCAAAGTGTAGGCCTACATTTCTTATAAAAAATCTGGTCTATAAAATAAACTTTTATGTATATTATTTGTTTCTTTATGCAGTTATTTTTTGCATCTTTATTAATTTGAACAATCTAAGAGTACGAAGTAGTGAAGAAAAAAGAGTATAAACCAATTACTTTTTGTCATTTTAATTTAAATTACTAAGCAGAATGGGGGTAATCCCGGTCACAATGTTATTTTTATGACGCTCCCGAAAGTGAGGCTAAGAAAACGTTCCGCTGCGCTCTCAGGTAGGGTAGCTTTGCCTAAGTGTTTTTGATTGAACAGTGGTTATGTTATTATATGTTTCACTATGTAAGTGCGAATAATAATGCGACGGACGATATGAAAGTTCATATAATTCATTTAAAGAAATGCATATTATTACTCTTTCCATTCCTAAGAATATGATGAGTAAGCATGAATGCTTTGTACATTTGAATATTCACATTTAGTGCAAATCTTCAATTTCCCGAAACAGTCAAAAACCCGAGAAAATTTCCAATCAAATTCTATTAGTCATACTTTCAAGGCTCGGGTTTGAGCGGCTGATCTGTTGCAAGTGGCTCACAAATCTTGATTCATGAATGGTCAAGTGTATCAACCAATCACGGCTTAGGGTTTGTCATTAGATATGGCTTCTTGGCCAAACGCGAGCCACTCGGAGCAGATCAGAGCCGTTCAATCCCGAGTCCCGAACACAAGAAGAGTTTTCCTCGGAAGACTTCCTGCCATAAATGTGCACTAAATGTGAATATTCAAATGTACAAAGCATTGAACGGCTCCGATCTGCTCCGAGCGGCTGATCTGTTGCGAGTGGCTCACAAATCTTGATTCATGAATGGTCAAGTGTATCAACCAATCACGGCTTAGGGTTTGTCATTAGATCTGGCTGAAAGTCCGCCGAGGAAAACTCTTTTCTTGGCTAAACGTGAGCCACTCGGAGCAGATCAGAACCGTTCAATCCCGAGTCCCGCACACACCTACAGTTTTGTTCCGAGGGTAAGTACGACATTTGACAATATATGTTTGTATGTGATTACATAAGTGTTTTAGATATTAATCATACATAGTTATGGTATGATCATCGAGTTCGAATTCGTGCTCAGATGTGGTTTTGTTGCATTTTTAAGCTGGATATGTAAGATCTGAGGATGAATACTGTAGTAAACTTGATCCATACAAAAGTTTTGAAAACATATAAATTATTTATTTAATTGAATTAAATGATAATGCTATTTGTAAAATTTTATAAACTGTAATCAACTAAAGTTAAAAATATGTTTACTGCAGTACGGCTATAAACATAAACTTAAATAACGCATGTTTCAGTTTTTATTATTTTGTTTTACAGATGAGTCGTTGTCAGAAATGGAAAATTATAAAGGAGTGGGGTACGAGCCTGCGCAGAGCCATCTACTTGAACAACAAGGCGGATGAGAAATTTCTCTTGAAGCGAGCCTTGGACATTGAGCTCGAGAACAATCCAGTGCTTCTTGCACTGTCTGTACGCGACGACAGACTTATCCGTGAAGTCGTGGGTGCTATGAGACACGTTTGGAGCAGTAATAAAGAAACGGTTGTCAGCATTCTAATGCTTGCGCGATGTCCTATTTCGTCCATCATCTCAGAAGACTACGTTCTCATCGACATCGTCGAGACGATGATCAAAAGAGGCGTCGACGTCAACGACCGTGCGCCCGACAAATTGCCAGCTCTGCATGCGGTAATAGTCAGAAATGACATATCGCGGATCGAAATTCTTCTGCGCTTTGGAGCAGACGTGAATTCCAGAGAACGGACGGGAAACACTCCGTTACACCTGGCGTCGATACTGGGCTGCGACTACGACATCGCAAAACTGCTGCTGAACAACGGGGCCGATGTCAATGCTGTTAATGTACACGGGTACACGCCACTGCATTACGCATATAAGCATCGACGCAGTAAAGTAAAGTCGATCTGGTTGCTGCTGAAGAACGGAGCTATGATGAAGCCCCAGAATACATGCGGTCGAGCTGCTGCGTACTTGTCGTCGGATATATCGCCCATAGATCACTTTTTGGCCTGCGAGATCGATATCCACGCTGAAGACTCGGATGGCAATACGATTTTGCATATGGCAGCCGAGGAATTCGAGGTGGAGCTGATCGAGGAGTTATTGCGACGCGGAGCCGATATCCACTGCAAGAACAGAATTGGAGCTAGTCCGTTGTATTTGCTCTTGAACAGTATTTATGCGAAAGAACGCGAGTGCGGGGTACTGAATCGAGTTTTGAAATTTTATTTCGATCACGGCGGTGACGTGAATGTAACTTACGAAAAAAGGCCACCGCTTTTGGAACAATGCCACATATTGAGCTGGCTTCTTGGTCATCGTGGCTGCTTGACGTCGTTGGAAGCTCTCTGTTTGGAGCAGCTTGCAAAGATACGTGTTCAAGGTTTACCAGTCAATAAGATAAGCTGGTTTCTCATTAACGCCACAAAACATCTTAGAGATTATTTTAAAAGATGCGAGAAAGAGTTACTTACAATGAAGAAGACAACTTTGTACAAAAACGTTACGTTTTTCGATATTTTGATAGATTGTGAAGCAAAAAAGCTGGCCTATGCACGGAATCAGGTTTTGGTAGAATCGTTCGAGAATACTGATTATATCAGGATGTTTCCATTTTATTCGCAAGAACTTATGAACAAGCTTCGTAAAGCTATAGAAAAGAAAAATTTGATGAAAAATGCGGCGATAGGTCTTACAGATACATTGGCTTATATAATTCCATTTGACATAATTGAAGAAAGGATTATACCTTACTTAAATGTATACGATATGCTTAAATTAACATGTGAAAAATAATAAAATATTTGTAATTATTCTAAAATGTGTTATTAATAATGATTTACAGACTGCGCAATCCAGCGCAGTTAAATTATCAATAAGTAGTCTAGAAAATAAATTAATTAAATATGCATTAATGTTAATTCGTTTACCTTTCCATTTTTATGCACCTCTTTTGAATTGATTAGAAAATATTACTCTTATAATAACTCATTGTAAGATAAGAATAACAGGCCGTAATTTTATGATTTAAACCCTGGAAGAACCATGTGCTTCATCTAAAAAGTCTATATATTACAGCCTTTTCATTTGCTTTTTTGAAAAGTAAACGTTCTGTAGAATAACGTATTAACAGCGGGGTTCTTATCGCTTGATATCTACTTCCTAAAATTAGTTTTCTGAATATTCAAAATAAAATTATATTATTTTAATTTATTTTAATAAAACATAGAGATGCGTCCGATACGACATCTACATATCTACTATGACGTCTTAACTACTTTTAAAATAATTAAATATATGGTTAATAGTCTCAATCTTGTCTCTCTTTTCGCAATGCGTACGGTCCCATATTCTATCTGCATGCCTAGAATTCTGACTGAATCAAGTAACTCATCGAACTATTGCTTTTACTCGGCCTTAGCTAGATTGTGACATTTTTAGTATCTGGTTCCGGCCAACTTAAGTGTTATTATTCTCATCGGTAATTTTAAAGTACGTATTCGAAGCCACATTGATACGCTACCTAGTCAATACATTCCTCAAGAGAAGAAGATACAGGTTTTCAATAAAAAGATCGATTTTATTTATAATTTTATACTAATTCTTAACCTTTTTTCTTAATACTAAAAGAAGTTTCACAAGAAAATTTGACACTTTCTCGCCGATATCATCGTAACGATGACGAAAAGAGCCATCGACTTCAATGACCGTGGACCCAACAAACTGCCGGCTCTACACGTTGTAATCTTCAAAGAAGACAAGTCTCGGATCAAAGATCTTCTACGCTTTCATGCCAACATCAACTCCAGAGACCAGATGGACAACACTCCACTACATACCGCTTCGATATCGGGAAGAGGCTACGAGATCGCGAAACTGCTGCTGACCAATGGAGCCGATGTCAATGTCCGCAATGCGTATGAACACACGCCACTGTAATACGCTCATTATCATCGACAAGAGGACGAGAGGTAGACTCGGCTCTTATTGGAGAACGGAGCCATGCTGAGGCCCCAGAATTCATGCAGTCGAGCTGCCGCGCACTTTGCATTCAACCGATCGCGTTACGACGCCATCGACCACTTCTTAGAATGCGAGATCGGCATCGATGCCAAAGATTCCGAGGGCAATACGATTCTGCATCTGGCAGTCGAGCGTTTCAAGGAGGAGCTGATCTACGAGCTGCTACGATGAGGTGTTGATTTGCGATTTGTTTGGAGCAGCTTGCGATGCTTCACGCCTAAGATGTATCGACCAACAAACTGATTTTATATATTATTTATGCTACGGAAAATTTTCAGCATTATTTCGATAATTGTAAAACAGAACTTTGGAGAATGAAGGCGGTCACGATTTATGAAGACGTAACTTTTTTGATGTAATGAAAAGCGAAACTAAAATACAGTCCTATGCGCGAAACAAGGCTTTGTTGGAATCTTTTGAGAACACTGACTATTTCAAGATATTTCCGTTTTATTTGCAACGCCCGATGAACAGATTATACAATCCCTCTACGATACACGTTCGCCTTCGTTCCATTGGAAATAATTGAACAGAAAACACTGCCTTATTTAAACGTATATAATATGCTTAAATTAAGAGGTGGGACAAAAATAAAATTATTATAAGAATACTTTGACTATGTGTGAAATGTGTATTTAATGCTATGAATTATTCATATATAATTATTCTCATAAATTTATTGGTTAAACGTTCATGCGATTTGTTAAGGTTATAAATAAATAATTTCATTAATTTATGAATCTAATTTTTCTTTTACTAACAAACCATTTTTTTTATCAACCAAAAAATTTAATAACATATTGCTAATTGCAAAAATGAATTTAAACATTTTTTTTAACATTTTGGACATATTTTTAAATCTCTTTGATTTGATTAATTTCTTAATTGCATTTATATTTGTAAAATAACACTGTTTAAAATCATTCTCCAAGGTACTGTCAACATTTTGGCTCTACCATATTGATATCAGATATCTAGCTATTCTTTTTTATTCACATGCTTTCCAAAGGTTGAGAGTATACTTATCAGCAACATAACGGTCAAATGTTTCCCTTAAATTAAGAAAAACAATTCTAAGAAAAATGATGTATTATAAAAATCCAACAAGGTATTTTTTTGTATAAAACAATACCATATTGGATCTGCCATTCTGAAATTTTCCCAAATTGAAATTTGAAATCCAAAATTTGTAATTAATAATCGGACAAGCCTATGACAGATAACTATAATGAGCTATTTAACTTGATAGAAAATATAAAGGTTATCGATGAATAGCGATTTTTGTTTCATACTTAAACATATAAAAGTTTATTTCTGTGTGTAAAATTTACATTCCATTTAATGTTTGTTTTAAAAAAAAACTTTATTTTCGATTACGCAATAGTCGATAATAACTTATTTATTAATAATTTATTAAAACAAATACTTTTGCTTTTTTTAGAGAAAGCTTTATAATGGTAAAAAGAGGTTTTGATAAAAACGTTATACAAACATTATTAGAAGTTCTTAAAATTAAAATTACACTGTAAAATTAAATTTTTTATTGTTTTGAAATTCTCGTATAAAAAAGAAAAATATATATATAGTAAATAAAAATGGATTTTTACTAAGAATCTGTAAGTACATAATATTTATCTTATGTAAAATAAAAATTTAGTATTCTTACGAATACAGTTACGAAGGTTTAAGAGGTGCGTTCTACTCTGCTAATAACAGTTTCAAAGAAATGGTAAATGTACAGTAAAGGTAAAGGTTCTGATGAATAGCACACATGTAAGTTTGTATTGGCGTCTGACACGGGGTCGTGGCCATTGTATATCGTAAACGTACTTTCAGATTTGTCTGCATCATGTTAACGTCTCAACTAATCACGCTTGATAATTTCCGGACGCCGTCTACTTTCACTCTAACCCGCCAGAGGGAGATTACTTGGTGTCAGATCCTAATTATTCTTAGAATTTTAGATGAGTATGTATGCTAGTTACAAAAGTACTTTTGTATTTGAATGTTAAGGTCTGAATCATTCTTTAGTAAGCTTACTGAAACTAGTGGCAACGGTGCTTGACTCTTTCGTTCGTAATAATATTTAACGAAACATAACACAAACTTAATATAAATGTGGATATATTTCGTGAAACTAATATACCCTTCATTATTGTTAGTTTTGAATGAAAAACTATTGTTACGAACCCAGACTGTGTCCGTAATTCTCACGCGATATCAAACACCTTCGTCCGGCCGAGGAGCACGAGTCCGTCACACAGCAGCTCGTTATCTTTCTGTTCTCTTTTTGCGCCGCAATCTCACAGTAATGCTCGGCAACTCGTGCATCGAGCAAATCGCGAGCCGCAGTCGAACTCATATGTAACATTATCAACATTGATATTTCCGAAATACATATAAAAACAAAAGTAGTCGACTACTGAGGATTGTACCCTACTTATCTCAGCAAGTAGAAATATGGAGTTTAATCGTCCAATCCTGCGCAAATATCGCATCCACTATAAACCACAGTATATGGTAAGTAAACATTTTTTTAAATAGAAAGAATTACTGCAAATCTGACAAAATGATATTTGATGGTAGGGTGAAAATTAATTGGTTTCTTAGTAATGTCTTTATTTTATTATTTTTAATAGTTTATAATTTATACTATGCGTATTATGAAGACTGTATAATGTTAAGAGTATATTAATACGCAATTCACTTTCATAACATCCGACAGTACCCTGGTAGAAAATTGACGATATCTTCTAGTCGGTACACTAGAATTCAGCTAGATGTATTACCTAGAATTTAACAGAAAATCAAAGTGAATTCTGGTTCGAAACCCAAGCGCATATATATATATATATATATATATATATATATATATATATATATATACACCAAATCATAACAAAATTTACTTGAAGGTTACAACGTTGGATTAATTTAAATTAGCATGATAATTATGGATTTAGTCAAATTATTTAATAAACATAAACGTAACAATAGAAATTTTTTAATTGTATAAAGTAAATTACATAATTTGTTAAGTAAACGGTAAGGATTTCTTATGTTAAGAACAAATTTTTCTTAAAATAATATGAAGCAAATTTAAAGTGTTATTCTTATATGGAGATATGCTAGAACGTTTCTTATTTTAATAAACTTATTCTCTTTATTTGTAATTTATTCCATAATTGTATTGTTTACATTCTGAAAATATGAAGTTACGTTTTCACTTTGTTTGGGTTCATATAAGTTTCAGTAAAATTACAAGTTATACATACAAGATTACTGTATAAGAATTATTTACTACATTTTACATACTATTTATTATGTTCTTTCTTATTTTATGCACCACCGAACCTAGCCAAAGTTAAAACGATCGGTGAATTCCGTGGCGACCACGACAGCGCATGTAATAAGTCAAATTTATTGTTTATTCCAGTATTTAAGAAAAGTGTATTTTTTATTACAAGTATCTGCGACTAAATATGTATGTTATTTTAGGTATTTTTAAAATTAGTAAAAACAATTAACGCGTTATTATTTTAAGTACAGATTTTTTTAAATAAATAAAATTCCCAATTTAGTTACTTATTTCATGAATGAAATAGTTTTAAGATGCAATAAATAATGTAATCCTTCTTGTTTTTTCGATACAATTTACTTTCTTAATGTATTTATAAGTGCTGTCTATAACCAAACTTCGAAAAAGTGAGTTATAGTAGGTTAGGTTACCAAATTTAAAGGGCAGTATTAAAACTAGTTAAAATAAAAAAATAACTAATTCTAATAGCATAATATTATTTTTTAATCTGATAACCCATTCTTTCAACCTTATTTCATTTATTTAACAGCGATAAGAAGCTTTACACTTATTTGTATGCTTTGACCAGATTCTGCCTAGAATTTAATATAAAATGCATGTTGCCATTAGCGGGTTTCTACCCAGAACCGTTACCCAGAATCTGGCAAGATCATGAAAATCTAGGTAGATTCTAGCTAATAACCCGTCAAGGTTTCAACCGGGGTAATAAATAAACATTTTAGAGAAAAATGAGATTCTACATCCGCCGTACTTGTACGAATACCTGGAATTTTGAGTTGATTTTTCAAGAGGTTTTGTTATTAACTATATGAGAATATAACAGATGATTCGTATTTATACACGGAGGGTATATAATCACTTTTTTTCAAAATATTTATTTATTCTAAACCATAAATAATAAAACTAAAAAGCATATTAGATAGGAATCGAAGCAATATTTCCCATTCCCTTAAGTTGTCCCTGCATCATTGATTTGAAAAAAAATCCGAAGTTTCTATCACATTTCTGATGTTTAATAATTATCTTTTTAAGAACCTTTTATTACCCACTAAATGTTTAAATTTGACGTTTATTGACGACAACTGTTAGTGTTAATATATGTATTTTTTTCATACTTTCGATGTTTAAAAAGTGTATTCATTTTTCAGACATCAAATTGAGTAAAAGTCTCTTATAGATTTTCAATTTTAGTTCATTTTGACTTAAAAAGCAAATAACTTTTTAAATACCTTATTCTTACTACCAAAATACACATTTTCTTCTATAAATAGGACAAATGTCAATAAAATAAGTTCAAAATTGGTATGTAACCCGCTCAAAGTATCTTCAAAATATACCTATTTATGATCAGCATTTGCATTTGAAAATATCTTTAGACTAATAACCGGGAAGTTTACAATGGCAAGTTACTCAAAAACTGGCCCACCTATTCTCCATAAATAAAACGTTTTTTTAAACCATTTACGTCTGCGTATTATCTATTAAATATTTTAACTAAGGTAGTTCAAATATAAGTTTTGTAAGCATTAATGGCACATGATGCTTGATTTTTATTGAATTTATACACATAAATTTCTTTCACAAGACTTTGTATTTTTTTATCAATTATCAGTTTCTTGTTTTTATATTTCATTTACTTACCATATTGTTTTTGACTATTCTTAGCGAAATACTTTCCTGGTATTTATTTTACTGACAACAATATTTTGGAAAATAACAGTTTTAATTGATCATATTCTTATCCTATCCAAAAAGGAGTTCGTGGCATCTTGTAACCGCTTGATACTTCAAATTTGAAAAGGGTAATAAGAAAAAGGTGCGCGAATGACCTTATGGCCCATAGGTTTTTAATTTAATTATTGCAGTTTAGTTATTAGGTTTAATTTAATTATTGTGTTTACCAATTTAAAATTTATCAACAAAAATTATTCTAAAATTTCAATCTCAGCTGTAAAAAAGCTTCCTTGAAAACGCATTAATAGCCGTTTTTATTTTTTGCCACACAGATTTGTCCTGTTCGGAAGCGTAAAGTCATAGACGATTGGTGTGTAAGCCTACGCAGAGCGGCATACAAGAATGACAAGTTAGCTACGAAATTTCTCTTAAAACGGGCCTCGTGTATCAACCATGACTACAACCCTCTGCTCATTGCACTATCTCACAACGACGAAAGCCTTATCCACGAAGTGATTGGAGCTATGAGGCACGTTTGGACCGGTAATAAAGAAACAGTCGCCAACATTCTAATACTAGCGCGTTGTCCACTTTTTCCGATCGTATCGGAAGATTACGTTCTCGACGATATCGTCGAAACGATGAAAAAAAAAGGCGTCTACATCAACAACCGTGGACCTGACAAATTACCCGCTCTGCACGCTGCGGTCTTCAGAAGAAACAAGTCGCTGATCGAAAATCTTCTTCGCTCTGGTGCCTTCATCAATTCCAGAGACCAGGTGGCTAATACTCCACTGCATACCGCTTCGATATCGGGAAGAGGCTACGAGATCGCGAAACTGCTGTTGGCCAGGGGAGCCGATGTCAATGTTCGCAATGCATATGGACACACACCACTGTATTACGCACATTATTATCGACAAGAGAACGAGAGGTTGACTTGGCTCTTACTGGAGAACGGAGCCGTGCTGAGACCCCGGGATAAATGCCTTCGAGCTGCCGCGCACTTTGCATTCAATCGATCACGTTATGACGCCATCGACCACTTTTTGGAATGCGAGAACGACATCGATGTCGAAGATTCGGATGGCAATACGATTCTGCATCTGGCAGCCGAGCGTTTCAAGGAGGAGCTGTTCCTGGAGCTGCTACGACGTGGTGCTGATATTTACTACGAGAACCAAAATGGAATGAGTCCGTTGACTTTATATTTTGACAATATTTATATGTACAAGAATGAGAACGTGCAGATGAGAGTTTTGCAATTTTATTTTGATTACGGTGGCGGCAATTGCGTGGACTTTGTCGGAAGCATAAATTATCCCTCCATTTTCGAACAGTGTTACAGAATAAACTGGCTTCTAGGTAATCGAGATCAATTGACGTCGATGTTGGCGCTCTGTTTGGAGCAACTTGCGAAGCTGACCATTCGTAATATACGGGTCAGCTGGCTGTGTTTGTCTCTTATCTATACGTCGAAACATCTGAAAGATTATCTGTATGGTTGCGAGCAAGAGCTCAAGATAATGGCAAAGACAAAGGTGTACAAAAACGTAACCTTTTATAATATACTAGTGGATCATACAGCGAAGATGGCAACCTACGCACGAAACGAGGCTCTCGTAGAATCTTTTGAGAATACCGATTATTTCAGGATGTTTCCATTTTATTCACAAGCACTGATGAACAAACTACACAAGGCTGTAGAAAAGCGAACTTTGATAAAGAACGCAGCAATTGCTATCAGACACGCATTTTATTTTATAATTCCTCTGGACGTAATTGAAGAAGTAATTCTGCCTTACTTAAATGAATATGATATGCTCAAAGTAACTGATGGACAGTAATAAAATATTTCTGCTTAATCTTAAATTAATTTTCAATGCTCATAAACTATCCAATGAAGCGCAGGAAATATTTAGAAGATTAAAAATAAATCAGTAATATCATTAACATATGCCTTTTTATTTTTGTTTATCCCATTTATTTACAAACCATCCCTGGTAAAAAATTAAAGAGTTGCGGTTAAAAATTTATTAGAAACTCGTTAATTTCTTCAATTTAGTTAGAATCTGGCTATCAAGGATTAAATTTCATTTATTACACTAACATGTACAAAATATACTAAGAATGTATTTTCAATAATTTCTTTTTCAAATACTGTTTCACCTGTTCTAGATACATGTTCGCTGATTCGAAGCAATGCTCATAAAATTTTTCCATACACGTAAATTTTCATTCGGTACAGTTTGGCTATATATCTATAAACGTATGCATGTCTGTAATGACTGAGAAGCTAATTCCGCGAGTTAATCGGCTGGCTCACGAAAGCCAAACTCGTCTTTTGCCAGTTAAGCTTGCCGACGATGCAGACGTCAACGACTTTGACGACGTCTTAGCGATTTTCAGACTCGACTCGAGCAATTCCGCTCTCTCGTGCTCTAAGCTAATTTCTATACTGGATTAATGCTGTGCTTCGAATTCATTTTTCTTTGACCTATTTCCTCGAATATTTATGGCGAGATCTTAATTTTTTTGAACGTTTAAAATAAGATACAATAATAACATATATATAATGTATTTTTCGTAATTTTATTAACCCATTCACCTTAGGTATATAATTACGTTATTTATCGATATGATTACAAATCTCATACTCTAATGACGATAGTATTAAAAATGACACTAATGCTTCTATCTTTTACAAAACAATTAATTTTTAATTTTTATGAATAAAATTCAGATACCGTTGGGTGGGAGGTAAAATCAGATATCTTAGAAAAAGGGTTTCATTGCGCAGTTAATAATTGTGCACACAAAGGTGAACAATTTTTTCCTCAATAAGTATATAAAAGTAGAAGAAAAGACCTTTAATTTGAGTTTTTGTACGTTGAAAATGGATGTTCCGGTGCAAAGTTATGACCGATTGAAAATAGGATAATAATTCGTTGAAAATAGGGTAAAACGGACGGATTTTCCATTTTTTGCAGAATCTGAGATTTTCGACGAATTATTACCCTATTTTCAATTGGTCATAACTTTGCACCGGAACATGCATCTTCAACGAACCAAAACTCAAGTTAAAGGGCTTTTCATCTACTTTTATATATTGTTTTGGGGAAAAATTGTTCACCTTTGTGCTCACAGTTATTAACTGAACAGTAAAACACGTTTTTTGCTATATTTAAAATACGTAAAAAAACACCTAATTTGCCTGAAAAACAGTCACATGTCTAGTTTTCATTGTTCAAACGCGTTTTTCTTCAGAATTTAACCCCTAAAATAAGATAGAAATGGTTTGGAAACCCCAACATTCCAATTTTTTTTCCGATTTCTGGACCCCAAAAAGTTCATTTTTTTTAGATTTCGTCATATGTGGTTTCAACATGACATTAAAACATAATAAATGACTTCTTGTTCGGTCCTTTCAATCCTTCATTACTATATTCGCAACGAATATATGTAAGTATAATCAAGTACTATAGCATTCCATCAAATACTTCCCGCAATCTATAAAAACACGATTCTTCATTAAACAAAATCGAGCCAATCAAGCCATTAATACAAAAAACAACCGCGTTCGATAAAAATAAAAATCAAGCGTCTCAGCGGCAGTCACCAAAATAATATCAAAATCGCGCCTTCGAACATAAAAAAGCAACAAGCGCGCTCGTAACTCCACAGGTATTCCAAAGACATTAAATCACGATCTCGTATCCTCCGAAATCTCTTCTCGCGTCAACACTTCGACGCCGATATACTCAAAACTAACGATCCGCCGCGTGTGGAAAACTCGATGTTTTTGAATGCTAATCGCCTTTCGATACTCGAGAAATTCCTCGTGCGCGCGATTGATTTTTACGTCTCTCTCTCTCTCTTTCTCTTTCTCCTCATCGATCGATCTTGCGCGAGTGAGCGAGCGAGAAGGTGGACGAAAAAAAGGCCAAACGAAACGTGCGCGCTTGAGAGAGGCATTAAAATACGAGCGCTCGCGCGCTTGTTGCGGCGTTCGTGGAATAAAAAAAAGGCGACCGGGTCCGATCAAAGGGGAAATCAAAGTAGTTTCTACGCCATATAACGTCGAAGTGCGAGCGGGCGAGTGTGTGTGTGTGTGTGAGAGAGAGAGAAAGAGAGAGATAGCGAGAGCGAAATTGCTTTTATGACATCGATAAATTTCGAGGCGCCCATATTGCTCGCGAGAAACCGCAGAGGCCGCGGATTCATCGCGTAAGTATGTACGTGTGTGCGTTTGTGTGGGTATGTGTATAAAATTCAAATTAACCGATTTCATTTTCATTTTCACACTGCGAATAAAGGCGGCCTTCGCCTCGCGGCAAAGAAAGAGAGAGAAACGACGATGATGAGCTTGTCGCGCGTGTGTGTGTGTGTGTGTGTGTCGATTATTATCTCGTAAAAAGATAATCGGTCCGTTGACTTTTCATAAAATTCGGAGTTTTATGTGCGCGATCGAGAGGCGGCGCGCCTAAGTGTATATTATACAGGTGGGGAAAGAAATATTCGAATGAGGTGGATGTGTGGATGCTGCGGCGGAATATGTGTGTATATCAGCTTTATGTTGAGCAAAAATTTTATTTATTGAGAGATTCGCGGGATTTCTTGTAAATTTTTGGCCCACACACGATGGACTGATGAAGCATTTGGCATTGTATCGGTATTTGAAAAATCTTATGACGCATAACATGTTAATTAATAGCTTTTATTTCTTAATAACTTTAGTTATTTTTGTAAATTATATGCATTTATTAAACTGTAACAATGTATGTGAAGTTTGTATGCTTATATAAAGGCATTTCAATGTACAAATTAATTGGACATTCAGCAATATAATAGAAATGATTGATTTAACCAATCAATGCCTAGCACTATAACCTTTAGAAACATGAATGGTATACATTTTTCTTAATTAATAATTCTTCTATAAGTAAAAGTTATTTACAAATTATAGCAAATTTATATAAAAAAAAATATAATATCAATTTATTGGTTTTAAGAACGAGAAATCCTGCAACAACATTCTTAGTATATACTGTAGCAGTATGTTACATACTTTTCATACTAACTTTTAATATCGAGCTGAAATACGTAATTAATCAAATCAACGAGTGTCGTGTTAACAAGTTCGACGTCATCACTTTTTTAAGATGAAAAACTAATCTGAATTTTTAAACTTTTTTTACGCATTTCTTCTCCATATAAATATGTTTATAATATTACAGAATTTTTCTCGGAATTAAAGGGATGTGAATACAATTACTTATGATATTTTCAAGGTCCTTTCGCACAGTTTTTTCAGAAAGATCCAACGAAATTATTATAGGAATTTACCTTTGATTTCTCTTACTCTCTTTTTTTTTAATATTTTCGATTGAATAAACAATTTCGAAAACAATGCTCGGATAGGAGTTTAAAATACCATAACAAAATTTCAGGTTAAAATTTCCACCGATTTCATTCTTATTTGCCAGGTTTAAAAAGTTTTAATATAATGTAACAAGCATTTCTTGAGTTTCACTTTCCCTTTAAATATTTCTGATTACTCGCCAATAGAAAAATTAAATGAATATCGTTAATATATTAATCTACATAAATATCAAAAGGTTGACCAAAAGTTTACTAATAGCAAACTCAGTTATCAGTGCCATTACAATACCTCAATACCTTCACAATCAACATCAAACATTCAAACACAAAATCAAAACAATATTTCCTCAATCTCCGACCCTTAAAATCCCACAAAAACAAGTTAAAGAAAAAAAGCGTTACGGAGCAGTAAAGTATAACGCGAAACCGTTCGCGCGACAGAAGTAAAAGGATTTAGCTGTTTGGAAGGTGCGCTTGTACATAGCGGCTTCCTGCGCTCGCCGCCGGTGGCGGCAGAAATTTCAGGTTTGCGGGACGCGACGGAAGGTGGTAATGATAGGCAGGCGAACGAGAGACCATAGAGCGAGCGTTATATACAGCGAGAGACGTACACGCGATAATGACACGTCGCGCGAGTGTGCGCCACCGCGCGACGTCTTTTATTCGAGCGACGCGCCGCGTGTTCCAGTGATCGCTCACGCTTTTTTTTTTTTCAAAGTATAATTTTTCTCCGCGACTCCGGCTTCCTTGTAATAGCATTGTTGCGCGTCGCGTTCTGCTTTTTTATTTATAGAGTTACGATTCTTTTCTACTGTCGGTTTCTATTTTTGCGTTTCTAATTGAATATCTTTAATCGGAAAGATATTTATGTTATTAAATATCTTTCAAAGTAATACAAATTTATATCTTAATATCTGTGATTGTTTGAAAACGTTTTGATTTTATAATTAGACATATATATTGTGTCATCAATCAAATTCGGTTTTATTTTCAGTATTCAAAAATTTAGAGCTGTGAGAGCATGATAACTATCTTAATTTTAGTTTTTACCCCCTTGCGTCACGCCATATGTAAAAAAAGCCTAATTGGCTTGGACATAAGGAGGTTCTTTATGATGAAGCTCTTACTAGGGAATATCACAAGTTCGGCAAATGAAATTTGATGAGGCTTTGAGAGTTATTTTCTATCTCCTAAAAATGAAATACTGCTCCTTTTGTTTTTTCTAATGTATTCTTATTCTTAACAGATAAGGCTATTTACCTCTATTAGCTCATCTACATCTGATAATAGCAAAGTAGGTAAAAAGAACTTTAATTTGAGCTTTATTTTGTATAGATATATTAATTTGATCCAAAGTTATTATCATTTGAAGATTGCGACTGAAAATGTATCAAAAATAATTAAATTTAAAAGAGCTCAATTTGTTAATTCTTCCTGTATTTTCACTTAACTCATTGCAAAACCTCGTTAAATTTCGATTCTTGAACAATTGACACTTTCCGAGTAAATTTAATCTTTTATTAATGTTTATTAGATTTAGTCAATCCGATGAAACTGCTTTCAAAAATTCGCTGTAAGTGAATTTTCGAAAATATGAGACTTCACACTCGTAAAAATAAAAGACCATTCATATATTACGTAACTCTGTTTTTGCTAATTTCCAAGATCTCCTCCCTCCTCACCAAATGTAAGGTATTTTCACTGGTTTTCTTGTGTCTTTAGTACACACCGTAACGATAATAAGGACCCACTCTCCCCTCATAAAACATTACGTAAAATATCAATATTTAAATAAATTAATACTTGCGAAAAAAAATCGTCAACAGATACATTTCTATACTCTCTTCTCTCTTCAACACTGTCTTCCTCCATTAAAAAATGCAAAAGTCAACTCCAAATCTTACCAATACCATATCATCCTGAACCACATTCACTCGACTAACTCCGCCAGTCTCCGATTGTTCAGGTGTCCGAGTTAACTCTCCCTCCTCCCGCACACCTCGACCCAGCACACCTCCATTATACATTCGCCACATCCTCCGCGCTGCAGCCTCTCATTTCGCGCGACTCGGGCGTTCGAAACTCGGCGTTTCCGGCACGGAAAGCTCCCAGCGGCAGCAGCAGCTGATATACGTGTCGGAGGATGGACTTGTGCACGCGCGCGCGGACGCAGCGTATATAATATAACAATGAGGCCCGACGCGGTTATTTCGCGTCGCGCTAATAACGCACATCAAGCTCCCGCGCGCTCGCGAGCGGGTTGTACAGAGGAAGGATATCGCGCGCATGAGCGACGCGCCGAGCGCGAGTTATATGTACTCATTTGTCGTCGTCGTGGACGTAGTTGTTGTTGTTGCTGCTGTTGGATGGAGGACGGAGGACTGCGGGGGCATCAATTATATGTGTGCGTCTGGTTGGCGGCGCGGTGGACTTCTAGAAAAGCGAGCGAGCGAGCTGCGAGTTGATTGCGCCACGCGAGCCTCGTTTGATTGTCGCTGTGCGGATTTGTCGTTTGTGCGTGGCTGTTGGATGTTTGCAAGAAAGGATATATTTTGGAATTTTCTGGTTTTGATGTGTGGGCTCCTGAAATCTTCTGAAACTTTTGAATATATTTCATTATAACAAAAAATGATGAGATACGTGTTTCAGCATTTTTGCTTATAATATCAGTTGTTATATCCCAAGTCTGCATATTATTTCAGTGAAAATTGTTTTGGATTTATTTATTTTATAACAACAGTGATAAGTAATTTAAGAAAGCATAGTGAGCTATAGTTTTAGATGCAAAAAAAAAACAAAACTATTCATTTAAAATGCTAAAATTCTGGGTGCCAAAGTGACCCTACGGAAAATCAATGAAAATGTTTACGTGGGGGATCTAAAATTCGCAAAAGAAGCCTTATGTAACTGATAGACGACCCCAAATGTCTTGCACACGTTTCATATCCTATCTCGATCTTGAGCTACAGCAAATAAAATTATGAACATCGTACTAGAAACAGCATGGACTATCGAAATTGTTAATAAATAAATTTAATACATCAGCCATACGAGAAAAGGATCTTTCAGTCATATTTATTCTAATTTTGATGTACTCTCTCTCCTTGAAGATTTGAAATCTCTAAATTTTTTTCCAACAATTAATCTTTTTCTTTGGCAGATTTAGGTTAATGTTTTTTTAATAATTTTTTGTTTTAACAAGAAAAGTAGTTACAGGATTTGAAATTTAAACTTTTCTATTTGATTACAAGAAAAAAAGTTTGAAAATGATTACCATGAAGCACTAATAATGATTGGATATTGACGTTAGCAAAAAATGTGGAACGCTTCACGATTTTGCGTGTCATCCTTGCGCAGGGGCCATGCTAATCTTCTCTGTATCGTTCCAATTTTAGTATATGTACTGCCGAAGCAAGTACGGCAGGTAGACGCTCGACGCTCCTTATATATGAACCACGTGCTCGTCCAAGCACTTGTGAGTTTCCAAAAGTACCTTCAATTACGGTAGCCACCTAGCGGTGGGTTTTTAACTGTTCATTCTATCTCGTAAACACATCATACAATAATGTTGAATTCATCTTCATATTGCCATATGTATTTGCTTTCTCGGATAGAAAGAAATTAAATTAAATCAGGGTTCTAACTTTGCTGATAAATGAGCTATGTTATCTTTATAGTAAAATATGTATAGTGGTTAGGGTGGGTAAAAATTTTGAAAAATAAAAATTGGAAAAGGTAAAATTACGAAACTTAAAGTTTTGAAAATTCAGATTAGGAAATAAAATAATACCTAAAATGAAAATTTGGAATTTAAGATTTAACGAAAGGGAAAACGTAGAAAAAATAAAAGTATGAAAATAAATTATTTTGAAAAATAATTAATTGGAAATAATGTAATTTTGAAAAATTAAAATTGAAATTCTTTATTTTTATTTAATTCTTGACTATTTCTATGAAAATAATAATTATCCTTATACTTAAAAAATTGTTATTTCATAATTTATTTTTTCAAAATATATGGTTTATAAAATTTTGATTTCGTAATTTTATACTTTCATAAAATTTAAAAAAATTTTAATCAAATATTTTATCTTTCTAATAATTTTTTTTTCATAAATTAACCTTTCCATAAATTTAAATTCAAAATTTTTTATTGAAAATAATATTTTTCAAAATGTTTCCCCCACCCAGTGTGTTAATTTCTTTTATTATTCGAGTAAATTATATTTTCAAAATATTACTAAACGAGTGATATGAAAAATGTTTCGAAAAAGAATAATATATAAAATACTTTAATAGATGGAAATAAAATTGAGAAGAATATATTTTGAAAACACATTACTCAATGTTATGAACCGTACTAAGCATTGGTTTAATTGTAAACGAATTATATATACATTTTGGCAATTAGCGAATTTACACTACAATATATTTAATGTTTTACTTTCACAGCCTTTTACTTTTCTACCTACTTCATTCGGTTATTTAAACAAATCTAAAAATTGATGTTTAAAAGCATCAGTGCGGCTACGTTTGAACGAGGATTTGACGCGCGGATAGGTGGCTAATGTGATGCGCCAATACATACGAGCACGCAAGTATGTGTGTATACACGTGCGCGCTATGCATTCTTTGGAGCTTATAACCATTTAATTTCAAAATATTACAGTATTTTATACATTATTTTTCGAGTAAATACAGATGGCAATATGAATATGAATGCGAAATTATTGTATGATGTGTTTACGAGAGAGATTGAACAGTTAAAGCCCACCGCTAGGTGGCTACCATAATTTCAGGTAATTTTGGAAACTCACAAGTGCATGGACACAAGCATATGGTTCATATATAAGGAGCGTCGAGCGTCTACTTGTCGTACTTGCTTCGGCAGTACATATACTAAAATTGGAACGATACAGAGAAGATTAGCATGGCCCCTGCGCAAGGATGACACGCAAAATCGTGAAGCGTTCCACATTTTTTGCAAACGTCAACATTCAATTGTTATCGCTTCTTTAACAAATACAATAATAAATACTATTTTGTTTTAAATATTGCATCTACTTTAAAATTAGGTAAAAATCTAATTATATAATAAAGACACAGACTATCAAAAATTTTATTGATATAACTATTTTTATCTCTACTATAAATTCCGTCAAAGACATCGAGAATCGAATCGACGCCGCAGACCAGCTGCACAGGTGTCATGCAGTACTCCGGCAAACTATGCGCAAAGTACGTCGAGAACTGAAACTTGTGGGCAAGAGAGAGAGAGAGAGAGAGAGAGAGAGCGAGAGAGAGAGAGAGAGAGAGAGAGCAAAACAGAACTTGGCCCTCGTTGAGTTTCTCCTTGACCGATTCATCGACGGAATTGCCGGAGTGTAGTCCACCCTTGCCCCACCCCCTTCTCTCTATTCCTCCCTTCGCTCTCTTTCTGTCTCTCTCTCGCTCTCTTCACTGCAGCATTCATCGAGGTAAGTCGAATTAAGCAAATTAGATTAGCTCCCTCTCTCTCTCTCTCTCTCTCCTTGCGAAGAAGCGCGGGGCAGAGCGTCGCCGTCGACTTTGATCGTTTGGCCGTGATGCGACGCGCCACCGGATCGCCGGCATCCGATGGGATCTCGCGATTTCTCGACTCTTTCGCTCCGTGGCTGCCTGCTGCTGCCCTTTTTTTACGGTGTTTTGCCGCAGTCTTGCGGTGCGGAGACCAGAGGTGACTTTATGCGTGTTCGTTTTTATTCGAAGTGAAATGTAGGAGTGATTAGCGACGATGGAAAGGTAGCTCGATGAGGTATAGGTATTGGATGAAGGATTGAGTAAGTCGACTAGAGGGACATAGAATATTCTCTATTTTTAATGTAATTTTATGAAGTATATTTTATTTATTGTATATCATTTTGTTTTAATCACACGGTTTGATATAACATTAATCCCGACTCAATCGTAATTGCCACTTTATTGACCTTAAAAGCGGGACAAAAGTAACATATGGTTCCAGAAAATCTACTTTTTTCCGCAAATCTACTTTTTCCCGTAAATTTACTTTTTTCCCGAAATGCATTTTTTAATGTAACAAGGGCAAAAAGACGAATATTTTTCCCGCGGGTGAGTTTACTGTCGGATCGAGCGAAGCGAGGGTACTATCATCCGAGGGAGAAATCGACTTTTTTCTCGAGTTACATATAGTACTTTATGCCCATCTCAACTGTGGCCACTTTTTGACTTGGAAAGCGGGACTAATAGACTGACGTAGAATGTTTGAAAACGTGGTGGTGGGCGGTGTGGACGGCGCTGCTCTACTCTCTAAGTAATAGTTTTTCATATTAAATATTGAATATTCTAATAGATTGTGTATACAATGTCTACATTTAAATTTAATTCGGTAAAATATAACTTATATAGTTAAAAGATAATCAAAAATCAGGGTTATTGGTAGAACTTGATGAAATAAAGGAATTTGGACTAGTTTCTAGTGAAGTGACTTTTTTCCCACATTTGTGGGAATAAAGTGATTTGCGGGAAAATAGTAAATTTTTTCCTCTAATCCTTTTTGCGGGGAATAAGTGTTACTTTGATCTCGCTTTTCAGGAAAAAAGTGTCCATTTTCGTTGAAATGGGCATAAATTTATTTCTTTCTATATTAATATACAATACATTTTCAATAAATTCTTCTACTTACCGGAAGTCCCTTTTTTTAAGTAGATTCTCGATGTTTTTGACGGAATTTATAGTAGAGATAAAAATTTGATACAGTTATCTCAATAAAAGATTTTATAGTCCGTGTCTTTATTATATAATTAGATTTTTACGTAATTTTAAAGTAGATACAATATTTAAAAAAAATAGTATTTATTATTGTATTTGTTAAAGAAGCGACAACAATTGGATATTCAAATTTGCAAAAAAATGTGGAACGCTTCACGATTTTGCGTGTCATCCTTGCGCAGGGGCCATGCTAATCTTCTCTGTATCGTTCCAATTTTAGTATATGTACTGCCGAAGCAAGTACGATAGGTATACACTAGACGCTCCTTATATATGAACCATGTGCATATCCAAGCACTTGTGAGTTTCCGAAACTACCTGAAATTACGGTAGCCACCTAGCGGTGGGTTTTTAACTGTTCAATATCTCTCGTAAACACATCATGCAATAATTTCGAATTCATCTTTATATTGTCATATATATTTGCTTTCTCGGAAAGACAAAAATTATATTTAATCTTAGTTCTAACTTTGCTAATAGATGATCTATACTAGGTATTTATAGTAAAAAATGTATAATGGGTTAATTGTTTTTATTATTCGAGTAAATTATACTTTCAAACAATTACTAAAAAGTGATAAGAACAATGTTTCGAAAAAGAATAATATATAAAATACTGTAATATTTTGAAATTAAATTGCTATAAGCTCCAACAAATGCATCTCGTATGTATTGGCGCATCACATTAGAAACCTATCCGCGCGCTATATTCGCTATGTTAAGCCACAAGTCACGCGCTTCTGGTGGACTATATTCGATACTCTTAGATGTCCTCAAATCGTCGTTCAAACGTAGTCGCACTGGTGCTTTTAAACATCAATTTTTACATTTGTTTAAATAACCGAATGAAGTAGGTATAAATGAGAAAGGCTGTGAAAGTAAAACATTAAATATATTGTAGTGTAAATTCGCTAATTGCCATAATGTATATATAATTCGTTTATAATTCAAACCAATGACTAGTAAGGTTCATAACATTAAGTAATTTGCTTTCAAAATATTTTCTTCTCTCACATAATACATCTTTAAGTCAGTTACTGCGCTCTCCAGTAATATTTTTAAACACACCTGACAATACATGTTTACATGGGTAAACGCGCTTAGATTTGAACCAAGATTTGGGAGCGTCTCACAATCTTCGAAGTTTGTCTACCAGGTGCGCGTTGCAGTCCCATAACATAGCGAATACAATTTCTTGCCTGAGTCTCGTCTTTCTCGAAGATGCGCTCTCCCTACTCATGATTTCCATTCCCACCACTTCTTGCTTTACTGACATTGAAATCTCTCGCCCGATCAGTCTGACTTTTTTCAAATTTTTCGATGGATGTGATGCTCCAATACACACGAGCATGCAGGTACTTGTGTATACACATGCGCTCGCACATGCGCATTCTGCATTTGTTGGAGCTTATAACAGTTTTATTTCCAAATATTACAGTATTTTATATATTATTCTTTTTCGAAACAGTTTTGGTATCACTCTTTAATAATATTTTGAAAGTATAATTTACTCGAATAATGAAAAAAATTAACCCGCTATACATGTTTTACTATAAAGATAACATAGCTCATCTATTATCAAAGTTAGAACCCCGACTTAATTTAATTCCTTTCTATCCGAGAAAGCAAATACATATGTCAATATAAAGATGAATTCGAAATTATTGCATGATGTTTTTACGAGAGATATTGAACAGTTCAAAACCCACCGCTAGGTGGCTACCGTAATTTCAGGTAGTTTCGGAAACTCACAAGTGCTTGGATGTGCACATGGTTCATATATAAGGAGCGTCGAGCGTCTACCTGTCGTACTTGCTTCGGCAGTACATATACTAAAATTGGAACGATACAGAGAAGATTAGCATGGCCCCTGCGCAAGGATGACACGCAAAATCGTGAAGCGTTCCACATTTTTTGCAAATTTCAATATCCAATCTTTATTAGTGCTTCATGGTAATCATTTTCAAACATTTTTTTTGGAATCGAATAGAAAAATTTAAATTTTAAATCCTGTAACTACTTTTCTTGTTAAAACCAAAACTATTAAAAAAAACATCAACCTAAATTTGTCAAAGTAAAAGATTAATTGTTGCAAATAAGATTTAGAGGTTTCAAAGCTTGAAGGAGAGAGTATATCAAAATTAGAATAAATATGACTGAAATATCCTTTTCTCGTATGGCTAATGTATTAAATTTATTTATTAACAATTTCGATAGTCCATGCTGTTTCTAGTATGATGTTGATAATTTTATTTGCTGTAGCTGAAGATCGAGATATGATACGAAACGTGTGCGATAAATTTGGGGTTGTCTATCAGTTACATAAGGCTTCTTTTGAGAATTTTAGACCCCCTACGTCAACATTTTCATTGATTTTCCTATGTGTTTAGTAGGGGAGAGCGTGGCAATCTTGACAGGAAGGGTCTTTTTGACACCCAGAATTTTAGCATTTTAAATGAATATTTTTTTGCATCTAAAACTGTAGCCCACTATGCTTTCTTAAATTACTTGTCACTTATAATATTTTAATATTTTCTTAATAATAATTGAAGTTGTAATTTCGAGCTCTGAAATATGGATATCAGCTTGTTTTCAATCGTTGGATTAGGTATGAAATAATGTTCATACATATTTACGTATCGGTTTATTAAAAAGCTTAGCTCTCGAGCTTCAATTTCCTTTTTTTTTATTTTTACCGTATGATATAGAAGGTATTGAGCGCGGCACGACTAGCAGCTGAAGTGCGGCTCGTTTGGCACACACGCGTACAAAGCGTCGGTGTCGCTGATTGAAAACAAGCGCACATAACCTCTTTTACGAGTTTCGGAACAGTGGCAAGTCACACAAAATTTAAGAAGACCAAGTAGGCTCATGCACAGAAAGTTTGTCTAAAAAGATACCATTCTACAATTTGTGGGTTATCGACAAATAAATACTTTGGCGGTACAGCAAATAGTTAACGTATATGTAATGTTTTTGTAATTCTTTAGCTATACGTCTTATAAATAATAATTTTGTAATAAAACAAGTCACTACTAGGTTAGAAGGAAATTTTGATAACAAATTCTTCAGTCAAACGTAATATAAAATTATGTTATATGTACTGATAATAAGTAGAAAACCGCTGCCAATTCATTGGCACTTAGCTTCCTGAAACTAAATTAATTGTTCTAATATAAAATTCTTTGTGCTAATAAATTAATTTTAAATTGCTATATCTTTTTCTAAATAATACGTTAAGTAGGGTATGCTTTTTTATCATTGATAGTTTGACAAACGATAATTTTTTACTAAAATTACAGAACGATAGGTAATAATTTTTATCACAGCAATTGTTTCTCTGTACATAATTTATTAAAATTATTTAAATATTTAAATTAACTGTAATCAGATGTTAGTACGTAGATTCACTGTATTCCTTATCATCTAAAATTTTGTGAACCATTTGCCATCATAGATTTTCGAGATAAACCGATTTAACTAAATATGACTTTTTCCGTGTATAACAAAAGAAGAGAGAGAGAGCCCATCTAAAATTTGCTGTTGTAAGAGATAGGTAATTTTATGCCCTGTTTAATGCATTTACACTAAATTGATCATAATATTTCTAACATACCAAAAACTCGAAAAACTGAAACTCAAAAATCGAAAAATCGAAAAGTTGTTATAAAATAAAAAACGAGTCGATGAATCTTTAAATTTCTTTTCAATTTCGAGTCTTCATTAAAAATCGAAAAAATAAGTCCTGTTTGGTAAAAAATGGATTTGTCATTCTCGAGATATAAGCGATCAACAATTTTTTTGAGAAAATACATAACCTAAAATATCTCGAAATATAAAGGTCGTTGTAATCTGGGCAAAGAACTCGTTCAAGAAATAGTAAAGAGCTATCGTTTTGGAATGTTTCAGATCAAATGATGCCGATATACTTCAGTATTCGCTACTGAATAAATTCGAATTCTTTTTTCAAGAATATTTGTTTCCCTTCAAAAGAGAAGATAAAGCCTAAAAAAATTTACAGAATATTCTTATCCATATTCCTAATCATCTTAAGTTTTTTAAAAAATTTTCATTCTTATATTTCACAGATATAACCGTTTGAAACAAAATGACAATTTTGTGAATAACAAAACAAGGGAAATAGTTTATTCAAAATTTCGGAGGGGAGGGGATAGATAATTTTATGCACTTCTAAAAAATCTAAAACTCAAAAATCTAAATACCGCTAAATAAACGAAAACGCATCGAAAAACAAACGAAAGATTTTGAGCCGCCGTCCATAAATAAAAACAAAAAAAATGATCCTCAAAATATTCATTTTTACCAAGTATACTCAGAATAAAGTTGATCCTTTTCCATACACACACGTACGCACGCACGCACGCGCATCCATACAGAATTTTTCTAAAAATATTGTATTTTGACTTCTAAGGTCTCAAAACATGTTTCTAACATGTTTTTAGCAAAACTCTTTTTTTTACCATCACAAAGTTTCCTCTATTAGGAAGCAAAATATTCTTTTTAATATGTAATACTTTAAGTCCCAAGATCCTTATTAGACTGAAAAAAATATGTAAGAGGTTAAAATTATCTAAAAAATGACGAAGCAGATGTACGTAAATAGTATCCAAAAGATAAAAATGTTCTAGGTATGATTTTTCGTGATGAATCTAAGAAACTACTATCTGCTATGTTTGCTCTTATAAATAAAATTTTGACAATTAGCTACGTAATCATGTATTTTGAGTATTATTATACAAGTATCTATCAAAAGGATTCAACAAAAATTTTGTACTCTGAATTTTTAAGGAAGAATCTATAACGTTATAGGCATTGCTATCCGCTATACGCAATGCTTTTTTGTTATAGCACAATGATATGTCTAATCTTTTCAAACAAATGTCCTCGTTTGTAATTTAAAATAAACTGACATCTTCTTCTTGATTTCATGTAAGTGACTATGAGATCCCTCTGTCTCAGATACTTTCTCATCAAATAACTATATTTAATGGAAGTCCAAACCCGCGTGTGCCTGCAGGGATCTAAAGAGTTAATGTACAGGAAACCATTTCAAACGATACTAAACTAATAAATTTGTATTGGCATAAAAAATAAAACGTTATGCATCAAAGGATTAAAAGATTTAAAATTCATCTCTCACATTACACTATACTCTATAGTACAGCAATTGCATAATTACACCAACAATCTTCTTCAACACATACACGATAAAATTCCAAATTAACGCATTTGTCTATCACAAACGGCACGTCTATGGCGATTTACGAATGCAAACCGCAAAGTCGCGGCGAGCTATTCGAAAAATTCGCGCACTGATTCTCTTTGGTGTAAATTCGGCCCTCGAAGCTGCGTCGCGTTCATCGGCCCTTGATTGTCGTGCCTTTTCGGCAATCGCGCTTGTTGTTTCGGCTCTACCCGCGCAATCGTCCTTCCAGGCGCCGTGAATCTTCTGCGACCGAGGTCGAATTCGCACGCCGAATTTCTCTCGGTAGGCCGCCGACACTCTTGTTCTCTCATTCCTTTATTTTGCTTTCTTTCTATACGTTTTCTCGCGCTTTTGTAGTGCCTGAGAGCGCGCGTGTGTATGTACACTCGACGGTAAGATATTCTTGGTCTAATTAACGGTATCTGACGTCACATTTACATATACCTTATAGTGTAGGTACCGTCAAATACCGAATCAAGTGACGCCAAACATACCAAGAATATCTTACCGGCGACTATATGTGCGTGTGTGTTTCTTAGTTACATTATACTGTCTCTAATATATTAAAATTGCACGGATATGAAGAAAACAATTTTTCAGGTACCCAATATAATTGATCTTTTAGTGTTTTTTACATAAAATAATAGCACTAACTTATTAGTGAAACTTTGAATATTACGGAATCATAAAACAAAGTTACTGTCGAGAGCCTTGTACTTTTATTTGTAAGAAATTAAAAGTTAAGGGGGCACACACCTTTAAAATGTGAAACAAAAAAATTGATTAGGAATTTCTATTTTGATATTTATTTTAATAAGGGTTTTTTTTCCTGAAAGTATACATAAAAACCTACCAATTTGTATATTTTTTACCTTCGTTGGACCTTCTATGCCTCCATGGCAAACCAGACTGTTTTCGAAGACTTTAATCACTGTCCGTAAGATTCCAAGTCTACGCATGGATGGATTAGGCTAAAAATTTATGGAGATACTTGGAAAATAGAAGTATTTTTTTATATGAACATTGTCAATATAACACTTATTTTTTAATAATTTTATTACTTTTATAGATGTAAAAAAATTTCTACTCGTTCAAATCAAAATCCCTACGTTCATACTAAAAGTACTACTATAATGAGTATCTCCATAATTTTTTAGCCCAATCCCCATCCATGCGTAGACTTGGAATCTTACGGACAGTGCTTAAAGTCTTCGAAAACAGTCTGGTTTGCCAAGGTGGTGTGCCCCCTTAAACTACACGTGAAATTTGCATAATTAATTGTCTCTATTTCTGAGCAATTTTACTAATAGCCATATTTAAACATTTTCAAAATAATTGTATTTATTGACATGTATAAGTAATATATCACTTGAAGACTGAAAAGCTCAAATTATAACGAAATATTCTGAAAAATAATAATATTATTTCTAAGTGAAATCATTTTTTTCAAATCTGAAATACACCTGAAAACGATGTATAATATTATATGAATAATAAAATTTTGAATGAGAATAGAACATGGTTAAATATACAAGGTCAACCCGTGTCTACATTAAAGGAACAGTACGACGTATTCTATAATACTATTAATACTTACTTGCTCAATTAGCCAAATATAAATATAAGTTTGTATACAACTTTGTAAGGATTAAAGACCCGTAAATAAATGAAAACAAATCTACCTAGATCATTTGTAATTTAAAATCTAAGTAAGAAAATTTTAAATTGACATATCAACACGTAAATATATACGCGTGAATAAGGAAAGAATTCGAATAAAAAGCCGCCAATCCAAATAATCGAATCTCCATTTTCCAATTATTCCTCTTCTCGTTTGCGTACGCTCTCCCCCCTCCCCCCTCTTGCATCTCTCACCTCTCCCGCGGCCTTACACTCGTCCAAAGGCCACGCGGGCTCAATTCCGGTAGCGGCAAAAGAATGGCCCTCTCGCTGCAAGCAGCATCAAAACAGCAAGACGCAATTCCCGCATCCCCGGAGCCAAGCGAGAAAGCCAGAGAGAAAGATCCGAAGAAGCAGAAAGCAGCGCGAAAGGAGGCCGCCGCTGCGGGATAAAAAAATGGCGAAAAATGCGGAGTTCGCGCGGCGACAAAGGCCCGGTGGCGGCGGCGGCGGCTCTGGCGGCAGCCTGGCGCGAGAATAAATCTCTCCCTCTTGCCCTCCGCGAGCGCGCGAGCCCCGGTAGCACCGATATAGGTCCCGAGCGTGCAGCTGGAGCTAAAGCTTCTTGTCGCGCGATTCTCTCATTTACACTCTCTCTCTCTCGCGCGCGCGCGCGCGTTGCAGGGCCCGAGGATTTACTGGCCTCGGAATACAATGCCGAGCTGTCCGTGTCCATCCGCGCGCCGGCTCGCGAGCAGCGGCGAGAAGAGAGCGAGATGGGATGGTGTAGCTTCTTACTTGGGTTGGCTCTCTCTCTCTCTCTGTCTTTGAGTGCGCGGTGCGCGGGTGCGCGCGGTATGTGCGTAAGTGCGAGTGCTGGGAGCGGTGCAGGTATGGTGGGGTGGGTTGGATTGGGATATGGTACTGAATGTGATGATTGTTGTTGGTGAGAAGGTTGAGTGGTTTAATGAATTTTTGTTAATGCAGTACTTTGTACTCTTAGTTTGATTATGCAGTGTTCAGGGGGTAATTATCCCGTTATGAACAGGTCTATAATTAACTAACCAGTATGTGCTTGATCGAACAAAGGTATTTTCTGCTTTCTAAAGATTGCGTCGAGAAATCCTCCAAATTATGATTTTACGTCTTATCTTTATCCAGGGATGAAGTAAACCTGTTTTAGTAATGTGAAAGCAAATCATTAGATTGTGCCTTTGTGGGGGACTTAGAAGACAACAAAAACAATAAGATGCTTATGTGCAAATATAAACGTTATTTATATTAAGTTATAACTTGTTCTGCATCAACTGAACTGCTTTTTATGTTCTTTATGCACTGTAATTCGAAAATTGGTCTTTAAGAAAGGATAAAATAACCAAGAGTAAGAATGGTTCGAGTGTTACAAGGTTACAGGGAACTGTGCGGTAAGAGGTAATAATCCAAAAAATATTAATGCTATTTTCTATGAGTATTCCGAAAAGTTGTATAACTTATTGACATATAAACTGCTTAAAGGCTATCGTTATACAATATTATTACACATATTCGCATTGAACAACCGCCAATAATATACTTAATATTGAACTTATGATATAGATCTGATAAAAAATGTAATACCAATGTTAAAATTTTTATATGAAAACGTATAATTTGCATAGAAGTTTCAGTATATAGATAAAATAAAAGACTGATTAAACCGTACGACGTTACTCTTAATATTTTTTATTTTAGCAGATCGAATTAGAAAATGATTCTACTTATTATGTCAAAGAAATGCCTTGATAAAATATAGATACCTAGTCAAAAATTCTCTTGCGTCAAAAGAACTCTTTTGCAGGAAGAGGAGTAATTTGAAAATCAAAAGACAAAAATTTTCTTTAAAGTTCTATTTCGTTTCCTACAAAAGGACTCCTTTTCTTACAAAAAGTTTTCAATTCCTCACTCTCGACTATCTTGTTCTGTGGGAACACTTACTCTTTAAGGGGGAACTCCATTGATTTTTTACCAAAAAATCGAAATTTCTTTTATTACATATTTTTTATGTTTATAGTTTTATGAACATTTTGAGACCTGCTGGATGTCAAATCTCTGTTATACCAAAGTTATAGCCAGATGAGTGAAACAATTAACATTGGATAACATAACAAATTAAAACTTTAAACGCGCCATTCTCGAAACTTACTTTTCTACCTTCAAAAAGTTCTTTGCGCAACCCATGACCATGGATATTTTTGAAACTTCCAGAAAATATCGGTTAAAGTATTGTGAAAAGAAGTTAATATTTTGTTTTTAGGTATTTTGATGGTAAATGATTTATTCATCCATTGCAAGTGTTGAGACATGCAATTTTTTATGTTTTTTTAAGTTCGAAAAACGTTTTATTTATATTAGATCATTAATTGAGTTTAAACAATTTCAAAAGAATTAACTTTTGTTCATTTTAAATTGAAAAATATCCTAGAATTATTTAAAATAAAATTCTTTAAATTCGTATGCGCAAGGAACTATTCTAAAAACCCTTGTTTTTATTACAAAAATATGTATTTTCTCCAATAACTATTAAAAAAAAGTTAGTGAAAAATTCTCAAAATTTGTGTACAACCTTCTTCAATCATGACAAAAAAAGTTACCGAATTTTTAATATTATTGAACGAAAGGGAGAGATTTTTTAAAAATCACTGGAGTTCCACCTTAAACTCGCCTTAAACCCACCAATTAACACTTCTCTCACTAAACAACTGCAAATCTGCATCAATGAAAAATCCCAAGAGAAATCTCCAGCTCCGCATCACAATCTCCCCACATAAGCAAAGAAAAGAAAACAGATCGTCCTCGCAAGCCTGGAAAAGCCTCTACCGAATAACCCCATCGACTCCATAACTCCAAAAACAAAAAGCACCTCCCATCCAAAGCCAAAGAGAAAGCAAAAAAAACCCCTCGAGAAACAGAAGAACACACTCCAGCCGGCGGCTCACGATCCCCAGCAAGATCAAAAAGCATCATCGCTCGCTGCGCTACAGCCATAAGAAAATCTCGCTCGCGCTATCGTCGGCCTCGCGGCGGGCGCGCGCATATAAAGCAAAGCGTAGGTACTCTCGGCCATACCTAGGCTCTCGTGCATTAAAAGGGCGAGAGCGTCGTATTTCGCGCCGGCGCTATTCGCGGCCTCTTAATCGCGCGCGCGCGGCCATATCAATGTCCGTGGCGGCGGCGCCTACAAACGAGCCGACAAACGCTGTCGGGGCGGCTCGCGCGTCTGGGTATGTGTGTGTGTGTGTGTGCAGTGCATAATCGTGATTTCGCATTTTCTCGTCTATATGTATATAATGCCTCGCCCGCCGCGCTCTGCGCTGCTTCTTCTTCTTCGGTCGGTCGGTCGGTCGGTTTACCTTCGACGTCCGCGTCCTCGTCGGAGCGGTCTTGGTCTTCTTCTGGTGTTCTTGTTGTTCCTGTTGTTCTTATTCTCTGCTGTGTGAGCTGTTGCTGGATGGTTTTCATGGGAGGTGTATCTTGTGTTCAGAGGAGAATGGGTGAAGGGGAGTTGGGTGGAGGTAGAGAGAGAGAGAGAGAGAGGCTGGTAATGAGGAGCTGATTAATTTATCAGAGATATGGTTTGGTTTTCTTGTGTTGTAAATGCGTGTGTGTTGAAAACGGGATGTATCAGGGATATTGTTTTTTTATGGCAGTTTTCACTTAAATTTCTTGGATTCTAATTTACATATTAAGAACGGATAAGCGTTACTTTCACTCCCTTGGATTCAATATTGATGGTTGATACGTTTCTTGAATTCAATTTTTAATTCAAAATATTTTCGGTGTGTTGTGCATTATTTATTATGCACCCTTTGCAAACTCTTATAGCTTAAATATAACAAAAATTGAAAAAACCTTTCAATAGCTCTACAAGTATGAAGTACAATTTTGAGGTAAGACCGCCTCACATACTTCGAAATCACATAGACGATTTTCTAAAGACCAGAATAATTATTTGCTATACTTGATGGTTAGATTTCCAGCATATGTCATTATTCAATTTAGTCTAGAAAAACTCATTCGCACTTATAGGTACAAAATAAATGTCAATCGCTCTAAAAATTAAAAATAATAATCACAATGTTTTCTATACAAACGGTGACAACCAGTATAAATAGTCGATATGCGATATTATTTTCTATTGGATGCTTAATAGCATCAAATATATTTATTTTAGATTCTTAAAATCCTGACACGACAACTTGATAATATAAACTGCCTTTTGTAAAATTGCCCACCAATTGGGTCTTATAGAGCTAAATTTTTAGTCAAAATAGAATTTGAATAATTTCACTTATACTTTGTATTTATAGTAAAACATCGTTTTACTGGAAATTCATAGTAACTATTACTTTCACCCCAAAGATTATCGTACCATCTCTTAACACAGCTATAAGTATTCCTATATTCCTTTGCTTTAACGAGCGTCATATCTACCTCTTCAAAACGAACTGCGAATCAGCGAATCAGTCTTCAAAAATAATTATTATTGTGTACATACTGCTAATTACAATCCTCAGGGAATACGATACCTTACACTCTCATTAAAACCCAACCGCACTCTCAAACTCATCATGGTACCTCTTCAAAACTCAATGTACGCCAGCAGTGCGAAAACTGCTACACGTGTCTTCGTCGCTCAGACCATCATCGCGGAAAAATCCAAAACGGACTTTATCGTAATTCATCGGCGTGTAAGTATCGCCGCGCATAAGAAATTAAACTCGCGCGTATTGCCTCGAAGAGCGTTATAAAACGCGCATAACAAGCGCGCCCGTAAGTGCCGAGATAAAAACACCGTGGCCCTGCTGGATCCCAATAAATACTTCCTTCGTTGTAAGTTCGTCTGATGCGCGGAATATATACTTTGTAAGATATGGGACAGGATTTTTATGTGGCGTCGGTGAAATTCTTGAGGTTGCGTAATGTTACTATTGCGATGTTCGTAAAAGTATAAGCGAATATTCTATTTAGGTAGAGTGCATGGAAACATTGATTTGCAGAAATGTGTTTATGCGTAAAGAGATCAATGAAACTCGAGAAAGCGGCATTCTTGAAGGCTTATGTAAGATGAGAAAAAGTAAAACTGTAATTATTGAGAAGTATTGTGTAGAAAGCAACTTTTCGCCTGGGCATAGCTTATCCACTGCACATTCATTAAAACTTTTGAAATTTTAGTTTATTTTACGTGTAATATTTACAGTAGCTATATTATTGGCAGTTCATTGAGATAATGTAGTATCATAATATCCATTTTAAAACCAAATTGGATTTCTTCTCAATCTTGGATTTTCATGAAACATTGGGGATCGGCTTTTGGAACCTAAAGTGAAACACAGTGTAGTTTTATCCAATAGTTCAATAAGTTGCTTAAAAAAAGCAACTTAAAATTGATTTTCAGAATAGGTATAAATTGATAATCGTCTTTTTGAATTATTTGCTGATTAAAAAGCTAATTATAGTTAATGTCGTGGTTCCGGTACTAACTTTCAAACATCCTTGGTTAAAATTATATATATAAAATAATATTAGTTAGATTTCTTAAGCAAAAAAGTTGTAGCCCGACACTCATTATTTTGATGATTATCACCGCTTTTTAAAAAATATCGTGGTCGATTTGGGTTTTACGGCATAATCATAAATTTCATTTTTGACATGTGATTTAGAATTCAGCCTCAAAGGGATATTTAATGAAGCTCGCTAAAATCATCATAGAAAACATCCAGATAACGTTCATATACCGAATACTACCTTTTCAATTACTAATCAACTGTACAAATTAAAAAATATATTACAATAACCCTAAAAATTATTAACATCCTTGAGCGTCGCACTCGCGTCTCGTTCAATCTAATCTAATCACCATTCCCGCTTGCTTCCCTCTCAATCTAACCGACTCCCGGGGCATCCTTGGCTGTCTCTCTAACTCGTCCTCGGGACAACGTGAACTAGCTCGCTGCTCGCACACTGTCATCCTCCGATCTCCAGAGCACGCACGCACATACTATATTGCAATTTTATTCTGTCTAGCTTGCCGACATTGCTATACGTACACGTTCGCCACATTCACGCACACGGATGTCCTGTCTTCTCATACCGATCAATACAGACTTTACTCAACTTTAAACGTGAGATAACATTCGTATGATAAATTATAAGGCTGACTTAATTATGTGCACTCGATAGAGTATAATTTTCTGCGCTTTTTTAAAATTGAACATATTTGGTTTATAGACAGGACCGATGGTTATTCTACGTCAAGAGTTAAATAGAGAGTCCTATCGATCGGTATACGGAGACAGCGCAAAGAGACGCGAGCGCAAACACACGCACGCGGGAGCGAGAGAGTGTCGCGGCTGATTTGCGATCAATTTGCCCTGATTTACAATCGGCCTCGAGCATCTTCGCGAGAAAGAGAGGGGGAAAGAGATCGCCGATCGCCGATCGTCTGCCCTTCGCGCCGCGCATTCCGAACTTCGATGCTACGCGCTACCTATATACTCGCTGTCGCATAGTCCTTTTCTCGAGGCAGCTGCGGCTATTCTCTTCTGTACAGCTATGTGGGGGATTCTATAGGTGTATCTTTTCTTCGGCGCGTTGTCGTGAGACTTGGAGATGCCGAGAGAAATGCGCGAATTGCCCTTTGAGAAATTTTGCTCCATTGTTTTTCTTCTCAGCTCGAAATTGCGCGTATAGGTAAAATGTGATTGTATGAAATGAATCGGTGACTAGGATAAATGACCCAATCACCGAACGGTACATTCACTAAACTTAATCACTGTGTTTCTTAGAAGAAATTCAACTTTTGCTACAAGTTAGTACGATAATTTGAGCAATAATCAAAAATGTTAAATGAAAATGTTGCTTTGTACAGTTTAGCATGATGTACAGATTTTTAAATGTAAAAGATAGAACAATAGTTGTTAATTAGAAGCTTCCTAAGTAATATGTTGACTAAAATATTCAGCAGCTATACCCTATAAAATCAAGAATCTTCTTAGATATTTGTTCAAGCATTTAACTATCCGAAAGTCAACTAAAATCTACAATCACACGAACCACGCAGGTGAAAAATCTCGCCTCCTCAAGTAAAGCCAAAGGGTTCACCGCTTTCTTTCCAATTCATCCTCTCTCCTCTTCAGCAACGAACTCCCAAGCCCACGACTCGCTTTTAAGCAGCTAAAGAATCGGAAGAATCGGTATATAACAACGGCGCCACGCAGCAGCCCGCGGCTCACAAAGAATATATATATATATATATATATATATATACATACATATAAGCGTCGCTCGAGACCGAGCTCCCGCGCGCGCACGAGATGGAATAATGTGGGTATATGGTTATTTGTCGGCGCCGATGTTGGTTTTTCGGCGCGACCCCCTGCGGCTGCGAACCCGCTGGGCCTTCCAAGGCCCTTTCTCTCACTCCAGAGTGGGTATACCTATATAGGTATACGTGCGCACGTTGAAACTTCTCGAGAGACATTCTTTTTTCTTTTAATTAGCCGAGCCGGAGAGCGGTGTGTACCCTTTGCGTTCAAAGGTGGGCGCGCCGATATTCGAACGGTGTGGCTTATTCTTTATTTTTTTTTTCTTTGGAGGTCATTAAGGTGGTATCGCGATGATATTTGTTTATGGTTCGGATGCTCTTGTTTGCTGTTGTAATATGGATTAATGATGGAAGGAGTGCTGCTTGATGAATTGTTTTATTGGAAAATTGAATTTTCGATGAAGTAGATGATTTTTGGGAGAGAATATCAGGAATCTTGAGATTTTTAAGAACAAGTATTTTATGCTTTTAATACTATAATTGATTAAACTTTGTTTTAAAATATGTAAATATTGATTCTAATGAAAAAAAATTTATCGCGTTTCAATATGGACTTAAACTTAAATCAGAAGTCCATCGGTTGCAGAAACGATTTATCTTTTTAGAACTTTAACTTTCAATTAATTATTTATGTTACTATTGCTTTATATTCATTCACAACAGCGTTAAATGATGAAGATGCATGGAAGTAGCATCATTGCTATGGAAGTAACAGAACAAAGGTCTTTATTTGGATTATTAGCCAAGAACTTGCCATCGCGGCACTACTGCGCCACTTGATTATTTCCAATAAAATTAGAGTATTTCCTTAAGGGGATGTCGGAGCTAAAATCGTGTATTTTCTTTTAGTGATTACTTTTAAAATATAGAATGCAGGGAAACCTTAAGAGCAGAGCACCGTAGTGCTTTTTATAATAAAGCTTTTGCATGCAAGATAAAGTTGATCTGATGAGTTATTTTTCTGATTAATTGGAAATACAATAGGGTGTTTACGCATTGAAACCTAACCTCAAAATTGTAATCATACCAAACTTTTGCTAATAACTTCTTTTAATGTAATTTTACAGTAAGATTTAGAGCTGAGCACCGTAGTGCTTACTATAATGAACCGATCTGTACAAGATAAAGTCAGTCGGACTTGTAGTTTTTACAAACAATTGGAAATACAAAATAGGTCGGACAGCAAAGGGGGGGGGGGGGGCGGGGCTCCGACATCCCCTTAATGTTTGGACTCATTAAACTTCTACAGGAAGTTAAAATTTTGTGGATCACCGTATAAAAATGTACAGTTCATTTCTTTGACAACATTTGAACCACGATGACCCAAATATGACTATTTCGCTGACAATTACGTATATACCTACCAATTACATCAATTTAGCATCGACTACTGGACCGATTCCTTCAGAATTTCACTTCGATGGAGCAGTCCCCTCAACATACCTCTTTCTCGATCTCGGATCTATCTCTCTTTCTCTCTTTCTCCATCCTCCCGCGCATCTTCACGAAACGGCAGAAACGCCAAAACAGCGTAAAAAGAAGAATGCGTCGAAGCGGAGCAGCAAGAGGCGGATGGACAGATGCGCGTGCGAAAGAACAGCACGAAGGAGAAAGAGAGAGAGAGAGAGAGAAAGGGGGGCAAGCGAGATCGGAAAAAATGAAAGGAATTCACGATCGGTCCGCTCTCCATCGTACAGACCTTTATGTATATGTGTGTATATAAGGTCCCTAAGGATGGGCAGCCGGCCAGTGTCCGCCACGCATACGCACGCAGCGCGTCTAGCTTTATAAGCGTATCCGTGGTCATATGTCAAAGCCATAATTATGATCGCGCACTCTCCTCGACCGGGAGGAGGCTCTTCTGCCTCATATACCTATATACAGGTATGCCTGTGAGTGCGTGTGTGTGTGTGCGAGAGAGGACGCAATCTGATTTCGGTCGAGGCGCCTCGAAAGCGCCCGCTTTTATGTCCCTTTTCTTCAACGCGCGGTCTTCGTCTTCTCTCTCTCTCTCTCTCTCTCTCTCTCTCTCTCTCTCTCTCTCTCTTTCTCTCCGCGCGTCTCGTTTATACGCTTCTTTTTTTCGTTGGGTTCTTATATCGTCTTGTGTATGCGTCGATGCCCTTCGGACGTGGATATATAGACGCATTTTTGGATCGTTTTCTCGGCGTTTCTCGCGATGCTAGTTCGATTTGGCCGAGATTCGTTTGAAATTTAACGTTTCTTATTTTGGTCGATGCTGGGTTGTAGGATTATTGACTTTTAAGAATGTAGGATATAGGTTGAGTTGAATTTGCGAATATTCCCTTTATCAAAATTTTATCAAAAGATTTATCAAAATTTTATCAAAAGATTTATCAAAATTTTATCAAGAGATTTATCAAAATATTACTCAGAAAATGAACCTTTGGTCTCAAGAGGATGTTTTCTCAAACTATATGTAGTTGAAAGTTGAAGCAAAATTATTTTCTTTTTTCTACTACACGACTCATTTTCTCCTTGAACATAAGTTATTTTAGCGATACCTCAATGGTATTTCCATATGCTTCAGACGATAAGTCTGTTAATTTTTATGCTAGAGAAGTATTCAAAGACTCCGAAAATTACCTTCTAAAGCTTGAATAAAAGAGGCTTGAGCGATCTCCACGAACTATACATATACCATTTATATAAACTAGGCTTTTTGTAAAGTTTAAATAAATGGTATATAGTTCGTAGAGATCGCTCAAACCTCTTTTATTCATGCATATACCTACAAACGATAGCTTCACTTCTAAATGACCTTCTAAAACTTTATTAAAATCCTTTTCTCGGATAACACTATCCTTATCAGTTCCCCTTTTAAAATTCAATTTGAAACAAAATTTCCTAAATCATTACTCAAAAACGTTCAATTACACGTGCCTAAATCACGCAGTCATTCATCCACACCAAAACGAAACCTTCGACGGTCGTCGGATCCCGTATCTCTCAGCTATAATCACCATCTCTAAACGAGCTTTCACAAAATTGATTAACAACTCTATTCCCCAAAACTTCATTAAGACTAACACACACACACACACACACACAATCACAGAACGATCCTTTTATGTCTACCTATTACCTGTATACATACATCGACACATATCTCAGCTCGCGCGATCTCTATACGCAATCTCCATAATCACCGACTCGACGACTTCCGCGATGGCTTCTCTCTATAAAAACCTCATTAGCGCGATCGGCGATTTCGATAAATTTTTCATTCTAATTTAGGAAAGCGAAGTCACCACCCACGCGGCGGGCTGCTAGCGTGGGCGCGAGAATTATTTACGAAGAGATCGCGAGCGACACTGGTAATTGGGCAGGCCGCGGCTCGAACGTTCTCTCTTTCTACTCTTCTTTTTCCTCCTTCCGCGGGCGCAGGCGTTTTATCTGGTGAGGCTGCATGGGGTCTGCGAGATATAGAAATTTGATTATTCAAGTTTCTTCATTTATCCGAATATGCAGATAAGTATAAAATTTTCGTCATAACATTTTCAATTTAGTTTGAAAGGTCGTAAGTGATTTCTTTAATAACAGGTGGAACTATAATCATTAAATTTCAGTTTGTGATTTAACTCAAGAGTTGAGATACTAAGGTCTTCTGGGGTATTAAGTAATATATTTTGATGCAACTTTTGTAAGTATAAATGCAAATTGCCAAGAGTTGTCTGGTAAAGAAAAGAATGTAATGTCTAAAATAAAGTACAGTTTAAGATTGCAAACAAAAATGGTTTTATCTGCGTATCCTGTCGTACATTTTGCATCAATTTCATCAATTTACATCTTAATTATGTAAACAATAATAATTTCGACATTAAATATCTTATGTTGTATAAATAAGCTACTTTTTATGCAGCATATTATAGGTATTACTATGTTTGTGGCAGAAAGAGCTGAAGACTATGTGCTGTATAGTTCACTTCATTATTTGACTTAAAGTTTACTCATAATAAAATTAATTTCTCAAGCGGGTTTAGCGCATAACAGAACAAAGATAAAAAATGAACTGAGACGTTACGATTAGTGAGACACCAATAATATGTAAAATTAGAAATAAATAAATAAATAAATAATATCAGGGTTTTTATTACATTAATATATATATATATATATATATATATATATATATATATATATATATATATATATATATATATATATATATATATATATATAGTACATTATGTAATAATGGAATAAAGTCAAAGATTATTCCCGAGGGTGGATTTACTGTCCGAGCGAAGTGATGTCAGTAATCATCCGAGGGAATACCTGACTTTATCCCGTGTTGCATATATAACTTTATTTCCGACTTAACTGTGAACACTTTACTGACTTTTATTAAATATTTATATTGATATAGAAATAAATAGTTCAAAATTGAAAAAAAAGAGGAAGCCAGAGAAACTGAGAATTTACTTTATTCCCCGGGGAATACGGTTGAGTTGGGAATATAGAAAATTAATATCGACGATTACCTTTAACCTCAAAAATCAACGATAAAATATCGATTTTACTAATTTCAGTCATAATTATGTAATAATTATGTTGTCACAATATGTCATAATTATGTATAAACTTATTAAACGAGACTTTATTTATTTTGTTACAAACTAAACAATCTGTAAAATAATAAAACTGTATGGGGCCCCATGGGAATTTAATTGAATATTTAATATCATCGAAATAATTACTCGTATGAAAAATGATTCTGTTTACTTAAAAATGACATTTTCGAAATAACTAGCTAATTGAATTAAAGAAGACTATTTATTATACCCAAAGTTTCTGAATGCAAAGGGAATCAATTTCAAACCGAATTAATGCACAAGCCATACATCGAGAATACGGTTTCATTTGAAAACATGAGCGCGTCGCGCGGTATTTTTTCCCCGAGTTCGAAAAGTCGTTTGGCAATCATCGGATTCGAAACTCGCCGCGCGCCGCCTGTGCGATCGTTATCAATCTATAAATCGGCGCGGAGGCCCTCAAAAGCCGCGAGGTGTGAACGTATTTCAAAGATCTTTCCCAAAACGAAACGAAACCTCCTAATTTATATACGAGTCGAACGGGGCATTCGCCGAATTTCTAAATTTATACGACTTCGTTTTTTTTTCTCCTTGTTTATAACAAGCCGACAAAACGGCGATCGCCGCGCGCTCTTTTTCTTATGCATGACACCGATCATTAACTCATATTTCTTCATTTGCATATTTACGCGGCCTGAGTGGGTTATGGATAGCGCGGGGAATTTACATTGTCGCGATGAAAAGTAAAAATTATAAATCTCATGTTTTAGGCGAAAATGTTTGGAAATCTCTGTGACTTTCGACATAAACGTTGAAAGGTAAGTGTGTTTCGTTATAAGAGTTATGTGTGAAAAGAGGTGTGGAAAATTGAGATTTTAAAGTGCCGTTAAAATAATTATGGTGCAATATTTATTTAAATATATTGATGAAATACAACATTATGTCAAGTAGTATTATATTAATATTTATAATTCTTATGACTAATGCATAGTATATTTACAACTTTCTTTAATAGATTTGTTTTAGAATTGCCGTAATACTAATTTAATGTTATTACAGTCGTTAAGAGAATAAATCTGTTGGGATACATGATTCATATTGATGTGACTGGCATCTAGGAATATTCGAAATTCATTCAAAACATGGTATTAAATAAAACCCAGACAATTTCAATAAAATGATGGGAAGTCATGAAAAGAATTTTTAATGCATCAAATCAATGACTATTTTTAAACATATTTTACGAGTAGTAGAACGCTAATATTAACTATTATAAAAACTAATTAAAATTAATGTACCTATGTGTACACAAATATTTAAAACAATAACTCGAATAATTATTTAAACGATCATTATTCTACAGATCCGGAGTGATTACGAATTATTTCTCGTAGTTAACAAATAGTTATTGCTTCCTCATAGAGGAAGCTTTGTGATGCTAAAAGAGAAGTTTTGCTAAAAACATGTTGGAAACATGTTGGACACATGTTTTGAGATACTGGGAATCAAAATACGCTATTTTTAGATAATGTCTGTACGGATGTGTATGTGTGCGTATGTGCATGTGTGTGTATGGGCGTGCGTGTGTGTGTATGTGTGTGTGTGAATGTGAGTGTGTGCGTGTGTGTCTGTGTACAGATGTGAATCAACATTACTCTGAACATACACGGTGAAAATAAATGTTTCGGGGTTCATTTTTTTTGTTTTACTTTTAAGGACGGTAGCTAAAAAAATTTGTTTTTTGATTTTCGATCCGTTTTTCTTTATTTTAGCGGTTTTTCGATTTTTGAGATTTAGTTTTTGGGTTTTTGATACCATGGAAATAATAGCATCTATTGAGTGATAATGTATTTGAAAGAGCATAAAATTACCTATCTTTTCCGACCTGAAATTTTGAATAAGCTATTTTCCCTTGTTTTGTTATTCACGAAATCGGCATGTTTTTTTTCAAACTGTTATATCGGTGAAATATAAAAAAAAAATGTTTAAAAAAATTTGAGATGATTAGGAATATGGCTAAAAATATTCTGTAAATAATTTGAGGCTTTTTTTTGAAGGGAGAAAATCTTTTTATAAAATAAATCTATTTTTATTCAGCTGCGAAGACAGGAGTATATCTGTAGTATTTGATCTGAAACTTTCCGAAACGGTAGCTCTTTACTATCACTTGAACGAGTTCTTTTCGCAGATCACAACTACCATTATATTGCAAGATATTTGAGGTTATGTATTTTTGAAAATTTTTTATCGTTTATATATCGAGATTGGCACTGTTATGTTTTATTAAATAGGACTCATTTTTTTCATTTTTTATAGAAGATTGGAAATTGGAAATAAATTCAAAGATTCATCGACTTGTTTTTTTTATAGCAAATTTTCGAGTTTTGGATTTTAAGTTTTTGTTTTTTGGTATGTTAGAAATATTATGATCAATTTAGTGTAAATACATTAAACAAAGCGTAAAATTACCTATCTCTTACAACCGCAAGTTTTAGATAGGATGTAAAAGGATAGGATGTGTGTGGTTTTAGGATGGATTTTCGAAATCTATGATGGTAAATCGTTCACAAAATTTTAGATGATTAGAAATTGAGTGAATTTACGTACTAACATTTGATTACAGTTAATTTAAATATTTAAATAATTTTTATAAATTACTGAATTATTACCTATTGTTCTATAATTTTAGTAAAAAATTATATTTTGTCAAACCATCAATGATAAAAAGCACACATTTTTTAGCTATTATTTAGAAAGAGATGTAGCAATTTAAAATTAATTTATTAGAACAAAGAATTTTATATTGGAACAATTAATTTAGTTTGAGGAATCTAAGTGCCAATGAATTGGCAGCGGTTTTTTAATTTTGTCCAAGCATCGGGAACTCCTTGTCGACATATACAAAAATTGGAACGTCTTAGATCCAAATAAAAGCCCTCTTTTCTAAAATCAATCACCAAATCCCAACTAATTCTCCATTCAAAACATGCCACTAAATCACTCACCCAAAAATAATCCCAATACACATAATAAAACCCCCAAAAGAAAAACTAACAAGCCATCCTTCATAACGTTAACGCATACAAAACAGCCTTTACTCACGCGTCTCTCCCAGCGCGCAAACAGACACAGGAGAGGCGCCGCGCCGCGCGCTCGCGCAATTATAATAAGCCCGACGAGGAGCATCGCATCGGGATCGGCATCGCAGTCGAAGCGCCGTTAAAGGCGAGAGCTATTAAGCATTAAATTATGGAACAAGAAGAAGAAGCAGTCGGCGCTCCAACACAGAAGATAAGAGGAGCTGCCGAGAGAGAGAAAGAGAGAGAGTGAGGCGTCCGTAACGTCTTTTAATCACGAAGAGAGCCTGCTTTCGGCAAATTAAGTAAATCAATAAATAACGAGGACGGAGCTGCGAGCGAGAGCCGTGTAATGGTGTATATGAGGGTCTAGGCGGCCGCGGCACCTGCGGCCACTATGGGCTCTCGTGTGTATATACCGGGGAACCTGTGGCGCCGAGTTACAGATGTCCAGCTACTCGGATATACGTTCTCTTTCTCTTTCTTTGCTCTTGCTCCGATACTTTATATCACGTTTAAACTTCGTTGCTGGCCTTTCCTGTACTTTCATGGTGGGGTAGATGCTGCTTTGTAGCCTACTTTTGTGATCTTGACTGCGATATATCGGTAAATGTTATATGCTATTAAGGGGAAACAGTTGTTTTTTGTTTAATTCTTTTCTTATTTTGAGCAATGTTTTCTTAACTTGTTATTAAAACATATAACCTAAATAGGCCATTATGTTCCGCGAAAGAAGTAATGTTAATTCTCATATTAAGTATAGATTTAATTAGTAAAATGAGTGTTTTCATAAAAAAAATTTAAATCCATAATACCGGGTCTTTGCGCACTCTCCGCGCGCTGAGGCAGGTAGCGCCAATGTTATAGATCTTAAGTTATTGCTTAAGGAATTGCTTAAGTAATTACTTAAGTATTAAGTCCTAAACTTTTAATCATAAGTAATTACTTAAATATTTATTCAAGTTATTCCTTGAGTTATTACTTAAGTTATTGACTTGGAATTAAAGTTCTAATATCAAGGTAATTTCAATAAAGCCCGTAAAATCGACCAAATTACGACTGTATAGAGGACATCACTGTAGGGCAGGTCGGCTATGGAAATACATGTATTTTGATGTATTTCATATGGCAGAAGTTGCCACATTTGAGTTCGCTGGGCACAGTTGACTTTAATGCTATATAGGGGAGACTGAAGTAAAGTGGGCCACTAAAATGCAATGGTCAATAGAAATTATAAAAAGCATAATATTAAATAAAAGAAAATGGTATTAAGTTTACTATCCAATTAAAGAATGTAAACTTATATTTAAATAAAAATATGTAATGTTTCATTATAATAAAGTGCACTTATATAATATTACTTCGGAGATCGCAAGTATTAGGCGAGCGAGGATGCCCCCGATTTTACCATATATAAACGCTATAACGACCAATTTCGTCCTGATTTTGGTTATTTCCTATGTTTTTGAGTATGCTAAGTCGAATCCGTTGGAATTTTTGCGTTTAAACCATGACAACTATTTTAAAAATGACCGCTAAGTCATTGTCTTGTTCCTTTCAAATATCCTAACCAATTTCTTTTTTCAATTTTTTAAAAAAGAATCCGCAGCATCATACGCATTGCTTTGTTGTTATGGCAAAGCCGTTTTGAAACTTACCACAGGTAATCAACTTCGTTATTCTAATGGTACGAGCGAATTAGTCCTCATCCAAAAAAGATATTCACATATTTTAGAAATCTTGTTTAATCGATTATTGATTTTTAGAGAGTCTCAAACAGAGGTGTTCATCTAAAGCAGTCTGGACGTTAAAGAGTTAACAAATTAAAAGAGTCAATAATTCTCAAGAGTTTGATACAAGTTAAGTACAAGGTCTTCAATCAGTTAGGGCTTGCTTAAAGTAAAACGTTTTGTTTTCTCTTATAAGCTTATCTTTAGTTAGAGAGTTTATATCTTATACCTATGTTCATACTAGTATTTTAAATAACATAAATAGTCTATCTATACAGTCGTATTCCGGTCGATATGACGAGTTTTATTGAAATAACCTGGATATTAGATATTTAGTTTAGATCATAAAACATTTTAGAATACCCCTAATATTAAGAAATATCTTAAGCAATTACTTAAGTAATAATAATAAAAATGTTGTGTTAATTATTAAGTGATTACTTAAGTAGTAACTTAAGTTATAACTCAAGGAATAAGAGTAGTTACAATAGTTACTACTAGTAGTAACTTAAGTAATAACTCAAGGAATAACTTGAGTAATTACTTAAGTAATTACTTATGTTTAAAATTTTAGGACTTAACACTTAAGTAGTTACTTAAGACATTTTAAGGGGGTGTTTTAAGGATAGGTTGAGAAATAATTGAGTGAGATATCATTTATAGCAATAAGGTAGACTTTATTTATGACACTCAAAGTTACAGCGAGGTGGGGGGGGGGGGGGCTTGTAGGCGATTCGAGTGCTGCGACGCGAGATTAAAGCACGCAGTTACTAAAGAGCGCTCTGATTGGCTAATCCACAATTTTAAACGTACTTGAACGTAGGGGAGAGCGGGGCAAGCTTGGCATGTCGGGTCACTTTGGCAGCTAAAATTTTCATATTAAAAATTCATATTTTAAAATGATCTTTTCCCTACTTAATTCCTCAATCGATAAACTTTTTTTCAATACCCGATATGTTAAAATTAAATTAAAAATAAAAATAATAATTTAGATTGAATATTTTACTTAAAATACGACGCTCGCATCGATATTTCCATCACAAGGTAAACTAAGAAAGAATGTATACACTGACTTACATATGGTCTAATTTGAAAGTTTAATTTTCGAACTTTTAATTCCTTTTTTTTTTATTAACCTAAACTAAATGCAAAGAAAGATTTTTTTAATTGAAAAAGATATTCCGAGCGGGGCACGCTTGGCAGGTGAGACGGGGCACGCTTGGCACTTGAAGCGCTGCGACATTGAATGGAACCTCGCGTACATAACCTCATTTTACATGTAAATGTTTCGGAGCTCGAAGAAATCAGGAGTGAGTATCGTTTTAATTATTTTTTCGGATAGTCAAATTCAGTATATTCCATTGTCTTACAATACTGAACTAATTAGCAACTAAGTGACGACTGACTTTTTATTTTAAGAAAAGCAGTTATCAGTGCAAAATATATTTTATTTTACTTTGTTACTTTGATCTCAGTATTTTATTACTGTAAGTTAAAAAAAATTGTTAACATTTTTCAAATCATTTATAAAATACTAAAAGACTGTTAATGTTACAAAGATTTTTAAGTTACGTTAATTTATAAGAAAGAAACAAAATGTGATAAATTTAGTAAAAATGTTATCATAATAATAAGAATGAAACAAAATGTGATAAATTTAATAAAAATATGTTATAGTAATAATAAGAATAATGTAACAGACTGACTCTAACTGATGTACATTAATAAAAGTAAATTAATTCTAATATCAAAACCTTTGTTTTTTTACCTATAACCAAATCCTGAGCACATTTTCTAATTTGAAGCTTTGAACTTTCTTCTGCAATACCGCGCCAATTTCGCCCCACCCGCATGCCAATGTTACCCCGCTAGTCAGAAAGGCGGGGCACGTTTGGCAGGTTTCATTTCGATAAATATACAAAAAATATTATACATGTATGCTTTTACAAAGTACGGCATTAATTTCGGTGATAGTTAATAAGTAGGCTACGATTTTTAAGCTTCTTAAAGTCAATTAGTTTTTAACATAGCCTGGATCAAAGTTGATCTGCCAAGCGTGCCCCGCTCTCCCCTATACAGGGGGTGTCAATGTAAACTTTTATCCTCCCTACCTTACCAACTCGGGAATTATAAAATATTGATTATGATTAAAAGAATAAATTCAATTATAAAAAACTGAGAGGTCATTGCTCTTCGTTTTGTAATTATCTACCACTATGCTAACTATCATGTAAAAATTTTGCGGTTTGCATCAATGGCCTTGGAACGAAATTTCATGATCCAATGCCATTTATATATGCAATGATATTATTACCTGAAACTTAGCAGAGTGGTAGAATGTTACAAAAGAAAGGGCATTGATGTTTTGGTTTTTCACAATTCAGATTATTTATTAATTATAATCAATTGTTGATACCTCGATCAAAGATTTGACGTTAGGAATTTCGGCGGTAAATTTGAATAGACCCGGTATATTAGTAATACTTTTTACTCTGGACTTTTCATATGAAGGGTAAATACGAGTATTTATCGGATAGGTTGAAATTTTAACCAGAAATCATTTCAAAAGTTCTACAAGCACGTTTTTTCATAAATTTTTCTTAAAGAATTATTGGCATTTCATTTTTTTTATATTTATGATTAAAAAATTGTTTTGAAAAAATGCTCTGGTATTCCTTTGAAATATAAGTAACACCTTCAAATTTCAACTATATTAGACTGTAAGAAAAATGGTTTTAAAATTTTTTAAATTATATTATGAAACTTAATGATTTCATAACACTTAAATATTAATACAATGTTGATAAAACTATATGTTGAAAATTTACAAAAGTATTGAAGTCAACGTAAAAAATGCTACAGACCTATACGTTTTAGTACTTATATTGTAGCTGTGAGAGTTACAATATTGCCGAATGGCATATGTTATTTGTTATAACCTATTTTTTTAATATTATAGTCGTTAATTATAGAGTACTAGTAAATCCAGATTACAACTCTTACATATGTAATTTATTATAAACGAATGCCAATTATAAATTATTTCTTTTCGATAAATGTTATGTAAATAATGTAAATAAATTCAACTTGCAGGTCATACATTTTATTGCTGACACGGTAAATTATTGCATTTAAATGTTATATAAATGTAAGTTCTAACTACGCACGGACATTAAATTTCACATTTCGTAATAAATAATAGTTCTCGCTAAATTATCTCTTCTTATCTCTAAACCTCACCCAGATTCTCGCATAAACAATTTCACGCATCAAGATGCGACACCACCAGTTTCCCCATCCCAAAAGAGTACGTCGTAAAACCAAAAAATGCAGTACAAAAAAAGTAATCACATCAAATAAGAGTAAAAAAAAAAGCAACCCCGCTCAAAAACGCACCTACATACATAATAATATCCGCCACCGATCTCGCCTCGTAAACACCGGGGGCCCACCTCCCCTCCAAAAAGAAAAAAAGAAAACCCCCAAAAAGAAGCGATTATCGTGAAAAAAGGCACACAGCTCGGCTCGGTCACGGGGATTAGTAACGCTGACGCTCGTCGAGCTGTGCGCGGTGGCACACATCGCAGGCGCTATACCGGTCCGAATCCGATAGCGAGAGAAGAAGCCCGTCGAGCCGCGCGGTGGCAGGTCGTTTAAACTCGGGGGCCCGCTCGTTCTCAATTCACCAGCAGCAGAGGCAGCCGCGCGACGCGGTATTATGAGAGATAAGAGCGCGACGAAGTGGGCATGCGCGAGCATCGGGGAAATAAAGTTAAGAGCCATTTGTATCGGGTAGCGGCACCTGCGACTACCTATACCCACGATCGTCTTAGGAAATGTGTGTGTATGTGTGTGCTCGAGCGTTGCCGCGGCTCGTTTTCTTCTGGATTGGATGGAGTGCGGGAGCGGACGGAGGAACGATGGCTTTTGGGAATGTGTAAGGGGGTTTTGTCGGGCGAGCGGATGAATTATGGAGGAGTAAACGTCCGGCTTTGTGTATTTATTTGGTAATTAGGTTCTCTTTTGGAATTAGATTTTTGGAGGTGAGTGAATGTTCGCGTAAGAATATAGTCTGTCGAAGTCGAAGTGTTTTAACTGCTAGTATTTTAGGCTTGGGATCTTAAAATGGTCATAAAATAAATTTATGGGATTGATCAGCATTTGAATAGTCAAGAGTACTAGATGCTTAAGAAGAATTTCAGATTTAGTATGGAGATATCGGGTAATATAGACTGCCTAGTTGAGATTGTGTAATTGAAATTAACACTACATGCAACTAAATCCACAAAATATTATAGTAGAAAATGAAGCGAAACAGCAATAAATTTATATATAACGCAGATTGATCTAACATTATGCGTAATTATAACTATTTGAAAAGTTTTAAAATGTTGCTATTCCAGTACCTATAAGTCAATATATATATAGATTTAAATCGCATTCGAATGTTTTTATAAAATATTTTTGTACTGTGTGTAAAAAAAGTGCAACAATGCTCGTTGATAAATTAATAAATTAAAAAATAAAGAAATAAATATATTATTATATAAGCTGATTGATTATTATAAGATTAATTATAATCTGTAAATAGTAATAAATCAGCTTATTTAATAATATATTTATTTCTTTATTTTATTCTTTATTTTTTAACAAATATTTTTAAATCATTTAAAGTCCTAATGTTATATGGTCCAAAGCTACGAAACACTTCAAAAGAACAGTAGTAAATAGTAGTTAATGACTAATTTTAATCAAATGATTTATCTGAAATTAAAAGAAAAATAAGAAAATAAAAGTTATGAAAATTTGCAAATTAACAAAATCTTGGACAAAATAGTAGTAAGTTGTAGATAAGTACAATAAAGAAGACAATAAACATGAATCAAATTTTTATTATTTTCTTAAAAATTATGATCACAAATACCACCATATCCAATTTTACAACCTATTTTCCAATCCTCTATCAAAATCACGTCCACCCCTAAACTCATCAGTTCTTCAATTCCCACAATCACACCACTCCCGCACATCTCTCCTCCCTTTATCCACCCACACAAAGCTGAATTTCACAGCTCCCGTGAAACAGCACCTCGTCTCTCCTCACTTTCGCGATACTGGGTTGAAATGCGCACGGCGAAGGCCGTCTCGAACACGTAAGTACACACACACGCGCGCGCGCGCGCGCACACTCGTGAATTTTCCCCGCTGTGCCACAGCTGCACCTACGACGACGTTCACGTCTCAATTCTACGCTCTGCCTCCGGCGCAACCGACCACCTCCTCTCCTGCTCGCCTGCTGATATGCAGCTAGCGCACGATCCGCCGCGGGGACTGCATATATCCGCGCCTCCGCGTCCGTTTTTCCTTCCTCTTTCTTTTCTCTCTTTTTTTTTGTTGCTATCTCGTGCTTGGAGTGCAAGCGTGATGTGGTGCGCATTTATCGTCCGGCTGCGCGAGCGAGTTTCTTTGCGCGATTTTTCAATCGCGCGTTTGCGTAGCGCGCTGACAGTGTTTGTGATTTCTGTTGGAGGTATTTTTTGCCTCGTCCTGAAGGAAGCTTTGTAATAGTAAGAAAAACCGCTGCCAATTAATTAGCACTTAGTTTCTTCAAAAAGTCAAAACGACAAGTCCGCTTTTTTTAAATGACGAGATACATTGATTTAAAATTCTATATTGACAATTAATTAAACCTATTAAAAAGTATAGTATAGGTAATGAAAAACTATTTAAATTGTATAAAAACTTAACAATCTTTTGCATATGAAGTAACATTTTCTTCAATTGACAATAAATTGGGCAACACTATAAAAATGTTGATTAAATTTCTTTTTATGCATATAAAAAATGCATAATACGACTTTTACAAATAATTCTTTTTGAAATATTGTAATTTTATTTGAGTTTATGAACAACGAATGTATTCACTTAATACAAAAATATCATACAAATGAAAAAAGGCTATAAACCAAAAATTAATCGGTCATTAAAAAAAGTGAGGTTTGGTTGACCTAAAATGACTGCGTGATACCAAGAAAAGGTGATCAAACGTTTTTGAAAAAAAATGAATATCATAAAAATGAGAATACCGTTATAAATCCAAAACGAATCGATAAAGGACCTTTAAACTTGTGTTTTTCAAAAACGAATAAAAATGGCCTTTCTTTATTAAGAAAACAAAATTATTAAATGGTCTAACTATTTATTTTAACCCGCAATCTTCATCCAAATTTACATATCGACTTCGCAAAACTACTCTCTTAACTTGCAAGTAACCCAATAACCGCCAAGCCAATCTTGTCGCCAGTCCTTAAAGAGATCTTAAACGGCGCAAGAACTGTCTCGCGCATCCTACCAAGCGCTAATTTAGCGCGAAATCATAAAATAAATCGAAGAAAAAAAAAGCCCACCTCGTGCTATCGCGAGAGAACTTACCACCTTAAAAAGAGGATTTACTCTTTCGCGTCGAGCGTGATTATCGTCGAGTATCGCCTTCGCGAGTGCGTCTTTAACTCTCGGCCTTTAGAGCGCGCGGCGAAAAAACGAGCGCTGCAGCGATACACTCGCTGTATACACGACGAGCGCGTCACATAAAGCAGGATCTCTTCTCCTGCGCGCGTTTGTGCGAAAAAGCGGTATATAATACGGCTGCGCAGCGCGGACCTTCGCGCCGTTATATATATATATATAAAAGTCCTCGAGCGTCCGGCTGCCTCAATCTTCTAATGCGCGCGCGAGAGTAGAGATAGAGAACTCGAATCTCGTAAATCGAAGGCGGGAGCTAAGTAAGGGCTTTTTTCGTTTAATGGGAGAGAGGGGAAGTCTCGGATGTGTGCGAGGGAGAAGCCAGGTGACGGAGTTAGGATGGGGGAGAGAAGCACGGAGTTTTTGGTTTAATGGAGTAAATAAAGTCGTGGAGACTATTGAGAAAGTAGAAGTAGTGCGTATGTGGTATGGACTTTAATATGTTGAGAGTATTACTAGAAACTTTATTTGACATTGTAAGCGGATTTGTAAAATTTACGGGAGTAGCAATGAGCAAGGAGGACATTTTTTAAAAGTAAAAGCAGTTTTCTTTTGAATTATGTCTAGACTTGTTGACAGTTTAAGTAGTACCAGATCTGCAAGATTAAACCACCGCATTATTTTAATTTCTCTGCTACCGATAAATCTTAAGAGCATTTTCATAATATCAGTGCTGCAATTACGGATAGACGTATTATATTTTTTACAATTTTAACAGTATACTGAAATTAGAATATTCAATAAATATTTCTAAGTCTGGATACTATTGATTCTAGTAAAATCAAACATGGATCGATTAAAACATATTCGAGTTTCGAGTAATAATAATTCTTTTGTTTTTTCTTGTAATAGTAACATGAAAAGCATTACGAAACAGATTTGACTGTTGTCAGTAATTGCAAATCAGTAGCGATACATAAATTACTTTTTTTCTTATATACGAAACATATTATAATTTTATAGTGAGATTAAAAGTGTAAGATATTAAAATTATTAAAAAACTAAAATTAAATTAAAAACTTAAATTATTAAAAATTGCATTCTAATTTATTTCATTAATTCTGGTAATATTTACAGTTTGTATTCGCAACGATAATAATTTTCTTAGTTCTCTAAAGTAACATGTTCAGCGAATAAATTATGTCTGCTAGAGAATTCGAGATCAGAAACTCTGTATTGCACACGTATTCATTCTTACCCACTGCGATCACCATAGAAAAAACCATGTAAAACATTCTAATTAGAAACACTCTCCCCCAGCGCGCAAAAAAGAACCTCTCCAATCGACGCAAACTCTAACTCAGCCGTTGCGCAAAAAAAGCTGCGTGCGCCAACACAATGGCTCATCAATAAAACGTTCGATGAAAGAAAAAAAAAAAGAAAAAAGAATCCCCGTCGCGGTAAAATCCAGGTCGCGCTATTTCTCGCGCAGGAGCCGCGCTGCGACGGACGTTTCGTCTCGCTGCAAAAGTATACACGAGGAGGACCATAAATTTTCGCGCTCGCGCGCCAACAGTATATGTTTTCTCGGCTCGGAAAAATATCGCCGCTGGCCTCTGCGACGCGCAAGAAACGGAGAATTCTCATCTGATTGACGACCTGGACGCATGTGCAGCGGCGTATAAGTCTCCGTATAGCTCTTTCATAGAAGTGTGTGCGAGTGTTTGCGCGCGCGAGTGTGGGTTTATACTTTTAATCGTCCTGGGAAGGTAGGAGCGCTGCGCTGCACACTTTGTTGTCACGACGCGCCACTGAATTTATGCTCACTACTGTCCGCTGGCGCTGTGGCGCTTCGGAGTTGCGTCTTTTTTTGCGCTCGTGGGTATAGTACAGTCGTTCCGCGTATAAGTTGTTGGAGTTAGTCTGGACTTAGTTTTTTGATGAATTGTCCGGTGTTGATTGCCTTGGTAGCTTTGGTGTCTGTTCGGCGTTGGTTGTACTGAGATAAAAGGTAATTGTAAGCATTTAGTTTGAATTTGGATTTTTGGTTGTCGGATAGTGAGAAGGGATAAATTACATTTGAAATTGATGATAATTGCTTTTTTTGGCAAACAAATAAAAATGATAATTTAAGATATTTGGTAAGGAGAAGATTCCCTGATCTAGGTTAAAATAATTCTGTGGGTAAACGCATAACGTAAGAACTCCACTTTCTGTGTTTTTGAGATTTTAAGGTTTAAAGTTTTTATTGTTCATTTAAACCAATCTTAAAATAATTCATAAATAGTAGATATGGTTACTTATTTATGCATTTTCCTGCTTTATGTATTTTTATCTGAAAATATACTAATAAGGGGAGAACTTTGGGGATCGACTTTTGGAACCTAAAAATGGAGCCCAGTATTCGTAGTTTTATCCCATGAGACTTTAAATCTGAGATAGTGGCAACAAACATTAACATTGCTCATATAGGCAATGCTAAAAAACAAATATATATATAGATATACTATCAACGTTAATGAAATACGCCGTATCTACTAAACAAAGGCCCATGGGATAAAAGCACGAGTATTGGGCTTCGTTTTTAGTGCCAGAAAACGATCTCTAAAGTTCATCAAAATCGGTGACCCGGACTCCGTAATATCCCCTTGTAAGTAAGGATACTGCCACAGATACATGCATTTGCGATGCTCGTAGTACGAGCTGAGATGAGTTAGTGATAAGGAATATCTAGACTACGATGCGCTCAGCTTGCATCGTAGACATTGACTCCGAGTGGTCCGAGTACCAGATTCACACATTGCCCTGATGACATATAACGTTTTTTGAACGTTTTAAAAACGTTAGAGTTCAAACCTTCGAACGTTGAAAAGCAAAGTTTTAAATACGTCTGAAAGACGTTGGTAAAACGTCTCAAGTCCGCAGATTTGTTCCATATAAGACGTTGAAAACCCGTTTTTGAAACGTTTGAAACAGGTTTGAAAATGGTTTGAAAAACTAGCATAGAATATATCGAAAAAAATCGTTTTAAGAGAATTTGATGTTACAAATATTACGAATTTTGGAAGTATCATCTGGATGATACTTCCAAATTTGGTAATATTTGTAGCATCAAGTTCTATTTAAACAATTTTTTCAATATATTCCATGCTAGTTTTTTTCAAACCATTTTCAAACCATAATCAAACGTTTTAATCCAAACGTCTTAAAAACGTTTTTAAACCGTTTAAATGTATACCATTCAACAAACCTTGGAGAGTTTTTCAAACGTTTCAATAACGGTTTTTCAACGTCTTATGTGGAACGAATCTGCGGAATTCAGACGTTTTACCGATGTTTTCATACGTATTTAAAACTTTGCTTTTCAACGTTCGAAGGTTTGAACTCTAACGTTTTAAGAACGTTCGAAAAACGTTATAGTTTTTTCTTCTCGTTGTCCACTCGTCCTTTTTCGGACGTAACAATACTAATATCACTCTCAAAACTCAATTTTCATAAAGTGGACTTTTGTCATTAAGCCGGGAATCCACAGAATTATAGTTTTCATTCTACAGGGGTATAGCAAGTTTAGAGTTGTTTTTATAACTAACATATAATAATTTTCCTTAATAATGTTGGTTCAATTTTACTCAAATATACTAAAGTTACAAATCAAAATCAATTAGTAATATTGCATGATACATTTATATTAATTAAATCAAATTTTCTTTTCAGGTCGATAGCATTAAAGTTTATCCTAATGTATTTACGTAAATGTTATAAAGTCTAAATATAAATTTTATATTCTAATTTACATAATACAACAATTACGGATGACTGAATTAAATATTCCCAATACTCGTTAGCAATTAAAAAAAAGAATTTAATTCCAAATACGTTGAGTCTCGCCTTCTAAGTCCAAAAAAGGAAAAACTTCCTACCTACCTACAACAACTCAATTAATAAAAATGTATTCCATCCTGTCATTTCTCTCTTATTCTCTCTCTCTCTCTGTCTCTCTCTCTCTTTCTCTCTGTCTCCCTATCTCTCTCTCTCTCTCTCTCTCTCTCTCTCTCTCTTTCTCTCTCTGTCACTCTCTCTCTCGCTCTCTCTCTTTCTCTCTCGCTCTCTCTCTCTCTCTCGCTCTCTCTCTATCTCAACCTGATTTTTATCAATTATCATGCGAATCACAGCAGCAGCAGCTACCGCGCAAGGGCAAATCCGCCGCGGAGGACAGCGACGATTCACTCGCTCGCTCGCGGCTATTATCGCGCGCGGCGGGCAAGTATATATACAGTACACCTACAAGACGAAGAAGCACGAGCGGAAAAAAGGACGCGACGTGACAAGCCGTCGCCGCCGCCGAGAAAGGATAAACAGTCTCGCGACGTTTTTTTTTTCTCGACTCGCTAATGCCGCGAGCGCGAGCGCGATGATATCATTCGTGATGCGCGAGAGACAACTAGATCCTCTTTCACCTTTTAACGCGTCGTAAATCCGAGCGGGCAATTACGCGCGCGAAGGCGCGTGAGTGTGGGCATGAGCGTGGAAATTGCTTGCAGCGTGGGACAGTGTAATTTCTGTGTCCGAGGATCGTTGCCGTGCCTGCCTGAGCTTGGATGTAATCTCGGTGTAGTTTCTTTCTGATTTGGTTTAAGGATCGATTTCCGGATCTTTCTAAAACGCAAATGTGGCTCTGTGAAATATTCAAATTGGATTGGTGATTAGGTTTGTTTTGTGAGTTGCTGTTGTGTAGCTTTTAAGGTGATACCGTTGACTAAATTGATGCAAAAAATGTTTAACCGGAAGACCAAAACATTTGTTTTTAATCGATAAGAAGGTGTTTACACTAAAAACTTTAAATTTAAAGCAGTCCGCCTGAAACGATTAACCGATTTTCTTTTATTATCTTTGTAGGAATTTTTTATTCTAATAATAAAAAACTTGATCAACAGGTTGACTTTACATAATATTTATAATAAAGTTGTTTGCTTGCATCTTTAAATTTACACAAATTGAAAACATAAACTTTTATTTATTTTTAGTCGCGTTAATTTTATTACTTAATAGTTATATCGTATGTTAAATAATAAATAATATTTATAAATATAAGGCTTTTATATATAATATTGTCAATGCGCTTTTGGCAGTGATTACTTTGCATTGAGAATTTCTATTTATTTTAGTGCTAACATCCGGACATTCTGATTCATGTTTATTATTATATTAGTTAATAAATAATTATTTAAATGATCCTATAGAACGTACTGTTAAATACCATTTCCTTAGATGCCTTAATACTTATTTGTATTTTAACGAAATCCAATCTAAGTCCACTAAAACTAATCCTATATAGTTACACCCTCATACAAAAAAAACGAAACACAAACACCCAGACATCGATACCTACTTAGCTCCCATAAAAACGCCATAAACCGTTTTCCGTTCCGATAAATAGCAGGTGCGAAACACTCACAAACTCCACCACTGCCTACATAGCAGCAGTAGCATAGTTATACCACTCGTCCGCTCGCCTCTATTGCTCGCGCCCGACAACTGTCGTCTAGCTTTTGAAAAAGAAAAAAAGAGGAAAAGAACCTCCGCGGGCGCACGCACAGAAGTGTATATAAAAATGCGAGGCGAGGCGATGTATATGCGGGCAGCAACGGTCTAAACAGGTGTATAGTCCCGGCGCGTCGGAGGAAAAAAAAGGAGACTCTATACTCGCAGATGTCCTTCGCAAAGTCGAGAAATCGGAAGACTTATAGGTAAGAGACGAATGGCGCGGAAGAGAGGGGGGAAAAGGTGTTGGTATCTTGGTGGTAATTAAGCGAGTGCACTCGCAGTCGATAATTGGCTCAATGAGAGGTGAATGAAGGCTCGTCGAAGGCTTGCTTTCGTCAAAACGACGATGAGTCGGTGACTTGTTGACGATGAAAGGAACTTTATGTTTTATGAAGGACGAGTTGAAATTGTTTAGTTGTGTGGAAAATGTTACGATTGATATTTTACACTTTATAGATAAATGCATTATATAGGGGAGAGTCGTGCGGTATGAACAGGCGTACTGGAAGATTTTTATTTTTACAATGTTATAAGATAATTTCAATTACAATTTTTATTGACTTTTTAATACTACTGATGTAAGATTATCATCTTCACGTTATTGAAAGTAAGGTGTCCAATCATTTTATAACAAATTTTCTGCATTGAAAACATACTCAAAATAGATAGTCTGTTTCCATTCGCAACGCGCAAGATAGGTCTTTTCTAATCGTAACGCGTGAGATAGATCTTTTCTAATCGTAACGCGTAAGATAAGTATTTTCTCTTAGGATACATCGAATTATGCGATTAAGACTTCCATCACTGTATGGCAACCTTTTACCAAGTAAATTAGGTATATTATATTGTTATATTTAACATAATTGGCGGTCAGTATTCAATATTTACTGCTTTTAAAGTCATCGTACAATTAAGCGAAAAGTTGATTTTTCATGTGTCAAATCTTATTTTTTGAAACTGTTTTTTTTCTCCTTAGATAACTCATAGTGCGTTAAAAATTAAATTGATAGTACTGTATGGACAAGGTCCCTATTAAGTAATTGAATTTCTATAAATATTATAGGCACCATAATAATTATTTGGATTTAATTAGCTCGTAACTAAAAATCATGGTAGTTAACTACCATACTAGATAACATTTTTTATAATGTTCAAAATCATAATTTTTGCAAGATCACAGCTAATTAATTTTTCTGATTGAATTTGTTGAATTTGAATTGGATTGAATTTTATGATTTAGAAAGGGCTGTTTAAGAAACACATACTTTTTTGGTCCATTCAATCAAAAGTTACAGACAAAACAGCTATGGGTGTTCATACTGTACGACGACCTTACACTACACATTTGTTTTACTCTACATAGTACAATTACTGCTTCAACTATTCTAAAATACGAAACACATGTAAAAGTTATAATTATACACGAAAAATTCTTGAATAAAATTGGCCATACTTGGAAGTGAAACATGACTTTACTCTGAAGTATTCCAAAATCGAAATACATTTTACTTTTTTTGAACTAAATAAATTTGTGGATACATTGAAGTAAAGCAAGTTTTACTTGAAGTAAGACTATTTTTACTCAAGCATTTCTTCCATGTAAGGAAAATATTTTCCCGCAAAGCTGGAATATACAACAGGAGAGTTATTCAAATAATTTGCACTTTCTCAGACACTTAATTCAACTTTGTAAAATCTACGCAGTCAAATTAAATACGACGATTTATCCTGTGATATATTCAGAGCGCTCTTTATCTATTTATTACAACTCAAAAGAATAACTAATATATAGTCAAAACTTGAAAGTGTTCTAATCGATGTTTAATTTTACGAGAATCATATTATTTATATGTATACACAGAAATGTTTATTTTATATTGTTAAATTATCGGTTATTTAATTTATAAAAATATACACTATATATATCTTGAAAAAATACATTAAATAGCAATAATCATTACATGCTTGTAGTAATACTTCATGCAATTCTACAAATATCTTAATAATCATGACATCCGCCTTTATAGACCTAAAAACCAACACCAAACTGCTATAATTACATTCGAACTTAACAATACATTAAAATACAATAACCATCCAAACGTAATTTACGAGCATCAAACACCACGCGGAAAGCAAACAACGAAACGACTCTTCAAACATTAGCGCGTCCACTCGATTCTCATCATCGCGCGCGTGGAAAACACCTCGGAGTCCGTACCCCGCAATTTCACAGTGCAGCCTTGGAATCAACTATTTATACACGCACATACACACACGCACGAACCGAAAATGGCGTGCTAGAATCGGTTTCCGAACGGTCGTGCGAAGGCAGCTCCTTTTCATACGCTCTCGCGTGCGTGTAATTTCGCGGCCGCGCGGCGTATACAGTGGAAACGCGAGAAAAAGGCGCGAGGAATTCTTTTTGAAAAAGAGGGAAACCGCGCGAGCGTTAATCGCAGCTGTCTTCGCGGAGCGCGCGCGCACGAGCACTTAATTGGCCCTTGGCTCCGAAGCCGGCGATCGCTTTCGCACCTGATATTATTGTACAAGCGCGTATAGTGTACAGGTGGAGGTGGTGAAAAATGGAAATTGTTGGTTACGGAGGTGTGGGTTATTGATCGGAAATTTTTTCTTTAGTTTGGGTGAGTTGTGTAATGAAGGTGATTTGCTAATTAGGTGTGAGAGGTTAATCGGATGGATGGAGTGCTTGTTACGGACTTCCAAGGCTTCTGTGTAGATCTGCTTGATCGATTGTAAGTGGGCGATGCAAGATATGTAGGATAGTGATGTGCAGAGAAAATAATTTTATGGGGTCGATTATATTTTGGAGAAATTATGACTAAAATAGTCTTATTTTTTTCACGTATTATTGCCAGTTAGAAGATTTTATGCAACTCATAGTAGACGCATATGAATAATTGTAAGAGCATAGTTCGGTATCTGCATAGATATTCGATTTGAAATTTAGTACATTATAGACAATTATAATTGTACTTTTTTCTAGTTTATTACTTTATTTACTGCATGTTTTGTCCCTGGGTTACTTGATTTGAAATATTTAAAGGGACGGTTTAAGGGGGCAGGCCTGCGTTAAACCAATATTTTTTTACGAATCGATAAACTTTTTATATTTAAACGCAAATTTTCTGAACAACTTTTTACTATAAATACTTGGTCAAATCTTTAATTTCACTATTGTGACACCTCAAAATCTTGATTCTATATGTCACGATAACTCACTATTGTCAATAATACCATATTTATTGGAAGAACTTTAATGGGTTCATGATTTTAGGTGACATTGAAAATAAAAATCTTTTTCGATGGTTAATCAACTACTTTTAACAGGTTCTAAAAATTAAATGAAGCACTTTTTCGTTAGAATTTTTTGTACAATTTTTGTGCGAACAGTCAACCTTAAAAAAATGAATAATACCATTTTTTTAAAGTGTTCGGATCTATAAAAAATGTTTGTACCCATAGGAGAAGAGTTATATTAACAACTACAGTATGTTTGACATAAATGATTAACTGAACGTTTGTACCATAACATGATAAAGTGTTAAAGTATGAGGTAACTTTCTATGAAAATAGTTTGTTGTGGTTTTCCTTTTGGGTACTAGTTTCATCATGTTATAAGTATAATAAACCACATTGCACTCGGAAAAAATTTTATTTAAATATTTTGTAAAGCCTAAACTGTGCAAGGTATGGCGAAATTATCCATATAATATTAAAAATATATATAGCTAATAATTACATGTATCGTGGATACAAACTCACTAAACATGAAGCTGTAAAAAATATGTCACCGCCACCGAATTAGTAAAAAAAATCCACAGATTCCTTGATGAATATTCAGTAATTTGCAGAGTGAAAAAAGTAAGATTCACCACTGAATTACTGCATTTTTTTTCATCAATTCAGTAGCACTCATATCCTGTTAACCGTTAAATTTCCAGACATATGACGCTTATGCAAATCACTTCAACCAAAAACCAAATTAGACTTTCAAATCGCAAACAGTTTTATTTCCACTCGATGCCACAACAAAAAGGCCTACGACGAATAAAATAAGTTCACGTAATCGCGGCGAAAGAAAACGCAGTATACCTCAACTAAACAAGATCGCGTCCAGCTCGCGCTGCCTATACATATAACAAGTTGACACGTCCGTAAAAGCGCAAAACATATAGTCGTCCACCTCGCTCTGGAGGGACAACACAAAACACACACAAACTCACACACACACACACGCTCGCGCAGGCATGCAGTGAAGTCGCGCTCGCGCAAGAAAATCGCTCTCCGCGTCGAGGTAACAATCACGTTTCTCCGCGCCCCGATCGAATACGGAAACCTCGCGTCGAATTCCTGCGTCTCGAAATCATCACGCGCGAGTATTCCAGGTGTGCAACTGTGCACACTCGCGCGTCATTCGACGGCTCTCGGGGATAATATCCTGTCTCTGCGGCTCCGTAGCTGTGTGTCTTTGTGTTCGTCGCTGCTGACGCGAGCAAATCAAAGTGGGACCTGGAGCTGCAGTTGCAGCTGGAGCTTCAGCTTCAGCTTCAGCTTCGTTAAAGGCGTCGAGCAGCAGTAGCGCATGGCACGTAACATTCCAGTTTTTCGTAGAGCTGTGCATCGCCGGGGAGAAGTGTAGTCTGTTTCTACTGTAGGTTTGTCTCTCGAGATGCTGAGTTGTCTTTGTCTTTGTCGCAAGAGGAGTTTTTTTTTAAGGAATCAGGTGCACAGCGGGATGACGACCCTTTTGTACTTCGAGTTTACACCCCGAGATGAAGGTCTATTAGGGTTTTTATGAGGGAGAGTGGGTAAATGAATTGGAGTGAGTTTGGTGAAAAATTCGTGTTAGTTTAACGGATTGGTTTTCGTTGCAGCAAAGTTTTTACTCAAAGGAAGTTACATTTTTCAATTTTAAGGTGATGAATAAATTTGTTCGATTATACACTTAGCATTCTAGTAATTATTACAATTTTTATGATTTTTATGATATAACACGTGATTTACGTTTTTAATAGCTCTGTATTTATAAAATTTTCGACGCTTTATTTATGGGTATATCGTTGATTTTTTATTTGTGGTAGCTCGAGATTGGCTACAAATTGTTTGCACTTCTGAATGTACAAAAAATACGTTTTTTTTTTCTCAAAAATGCTTGTATCTGTTATTTTATCTACCAAAGTTCATAACAATTTCGGGAAAATCTATTTAAATGATACCAAAAACCAAAAATAACACCTGTATACTATAATGTATACTATATTATTATTATAATTAAGGCTAAGTAGTAATGGTAAGCAACCACGGTGCCTGCAGGGCAACAGCTATCACAATACATAGTCTTTATGTCGACTGTAGATGTACTTGCATCATCACCGTAGCTCTCATAACTACTTGTTGGGACTAGCTATCCGTAGATGTGTAGTCCATAGCCTTGTTTACATAGTCACGCCATCTTTCTCTATTGTTTGCGAGTTGCATCCAATCCTCCTCATAACATCCTATTTCTCGTAGGTCCATTTTAATATTGTCCTCCCACCTTCGTCTCGGTCTGCCTGGGGTTTTTGCTCCTGTCGGCTTCCCTACGAGCACTATAAGTGCTGCTCTTTCGTTATCCATCCTAGCTACATGCCCAGCCCACCATAGTCTTCGGGAATTAATCACTCTGGTAATGTTTGACTTCCCGTATAGCTCGTGTAGTTCTTGGTTATGTAAAATTCTCCAGTCTCTAGTAATTTCATCTATCTTTCTAAGGACTCTATTCTCAAATACTCTAAATCTATTTTTTTCCCGTTTGGTTAGCGCTCACGTTTTGCATCCGTACAGTACTTGCATTATGATTTTTTTATATATTTCTAATTTAGTCTTTCTGAATAGTGCTGTAATGTAAATAAATTTAAAATAAATCAAATTATCGTATTTTCCCTTTAAATATTTATATAAGGGTGAAAGCACTACAGTATACGATCAAGGTATAATAAATGATTTACCCACTATAAGTACTATAAAGTGAAATTTAATTTTTATTGTAAACAATGTTAGTAAATGTTGCAAAGTTTGTAATAAGCGTGTTAATAGACGAGTACCTGCGCTTTTATCTTAATTGAAGATCAGGATTACTAAAAAATTATAACAACGCGTAGTTTAAAACAAAAATTAAACTCAGTATTAAATCAATCGAAATGAGAGATGGTAGTCGACTATTACCTTGTATTCCTCGGTAATCTCATCGAATCATTTTGCGTGCATAAAAATGTATTCAAGGACAGTATACATACGGTACAATCATACACTTTACATTACGTCACAATTCGCAGTTCATTCACCACCCAATTTTACAATGAACCCACGCCATAAGAACGCCAGTCACTCCTGACCTCTTCCCCCCTATCGCTCCAAAAATCTCGACCTCTCAGTCTCCACGCCACTCTGAAAAACATCCAACCTCTCTCTCTCTCTCTGCGTATATACCAACTAAAACTGCCAGCAGCGAGAAGATACGTTAACAGCGAAAACAACGCCTGCCGCAGTAGCCATCAGCGCACACTGCAGCAGCTGAGTGAAACATCGCGCGCGCGGACAGTCGCTCTCCTGCGCCTCGCGGCAAAAACGCCGAGGAATCGTTAGCAGCCTCGCGAGCGCGCTGCACACACACATACGCACACTGCGATATATCGCTTGCTCCTTTTTTCGCGCTGTCTCGCTTCGCGCTCTTGATCCGTGGCTCTCTTCACCTGTCCGATGCTGCTGCTGCTGCTGCTGCTTTCTGGAGGAAAGGAGGAGAGAGAGAGAGAGAGGAAAGTCGCGGTGACTCGGATGCTGCAGGCGAGCGATCGTGCAGCGGTGAGTTTCTCTTTTGGGATCAGATATTTTGCACGGGTTCGGGGGAATTATGCTGATGATGATGCATATTTTTGCGTGCGTAGAGAACTTGTACGTATAAGCGAGGGAAAATTGTTGGATCTCTGATGTTGTAGATTTTCTGATCGTTTCTGGGGCCTGAAGGAACTATCGATGGAAGGAAGGAAGCGGGCATATGAAGATAATACTTTATGTAAAATTAAACATTTAGTAATAATATACTTTTAATACAGTGCTATATATTTAATTACTTTTGTTATCTGTAGGATATAGGAACATTGAGAAGTAAAGTTAGTTCTTAGGAAGATTAACAAAAATTTTGAAATACAAGAGCATCATTATTTCTTATCCTGTGTTAGAAGAGGTCAGTCTGAATGATTATCCTTTGATGTACGACTTGGTCTACTATTATACATTAGGTGTTCTGCCCTCTGGTTTTTCCATTAGGATTATGTGAGCGATGTTTTCAATAACCAAATCGAGTGCCCGATTTAACAACTGATAATATCAGATCAATGATAAAGTTCTATATTTTCAAAAACTCTACATTTATTTTCTTCAGCGATAGTCAGGATCCAGTTTTCACATTAACATCGAACAATTGGTAAAATTATTATTTTGTAAATTATAATTTTCTGATTATTTATTAATAGTTGGAATTTCAACGTCTTGCTAACTATGTGAAAATATGCATTTCCTGAGTGTATTATTTTACTAATATCAACTTTTACTTCTTTCTCACTATTTATTACTTTCCCGAGCTTAATTAGAGAGGTACTTTCTGACACATTAAAATGTAGATTAAAAGAGCTTTAATTCCAGCTATGCTTTGTGCAAAAATATTTATGTGGGCCAGTTATTAACTTTCAAAGAGTTCAAATCCTTTAATATATATATATATATATATATATATATATATGTGTTTTTCATGCAGTTATCCTAGTACCTAAATTATTCTATTTAACCCTTTAAGGCTCAGTGTGAATTTAAAATCACATACAATTCAAACAATACTTAAAATAATCAGAGCTGGTGTAGTAGGCTTTTCGCCAGTATAAATAAGACAATTAAACCTAGAAGAAGTCGGTGACACCCTTAGATATACAAGAAAGTATATAAACCTGTCGCAGTTAATAGAATAACCAATGCGTATGGAGATACACTCGCTGGTAAGATATTCGCGTCGAACGTTTTTTGAAATGCTCCAATGAGATTTTCCGTTTTACAGGAATTAACCAACAAGGTCACTGTATTTCAAAAAAGTTCGACGCGAATATCTTACCGGCGAGTTTACAGTTTCTGCTTTAAAACTGGAACTAATATTGTTTTATTTATCTAACAACTAACGGGAATACGAAAATTAGCTCCTGAGCTATGATATTGCCGCATTACTTGTTTGATTGCCAATTAGTATTTTTAGCTTGAACGTCTAATACTCATATATCCAAGTTCTTTTGAGTTTTAAGACTCGAATTTACACTTTGAGATCATTCTTAAGATAACTAAATTAAAAAAGTATGTTGTCCAACTTGATAACCAGTTAGGTCTTGAAGGGTTACCAAGACACTTTCTCTCGAAATAAAGCATTACCTCGCTTTCCCCCATCGTGTGTTTCGAATAGTTACACCAAAATACTCCCTAATCGTATTTCCGCATATAAAAACTTCTCCTAAAACACTGCGAACAAAATAAAAATCCAGCCGCACCACAGCGACAGCCAGAAATCAGCGAAAAGCAAGCAGCCCCCTCGAATCGATTTCTCCCGAATCCCTCCCCCTTCACAGCAAAAGCATAAACGCTTCTTCCGCTACAGCAGGCAAATCGGTAAACGCAAAATCGTCGTTCCGCGCTCGCGCGTTTGGATTCTTTCTCCAGCAGCAGCAGCAGTTGCATCGCTCGCGCGATCTCCGCAGTGCAGGGAGAACGAGAGAGAGAAAGAGAGAGATCAGCGGCTTATCCGATTGTGCCCAGCCGAGCGAGCCACGTCCAATTCTCCCAATTAAGCTTTCGCACTTTTTGATGACACGTCGGTGTGGAGCCGGCGACGCCGGCAGATTGGATTAAGACGCGCTACAATTGATCCGCGTCATCAATCCTGAAATCGCTCCCTTCGGCCTGCGCTTCGTTTGTGGATTATTGTGTGTTGTGCAATTTTTTCAGTTTTGGTGGTATTTGGTTATACTGGTTTTATATTCAAATGCCGGCTGTAAATTATAGTGTGTGATCGATGTGTAAAGCTGCGATATTTATAAACTATGTGATGCAGATACAATCAGTTCTTATATAAGACCTTTTTATACGCCATCTGATTTATTTGTAGGACTTTTGGGCCTAGAAATGTTTGTCTTAAAAGTATTTCTTTTAAGTTGAGTCTGGTTTCTCAAAGCTAGTTTCCTGGCATCACACCAGTACTATCATTTATCGAAGAGCTGCTACAACACTTGTAGATTACTTGCTTCTTCTATACCAACTATCATTAAGAATTTTTCCAATACGTTAAGGTTGATCTTCTAAACGCTGAGAGAGAATAATGCGAGAAATAATCAAATATTGTCATATGTGTTTGCATGTATTGAATTTGACGTAAGCATTAATTGTCTTTGGCAGAGAAAAGTAAAGCACTGGAAAGGTTTTAAGGGTAACAGATAATTAAATCAACACTGCAGGCAGATCTTCGTTGGTTTACCAACTCAGGGTTAAATTTTCAAAATTGAGAGATCAAAGGTACTTGGATAATTTTGAAAGAGATAGCAAAAGAAAATCCTTATAATTAGGGACAATATGTAACATGATATGTATTATATAGACACATTTGATAAAATTTAGGACCTTATTGGATTATGTGTTGTACTTTTGACATTTCTAAGGCTAGATTGCATTATTATAATTATAGTAAGTTTGTATTCTATAAGGTCTTGAATCTCTGTTAATTGATCCATTTTGATCGAACCAACCTATTTTCTCTAGAAAAATCTAAATGTGATATTATACATCGTAATAATTCTGGTGATCTGGTGATAATTTTTAAAATCGAATTTTGATCGATGTTTTTTGAAACTTTCCCAAGTAACTTTTATCCTACTCTTCCAAAAGCTTAAGAATCTCGGGAAAAAGGTCAAAATAGGTTACTTGAACTCTGGTTCAACGACAACCTTTTCATCGTTATTTTTTTTTCAAAAATCGAAAGTACATCAAATAATGCTGCAAAGTAGTGTTATATTCAGTGATCGAAAAAAAGAAAATCCTTCCGAATCAACATTCTGCAAAATTCGCAACAACAAACGACCAACTAACAGCTACAAATGCCAGCAAAGGCTTGCAGAGGAACTCAATCTACCCTCAAATTCTGTCTTTGTCTCTCTCTCTCTCTTTCTCTTTTCCACCCGGGGGCTAGAGTCTGGCACTGTCAGGCAGCGCGCGCGCTTTCCTCTCGAACACGCTTACAAGACCGCTTCGCTCTGCTCCGCTCAGCTCTGCAGCGTACGTCTCTGCGCGGTCAGAAGCTATAACCCCGAAAGCTCCTCTCGACCCCACGGGCCGAGCGAGCGAGCGTGTCCGATCCTAAACACGACAAAACCAGCACTAATTTCACAAACGAATAAACGCGGCCCGTGTGTATCTGCGCGCGATTCTCCTCTCCACCACCCTCCCCTCCTTGGATTCGGGGTAGTGGGCGCGCGGCGAGCGAAGCGCGGCTAATGCGCCGTACGTGCAGCTCGAGGGGGGAAGGGGGGGGGGGAGAGCAGAAGCTGGCTTTGCGCAGTGGAAAGGAGCTGTAGGTTATATATGTACGTGTACGTTGTGTACCGCGTGAAATGGAAAGAGAGAGAGGGGGATGGGATGCGATAAGGCATATGGGGTGATACCGATACACACCCCACGAATTTGGATGGGTGTGTAGCGCGGAGATGAGTCAGATGCAGGGGCAGAAGCGTGCCGAGGATCAGGCAAATTTTGGGATGTTTTTGAGTATGCGTGATTTTGAGGGGGTGGTTTTGATATGGGCTTTTTTGTGGAGGGTAGTAGAATGAAGCTTCTATAAGTGGGATGGGTATGTTGATGCGAAGATACTTTTTGATAGTGGTATGGTGATTTTGAGTGGATGACATTTGTTTAACGTCGACGAAAATTTGATTAGCAAAGAGAAAATCATAGTTTTTCGGTTATCATGTCTGATATTGTACCTCTAGAACAAGACTATGATAACTCGAAAAATTTATAAAAATGTTGAAAAATTGGATAAGATAAAATAATATAATGATTTACTCGCACAAAGTCAAAAATTATATGAAAATTGGTTTCAAAAGATTGAAAAATTTCAACACAATGATAATTTTTACGTACAAAATTATTGATCAATGTAAAGTTTACATTGCTTGTTTGGTTTTACAAAAACATACAATTTGAGTTGTCAATAGTATTGTTATGTGCGTGCGATATAACGTTCAAACATTATTTATAGAATAATGTCACAAAATTATTTTAAAGATTTAGTTGTATTCAAATTGCATACAATTTGTAAAACATATTGGTAAACAATATTCCCACATACCATAATTTTTATTTATTTCATTATTTTTTGAGATTAGATACTTTGTGTGCGGGAATAATACGTGGTATAATGATATATTATACGTTATTTATTATAATTTTTACTGTAATGTAGGCTATGATTTTACTGTGAATCAGGGAAATTTTCACCGTGTATTGGAGAATATTAAAAAATTTGAAACACATTCCGTCAGAAGAAATCCTGCAAAAATCGAGTTACTTAAAAAAGTTACGAAAATCGCGTTATATTAAACGTATAACCCACCCTAAAACAATCCTACAGAAATTAGCCCATCAACAATTTCCAATAATTACCCTACCTACATATCAATCACAATTACACAGCTCATATACCCACACATCCAGGAGCCAATTCCCGCCATATAGTGCAGGCTCGCTCGCCGCTATCTTGCGACTATCGAGCATGTTTTTCCCCAACTCATCCGAGACCCGCCACCGCGGCCTCCCAAACACACACACACACACACACACGCACACACTCAAATCCACATCCTCTCCCAAAACCACTTTGGAGCTTCTCTAATATAACCTGCCGTTGCTGCTGCTGCCGCGACAGGCGCGTAGATTATACTCGTCGCTTGCGTATATATATATATATATATATATATATACATATCGCATTGGGGACCGGGTGTTGAAACACTTGGACCAATTATCGAGAAACTGGAATTCGCTGACCACCCAGAGTCACACGCGCCGCCGCCGTCGCTGCTTATGGACTTTTTCGTCTTTCTTCGTCTCTCTCTCTCTCTCGCTTTTACCGCAATCGCGTGAGCGCGCGCACGGTCGCAAACGAGCTTCGCGCGCGCGCGCGTGCGCGGCTCTTCGGAGTTAATTAAGCCTGCGATCTTCGACTGAAGTGAGGATATAGCGAGAGGATTGCCTTCTAGCTTACGCGTGTTTTTCGTGTGTGCGCGCGCGCTGTGTCTGTAGGTGTGTAAAGCTTATGCGTTGACGCGTCGCCATGCAGTCTTTGGTCTGCTTGCTTCTGTTGGCAGTGGTTGCTTGGTGTGACCATATATTTTAAGAGCTCTGCTTCTCATGGTTTGTGAATGAGAGTTTCTGTAATGAAGATTTTTCTACATTTTCCTTATTACTGTTTTCTATTAATACTTATCTTAGAGAACGATCCTTTTGCAGTAAGATCAACATTTTCGTCGTAAAGGGAATTCCAGCTGAAAATAGACACCGGAAGGGATATTATTTGTGAAATAAGGAATATCTATCCTTTCCATGCAAAGTTGCATTGGTATAAGAAAATGAAATCCTTATGTCCCCAACTATGTGAGTAAAACAAAGCTGATAAATGTAAATCTCAATATACATGTTTTTTTTTATATGTAAAATAATAATAGCAAAAAAAATTATTTTCATGTTGTCTTAATGCAATTAAAACGAAAAATATGTAAATTACAAAGCAAACGTCAACTTTTGACTCACGTCGTTATGATCAAAAGTGAGATTTACCATCTTTGGGTTAATATTATTTCATTACTGTATGGAACAGCTTCTAGAAATGAAAATATATGCTTTATCAGGATTTCATCTAATTTTTACAGATTTTCAGACATTTCTCGAAACTTGCTCAATCGTTAGAGCTGAAAGAAACTCATATTCATGGATCTTTCGTTGAAATCGCCATATTCTATTGAAATAAGACCCGAAACGCGGAAACTTTGGACGAGTATAACTCAAAATCTATATGGTAACAGCGATCTGAAATTTTGCAGGGATATTCTTTGAGATAAAAATTGATTTTGCTAGAAATTTCAGAAGTTTCTCGAGACTATTGATTTTAGACGATAACTACCTTAAGGTGGTCCTATAGTAAAATTTGACGAAAATATCGAATTTTCTTTATTTCATTTTTTGATACATTGTACATTTTTATAACAGAAAATGATTTTTGTATTGGCAATATTGGCCATAGAAACCATTTTAATGAACTTAATAGTTATTTATACGTATTTTCCCACCGACCTTTATTGCGGACAATCCAGCGTGTTCTTAAATTAACAGAATCTTAACCTGTGCCCAAATCTACCCTATATTACGCAGGAAAACGTCAGAGAATAAATAAATTCTTAAAAAAACGTTTGGTAAATATTCTGCGATAGAATAATTGTTTTAAAATCATCAGAAAATTATTTCTTGTTTTTACAAACGTACGAATTTCTCCATTTATGGCTTTCCAATGTCAGCAAGTCTTATGTGCATAAGATTACAATCAATCAATCTGAAACTTTAAGGATATCTTATTTAACTTATTCGCATTATAACCACGAACTCCGATTTTTCAAAAAATATTTATTAAGAAAGCTTTGCCCATGAATAGAGTTAAAAATATGATTTTCTTAGGTTATTTTTACAATGAAAATTCAATATAATTTTATTTTTCTTTATAATTATGTTTTTAAAAATTTGAAGTTCACAGTTATGTGTGGTAAAGGCGTTAAAAATCACATAATTTTTTTCAAATGCTATACTTACATTCCCATGCACAAGGGCAGTTTTGAAAAAACATCAAATTTCATTGGAAATTGCTAGTTTTTTTACATAACTATGGATATACTGTCTAAAAATTTATGAAAATTTACAAAAAACTTTCTTTTTAGATAATAAATATAACCACCAATTTAAAAAAATTTTATCGTGTAACTAGCAAATTTTTCAAATTTTATAATAGGATCACTTTAAAGGATTTCGTTTCAGTTACCGCTTTGATACTTGACTGTCTTGACAAGAAAGAATAATTTAATTCAATTTTTTGTAAATAATACTGAAATCACACAACGCATCAACAACTTTTTCCGCAGCCACGGCAATCGAGTTTAAGGATGAAGAAACCGAAATCACTGAATCTAAGTCCAATAGTTGGAAGACTCAACTATGTGCTTTTCTATTTTCATATTTATGTAAATAAGTAATTTTCATGAAACTTACGTTTTGATCAACTCCGTGGCATCACACTTCTTCATTTACAGACGTATGTACAATGTGTATATTTAAGGGTGCAAATTATAGGTTTGGTACGTGTTTACACGTATAATACGTCGGATTCGTGTACGAAAAGACATATTTATACACTGACTATTTGTATAAGGGATATATTTAAACTCATTAATTATTTAATAATTCTGAGTAGGTGTAAAATGATCATATTTACTCGTACATATATTTTGAGGAGTACAATTTTTAAATTACTTAAATTTTTGATAAAAGTAGATATATCTCAAACTTATTCTAATTTTACAATAAACATATGTCACGGATCTGACATTTTAGGTATAACGTATATTTGGCATGTACATTGTGCAAAGGGTGTCGATCGTTAGATCTATAATGTTATTGAACAATGTGTAAAAATATTATATTCGTCGTACACAATCGCAAGATTTTAATTATTTTGCTTCAATAGCGTTTATAAGAATAGCCGCCAAAGCTACCAGTTTCGTGAAAATCGCCCACATACGAGCTAGAGAAGTCCTCAATTCCATCAGCTTCCGTTCCCGGCCAGCCCCGAACTTCTCCTTATATTCCTCTCCGCACTCAATTTTCCTTATCCACACGGCAGCTACCATATACGCAAAAAAGCCCGCGTCGTACATAATGCGTGGCTCCTCCCGCCTCTCTCGCGATATCTCTCGCGCTAATCCCTCCATTTTACGGAGCTTGAATCGACCACCGCCACCACCGCGTATATATAATCCTCTCTTTTTTTTCTCTTCCCCACTCCGCGCCCCGTCCTTTCGCTTATTATTGCCGCTGCATCGCGAGTATACTCTTCCTCCTTCCTTCGCTCGCTTATCCCGTATGTTTTTTTCTTCATTTTTTAGTTATATGTGCAGCGTGGATGTGTTTTTTTTTTAGGTAGAAAGAAGCGCGGGGATATATACGAGGCGATTGGAAATCGGTTTTAAATGCCTCCCGAGTGTGTCGCGCGCGCCTGAGCGGCTTCGGAAATGGATGTATACGTATTTTTCTTGTTTTTTGGCGGCGCGGCGGTATAGTAGGTCGTTATCGTCGTTTTGTCCGATGATCGCGTTTTTAAATTAGGGAAGTCGGATTGATTTTTAACACCGGTTCTCGGCGGCCGCGGTGTGTGGGCACATCCAGCGACCAAGGCGATGAGTTTTTAGGTGATTCGCGAATCGAGAATGAGAGAGATATAGAGAGAGAGAGTGAGTGTATGTGCGTGTGTATGTGTGTGTGTGTAAGAGAGAGAGAGAGAGAGAGAATTTCTTATTTCTGGGAATCTGAACACTTAATTAAAGTTTCTCGAATTGACATTGTTACTTTCGGTTTCTGCTTCTTCGGCGTTTCTTAGGGGGGAATGTGAAAACTGTGTTTTGTACGAGGTGCCGAGGCTATTTGCACCTTCGTGAATGCTCGAGCTCAGTGATTATTTAGATTTATACTGATTGTATTTCGAAATATTTTAATTTCAAATGTACAAAGATTATACGTTAAATGTTATTTTTAGATCGGTAATTTTATTAAAAAATTCAGTGCCACGGTAAACAATGTTAGATAAGTTAAATTGACATATTTTAATCTTATCGATTAAAAGACATAATATTAGAATCTTTTAAGTAGAGTAGTATGCACGTTCATATAGCGTAAAAAAATAATTCTTTTTTATTAATTCTTTATATCTCAGGGCTAATTTTTGTATTAAACTATAAACATTTTCCTGCTTGATAAAATTGCTTCCTCAAGGAGGAAGCTTTGTGATAGTAAAATAAAAGTTTTAATAAAAACAAATACACTATTTCTTATTTCAAAATACACTCTTTTAGAAAATGACCGTATGGATGTGTATGTATATGTGTGTATCTATATGTATGTATGCATCTATATATCGAGTAATCCACGATCAAATTTAATATTTCAGGGCTCATTTTGTTTGTTTCTTTTTAAATGTAGGGGCGCAATAATAATTTTTTTAGTTTTTTGGATTTGTTTTTGTTTTTAGCTGTTTTTCGATATTTGGCACTTTTAAAATGGATTTGAAAGAGCATAAAATTGCCCATATTTTACCATCCGAAATTTCGGATAAGTTGTTTCCTTTCTTTATACCCGAGAACGTCATGTTTTGTTTGAACGGCGATTTCTCTGAAATATATGATACAAAGATTTTTTAAAACAATTAACGTAATTAGAACAATGGAGAAGATTATTCTGTAAAATTTTGGAGACATTTTATTTTTTTATGTTTGAGAAAAAAATCATTTTGTAGAAAAATCGATTTTTTATGGCAAACGATAACTTGCGTAAAGCGACATTATTACTTCTGAAAATTTCCTAAAAGGTAAATTTTTACTGTCTCTCGGCTAAGTTCTTTGCCCAGATCATGAGAACTTTTATTTTTCAAGATATTCGAGGTTATATTTTTTTCTTCAATAAATGATTGATTACTTATTTCTTAGGTATTACACGGTAATTTTTTATCAATAAACACTTATTATTTTTGTTTTTTAATAAAGATTTTAAATCGTTAAGAATTTGCGAAATTCATAGATTCGTTTTTGTTTTATAATTATTTTAATTTTTATGATATTAATTTTTTTTTCTCCAAATTTTTATAGTTTCTTTCTTGAGTATTATGCGGTAATTTTTAGACATTCTAAGATCATTGTTAATGAATTTTTAAGATTTATCATTTATTATTTTTTATATCGTTTTTTTTTCATTTTGATATTAATTTTTAAAAAAAAAATTTTAATAGCTTTTTTATTGAGTATTATGTGATAATTTTTGGCCATTCACAGCTCTATTTTTATTTTTTGATGATGATTTGAAATAAATAAAAATAAAGATTGATTGATTTGTTTTTGTTTTATACTGCTTCTTCATTTTTAAGTTACTTTTGTAATAAATGAATCCATTATTCATAAACTCGAACAAAATTACGAAAAAAATTTATTTGTAAAAGTAGTATGCATTTATTATATTCATAGAAAAATTTAATCAATAATTATAGTGTTTCAAAATTTATTATTGTCAATTGAAAAAAATGTAACTTGATATGCAAAACTTTTTAAGTTGCTTTTTAAATGCTATACTTTGACATAGATTTATTTATAGTTGACAAATTTACTTGAATTTTTTAAAATAAATTTTGTTTAATAGGTGTGAGTAAACTTTTTTTTTAAATACTCTTGTTTTTGTCACAAAAATATGCGTTTACTCCAATAACTTATAAAAGGAAATTTTTGTATTAAATAATTTCAAAATAAAAGAAGATTGTAGAGCATTTTTTTAGTTCAGCAATATATTTTTTATGTTCTCTTTTTCAATACAATTTGTATGGAATAAAATTTATTAGAGTTAAACTTTGGGTTCACGGTTAAAATGACTTTGAATAATTAACTCGAGTTAATAAACACTTAATGAACATTTTTAAGATTTTCTTTATGCAGTATATATATATTAAAAAATATTTTAAACTACAATACTTTATCATAATTTATGCTATACTTTTGCATAAGTTTAAATTACTAAATTTATATATATCTCGAGATATTGAAAAGCAATAGATTTGTCATTTTTATTTTTCACCCCAGTATTAGATACAATAAATAATTTCATATTAGAACATTTTTTGACAGCGGGTTTTTTTAAATATAAATGTTGTTAATAGGTTATAAATTGTAATACACAATAAGAGCAAATAATTTATAATTATATTAGCCCGATTTAGATCTATTGTATTAATTGAGAACAATTACAATTATAATATAAGGAACTCTAACTTTGAACACTTTAAATACAAATGTTCGCTCATGCGACAATTCGTCTGTTTAGATCCGCTGTCATCAGCAGACTCTTGTTTATGCTGGACTGTCGCTCATTGTCAAGTGCGGCATTTCACAACTTTTGAATTGTGCGCACGTTCGACTTCGGGTACAACAATATATCTATTAATTCCAAATTAGCCTGAAAAGGATGGCGATCATCTTATTGAAATGTCGCTGACAAAATAAGGAAATTCATTTAACTTATATTAATCGATCACTTCTGTCTATATATAAAGCAACGCAAATAGAAGAATAATACATTCATTTTTGTAGAAAAAAATCGGAGTTTATTTTTCATTTGCTAAGTTATTTCAGCAACAAAGTATGATTCTGATCGAGCACTATTCTTTTGAAATTAGTAGTTTTATTTTAAGAACCATAACCACAATAAAAAAAGTTCTTAATTCGAGTCTTCATTGAAATTCTGTTTGTTATTAAAATGTTAGGTTATTCAAATTTAGTTGAGTGTTCCAAATCACACTCAATTTACGTGTTTTTCTTGGTAAGGGAATCCAATGAATAACAATTATACAAAATTAGCAGATCTCTGTTGTATCTAAAAATAATAATTTCGACTACAGTAAAGAATTAGTATCCAGAAATAATTAAGAATTCCATAAATTGCTATGCCTATCACTATTCCTCCACGCATATCCGTATTTTTCCCCCAAGTCTCACAAACGCACTTTCAAAGCCGTCCTTTAAAATCACCACTAAGCGCGCTGTTTCGAAAAGTCAGCTGCGCGTCCGCGCACGCACTCCCCAACCCAACAACCGCGACGATAAAGACGCATATAAAAAAGAATCGAGTTCCCGGAGAACCGGCGGCGGCTCTTTCCAAAGAAGCGAGCACGTGTGCGCGCTATCATCGCGGCTCACGTGCGCGCGCGCGCCTACGCGCGGGGCAATAGTTCAGGCGCTGCTCGTGCGGGTGTCAGATGCGAGGGCGCGATAAATGCGCGCCGCCGTTTCCGGTGAGCGCCGTGACCGCTCGCACCTCGCTCTCTTCTCTGCTTCAGTTATGCTTTCTTGCTTTGTGTTTGTATTGCGATGGTGTGTATACCTACGCGTATCTGTGTGAGGTGAGCTTCTTGTTGAAGAGAGGGGTGGAATATGAGGTAGAAGGATTTTGGGGGTATACTTGATTTTTGGGGGTATGGATGGTGATGGCTGGAGGGTTTATTGACACGATGTGATAGGGAAGAGTAGAATAGGGAGTTTTCAGGATTTAATGAGGCTAAAAGACAACGTTTCAAAATTTGTCACTATTTCTATATCTCGTTTTAAGACTACATATTTGCCACGAGAGGGCTATCAAGAAGAGTGTATATTTGTTACAACAGATTTGATGAGCAATTGGGAGGCATTTTTTGATACCTAGAAATTAAGCCCTGCTCTCATAGTCAATTCAAATGGGTCCTAGTTTTTAAAACAAAAGCGATTCTATTCAAAATAAGGGTGCTAAACCTTTATAATAATAAATTAAAAATTGATTATTGATTTCTTGCAAGGAAAACTACATCCTATATCATACGATATTTGTTTATTAGTTAAATATTGATATATTTTATTAAAATGTAATAGATAAAAACATTTTTGAAATTAAAGCTCAATAGATATCCTTAAATGACAGTAATAGAAACATGTACATGGTGGTTTTGAGAGTCAATCTAATCGAATGGAAGTTGTTAAGGTTTTATTGAATTCAAAATGCAGATCCTTAGGTTATCAATGAGCGAACTTGAGAAAAAGAAATTATTTATCAAAGCTGTAGTCTTTAAAAGTCATAGAAAAAACTCGAAAAAAATTTTCTTACAAATAATAACCTAAAATTATGTATGTATTTTAAGTACAATAAAATCTTAAAAATATCAAAATCTTGTGATACATCAAGAAATATGCAAGTTTTCATTAGAAGCACTCAAAAAGACCTAACCACATAAGAAATATAAAAATATAAGGGAAAAGTGGGGGATAACGGGCCACTAAAATTCAATGACCCATAGAAATAATAAAAAGCATAATTAAAAAAAAGCTAAAATAGCATTTAGTTACTATCCAATTAAAGAATGTCCTATATTGAAATCAGCGTTTAATGTTTCTTTACAATAGTAAAATGCACTTTTAAATTACATCGAAACTAGCGATTTAAGAAATAGTTGGGGTATATCGGGCCAGCGTAATTTTACGCTCTTGCTGTTGAATTATGGATACCAAACTACCGAAAGAGGGAAGTATAATGTTTGTTTATGCTTAATCAATCGCGATATTAGATCGAGATACGTTACAATAACTCTTAAATAAAAAGAAACTTTACATCCGCTATGCATGGAAATTTTTTGTCATTTTTACGGCTCTAGACAGATTTAAAATTCCTGTTTTATATCTGCTACCATTTCAATTCTTCAATTTATGTTTTTTTTATAAATAAACATGGCAACCACTTTCTTTTGGAGCTCTCAACGATATACCTACCTTCACAATTAAATAAAATGTTTGTACTAAAAATGGTGGCCCATTATACCCCAACCAAAGTGGCCCGTTATCCCCATTTGCAATAATTAACGTTTCATATCATAACTTTTTATAATCTTAATGAAATAAAAAGTTACAAAAAGCAGAATGAAGCTTGAAATATATCTTAAGAAGGAGCGTTGTCTGATATTTTAAATTAATCAAAAATATACACGGTTGGCGATTTGAAAAGTTTTTGTCGTTTTTCATGTAACCCGATTTTTTTAATTTAAAACTTCATTGGGCTATACAAATTTGTTTGCTTGGAGAATTATATCCATACAAAGAAAATTAACTCATACTATGACCACAAGTAGATTAAGTCGCGGAACAAAACATTTCGACTCTCTTCTACAGAAAGTATGGCTGGTACAGAAAACCCTCTTCTACAGAAAATATGGTATAAGTGGCCCGTTATACCCCTGTCTCCCCTATATTGTGATAAAATATATTTAAATGTATTCAAAAAAGTAGCATATGATGTAGAATTAATTCTCACCTAAAAATTTATAACAATTAGGTTTTAATTTTAAAGTACTTTGGTGCCATTTAAATTAAGACTTTTATGTAAAATTAATACTCAGAATATTTATTATAATATTTATTTATAAATATCTATATGCTCAATTTTTTGTTTTCCATTGTTCTAACATAGCAACTTGTAAAGTTACGATTAACATTATATATATTTAGTTTTTCTCTAAATAAAATGTTCTAGTAAAATATTATTATAAAATGAACTATGAGTGCTGGATTTCATTTATAGGTAACACAAAACAACTAAAATAAGCCTCAATAAAGTCCATTTCCCAAAGATACAACATTTCTTTCAAGACAGTACATCGGTGACATAGAAGATGACAATTCCGGGATTCCTACTAAATTTATAAATATAGATATAGAAGTCGATATATTATGTTTAGTTTGATAACTAAGGCAGGTCCGATACATGCAAGACTTACCCTTTTCAAAAATATGTAAAATAGAATATGAATTTTACACGGAGTATTGTTGCTACACCTGTGATCCAGACAGATATATATCAGGTTGAAACAAGTGTTTCACGTTCGTATGAAAAATTTGAGGTAGTAGCCCTCTATTGGAAGTGGACGTAATTATACCCACAGTAAGAAGTATACCTGCAATGCTAAATAGGATAAGGTTTATTCATAAGAGATGGTGAGATATATGTACCTGTGAGACGAACTATTTAATGATTACTCACCTCACTACTTGCATTATATTTGTAAAGATTTTAAAATACATTTTGAAAGAAAATTTTTAATACCACAATTACCTTATTTCTCAAAATATAATAATTTTAAAAGAAAATAGAAAGAACAAACAGTAAAAAAAAATAAAACAAAATTGAAAAGGTAAGAATACGATGATAAAAAGGGAGCGACGGTATGAAAGTGTCCGAGAAAAACGTGTCGGAACTACCAAAATCTCGGCTCTTTCGCAGATAGCATCTGCATCGTGAACTCGCGTCGAGACGACTGGATTAGCCCAAGTGTTCTGCCCTTGAAAGCCAAATCAAGCGCAGTAAGAAAGGCCGCGTGGTGTCAATGACCAGTCTGATTTCTTTTTTTTTATGAAAACGCTTTCTGTCACGTGCGCAATTCGGTGATAGATAAGTGCAAATGTAACATTAAAACAATTTACTGTTATGTTTACATAAATCTCATATTTACAGAAAAACTGTCTTGTGTATTAAGCTTTGAGTAGTAAAAAAAACTTCGAATTTACAACTCGATCAAAAATAAATTTACAACCCACAAAAAAACTATTTTCCAAGTAAACGAAGCGCTCCGTATAACCATCCTCGCAACAAAGAATCGCGATTTACGGAGCGCTAAAACAGCCTCGAAAATCGTCTTCTCGCGCCTCAATTTACGCACACACACGCACTCCAGCATCGCCAGCCCGGCGTGTTAAAACCCTAAAAACTGACAAATTTCGGCAACTCCGGCAGCAGCATCGCGCTGCTGTGTAACTCACGATCCCTGTGCGCGCGACTCTTCCTTTTTGTCGCTCTTCGCCGCTTTACCCACCTCGGAGGTCGCGTCCCCGGGCGTGTCGGCGTTATGTGATTGCAAATTATTAGTTATTAGCCCCCGCGGTGTGGTGTACAGCTACAGTTCGCCGGCTTGGTTGGCTGGCTTCCGAGAATAATATATACGGAGGCTGGGACGGGGGATGTATTATAGCGCGTGGAAGAAGGAGGGAAACGCGAGATTTATGAAGTTTGCGAAGTTTTTTGGGGTGTGAATTTGCAGTTTGGATAGGAGTGCGTAATGTAGCGAAAAAAAACGCTGGTTTCAGGTGAGTGGGATAAGCGTACACTACAAAAAGAAAATCTTATTTTAAGATTGACCGATCTTAAATTTGTTGCATCTTAAAATTACAAATGCTTGTAAAACATAAAGATAATATTAATATTAAAATAAAAATAATTAATAATTAATATTAAAATAATTAATATTATTATTAAAATAATATTAATATTATTTTTATGTTTTTCAAGCATTTGAAATTTTAAAATGCAACAATTTTAAGATCGGTCAATCTTAAAATAAGATTTTCTATTTGTAGTGTAGGAATTCTAATGACAATAGTTATAAGACGTATGTGTAATTTAACGTAAGACTGTGGAACATAATTCTGTACCACTTTTGTGAAAAAAGAAATACTGAATGTCCTATTGCAAGATAAAGAATAAAAAATGAAATTTATTATACGGTTCTTTCGTATACCACCTTTATTTTTCAGCGTTTTAGAAATTTTATTTACACAAAAAGTATATTATTATATTATATTTAATTAATAATATGAATATTAACATAATACTGATTAATTTGATGTATAAAAGTTTATCTCCCCAACTCATTGGATATATTTGACAGGCCACTCTTTTATCAACAAATTATAATTACGTTACAATAGACGCAATTAATAAAGCTGAAAAATCCAATGGAAAAGCATACGCAAGGCAGTCAATCATTTCCACTGAACATCGCGAAGCTCCCTTTTCTTCATTGTCTCACGTTGCAAAAAGTACAAGCGTGCAGCTAATTCATTGAAAAATCCATCATCCTCTCTCCACTCGCTCCGATCTGAAAAGTCAACGATCCACAATTTTAATTCCTCTCTAAACCACCTTAAAAACACTTACAAACAAACTAATAATGTAATAATCCCAAAGCGAGGAACTCCTCCTCCGAAGATAATGCCGAGGGTAGGTAGGTAATGGCGCTTAATAATAATCGAGATAATGGCGAATAGAGACGGAGCGACGGCTGCCGCGGAGCGGGGGGAAAAATTGCGAGAGAATGAAAAGAAAAGGAGTGTGCTGCGCTGCTGCTGCCGAGAGAGGCATCAGAGGCCCCACGGCGATGCCTATATACCCCCCTTCGTCAAAGCCTTAATAGACTTTATTGTTTTACGAGCCAATTACAGATTACTTTTACGAGGCGAGTGCGCGCGCGAGACGCTGCATTCGCGTATATAGCGTATATAGTTACCTTCCTCATACTCTCTCTCGCTTTTAATGAATCCGGAGAAAAAATTCTCGCAAATTTCCTTCGGCGTGCACGCTTTTGCTCTGTTTTTGAGTGAGATTTTTCTTAGGGGTTTTTTGCGGAGTGTATGTAGAGGGGAATTCTTCGCGAGGAATAATTTTCGGTGTTTTTAATGGGGTAGAAGGGGTTTTTTCTCGGAGTCGAGCTTGATTATTGTAAGTTTTATTAGGTGTGTGATGGGTGTTATTAGTTTTAAGTTAATTTAATATTATTTCTAAATGAAGATGTTGAAGAGTTTTATGCAAGTAAAGTGCTTTATTTTTTCTCGTTATTACTTGTTTGATCATGTATATTTTAAAAAATATATTTTTAATCAATTGTCAATATGCATGCATCTTACAAACTATGTTTATCGAGATTTTTATAACTAAAGGATATGAAGGGGACAAACCTTGTTAGAACTGTAACACCATAAATATTTCAAGCTTACTAGATTTTTTCCTATTCTAACCAATACTATCTACATTTGTTACGAAAGATAGGATTCTTTCAAAGTGCAGGGATAGGGATTTCTTATCTCTTTTTTTGGTCCATAATACCTCGAGATGTTCCCCTTATGGAAAAAACCTGCTGAATTTTATGCAGAATTCTCTGCAGAATTTTATGAAGATTTTTCTGGAGAGTTTGTTGGATGATGGGCTTTTACAACTTGCAGATTCTTCGGCAGGTTCTTTTGCAAGGTTTTTGCCTACAATGGCCTACAATTAATAAAAAAGAAACATTACAACCGCTATTTACATCAGTGACACGTTCCATTTGGACGATATCATCCAGATTTTATTCCTGTAACACCCAAATGGGATGTGTTACCGATGCAAGTAGCGGTTTTAAAGTTCATCCTAAATAAAAAATTTCATGCAAAAGGACTTGCAGAAAAATCTGCAGATTCTCTCTATATGGGTCAAATGAATACATTATATAGCATTAATTTTCACGCAAAGTATGATTGTAGAAGCAATTTCGTTTTGAAACTTTCAGAAAATCTTCAAAACATCACTATTATAACTAAGCATAATAGAATTTAAGAAATGGTAGAATAACTGTATTCTATATAGAAGTATCATTCATTAAAATGCGTGTGAATGTGCATGTGCATGTGCTTAAAATTTGAAATATAAAAAATACCGTTTTTATCTAAACCTTTTTTCAAATCCGGTTTAATTTATTTGCCTAGAGAATGACGTCTTCAAGATGTTAAATTTTTCAAATGAATCAATTATAAATTGTTTCTTCAATCGTGTTAGAGTCTATTAGAATCACATTCAAAAGAACAATGCATACAATACATTATAACATCAATGTCAAATATTTTTGGGACCTTATTTCACATGTCAACGAAGTATCAAAGCCAACATAACGCCAACACTCCCAAATTCCATCACGTACTCTTCATCGTCACCACAACGCCCCTATAGCACTCAACAAAAAACACGAAAAAAGCCTCAACTAAAAAAAAAGTGACACCTAGATAAAAGAGAAACAATGTGTCGCACTTGACGCGCGATGGGCCAGACCGATAAAACCATATACGCAGCTCTGCACGCGTCTACGTTACACATTTAAGGGCTCCCTTACGGTTACTCCTTCGCACGACCCGGGAATCGTAATGACAAGACACAGAAAAAGAAAAACGCACGCCCCGCGCCACACTGCACATTACACTTATATACCTCTCATACCCACCCATCCCTGTAATAATAATACGAGCTCTATGCTCGCTTGCCTCGTGGCGCATTCCCACACGCTCTCGCGCGCGTCGTACACCTCGTAAAGTCGTGGGATCGCGCCTCCGCGCACCTATACATATAATACGAATCATAAAAAGAGTCGCGCTTCTCTCGCTTCTTTCTTCTCTGGCTCGCGTGAAAATCGCACGTGCACTGCTTTCCGCGAGGCGTATTCGCAGAAGCTGTTCTCGCGCTGCGGGAGCTCGGAGCATCGGAATTAAACGGCGATTACGCGCCGCACGGTGACACGCATATACGTGACGCGCGCGATATAGTATGTAATGAGTACAATGGCAAGCTGGTGTTTAAGCCACTCGCCGTGAGCTGTGGGAGAAGGCTGAGGCTGTTTCGTGCGGCGTCATTGTTGCGATTAATGCTTTTTCTTTTGGTTTGGAGTTTTCGGGGAAATGGAGATTGTGTAACGAGTTCGTTCTTCGGGCGACTGGCTGAAGTATTATTGTGGGTGCGTGAGGATACATGCAGAATATCTATTTTTTTGCTTTTTTTATGTATTTGGAGAGTGGGGTGAAACCAGATGATGAAGATGAATTTAAATCTGCAAAGAGTCGTTTAAAGGAACAACCTACTTTTTTCTTTGTAATTTATAGAGTCAATCATTTTTCACGCATGATAAGGTGATTCTTCAAGAACTATGCAGCAAACATTTTCTTTTTCAAATATCATTTGAGAGAATTTTGGTTTGGGATAGCTAGTCAGAGAATAATATAAGTAAAAACGAAATAAAATAAATAAAATAATATTTAATGAGGTCGCTTTTATAAAACGTACTAAAAAGTAGAGAATAATATTGCTTCCTCACAGACGAAGTTTTTGATGGTAAAAAAAAGTTTTGCTAAAAACATGTTAGAAATATGTTTTAAGACTTAAGAAATCAAAATACACTATTTTTAGTGTGTGCGTGTGTGCGTGTGTGTGTGTGTGCGTGTGTATGTGTGTGTATGGATGTTTACCAGCATAACTTTGCATACATACGGTGAAAATTAATGTTTCGGGGCTCATTATTTTTGTTTTTCTTAAAGGAGGCGGCAAAATAAATTATTTTTTTATTTTTTTGATACTGTTTTTTTGAGCGATTTTCGACTTTTGAGTTTTTCGAATTTTTAATACCTTAGAAATAATATTATTGATATAATGAAGATGCATTTGAAAGAGCATAAAATTACCTATCTCTTCCGATCCGAAATTTTGAAAGAGATATTTTCTTTGTTCTTTTATACAGGAAAACGTAATTTTTTTTAAACGGTTATATCTGTGAAATATAAGATGGACAATTTTTTAACAAAATTGAGATGATAAGGAATATTTAGAATAATATCCTGTAAAATTTTTGAAGCTTCATATTTTTCATTTGTCGAGAAAAAAATAGTTTTGTTAAAAAAATCGCTTTATTTCCTGATGCGATAACTGAAGTAAATCGACAGCATTTTATCTGAAACTTTACAAAAAGGTAGTTTTTTACTATCTCATGACCTGTATGTTTTTCTAGATCATGAGATCTTTTACTTTCTGAGGTATTGAGGTTATGTTTCTTCTTAATTTATTTTTTTGATCGCTTATATCTCGAGAAGAGCGTGGTCATTTTTTATCAAAAGGAGCTAATATTTTTCCTTTTTAAATGAAGCTTCAAAATTGCAAAGAAATTATTCTACTATATTTATTATTTATTTAAATTGTTTTATTTTTTAATTTTTGAGTTTTAGTTTTTCGGGTTATTTAAAATATAAATATAAAATAAAAATAAGATTATGGCTACAGCTAGTTTAATTAAATGTTCTGAATTAAACCATCAATGATAAATCAGCACACATTTTTGAGAACCGAATTAAAAAGAGATATAGCAATTTTAAATATTAATTTATTAGAACAAAAATTTTCGTATTAGAATAATTAATTTAGTTTGAGGAAGCTAAGTGCCAATGAATTGGCATGTTTTTTTTTATTTGCTCCGTATTGTCTACCTTAAAACCACAATATTGTATTATAAATATGAAATAGGAGCGTGGGACGATTTATTTTGTCTTTTAGATTTTACTAATATTTTTCAATGATTTTTGAAAATCTAATAAGGGTACTCAGAGCCTCAAGCTTTTATTTCATACTTATGAGAGAACTTTATAGTATCGAAATAAAATATAGAACTAACAGAAAAATATTATTTTGTACTTTTTTAAGTATAATAAAAACGTATTTTTAAATTTTTTATTAAAAATGTTTATCTATGTATTTGAAAATATATTTTTTATTTCTTTTTTAAAATTACATTCTTCAAAGGAAAAGTACAAGATATGTGCTTTTACAGTATTCTTAATCTTATTTGAGTAATATTGTTATCACATTGTTTAAATTGTATCATATATAGTAATATTCAACTAAATAAATAGTAATTATTCTTTCACGCTGTAATAATGTACAAAATTATTTATATATTACTGAATATAAAATTGTTTTTTCGTTGCTTTTTCAAAACCATTCTTATTTATGAAATTCCATTTTAATTTGTTCTAGAATATCAATTTTCTACCAGATTAATATCGCTACTTCTTATTATCGGCTTTGCATTCTCTGTCGGTGTGATCGCCAGAGTAACAAATTTTACATTTACTCTCTTCATACAAATCGCGTGCATAAAAGTGGGTCGTTAGGATTAAATTTGACAAACAGTCTATGTTTTTAAAAACATTAGCAAGCTTTGCTCTCAATTTAGGTGAAATTAAATTTGATTCAAAGTAATTACGAGCATGAAGCTGCAGAAATTTGGTGATTGTTTCTTTATTATATGGTTCGATAATAGGAGAAAGACCCAGAATCGTCTGCAGTTCAGCAGTCTGCATATATTTTACGGGGTCAACACTACGACATGCGCATTGAAGTAGATTTTCGCAACGAGCTCCGTAATCGAAGATAGATTCATACTTTTTCTGACGCAAAAACTTCATCAAATCTTTCCAATGGTGCGGATCGTATATGTGTGGATGCTGATCTCCCTTAACAGCTTCAATGAATTCCGAAACTGTTCCCCATTGATTAAGGACAAATGAGAATCGAAGGTAAACACTGCCTTTAAGTTTTAATTTTAAAAATTTCAGTAGTAATTTCTCATTATCCGCGCCAATGAGCTCAACAGCTTCCTTACATCCTTCTTCAAAGTGTACGAATTCTGATTCGCTATTTCCTGAGTATTCTGGAATCAAGTCGAGCACATCTTTTATTCCTATTGTTATTGTGTACTTATTCTGTATTTTTTCTGCAAATTTGACTTTTGATCGATCAGCCATATTAATATCTGAAATTCTAAAAATAAATATGTAATTAATAGAAAAATAGAATATAATTATAAAATAATAGTCTTTCCAGAAAAAATGTTTATAAATCAAAGAAATTGTACAGTCAAGTACAACTGTACATCATTATGGAAAAACAATATTCTATAGTAATTAAGCCAATCACTGTACTCTTTGATAATTTGAATTAAAAAAATTATAAAATCATACAATAGGTTGGTGAAATAGTATTCTACTTTGAAATATACCATTACACCGACGTACTATATGATTTTATAATTGTTTAAATAGAAATATCGAAGGGTACAATAATTGGTATGCAGCACATTAATTGGCTCATATCCTTTAAATATAATAATTATTTATCTGGAAAATTACAACATGACCTTGCAATATTTATGAAAAGAAGAAAAAATGTTTAAAAATGTTTTATTTGAATAAAAGAATTCCGTACTGTAGATCTCACAATAAATTAAAAAATAAAACTCGTAGTTATTTTAACTTTTTAACCCAGAAAATTTGTAGGTTTTTCAACCTTAAGCCACAAATTTTGGTATATTGAACCAATTGATAATTAATTGATTAAATTATTCTTAAATTTTATGTATATAGGTTTTTGGGTTCAATGGTTGCGAATTTAAAATCTGACTTAAAAATCTTTATTACAACGTAAAAACCAGGAGCTCCTGCATCTGCGTGAAGTTCACGAAAATGTTTTTAATCGTTTTAGAGTAATAACATTTTTTGTAAAAAATGTTTCATTTTTTAAATTTTGTTCGTTTATAGTGCTTTTACAATTTAGAAAGAGAATTTGAACAATTTTGTTATGTTTCCTTTATTTTTATTACGACGTTGTTTGTAATAGTCCTGGAGTGAAAATTATATTGATGTAAATAATCGAAATGAAGTAGAAAATAGACGTCAACGTATACGTGACGCGATTAAGTCTTTGTGTGAAAAATAAAAAGAGAAAAATATAAGGAACAAGTTGTTAAAAAACAACATATCGAACCAAATATCGAAAAGGAAATTAAAAAATTTCATAAATAAAGTAAATGTCTGAAAAATATAAACCTATTAAATACATTTACGTATTTTTCTCTTTCAAACATAATTATTGACTGAAAAATAATAATAAATTAAGGTTAATCTTTTTATAATAAATTTTTAACGTGTTACTTTCTGTAATATACGTCAATTATTTATAAAATCTTGCAATAATAAGTTCGATTACTACAAGTGAATTCTTGTACTGTATAGAGTTGACGCCATTTACTAGCTTTGTTTACTAATAGGTAATATAGGTATAAATACGTAGTCATGGACAATGAATACAATGATATATACAACGACTTGTTTGTTTGTGTTTCTTACATATTTTGTTCTCTGCATATTCCTTTTTCATAAAACTTAAGGTTCCAAGAGTTAAGCAAATTAACAAATAAAGTTTAGATTATTATGTGCGTAGTTAATATAATATGACAGTTACAAAATAAAAAGACAAAATATAGCGTATAGTCGCTAATCTGTCTATGAAGAAAAACGAGCTAACAATTCAGAGATCTCTTAAGAAATGAGAGAAGACATAAATCAAAAGCATTATAAATACCTTTCTGTTGAATATCTGAAGCACGTAGTAAAGAAATAGGAACGGCGAACTTCGGCAGTCGAACTGTTTAGCGAACACGCGTCCTCTCCAGTTGATTTGTCAGTGTGTCTCTTGGTGTATCTAGTTAGAATGAATTCGAGAACGAAAATCCTAATACCTATGCTATCAAAGGCATCTGCGAAATCGATGACTATATGTTGAATTGTATGTGTATAGGTATGTCCGTTCAGTTTATACAGAATATTGACAGATACGCTACAGAATTTGAATTTAAAATATTGTATGATAATAAGGAATATTAAGATATTTTAAGTATAAGTGTTTGTTATTTGGTAGAAATATTTTTATGTTAGTTTAATATATAAATAAAATGCAACAGAAGTATGTACAATATTTTAATTTCCATTAGTTATTCCGGGACACGATTAAATACAATTAAATCATAATAATACGTGAATATAATCGAAAAATAAAATATCATTTTTGTATTATTTTAGTAACTGTTATTTTTTATTATACTACAATCTATATATTAAAATATATTGGAGTGATAGTAGATTATAATTACATTGAAAGTTACTTTAAGACAAATATTTTTCATTGAATATTATAGTAACGTTTTGCTAGTATCGTCGATTAACAAGAGACTACTGTAATTAATTTCTGTATAATTAAAATAAAACTTTATATTCCTAAGTAGCAATTTAAAACATTTTCTTAATATGACATTAAAAAAAGATTTTCGGTACAGATTATTAATTATAAAATAAAAAAAGTTGCAAATATTAGAGTAAGTAAACTTTTTCAAAATGGCTTTTTCAAATACCATTGTAAAAAATGGTTGTTCTTACTATATTGCTAAAATTTATTTGGTAAACAGTGTTTTTCTATTTTTTTAGAAATCATTGTATTTGATGCTATGCCCTTATTCCACCAATACTCTCAATTATTCTTACAAGAAGAGCTACTGTTGGTTGTCGATTTTTACGTGACTCTAAGATGTCTTTTCTAGAATCAGCTGGTACCCAGAAAATACCCACAGTTAGATCTCATAAACCTTTGTTAATGTAGATTTTCATACTGTAAAAATGAGGTCGTAAAAGTAATTCTTTAAATTTACAAATTGAAATTTGACAAGATAAATGTTCTCGTTTTCTATCATGCTCCTTCGCTCTAAAAAAGCTCCTTATAGATATTATCAAAATCGTGTGAAACTAACTGTTGCAACTTCGTGTTCTTCAAGTATCAGTTTTCTCTACATGTAACTCACAGCATAGCTTTGCACTCTAATAATTTTGGCATTACGCCATTTTTATTTCATTTCTACAACAGTTCTCAAAACCCCACACCAATCATCAAAGAAAATAAAAAAATTTTCCTACTCAACCAGAAAAGCATAAAGCACCCATCCCAAACATAAATAACGCCAAAGGTGTTCCTTCGAAACCTTATTTAAATGCTAAGTCTCTCTCTCTCTCTCCCACTCTCCGCGACGTCTTCGAAGACAAACGGTGCTACCTACATACCCCGAGAGTGTAAAAAAATAGGCCATATAGGCTATAGCCATAGGTGTCGTGCGCCGCGTGCACTCAAAGGTATTACATTATACACACGGAAAGAAAAAGCGGCCCGAAACGCTGCTCTCTCACCCGCCGACAGTCTGCCGTCTTACGCCCCGGCGGCGCGGTGGCTTATCCGAGGCCCGGATCGCTTACGTACGTATACTTGTGTATATCTCATCTTCGCCTTTTCTTCGAGAGGAAGAATAAGGAGAGACAAACGCTCGCGTGACAAATTTCGAATGCGACCGCATAAAGGGATGGCGTATAAGGCTTCTATACTAGACAATTACGCGCGACGCTTGTGCGGCCTTTCAGCGGTGGTCGCGCGCGGTGCGGGTTTGCGTGTTGGATCTTTGTTCCGGGGTGTTTCTTTAAAGGATGAGCTTCTTTTTTTTTAGAAAGGATGAGTGGAGGTGTTTTTTGTGTGGTGGTTCTTGGATGAATTTAGAGGTGTGTTTGGAGGGTGGGTGCGGTAACCCTTTATGAGTACTTGTATGTGACGATTTATCTATAATACTTTATAAGTTGATGAAAAGTATTTTTGCAGTTCTAAGAAATCTATATTTTTGTCATTCAGAATATCCCAGACGGAAATATTCTTGTATGAATAACTGTATATAACTAGTTATGAAAGAAAATAATAGATATAAACTATTTAAAACTATTTATAATAGTTTATAAAGGTCGGTATTGAGACTTTTATAATAGTTATTATGGAATATGAACTGCAATTATTAGTCGATAAATATTTTTAACAGTTATAAATTTTTTTCAATTTTTTCGATGCGTGAAGTATAGGTACATAAAAAAAATTTTATAATTGTTATTATCATTTTTTCAATACGTGGAATTTGGGCACATGAAAAATTTTATATATAGCTCAGAAATTGAATGAAGATATTAAAATTATAAATAGTTATACGAAGTAAATTATAATTCAAAACAGTTATAAATAGTTATAAATTTTTTTGTACGATGTAATATTTCCTTGTTTGCGGTGAAAAGGAAAAGTTAAAAAAAAAATTTATAATTGTTTATTATTATTTATAACAGTTTATAGATATTATACATAGTCTCAATTCCGACCTTTATAAATTTTTATAAACAGTTATAAATACTTTCTATTTTTTATGTGCTAAAACGATTTCCGCCTGGGATGTATTAGTGAAGTTTGAGTAAGAATAAAAATATTTAAGATTTTAACCTTCATTCGTTTAAAAAGAGAAAATCATTTTTTATTATAATATTAAAAAAACAGTATTATACATTATAAGCTATTGAGGTAATTTCATGGTCCAGTTTTAAAGTTAAAGATTGAATTCATGATTCTTCTTTTTTAAATAAAGGTATTGTCATCCTATATGTCCTGTTTGGTTGCCACATTGACCATCAGTGCTCAAAAAACCTCAGGTGAATTTCGTTTTTAAATGTTATAATAGGAGAACTCTCAACGTCCTATGAAACATTTTTAAGTTATACAAATTTGTTCGAAAAAAATACGTTTAACTGAAAAAAATCTATTATCTATTGGAACTTGGTTTATTTTCAGATTTTTAATATCCATGATCATGAAATGTTAAAGTATAATTATTATTATCATCAAGAATACGTAGTGAAATAATTCGAGTTTTCCATCAGATCCCAATGCCATTATCTCAATGCATGTTACATGCAGATGCAAGCCAAAATTTTTTGAATATTATTTAAATTGTTTATGCATTTGTAAAATGAATTTTGTAAAATGAGCATATAAAAATAAAATTACTCAGTTCATACCTATTAATTAAATGAATAATAATTAAGCATGAAGAGGAAAACTATAAATTCAATTTCAGACTCAATCCAACCGTAAAATAAAATAAAATTCTATCCTCAACGTAATCAAATCCCATACCTCCTTTAATCTACATTAAAATTTTAAATCCCAAGTAAAAGACATTTTTCATCTATCTTTCGTCACTCCTCGATTCGACGAGCCGGCGCCAGGCACCTCCGAAAATATATTTACACGCCTGATACAAGAAGCGCATCCTATCTCCACAGCGACAACGCAGCAGCCGCATGGGAAAACCCCGAACATTCAATTTTTCCCATTCCCTACATAACGAGGCTGTCCAGCTCCCAAAATCTTAGGAGGAAAACGTTGGAAGCCGCGGACCGCTAGTTTTATAGCCTCGCCGGGCACATATACAATCCGAGTCACACGCCTCGTGTTAATTAATTGGCTCTCCCATAATGCGTAAAATCGCCGAGCAGCAGCAGTGTATATATCCCTCGGCCACGAGAGAGCAGAGACAGTAAATCGGATGGGCTTAGAACACTCGGGACCACGCGCGACCCTTTTCCTTTTTTATTTCTTTACGATGACGCGTATACAGGCAGTCGTACGAGAGCGCGGTCCATTAACTCGTTCGTGCCCGCTCGCGCCTGAGATTCTTCATTCTTCTTCTCGTCTTGTAATAGGGTTTGGGGATGCATGCGTCGTGGTGTGGCTTTATGCGGGAGAAACGGGGGGACTATAAACGCGGCTAGAAAATGTTGCGTTAAATTCGATTTTTCGCGCGTTACGATGTTACGCGTGTGTGCGCGCATCGAGAGACTGCGGGGAGTATATGGTCGTTTCGACGCGCGGTTTTAAATTCGTTTAAGATGTGCTTATTCGGATTTATGACGGCGCGGGGAGTGAGAGAACACCGGTTATTGTCGAAAATATCGTTTTGCATTTTTACGTTATATATTTAAGTATATTGTTATTTGTATTTATATTATAAAAATATATTATATCATATTGGTAGTTTAATTAAAGAGTATAACGTATATGTTTTTCGTATGCTTTAATGTACTGCCAAGGACCGAGTTCATGATCAGTTAAGGCACGTCGTCACGTTATTTGTTGTGTTAAAGTATAAAAATGAGGTATTCATGGAAAACGAAATTTCTAATAACAAATATAACTGTAAATCTTTAATATAAAATTGAAAAAATACATAAATAATCAAAATTAAGTTAAATGTAAAGCCTCAAAGAAAAAAAGCTGTGGGAGCAATTCCTGATCACTTAAAATTTGTATGGGAGTAGTTTCTGATCATATCAAGAACCAATTCCTGATAATATAAATTATTGACGCATAAGTATTTTATATGCTAAATTAAAACTTATTAAGCCATACTAATATGGTAGATATACTAAAATATAACACTTTTTGGTTGTGTGATTATAAATATGAAACTTAAGCGAGGTAAAAATGTTCGGTTATTCGTACTCGGTCTACTGCACGATATAGACTCGCGTGCGAGCATATATTCATAAGCTATAAAATACACATAGTGTTGTGGTTTATTTTCACATTTTAAGATTTTTAAACACACACAAAACATGTTATTAATTTTGATCAGGAATTGGGTAAACGATAAGAATTTGGACCCTGGTTCTAATCACACGTTTTTACAAATATCAATAATATTTTATATGAATGTTTTAACTGATTTATACAAATAAACTGATGAATAACTTAATTGCATACGTTTTTCTACGGTCCATTACAACATTTTAAAGAAATGATGTAAATTTATTTGCATGCTCACTTGTAATCAAATACAGTAAGATGTTGTCAATCATGACGTTGCCAACAACGTCCAACTTTAACATTTTTTATCTTAAGAATGTATTTTACTAGTAACTTTAAAATTTCTTTTATATAACTGCCAAATAGTTTACTATTACCAATTATTTTTTTAAAACAAATTTTGTATGAATTAATGTCAAAATAGTAATAAATGTAACCAAATGATCAGGAACTGGGTACTGATCAGGAACTGGGTCCGTGACGGTATCTAATATTTTTATAAAGATTTTGATACGTCATTATTAATTTACATTAGAATGAGATGGATGTATATTGCTGTTCAAATCATTTTTTGAAAAAATTAGTCGTTTTTTCAAAAATGCTTATATTTTTAACAATAAGTATCAATGACAGACCATAAAAAGTTCAGAAAGTTCTATTCAAATCATACCAAAACATACGATACTATTCAGGCTGTAAAGTAATTAGATAATAATAGTACATTATGCATCGAGGGAGTAAAGTGGGCAATGTACGCACTGTGTGACGTTGCCGACCGAGCGAAGCGAGGTCGGCATTTCACACAGTGCATGTTTGCCTACTGTACTCCAGAGGTGCGTATACTACTTTTCACCACACCCCCGTAAAGAAATGACTGTACGCATCTCAGCAGGCCGTACAGTACCCCATGCTCTGCCTAGAAGTAAAGTGACTTGTGTACGCGCGACGCGCTGTTTTACCGCTCGAGACGCAGTCGAGAGCGGAAAAAGGCGCATCGCGCATGCGCAAGTCACTTTATTCCCTAGGCAGTCCATGCGGTACTGTACGGCCTGCTGAGAGGGCGTACAGTCAGCACTTTACGCGCAGTGTGGTGAAAAGTTATAAATTTTAATGTACCCTCCATTCAATTTTAGTACCTGCACATATGTATGCATTTAATTTAGAAACATTTTTTATTCTTCATCTATTTAATTTTTTCTGAAGTTGTAATGGAGTGCTTTTTACATCCCACGTGCAGTTCTACAGAACAAAAGTTGAGAATATATTAACAACTTCATTCCGTAAAATTTACGCAAAATTACAAAAATTCCTATACAACAACTCTTTGCAGTACGTACACTTTACATACAGAAATATTTATACAACATTATTAAATCCAGTGATTATTTATTTTAATCATTTCAATTATATTTATTTTTTGTACCCACGGGTACAATAAAGACGGAGAAAGACATACCGACGCGCCCATCGATCATCCACATAGTTAAACATTCAGCGTATTCCCGGCGGCGGCACATGAGCATCCGATGATTTTTGAGCCCCGGCGGCTATCGTCGCACCCGCGCGTTTGCCGATTCGACCGCCGCGAGCGCGAGCGCAGTGCAGCAGCTGTTGACCCGCAGCTAAAAAGGCATCATGCATGTTAAATAGCGCGGACTGCTCGCGGACACGAGGCGATGCACGAGTATAATGTGCGAATGGCTGAACGCGTCCATAGCACTCGTCGCTAGCGATTATAATGCGACGGTATGATGGTGTGCAATGTGTAAATATGCGAGGCTTGGAGTGGAGAATTATAATAGGGCCAGATTGATGATTAATTTGTTGAAATTATGGAATTCTCTTTTTGTATTATTTATGACTGACTGAGGGTAATAATCATATAATTTACATTCATATATCACTTTTGCATATCCAGAATGGGCAGCTTGAGCAACAATAATTTTAATTATATATAACAGTAAGTACAGTTCGTTTAGTTTGCTGCGGTCGTGATTTATTATATAATACGTTTTTGTGTGAGTATAAATGTACTTACCTGCGCGAATGTAGTGTTTGAATAAGATAGAAGGGTGTGCATTTTGAAAGTGATAGATGTACTTAAGACTCAGTGCAATATTTTTGTACTAATAATATAATAATTAACCTAATGTACATATACTATGCAACATATTTGGATTTATATTTTTCCCTTGAGCAAAATACGCGATATATTGTACGCAAGCGTAGGGGGATGACTAATTCATTCTAAAACCTCACAATACAGCAATTTGAAAGAATTTTAAAATCATAAGAGGAATTTGATAATCTATATAAAATTATTAAACTGTTTGTTGAACCCTTTGGTGTACGAAATTTGAACCAAAATGAAGACTATAGTTTGAATTTATTATGATTATAAAACGTTTCGAAATAAAACACGAGGTTACCATGGACTATAACAATCCTTGCTAACGATGGATTTGCAGTAAATGTTAATATTCGAACAATAAAAAAAGAATTTCTTTGACTCATTTTTCGATAAATTAAGTTCGAAATTGTATTGTTCAACTCGAAGAAAATGTATATGGAACTCAACAAGAAATTTTTGAGACACAAGATTATTTTTCTGAGTAAAACAAGAAGTCTTCAACGAAGTATTCCTTTTTAGTCAATGAAATGTTTTCTGAATACATTCAATATACTTTACAACTTTATAAGTATTCCGCGTTTCAACAAGAGCATATTCGTAAAAATCAATAATCCTGAAAAAGACATCGTTCACAATGCTTCATCATTATCCACTAAATAATATCATAAAATATAAATTTTACTCCACCATACGTTATTTGGCTGTTGATATCTGCTTATCATATCAGATCATCAATTCCAAAATTGATTTCCACGTCGCCGCACACACACATATCGTTACATATGCAGCCGCTGCATCGAAGGGTGCGCATACGCTGCCCAGCCGCGTCGCAAGAAGAAATCGCCGCTCGCGCGCGATTATGCATTATGCATCGCGCGGAGGATTGACGATGATCAGGTGTTTCCGGAGGCTAAATTTATAATTACGCGAGGATTGACAGCCGCTCGTCCGTATACACACCGACGGTTTATCGCTGTCAATTACAACGGCGGATTATTGCGTCTTTCTTTTTTACTTTTTGGAGAGCTGAGCTCCGCCATGCGATGTTTTATGTATGAACTGTTTTATGAGATGCTAATCAAAGAGGATGCATTAAGGATTTTGCGAAGTTCGTATAAATATGGCGAGGTTTTACTCGTGACTTATGATGATTGTTGAAATGAAATTTAGTTGATAATTAGAATGTATTGAGTATTTATAAATTTAACTATAAAATTATACGATGAAACCAAGAATATTCAAATTCTGATTATCTGTCTTATGTACATTAGTTTATTGTCACATTTGTAGACATTTTTAATGCTTAATAAAGATTACACACCTACATTACCTCGTGAAACAAAATTTTTTTCATTATTTTGCATACGACTTAGTTTAAATAAATTACTGTCGCTGACCTTTTTACATTTAATTCACAAAATTATCAATCTTGAATACAAAATACAAATACAAATAAACAAAATAAAAAAAGCGTCTACTATAATAGTACCATGTAGAGATGTATCCACATCTCCTTAACCTCCCCAGAAGTTCAAAGCACTTTATTACCCGGCAATTACCTATGATTGCCCCACTACCGCATCCAACTTCGCGGCATTTTTGACACTTCACTCCTGCAAACAAGCCGCCGCCAGCACTCAAAAAAAGAAAAGAGCCGAAAAAAGCGACCAAGACCCTCGGAGAGAGTACAGTGTGCTAAATTGGCCGCGCGCGGAAAGGTGTCTCGGAGAAATTGGCGTTTCCGCCGCGTGCAAAAGGGCCGCGGCGTCACTCGTCGCCGCCGCCGCCGCACAAAAGCTCAAATTGCCGGCGCGCTTTCTCGGCCCTTTTCATGTTGTCGAGCGAGCGCTCATACTTTTGGCTTCGGGCGTGGAGAAAGTGAGAGAGAGAGAGAGGAGAGGTGTAGAGGTTGGGAAGGGGGTGTCTTTATAGGTTGACGAAGTGGCTGAGAAGTATGAAGTGATTTTTGGGTTTTTTACACGTTTTGCTGAAGAGGTTTGAGGGCTTTTATAAATCACTTTGGTTGTGCAATTTCATTTATCAATCTCTAGTATTCTCAATTACAATTTATGCAAATAGAGTCTGTTGCTGACGGTCATGCTTCTGTATACTAATAACTTAATTGTAGCATTCCACACGTATTTTAATAGTTTTGGTGGCGAATCTCAGAACTACTTACTTGCAAAAATGTATTGGATTATATGAAATAATTACAAAAAGTATTTTTTAGAAAGTCACCAGCTGTTTAAAATGCTGGTAAATTTTTGTTCATATCAGATAAACTATATCTTATACATTACATAAAAGTTTGTAGGCGTTTGAAATAATTAATACAAAAAGTATATTGTATAACTTTCCTCGTGGCCTAAAGTAGTTTAAGGTAGGACTATCGTGAAAAAAAGTTCATCAGTTTTCATTTTAACATAATGAGGTTTTGATGATATATTTACTATGATGTTATATACAATTTTTCTGCAACCACTTTTTAAAGTTAGAAAAATAAGTGTTAAAAAAGGCGTTTAAAGTTTCAATTTTGAATGCTATCAAATGTGAATTTTTTACTTGACCACATGTAACTTTTTCAAATTATTGAGTCTTTTTACCTGACAGGTCTTAAAATATTCTTACCATTACAAAGATTAAAAAACTACAAACTACTACTACTGCCGAATCGACTGCTTTCAACACTTTAGGTGAATGTCTCAATTCCTACTCATTTAATACCCATTTCTACTCACTTAGTATTATTGCTGTAATATATATAAGGCTTATCTAATGATTATTTTCAATTATTTGAGCATTTCCGCGAGTTTTATACTGTCGCCGAAATAAATTTAATATTAATAATAACCAATACAATTTAATTTAAAAAAGTACTGAAATATTATATTAATCGGCAAATTATAAAGTTCATTTCAAATTTATTTAAACCAAAATAACATTTGATTTTTAAACTAATATTTCCGTTGAATTAATAATAGCAATGAAATTTTGTAAATATCGGTGTTATTCGTAAATATGCCTGTTAATAAAGCTTAATAATTAACAATTTCAACACATTGTTTTACACATGATTATCCAATCAAGCGCTCTTTTTATACTTGGCGAGCCCTTCTTTATTTTAAGGCAAAGATAAGATTGGATTGTTTATTGGGCGAATGAATTGCACATTAAATTAAGAACAGATTTATGTTTATCGAAAAGACCAAGTAAATAAAAGAGTTTTTATTCTTGCCCAGCACATCAAAATGTAAATATTAAGTTACATATTATGTGAGTATGAATCATTAAAAATTGTAGAATGTACGTATTGAGCGAATTTATTGTTTTATAAACGTTATCATGCGGTAAATGTCCATGCAATGATAAAGCAATAAAAGTATGAATTGACGTCTAGTAGAAAATCATTTTGTAAATGTTAATTTAGATGGTATTAGCATATAAAGAAATGTTTGCCACACAAAATATTAATATGGAATCAATAAAATTTATCATTATAAAAAAAATCACAAATATTTAATTTATATTGTAATTTTATATATTTTTAAGTACTTAATTCACCTATTAATTAAAGGAGGGCTCGCCAAGTATAAAATGAGCATATCGCTTGATTGGATAAGCATATGTAAAACAATGTGTTAAAAATGTTAATTATTAAGCTTTATTAATATTTACGAATAACAACGATATTCACAAAATTTTATTACTATTGTTAATTCAAAGGAAATATTAGTTTAAAAATCAAATGTTAACGAAATTTTACAAACATGAGATTCACCTATCAGTGGTGGATTCGTAAAGTACGACACTAATCTAATAAGTTATTTTGGTTTATATAAATTTGAAATGAACTTTAATAAGTTGGCGATCAATATAAGATTTCAGTAATTACTTTAGATTACATTGAGTTTGTTACTAACAAATAATATCTAATATCTTATAAATAACTTCCTGTTGAACAATGATATTGTATTATAAAATACAATATAGCGTAAGTTAAATTAAAATAAATGCATATTTACCGGAAGTTTGTACCTTTTTAAAGTCTCGTTTTGAGATTACACATATTTTTGTAGAACAAGTGAATAAGTGTACACAAGAAAATTATTATGACGTATACTGTTGACAAAATTTCTTTATTAGTACATTATAGTATAACACATATCAAGCTAAATCTGGTAGAGTTATTGGGTTAATAGATGGAGTAAAATTACAGTCTAAAAATAGAGTGATCGCAATTAGATAGGAATCACGTTAGCAAAATTTTACTCCCTATAAAATAACAATATGTACTATTAATTTCACTGTACACTTCTCTTCATCTAGAACAGATTGAGATTGCTGTTATATCATTTATCATTCAAGTTCTTTTTCAACAATGCTCTTTATACACCTATCATACAAAATGCATATATAATAATAAATGTTGTAGTTTTAAAGCAACTTGATAAATAATTGTATATTATAAAACTAATAAACTATTCTATTGTTAACAATGAACCTTCATAAAATATGTAAACTTACTATATATATACTCTTAATTTGCTTGACGACCCTCATTCCTGAAACTCATTATTTTCCGATAGCTATAAAGGAACGCGTTATCTGCCATTAATGGCAATCTCGACAAATGTGAATTAAATCTATTAAAAATTGTTAATAACATAAAATCAAAATGAGATTTTCATCAAGAGGAAACGAACAGTATATGCGCGTTATCGCGCATTGACAGTATTGAGATTTCGGGCTTGCCTTTTACATCAGACGCCAAGCCGCGCCTTAAATCGGCAGTTCGCGAAAATTCGGGTGCGGCGCTCATATCATGAACCTTTCAAAATTGCCAATTCACTTCGCACATATAACTCACAAAAAGGGCGCTACTATTAAGTGTCGCTAGCCGCACATTCAAAATCACACACTCATTCCTAGCTCAGATGATATGATCTCCCACAATATAATGCAATATAATCTAACAGATTTCGGTACCACTTGATATTATCAATTATCTAGATTGATGGACGATAAATACTTATCTGTCTTTCAGAATATATAAGATCCAGGAAAATAATTATCCTCTTCCAGTTTACTTACAACTTAAACAAAGTCTCGAACAAAATAGTATTCGAAGTTATACAGCACATAAGGTACGTATAATAAATAAACCATTGTATTACCAGCCGCTCAACGATCATGAAAACTATTACCTTTTAAATATCTTCAATTACAAAATTAAATACTTAAATACTTAAGAAAAGATGCGTTTTCTGTGGAAATAGTAGTAAAATCTTATTTATTCAACTTATATTTAACAAAATATTGTGTCTTTGTTAAAAATATATAGTTATTGACTTATTGAATTTGACAACAATAAGCCATCAAATAAAAAACGAGACCGCCAATATCGAATAACAAACATTTGCTCTGCTACAACCATGTTTGTTTTATCATTTTACCATTTTGCTACATAACATCATTGTTACTCTTATCGGGTAACGACTCTTCGTATTTAATTATCTAAGAAAGCTTAACATCAAAATTAACTTATAATTTATTTTTACTATTGAACGTTATTTCAGTTATAATCTTAATGACTCATATTTAGTTCTCAAGTACTATTTAATGAATGCTTTAAAAATAATATTAAGACTTTATAATTCTGCTTATTTACAAATATTTTTCTTTTTCATGTAATGTTCAAATTAGAGAAATGGATCATTGGGTTGGAAAAATAGCGGTGATTACTGGAGCCTCTTCAGGAATTGGTTTGGCGACAGCCAAAGCTTTGATCCATCATGGATTAATTGTTGTCGGTCTCGCAAGAAGGAAATCGAAAATGGAGGTATTTAAATGAGTACACATAAAATATTATTTTATTTTTTTTAATAAATTAGACTATGTTACTGTAGTACACTATTCTACGTAAATGAATCAGTATGTTTTTAATTTAAATTATATATATGATCAAAAGAAAATATAAAAATAATTCATTTTCAGAATGATATGAAAGACGTGAAAGGAGAAGGTCAATTTTATGCCCTTGAATGTGATGTAAGCAATGAGCAACAGGTCAACGATGCTTTCCAGTGGATAAAGAAAAATCTCAAAACAGTACACATTCTGATAAATAATGCAGCTATAGTAACATCTGGAAAAATTACCGGTTCGTGTGAAGTATAAACTAGATCATTTTAATTAATTGTATAGATTCATTAAGAAATCCTAAAATTATAATTGTATGAGTATGATTGTTTTCTTAGATCTCGAATTTAATGAATTAAAGAAAGTTGTTGATGTCAATTTTACTGGATTGTTACATTGCTCAAAATTGGCGACTGCAATAATGAAAGAAGGAGGTGAAGAATCACTTATCATTATGGTTAACAGGTATGTATTATTTTAAAAAACTATCTAAAACTTCATCTTTTGTAAGATATTTAATGCTAATTATTAATTATTGATTTGAACTCACAGTATTTCTGGTCTTCGCCTGACTCCCGTTCCTTCTGAATATAGCACTAATGTATATTCAGCGACGAAGTTCGCTGTAAGAGCATTATCATCAATCCTCGAAAAAGAATTGTATGGTGAAAACATTCGAGTAACGGTAAGAAAATATATGTTTTGCTTCGGCTTCTTTGATGAAAAAATTGTAGTATGAAAAAAAATCAATATAGTGAATTGATACAACCTCTTGAATTAAAATATTGGAAATGATATGATTTTTAAAAATTCATTTTAACAAGCTTATTACAACTTTTCTATATAATTAATTTCATTTATATTAGGATTCTTCTTTCTTCAAAAATATATGTATTAATTTTAAATTTTAACTTTTACAGAATATTAGTCCAGGAGCTGTAAAAACAGAATTATTTGATAACATATCTCAGCGTATTCCAGCGATGGCACAATTTGATGCTTTGGAAGCAGAAGATATTGCGAATGCTGTAATATATGTTGTGAGTACCCCGCTGAGGGTATTAATTGAAGAATTAACGATTAAACCTAGAAGAGCACCGTACTAATTATACTTGTATTTAAAATACAAACTTCATACTGCATCTATAACAAAAATATACAGTATTTAATTTCATATATAAATAAGAGTACAAAATAAAGAAATTCATTATAGATTTTGTCATTTATTATAGATATTGATTATGAAAATTTAAAAATGTTTTTGTATTAAAAAGTATTTTCTAAAAGTTGCTGTTTTTTATTAGCAGCGATGAAAAAGCTATAGCTTAAACAGAAATACATAAACAACCGACAAAATCCAGTCGAATTAGATTCTGGCAAAAGAATAAACATATAAATACTAATGTTATTGTCATATAAATTGAGAATCTATTTGTTTCCACGAGCTACATAAAAATTATTTACCTCATTTCTCCAATAAAGTGTGCTGCATCTTTTCTAGTCTCTACATTACTGAATGAGTAAAAGGGGGGAAAAATATTATAAAAGATGGTAAAAGTAGTTCAAAATTAAGTAACAAAACTAAATTCAAAGAAAAGTGTTTGAAATTTTACAAAGCAAGAGGGAATTGTGTTTCGACCATTACGGGTATCCGTTGGTTTTCATAATAAGGATGGACACCCTTCCTTAGACGCATAGTGGACAAAACATAGCTCAAACATATCGAGAAAAATCAGGCGTACATACTAGGCCTCGTATCCAGGCATATAACTAATATAAAGTGTAGTTGTTGTACGCGAAGGAGGTGCCCACAGTGCAGTAGAAGCAACAGCTAAGAATTCTTAATATGTAAGGAATTCGGTAAGGTTACAGACTGAAACACATACAGTAGGCTTTACTAGAAAAATCAGGTGAAGAATTTTAATGTAGCTCATAGAGACAAATAGATTATCAATATATATGACCATATGAACCGAGCAACAGAGTCTTCTGTACTTACTAATATTATTGGTTTAAAGTATGTCAATGGGTGTTCTAATATAGGTAATAAAACGGAACCAAAAGAATTCATCGGATCGGGGTCATTTTTTTTAATAATCAGTAAGTGGTCCATTTAGCAGTTTTTATAAACAAAATGTTATCTCGAGAATGGTTTCTTTCTACCATAAAAATACCGCTGTCAATTCATTGGCACTTAGCTTCCTCCAACTAAATTAATTGTTTCAATATGAAATTCTTTGTTTTGATAAATTATTTTTAAATTGCTATACCTTACCGAAATATAACCATTTAAATCATTTTATCATTTTGATTATTATTGTCATTATCATTATCATTATCATTGTCATTGTCATTGTCATTGTCATTATCAGCATCATCATCATCATCATCGTCATCATCATTGTGGACCAAAATAACATAACGACTCCGAAGTCTCCAGATTAATACACGTCAAGTAAATCCGATTTATATTAAAACTTAAATCCAACATTTTAAAATTAGTATTTTTGTTAGAAAATGCATAATCAATCCAATGTATTGCAACCTAACCCCAAAAATACCCAATTATCAACTTTCAATTGAATTTAAAAAATTTTTAAAAATCGTAAAAATGAAAATAAATAATAAAACAAAAATGAATTGATAAGTCTTAAGACAATATAGTATAGCCAAAAATGTTATACTCTTTAAATGCATTTACACTGAATCGATCATATTACTTTTACATACCAAAAAAATTTACCTCATCAATTTCTGAATATCGTAAAATAGAAAAATCATTATAAAACCAAATGGAGTCGATAAATCTTAAAATTTCTTTATAATTTCGATTCCTTATTAAGAAACAATAAAAATGAGCACTGGTTGACAAAAAATGACCGCACCGTTCTCGACATATATGCGATCAAAAAATTTTTTGAAAAAAGATATAACCTTAAATATCATGAAAAACAAAAGTACTCATGATCTGGGCAAAGAACTTAGCCAATAGATTATGAAAAGCTACCTTTCTGGAAATTTTCAGACAAATTAAAGCCGTTTTACTCAAGTAAAAGGACGACAAAAAAATCGATTTTTTTCACAAAATGATTTTTTGCTCAGAAAAAGAAAAGGAAAGAAACTTGAAAATTTCACAGAATATTCTTCGTCATATTCCTAATCACCTAAATTTTTCAAACATTTTCCTTCATATTTTTCACAGACATGGCCGTTTGAACAAAAAACAACATTTCCGTGTATAACGTAAACAGGGAAATGACTTCTTTTAAATTTCGGATCGAAAAAGATAGACAACATTATGCTCTTTAAAATGCATTTAAAATGAATAGATAATATTATTTTAAACATACAAGAAAAACCGAAAAACTAAAAGTCAAATATCGAAAAACCACTATAAAAATAAAAAAACATCGAAAAATAAAAAAAAAAATTTTAATCGCCTTTCTTAAAAAAAAAAATATTCCAATTAGCCCTGAATCCAGTAATTTAACCGTGGATTACTCGAGATACAGAATACACATACACACACACACATCCATACGGACATTTTTCTAAACATAGTGTATATTAACTTCTTATGTCTCAAAACATGTTTCTAACAAAACTTTCTTTTTACTATTACAAAGGTTCCTTAAGGAGGAAGCAATACTTGTAGAGGATGAAAATATGTTCAGATATGAAGGTCAAGCTAGGTAGATAAGCTTACCCATTTTCTTTCTGTAAAAAAGCACTTTATTACACAAAATAATACATAATTTTATAAACCATAATCGAATAAAGTCGAAACTCAGCGATTATTGTCTAAACTCAGAACACCCTATGATACACTTTACACCCGTGCTATTAAAATCCACATTTATGCCCGCAAACTGTACTTCATCTGTCCAACTCGACTGCTCTCTACATCCGCAATATATCCCATCGATCTCAATACCAAACCATTCCTACCCTTCAATCCTCAAACCCATCATGCCCATCCGCTCCGTCCTCCTTCCAATCCTCCACACCGACCCATCGATACGGATAATCCCTGCTCCACTCCTCTCCTCTCCTCACCCCACCGCCGTTCGTCACTTTATTAAGCTTGCAACTCGAATCCTTCTCCGTCGGAATGTCCTTCTCTCTCTCACTGACTGTCTCGTTCGAGAAAACCGACTTGCAAAAAAAAAAAAGAAAAAAAGAAAGGAATCAGAGAGGGCGAGCGAGAACAAGCCTCGGTGTGAATCTCATGTTTTATTCAGGCTCGCGGAGGGGCCCCAGGGCCCGGGGCGCGTGTTCTGCGCAGCCGTGCAAAAGGGAAGCCGAGAGAAATCGCGCGAGCCCGCGCCGCCACCGCCGAGAACAGAGGAGCCGCGCCACTTAGGGTGTGAAGCCGCGGTGCAGCCGCCGCCGCCGCGATCGATCGATCTTCCGAGTCAGCGCGGCAGAAGCTGTGGAAGCTGTGCGCGCGGAGAGGGAATTCCTATATATATCCCCCCGCGATATCGCTCTCTTTAAACTGTCCCTCTTGCCTTCTCGCGCGATTTTGCGGTCTTGTTTCGAGGTTCCTTCTTTTTTTCTTCGGTTTTTTGTCTTTTGGTTGGTCGGGCGAAATACGGTGATGCTCTCACGCAATGATTCTTTCGACTGGCTTTCCGTTTCTTTGGCAGTGTGGTTTGTCCATTTTTGGGGGGGGGGGGGGGGGATTTGGTGTGAGTTGGTTGGGGGGCATTTTACGGGCTGCTGTGGGGGAACGGTATTTTTGGATGGGTTTAGAGAGCTTTTTGTAAGTGGCGTGAGAGCTGATTTTAAGATTTTTAGAATGATTTTGCGGGGCAAGGTGCTTAGGTGAATGATCGGATAAGTTTGCTGGTTTTAGGTGGTGAAATAAATAATATATTAGGGCATGTAAAGATTGCTTTTGTTATACAAATATCCAACTTACTGTAATATTTAAAAGATTATATAGATATGTAGGTATTTAAAAAAGAAAATTATACGTATGACGTATATGTGATTGAATATAACATTTCTGAAATCTTAATTAGACAAAAAATTAAATCGATAGGGGAAAGAACAAGAACTTTTTAAAATGATTTTTAATGTAGGAAACTTTAAAAAAAAAAAATTTACCGACCCATAAGTACTGTTTTTATTGTTTTAACTATATAAATTAATTTTTTAATGTTTTAAGTAAATATATCGTAAATGATACAGTAAAACAATTTTTATTTTATTTGCATTTTTTAATTTAACTATTATATATTTAGAAAATAGTAAATGTTAATAACTTAAATGAATTATAAAGTTTATTCTCTTCAAATTTTATTAGTAACTAATTAGCAACTCTTAAGACAAGAATTACGGTACAGTGTTACCTAAATGTATGATGTTGATTTTATGACCAACTTCTAATTGTGGTATTATACCAAATTTACCTTATTTAGTTCTGAAAGTATGATGCTGCGACTCAAACATATTCTTGTTAATCTCTCTGTCATTGTTTATTTTTGCCCTAGTCTCCTCAATCTCAAGTCATTCCTTTTAAAATCTTGCGGAATTAATTTAAGAAATCACACCGATTGAAAACAAATATTATAATCTAAAAATTAAGACAACAGAGAACCAATTCCCATTCAAACACGATCCCTTTCTATAATTAAAGAATGAAAACACAGAAACCCTTTTTAACGCATTATCTCTGTTTTTAAGCTCTACTTTATAAGACACTCTTATTCAGATAAGTCATCTATACGCTTTCTGTCGCCTGTCTGGGCAATACTCAGTCTGGCGGATGATCGAACGAGAGCCGATAGGCGCGAGTTTACACATCGCGGGCATTCCTCCTCGGGGAATCAAGGACTCGGCGGGGCAGGAGAAAGATGAAGATCCGCTCTAGAGTACAGGAAGTCTTCGATTCTAGCTCGTCTATGGGTTTATCGAGTTCCATCTATGATTACCCTAGAACGAAAAATAAATAGGCGCTATTATAAATATTAGAATGTTTATTCTAGTTGTATTAAGTTCTTATTTACTATTTATTAATAAAAATATTGTTGATAACTATATTTGTTGAGATTGAATCAATGGAAATTTATTTAATCACATAACATTGAAAAGTTATGTGTTCGTACGTCTATTTTTACGTAATATTATTTTTTCAACTATGGCCCAGCGTCGAGGATAACATATAAAGTTGAAATCACCAATACGATTAGTTAAAAGATAGATTTTATCCAATATCATTGTTCTACTTTACAAGATTTAATACAGAAATTCATTTTCATTGAGTGTAAATTTACATGCATTTCAGGTTGAAAGCTGTAACTTTTGTTGCTTTTTTAACTTTGAAATTTTTCATTTTACACTTTCATAAGATATGATATCATATAATATATATGATCATGTATGATTTTATATATTGCCATATACGATCATATATAAACATGTATGAATTATTTTTTCCTAGCAAAAAATATATTTTGCACTTTTTATTGTATATCATGATAATGCATACTTTTTAAGGCGTTACAATTTCATCAATAATAGATTTATGCAAAGAGGAAAAATTGAAAAGTCTTCAATCCTAATGACGATAAGCGATTTATTGTGACAAAATAAAAATATTATTTTCAATCAATACTAAGAATACAATCTCGATATGTATAAAAGCAAACTCAAATTGCTTTATTTACGAAAACAATAGTTTGGCAAACAATTTTTTTTACATCTATTATTCAAAGGCTATCGTCAGTTTAAGGCATCAAGTACCACACAGAATGACTGTCGTCGTTCACATGGGGGAGAAAAAGAATACTGTAATTCGCGTCGCGAAGTCAGAAATACAAGCCATTATGGGAAACGTGAGCGGATGGGGGCTAGACCTGTGCAATATTTCTTGCCGAGGGGAATATAGGTAGTGCAGTTTAACGGTTCAATGGATAAGGTTTACTTTTAGCTTTTAGCGAGAGACGTTCGTTCTGTCGGTCGAGCTATTGTTCACGCAGTGTTGCTTTTTTCCAAATTCGAGGAATCGTAGTTGTATTGTGTGCATCGAAGCAATTTTATTTTGACATTAATGTTTGTTTTTAAAATGCTTTTATGAAGTAAATGTTTTTGTAATTATTTACTACTTAATATCTAATATGCTATCGCAATATAGTTGCTTGAAATGTGATAAATACTTCAATTAGATACTTAGAATTTTAAGAGAATTAATAATTAAATATATTAACTATTACTTACCAGTAAAATTACAACTTTTAGAACGTCTATTATTGATTTGTGAATCAAACAATGAGAATTGAGGCGAGTTTGCAAGGGTACAACTGACTTTTCGAGTTGGCCCCTGAAAATATTGCTTGCACATTGATTCAGAGGTCAACTGAAAAAGTCACTCGTACCCATTGGCAACCAAGCTCAACTGATATCAGCGTTTATTATGAAAATTATCGCATTTAATTTTTTAACACAAACGTTTAGTTTTTATGAGGCATTAGATTGATATAAATATTATTGTACAAAAATATTCCTATAACGTAAAAATTAAGACATATCAATAAAATATTTTCTTGGTAACAGAAAACAAAATTGTGATGTTATTTTATAAAAATGAAACACGACAGTCTTCGATAGAACTGCCGATGTAAACTATAATAGTAAAATAGTAAAATCAAGTGCATGTTGTATGATCGAGCCATATTACAGAAATAACGCTTAAATCATTTTCAGGTTCAAAATCATCCGATTACTTCTTCAAACCCACATAAGTAACAACAAAAATCACCACTATGCATATACACTTATACAAATAAATCCCCAATTCAACGCTCCTCGCTCTCGTCTCCTAAAAAAAACGAAAAAGAAAAAGAAATGAGAAGAACCCACTCTTTTACTTTCCTCCTCCGCCATGCGCAAAACCCGAGTGGCACCAACTGTCACGAGCCTCTATACACGAGCATCGCACGCCTCCGACCTTCTCCTCCTCCTCCTTCTCCTCCTCCTCCCACACTCGCGACAAAAAACGAGTCGCGGCGCGGCGGCACGGCAAAAAACAACGAAGGAGAAAACGCTGCTGCACACAATCCGCGCGACAGCGAGGCAGCAGCAGCAGCGGCAGCGGAAGCGAATGCAGGCGCGCAGAAAGAAAAGGGGGCGTTTCGGATGTATAACGAGCTGAGAACGTAGGTATGTATAATACCGACGGGGACGAGTGTGGGTCGACGCGCGGCTAATTAGAATCTAAACGCCCGTGTAATCATTTCCTCGCTCGGTATTATATATGTAGAGAGAGAGGGTCGATGGAGGTATAATATGATGCAGATATTGGGTTTCTCGAGTTTCTTTTCTAGGCGTGGGTGGCGGCGATGGCGGTAGGATAGGTGTGTATAGGTGTAATGGTGGGATGGTGAGAGCGATCGAGGAGTAGGCAGCCTCTAATTTTCTCTCCGCCTTCTGTGTGAGAGAGAGCGGCTTGTCGTACGTACGCGGCTTCTGATCTCACGGGGAAAAATGGTATAGTGTATTAGTCTCTTATAGTATATATCGCAGCTCTAGAACAAGATAATGACAATTTAACAATTTTTCAACATGATTATTACAGATTATATAAAATATAGTTCATATGGGAACATAGAAAAGCCTTTCCTACACTTTGAAAATTTGGTTTAATAAATCTCACGTAAATAATTATTATTTCATACATTAACTACATCATTTGCTTGGTTTTACAAAACGGTAGGTTTTTTAGTTGTCATAAAAGTCTTACTATAGCGTTGCAATATAGTGTAAAGAGTCTTGCGATCGACAGCTGATGAGACCATGCGCATTTCTCGTTGAGAGAACAGTTATTGGACTGGCAAGAAGAATTGAAGAACCTCGTGCAACAAACGTTCATTCCATTTTTTACTTGACTCGATCCCTGCTTATATTTTAAAATTATTCCGAGCAACAAACAGTCAAAAGAGTCTAAACTTTTCAGAGTCATAGACAGTCATATATGAGATGACTGTCTGTTCCTCGAAATATGTTATAAAATGTTTAACTTTTGAAGAAGAAACCAGTAGCAAAAGAGTCTCGATATAAACGTTTGTTGCACCAAGAAAAGTGCGATTTTCATTCTTTTAGATTGAAATGAAAAACGAGGTGGCTGTTGCACCGGGCTCTTCAATTTTCTGGTACCTAAGTAGACATAATTCTATACATATCTATATTATATAAGTAATGTTGAAGTGAAAAATGAAAGAAAATGAAGAGAAGCTTTAATTTAAAAAGGTATTCCGTGTCAAAATTTTATCTTGTTCCAAAGTTATCATCAATTAAACAACTTACTAGAAAATTGCATTAAAAATCGACTATTTAAGAAATATTGTGATAAATTGATTTTTTTATATTATTTTTAGTGGGATTTATAATCGGTCGTAACTTGGGAATAAAATAAGTTTTTGACATGCAATAGATACCTTACAAATTAGTTTTTTTTTTTCATTTTCTTTTCTTTTACATTTCATAATATTCGCGCAATAAGTAGGTACGAATTTATGGTTTGTAATCAAAGTAATTTTTTACTAATTATGTAAAATGACTTTAGGAATGATGTCAGTTAAGTTAATTATTGTTGAACATTAGCTAGTTAGATATTGATTTGAAAATAACCCTATATTATAATAGAAATATCTTTTCTCTAAACTTATCTCAAATTTGCAATTTCAAAGAGAATCCTACTTTAGATTCACCTTCTAACTAAAAATAACCTCGCTAATCATGACGCTGTAAGTTCTTCGGACGTCCGACGCTACCTTTTCAAAACTCATGGAATTAATCTTTGAAACCTAATCACACTATCTCTGCTTTTAGTTCAGTTGAATTAGTATCAAAAAGTGCCAAACTTAACAAAAACTAATGTTTACATAGCAATTTTTTGTACGAACATATGGAAAACATGTTTAGAAATAAGTTCGGTAGTTGGCTACAATTCTTAAACAATCCGCAAAGTGGGCAAAACTAATATTTCTTACCCTATATAAGCATACATACTTATTGATTAAAAGATTCCTTTTTGAGGAAGCAAAAGTTTATATTAGTTACGTAACATTAGGTATTTACGATATTCACAAAATGAGATGTATTACGATAAAATGAGTAATTTCTTTTGTAGCAAATTAATAAAAACTGATAATGAACGTCTCTTTTTAATAGTTCACTTATTTATATGTAAAATAAATAAGTACTTCTATAAAATTTTTATATCCTTATAATTGTCAGCCGAAAAGGTTTTGTAGTTTCTGCAAAATGCCATTTATTTATCTCAAAGCCGGCTTTGTAGCCTAAGTATTCTACATCATCATGATCCGCCGGTCGTGCAGCAACTAGCGAGGTGGATTGCTATACTGACAAAACTATATCGTGAATATTCGCTTATAAAAACTTTTTCTTCAAACTAACGTAAGTTTGTATCACGCATTAAGTTATAACGTTTCTTATAATTTTATAGTTTTACGATATTTGTATTGTGCATAATATAGGGGAGAGTACCCCAGTATAAGCTATATTAACTGTAACTTTAGTGTACCAAGTTGAAAATGAAAATTTCAAAATGGAATTAGTTGTGTGAATGAACCTTTTTGACGTAGTAAATTAGATTTGGTCAAAGTTAATAATCCGAGTTAAGTATTAATTAATAACGAAAAATGAGGGTTTTGAGTTCTTAAAAAAGTGTCTCCCAGTATGACGACCTAACATCTACAGAAAACCTAATGTCTATAGAAGAGTATTTTTGCTCTAAATGCTTAAAAATTTGGTTCAAAGACAGGTAAAAGTTATAAAATAATATGTTGTTTAAATATATTTTAATATTAATCATACCATGTACGAAATAATTAGTATTTAATTAGCTTATATATTGGGCATGTATTTAATCCTCGGGAAATAACCTTTGACACTGAAATTAACCGCTTTTTCGTTATTTTCGTGGGAATCTTTTGAGTTGTGATTTAAAAACAAGAACCTCCGATAATATTTAATAGAACTATAACGTGCATCTAATCCAGCATATGGAGTACAGCCATCTAGGTGGCCATACTGGAGGACTCTCTCCCAACATTTATCTTCATGATAGCTGCGACCATGTATGTATATTCTGCTGCTATGTATTATTTCAAGACGTTTTAAAATTTTGGCACAATAAAATTTTGTACTTATCAACTTTTTGTACCATGCAGTTAAGCACTTCTCAACTTGTGTCTAGTAGATCATTGCATGCAGGATATAAACCGCAGCCGTTATCTTTTTTACATTTTTGAAAGCGCCCATTGTACCAGGTTACGCAAGCAGAAGCCAAACAATTTTTAACGCACTTAAACAATTATATAAGCAATAACAACGCATTACGTTCAATCACATCTCTCCGGCCACGCGTAAGTTCACCGCGAAATCGGGGCGGCGCGCGCAAAACGCATAGTTCCGCTTTCGGGCTGACTCGCATATCGATTGGATTCGCGAGCGCGCGAGCGGCTAATGGAGCTCGCGAAAGCAGCGAGCAAACAAACGCTGCTGCAGCCCCGTCGCGTCTGGTTCGTTTGCGTTTTAGCGCGCGAGCGGTGCGCTGCAGTGTGCGCTCTCGCACTCTCACTGTGTGCAGCGCTCGCAATTTATTGAAAATCAGGGGTGTGATCGACCGAGTGCTGCTGCTCATTTGCCTAGGTGGGAAATTGGCCTCGATCTGACTGTATTCTTTAGTGTGGGTATAGGAAAGTGCAAAATTGAAACGTGTTATTTGATCATTTTGACAACTTTGTGGTCTGTAGTGAGAATCTTTTTAATTTTGTATCAATCCATGATCATTTGAGGTATGTAAATGCAAAAGGTTGATACTGCCGTGCCTAGATAAATAATTGATATTATTTTTCTTATTAGTTCGTTTCAACGCGTCCTAGGATATTATCGCGTTAATTCTTCAACCAAACTCTCTAGTTTTCATTAGGTATAAAATGTTTAAATGAATAACTAAAAATATATATATTATAGTAAAATACAAAAATAAAACATAGCGTCAAAGTAAATATATCTTCAATATTGTCATAATATAAAACGTAAATGTATAAAATGTAAAATTCTTATTATACACCATATTATTAAGTACCGCCAAGGCTATAAAAGAATTTTCAGTTAATACTTCTTGATTTTAAATACACATTTCTAAATAGTAAATAAATATTTCTCAAACCCCCAAAAAATGTTTTATAACTCTAAGTTTAAAGTAACATTTTATGTAAGAAAATGATTAGGAATTCGGTCTTGGTTAGTAACTTGGTCCGCCACGGTAAATCATGGCATTTTTAGAAGACTGTAACGCATTATCTTCGTATGAAATTTTGATTAAAGTTCAGTACTTTCTATTACGAGTATATTGTCATAAAGAATGTTTTCTTATAAAAATGTTACTGCACCAAGCTTTTTCCTTGACAAGACATTGTAGAATATAATAAATTGACAAAACAATAATTGTAATAAATGATTCCGCAAAATTTGTGTTAAAATTATTATATTATAATATTGATTAACATCCCTGAAGGACATTTGAATAATATATTACAATTTATTATTTTTTAAATTCTTTAAATTGGCATACTGTGTAGTTAGTAAATTATAGTATTAAACTATTTGTTTGAGATAAAACAAATGTTAGTTAATTGTAGTAAATTATTAACTTCAATTAATTAGCAAAGCTCTCCCAAGCCTTAATTCATGCAATATTTATTACTGTGCATGTTTTTAAGTAAATATAATAAGAAACATTAAATAAAAAGAGATTTATTCAAGATTAAGTGTTTCATATGGTATAATTCACACGCAAAAATTCAATTCTAAAAGATTGTATCTAGTAAAACAAACTCACATTAAACCTTTTAACGCCTCATCCTTATCATTTTCAACTTTTAAAAGAGCATGAAAAGCAAAAATTAAAAACTCACATGATTTAATTTTAAATTAATTATAAGTGCCGAACAAACTTAACTGTTGGAGATTTTATGAGCCGTTAATGTTATTATTATTATTATAAATTCTTCATTACTATTCAATTAAGTTTACATTTGAAGTTTTATCATTTTTTTTACAATAAATAATACACAATGATTTCAAGTTATAATAATAATTGTTAGTTTATCATGTTATTATGAACTTTTATATAATAGAAATATATAGTTATTATGAAGCAAAGTGTGATTTTCTACTTTTTTCGATAATTTAAAAAATGAATGTTCACTGTATAAATAATTTGACAAAATATATTTTAATAACCCCTAACTCGGTGACGAAGATAAATTATCTACATTCATTGAGATAACCAGATAAAACATAGAAAAAATATTTGTATTTGTGAAATTTTTAAAAACTGTTAAAAATATGTTTACAGTGAAAAGTCACATGAGGTAAATAATCTACATACGCACTAGTTTCGAACCGTATTTTATACCATTAACGCCGAAAAATCATATCAAATTTATGATTCTGAGGTTAGAGTGGTATAAACGATTTCTTTACGTATGAACATTTTCCACGAAAAAAGTATAAATTTCGAATATTCAAAAACCAATATCTGCATCCGAGTTCAATTTACCCCTATCTCTCCTACCAAAGCATCCGCATGTCCGAAACATTCATTTCTCAAAACTTCTTCGATACTCCAACACCAAGTCAGCTCCACTCAACGTAAAAGAATCCAAACAAAGAAAAGAACTTAATTGCCTTTAATTAGCGTCCGCGCACGGCGAATGCGAATATGACACGAAGAGCGGCTGCGCGCGAAACCACACTGTACACGAGCGATAAGCTAATCTCGAAAGTTCGATGCGTGATGTGTGCAGTGTGTATATATAGGGGCGGTGGGGCGCGCTCTCGCTGCACGCGCGCATCCAGGTGAAAAGTCGTACACCGCACGAACCGGCCGAGCGGACGTTTTGTGTGCGCGTGCTACCTTGAGCGACGGGCCGCACGGTATTATCGCAACTCGAGTTTTAACGTGTGAGGTTCTTTTTGGAGATTGGAGAGGAGCTTGAAGTCATTTTTTTAATGGTGAATTTTTTTGTTTTCTTTATGGATGGAGTTGAGAAGGATATCGAAGTCGTAAAAATGTAGTAATAAGTTTTTTGAAATTAATTTTTATCGCGTATATAATTAACCCTTTACTATACCGACCTGGCGTCTGTGAGATCCCACTCAAAATTACAGTCATTTATAACTTTGTAAATATATCATATTCCTTGCACGTTGACCTTTATGTTAATTCGTTAAATATCGTTAGAGATATTGTGCAAAAGTTTGATAACGCAAAATTAATTAACTATAAAGTTATAAATAATTCAAGCATGATAAAATTACGCTACTTTCGAGACTAAATTTCAGGTCGGTAGTAAAGGGTTAAGAATTTTTAATTTAACATATTTCGTATGATAGGTTTTACGATATGATATTGCGTAAGCTTCAATATAAATCGCGTCATATATGATAGTATACATGAGTTATTATAATATATGAGAATGTGCGGCCATGAAGGTAAATAGAAATATGCTTTCGTATTAAGTGAAAACTATATAAATTCGATCAGAAGTGTCATTTCTGTCGAAAATAACACCCAAGTTGACTTTGATTCTAGACCATGAACTGATTTTCAATATTGTATAATTGCAATAATAATCAAACTAGGGTTTGGTGTCCGAAAAATCACCTGAGGTTGATATTATATGGGAGCAGAACGATAAACTCGAACAATCGCACTTTTAATTCAAAAACCGAAATTTACTGTTTGATGTATCTTATTTTGAGCAAGTCTCTACACCGAAGTGTATAATAAGTGCGTTAATTATTAAGGTATGTTTTGATGTCGAATTCTAAAGAATCAAACATTTTCATTATAAAGAAATGTGGTAGACCTTCAAAGTTCAACGTGGCCATAATATGTACACTTAACTTAATATACGACATGTGATAGACCTTCAAAGTTCAATGTGGCCATACTATGTACACTTAACTTAATATACAACATTATGTAGTATATCGAACAAACATACAATTTTTGTAATAACGTTATTGCTAATAACTAAAGTTGCTAATAACTAAAAAATAACTTGCTAATAGCTCTAGACCTTTTAATTCCTTTCGTTTGACTCACATAAATTGACAGATCAGCCACTGTAGCAAAGTCACGCTAATTAGTTGCTGAACCTTCGCTAACACAGTCAAGACCTCCCACAATTACACGCTCCTCAAAAAACAACATCCAAAGCAGAATCAAACCAAAAAAAGTATCCACACAGCTGCAACGCAGCTCCCCGTCAGAAAATGAACGACCTCTCGCCGCGCGCGAATTATACAAAGCGTCGGGGGCACAGGCTGCACAACTCGCGCGGAATTACGGAATCACGGCTAATGTTTCATACATGCGGCACGGCAGTTAGTTCTCCGCGCGGCGCTCCTAAGTAACGAGCCAAGATAAGGAACTTCGCGCTCCTTTAATACAATATAATCCCTCTCGCGCTTTTCGCGCTACGCCAAGCTGCCGCTCGTTACAGGGCCCCCGCGTCTGGGGCCCGCATTCGCGCGTGTATATATAGTATATACGCACGAAACAATGTTACACGTGGTATTTGTGCGTATGTGCGTTTGTGGCTACAGGTATGTAGGTATTAAGAGTTGGAGGTAGGTTGTAAAAAGGAGGATTTACGACGAGTCTTTACTGGGTTTTTCTTCTTTACTTTATTAGGGGTGAATATGGAATTCGCTTTTACGAGGGAGGAGAGTGCGTTGTTATTGTTGGTGGGTAGGATGAGAGCGTTTTTATTTGCTTTTACGATCGATTAATTAAGTTGGTATGGGTGTTATTAGCTGGTATCGTCGAGATATTTAGATTAGCGGCATGAATGTGGCTTTATTGTAGCTAGATTAGCTGATGGAGTTGTTGTTAGGTAGAGTTTTTTGAATTAATAGGGTAAATGCTTTACAACAAAGAAAATTATTGTTATTTATTGCAGTTGGTTATGAAAAGGCAGTATATAAAACTGTTATATAGGTAAGGTATTGTTCTTTCATTAATATTAATGAGTTTCTCGTTAATTAGCGATCGTTTTCAAAAAGATAAGTAAATAAAGGACATTCGGAAAGAATATATAATAAACTACGTGATCCTGACGACAGATGTCGAGTGTATCGTAAAAGTGTGACAAATGTCACGAAATGCCAACAGCAGGCAAAAAGATAAAACAAACTGTCGCGGACAAGCAATTAAGACTTACATGCGCTGCTCACGTATTTTGTAAATTATAATATCCTTATAAGTAATGTTGCTACCAATATAATACGGGTCCGCCAGAATTGTAATGTTTTTCTTTGAACAACGTGAATTTTTATAATATTGAGGAAATGTAGCAATTTATGTTATGTATCGAAACTGTATTGAGTACTGAATCAATATTAAATCGAATATTATTTTAAATTAGGTGATCAAAAATGTAAATTATTTAACTTTTATAAATCTATTATGCGTATTCTAAAGACAGCGGATTTTCTCTGGTTCGCTTAAATTTATATTAATTCTAAATCTTATTAATTTCCTATATATATTTAAAATTGAAGGATATTTTGCAGACATAATAAACATGCCATTATAATACAAATTCATTGTTTACTTCTTTTCATTCTTATTATTTAGCTTTGATATATTTTCATTAAAAACATAACTTAAATTTTCAAATAAATTTTCATCATCAATGCATCACCACAAAATCTACCAACTTCCTGCCCCCCATTCATTAACACTACACAAATACCTCATTCCCAAAAACGCACAAAACCAAATAACCACGCCGTACCAATCCGAACCCGCGAACATCCACAAAAAAAACGAAAGCGAAAACGAAAGCTTGGAAACGCGCATTGAAACGATAGTTAACCGCTTCATCGTTCGTCTGTGACGACTGCACCGCGCGTACCACCTAAAACTCCCCGAATAAAAAAGAAAGAAGTCCTCTACCACTCAAAAAAAAACCGAAGCTCCTCCACACAACGACAACAACGACAACGAAAAAAGGACGAGGAACGAAATCGGGCGCGCCCTGAGGCTCCAAGCTCCAGCTCTCCCATCGGTGTGCAAACACTGCTGCAAACGAGCGAGAAAGAGAGTGATAGTACGCGCGCGCCGGCCATCGCTGCAGCGAGACAGAGACGGCAGATTCATTTCCATATTGTAATGTCCCGTATCCTGTTGGGTCGCCACTGCCGATATTATGCGCGCCAACAAACCATTTAGAAACCAGGTGTTAAATTGTCTGTGACGCCGCGCTCTGGGCATGCGTGTATATATATACTATATACGGACACGCGCGTTTACACGGCCCGCGCATAGGTCTTTCTGTCCGTGGGTGTGCATGGTCGCCGCGGCTGATTATAATAATGAGGCTGCTTATGCGACCAGTGGGCTTAGCTGAAAGCTAATACACCTCGGGGAATCGTCGCGTCGCCAGGATGAGACACAATTGGAGAGGGGAAAAGGGATGGCTTGCAGTCGAGGAATTCGAGTGGAGTGTGGCTTTTTTGTTCTGGAAGTGCGGTGGGAATTAGGATGTATGCTTGGCTTGGGGTGGGTGCGCTTCGTTAATTTGGAATGCTTAGAAGTTGGTGTAGCGTGGAGAACCGTTATCGGTATCAGTTGGGCACTTTGACGGTGTAGCTTCTAATTGTACCAAGTATTGCTCGAATATTTCTGCAGGAAAATTAGTGATGGTTTTTTATTAATTGGCATTTGGAATTCGATAGTTAATTACCTTATCGGTATGATAACGTCAGTGTTCTCTATTTTGCATTCATTCTATATATTTATAAGATATGTCTTTATGCCCTATTTATTTCAATTGTAATTTAATATTATTTTCATACCTTTGTCTTTTTGTTAGCTTACGTAGAAGGGTTTTATCTTTTAATTTACTGGTTATAACCTCATGGGTTGTTACTTTGTTCCTCATTCTAGCTACATGCACGATTTAATTACTTTGATAATATTAAATGATTTGTAAAGGTCTCATAACTTATGATTATGTAATTGTCTACATTCATTCGTCTTATTTCGATCCAAATATATCTTTCAGTGCTTTTTCTTAATTTTTGTACAACTTAAATCTATTTTCTTCGGTAATAGTAAACGTAGGTATATATTTAGTATTTGTGTAAAACCACCGCAATTATTATGAGAAAATAATTAAGATTTCAAACAAAAATTTTGATAGAATAGAAACATTCATTTCCCGAGTACATGATCTTTTCCCAATTTTCTAATTGTTTACCTAATTAACATAAAATATTAATTTCTATGTAATATAAAAACTTGCTGAATTGTAATAAGAAATAGATCGAAGTATCACATTTTATTAAAATGACATATAATTGAGGTCAACTTATTTACATCTCATCAAAGACCTATTAAAAAAAGATATGGCTGATAAGCTTCATTTCCAGATACAAATACCAGGAAACTATTCTCAAAGCCTCAACAAACATTCTAATTACATGTAAGAGAAGTGACACCGCATCACTTCATATTAATCGTAGATTTCGAACAATTCTGATATATTACTCCCTATTTGTGGATACTCTTCCCATCTACCATCAAACCCCATTTCTGCTAATTTACCCAATAAATACCATTAAACTTGATCTTGAGGGAAGAAGGGCGTATTTTGCGGCGGTACAACTATACAAAATGATTAACATGGGTCAACTCACGTATCTTGCAGCCCTTTTTAAAAAAAAACAGGCTTGGACCTCTAGTAGGACAGATTCTAGGAAGCTCTTGATTCCATCGTCGCGTACCGATACAGGGTTGAAATCTTTTCAATCTCAAGGTGCGCGCCTATGGAATACGATCCCTCGACGTATTAAGCATTTGCCCTCACTACGCAGATTTAAAGCGACAATTCGCGACTATTTCCTATGTAAGTCCAGGGACATGGACCATGTATATCTAATGTAGAATGACGCTAATCATACGAATGTTGACTATAATAGAAATTGAAGTTTGATAGTCACAAAAAAAATATATTATTCGTAATGATAAGAATATGTGATAAGTGTAATGACGCGATTGATGTACGACAGATATAATATTGTGCAATATATGTAAGTTAATGACGAGCAATGTCGAGCTGTGATATGATTGACTATACTAATGATCTCTGTAAATATGTATTATTATTGAATGTAGTTTTAGTGCTTTTGTCTTGCACAGAATAAACATCTAATCTAATCTAATCTAATCTAAACATTGTTAAAATCAAACTCGCTCACAACTATTAATACGTAAGCGCGTTACCACAAATTACACGTACGTCGCTTCGCGGCTGCAACGACTCCATAAGCGCGTGCGCGCGCGCGATGATGATGAAAACGAGCCGTCGAGGTGTGCGAGCTCCTTCGACGCCCCAGGGCTCTGCCTCCGCTGCTGCTGGGATCCTTTCCACCGATGCACCGCGGGAAAACGAGAGAGAGATAGAGAGACAGAGGTGTGCGTGCACTTTGCGATGCAGCAGCAGCAGCACCAGCACGCTAACCGGTATTAGATTGCGCGCGAAGGCAACGCGAGGTGCCGGGTGCGAGGTGATTCGGATTACGGATCGCACGGCGATTTGTAAGTGGGCTGTGTGTTTATCGTTAACCGACGTGTTGTTTGATCGAGCTGGAAATTGTGGTTCATTGGAAAATATTGACTTGTTTTCAATTTATTTTTTACTTGTTTTTTGTATACTCGGTCGAGAGAATTTTATTGAAATAAATGTATTAATTATAAATATAAATAAATATTCTGATGCAATGAAAAAGTTATTAAAGGTATAACAGAGGATACAGCACTTCATATTTAAGTATCACCATTTTTATTGTTCATATTACGTAGTTTATGTACGAACTTTTCAGAATCATATATTAGAATAAATTCTCTTTGACAAATTTGCGTACTCTAAATATTATTAATCCAACACTTATGTTAAATGAAATGGTAATTCAAGTAATTCTTATTGATAATAACTTAATTTTGTCATAAATTATTGATAACTATGATAAATTTACTAGTCTAACGCCTGTATTTTTCTATACTTTAATTACATGTGAAGATAAGAGTTGATTAGTACATTTATCTATTATCTGTAAGTAGATACATGACAAGCTTAATGAGACACGATCATTTTAAAATATTTATAAAGTTTTAATGCCCCACGATTAACAGAAATTGTAAGAGAAATTACATTTATATTATTATTATTATTATTATTATTATTATTATTATTATTATCACCATTATATTATGAGAATATATCTTAAATGATTATTAATTAATTATTCACAGCGTACTATAGAAACAAATACAATATATAATTTTCGTAAGATTTTTCCAACCGAGTTTTCTCTTTACCACCGAATCGCATCCCACGCCGCAACAAGCAACACACAACTTATAATATATGCACATACACCTCCACTCATAGGTAAACATAGACCTCTCCTCGCTCTCACAATACCTATAAATAAATAAATAAATAAATACACCGAAGGGAATCGAGTGCGGCGAGCTCAAGAAGCACCGAAAGAAAGGAGCCGCGTCGTGGCGGGCGCGCGAGCGAGCGTCAATAAATCTTGTCGCGATCGAGGGTGTGGTCAAACGCAGCTCGGCTCGCCGCGTGGCTCCTCTCCGCAAATCCATAAAACTCCCTTTTCCCGTCTCTAACCGCGTATATATATATATATATATATATATACGCTTGCTCGTGCGCAGTGGTATATATACACACATACGTCCGTGGCGCGGGCGTCGACCACTGGTCAAACGCCGGGCCTCGCGCGCTCGATCGCCTTTCCTTGCCTTTCCTTCCGCGTGTAATATGTCCGCGTCAGCGGCAACGCCGGCGATTCTCGCTTCTCCCCTTATAGGAATCAGGAGTGGAAACGCGTTCGGAAGGAGAGAGAGAGAGAGAGAGAGAGATGAAGGGAGAGAAAGAAAGAGAGAGAGGGAGAACTGATGGTGCGAGGTAAAAATCGAGTGATTAATGTCGGTAAGAGGTCAGCCGAGTGCGCGCGGTGCTGATTTTTTCTTGACTTGGCTTGGCTTGACTTTTTGGGCGAGGTCGGGATTTGGGTGGTGGGAAAGTGCGAGGATTGGTTGGAGGGATGGTTTCTGGAGGGAGTGGTGTTTTGTGGTGGTTGAAGGGAATCTTGGTGTGGTTTATAATATGGTTGATTCGTTTAAAATATGATGGTTTTTATTCGATTTATTGTACCCTTTGAGCAAGACTATGAAAAGTAAAATATTTTAGCCTATTTTTTGTGTAAATGATTACAATGCATAAAAGTTAACATTATAGGTGTATACTGAACATGTGTAACAATAGGTTGACGACGCATGAAAAAGTTTGTTTCGCAGTTTTCCAAAAGGATAGAGCCAGTTTGCAAAAATCACATTGTATATGATTCCAATGTGTTTGTTGTAATGTAATTTCATGTTGGTAACTGATTCTTTGATATACACATATTTAAAAATAAAAATGATATACAAATTGGTGTAATTTATTTTTAACTATTATTATTATAACATACAAAGGGACAATACTGTATTTGAACTGAAGTTAAGAAAACATTGTAAAAAATGAAACTTCATTTTTATCTTGTTAAAAATATGACGATTCTTCATAAATACATTTGTTTTCTTTCAATAAATGTCCAGTACACGACAACTTATGACAGTGCAACACATGAAGTAAAATGATAGGCTACCACTCGTAAAACAACGATTAAATTCCCCTTGTCCAATTGAAGAGACCCGTCATTTCCTCCTCTCGACGTGGTTCTTCTTTCACAAGATTTCGGCGGCTACGCCTCCTCCTAACGAGGCTCGCATGTGATACAAAAGCCGTTTAACGACGTCGCGCACCTTCGCTCTTTGTCAGCGTATCCTCCAAAAGTGACATCTGGCCTCGCGACATTTCCCACATATCGCAACGCCTCCGCGACAAAAGCTATACGAGGAAGGACATTGTAAGGAAAAAGATGCAAACAGACGACATTTGTCACGAGTTTTTGAAAGAGGGCGAGGAGGTTTTGGCGTATGTTAAGTACCGAATCGTTTCATCCTTGTTAAGCTGCTTGCAAAGTGTGTACGGCGAGTGCAATGTGTGTGTAATATGGCTAATATGTAATGTGTGTGGATAAAAAGTCTGCCACGTTGATACAAAGCATATGCGAAACAAACACGAAGGATATAACTTCACGAATGCGTACAGTAACTTTCAGAAGTATTTTGTGCAAAGGTACATGATTCGTGATGTTAGTTTTTCTTCACTCTTTGGGTCATCATGTCATCTTTTAAGAACTTTCTCACCCACCAAAACGTACTTTAAATTTTATTTTTCAACTTTCAAACATAATATCTGTTTTATTTAATGTAAAAGTGGACTTATAAAACTTCGGTTTATCTGATGAATATTATTATAAAATTTTATAGTTTCGAATTGGAAATAAATGTTAGAAATTTTTAAATCTATGTGTTAATATATCTAATTGCATAATTGAAAAGCTGAAAAATTGTTCATGCTTTCCCAAAATTGTCAAGATCATAATTATTTTTCATTAAACTTTTTAAAACTCGCATTTAATGAAGGCTATATATGAAGAAAATCTTGCACCAAATCAAAAAGCTGAGACTAATATGGTCAAATTTAGAAATTAAAAATCCAAAGCCTGCAAAAGAGACGTAGCCTAAAGTGAACGTAGATTTCATTGATAAGTACAAATAAATTATAACATCACAGACGTTTGTAATTAAATGATTGCTAGTTTGATTTTTTAACTAAATTATATTGCTGAAAATTGAATGAAATCATTCATAAAGTTGAAATCTATTTTATATTTAATTATTTCAATACAAAAGTAATGCCACATAAAATATTCCAAAACGATTTTCCCTAATTTCTTATGCGAAGCCATAATATTTAACTATTCACCTTAAAAAAGATTGCTTTGAGACCGTCTAATCATTTATTAAATACATGAAAATTATATTACATTAAAGCACCATACAATGTTTTACGATATAAAAAGAAACCTAAGTGTTCATCTACCAGCGCATTATTGTATCCGCCAAAATACTCCTGACCGCCACATGTATAAAAAACCACACGCTTATACATAATATATAAAACATTCAACGTATTCGCCTACACACACACACACACACACACACACATGCGCACAAAACTGACTGCAGTATTAACGCTGCAGCGGCAGCCGCAAGCCACATCCAGCCGTGCAATTACTGCCCACCTACTGCCGTGCCATAGCCGAATGCTCTCGCGTGATCCTTTTCATTTGTTCGCGCGCCACACCGTTTCCACCTAGTTGTTGCATATACAAAGTATATACATCTCGCGCACCAGTCGAAAAGTCGAAATATTACGAGGGAGCGTGAATGAGCCGATACACGTACACAAGGCGCACATACATGTGGGTACATAAACGCACGCCGTTTTTCTCACCTCTGCGGGCCTTGTAATTTCGTTGCGCGCGCTGCACAGCTGCAACCTGTTTTTCTCAAGGATGTACATGCGCGCACAGCCACATATGGTCGACGGCTTGTTGAGGTGGGACAGTTATCACATGATTATCCGCATGAGAAATATTGTTTTCTCCTTGGAGTGCGGATGGGAGAGAGCGAGTCGATATCGCAATTAAAAAAAGGCTGGTTTCAAAGTTTTTAATCGAGCGAGGAGTGTTTATTATAAGGTATGGAAAGGAGGATCGCGCGCAGGAAGCGAGAAACGCATCCGGTGCTGCTGAGCCGCCGATCTTGCGAGAAGGCCGAGACGCAGATGGTGTATTCTCTGTAGATTGCGGATATGGGCATTTTCGTATTACGAAAAAACAGATGAAACTCACCTTTTTTGAGCATAATGTATTCTTTGTAGAGTAATATTTAATTTGATTAAAAAAAGAATATTATAACGATTTCTTCAAAATGTCATTAAGGGTGAATATTATATTAATGTTCAATTTCTATTTATTTGAAGAAGTTTAGCATTACAACAGTCAATCAAAAATATGCATTTTCTGGCATTCTATATAAAGAAACTATGTAATAATATCTCTTTATAACTCCTAGCATACTTTATTGACAATATCATAAAGTAGAAAGAAAAACATACATTATAAATTTGTTTTGAGTTTTAATACTACGATTTTCAGTGTTTCAAGAAAAGGTAATTGACAGCATTCCGACAATCGAACGGTTAATTTATTTCATAATAAATTAAAATGATTAAAAAATAGAAAAAAATTAGAGGATATTAAAAATTTTGAAAATTAATAAAAGCCGGATAAAGAAATTCATTGTATTGTACGGCAATTTTTTCTTCTGTCTGGTATTTTGTTAACTTGCAATCTTAAAAATATCCCCTATGCGCTGCTATAGTCACCCGTATCAAGTTCAAGTAAAAGTTGTCAAGTCTTTAAGGATTTTTTATTTCAGTTAATTGGGACATCAGAATTTCTGAACCGATTAAAATAATCTCCTCCTTTTTGTAAGTCGGTGCAAGATACTTCTCCACTATATATAAATAAGAAAATGTCCCAAGAAATAAAAAAAATATCACAAAACAAAAAGAAAATAAGATACCTCAAAAGGAAGAAAACGAATGATTCATATTCCCGATATCCCCGTTACTTTCCCAAAAAATACGTCCCCAGCCAGGCCATAAAATCCAACTAAATCCGATTACCCGCGCAGCGCGTGTAATCCAAAGCGAAAGATGGCGCAGGAAACGCGCGAGCTCGCTGATAACCTCGCTAATTAATGCGGAACACCCGACGAGAGCGCGCTGCGGCAGCGAAGGATTGAAATCCGCCGTCAGCTATTACAAGCGGGAATAGACACGACTGTGTGTACGCGGCGGCGGCGCGTCGAAAGTCCCGCATGAAAAACACGTTACATTGCACCCCGCGGCGGTGGCGGCGATGCACATACACTGTGTGTGTGTGTGTGTGTGTGTGTGTGTGTGTAAATACTCGTTTGCTCGCGAGGCTACCGCGGTAATAATTGTCTGTACGCGCGTTTCGGTAAACGCTCGACTCTGTCATCGGCGGGAAAACGAGATAGATCAGTTGTGCGGAATATTTTGTGTTGAGTTTTTGCATTAAGATTTTTCTTTCGTTACTGATTTTAGTTTTAATTAGGGGGGGAAACCTCTGGATAGGATTTGTGTACTAAATATATATGAAGCCGGAATTTGTAGTTTTTCTGAATAGGCACGTTTAGTTTCCGAAATAATAGGTACTTTATAGCAAAAAGTACAATAATCTAGAATAATGAAGGATTATGGTGAATCTATTAATAACAGAACAAATTCTTCGTTTTGAAATCATCAAGATTGGACATATAAGTAAAAAGGAAGATTTTTCATTTTTAAGTTCAAATAAAGTATATATATATATTCCATTCTATTATATTCTAAACAATCTTAATAACTTCTCAAGAATCGACAGTATTTATATTGTTTCATTATAATCTTCAATTTAGCATTACTTTAAAAAACATTGATATATCAAGTTATTTGACAATGCAAATTATTGCCTTTACTTCCAAATTTCATTTTTTTCTTGAGATTCCTACTAAGCCAATTATTTCTTGATATACTAATGATTATATTATCAACATTTATACAGTTCTACGTATTGTTATTTTAAAAACTATATAGTCCATTCAGAAAAACTTTCTTTTCGTGCTTTTTTATTTTGGGTATTATAACACAGTCTCATACAGTTTTAGCAGAGTCGAGAATTCGCATCCCTTACACTCTCTTTGTGAAGTATAATATATGCTAAATTTTCTAATTGGAACATATTAGTCTAGTTGTAGAAAGTTTCTCTTTACACTGTCATTATTCTTTCGCACAAAACTCATTTTCAGAGGGACTGAATACGAGCTAAACGTTTTTGTAATAAAAGATTTTTTTAAATGACTGTATGTCATTCTCAAAAAAGAAAATAGTATAATCAACTGCTTTACAATTATATTAAATGCGGTAGCTTAGATATCAAGTCTTAACAATTGATACGATGCATGTTCTTTTATTTCAAGACTTCTTTTCTGTCATTTTATGTAAATGTATTTCTACAATATTTCCATCCCAATAATCCTATATAAAATTTGTTTATTTGTTAATGCATTAGAACAGGATTTCAAATTTAAATACACTGTACGCATGGCAAATTTTTACCTCGCACAATAAGGTATCGCATTACTTCATCAAAAGTAAAATTCAGCACTACAAACCGTCAAAAACGTCCACCACGATTCAACAACGCCAACATCAACGACATCCACCCCACGCACAGCTAGCATCTAACACCCAGCGACAAGAAGAAGAATAGGCCCCGCCATAACGACATATGCGAGCCCCAGCGCGTGAAGAACTCATTCACCGCGTATATCCTATACGCACGGGATGCATGCGCGCCTCCGGGCCGCATTACGCATCGTCCCTTTCCGGCGTTTTAATACGTCGCTTCCACCGACGACTGCTACAACGGTATATACAGTCACCCTCGATCGGTGTCCGCGCGCGACTTTTCGATGCCCGCTGGATATTATGTATCCACGAGGGGAGGAGGAATTTAGTGCTTCCTCTCTCTCTCTCTGTGCGTCTTTTTTTCGTTTTCTCGTTGCTTCTCTTCTTCGTCTATTCTTTGCTTGTGTATATCCTCGTCTGAGGGTATTTATGCATGCGAGGCTGATTTTACGCATTAAACGGACTAGAACGGAGGCGAAAGGTTATCGGATATTTATAATCGTCCTTCCGTTTCTTCTTTTTTTTAGAGGGTATTCTTCTTTTTGGGTGATGTACATCAAGCGTTGCTGTTCGTTTTCGATTGGGAATGGGGAGAGGGATTATTGCCGTTGTGTGCGAGAGCCTCGTTAGGGAAATTTTATTTGAGCGACGATTGGAAGTCGCGCTCATTAGTTTCCCGTTTCTCCCCTCGAGTCGTCCTTTATTGTTTTATTGTTTTATTCGTCGAATTTATGGGGCGTTGATGCGCTCTTTGGTAGTAGACACGCAGGAAGAGACTATTTATTGCGACGACTTGACGAGTGGTAGTAAAAATTGTTCGAATTGATTGTCAATGTTTATGTATACGAGATAGTGTAATTTTCCTTGTCAGTTACTGAACATCTTCCGTACGATATTGTTTTACTAGCAATTAATAGTCTTTTGCTAATAAAAGATATATTGTTAATTAAAATAATAATAACAATACTTTATTACCAATTCCCATTTATTCTAATAATAGAGTTGTCATATTATTTTAATTCAATTAAGATTTTCTAGAGCAAAAATTGTTTTTTGTAAAAAATGTGTTTTTAACTCTGCTGAGAGCAAACCCGAGATATTGTACCCGAAACACAAGTCTCTTTTATTTTTCATTTTTGCATCAAATCTTTAAATCTTTATATCTTTATTAAAATGTCTCAAGTTGAAGTTAAATAGTACAGCTTTAATTCAGGATACTGCAGAATTCAGGACATATTATGATGGTCGTAGACTTTCACTGGATCAAACCTAAATGTGTGAAAATAATTAAATGCGTAGAGGATTTAAAAAGATTGATCAATATTGCTAATAAAATACGTTGTACTTTCTGCCACGAATTCATCATACCAAATATTAAGTTTTTTTCGCATAGCTACATTATTGTGTACGATTCCGCACTGCAGACCTTTTTTTAAAATTAGTTTCTTATTCTGCAAACTTAGCTCTGTACACATCTGGCTATCTTAATTACACATAACTTACCACCAAATCATCCCATAAATACGGACCCAGGAGCTCATAATTTACGATCAGTATGCACCACAAAAGAAAAGGCACAGGCAATTTTGACTCAGCGGTACTAAAAAGAGTTAACCTTAGAAAAAGTAAAAAGAACGCACATTCAATCCATAACAAAATATCTTTAATCCATAAACAAAAGTACAAAAATCCAGCAAACCATCAAATAAATCAAAACACACTACGCGCTAACCAAATTTCCAATAAACTCCAAACTCGAAATCCGTTCCAGCGCGCTCAAACACCTGCAGCAAAAGCGCCTCACGCGCTGGTCCTCGACGTCTAATTAATCGCGTCAAGTGTTCCCTTTCGGCAGACCACCACCGAATCCCATTTAGATACGCCTCGCGTACAAAAGTCCCGCGATCAAACTCGTTTCCTCCCTACTCTAATAACCCACGTCAAATATCGGCGTGACTAATTCAGCCGCCTCTAATCTCTCGCTATCTCCCAAAATATATACAGCGCTCGAGCACCGCCGCAATATTGCCTATATACACATACACCGCCATAAAAGTCGAGTGTCCGCATGAAAAACGTTCCACGACTTTTCCGCATTTTCCACGCTGCGCGACCCCTCGCATTGCGCACGCGGAGATATTAATCAAAGGGGGGTAGGTTTTGGTTCCTCTGGTGGCTGTAGCGTTATGGATCGAAGTGAAAATTGACGGCGCGTCCGTCCCGATCGTTTCACGGTATAATCGAGCGTGACGCAATATACTGTAGGCTCGGATTTGATAAGAGCAGGCGTGTAGACTGTGGCGATTTTCGGCCGTATTCTTGGGGAACCGATTTGTGCTGGATGCGGTCGCTTGTTAGAGAGAGATAGAGGGTCGTCTGCGTATGGTACGTGTTCTGCACGTTAAGTAAATATTTTTGCGGGGGGTTGGATGGATGAGATATATAGAAATGTGCGGGATCTCGTTTCTTTTTCTTGATGTTATGGAGAGATGGGATTTCTTGTTATTAATGCTAGACAAGTTGACGATTGAGGCTGGATGATGCGATGTAGGTTAATAAAATTTGTTCTACTGACCTAAGATTTCATTGATATGTATTCTTATTATTATTGTTATAAACGTTTCTATATTTTGCTACTTCTATGAATGTAATGTAGAAAATAGTCTGAAAGATTTACAAAGGGAGATGACGGGAATATTAAATATTTTGTTGCAAATTTTTTAGTTAAGTTTTACAAAGAAAAAGCTAAACAATACAGTTGATTTAGGGGAGGATGGGGTATTGCCGGTCACCTAAGCAAACGTGCTTGTTATTTCCACTTTCAAATTGTTTCTTTTAACTTTAAATAATTATTATATTAGTTCAAACCATTGACTATAAATATTTCTTATTGGCTTAATATAAAAATGTAAGATATCGAAGCTATAAGTCGAAATAAAAAAAAGCATTTTAACCGAATTTACTCCACATCAAAGGGTAATACCGGTCAGCATTGGTACAATTCCGATCACTATTAGAAAGTTACTTTTATAGGTGAAAAATTTCTATAAATCAATTATATGAACTTTCATATGATCCGTCGCATTATTATTCGCACTTACATATTGAAACATATAATAACATAACCACTATTCAATCAAAAACACTTAAGCAAAATCACCCTACCTGAGAGCGCAGCGAAACGTTTTCTTAGAGTTTATTATTCGTTTATTTACTCTTTTTTCTTCACTACTTCGTATTCTTAAATTGTTCCAATTAATAAAGATGCAAAAAATTACTGCATAAAGCAACAAATAATATGCATAAAAGCTTATTTTATAGACCAGATTTCTTATAAGAAATGTAGGCCTACACTTTGATTGTGTATAATTCCTTAATAAAACTGAATAGAAGGTTGTTTGGACATTAGATTAATTGCATTTTATGTTGCGTTTAATATACTATTCGAATTATTACCTAAAAATGTTTAGATTATTGATAATAAGGGTGACCGGAATTAGCCAGTGACCGGCATTACTTTCAATTATGAATAATTATTAATTTGAAGTCACAGTATTGTAGAAATAGGGTTAGTTCATAAGATTGGAAGGGGTTGCAGAATTTATAATTTCTATAATAGAATTAGCATTTAATTTCAATGAATTAATATATTGATTACATCGCATATTATATTTATTAGAGCATTTAAAGATTTTAAAGAAATCGACCAATATTTATTGTAAATATTATTTATTTTCTTTAGTAATTAAAACCTTTTGAATGCCATATTTATTACGTTAATTGAAAACTGGAAATGTCCTGGTAATTGCTATAAATGTATACTAAATGTTTTTTCACCGCTTAATTAGAAACGTGTTTTTAAAAAGAATAAATTTGCAGATGAATAAATTGAGCACCAAAAGTTAAAAATATTTACTTAAATCCTATAACTCATAATATATAGAGCCGCCAGAATAATACCATAACTACTCAAAAAACTTTGGAGGTTTGATAAACAGACTAAGAAAACCACTTTCTTTCTTGAGCTCTAATGATTATGCTTATATATTAAGAATTATATAATTCAATCTATCTATTTATCTATTACATAGGTATTGCATTATATCGTAACAAACTCGTTTCCTGATCAGGATTCCATTTCTTATTATTTTTTTATATCCAACCTATTGTTACAAAACATCGTCTAAAGATTTAAGAAATCGAAGTCTACAAAATTTAAGTAAAATGTATTTATACGGAAACTACAGCTAATCAGGAACTTGGTCTATGGCGGTCTTTAATCTATGTTTACCTATATTCACGGTGAAGGAAACTTTTAAGTTTCTTACAAGTTCCGTTTACATTAAAATCAACCTAAAATGTTTTGAATCATCAAACTCTTGCTCCGAAGTGCGATATCTCAACATTTCTATCAAAACGATATACTTCTATTCCCAAAGTCTCAAGACCCTCCCTCCACATCTATATCTCATCCCAATCGAGCAGTGTCCACCGCACCTTATCACCCTCACCAAATCGCCCTGAAAATTGAAGTCCCTCGCACCGATCGTTCCACGGTATAATTGACCGTCTCGATAAGCGCACCGCCGACTGGCCATTTTTCCCCGCTGCGCGGCGTGCAAAATCGATGCGTCCAGCGTAATGCGCGTGCTGCTGCACCCTTATCGCGACAGAGCATCTCTCTATAAGTACACCAGACGCGTCGTCGTGTATACATATATACGCGTGCAGCAGAGGAAGGGATGGGGGGAGGTTTGTTTTTCGCTCTTTTACGACGAGTCCGCGCACCGCTGGCTCTTGACCTCCTCCACGGGCGATTCTTCGTCGGAGATCCCCGGCAATTAATCTGAAATTGGATAGGAGTGGATGCGGACTCTGCTGGAGCAGTCTGCTTCTCTGCTTCTTATATCTTCTCTCTCTCTTTCTCTATCTCTATCTCTCTCTCTCTCTCTCTCTCTCTCTCTCTCTCTCTCTCTCTCTTGGTCATTCGTCTATATATATATCTATATGTTCAGTGTTTGTGTGTGTATGTCTGTGTATATCTGTGTGTACGCGAAAACGACAGAACAGGGGTGGATCGGACACATCGGGGTCGAACACCCCCCGGCGTGTTTTAGAGAGAGTTAGAGAGAGAGAGAGAGAGAGAGAGAGAGAGAGAGAGAGAGAGAGAAAGCAAGAGACTCGATGTTACGCAACAGAAGCTTCACGGTAATTCGAAAAGCTATCTCTTTTGTCGAGCTATATCGTCGTTGCGGAGTTTGATACGGTTGAATTGTGTGTATACAATATGTACGTGTGTGGCATGTTGGCTTTGTATGTGTATGTGATCATTCTTGTAAGCTTTTAATTCCTTGGAGTGAAGATTTTAACACTAAGAAGTGTAAAAGGCTGTTCTTCCTAATGTGTCGTGGGCTTACAAAGTACAAACTTTTTTGCTCTGTTTTACTCAAATAAATGGCCTTATTCGAAGTAAGTAATATTAAAAGACTTACTTCAAGTCTAGATACCAATAATTTAATTCAAAGAGTTAATGACTATATGTCATTTTAAATTTTAGAATGGTTTTTATTTATAAGTACATATAGTTACTTTTACTTTTAAAGACTTGTTTAATACATTCTTAAGAAAATATTTTGTAATCATTATCCGTGAATTATAAGGTAAGTATACCTAATATGGCTCACCTAAGCTTTGAAAATTTACCATAGTTGATATATAGAAAGAATTTTATTTGGGCCGATTGGATATGAAAATATAGCATAAAAACTAACATAATAAATTTTTTTTATTTAAAAATATGCATATAGGTCAGTTCTATAGAGTTTTGAAAATAAACAGCTAGTGGGGCATATTCGGTTTTACGTGTACCCAAAATGGCCCGTCATTATTTTTCATTCTTTAATTACTTATAAAAGACAAGTATATGTATCGGAGGGGTTAAAAATAATGAATTAATATAGATAAATGTTAAAAGTAATACATTTTATTAATTTAAATAAAGTTTAGACACATTCTGGACAGATACAATCATCTCTGTCGATTGTAATAAAATCTATCCCGTATTTTTGAGGATATAAATAACTTATATAAATAATGTGTTTAAGTAATTTTTGAATTTTATAATATAAATATTAGCCAGTGTAGAAGCTTTTCAAGGATAAGAAATATAATATATTTGTTATAGAATAAAATACTTACACTGATGATTAATTTGTGAAAAATATATAAATAATGTGTTTAAGTAATTTTTGAATTTTATATTTTTCACAAATTAATCAGCAGTGTAAGTATTTTATTATATAACAAATATATTATATTTCTTATCCTTGAAAAGCTTCTACACTGGCTATTATGGGAGCAACTTATAAACTGACAATAAACTTAGTGTGCGATTGTTTAAAAACGATAAGAAAGAAATAAAGAACAATGAAAAATATTGGAAAAGTATTAAAGTCCATGTACGTAATTTATAGTCCACAATATGTAATTTTAGAACAAATGACAACACTGATTTCGAGTGCTATAAGCGAAAGTGTATAAATAAAAACACTAGTTTGTTGGCTGTACGGGTAGGTGCGCGGTGAGAGGAAACCTCCTTAAATAACTATTTCTACATTACTTAAGCAAAGTCAAATATATAGCGTAAACTACCCAATAGATAGACGCTTAAGGATTTTCTCACTTTATACATCAAATTTTTGTATGATAATATCGTTTGTTTAAAACAATTTGAGACTTATCGAGTGTAAGAAACATCAATTTATCTGTAAAAGAACATTAGAAGTGTTAGAAGTTTTTGTTTAATTAGAAATTACAAAAATAGTGCGATTAGCACATATATCTCAGTAGATAGACGATTGGCAATGTCCATTTACTTTGTTAGTCTATCTATTGGGTTTTTAGGTTATACATAGCGAAAACCCAATAGATAGACGATATTTTTGAATATACTTTATTGCATATAAATGAACATTTCGTTCATAAATATCATATTTAATCTAATAGTAATAAACTTTTCTGCAATTAGAATTTGAAATTTTGCTTGAAGAATCATTAGTTTCGATGATATAATAATATTTATAAACCATCTATTTAATGGTCAGTATCTGTATACTGGATACACTACCCTAATAGCATTTAAATTTAAAACTCAGTGATTATATTAAAATTATACAAGCTTTATTTAAAAAATGAAAAATTAAACAGACAACTTGGAGATTGTCATTCAAATTAAACAAAAAGATATAAATACTTGCTACTGTTTAAAGCGTCCTGTAAATTGCTTCTGTGGTTACGGGCATATGATGCATATGTGCACGGAGTTCCGACGAGGGGTGAAATTCTTCGAGTTGTATGGCGACGATTATCCAATTAGGGCATCTAAATTATACCGGCGGCATGAGAGCCAGTATTTTATAGATATTATACGCGCGGTGAAAAGCGTAAAGCCGACTAATAAAAATTTAATACTCTCCGTTGTACATTGTATTACTGCATCGGTTCGGCGTATTAGAGTAATTTGTTTATAAAATGTTTCAGTTTAAATTTGTGCTCATCGGTAGTTTGGGTATTTTGCTTTCAAAAGAAAATTCAAGCATAGGGCTTTAAAAGTATCATCATAAATTGACAACCATAAACATTTTCTAGACCAGACTAGTTTTTATTTTTCAAATATTTTTCAAATTTTGTTTATTTTAAATACTCATTTTACAACATGCAATATAATCTTTAACTTTTAATCATAGATATATTATTTTAAATAGATGAATTCACTTTATTTGTGAAACAATTTGTCTTCTGTTAATCAACAACTTAGTAAGTTGAATCTTTCATGGCGGAATATACTTATTGGAGTCAAATGATATACAGTAAATATAAAATCTTGAAAATAATGTAATAATAATAAAAATAATATGCGAGTGCACCACGTGGAGCAAAATTATAAATTATCGTGGTCAAGTGGGGAGTCCCTCATCTCTGCATTACATAAATTAACGCAGATTATGTGGATATGTTTATTATGAAATTTACTCGAATGACGTACCTTATAATTTATCAAAATATTAAACATGTAAATGAATATTGAAAATGTATATAATAACTTTCCGCCATAATCAATCGTATTAACATACATAGTAAGTACTAATTACACGCTACAGATACGATCAGTGCAATAATCTAAGTAAACGAATGCATCAATTACGATTTTCCACCTAATTTGCCAACTAAATATCAATATCAATATCGCACAACGCCAACACACATAAATACACTAAAATCAATAAAACTCTTGCAGTCATTCCGCCATCGCGAAATACACACATTCTGAGTGGTCCACTCGACCGTAAAGATTCTCTCTGCGCGTTAAAACTCGCTCTCGCGCATCTGTGTACACGCGAACCAAAACGTAATTACGCGTCTCATCGGCCGTAAGTGCACTGCACCCCCATATCATTGCATACAATGCGTACGATAGATACTATAGATACAATGGATATATATATAGATGTACGAGCCGTCGTCCGGTTTTCTGACTGTCCAGAGCCCCTTATTGAAAAGTAAGGGAAAAACGGATGAAAAAAGGGAAGGACGCGTTGGATGTGTGGAGAGCATGATATCGATTTCTATTTCTGCTTTCGCGAGTCGATGACGGTCGATGCGTATATCCTTGACCCGGGGAAGTAAAGTGCGTGTATGAGTGTAGTACTCTGTCGGATTGAAGTCGAATCGAAGGTGTAGAGATGAGGGGAGAGGAACTAATAGATGTGTTCTAAGTGAGATTCTGATGGAAATGGAAGTGTTCAAGGATATTTGTATTTTCTTGACAAGAGTAATAGAAAACTCGAAGATAATTACATAAGGTGGGCACAGGCAATGTAGCCATGCAGGTAATGTAGTGACCTACACGAAATTTTTCTGTAGGCGATATTCTGGGGCGCCGTAACTCCTACAGTATATGTATTGTGACAGTAGATGTTAAGAGCCGTTGTGACCCCGCTGCTAGCGCCCTCTAATTATAAGATAGGGTCATGTTTACGCGCGGAAGCATCAAAACTTTGAATTCTTAGCAGTGCATGCATGTAAAGAAACCTCTTTTGTCAGCGTGATATGAGCGAATCAAACATCATACGGTACGTATAATTGTAGCTTTCTTTATGTAGATTAAGATGTGTGTGCCAGTTTTTACAATAGAATTTATTTTCGATGCGAGAATTGCAACTTTCTTTTGACGTTTATCGGTTGGTAAAGTGGCCATACGAATACATTGCAAGGCAAAAGTCAATCGACGCGGATAAAAACGGCGGTTGCTTCTTCAAAATTCTTAGGCCTACTAATCAGAAAATATCGACACCAAGTCATACGCTACAGAATTATGTAGTTAAATAACACATAAAGGACGTCTGCTAGGCTAGTCTTGACTTTCTGAAGCACTTACTATACGACTTTACCAGAAGAACTGATAGGTGGCCACTTTACCAACACTGTTGGTAAAGTAGCCAATTTTTAACTACTAACTACTTCTTTAATTAAAATTCAGAGAGTACTCTTTTTTGCAAACATACTCATGGAGTATTAGAGTTAAAGGTTCAAATAACATATCTCGATAGTTTCCGAAGCCCCAAAACCCGATATATAACTACTGGGAATCGAAAGTTCCTTAAGGTGGCCACATTACCTGCATCCCCCTTATATTTAATTGCTTTTATGATTTTATGGTATCTTTTGCTTTGAAGAAAAGATTTTATTTGTGTATCTAAGATGAATGTACCTAATATGGCTCCTGTACCCAATATGGCTCACCGGCTATACTAGCTATTATGCGATTTAACCAGTAAATAGCTGATACAATATATATATGATGCCAGTAGAATCTTTTTCATCGGAAAATTTAATCTCGAAAGCAATAAGGAACCAACCTTCAGTATATTTTAACTTGCAACTGCTTAAGTGAATTGGCCACTATAATTTAGAGCAAGTCATTAATTTACTGTGATAATAATAAAGAAGTGGGTCCAAATCGACACTGCCATTAATGTTACTAACAAGGACAGTCCACAACTCGCGGAAAGCGGTTTTCGATAAGGCTTTAGGAAGTAGTTTCTGGTACCTAAAAATGATGCACGTTATTTTAGAAAAAAATTGTACCTATACTTTGAATCACAACTCTGCAAGTATTTTGTTAGATAAATAATGTAATAAGATAAAAAAGGATTTTCAATTCAGTAGTTTTCCATGTATTTTTCGTCATCATTTTATATTGTCCATAACTTTGCAATAGAATAATATTTTTATATGAAATAAAACTAAAATTAAAGCTCTGTTAGTCAACTTTTTTTGTTGAGAAAATACGTTTAGTATTTTTTCCAGCATAAATCGAATCGGGGAAGGTAACAGTTACCAAGGAAAAAATAACGAGAAATACGACTTTAATTTTTTGGTGACGTCATAGGCTTCAGACCCCAGTGAGTGAAATATTATCAATTGAATAACGTTATAAAGATTAACTATTATTCTTTTTCGTAAATTTTAAAGCCGGGGAAAAAGTTTTCACTACTGAAAAAAAAACAAATGATTTTTCACCTGATGTTTTTATGTGAGATATCTGATCACGTCATCTGATGTATCACCTGATTATATCGATTATTTACCTCCCATAATGAAGTCACCTGATCTGATTACCTGAATTATCACCTGATTATATCGATTATTTACCTCCCATAATGAAGTCACCTGATCTGATTACCTGAATTATCACCTGATTTTATAAGCTTATTAAATTAGATAAGTAATCATCTAATTCATCTGATTTATCAACTAAAAGTTTTGTTACAGAAAATTTTGTTCAAAAGACGTTAAATGTCAAAATCTATAAATCCAACTGCCCCCATATGGGTAGTATCATCTGGATGATACTTCCAAATTGGAGCTTTAGATATACATAACCTGACGTTTTTAAAATTTGCTTAACATTTTTTTCGTAAAAAAGCTTTTGAATGATAAATCAGGTAATTATATCAGGTGAGTCCTATCAGGTGATTACACCAGGTGACAAATCATGTCAAAACATCAGGTGAATAAATCACCTTATTTTTCGATAGGATTCATGTCATTTGAATTGATCGAAGTATATAGGTTATGTTTGAGATTTATACTTTAAATTTCTATACCGTACCGCAATGTTAATAAAAACCAAATATTTGTTGAGATCTATATGCATATTTATCGAAGCAATTATATTTTATGTTAAATTAATTTATTTTATATTAATTAATTTATTCTTTGTGTGATTTATTAATATATGGTATATGTAAATTTGAAGTCTACAATGTCTATATAGCGTTGAGAAAGTATAAGTCTTCACACATAATCTATACTTCGATCTATACGAATTACGTAAAAGCTTGTGCCCCGACTTTGAAGTATGCAGAAAAATTAATAATTAATCTTGTTATCCATTTGATAATATGGGTTTGATAATATCCATTTGATAATATGGGTTTGATAATATCCATTTGATAATATGGGTTTGATAATATCCATTTGATAATGGGGCGGTCGATGGCTTTAGTGGTAAACGCGTACCTCTTAAAACTACGGCCACTCAAGGGGCGCCGATTCGAATCCCTGTTTGTCCGAATTTTTCAGGGGCATTTTAAGAAAATGTTTTTCCGGATATTTTGGTGGCAGAGATCGAGCCTTCAACCCGCTACCTGTTTAAGGGCAGTAATAACCGTATATGTAATTAATAATAAAAAAAATATATATTCCATACACTGGGTTTTGAAGCCTACGAAAACAGGAAAGAAGCCAATTAGTCGTGTTTTGCACCATGATTTCCTTGGTAACCATTATCTTCCCGGTACTCATTAAGCTAGAAAAAATTATAAACATATTATTTTAAATAAAGTTTATTTTAAATATAATAATAATGTTTTAAATAAAAAATCCAAGTCGTGTTCCGCGCTTATAATTCCTAAAAGAAATTATTAAGTGAAAAGCCTGTATTAAGCCCAGATAATGATGGTTGAATTGTTTTAGGTAATTCTATAAGATCGAATTTATCACTAATTTAGCACTATCTTCGACACAACATGACAATTTTTTGAAGGGTATATATATATATATATATATATATATATATATATATATATATATATATATATATATATATATATATATATACATATATATATATATATATGGAAATGAATAGCAAAACTTGCTAAAGGAAACAAAAAATTGCTTCCCATCTAGAGGCAAAGAGGAAAAACATATAGATTTATTGGAAAATTAAGACCCAATTCCATTTATGAATAAGTAAATTAAAAGAATTTATCGCTCGTTAGAGTATTAAAATACCATTGAATTTGACTCTAACGGTCTTTTCGAGGACATTATTCTCTTCTAATTGTATGCCATTCTCATTCTCTCTAGTGGAGAGGTGATAAAAATCTCATCTCTTCCATCTCCATAGGAGAATTTTTGATTAGACAAATGTAATAAATAATATATATTTGATTCCGAGAAACTAAAAATATGTTTTACAGAATATTTTTAAAATAATTATTTTAGCATTACAAAGCTTCTCTTTTGTTGGAAGCAAAGGAAACAAAATTGATTTTTCAATTGATTTACCAAAGTTATAGTTTCGTAGTGTTATAATGAGTAACATTAGCTTTCATGTAATCTTCAGGTAATTTTGTTCATTACCTTAATAAGCGCAAATTTATTCTTTTAATATTTTAACGCTCGCACGCATTATTATCGAAGTTTTATATTTATTTTTAAGAAATACATAAATATTTACTCAGTATGCAGTTAGCTTTACAAGTGTAACAAATTTAAGTAAAAAATTAGAATTATTCGGAATGAAGAGTTATCTGTCATTGCTTATTTATGTTGAGCATTAGTTCTTTAATTTCTTCAGTTAATGTATAGATCATTGATTGGTTTTAGATTTCTTGCGATGCGGCTTGTAAAAGTTATAAAACCTTATTAAATTATACTAGTAACCCGCTGCACGAAACAAGCAAGTACAGTCTATCAATATAATATAATAGCCTCAGTCATACACAAACTTCCAACTGTTCTAGATTCAAGAAAGTTAACATTTTTCGTCAGTAACCAAACTCTAACTGATGCTTTATCTAATAACCCAAGTTTGATCTATTTGCACGTTATAATTTATGATACAGTTCAAATACTGAAATTGGAAGTGGATATTGGCGTAAAGATTTTGAAAACTTATTATAGAAACTTTAAAAGAATACACATTATATCAATAATATCCAGAGTATTGAGCACCTACACGCCTGGCAAAGAAAACTTTAAATTTAGTATGTAGTTATATTGCACAACATCACGCAACACAGTACACAGTTTTTGGAATATTCAGTATTAAAAAAGTTTATCAAAACATTTAATAAAAGATGAATGTTTGCATTTATTGGTTGTTAATTTTGTGTATACATAAAGTAACTTTAATGAATGGATTAAAAAATCTTCACTTAAATGTCTTCATACAACAGTTTGCAGAAAATTGGAACCCTCAACAATTAATTATTTTCATTGATAACAGTAACCAAGTTAATCCATTGTATCGAGACAGGATTCTATGTAGCCTTACAAAAACTGTACCTTCTCTTATTGTCGATTTAACAATAATAAAATTAACTGGTGACAATCGAACTTTCGAATTACCTCTATTCAATAATCCAAGAAATGTTGCAGTGTTTGTGATTGTCTACTATGAATTTGGGGCAGATGATGTCGATAAAATACTATATATGAAAAACATGATAAATAATTTCGCATTACTATCAATAAGTTATGAAAGAACACAGTGCTTGGTATTGTATGTAAATAATGAATGCACATCGGAATATTTCTTCAGAATTGTACTTGAGTATGCGTGGGTAAAAAAATTTCTTGATTTTACCATACTAGAAATAAATATGGCTTATGACACACAGAACATTGCCACTTCACTTATATATTATTTTAATCCCTTTTACGATATTTTAATAAAAAGTCATTTGGATACTAATGTACAACCTTTCCCAGATAAACTATGTGATGTGAATGGTTATAACTTGAAATTACCTGTTTTCAACTACACTCCCTTAGTAACCACAAAAAAAGATTCAAAAGGCGATGTCATAGATGTTGACGGAATGTATCTTCCTTTATTGAAAACAACATTGAGAAAAATGAATTTTTCTTTACAGTACATCGACGTAAATGTAGATAGATCATTCCCAGGAAGCTTTGCCAAGGCCTTCGTAAAACTACGTACTGGAGACGTTAACATGATAGTTATACCACTAACATCATTGCATAATAAAGAATTATTAGATGTTGATATGGGGTTTAGCTGCATCAAATATGTTGCAGTTGTCCCAGTCATAAGAACCTCAAAATTGAACATCCCTGAAAAAATTTACTTTTACATATTTATCATTCCAGTATTAGTTTTATTGATTTTTTATCTAACGCATTTTCTGAAGATCCAAAAGGAACCCTGGAATGCCTATCAGATTTTACAAATTCTTTTTGGTTTGCCTGTAATAAAACTTCCACAAAGAGTATCTGATAGAATCATTTTTTGGAGCCTTATTTTCATTTCTATATGGTATTCCACTGATTTTTACTCACAGTTTTTGGAGATTGGTTTGAAAGACGATGGAACTCTAATAAACACCCTGGAAGATATAAATGAGTCACCTTTTAACGTTTACGCAAATCAACATTTTCAAAAAATAATTTTTAATAGTGAAGATGAATCTATACTTAAAATAAAACAGAAAACAAAATTTATACTAGATAGTACCCTTTGTTTTGAAATGTTAATCAATGGGACAAAGTGTATTTGCATGACGAATCAAATCATTGCACAACAGTATGTAAAAATGTATGGTTCAATAATGACAATTGCCAAACCAATTTTCACGTGTGATAGATTCTCTTACACAGCTGAAAATGCTTTCCCATACGGTCAAAAGTTTTCCAAAATTTTTCGAATGATTCTTTCATCAGGAATTCTTAAATCTGCAATACATGATAAATTGAAGATTTTACCATTTGAGTCTCAGAAAAATGATAATATATGTTTTATAACACAGGTAGTTATAATTTTGCTCAGTGGATACATTATTGCAAACTTTGCTTTTATTATGGAGCTAATTTCCAGTTATATTATAAAATTGTATTTGAAGAAATCGAAAGAGATTAAGCATCGTCAAAACGAACATTATATTGAGCAAGTATAGAGTTTAAACTAGTTTTCTTTTTATTACATCATATACGGACATTGTTGCCCTTAATCAAGTAGCGGGTTGCAGACCCTATCTCTGCAACCATAGAATCCGGAAAAACATTTTCTTAAAAATGTACCTGTTAAATCCGATATGACGGGGGTTCGAACCCGTGCTCTTTGAGCGGCCGTTGTTGAAATGCAATTCTGTAATGAAATTAATAGGTTTATTTTGATGTATGCTCGATGGAATAAACATATGTAATAAAATATTTTTAATAAATTAATTTAAATTGCTTATCACAAATTTTTTCAAAAGATTTCCCTGATCAGTTTCCATACATACCCTATTAAAAAAATGTTGTTCCCGTTTACAACAAAATAAAAATAACTAATTAAAAAATTCTTCTGCCAAAAAAGTCTAACTTCAAGCTCTTTCGAAAAAATTTGCACTGGGTTGACCTAGTAACAAAATAATATAAGCTTATTCCTTTATAAAAATCCCAAGATGAAAATGTGTAACGCTGATTGATTGATAATTATCTATGTCATGACGTATGCACGGTACAACGACGCTCAAAGGTAAAGTGTTATGATGATATGGACGCTGGACAGTGAAGGCTATGAAGGATGATAGAGAAGGGGAGGATTTGGTGATCATAAGAAGAGTAAAGTAATCCTTTCCTAAATAATACATGATGAAAATGTGTAAAGCTGTACTGTAATGCTTTGTTAAATGCTAAGTATGTACGACATAATATGCGTCGTGGTGCATCAAGGGTCAAAGATAAGAAGTTGGGAAGACGTGGTAAGAGGTGGTGATGAGAGATGATTACTGAGAGAAGGTGGTGAGGATTATCGACTAAAATGTGTGGCGCTGCATTGATTGCTATAATTGGTTATATTGGTAAAGGGGTGGGGGTATCCAACGCGATTTCAGATATCCAATTTTAAGTTTGGCCACATCAGTGTTATGCATATAAAGGTATAGAAACTCATGGAATGCACGAGATTACATCAACAATTATAAATCATCCAATTTGTTGTAGAAACATTAAAAATTTCTTCAACGGTGATGCGATTTTTTATAGTATATAATAACTATGAAATAATTTCATATTGAAACGATTAAGTTTCTGGCAGCTAAGTGTCAATGAATTAGCGTTGATTTTTTTACTATTACAAAGCTTCCTCTGATTTTAAATGCAGTTTTGATAAATCTAACAAAACATTTTAAAAATACTGTAAATTTGATAATTTTTTCTAAGAACCAAATAAAATTTTAGTGCTAATTTCAATTTTTTCAACTGTGCTCTACTACAATTAAGACAATAAAATTCTGAAAAATGAAATTAAAGTTAAGTGGACGTTTTTTAATTTCTAAAATACAAAAGAAAAATTTTTGTTAAGCATTAAACATTTATCTCTATTATCTAGGTTCAACATTAGCTTATTCCCCTAATAACAAAATACATATTGATCCCACACATAGAAAAACAAGCTTACCAAAAAATAACAAAAACAGAAGCAAAACGAAACCAGCAGTAAAAGGTTCAGAAAACGCGAGAGCCCCGAATAGAGTAATAGAAATAAAGATAGATAGACGTGGACTAGAAGGCAACAGCCGACGCAGGGGACGAAGCGTACAAGAAAGGCCAAAAGCGAGACGCGCGCGCGCGCTCGTGCTCTTTGCAGGGGGGTAACATTCACTCGAGCGAAAGTACGGTGATCACACAGAACATTGAGCAGCGCTTGCGCGCGCGCGCGCGGGCCAAATTATAACTTATTTTATGACTTTTTTGCACCGGTCATTTAACCCCCCCGCGAGCGCGCGAGGGAGCCACAGCTATACACAGCGTCGAGCGTCACGGCGGTCTAGTAGCGACAAATTCGGGAAAAAGCGAAATCGCACTCTAATAACTTCCAGGCGCGTGGATGATCCCTTTCTAGTTATTATGAAAATACGGGGTGCTGGTTTTCTCACAGGAATGCCCGGATTCGGGGAAAGAGTAATCCTTTGAGAGGACGTGAATCATGTTTTTTGGGGGACTTTTTTTGCTGCTGGGTGTTGGGTTGTTAGTTACGTTTGAGTGCTTATGGAGATGGGAATGTGTTTTTTGGTGTGTTTCGGGTCTGCAGTCGAGTATCGCGAGGTCTCGGTAATTTGGGAGTGTGGATATTTTTTTGTATGGACTGCGTGCGATTTATGGGTGGACATATTTTGGGTTAGCTTTTTTTTCGTTTCATGGAAATATGGCAAACGTATATGTCAATGCTCTAAACATGCAGATGGAATTGAGAAGACATATTTTTTGTGGAATTGCTTTTTTTTTTATTCGCTTGTTAGCGCTTGATAAATCTATATCCTTTTACATATTTAATTTGGCTTCGGGGGAGAGTTCGATAACTTTTGAATTTTTTACTCTAAATACTAAGTTTTATTATACGTTATAATTTGAATAAGTTTGTATAAAATGTACGTGAACTTTAATTGATAATTCGTATACAAATTATATTGTAAACATTTTTTTATAAAAGAAATGATTCTTCAAAAAATATTTGACCGTTTGCATTCTAATATAAATAAAATGATTGACATTATCCCCAGTAACAGTATTATGCGTAGACAAATAGACAGAAAAACAAACTAAATGCATTGAAAAACGAAATAAAAGATACCTTTCTGTTATTTTTATAAAAATGATAGTGTCTATCTCCTGAAAGAAATTATTAAAAAATAATTAATTATATAACTTTGGTAATCACTGTGAAAGTTATTACCGGTTACAGAAATACAATATTTTCAAATACTGTAAAGAAATTACAACCACACATGGTTAACGGCAAAAAGTCCTGATGTGCAAAATTCGGCACCTCTCCCTAGCTGATCACATCACAACGATTAATAACGCGTCCAAGTCTCGACAGTTGTATATATTCTCGTGTACTATACGCGTGATTTAATAAAAAGCATATCTCCACCCTCTCTTATATACCCTCATTCCACCGAAATATAAGAACCGACGCGCCGCGTAATAAGTTTAGCTCCTACGGCGAGAGGCGCCATAAAGCACGCCGCACAAATTCGAGTCACCCAGCGTGATGTTACTTCCCTTTATCGCGTTTCTCGATTTCCGAGACCCGAATATATGTCTATATACACATTCATTTGTGAGCACTCAGACATACACGAATTGCAATGTTTCTTTTTTATTTGCAATTTAGCGGTAATGTTTAAAATTTTATATAGTAGTATAGAATATATAGTAAAATTTATCTGATTAATTATTTATTTTCAATTATTTCTTACTACTTTTATCATTAAATACATGATATAATATTATATAGTATTCTTTTTTATAAGATTACAAGAAGTAGTATAATATATCAATGTAGCGGCTCTGTTTATACAATTCTAGTGTTATTTAATTATTTATTTTCCGATTCTTCTTATTTCTACATTAAATTATATAAAATTAGTTTTATTGTTGTATTCGTAATAAGATCTAAAGAAATACCATAATAATTACAACGTACACCCATCGGTAAAAATAACTTTGAATATGGCGAGTCATTTTGCTTCATGTTAACTGGGGTTTCGATAGGTTAGATATTAGAAGGTATATAAATCTATTGTAATCCCAGGTAACACGTATACGTAAAATAACCCCGCCATATTCAAAGTTAGTTGTACCGTTGGGTGTACACTAAATGTTTATATTCATTGTACGGAGCTGTCAGTGTAACGATCACTTGCTCTACTCGAAATACGTATTTACATTATCCGTATAACGCTGACGCATATATATACATATGTATAAATATACGTACTGTGTCATGTATAATATACACGTATCTTTTCTTACCCTACTGTACGTGTGGCGACGTTTTCGCCGGTTCCACTCGGTCGCGTCGCGAACTCTCATCGATCCGAGTGTATATAGCGGGGGGGAGTCGTGTAGTTGTACATGTCTGCGACACAGACTCATCTATATATACGCAAGGTATTAATTTATCATTCGTTTCTTTAATTACGCTGTCGCCCGTGCACCTTGGCTTGGTGGAAATCGTCGCTTTCGTTCGGAATGGACGTATTGTATGTAGAAATATAATGCGTTTGTACAAGTAAATAATTACTATTTTTAGGTTTGTATAAACTAATTTTATGTAAGATTGTATAATTAATCACTCTTTATGTATGTTTAACTAGGATTGTTTTTAATTTATTTAATACGATATTATTTTGCATAATAAAAGAGTGTTTGCCTATGGAGACATGAAAATGTTCGTCGTATGGTATATGGGTTTAAAAATAAATAATCAGAATAAAAAAGGGCTATTTTTTTAGAAAATACTTTAAAGATGAAGAAATTATGTGAATGTTTATCAATGATTGCGTACGGGAAAAATTATTGCAGTTCTGAGAGCTACAAGACTATTTTACAATTGGAGTGGTCACATCTGCCTAGTACACCAATAAGAGTTGCAATTGTTAGAATCGTAAAGTGCAAAAAGTCCAAGCAACTAAAAATTTATTTTCGTGTATAATTCTTATACAAAAATATAAGTTCTTAGAATGGCTTTTTGAGCTATTGTAGGATACCTATATATTCTTGAAATATTCATAAACATATAAAAAAATAAATTTAAATTATGAATGTTAGAGTTTAATATTCACATCTTTTAATAAGTGACAAGGTATAATCCGATGAAATTCATCTGGAAAATTCAGGTAGATTTCTACCTATATAATGGACTATATTCCAGTCGGGTGTTCAGATTTTATACTTAATTTTTTCTAAAGATTTTTGTTTAAATCGTTCTTTTCGCAAAATAGTGACATTTATGCTGAGTATAATACTGAATTTATAGAAAATCCAGCTGATAAATAGACCTGGATTTCCAGTTGATAATTAAGTCGAATCAACTGTAATCTAGTCCAATCTATATAGAAGTCTACTCGGAAATCCACCTGGAATCATAATTCTTATTTACATTTGTTTTCCAGTACGTAAAGTTACTCTTCTTTTACATATATTCATACAAATTTTTCTTGAAATATGTAGGAAGTCAATTTATAACAAAAGCGCCTTCTGAAACATACAGACCTGTCTTCTCACTTCCTTTAACCATTCAATACATTGTCTTCAATTCGAAAACTTCGCGAAGCAAACTTCGAAACATCCGCACATCCTTCGGTTCACCATATGGCCAGTCCACCAATAACACATACCTCTTCCTCCCTAGTTCCTCTCCCTCCTCCCCTTGTCGTCCTCTCTCACCTTTTCTCCTTCTTCGCTTCCTTAAAGTATAGTACGTAGGCACCCCCTTTCAGTCCGCAACTCTCCTTAGTCCTTTCTGTTCCGCCGCATAGCAGCGCGAGCGCGCGGCAAAGGATGCAAAGCGCCCTTGCGGACTTGCGGCGAGTATTGGCCGTATCGCGCATTCAATGAGATTCCCACGAGCGCGCGCTCGTGTCTAAAAAATCCTGCGACGTTGGCTCGGGGGCATTCTTCGACGCGAGTATATGGAACCTCGCGACGAGTCCTTTTTTTTGGGATTTTTTGTTGGAGGGTATGAGTAGCCTATGCGTGCGTCGTACTTGCGGGATATTTAGCGAGTCGTTAAAGGATTGTTTTGTTTGGCTAATTGCCGATGGGCATTTTCATGATTGCGAGGTTTTCTTGTGGGCATTTTTTTTGGGTGGATTAATTAGCTCTAGGAATGTTTATTGTTGTGGCGTCATAAGGATGTGGGATTTAAATTTCTGTGCATATTTTGCACGTAACTTTGAACTTTTGAAAAGTAATGAATTAAGAATGGTACAATATTTTTTTGGCACTATTTTAAAAATAATATTGAACACCAAGAGCAAGTATGTCTCAAGTATATTTCAAAATTCTGGATTTACGGGAAATTGACTGAGAAGCCGTCAGAAATTTATTGCATGAATTAACATTCACTTTAGTTTGAATTTAATAATTATTAAATATTTTGTCGGTATTAGCATTCATATCATTTTCTTGTATATTGCACTATAATCAAGTTTAGTCACTATAATCAGTTTTTAGTTACGATGCACTTATATTTTTCAAAAATGCAGCATAATAACATTTCAATGTATTTATATGTTAACGATTCCACGCCAATCCACGAAATAGAATAGGGAAGAGACATTGTATCTCAAATACACTGAAATGCTTTTTTATTCTATATAATAGTGTTAACATATACCTAATACGCCTTTTTCGTGAAGATTGAACATTTGTACAATTTATAAATACTAATTGAAAGTTTATAACTTTCAACAGCGTTTAAACTGTTGACTCCTTGTGATTAGTACATAAATACAAGATGTCTGCCGTAGCATGCATCCTCTTTCGTTGGTACATTAAGAAATTTCTTCGTTATGGTTTCAATTATTATAGATTTAAATCACACATATAGAAAAATCGTTTTAACATTTCTTGTATGTATTATTGGTCTTTTTTATTTCACAACATTTTGTAATCGGGTTGTGTTATGATTGATGATCTTATAGTGTTTATCATGGTGCGCGTCCATGTTAAAAATTCCCATGCACTAAATATTGACTTAAAAATTCCTTTTTTTCACTTTTGTGTAGAATTTTACTTGTAGTTTAATAAAAAATATAATGGAAAAATCATGTCTCTTCCCTATTGACTGAAATATTGTAACTGTTCTGATGCGGTTCTGGAAGTATATGAATATCAATTGTCAGACCGTAAGATCAAATTCATGTAGACTTCTGGATCCTTAAAATTCCCATTTTTCTTATATTTTGCTAACATCCAAGATTTTGATGATTTTTACCTCAAAAAGAATACACTTTTGAGAAAAAATGTTATAACAATGTTTACTACAATTTATCTGTAAAGTAAGTCTAAGTCTTTTTTAAATGCCAATTCCAACGTTCTTCATTTGCTAATACATTCAATTTTTACAATCTTAATTGTTAATTTTATGGGCCGATGAATTTAATATTCTGGTAAAAATTTACAACATATAACGTACTAATGCTAATTTATTAACCCGGTAAAAAATTAAGATTGTCGAACTTCCTCAAATTGAACCGAATAGGTACATGTACTTTAATTTGCTAATAATTACTACTATTCCTACTTGCACATATACACATCCAGTCAAATAAAAATTAAAACAAAGCCCTGCGTCACCCCAAATATCCCCACCTCCCCCCAAAAAACTTATCCACCTCAAACTCTCGCAAACCATCTCCGATCCATCCCACTCCACTCCCTCTCCTGTCCGTTTGTCTTTTCCGACCTTATCCCTCTCTCAAACCTCCTATTCCTCTCAGCTACACCCCCCCCCCCCGAAATACCCGAACGCGCTCTCCGACCGGTTAGCTCCCTCTCGAGCGCCCTCGGTCCAATACCCACGCGCGCCAGCGTCGTCGTCTGCAGGGGACGGCTAATTCCAGCGTGATCGCGCGCCTGATCGATGTCCACGTCCCTCGACAAGCACGGCGCGCAACCCTCGAGAGAGAGAGAGAGAGAGAGAGAGAGATCCGCGCACAGATCCCCGGGAAATTATTGTCCGGCGCACGTGCAGCGGAGATGTATATCGAATTGCGTGGGTGTGGTGGATGTGCTGTTGGATGGTAAATGTTAAAGGCCGGAGACGCTGGGATCATCCTGTAATAAGGGCGGTCGAGTCAAGCTGCAAGGAGCGTTTTGCATTTTAATGGAATCGTAATTGTTTTATAGGCGCGTTGCGTGGCTTATGGCTTTTCTAGTCTTTGGCTTGTGGTCTTTTCACGCGGAAGGGTGAGGGGTGGATGGATGGCTGGAGGGAGATGCTTTCTGGCGCGCGGGGTGCGAGATGTGAATTTTTTGCGGTTAATCTAGTTGGTGGGATTATTGAGTGATGCGTTTATATAGTCTTTTCGGGGTTTCAATACATTTTAGTATTTGGTATAATATTTAGTAGAAAAGATTATTAAATACTATAATATCGTATCTTAAAGCAAAACTATGTAACAACTCAAAATTATATAGTTTTGTAAAATCAAGAAAGTAATGCAAAGCATGATATAAACATTTGTTAATTAAATTTTATTATTGTACTATATTGTATCTCGATCAGTTTCAACCAATTTCTGACGTGTATAAAAAGCTTGTATTTTCATATATTAAGCTACATATATCAATTAAACATTTTGACTTATCATAGTCTTATTCGGTGAGTTCAATCTTATTTAAAAACTGCTATTACTTATTTAAAAAGAAGATTTGTATAAAATCATGTTTTATACGTACTTATACAAATATAATAATACTGCATGTAAATACGCGTTTACTTTTTTAAATATCACCAATATATAAAAACCAACAGTAACAAACATATAGTGTACCGTGTGTATCTCTTCATTGTATAATTATCTTAGATAAACATTTTAATTTTATTATTTATTTCTCTTATTAAAGAAATCGTTTACGTTCAATTTTTATAACAGTAGTTTAAAAAAATATACGCATTTTGATTTGACTAATTTTTTTTTTTTTTTTTTTTTAACGTCGCCATGTTTGTGCTCCCAAGTGGTGCTAATCGACGACGGGGGTCTGCGGTGTGTTTGTAAACAAAGCACATGTAATTTTTACAGAGGTGCTTGTATCAATCGGCAGAGACTAGGATTCGAACCCGGGTCACCGGCGTGGGAATCCGACACTCTACCGACTGAGCCGCCGCAGGCCCCATTTGACTAATTTTAATAAACAAAACTACATGTTTCATCACAAACACACAAACACGCATACACACATGCACACGCATGAACACACACATATTATACACATGCACATATACGAACACACACACACACACACACACACATACAGTACACACGCATAAACACACACATACATTCATACACGCACATTAGGGTGGTCCAAAATTCCTAAACCTTTTAATTTTTTAAGTGTAATGATTAAAAATAATAGGAAATATAGGTGGCTACATCGATCTGAAAAAGCGAGTTTTAGCAGCTTTGGGTCTAAATAAATAGCTGCTAAAATTTTATAATAAAAAACGACAACAGGAATTTGATTTTTTCTATATTTCCTACTATTTTTAATCATTACTTTGGACCATCCTAACGCACATACACGCACATGTACGCACACACACCACCCAAAAAAGTCCTCTTGCACTCCACGGACTAAACCTATTCCCTCTCTGACACTCGCCGCGTCGCGTCGGGCTCGCAATATCTTGGCCGGCAGCCAGCATGATTCTTTTGTTTTACTTCTCTCTACGATCCCCCCCGACTCTGCTCTCCTTTTTCCACTTTCCGCGCGTGCAGACGCAGAGTTTCGGACCCTCTTTCGCTCTCCACCTTTCGCTCGCCGTCGAAGTACTTACTTCCTACAATGCGCGCCATGCAGGAATATCGACGCGCGCCCGGCGAGATAAGGCTGCTGCAGACTGCACGTCGCATATGGTCAATTCGCCTCGCACTCGTAGAATTCCTCCCGTGAAAATACACGTATATACAATACGCCTCTTATCTTATCGACTGACCGATAGATAAAGTGACCGGGTATAGAGATGGGGGTCAAGAAAAGAGATCGAGGAATCGAGTCCGTGGGTGTGCGAGTGAGGGATGGCTCGTGGGGTGGAAGGAAGCGTGGTTGAGACGCGATGTTTGTCTCCCGACGCAGAAGCCACGCCTTAATTAAGCTGTGAGAAACTACGGGGAGGATTGTGCGTGCAGCTTTTACGCAACGCGCGTTCGGCTCAATCATCGCTGGGAGAGACTAATCGCAGCCGCGCAGATAGCGCGAGTGTATGGGTATAGATTCGTGCAGTGTGTGGGAATCGAAGTGTGTATACTTTTATGGTGCGTACGAGTCATTAAACTCACTTGCTTGAAAGATGTATGGGTAATATAGTAGTGGAATCGGATAAGAATAGAAATTATAAACGAAATTTTCTTACAAGGATAGTGTCATGCGTTCGAGATTTATGGATCTTGTTGAAACTCTGGGAGATGTTCTATATCGATACTGAAATATAAAAAAGCCAAAGCAGTTCATCTTAACGTTTCATAGTTTCGATATTACATCGTCGCTCTTTATTAAGACTAAGAAATGTCAGCTTTCTTCAAGAATACTAGGTTTCTTTTACTAAAATCTTAAAGCACTTTTTAGATTCTTTGACTTTGTTCATATTCTGTATCAAAAACATCTTCCAGAATTTCAACATGACCCACGAGTCAAACATGTTATACTCTTCTTCTTAGCAAAAATTGGTAAACTCAAATTCTCTCGTCACTTCCACTGATACAGTCAAGAATGACAAATCACCCACAAACGACATTGTTACAACTATAAATACGTCGACAACACACGGTCTGACGCTTCTGTGTGCATATAAACTCATCCACCCGAGTAAAAAAAAGATTCTGCACCGCGCCGACACACGCGCAAAAAAAGCCTCAGGAAAAAAAGGAAACGCAAAAAAAGGAAGAAGCAAGTGGACACGAAGCAGAAGCAGCAGAACTGCTCTTTTTCTGCGGTTTTACCGCGCGCGCGCACGAAAAGGGCGAACGCGAGAAAGATAAAAGATAGATTTATAGATAGAGGAATAGGAACGTAAGAAGCCGCGGCCTGTATGTGTGTGTATATAAAGCGCGCGCATTTCGTATTCCTCGCGCATTACGCGCCTTTATCTCTCCGCATTTTTATCGCATGTGTGCCGCCACAAGAAGGAGAAGAGAAGCAGGAGGATGAACATGTTTTATTTATATTTCATATTTCGTGCACGCATGGTCCGAGCGAGATAGGCCGGAGCTGGAGCTGGAGGTCACGTGCATATACTAGTTTTGCGCGAGCTGACCGCGAAGGATTTGCTGGCCGGATTAGAAATCGGGGTAAATAAGGGCAGGGATTGTTGGGGATTTTTTTATGCGGAAGTGTTTTTGGAGTTCTTGGAGGAGAGGATACAGCGCTCGATGGATGTAATCATTTTTCTTTGCGATTTTGAGGGTGCGTCCGTCGCGGAGGAGTTTGAGCGTGTAATGCGTGCGATGTGTTTTGAGGGGATGATGTAAAATGGTGAGCTGATAAGCACTGGATCAAGTGCTTTCAAATAAGTAATAGGTGGTGTAAAGTTTGAAGAAGGAAATTCTCAATTTGAAGGAAAGTAAAATTAATAAGGCGAATAATCTTTAAAAAATTACTAATCAAGTATATCTAGGTACTATTGCACTTATAGACATCTATTAGCTATTTTGGATTAGCTACACAACAATCAAAATTAATTCTGAAGAATGTATTCAATAATAGTAAATGAATCGTCTATCATAAATTTATGCTTTATTCACATTTTGAGCTTAATTCATATTATATTCTGTTTTTGTTATGTACAGTTTTTCTTTTGTGTTGTAAGATACATATATCGCATAGTATACAATAAAATAATTAACCTTATAATAAACGGAGGACACCACGTCACTACCTTTAACACTGTTGATTTATGTATATTGGAGTTCGTCGAAGTTTAAGTGAACTTTTGAGGTAATCTAATACGAATACTTGTACGCATTAGACCTGGTTCCCGATAGTTATTATGCACCCTCCCCACCCTATCTCCTACTTTTGAAACCTCCCATAAGAGCCATGTATTTCTTGCTGTATAGTTCAGTTCCGCTTTACACCAGTTTATTTACTTCACACGTCCCTACTTAGCCCCATCACTGTGCTCTTAACAAAGCAAATAGGTGCAGACCTTATAAATAAACCTTTTCACCAAGTAACCTAATCTAGGAAAAGATTGCGAAAAATACGTAATAGGTACAGAGAGAGAATTTTCTAATAAAAATTATAACGAAATTCAGGGTAAAAATTACCGTAAATAATTATAAAGCTGGGACAGTCCTACTTTCTGGCACTTTTTACTGATATTTTACTATAAAAATTACCTCATTGACTACAAATTCTACCGCACAGACTATAAATTTTACCGCACTGAATGGTAAAATTTGCCTGATTTGAGAAAAAGAAGACAGCTGATAAAGGAAACAACTGAGCGTGTACACATTTTAGGTTAACTCAAATATAAATGTGTATAAATGTACTTATTTAAGTATTAATGATACTGCTACAACAATTACAAGAAAATCCAGATTTTTAAAAAATATTTCATACAAATTTTACCACAAATTTTGGTTTTCTCTAAGATTCGTACAGGGAACCCTTACCCTTCAGTGCGGTAAAATTTATCGTAAATATCAATAAAATCTGCCGGAAAGTTAGAGTGTCCCAGCTTTATAGTCTTTCACGGTAATTTTTACTGCGAATTTCGTCATATATTTTATTAGAAAATTCTCTCCGTGTATATTCCGTTTTGGCCTGGCCAATGGAAGGTCCTCTCACAAATCAGTTCATAATACCTACTTAAACATTCGTTATACAATGGACCACATTTTGAAAAAGAAATAAGATAAAAATTGAGTGTCAAAAGATTAGAGCGAATTTCGGACACCTCTTTCTCACGCGCCTCGCACTGAGCAATAACCCGCCTCTTATCTCTTATCACACTCCATCCCCAACGCACAACTCACATCCTGCATGCTTAATCCCTCCGAGATGAAAGGTCGCATCCGCGTGCACCGCCTCCTATCTCTTCGTGCACAGTGCACACATCTCACTTCACCTTATTGCCCACTCGCCGCCGCTCGCGAAATTCAAGACGCACTGCACATGCACGCGGGGTCCTTGAAGCCTGCACCTCTCTCGCGCCCATACATTACGCGCGCGTATAATTCATTCTCGGAAGGACGCGAGGGGGGAGCCACCGCGAGCATACGCGATTAATTTCTCTCTCTCTCTCTCTCTCTCTCTCTCTCTCTCTCTCTCGCTCTTGGCTCTCGGCGCGCCGCCTAATTAAAATGGATTCAGCTTCCGAATGCGTGTTTTATGTCGGCGAGAGTCGCGGCGGCTCCCGCGGTGTGTCTTGTGTTGCGCAGTGCGTGCGCGCGGTGAGGAGTGTATTATGCGCGAGCGCGCGCTGTTTAACATTTTTTTTCGCGAGCCCGTTGAAAGCGAGCGTTTGTGTTGGTTTGCTCGTGTTGTTTATAAGTGGAGTTTGGATTTTGAGTCACTGAGAAGTGCAAGATCCTAGAGCGAGCGATTCTGAAAAACATTTTAGTATTTTGGAAATATGACGTCCTCACTCGGATTTCTGTAGATGACTGGTACTCGGTTTTCGGAAGAGGAACGGAGTTCTATAAGAAAATATAGTATATCATTTTTCAGTATGGAAAAATCTACCAAATCGGACTGTGTACTGTAACTTAAACTTTATGCAAGATCCTCAGAAGTATCAAAAATGAAAAGATTTCAAAGGTTTCAAAAGATTGAAAAGATTTCCTATCGTTAAGAAAATTTTGCAGTATATTTTTCAAACCCAAAACAACATTTTTATTTTTACAAGTTCTCATAACATGATGCAGGTACCACGATTGTCGACAAGTGTGAAATTCTTTTCTTGGCAAATTGATAAATGATCATTGTGATATATCTTATGTGGAAATTTAAGTTGAGATAGTTAATATTTGAATAGGATTACGAATTCTGATACACTATAACATATTCTTGGCGTTAAAAATACCTGGACGAGTTTGTTTGAATATTTTTTAATCAATCACCAATGAAATTAGCCAGAAGGAGTATTTGATCCAATGAAGTTGTATTATATGAAAGAAAATCAAATAAATTTGACCAGATATTTTTAACGTCGAATGTACACTCGACGGACACATATTCGGATCGAACGTTCTTAAAATGCTCCAATGAGATTGACCAAAACATTCAATTAGAATATGTGTTCGTCGAGTGTACGTCTTCAGGAAGCTGGGTAACAGTCTTTAGAAATTTAAGTTTCTCGGTTTTCAAAAGTAAAAACTTTGAAAAAATAGTTTATATGTGATTGAATATACATAATTTCTTGTGTTTTTTTTATTAAAGGAATATATAATATAGAAGTTTATTAAGAAATAATTATATCAGAAATATTATTGCAATAAGTACTAATGTATTTTTCCATAAAAAGCCGCTGTCAATTCGTTGGCACTTAGCTTCGTCAAACTAAATTAATTATTCCAAAAAGAAATTCTTTGTTCTAATAAATTAATTTTAAATTGCCATATCTCTTTCTAATTAATAGCTCAAAAAAGGTGTGCTCCTTTATCACTGATGGTTTTACGAAAGATAATTTTTTAATAAAATTAAAGAACGATAGGTAATAATTCTTATCACAGCAATTTTGTCTCTGTACGCAATTTATTAAAATTATTTAAATATTTAAATTAAATGTAATCAATGTTAATACGTAGATTCACTGAATTCCTAATTATCTCAAATTTCTTGAACGATTTTCCATCGTAGACTTCCAAGATATAACCGTTTAAACTAAATATGACTTCTTTCGCTTATAACAAAAGAAGGAAAAGAGACTATTCAAAGTTTGTGGTTGTGAAACTCAAAAATCGAAAAATTGTTATAAAAAGAACGAGTCGATGAATATTTAAATTTCTTTTTAATTTCGAACCTTCTTTAGAAAACAAAATAATTAGCCCCATTTGGACAAAAATTACCGTGCCATTCTCGAAACATAAGCGATCAAGAAAGAATGTCAAGAAATACATAACCTCAAATATCTCAATATATAAAGATTATATAAAGTTATGCTCTGGGCAAAGAACTCAACCAAGAGATAGTAAAAAGCTAACCTTTTGGAGAGTTTCAAATCAAACGCTGCCGTTATACTTCAGTTATCGTCGGTGACAAGAAAATCGATTTTTAAAAAATGTTATTTCTCTACAAAAGAAAAAGATATAATCATATCAATTTTTTTTCAAAAATTTTTCTTCTTATATTTTACAGATATATTGAAAAAAATGACGATTTCATGTATAACGAAACAAGGAAAATACATTATTCAAATTATTAGGTCGGAAAAGATAGGGAATTTTATTTTCTTTCAAATGCATTATCACTCAATCGATGATATTATTTGTAAGGTATCTAAAAACGCGAAAAACTAAAAGTCAAAATTCGAAAAACTTCTAAGAAAAAATTTGAGACGCCGTCCAAAAAAAAAACAAAAAAAATGAGCCCTAAAATATGAATTTTTACCGTGTATATTCAGAGTAATGCCAATATCCACTACACACACTTATACATACACACACGCACACACATACACAAATACACACACACACAAACACAGACAGACACACACACACACACACATACAGACATTTTCTAAAAATAGTATATTTTGATTCCTAATGTCTCAATACATGTTTCCAACATGTTTTTAGCAAAACATTTTTTTACCATCACAAAGCTTCCTCAAGAAAGCAAATGCTTAAGTAGAAAAGGATTCGCTATGGTTGGACATTGTCAATAATTATTAATTTTTTTATAATCAATCTTTTACTATTTTATACTATATTATATACTTTTATCTATTTTTCTAATAGCGTTAAATTTATAAAATAAACGTAAATACTTAGATCTCCCCCTAAAATGTTTCTTCTCGACCTGGTCTATGTAATATGCACAATGCAATTATGGGGATAATTGATGAAGAATCGACTCAAACGTTTAAAAAAATCAAGTATCAAGTTTTAATTTTTTCTTTCTTGGAATGAGTCCAGCATATTTGAAAAAGAACAATAAGTTTATGTTAACTTTTTATTCAATTACTTAGTTTTACAACATATCAAGCTTTTACCACTTTTTTACACATTATTATGAATATTATTAATTATGATAATTTTGATATTTCCTAGAAGTTACACGTTGATAAATTTGTAAAATATTGCTTAATACTGCAGTAATGATTACAGTGTAATCGCATAGCCAAGAATTAAGTAATGTGGTCTAACATCTATGAAAATCTGATAATAATTAAAAAAGCTTTACATTATGTAAAAAAAATTGAATTGCTTAGGTCAAATAGAAAAATGTTAGTTAAGCTGATTTACATTAAGTTAAGGTATTTACATTACTAAGTAGTTTAATTAATTTTAATAATTTTGGTCTGATGAATGATTTTTGACAAACCAAACTTAACAAAAGAAAATCGATATGAAGAATAAGAAAAAATATAAACTGAAAAAATAAATATTTGTACATTTAAAAAAAATCTATGTCAAAACTAAATTATTTTAGTTTATTATATAATTATAACTTTTTATATTATTGCAACTTTAACACATAACTTACAAGGAGAGTGTCCCACCTGTGGGAAACGATTTTCAATGAGGCTTTGGGGGGTGCTTCGTAGTACCCAAAAATGAAGCCCAGCTGTACCCGTAGTTTGTTCCAATGGGTCCTTGTTCTCGAGATACGAGCTATTTTACTCTAAATATGCGTTATTTTAATGAAAAATTGTACCTCTACTTCATATCATTACTATATAAGTTTTGATGCTGGAAAAATTGTTCGAAAGGTAAATAAAAGTAGGCGAAACAAGATTTAATTTAAGCTTTGTTTTGTATACAAATATCAATCTGATCCAAAGTTATTAACAGTTAAACAGGGTGACTGAAAATACATGAATATTCAAGGAAACTTATCTTTTATAAATTCGTTGATTTTCATGCATTTTCAGTCACCATTTTCAATTGTTAATAACTTTGGACTGGATTCATATTATTGTACGTAACAAAGTTTATAATAAAGCCCTTTTCATCTACTTTTATTTACTTCTTTAACATTTTCTCCAGCATTAAAACTTACATAGTAGTAATATGAAGTAGAGGTACCAAATTTCATTAAAATAACACATTTGGAGTAAAATAGCTCATATACCGAGAACCAGGACCCATTGGAACAAACTACGGCTGCAGGGCTTCATTTTTGGGTACTACAAAGCACCTCCCAAAAATCGTTTCCCGCAGTTGGGACACTCTCCTTGTTAGATAATATATATTTTTGTTTTTCTTTATAACTAATATAATTATTTTTTCACAGAAAAATGTTATCAAACTAAAAGAAAAATAATACTTATAACATCCATTAACGTCCATTTTCAGAATTAAAATGGCTAATTTATTTAAAAAAGAGAATTACACAAATTCGTATTTCTGTAGAGTTCCCGGGCACAGCAGACGAGGTTGCGCTCGATTTCAAGAATGGCGCATGCGCTGGCAAAACGCGCGCCAGCTCGATGTTTTTTTTTTCCCATGTGTGATATCACGTTGACATTTGCTTTACCTGGCGTATTATGAAATTCGACTACAACTGTGATGCTATTTGTCTTCTGTTTCGCTGTGATTTTTGCTTGCACATTTTACGCCCACAGATATCTCAAGCGGAAAACAAAGCAGTAAGATTTACAATTTTTCAATGTTATTTTTGAGGTTGAGTCTTTTCGTGCAGGTTCAAACTTGAATGATAGATTTGCACTGTTGTCATTGTCATTACTTATCATAAAAATTCTTATCTTCAAAAAAATGTGAATAATTTCTGAAGCAAGTGCCTTAGTGTGATTGTGCAAATGATTATTACCCTTTTCACTGTGAGTATTGTCAATAAATATATTTTAAGTTGTATTAATTTATAAAATGTATTAATACAGGAATTAATACTTTGATATGAAAATATTTATCCAGTTAAATTTACATTTACTTAAAATTTGTTCTTTCATAAAATCTTTATTTGTTTTCAAGCTGTTCTTTAAAAAATAAAAACATTAATTTAAGTTATTATTTTATTTTATAAAACATTTACGCCTGTCATTGTAGCTACTATTCACAAGTGATTAATTCATTATTGGCAATTGGTAATTATATATCACTATCAGTATTACTTAAGAATGCCCATGTGTTGTTTCATTTGCAGAACAAGTGTAAAAAGTAAAAATACTGCCTCAGTGAAAAGAAACGAGTTAATAAGCAAAGCCGAGATGAGTGATGAGGAATTTTGCGAGCGTTCAGGAGCAGAGAGTCGTTGGAATCAAACAAATGTTAATAAAGTATTAACTCCAAACAAAGGAGGTGTATTTCGTTGGAAACGATTGCCTCCGTCCAATAGTCCAGATGCAGGAGTAAATAATGAAAAGCGACAAAGAGTTGGTATTGTCAAAAAGAAAATAGATCCTGCAGTCGAAGTTATAGAGGTGACTGATGATGAATCACCAGTCAGTATTAGTGATGACAGTGATAATCAAAAATCACCCACAAAGAATAAAGCTAGTAATAATATTCCAACGACTACCTTAGATTCTGACATTAAAGAGTCATCGCCTACGAAAATTAAATTTAAGAATGAAGATTCACCAATTAAAACTGGTTATCCTGTAGTATCACCTGTAAAGATCACTAGTATACAAATTAGTAAGCCAAAATATAATGATGTTCCTCTACCTCCTGGTATGCCACCAGTAATTGCTGGAGTTCCGGTTAAGTTTCCTGTGACTCCTTACAAAAGTCAAATTTCAGTAATGAACGCGGTGAGTACTTTTCTTTTCAATTAACATTAATTAGTATAGAGTAAGATTATGAAGTAGTATGATATCGTGTAAAAAAATAAGTTCCTTTAGTAATTATCTTGAAATGATATATAATCGAAAAGATAATCGCATGCTCTAACTTGAAAATTGTGCGTAAGCCTAAGTTATATAATTGTATAAAAAAATGTTGAAATTAAAGTAGATTATTGAAAGGCTTTTAGTTTATTTAACTTTATGCATGAGTTTATTTATGGTTCTGAGTAGAAATATTAAAATTATGTCAATATTTAAATTTAGAATTTTAAGAAATTTTTAATTTCGGTAAAGTATAAAACTTAATTATATTTTGTTTGTCAGGTCATAAAAGGATGTAAAAACAAAGAACATTGTTTATTAGAGAGTCCTACTGGAAGTGGCAAAACCTTGGCTTTGTTGTGTGCTGCCTTGGGATGGCAGAGTACCTTCCAAGGTGAGTAATTTCTAATGTCTATATAATTTTATATTTTTTTAATTTATCAATTATAATATATTTCTAATGAAAAGGTTGCACATAATCTATGTTTTATTATACATTATTATTAGTTTAACTATTTATATATGTATATATATATATATGGTGCTACACGTGAAATTAATTATACGTTTAACTTTTTTTGTATTATTTTTTGCTGTATGCAATAATTGATGATTCTCTTGATAAAAATTACCTTGTCTGAGGTCACCGAAATCCGACAATCTGCTTTACAACGATCTGAATTTACCCAATCGAAAAACTAAAAAGTATTTAAAAAAAGCGATATAATCACCAATCACCTAAATTCCATATTAAAAAGTTCGACAACTTTACCACTACCTATCCTACTTCGCGTGCCTGGAGTAAAAGGCCAAAAGTGCGCACGCATCGCGCGCACGCGGCGCGGTTCTCATTTGTAATAACTAATAAAGCGAATCGAAACCCCAACCGTGTGTCTCTCGCTTTCGCGATTGTCTCGTGACGAGTGGCCGTTAGCCTCGGCTGTCTCTCTCTCTCTCTCTTTCTCTTGGCTTTCGCCGCATCAGCTGCTCTTTTCGCCGCGCGCGGATTCTCGTCGTCTCTCTTATCGTGGTGTATATCTAGCGAGCGCGCGCGAACTGCCGAAATTAAAAAGCCACCCGAGTCGAAACTGTGTGTACGTGTGTGTGTATGCCTAGAGGTGCTCGGTGGAGGTTCGCTCGCGTTCGCGGATTAATCACGCGACGACGATTCACCTTTTTTTTTTGTCTCTGCCGTGATGGTATAGCGTAATGGCATAGTCTTTTCTCGTTATGGGAAAATTGATCCGTTGATGGAGATGTGCAGTTAGGTTGGAGGTTTTACTTTGTAGGAATTGATGTAAAATTATTGTGAGAGTATGTATAGATATAGTATTGTGGTATAGTATATTTATTTATATTGTTTTCTTAAATTTTAAGGGCTTAAGGGTTAAACATATTACGCATAATATATAATGTATCAAATTATGAAAGATAACGTAAAAATTATAGCAGTTAAACCAAATTTAATTGTCCACTTGTGCTAAAATTTACAAGTCTGTCTTATACAATATAAACTTGATAATTGTGGTTAAGCATGAAATTAGTTAATTCTGTTTAAAAAAAGATTAATATTCGTTGTTTGAGTATATGATATGAAAAGTAAATATGTCGTATCAGTTAGTATTCTTTGTTTATCTAAAATTTAGTTAATCGAAACTCCTGGTTTTTTAGATTCATACGTTTTCTTCCATTTTCTTAAATTTACATGTGAAAAATTTGAAATTCTGCAATTAAATGCATACATTAGATTAAAATTGACTATTTCATTACTAATTTATTAATTAGTTTTATCATTTCATGGCAAAGATCCATTTTACAAGGTCAAAAAATCAGCTCTGGATTTAAAAAATAAATTTAGTTAATGATTTCTAACTTAGAACTTATAGGACTAAAATTGAACTCATTACTTAATCATTATTTCAAATTTATAAATAAAAGTATATTCAATAATGAAAGGCACGATTGATAATATAAATTTGTAAATATTTACAAGTATAAACATGTTATCATACTATATCATAGTATATTGTGTACCAAGGGTTTTGAGTGCGTATTGCGAGCCGGAAAGACTTGTTACGCCCGCTTTTTTTGCCGGTCGGAAAACGGTCAGTTTAGGCCCGCTTTATAGGTAAGAAAAACGCGTAAATCGTGTGTGTATGACAAAAAATGCATTATAGAAAGATCAGAGAAAATATTTTTTGTGGGTTTAAAATACTCAAAAAAACAGCATCACGTTATTTGTGAATGACCTCTAGCAAAATAATAATAGTTTTTTTTTGTAATATTTTAAATAAAAAAGGGTTGTATTTGTGTATTTTAGCTTTATATAATAAGTACGCACGTTTTACTTCAACTATTGTAACAACATCCAAAAGTAAACGAAAACTTCATCCACCATTAACAGGAATCGCAACAAAGTCTCTTTTTCCCCTCTTTCTCCACAATCGCGCTCTTTTATCCCTTTTTCGCAAAATTAGACCCTTTTTCCCCTTTTTAGCTCATTTTCCCTCTCTCTATGTAACTGAAGAAACATTATCTTTAACTTCTGTTTACACTTACGGTACTGAATTTAATATTCGTGGAAAAGCACTCTCAGTTGATGTCAAATTTTGCAAAGATTAAATGTGAAATTAGAGTTGAAAGATATTGTTGACTTTTTACAAAATATTTAATCAAATAAATAAAACAAAGTATTTTTTGTAAAAACATTAATTTAATACATAAATATTATGCATTTTCTCCGATATCTTACGAACAAATATTAATAAAGAATGCTCACATTTTTTGTGACCTTCTTTAATCATGGCTAAATAAGTTACCCAATTTTTTATGTTATTGGTAGAAAGGTTTTAAAAATCACTAGAGAACTACCTTAACAATTTCAAATAGAGACTGAAAATGCATGAAAAATTAACTAATTTAAAAGCGTTAAATATTTATATATTTTCAGTTACCATCTTCAATTATTAATAACCGAATCGATTTAAAATTCTTGTACGAAACAATGCTTAAATTTAAACTCTTTCCATCTATATACATTATCTTTTGAGTCGTTTTTCTATCATATAAACAGACGCACAACATTGTATATGTGAAAGCGTGATGATTAAATAAAGATCATATATTAAGTAAAGTTGTTAAAACAAGATGGGTGAAAAACTCCCTTTCCCACCTCTTTTTTTCAGAAAATGATGTTCCTATTTTAGCCAAAACCAGTCCCTTCTTACCCCAAATGTCTCAAAAATAGGGTTGCCATCCCTGCCTTCTCCAAAATCCACAACTCATTCCTCCAGTCTGCGCGATTCATCAACCAAGCCGTAAGAACCCGCGCGCGCAAGTAATTTTCGGGAATGGCCCGTTCAGCGCAATACCTCCAGCCCCGCGTCCGAGTACACGAGAGGATCTCCCGCCGTCTTATCCGAGGCATTAATCGCGCGCGCGCGCGCAAGGGAGACGAGCCGTGGTGCGCAGTCGTTAATCGCGCGTCGCCGGACAACCGTACTCTTCTGTAGTCTTCTTTTTTTTTTTCGATAAGGCGCCTCTGCGTATACGATGATTCATCGGTAGAGTTTCATCCCTTGCGTCTCGTGGAGCGTCGATTGCTCGTTGCGGAGAGTCACGGTGGTGGGATGCAGGGTTGGTCGAGTCGTGTTTTGGCGGTAGTTAGATGGGGAATGTTGTGTGGTACGTGGTTGCGGTTAGTTTATTATAGGTATGAATTAAGAGATTTTGGTAAAGCAATTGCGTTGTATTCATTGAGTAATTTGATATGTAGGGTAGATATGCTTATAATTGTCAGTTTTAGGAGACGAAAAAGTAGTAAATCGCTTTCTTACTCACGCTTCTAATTATTTTACATAATTTTAACCGGTGCGTCAAAAATCTTAAAAAGTTGCAGTAATTGGGGCGTATATACTTTATATCGCTTTACATAGTATTACAATACTTTGCTATGTTATATTTATGCGTTCAGAATGGTATCTTAGTTAAGTGACTATTACAGCTTACTAAATAGTCTTTTGCTAATAATAACTTATTATTATTGTTTCCCTTATATTAATATCCAACGCGAGTTATCGATCCTCGACTTCGAAAATGAAAATCTCTGTCGAATGGATTATCGTTGTCGTTTTGACGAGTAAGCGAGTGAAGCGAAGCATGCTGGAAACTTTCTAATTTTTTACTAAATTTTGATCATTGTAAATATGCTTACATTTTGGTATTGTTGATCCCTACCTATATATATGCACGTGCGGTAAAGATTTAAATAATTGAAGGTAAACTGCAAGCTTAATCAATTTTATCAAATGACAAATTTTACCCTTTACCAAATGATATAGTTATTCTAACAAAAAATTAGTTTAATCAAGCTTCTACTAAATATTCAGTTTCAATTTAGATCGTTTTATTGAATAACATTCACAATCACAGCATAGCGTAAACAATAATTTTGATAGTATTTATGTATTCTCCGGGTGGTTGGTTGTAATGGTTGAATCTGAGATTGGAAATACGATTAGCCATGAGAATAAACAAGCAAGAAAAGGATTTTAATCGACTTTTAACAAGCACTAATTTTTCATAGTCTAATTATATGAGAGCTTCACTGACAGTTACATCATTATCTGATCAGTGGTGGGTAAAATTAGTTCACTCACACGCTCGTTACATCATTACTGTGTGATCCACATCTATCTTCATGCGCACATTAATAAAATTATACATATTCTGCGCAATTATATAATTTACGCCATTCGTCAATCACAATTATCACAACAAAACAATTCTACAAGAAGAACTATAAGTAAATATAAAGACACATAAGTTAAGATAAGTCTTCACGAAAATGAAAATCAAGGTGGATAACTGCAAAGGTAAAAATTGACCGAATTTCACGGATTTTTCCTGGCAACACAATAATAGCAATGGATAATATTTGTATAGGTCTTTATTATACATGTTTTAAAGAGCATACAAATTTTGTATAGAACTTTTTAATCCCAAAATGGCGGCACGGTATGGTTGCAAAAAAAGGTTTCGCCCAGAAGGTGGTCCGTAACCGGAAAGTTTTCTTACTCAATTTTGTTCCTGGAACAAAAAAAAACAAAAGATTTGTGTTTTATTTTTGTTATAAGACTACGTAAGGAAATTAACAAAAAAAGTTTTTTTTGTGGATATGAGACGTTTGAAAAAAAGGATTTCTTGAAATTTTTTTTACTATAAATACTTGGTAATAATCTTGATCTAGCAGGTCAAATAAACTCACCATAGTTATTAAGCTCCTAATACGATGCCCCCAGTGTGACTTTGCACCATTTTTGACAGTGTTGCAATACCCTTGACTAAGCATAAATTTTTTAAACTAGTGTTTCAAAATGAAGGTAAAAGTACCTATTATAAAAGGGTTTTTGGGGTGCATTTTATACTTTTGTAAAATTGAGATTGAATAAGCGTATAACGTTAAAACTTTTAATAGTACTCGAAGGGCTAGACTTTCCTTGAACAGATGATGACTTTAAAATACAAATTAAACGTTAATAATTAATTATATTAATAAAATACTGAAGTGATACATTGTACGTATTATGAAACAGTGCCATCGCACGATGTCCGGGTGTTTCATAATTTATGTCCCTATTATGAAACGTAATAAATATGTAAATATTACTTTATTTGACTGCTTTTACTTACAATTGTCTGTCGTAAACAATGCGCCTAATATACACGAGTAATAACGTCACCATAAGATTGATATCCTCTTTTAAAAAGTTTTTAATGATAACAAAATGATCATATTTAGGGTTATGCCTCATAGAATCGATTTTGTATTCTATAAGTTACAGGTTAGGCTGCTAAATTTAATAAACATGCTTATTTTACTTAGTTTTCACATGTATGGGAGCTATATCATTAAAATGTAGTATTTATTGCTTCATATTACAGAAAATAATATGCAAATAGCTAAAATTATTAAAAAAAGCCCTTGCAAAGGTGTTTCATAAATACGGACTTCCACTAACTCGCGCACCTTTTATGAAACAGCTACATATTTAATAAAAATTGCATCGACATTAAAACAGTTTGTAGATAATTAAAATATATGGACCGAAAGCTACAGTTTAAGCTATTGCATATGGTGTCAAGTCATATATATTTATAAATATAGTTAAAAAACAAAGTCGTATAAATCAGCTGCTTCGGCTTCCAAAACCGCCGATCTGCACGGGGTTGGAGACACGCAAGATTGAATGATTTTTTATAATGCTACCTATGGTATAAAAATACTCATGTTCGTGTATTTACAGACGAAAACATTCATAATTATCAATATAATTTTTATATTCGCTTATGCATGTTATAATTATTTCTTATTTTATCATTTTTGATACTGTTTCATAAAAGGGACACAGTTAAGAGGGTGTTTCATAACAGGTACTTTTTTACCTTACAGTATTAACTAAATTCAAGATCGTACAGATTTTCAAATCATTGAGGTGACTTTAACCGCCGGGGTGATTTTGGACCATTTTGGAAAGTATTGTAATGCTCTTGACTAAGGATAAATTTTTTAAAATAGTGATTCCAAATTATATTAACTATTGTATTAACTAAATTCAAGATCAGAGAGATTTTCAAAATATTACCTTTTCAGCCTAGCTTGCGGCATTAAAATATATCTATCGAAAAAACTTTTCGATGTATTGTTTCGAGTTTAGGTATTGAAAAAAAAACAATAAATGTTATCCTAAAAAAAATTATTTTATGTAATTTTGTTGATAGCCTAGATCAAAATGTCAGGTTATTTTACGTCGGAATAGTTATTTTCAAAACTGGACTTTTTCGTTATTTTTGAGAAATTAAACGACAAATATGTTATGCAGCATCGAGCTAGCGTACGAATTCGAACCGTTTGGCCACTCGGTGTTGAGAGGCTGTGAGCAGTTATGAACTTTCAATCAATTATCAATTCTAATGTATTTTAAAATAAAAAGGGCCAAAAAAGAAACCGAAATGACAGAAAAAACAAAACACTTGTGACAAAAGAAAATACTTCCGCTAATAAGAAAACTGATAGTAGCAAACACAAATTAAAAAAAGTGAATCCAAAGAAAAAAATAAGTGCTTGTAAATAATAATTTTTTAATATGACTGCTTACATTAGCTGATTTTGTTAAAAAATGACTTTAAAAGCGGTTATGGAGTTCTTTTGACAAATTTATTTACATAATTGATTCTCTATACGGTTATTAATATACGGTACACCAAATTATTTACAGTTAGAAGTATTCTTCAAAATATATTTTATCATAAAAATAACAGTCTCTTTCACAGATACACGAAACGAAATATAATGAAAGTTAACTTATGCAATGTGAAAATATGAATTACAAAAGATTTTAACAAAATATTTGACATGTTCATTCATATAGTTGTACAAGTATTTTATAACTTTAGAACATTCCTGCACCGTGCATCACTTCTTCATTTTCGAGCATGATTCTTTCCCTTCTACTTTCAGCCAGAGCTATTACCCTATACGCAGTCTTTTACTTTTCAGTAGTTTTCTGAACCACTCTTATTAGTTTTCTATAAGCAGTCATATTAGCAAATTATACGACAAACGTTACCTGATTGCCAGAATACGAAAATAATTGAAAGAAGCAGCATGCAGATCGTAAGACAAAGCTGAGAACGCTCGAATGATCGCGCGAAGTTAATTTTATTTTTGGCATTTTGATCTTTCGGTAAAATTATAGCTTTCGGGATTTCGGACGCTCGGTAAAATGACTTTCAGTATTATGGTTCTCGGATTTTGACCTTTCGGCTAAATGAATTGCACCCGAAAGTTTTCTCTGAATAATAATTATTATAATTTCTCCATGAATCATATTATAATATAATATTAAAACGTTCACGTCAAAATGACTCATAGCGGTCATGAATTCATGAAAACTTTAATACATTTTATATCATTACGAAAACAACATTTTCCTAAATAATTTCCTTAGTCATTTATCACATTATATACTATGTTATTGAAAAAGTGACATAATAAAGATTCCCTAAAACATTTGTCTTCATTATTAAGAAATTGAAAAAATAGTCTTATGCCTTAGCCGCCGTGAAAATGTCAATATACCTTTCAAGTAGAAACTTAATGTATAGTTAACATTAGAACGTTAAACATTATAATTAAACGTATGCCAAATCTTGAAATAAACGTAGTTTACGAAAAATATTTGAACTTATTTACTTCTTTATGAATTAATTATTAGTGATTTATTACTTTATTTATTAATAATAAACCATTAATTTCATATGATTCCATTAAAATAAAGTTAAGGGTTAAAACAAGATTAAAATACTGTACATACTACCACTAAGAACAAGAAAATCTTGCGTAAGAGTGGGAGTGGGGGGGGGGGGATTAAAAAATTTACGGTTCCTTATGTTAGAATAGAGGGGAGTTGAAAGTTCAGAAAATAGCCCTTACGTAATTTGTACACGGCCCCTTATACTATTTATATTTCTTGATATACATACACATGGAAAGCTGGGGCGAATTGAAGAATCCATCATAACAAACACATTTACCGTTTACAGCGTTAATTCTGTTTTCCGAAAACTAATCCAAGAAAAGAATATTTCGTTTTGAATTAAACAATGTATTAAATGTAGTCTATACCCTGGTAGAAAATAAGTCAATTCAGCTGGTTAATGTATTAATTTATAGCTAAATTTTTTACCTAAAAATAAGGTCATTTCTAGTTTATTTCTAGTTAATTTCTATTTAAGCAGCAGTTAAGATAATTAAAGTGTCATGGCAACCAAAACAACCCTATAAATTAGGGTTGTTTCCGATAAATACTTATACTATAAGTATTAATAAACTATTCTTAGTTATTCTTGAACACACATCAAATAATTATAATTCAATTTTAATAGTGATGTCGTTACACTAGTCGCCTTTTTGGTAAGAAAATCCTTAAGCATTAACTAGCTTAGATATCTACCAGGGTAAGGTTACTTTTTATTTTAATGTGTTTATTTAAATCGCTTATTTTTGGGTCGAGAGAAGATTTGTTTATAACAATCTTCGCTAAGGTACTGAACTTTTCTGCTGCTGCAGAATACATTGCAAATTATCGCTAGATATTTTGCGCAGGAGCATATTTTACAGTACCCTGTAATAATTATCAAATATTATTCTGTACAGTAGAAATATATCTATAAATAAGTATACATAATACGCGTGCGCGTATACTGACCTATCAAAATCACATTCTTACATTAGTCAATAATTAAAGTTCCACTAGGGTAAGTGTACTTTCTCAACCCGGACATTTTCTCATGATGATAAAGACATTTTTTAATTCGGCCAAATTGTAATTTATTTTTAAAAAAATATTATTTTACCAAGCTACAGGATCTTTTAACGACAGGAATGGAGATAAAAAAAATTCTTCATCCCTATTGCAGATATCATGTACAAACGCATTACTAAACGAAATATTATATGTTATAAATATATGATTTCAGAGTATATAAATATATCACTTAAATAATTTCGAGCCATTAAACTAATATGAAAAGTAAAATAAAATTGGAATAAAGTGAAATATATTATGAAAACTTACATCACTCTTCTCGCAGAACTGTCCAAAATATGTAACATTCTCCTTTTGATGACAAATACAACTGCCACAAACGCAATCACCTCTACCACTACAAACAATACTTGGTTCATGCAGTGGCACACACATACTGTTGCTCTTTTGACAATCGCAAGCATCGCCAGTCCATCCTGGCTGACAATTACAGAATCCACATTCACAATTTCCCTTACCACTGCAAAGCTTGATTAATACATTAATTCAATTATGTAGTGCTTTAAATATTACAAAAAGTATTTAGAACCAAGTATTCAAATAAGCTGTACAATAAAAATATGCAGCATAAAGATTTATTTACGATGATGTATTATCATTATTATGCCAAGTATGTTCATAATAACATAATTATTCATATATTATCAATATAAATGTTTTCTCATTCATAAAAAGCTTGTATTTACAATGATTATAAGCTATGCTATATATTTCATAATAATTTAAAAATTACTTACCAAGCCATCCTTTCTACTACAGGAGAAATTGTCACATTCGCAATACGCTCCATAAATCACTTCAGGTGGTTTATTTCTAATGTTGCAATTGCAAAGGCCACATACACATAGGCCTCGTCCACTACAAATTTTGCTTTCATTGTTAGCTTTGCAAGAGTCCGATTCTGTCGATCCAAATTCTGATTTCATGAATTCACATTGTTCCCCAAAAAATCCATCATAACAGACACATGTACCGTTTACAAGATTTCCCTTATCGTGACAAACCGGAATCTCTGGAATTATACTGACCTATTGGAATCACACTTTTCTTTAGTCAATAATTACATTGATTTCTTACAATATTTCTGGTATATTCTAGATATTCTATACTAGTCTTGTAATTTTGCCAGGCGTAATTTATTAATGCTTGAACCAGAAGTCCTTCAGCGTAGGGTTCATCAACAGAATTTTATACTTAGAGACGTTCACCGGCTAACATTAAGGTTAGATAGTTAATTTTCGAAATAGTCATCATTAAATGGCAATATTTATAATGAACGAAGTGTGCTTGACTCAAAACTACATTTTGCATTACTCCAGAAGTCTTTAACAGATCGAGTTGAAACTTTCAGGGTAGTTTCTAAAACATAATATCAACATAAGAATCATGTCTGATTTTGTAATTTTTTTTAAAAAGAACGTGACATATGTATGTTTAAAGAATCGTGTTTTTTGTTTATTAAATTGTTTATTACAGTCCTGTATTTTTGAAACAATTATTCGGGTATAAAAAAAAATTCTGTGATTGTTACAGTGTTTGCTTTGCTTTGAAGAAAACATACAAATTTTTTTGTTGATCTGCTTTTAAATTTAGAAGCAGAAGACTTAAGCAAATGTGTGAAATATTATTAAAAATGAATGAATTATCTGTAGTAATGCAATTCAGTAAAAATAGCTAAAAGATTCTCAAAATTTTGATTTTTGTTGCCAAATATGTGTATAAAATTTAGGAAAAAAGATTTGATATTTATAAAGTTTTCATTTTTGCCATAACCCAACCTTAATCATTAAATGAGCTGCTGTTACTCAAATAATATAAGTTTAGTTGATCATCTATCAACTATATTAGAATAAAAAACATACCTTCGATCGTTTTTCTTCAAATACTTAAATTTTTCGTATGTATTGCAATAGCAAATTATCATGCACATATGCATTATCAAAAAAATATACACTACAATTATGATTTCAGATTATAAAAACTTTTCTTTAATATATTATCCAACTTTTGGACTAGTATCTAACGTCAATTAAGATTGGAATAAAGTTAAGTATATTATAAAAACTTACATGGCTCTTCTCGCAGAACTCTCCCGAATACTGAACATGCTGTGTTTCATGACATTTACAGATGCCACCAACGCAATCACCTCTACCACTGCAAATAATACTTGATTCGTGTAAAGGCATACACATATTGTTGCTCTCTTTGTAATCACAAGTCTCGCCAGTCCATCCTGGCAAACAATTGCACAAGCCACATTCACAATGACCCCTGCCACTGCAAAGCTGCATTAAAACAATAATTCAAGTATATCAAACATTAAATATTACAAAAAGTATTAAAAGCATGTATTTTAAATAAATTCCTCGTCTCTGCGATCTTAATCAATAGACTACGAAAATGTATTTACTACGACTTATTTTCTTTATTATCAAGAATATTCCATTAATACCAAAACTATTCATACATTAGCAATATGAACATTTTCTTTTTCAAGAAATACACTGTTGGTCGTAATACTTTGAAGCTATTCTGTGTATTACAAAATCATTTTAAAATTACTTACCAAACCATTCTTTCTACTGCAGGAGAAATTGTCACATTCGCAATACGCTCCATAAATCACGTCAGGCGGATTATTTCTAATGTTGCAATTACAAATGCCACATACACATGTTCCTCGTCCACTACAAATTTGGCTTTCATTGTTAGCTTTGCAAGAGTCAGATGCTTTCGATCCAAGTTCTGATTCCATGCATTCACATTGTTTTCCAAAAAATCCATCATAACAAACACATGTACCGTTTACAAGATTTCCCTTATCATGACAAACCGGAATATCCTGAATTATACTGACCTATTGAAATCACATTTTTTGTAGTCAATAATTAAAGTTTCACTAGGATAAATGTTCTGTAGATTGTCAAATGCTTACAAACACATTCTATTACTTAAAAAACTTTAAACTAACATAGAAGGACAATTAAAATTAGAATACTGTAAAGTATGTTACGAAAACTTACATTATTCTTCTCACAGAAATGTCCAGAATATAGTACATACTCTGAAGAACACCAGTCATTATTTACACTTTCAAATTTTTCTCTTGTTGCACATTGAATTAACGATCCATTTATTTCGTTGTAACGCTGTAATTGCATTTTTTTGTATATTATTTATCATACCATTAACTGAATTTATTTAACTATTATAATTCAAATAACATATTTTGTTATATTTGCAATTTGATTGTCTAAATACAATTATATTATTTTCCATAAAAACATTAGAACACTGCCCAGAACTTCATAGAAACCGTAACTCGAATGCACGACGCTTTTCAAATACGCTATGTGTTTAACGTTATAATAAATACCAATTTAGAGCACCAAATACAGGACGGATTTTGTAGACACTCGGAACATGTTTGTTGAGCTGTGCAGATACTATCATTATTTATTTGAGAAGCTGCTATTGTTGCACTTAAAAAATATAAAAAATATGTTAGTTTTAAAATGGTATTCGACATTGTTCGTACGAATAATATATCAAGATACTGTTGAACACTGAGCTGTTATGATGGATATTCGGGCATTCCGTAGAACCGAACAGTAGAGAAAACGCCCCCTAATTTTTCAGATACGTCAGTAGATAATTATATTTATTTTCGTTTCTATATGCATGAATTAATCTGTAATAATGAGAAACTGATTATATTTAAATTTAACTTCTTACGCGTTATCGCGCGTTGTTAATTAATGCCTTACATAATTAGGCTGTTGCATAAAAACATAAAGTTAATTTTTTCTCTTAAAATAGGTAACATAGTGAAAAATAATCTAGTAGTATTTTCTCTTTTGTCGTAAAAACGAATTACTCGATAGTTACAGACGTTTAAAGTTTTTAACTTTCCGATATATAAGGTAAACGTACCAATGATCGGACACGTCCCTATGATCGGACAATATTGAAAATAAGTGTTTATTAGGTACATGAAATAATTCGTTATTACCCCAGATCTATAGAATAATGATCGATTAAATGATTTTTATAGTTAACGTTACGAATATTTTTTTATTTAAAAATATGCAGAGCTATAATCAACTGTCCGATAATTCGGCTTAAGCGTCCGAGCATTGGTACGTTTACCGTATACTCTAATACTTTTTTAATTTTGCTATATATCTTTCGAGTTTCAAGAGGACTTACATGCCAAAAAAGTGAAATATAGACCACTTAAGGTGGCTTCAGCGACTTTTTATTAAAATATAGACGTCTTTGGAACTTTCCAAAACTTAGCAATTGTACGTGAAAATTTGCATAAATTAGAAGTGAATATAGTTTCAACAAAGGTAAAAGTGAATATGCAAACAATCAAACCAAGTATCTAGACTATTTGAAATAAGATTGATAATAGGGTAAGTGTACTATCGCGGGTGTACGTATTATCGCGTTTTTTTTATTTACATAATTAAAATATGAAAACGTATATTTTATGTTCTAAAAAAAATTATATAACGAGATAAAGACATTCTATCGAATAGAAAGAATAAAAATATGTTTCTTTCGATTACATTTTTGTAATATTCGTTTGAAGTATAATGCTTCAAAAACGGCGTGAAATCGTCCATTTAACTTCCATTCTTGCTACGAAAGTGCTCTTATTCAAATGCTTCTAGAATTCGAAAATTTATTTAAATTGGATAGAGAAAAACTTTTTTGTTATTTATAGACCTTATTTGATTATATTCAATGTAAGAAGAGATAATTCATACCTTTCTGCTTAAATAAATAAACCCACGGCATTGCATACGCTTAAACCGTGGAAGCGCTCATTTACCGTGGCACGAATTCGTCTAACAGTGTACGTATAATCGTGGCGTCAGCCAGCAAGGTGAAGACATAACCTCGATCCTAACCTCTATTTCTTTGCAACTTCCTTCGCAGTGTTTATTTACAAGGTGATTTTCAAAACAGAAATATCCTAATTATAGTATAGAAATCGTGTAGAGAATGTTACAACAAAATCTACCTATGGAAAAGGAAATTGAATAAAAACAGTTGATGCGATTGACAAGGACATCTATAGCTGCAGCTAGGTAGTAGAAGATTTAGCGTGTTAGAGTCAACAACGAGCAGAGGTCGTGTTAAAAGGAAGTGTGCAAATAAAAAACCTGAGTTTATTTATTTTTCAAAAAATTTCGTTTATTGCTTAATACTATCTAATACGCGATCGGTGGCTATTATCACAGCTTACGATCTGACTTTATTCCTACGAGGGCTTTCACATACTTGGACGTTCTGTCCAGAAGAACATATTCCTTAACATTTAAAAAAAATTATTTTTTATTTTAAGAATTTTCCATATCACTTACACTGACTTCACTTGTTAAATCACTTTGTAATTAACTATTTAACTTTGCTGAATAAACGACAAATTCGCTATAGCTTCACGAACTTTCTCTTCTAATTTCCTAACCTTTTTCCTCTGCCGATATTCTTTAGAACGCTGCTTACGCAATTCATGTTGTATAAAGTATTCAATAATATTAGAAAAGCAGGCAATAAAGGTGATACGATGTTACACAACTTTTCTGTTAGACGCTTTGCTCCGTTTTCCGCGCGTGTGTGAATTATGCTATGTTTATCTAACCTCTTTATTATTAAAGAGGCTCCTTAAGGGCGTAGACCTGAGTAAACCCAAAATATGATTTTTCTTTTATGAGTCCAGAAAACTTTTTATATTTAAAAACAATCATTCTGAAAATATTTATGCTATATATACTTAATAATTTCTTAAATTTTACCATTGTAAAACCTCAAAATCTTGATCATACGAATCACAATAAATCACTATTTTCAACACCATATTTATTAATTTAATAATATTTTTAAAAATATTAAATAATTTTTTCAGAAAATTGATTGGATCTCCGAAAAAAATAATAAAAAAAAAATTTAACGAAAAACTGCTTATTTTGTAATACATGTCAAAAGGAGTCGAATAACTGTCGAAAAAAAAATTTATGTTCATCATGTCACCTAGAATTGCGTGAGGAGCCAAGTCTTTTTAATAAATATTGCATTGAAAATAATGATTTATTACCACGTGTAGGATCAAGATTTTGATGCTCTGTAACAGTAAAATTTAAGATATTATTGTATGTTGATAGCATACAAATTTTCAGAATGATTGTTTTTAAACATAAAATGCTTTCTGAACAACTAAAATAGTATATTACGCATCTAGGGAGGTAAAGAATTGGCGAGTCCATAGCACGTGTAAAATGCCACCCGAGCCAAAGGCGAGGGTGGCAAGCACCTGCTATGGGGTCGCCATTTTACCTCCCATGGTGCGTATACTATTTTTCCTCACACCAGCACCGAAAATACACATTTCTCTCCAGGCGCCCGGGGAGAAAAGTGGTACTTTCGGTGCAGGTGTGGGGAAAAATTATTTTTTTGGGTTTAACCCAGGCCTGCCCCCTTAAGACCGTTTTTTTAGTGGGTCACAATTTTTTGTGTGATATAGATCTATTAGGTGGAAGAGGGTATATATATTATGTCGAAAGCTCTTATACGCTACTTACACTTGCCATGAATAGTAGCACGTTTGGAAATCTGCCATGAAGACTCGCATATTTCGCCCTTCTCCCCCAAACACTAGCACTATTCGCCATTCTCTCACGAAGACTAGCAACTTTCGCAATTCTGCCACTAAAACTAGCACTTTTTGTATAGAATATGTAAATTTAAGTTGTACTGATAAACTCTCGGTGATTTGGGTTGATTCTTTTTTTATCGGGTTCTGATCGGTTAGTAAATAATAGTTAGTAGACTATTTTGCTACAAAAAAAATTATCTGTTTACCCGAGAAAATCAGGCTAGCCGAATAAATAACAGTAGCCTGAAAGAATCGGGTGGCAGAAAATTGCCAAATGTGCTAATCTTCGAGGCAAGTTTTCAAAGGTGCTAGTCTTCGTCGCAAAATCCTGAAAAGTGCTAGTCTTCGTGGCAGAATCCTGACAAGTGCTAGTCTTCGTGGCAAAATTACGAAATGTGCTAGTCTTTATGGTAAACGCCGGAAACGTGCTAGTCTTCGTAAGGGCCATCGATGTAAAATATTACGCAAGTTATCGTTGTAAAAAAATGTATTTTTTTACTTTTTATCTTTGTAACACGCATTATCATAGATGAAAAACGACACCTATCTAATTGTTTCAGGTCATAAAATGAAGGGTTTTTATGACTCCTTTATTGTGAAAAAATTGGCTTCCTAATAAAAACCATTCCTGCATTGAATAATTTTCAACAAAGCGAAATTTGAAAATTTGAAAATTTTGAAAAATGGCTATAATAAAAATTTATTGGACCAATTTCGCTGAATCTTTCAAGTGTACGCCGGGTAATGCTACGAGTAGCATACATCTGTACTAAATTTGGGAAAGATATATCACAGATTGAAGAATGGTGATTCACATACTAACACACATTCGCACACACACACATACAAAAAACTCGCTGTATAAAGAAAGTATCCAAATGTCACAAAATACCCTGTCGCCTCGTCGCCCTAACAAGACGTGAAAAAATTCGCGCTCACGACACACGAGCAACGCGTACCTACTACTCCCATCCCCTCATTCGTGCACCCCGAAAACGTCCTCGCCGTCGTCGCGTCTTCTTCCTCGGACGGAATATAACCATCGCGTGCCACTTCGCGTCGCGCTCCTTCGGCAAATTAAACGTTTGCTCAACGTTAACGTCGAATTTGCGTGCGCAGCGTTGTCGCGAAGAAGCATATATATATATATATATATATATATCCCCGGTTCCCGGGGACGAGTCGGGACAGCGCATAGCACACTGTATTACGCTGCCTTTGCGCGATTTTTCCGCTCTCCTCCTGTCATCACATAATTCATAATCCACGGTGCTGGCTCTACTCGCGCTTTGGGTCTGAGGGATGCGGGAGCACGCGAGCCCGATGCCGTGGATAATCGCGGGGTTTGCTCGCTGAGGTCGTGGATGATGAGCTTTTTTAGATGTCTGTGGTTGGTTTTTTATTTTTGAGGGGAGGAGTGAGATGGTGACGAGATGTGTATCGTCTTAGGAATTAGTATTGTGGTAATGTAGGAATTTATTTTCTGTAGTGGAAATAGATTTTATTTACTCGCAATGTATTAGCGTCTGTACTCTTATGCATAAGTACTAGAAGCAAGATTGCACTTTTGGTCATTTTTTGAGCATTGACGAAACGGATTGAAGTGAATATTATAAGCTAGTTCATAGGTTGTTACTAGACAACAAACATCATTGACCATGCAAAAATTTACTAAAAGTTAAAAGAAATAAAGTCAAAAGTCAAAAGTCAAAAAAATAAATAAATAAGTTACATAAAATTACTCAAGAAATCGTAGTGGTAGTAGTACTTTTTATTTATCAATAATATTGGCTGTTGTTTTATCCGACTACGGCTTGCCGAGGATGGTTATTTGTTTATTAAGTATCTTAATGCTATATATTTTATTATATATTTCTTTCGCATTAAATCTAACAAATCTTCGATATTTTCTAGACTTCTAAAAAGTAAACAATTTTGTAAATTTAAAATACTTATTTTTGTTTATTTTTATCAAGACTTGGCAAATATATAGTTTACCAAACATAAGAACGTATATTTTTTAGTCAAATGGATTTGTATTCGCGCAAAATAAATTTCATGCAAATGAAATGAGCTGCTTATTAGAAGATTATATTTTTATGGGTGTAATTTAGCATTTATTATCATTTTGTAGATTTAATTTTTATCTTATCTCAGTTCATGTAAACAGAAATGGACTGTTCAGAACTATAGTGAAATAAGTCTCTTTTGAAAATGCTACAAATTTTCATGTCCATCTGAAAATTTACGGTATATCGCATAATTATTTAATTGGTTTTATTATTCTTATTAATAATTTGCTACATGTTTGATCTATTAGACTAGTTTAATTAATTAAATTATTATATGATACGTTATGAAGGTTACAATGATTATATGAGCAATTGAACGATCAAAATATAAATTTACCATGAAATATTTGACACTAAATTAGAAATAGCTAGAGGTATTTTTTTAAATTAATTTATTTATTTAACTGAATCAAACAACCAAGAAAAGTATTTTTCTTTGGCACAATGAAATTTTTGTTGAATGAAAGAATTATTTTATTATTACTATTCCACCAAGCAATTTTTCAATCATTTTAAACTTGTTAGTTTTATTCATAGTGAAATCACGAAATTTAAAAAATTTGTTCTTATGAACAGATTTAGTACTAATGAACTTTCAAGTGAAAATAATTTAAATTTATTAAACTCTCTAGGACTTTGATGTGTTTATTTGAGCAGTCGCATGAGTTAAACTTTATCTTTGCTCGTTTAGTTTACTTTATTTGGTTTAGTTTAGTTTGACTGAACGGTAGCTGTTGTCAGGATAATCAGATGACATTTTGAAGGACATTATTTATGGGGCAGCTCATATTATAATTTATTAATGATGGCTGATTACTTATAAATAATGCATGTCTGTCGATCTTTAGGGAAAGTAGTCGATAAAAAATCGATACACGGTGGTCCGGCACAAAGCAGGATTCACGGGAGGAGAAATTAATAATTCAATCACAGTTTAAACGTTCAAAATTATATTTATTCAAATGCCTAGCCGATATATTCCTGTGACGCATTTACACTAAAAAGCCGATGCTTTCCCTAATAGTCACACGATGTGAGTCATACGAGAGTCTAAATGCACTGCCTTGTTGTCGAGAGCGCCAACGCTGGCCCTTTTTTTACGACCTTCTTCGGGAAATGCACTTGAGACAAAAAACACATGCTCAACCTTTACGCGTAGCCGATTTCAGTTGGTTCTCTTTCTTTCATAACGCTGTAGTTAATACATTGCATCACTTTAACACTGCATATTTATTTATTATCAATTTCACATTATTATATTCGCCGTCAATTTTACTTTACAATAATTATCATTATTTCTGTAAGTAACACACGGGTTTTATTATCAAATATAAACTTTTTAATGATAAATGTTAATAATATAGAAAAACGTTAGTAAATTTGATTATTATATTCTATATTATCTATGTAACTGATTTAATGTACCTACTTTCTTATTCATCAATAAAGAAAAATTAATTTACGCTCATTAAACTGATACCCCAATTAAACGATCGATATCAAACAAGCCCATTTTTCACATAACCTAATGAAATAACTTAAAGTCAGTCACGAAATCTCTCCACAAAACCCTTCAGCCCCCAACACCACGAAAAAGAACGTCACCTCGCTCACTCCATCATCCCCCAAACGTTCACATCCGAAACCAATTTCTCAAAAAGCAAAAAAAAAGACAGTTCAAACTAGAAAGAAAAAAGATGAATTCATTATAAACGCTTCACTCACCACCATCCCCCAATAGAAAACCCATATCTGAAAAGATCTTATCTCTCCTTACAATACTTTTCCTCTGCGCATTATAGAATCGTCCTGCGTACCTTACGAGCTCGAAACGGGTTATATGCGCGGCACGCGATTCGTCTCTCGCCCCCCCCCCCCGTCGCAGCGTAATTATGCGACGACTATGACGGAAAATCGGGAAAGAAAGAGAGAGAGAAGGCACTCGAGTATATACACAAGCTCGGCGAGTATCGGAGCTTGTCATCGGCGCACGCCATCGGGCTCTTCCGCGTGCGCGTAATTTATATACTTTAAAGTCCGCGTCGTGCGCTCTCTCCCCCGCGACTCTCCTTTTAATTTTAACGCAAAGCTCGAGAAAGATACCGAGAAGGAGGGAGGTGGATGAATTAGTGTCCCCCGGTACGGCGAGCATAGCAAAAATCGTAATGTGCTTCGGAGTTTAATCGATAAAAGTGTTTTTCAACGACTACGCGCGAGGCAGGGATTTATAGCTCTGTTTGGCTTAGGAGGTTGATAATGCGTGACTGAGTGTATGTGTGTGTGTGTGTTTAAGTATAAATTTGTCGCGTGTATGGGTATGCACGTGACTTCCGTTGGTTCGCGGAAATATAGTGTGATAGTAGGGTGTTTCCGGTGTGATTTCTATCGGCGGTGGACTACTGGTGGTCCGACGGATTTCTTTATCGCCTTTGGGATTCTATGTCCTGTTTTTTATGATTTTTTTGTTGCTTAGTGCGATAGGAGTGATAAGGTTAGTAACGAGGTTTTATGGGCTGTTCTCGATGCACTTTTTAAAGATTCATGTTCTGTGTGTATGCAGCGCGGCGATTAGATTTACGGGTCCGTGTGACCCATATTCCAAAAAAGGAGATTAAACGTTTTTATTACGTTAATGGGATGTGATTGGGCTTATATTTGAATCTGTTATATCGGAAATATTTAACCTCGTAAAGTTTCTAGCATTATCTGTAAAATGTTCATGTGAAAATCTAAAAAGGAATTAAATGTTTTTAATATTTATTTAAACTTTAAAAAATAATGTTAGCCGATAAATTAAAAAGTATTTATGGAGCAAACACTCCAATAAAGGACCACATTTATTTTAAATGTTATTGATATTTCTCAATCAAAAGTTGACAATAATAAAGTAAATTTATTTTATTTCATATTTATATTATGTTATTTTATTTTACGAGATGGTTGACTACTGTTGTTATTACTGTAACTCTACATTACTCAAATAACCAAGTAAAATAATAATATTTTTAAAAAGAATTAAATATTAACATTTCTCTTTTAATTTTTTCTCAAAACATCAACACATCAATGCAACACAAAATACTACGTTCTATAATTATACTATTCCCCATCGATCAGCCTTTAAATCGACCAAATTCACCCCTCGCATCTCCCAGAAACGTAAACTTTCCTTTAATAAAAGACCAATATCGTATTATATAAACTCGCAATACTCCTCGTAAATTAACAAGCAAAATATAAGAAGCAGCACAGAGTCTCTCTCTCTCTCTCTCTCTGTCTCTCTTCTCGTGCACGAATACAAATTCGGCAAGTAGTTTATCGCGAAATCGCGTGGCCAAGGGACAAAAGAAGACGAAGCCGGGAAGGTCGGGGGGTACTACTACGTCGCGGCTCGCTCGAAAGCCATAATAATTATCGGCGACGAGAGGCAGTGCGCGCGGAATTATATATTGCGCCGCCGCCGCTACCATCGCCGTCGTCGTTGTCACCGCTGCATGCAACGCCGGAAATGTATATGTCGTATATACTCTTGCTGTCTCCTTTTTTCTTTTCCGTGAGACATCGCGCGCGGCTCCTCCGCTCTTTTTTACGTTCCAGTTAATTATCGTTTTTTTTTTCTTCTTTCTGCTGTCTTCGGTTTGCTCGTCGTGGGGAATATGGCTTTAAATGGGTTTCGTGAAAATTTCGTGATTGGAGGAATTCGATCGCGGCTGGTTTGTTTGACTTGAAATGAGCATTTATGGAATGGTTTAGTGGATGCTTGTTTTATATAGTTTATTTATGACGTTGAGATTAGAGGCACTCTTTTCAGTCAAAAGACTTTTCTACCGATAAAAAATGGTTGAAAGTTAGTTATTCTTAACGTATTTTTATAATTTATATTGTATCCTAGGGGATAAATTGTAAATTTAAATGAATACTTAATTTACTTATTTATAAATATTTTTAGATTAATTGAATGATAATAACTTAGTAATGCATCTTTACTAATCTTCAGAAATTGTAAAATTGTGTGATTGCCAAGAGAAGTTTTTTGACGAGTGCTTCACGTGTTGGTTATATTAAAAATATGATAAAATAAATATTAAAAGTATGATAAGAAACAATTATCTCAGTCGTTACGAGTATTAAACTACTATCTCGGAGTAGTGCGATTAAAAAACCGCTGCTAACTGCTGTAGCAGAATGCTTTCTCAAAGAGAGGTCTTCATTAATCGACTGATAGAATCTTATAATGTAAATTCGCATTAAATAAATTAATGTTAATATGATTTTATGATTTCAGGGTTCAGAATATCTTTAAAAGAATTAGTTCGAATAAAACTTTATGTATATTTTATATATTTTAGTAAGTAGTACTAAAAAATTAATTTCGATTTGCTAAAATATCTATTTTAGAAAAAATGGGTATGCTTTTCAAATTCGCGTTTTATGAATTTACGTCTAACATTTATATATCTTCAATACAAATTACCTTAAAAAATGATTTTTCATTTGTTAAAATAGCTAGTTTCTAAAAATTCTTTAAATTCTAGTTTGTTCTTAAAAATAGCTCAAGAACAGTTTTAAAATACATAAATATAAATTAAATTGTACGCGCTTTCAGAATTTATGTCTATTTTTGAAATATCTTCAATACAAAAAGAAAGAAAATCCTCCGCACTTATATGTATGCCTGTCTTTTATATAACTTTAATATAAACTGTCAAAAAATTACTTTTGATTTGATAGAAAGCTACTTTTTGAAAGTAATTTAAATTCTATTTTTTTCTTAAAATCTTTAATACAAACTTCAGGAAAAAATTATTTTTGATTTTATAAAATAGCTACTTTTTGAAAAGTCTTTAAATTCACGTTTATTTCTTAAAAATAAGTTAAGAATAGTTTTAGAAGGCATAATTCGAAAGAAAATCACGCGCACTTCAAGAATTTCTATCTATCTTTTACATATCTTTAATACAAACTGGCGAAAAAAATTATTTTTATTTGATAACTAGCCATTTTTTAAAAAATCTTTAAATTCATGTTTATTTTTTAAAAATAGCTTAAGACTAGGTTTAAAAAATATAAATCGAAAGGAAATGACGCGCAATTTAAGAATTTATGTCTATCTTTTATATATCTAATAAAAAAAAACTGCCAAAAAAGAATTTTCTTTTTTAACATTTAAACAAAAAATTATATTATGAAAAAACGTCCTGAATATTATCCGTTTAGCTCCAAGTTTCTATCAGATCTAAGTTTAAACGTACCTAATATGATTGCAAAATTTCAGCCTGTAATATGCTTCCTGGCAAGAGTTATCGTGGACGCAAATTTGACTTTTTTGTTTCATACATACATACATAAATTCACACACATACATACATTCACACACACATACATACATACATACATACATACATATTTAAAAATATATTTTTCTGACTCAGGAACCTCCAAAACATCGAGATTTATAAAAATCTCTTATCCGAAAATTTTCTTCGTTACCAAGCTTTCTCACTGAGAAAGCAAAATGCCTATTTCGCGTGTAACGATTATAGCTAACGCATATCGCTGAGATTGTCGTAATCTTAAATTTCTTATTTTGCAGAAAAGAGATTATAAACTTGTTATTGTTGTATTACTTGCAGATAATCTGAAGAAAATTCTTCTTAGTTAAACAAAAGGCTTATGAAAAATAACTTTAAGACGTCTTTCATCTCCATCCGTCGAGGTACGCTTCTATAATCGTTACGCGCGAGCAGATTTTTTAAATTGATTGACTCCGATATAGTCGTTTTACAATCGTAACGGCTAAGATAATTGTTTTTTCTATAACTAGTCATCGATATTATCAAAGTTTAAAAAATAGCTATATGCACACTACATGCACAAAGTCGAGCTTTGAGCCCGCTGCAAGAAAAAATAGTGTACGCAACTAGTGTGCGTAGTGATTTCTCACTCGTGCTTTTAACAAACTGTATTCGTGCGCAATTTATATCTATTGCGCGCACGCGTTGCGTAATGTACTATTTAAAATATATACACTTCGACAAAAAGTGAGAGGTTTAAATACAGAAGAAATATTTTTTTTTACAAATTTATGGTTACCAACTAAATTCTATCATTTTTGTTTTTAATTTCTTCAACTCTCGCAAAGTTCATTATTTAGTTATGAAAAACAACAGAATGACACGTAACACAATCTAGTACCATCAACTTAGTACTAATCAAACAGCTTTAAACGTACTTTTAATAAGTACCTACATACAAAAGACATCGCCTATAAGAGTATACCTTGCAAGTGGCTAATCGCCGAACGGCGACGAATCACCCTTGCCCCCCCCCCCATCCTGCACTCAACAAGCCCACAGCCACATTCATCAAACGGGCATTTTTACACACGATCTCCCTTCTACCCCCTCCAAAACACTATACACATCCCGATATCCCCAGCCTCGACGGCCGCGGCCGCTGCACCGTCGGAGCGGTTTTTTTTGTCAGATCTCAAATCTCAAAAAGCGCGCCCAGGATCTTATGCGCCGACCAAAAGACGAACTGAAAGAGCAAGCCTCTCTCTCTCTCTCTCCTTGGAAGACGACGACGAAGACTCGGAAGAAGAAGCAGCAGAGAAAGAAGAACGAACGCCAAAGCGAAAAGCAAAGGGGTGCAAGACACAGAGGGAGAGAGGGAAAAAATAGAGTAGCCACGCGTGGTACGCGTATACACGTACACGCCACATACGAAGCAAGAGAGAGAAAATACTACGTCGTCGGCTACCCGCAGAGTCGCGCCACTCTCTCTCACTCTCTCTCTTTCTTCGCTGCCTGCCACGGGAGAAAGAGAAAGACAAAGGCTCCGGAGCTCTGGAGCTGGGGCTCGTCGCTTTCATCCTCGCCGACATTAGGGCCGCCGCCGCCGCCGTCGCTGCCCGCTGGGACAATATACGGTTTGCATGCGGGTCCAACGGATCTCACGTCGCCGCGCGGCGTCGTCGTCGTCGTCGTCGTCGCGAGAAAGCTGTCGTCTCCGCGCGCGAGTGTATATATAGGTATATATATATATATATATATATATATATATATATATATATATATATATATATATATATATATATGTATATTCGCGCTACTCGCTGCTGCTGTGTGGAGTGAGTGAGAGATTCGCAAACTGGCCTTATATACTTGCGCCGACGCACACGCTTGCTCTTTGGTTTCGTTCTTTTTTTTTAGTGAGACAGAGAGAGAGAGAGAGAGGGTCTTCTACGCGGAGCTGCAGTTTACTACTGCTACAGCTACGGTTACGTATACTTTAGGCGCACGGTGGATGATGCGTGCAGTGAGTACGTGCGGCGGTGACGTGTGACGGTAGAAAAAGAGAGAGAGAGTGAGCGTGCTCTGTGGGTCCTCGTAGTTGGCCGAGTTTGTTGTTTGTGTGTGATTGAGGATTTGTGCGTCTGCGCGGTGTATTTGGCTTTTTTTTTGGTTACTTGGTGCGGCTGATTTCGTTTGGTTGAGATTTGGGAGATTTAGTAGTGGTGGTAAGGGTTGTGCGAATGGTGAATGAGTTGATGACGCGAGGTTTGACTAATAGAGCGATTGGAGCCGTTGTGTAAGAATTCAATTCGAGGTCTTATCGAAGATCGACGATTCTTGCTTTGACTCCGAAGGAGTCGGGAAAAATTATGAACTCATCAATGACGATTGCTGAGGGAAACTTTGACGTGTCAAACAGAGTGCTGCATACTATAATATAGGTATAGGATATTGATATTGTTATTCTTGATTTTTAACGATATAATACACGTATATAATATCTATTAAAAAACACACGTGATTTTTTATACCTACATTCAACATTTCAAAGCGGGATTTTTACATAGCGAAACATAATTTATAATCGCTGAAATTAGGCCAATGCGAGCATTGCCATTGGTTGGTAGTTTACAGCTATAATTTGCGGATATTTCTTTGGCATACTGGATTGGGTACGAGTACATTCCAGACTTGTATAATACTGTTGTAAGGTGTATAATGACATGAGCAAAACTGAAATTCTATAGATGAGCAGTACTTTAAGAAAAAGAATAAGTAGCGAGCAAACTGCAAAATGATTAAGCTTCTTTATTATTAAACCATACTAAGAATTTATAAAAGAACTCGTTACGCCTGATGTGCGATGATCGTCGCACATACTTATGCTACAAATGTGCAGGAACTTATTAATTAAACTTATGTATATTGATTACTTTTATAAAAAACCATAGATTTTCTTAATAAAAAAAAGCATTTCTTCAGTAATACTCAAAATAAATATCTGTTTGAAAAAGTTCTTGATAGTATTATATTATTATTATTATAATGGCCAGGTAATAATGATTAGCAGTAATAGTGTTTAAATAACCGCACATATCATACTCTTATATCCGCTGTAATCATGCATTATATGATGTATCATCACTGTAAGTATACCATTATTAGTTGTTGGGACTATGTAGTCCATTGCCTTGTGCACACAATCACATTATTTCTCCCTATTATTTGCAAGCTCCATTCAGTTCACCTCATAGCACCCTAATTCTCGTAGACGTTTTAATATTTTAATAATAGTCCTTGTGCCCTCTGGTTTCCCTACGAGTACTCTTACTGTACTTCTTAATTTCCCATTCTAATTAAAAAATATAATAAAAAATATAGCCAAAATATAATGTATTATACATATTGATTACAGTATAATTTATATCAAGTTAAAACGGCATAGTGTCAAAGCAATTGGCTGCGGTGTTCACTATTAATTCTACCAAAACAACCTAATGGATTTTTTCCTGCAAAATCCTATAACATAATGTGTAGTTAGACGGCGATTCAACTATTCAGACACGGTTTAAGCAGTAGATACGTTTTCTCACGATCATTGGCTACTGCCGTCAATAAAATTCAAGAAAATCATAGCTTTCAAGCGGCTTCACCACAACGCCAGCGTAATGCCACCACTCCAAGCCATAAGCCAATCTCTACGCGCGCAATAACCCCCGCGTAAAAAATACAAAAGCAGAAAGAGCAGCCTCAGATTGACCAAGGTACCTTTTTACTCTACCCTCGCAACACACACACAGAGTCTCGCGTACAAACTCATCCCGCCGCGAAATGAGAATAATTCTTGCCCGTTACGTAAGTAGAGATCGACGCACACGGCAAGACCAAGAAGGAGGAGAGCCTCGAGGATGAGAAGAAGAATCGATCGATCGATAATGGGATGCAGAGTCGCCGGAGTGCCGCGACCCGCGCGCGCGAGCTCTGGGGAAAAAGGAGCACGACGACGACGGGTATGGCTATGAGAGAAGCACGCCGAAGGAGGAACAATAGGAATGAATTAGGACGGGCAGGGGGAGAGAAGCGCCGTGGGTTCGCGTGGAGGTATGGGGAAATTTTCGAGAATTATGCCGTTTTTACGCTGAAACGGTTAATTGGTTGGGCTGACGAGCTGGTGAATGGTTGGGTTGGGTATATGGTAGATTTATGCAGTTTCGGAGGCTGCATAAAAGTTATGTTGGGTTCCTTTGGCAAAGTTTGTAGTAGTAAATGGGTACTTTCGTTTGTTAAGGTTTGTGCTCTATATTATCTTTATCAAGTTTATTAACAATAAAAGAATATTCTTACAGCAAACAATATGTGATTATAACCTTCGATTTATGAATATTTAATTTTGTTTACTAAGGAAGGTTCTATTTAATCTGATCATTATTTTTATAATAGTAAGATCAGTAATACAAAAATTAAATTCTTGTTTATAATATTATTAACATTAAGATTTATCACACTCTTTGATTCGATACTAGTATTACATTTATTTTGTGTTGACCATTTATAATCATTATTAGTTCATACAATGTCTAAAAAGCAACTACAAAAGAATGACTTCTAACGTGCAATATATGCAGGCGAAGAAACATCTCCCTCAACTATCTCACTATTTTAGTCTACAGCTTTAACACCAAACTGGGTCCGAAATACTCACCGAAACGTTGATTGCTCATAATCTTATAAGCTTGAAATATTCCTAATTCACGTAAGTTGTTTGTAATATACATTGCAAATTATACTATACGATTCATTTTTTGCAATTTGTATGTGATCGAATGGTGTGGACGAAATTTGTCATATTCATTTTTTGCTAGTTAACGCTCAAAGAATTATGAATATTACATCACCACAATGAATTACTACATTTGAAAAATTCTTAGACATCTCTAAGTTATTTTCGTTTAATAATTAGAAAAAGGAGGATGCCCACGGATGTATAATATTTGAGGCATTGAAGGGGAACGTATAAAACTAAAAAAAGAATTGAACTTCTCAAGTTTGGAGAAAGTTGAGGAAAACGCTGTGAAAATTCGTAAAAATAAGTAGATATTCCCGAGTACGGTTGGACTGTTTACATTGCTTTAAATAGGATAAATCCATAGATAATATTTTTTTCATCTTTCCCCACACTTACGGGTATTAATTCTCTTTATAAAATTAATTTCTAAACGAGCTTTAATCCATGATGTTGGTCTCATACGTTCCCTTGAAGGGACCACTATGGGCATCCTCCTTTGGTTTATAGAGGAATTTGAAATCTGCTTTGAAATCTTTTAGTTTAGTAGAAATCAAACTAGTACTACAATTTCCGTTCGTGGTTATTTATGTAACATACGTTGCTTTAACAATGTGCGATTCACTTCCTAAATTAACTACTAATCGAGCAAATCTTCAAAAAATCCAAAAAAAGCACGCATACACCCACGATAAACTAGAAACAAGGTGCGCACGGCCGAAGAAAGCATAATTGTGAAAACACGAGCTCGAGAATATCAGCATCAAGAGAGAGAGAGAGAAGTGGGAGAGTGGGTGGGAGAGAGAAAGAGAGAGCGTGGAGCCGTGGGCCGGTCCCGGATGGACTTGCCGGCCGGTGCATGGAGCGCGGCGCGCGAAGGCGCGGAGAGCGAGCGAACGAGCGAGAGGGAGAGTATAAGATAAGGGGACCCCCCAAAGCCTCGGCGGGCGCCAGCGGTTCGCCTCGGCTCTCTCGGGTGGTCCCCGGCCTTCTCTCCTCCTCCTCCCGAGCGCTCGCGCGCGGTTTTCCTTTTATGCGCTCGCTCGCTCGCCTCGCCTCGCTCCTTTTTATCCTTGTCTTCTAATTCTCCGCTCTCCTGCCTCCTTTTCCGAGCGCACGGCCGCGCGCCTTCGAATTGGAAATTTTTGCGCTTATTTATGTGCGCGCGTCTGTGAGGGTTGGGTTTTTTTACTTGAGTGTGGCGGGGATTTCGCGAATGCGATGAGTAACTTGTTTTGGGATTGCGAGGTTGGTGAGTTGTTTGTTTTTTGAAGGGGGATGCGTTAGTCTGACGGTGTGATTGTTTAGATTTAGGTATGAATGTTCGGTTGCATAGTCTGTAACAATATTTCATTTCATTTCATTTCATTTCATTTCATTTCTTTTCATTTCATTTCAATTCAGTTCATTTCATTTCTCTGGTAGCAGTGGCCTGCTTTAATTACAGTTATTTCTCGAGTAAAATCGGCCACAGTGGGCCGGCTTTGATCCAGACTTGAACAGAGATGTTGAGTCAAACTTCTTAGAAAATAATATTTCAAAGGAAATGTCAAGCCATCGCCGAAGTCTGGGAAATGTCTGTCTTCAAGTATATATGGAAATTGATAGTTAAAGAACTATTGTCTACACTTTCTCTGGACTTGAAGCCAGTCATCTCTCAGACTTCAGCCATACTTTAAATTTCTTTTTAAGAAACCCTGGTAGAAATCTAAGCTGGTTTCTAGCCAGATATGAGCTAGATTTCCTAAATCATATTTAATTATGGTTAAGGAATTGGCTAGAAATCAGTGTTAAGAACGACATATTTTTTAGCTAATTTCTGAATTCTGCTTAATATTGTAGTTAATATTAAATTGATAAAACAAGTAATTTATGTATTAATTAATAATGGAAATAATAATAGTTTTATAAAAATCGAAGTAATACTCACGAAGTAATATCACTTCTAGTCATACTAACATTAAGTATTTTACTAAATTAAAGTTTAAAATATACCTTAAATGTCTAGTAGTAATGGAGGTTAGGTTATTTGTTTACACAATGACGCGTGCATTTAGAAGGTAGTATAAACACAAAAAGTACCAAAGCCCCGAGTAAAATTGAAGTGTCTTTATTAAAGAAATTTATGTTATAAATAATGAAATACATGTAGTCATGTAATTATTGTTATTTTTAAAACAAAAATAATATATGCTCATAAGTTGTTATTTGTTGATGAAAATATTTATATTGACGGCATACTATATTCAACGTTCAATAAAGTATAATAATGTATATTTTTAAAAACTGATAAATTTTAGAAACAAAATAAGAAATACGTTAGATTTGCAGACAAAATACGTAATTGCTTAAAGTATACGCTTAAGCAGATTCTAACCAGATATTAGCTATAATTTGTCTTATTGATAGCTTACTAATCTGACTAATAACATGTATTTTCTTTTAAGATGTTTGCGATTGTTTTATTTACCGACGGAAGCCCAAAGAATAGCTCAACATTTTTGTTCAAGTTTAAGGTGAAGTAAAGTCGAGTCAAACCTGACCATTTTTACTGGGGTTTTGGATGAGTACATGGGAAACAGAAACTTTACATATGTGAGATATTTAACTGGTTAAATTATGAAACAGATGCACATACAGCCTTCTAAACTTAAGGTTCGGAATCGAATCCCAGCTAGCATCTTCATCCCTTTTTCGAAAGAAAAAATTGCTTAAGTACTGTATCCGCGGTTCTGATGATTTTTAACCTATCTAAAACTATAGGTCCCACATGTTCTCAAGTATCAAATGCATCACTCAGTCTTCTGAGTTATTTAACATCATATCACTATATAGGAGCCTTGGACTATGGTGATTTTCGAATATTCATCATTTTGTATAAATCTTTACCTGTTCGTGGGAAATTCGCTTTTATTCTCAATATAACCTACCTTGTACACAGCTCCACACATTCGTTCCTCAAAGTTGTTTCTTCACCTCTCTCAAGCATAAAACACAAGCATATTTTGCAATCACCACAGTCCCAGCCAAATTCACCTCCGACAAACTTCCTGCAATTACCTCTAAAGAGTCCCGAGTAAGAACCAGACCTGCGATTTTCCGGACGCCTGCTCATTCACCAAGACGAACAGCCATCCACGCGCGACAGCCACCAACTGCAAAATCATTCATCAATTTTTTTCCGCCTACTCTTCAATTCCAACAACCCCCAATCTCCTACTCACCTCCTCGTCAAAAGAGAAAAAAAGAATGAAGAATTCCTCGCTACTCGGGAGTCTCGAGCCACGCGCGATTCTCCGAAAGCGTCGAGCGAGCTATTCCATTCACTGCGTGGCGGGTTTCGCTTCGCCGAAGACGCCCGCGAGCCGCGGAGAGGAAAAGCGGGCACGGTGAAGGTCGTTCGCGAGATCTTCCGAGAAGGGCTGTATCTGTAGTTCCGTGGACGAGCGCCGGAACGAAGATGGATGCGCGTGGAAGAAAGAGAGGGGTGGTGGGGGATTCGGTGAGGGAGATTATCGCGAAATGGAAATTGTTTCGTTAATGTTCACGTGCTTGGTTTCGTAAGTACACGATAAACATTTGCAGTGAAATTTCGCTCCAAGAACGAGTTAAATGGTTTATCTCTAGATATTATTGAATTTTCGCTCTAAATGAAGTGAAGTTTCATTTTAGTAATGGAGCCGTTCACCCCGAAATGACGACTAAATCAACTGGTTTCAATTGGATAAAAAGAAATGAAACTTGGAGTATCGAAAAGATTGTACAAGTACTGGGAAGCTAAAGTTTTTAAAGATTAAATAATATTTAAAAAGCTAAATTTACTAATAGTAATACAGTTGAAAATTAAGAATATAATTCAAATTTTCTCTATCCTATATAATAAGAACTTAAGAGCCGAATCTTTAAATTGACTCATCAAAAATCATATTTCACCGCATCGTTTCTGAAATATAACAAATAGATTCTCTTTTCTGGGTTTGGCTCAAAGTCACTCGGGTAGGCAAAGTCGCCCCAGTTTTCGGTAGTTAAATTTTATTATTATATTATATTTTCTTAACCATTTTAAACCAATCATGAAAGCGTATAAAGGTCTTTTATTTTCGTATGAGCTATTTTATATGCCAAAATAATGTTAAAAAATGTTATGTTATCGTAATCATAATCTTGTTCAGGGGATGCGATATGTGCTACGTTCACGGAGAGACACAAAAGTACAATTTATTGAATCGGTCGTTGATTCTACCTAAAATAAAGCAATTTTTATCTTTAATTTTTGGTTAAAACTATTTGTAGCTTATACACGAATCACAAGCTACAATTTCAGTATTCTTCTAACTGCAAAATTGTTGCGTGTATCCAAAAAAAGTACTACCACCTGAACTACATACGTACTTGCGTACATAGCAAAAACATTTCCACAAACTTCTAACTCATCTATCAATATTTTTTCCATGCACGAAACAGCGATTCCAATGTTTTAGTTATCTCCGCATTATAAAATGAGGTTAGTTTTTGAAGCTTATTCCACATAATCATTGCATACGCTCTGAATTCCTGAAACAGGCATACAAGCTAAAAAGCCTTCTGATTTATTACCTCCGCGGAGATTCATCTCAACGCGCTACCCTGAAAAATTTTTTCCATCCTCGCTCGAGTCCGCCTCTCAAAATTAGCATTAACCCGTGTCGTCGTCGTCCTCGTCGACGCAAATGTAAATACAAATTTCTAGCAAAAATAACTAATTTATTCGCCGCCGCCGTTGCCACCGAGCATTTATCTTTTTCCGCGTAAGTTTTCCATATACGCTCGCGAAGTCACATACACACACTCTCGCACAAAGCGAGACGACGAAAAAAGGAGATAATAGAGGAGAGCCAAACACGGAGGAGGAGAGCGCATAAAGGAAGGCAAAAGAGGGAGAGACTATACCCCGCTCTTCCGATTCCAGGAGTCGCGCGCGCGGAGATCCTCGATATAGGTATGGGAGAGCGCGCGTTCCACGGATTCTGCGGACTTCGTTTCGAGGCATTGTCTCGCTGCGCCTCTGCGCCCCGGAGTGTAGCATGCGAGAGGAGAAGAAGAAGAAGAAGAAGAAGAAGTGGGGAAGTGTACGAAAAGATAAGCCGGACCTTTGCTCTGCGCGATCTTCGCAAAAAAGGATTTCTCTGAATTTTGCTAGCGTTACCGATGTTGTTGATCTTGTTTTGAGATGAACTATAGGTCGTAGTACGGTGGAAAGTACTATGCTGTGGAGTATTAGATTATATTGGTAATTAGGTGAAAATTACGAAGTTTCAGTCTTAAACTTGTTGGTTATATTGTATAACAAGTTTACTTAACAATAGGTTTACAATATAATAATAGCTGTGTCTTCAGCTTCAATAGACTAATCCCAGTACGGTAAGACAAGGTACATGGGATTTACTGTTTTCCTATCTATTGAGGTAGCGCTTTCAATAAAAGTTTTGAGATAGTATAGTTTTAAAGATCAGAGAATGCTTCTTCCGTGCGATTAAACTAAAAAGTTCGAAACTATATACTCTAAACAGTTTGATTATTGTCTATAAACAGCAAATTCGAATAAAGATGTTGCAATAAGATTGGGTTTACACCGTTTTCTATAAACGAATCTTCATGAAAATCGTCAGCTAAAAAATCACCTTTTGTTACAAACAGAAGTAATGTTAAGTATTGTAAAATAATATTGGCGGCGAATATAATAATGTTAAATTGATAATAAATAAACGTGTAATTTTAAACTGCTGCAAAGCAATAGTTTACAGCATTATGAAAGAAAAAGAACCGAATGAAATCGGTTGCGCGTAAAGGTTGATCATGTGTTTTTGTCTCAAGTGCGTTTTCCCGAAAGAAGCTCGTAAAAACGGCCAGCGTTGACGTTCACGGAAACAGCAGGCAATGCAGCTTTGACTCTCGACGTGTGACTAGCGGGAAAAGCATCAGCTTTTAGCGTAAATGCGTACAGGAATATATTGGTCAGGCAATTGAATAAATACAATATTTAAAGTTTAATGTGGCATTGAATTGTTAATTTCTCCTCTCGTGAATCCTGCTTTGTGCCGGAACCATCTTTATTCAAATGTTCACCATTATTACGAAACTTAATATTTAAAAAAAATCTCTGCGCATTTCAATCACCATTTGAATTTAGATTAAGAAAATTTTTACTAATTTTCTCTAGGTCAATATATACAGTACTTATACCGCTAACCACCGAGTTCATTACAGAAAAAATGTTTTCATTGGGGCTCCAGCACCGCTATTCTGTAAAAAAGCAAACAATAAAAAAGTAACTCGATACTCCTAAAGATATGCAGGTACAACAATGAAGGTTCCCAAGCCAATTTTCCATTTTGTTTATCAATTAGCCACCAAAACTTATCAAAGTCACTCTTCATACTCGGAAGCTATCAATCGATTTTTCGCTCGAACTACCTCAAACTGAGCTCAACAAAGAATCCTCAAACCTCCGTATAACTGAATCGCGCATCGCACGTCACGATCTCCCTACTTTGCGCGTGTCACTCTTCCCAACCAAGCGCAGTAATATAGCGCAACCGAGCGCTGCAGCAACCCAGGGAGGCTCATTGTCGGCCTCTGGTAATTATGTCATAGTCTCTCTCTCTTTCATCTATCTATCTCTCTTCTTCTTCTAATAGGCGGCCGCTCGCGCGCGCGCGCTTTTTTCTCCTCTCCTCCTCCTCCTCTCTCTCTTAAATGTCGGCTATCAGTCGACGTGTAATTTGCATTGTGTCCCGCGACCGGCGCGCTCGTGACTCGGCGCTTTTTCTGTGTCGTGACGAGAGCGCGGCAATAATGAGCTCAAATTTCTCCTTTATTGTCATCATTATGCTTTCTGGAAAATGGCATTATCTCAATTACGTTTTCCACTTTTTGCTCGCCAGTGCCCCGGGGAGCGTGGAGGTTGAAGCCGAAGTGGCGCACGCTCGCGAGGCTCGGGGACTTCGATGATGTTCTGTGTGTGTGGGTGTATTGCGTTTTGAAGCGCAGGATGGAAGGATGTCGCTGCGAAGGCGCGATCGAGTTGGATGACCTTGACGTGCATTTTTATGAATAAGGTGCTTTCGGGTAGCTGATAAGCGTAAGGATGAGTTTCGACGTTGGATAAACTCTGGTTATTTCACTTTTAAATGTGGAAAGTTTGTTTTTGAAACCTATACATAAGTCGTTGGTACCCAAGGAGAAGTCAAGCAATTTATAAAATATTTTTTAGAGTAGAAGGAGTCATTTTTACTAAACTTATACAAAATTGGTAAGCAATGGTTATAGTTGTTAGTCTAAAAATCGCTTCATCTACCCGCAACATGAAAATAATTTAGCTACCGTGAGGTATTTATATTTTCAATTATTACATGCAAAGTAATACCTCGATATACAATGAAATCTACAACAATACCTTTTAGATTCCTTGAGAAATATATTATATCAGTAATGACAAACAGCCAAGAAAATTATAGTCTTATAAGAAAAATTATTTACTTACTGAATAATCAGTGGTAACAGACCGGCAACTACGTGGCATAATTTTAACGTATGCATTTCATATTTTTATTCGCTGTTTAAATAACTTGATCGCATTTAATATACAAATACTTGTACGGAACTGAATTAATTTCAAATGTGCAAAATTAAATAATATGAACAATAAATGTATTTTTTAAGTTAACTTGTTAATGAAACACATCAAAGTTTGCATTACTTTCTATGATTCAGATGACACAAATGAAATATATTATACATAATATCTAAAAATACTTCGGTACTTGCGTGAGTAAGTGTACATTTTAATCGCCGAGTTTACATTCATCTGAGAATCTAGACATTTAGTATATATAGAGTAAATGGTTACGTCACAGAAGATTTCGTTTCGTGATTCAAATTTAAAACTCGAATCGCTAAGTATGACAGTTGCACGAAGCTCACGAGCCGCCAGTTATAAAGTTGGCCGATGTCAATTTTACTTTTCGTTTCATTGTCTTACTAGTTCCTTAATAACTCGTAATTTTACTCGAGCTTTTTCTTGTTATGATTCCGCATGAGATAATTATTATAATTCCTTTAATTTTTTACAGATTTAGATTCTGTAATACGATGTTGAGTATTTCATACGTATATTAGTAATTATTATTTACAATTAGTTTTTAAGGACAATATTTATAACTAACTTCCATCTATATGAAGGACTGTAGTATTTTGCACAGTAAAGTTATAATTTTGGTAAATTTTTATAATATTAAGTAAAATACTCGATTGTTTGTAATATTTCAAATATATTCAATAAGAATATATTGCTCTTAACGAACTAATCAATTCCGAATCTTATTGGAAGTACAACTGTCTCGTCGTATGTGCCGACAACGATGATAGGCAAGATTGTTAAAAGAATGTCATACACGCTAATAAAAGTAAATCGTCAGTTTTCGGTGAATAAAATTGCTTCTCGATGCGTATTTATCGGTGGCGAATTTAGATAAATATTTGTAAAGTCGTATCATAATCGAAGTAAAGGGGCAGCTAATAATTCTAATGAGTTAAGAAACGTTGAAATAGACTGTCAAATAATACATCCTGAATTTAACTTGGTCATTTGTTTAAATGTACTTCCAACTTGTTATTAAATCCCCACACGAAAAGTAGGGGTGTATAAGTTTGATGCAAATAATGTTTGTGTGTCTGTCATATATGTAGTTTCATATATCAACCACGCGTGGTCAGATATTGATGCACCTTCTTTTTATTGAAAGAGTAATTATAAATAAGGTAATACTTCGAGCATGTATAATGTTCGTTTAGTATTAGATGTTTTTAAAATTTTTTATTTAATTTTATCACAATGATTATGGTAATTATAAAGTCTAAAAAAAATTCTCTACACATTTATGAAGAATATCTTGAATAATCTTTAATATTTTATTCAATATTTAAAAAGAAAAATTCTTCTCAACAGTTCATATAAATTTAAAAAATGTTCAAATATCTCGTATAATAATCCTTCGTGCATAGTATAAGCTAAAAAATACCGAATAAATAATGATTTACAAAAATCCACATTTAAACAACAGTTTCTCCTCTTTAGACATTCCTTCCCGATCTCGCACAAGGAAAAGCTTACTATCCCTCTTAAAAAAAAGGAACCCAAGCACAAGTCAACAGCGATAAATCAGCCCACCTCGATCACGATTTTTCCTCATTTACCTAACCGCACCGCCTCCGTGCACGCGCGCGCGCGCATTTGAAAATTCATCCGCCCGTGTATAATTCGACGCCGGCGCGCAAGAATCCTGTGCAGCAGCAGCAGCAGCGCTTATAACTTATTATAAGCCGTTTATAAAGTCGGAGGGGGGGCCGTAGCCCGTAGCCCATGCGTGTCGTAGATGTAGATGCCTATCGGGCCGGTGTTAACTAGGCTCGTGCCGCCACCGCGCGCCGCCGCCGCCACGAAATTCGACCACCGCGCGGCCGCGGCGCGATACGATCCTAAAACTTGTACACATTTTTGGGGCAGGCTTATCTCGAATGGAAATCTTTCCGCGAGTTCGGCGCTGGCGACGAAACGCGAGGAACGAAGCGTGGATAGAGAGAGAGAGAGAGAGATGGAGAGTGGGAGTGGGAGGGGACGTGGAGGAGGTGGGTAGTGGATAATATTGTATGGTTGGTACCAAGGGAAATGTTGATGTTTGAGGGGGAATTTTAAATTAGCAAGGTTTTCATTGTGGATGTTGGGTGCGGAGATTTAGATTGTTGATGCGTGGTTTTGACGATGACAGAGTGTTTTGAGTTCAATCGTTTTGTAATGATCGTAGATTGGTTAGTGTGAGGAAAAATAACATTTCATTTGATTCGGGAAAATTAAAAATGTTAAGGGTGGTAAGGGTGTACTAATTTCATGTTTTCGTTACAGTTATTGTAATCGTAAAATCTAAAAAAATTCTTTTCACACGTTTTTGGTGACCGATAAATCTATTCGAATAATTTTTTTTTAATATCTCATTTTACATACAAGAATATTGCAGAATTTTAAAAATTACATAACGAAAGATAAATAACACTGTAATTATGATTTGCAAAACGTCACGAAACGCACACTTAAAAATTCTTTCCTATGATTTTTAATTCTAAACTTGTGAAATCTTTGGTATTTATTATCTATAAAATTAAACTTATTTGCATTTTTTTAAATCACGTCATTCTTTATTTTCATGCATACTAATAATACTATAAGAATCTTTCAGATGTATACACAGTAAAAGTTTTAGCTCAATCCATTAGAATGTTTATCGTGAAGAGCACTTGGCTTCGAAGATACTTTTAAGAACTCTTCGAAGGAATTTTGTGATATCGGTTACTATTGCTGGTATGAAAATCATACAAAGTGCTTTTATTTTTATTTTATCGTATTGGAAAACGAGATTTCATAAAAGTTATTTTTCCAAATTTATGAAGGTAGTGCTTAATTTTGTAAGAAAATAGGTTATATCTTGTATGCTAACCATAGAAATTTAAATTATATTTGTACGATACAGTTTTTCTATAATTAGGTTATCAATAAGCGGTTCACGTTAATATATATTACAACAAATAATTTCACATAGGATTGATTGACTATCGATTTTATTATGTATATTTTCTAGTCTAATTTATTAATCAGAAATCTAAAAATATGTATCAACCACACCAAGTCATGCGTTATAGCCGATCCACTTTCCCTTTTAATTGTTTCTTTAAAATAACCTCGATCACCTGTATAATCACCTGTAATCATGTACGTAGATTAATAATATATACCTATAAAATATAAAATTTTGTTTATTAATAGAAGTATGTTTTATAAACATGTATACAAATTTAACGTGAATATTTGATATCAATTTTTACGCAAGAATTTCTTTAGAATATTTAATCTTTAAAGTAAATAAAATTTTAGAAAAAATGTTCATAATGTGCCATATAATCTTCGAAAATACCAATAACCCAACTCAAACGCATAGGATTTAAAACCATAGAGCCAATAAATTCTGCCAACCCAAAAAACTAAACACATCTCTTCCACGTGAAAACCCCACTCGTACATACCAAAACTGAAAACCATCCAAACTCTCCTCCCGCCTCAAAGCGTCTTCCCCAAGAACCCCCCTCCTCTATAAAACGGTCATTTCTGCCCTGCAGATCCGCGCGTGCAAACGAGTCAGACGACCGCGTACGAATTTGCCTCGGCGCGCGGCTCTCCTTTAATTTCGCTGGGCCGCGCGCATCGCGTCCGTGTGTCTCATCTCCGTCTATCGGCGATGCGACGCGGCGCACGAACGTTTTTACGCCCGATCGTTACGCGCGAGCGTCAAAGGCAGCTTCCTTCGGCTCGGCTGCCGTCGTCGCCGTCGCGTAGTCGCATAATGAGTTCAGCTTATAGGGCAGGACTCCGATTCCACGGAAAAAAGGCGCGCATATCGCCCCGGCGACGTTTCGCATTTTAAATAAATCGATTCCCCGGACAGCGGCGGCTAGGGTATGGCTGCGCCGCGAGTTTCTTTGTAGATTGGGAGCGAATACATTCGGAGTCTAAGAATGCCAAGGCTTTTGTTTTTTGTCTTTCCTTTGGTTGGTGTTTGAGAGATTGTTGCTGGGTTTATTGATTGTTGCGAGATGCGTGTAGAGTTGGGTGGTATATCTATTTTGAGTGGTGCGTAGTGCTGGAACTGTTTATGTAGGTGATGACGAGGTTGTGATTTTTGGTGTTCTTTAGTTATTAGATTTTCTAATGTGTACATACATAATTTTAACTCTCAATACTATCGTATTTATTTATTTCATTTATTTATGTACTTTGATTTTGTTATTCAAAAATCACACATTGCACGCTAGAAGAATATCGTTTACTATTTTCGTATAGAGAAGAGTCCTACAGTATGAACATGTTTTGTGTATGAACATTTTTAAGTTCTGCGCTGCCACCGTTGGGTTGCCACCGTTTCTTCAGGAGAATTTATGTATGTTATGGTTTTATTAAACGTAATCCTCAGGCGGTATTTTAAATTTATAGCTGACAAAGTTATCGCGCAAATAACGGATTATATAGCCAATTTTCAGCAAGTCAAAAGATATTTTTAAGAATAATGATTTTTTACTTCCTTTTATAGATTTGATTATCAAAATTCGCCGAAGTCTGGCAACATTTCTAAGGATAAAATATTTTGTAAATATTTGACAGAATTTTCTGGAATTTGATAAAATCAGTCATGATTTGTTATCCAATTGAAACGAAAGTTCTAACAACTCAATTTGTCCCATTTCAAGATATCCGATAATAAAATTTCGCTTGTGCTTCAATAGATTCAAGCACTCTAAGCAATGTACTTGCATACATATGTCAATACATGCAGTGTAGTTTTAAAAAATCCTTGATTTGGGGCAGGTTAGAATTATTATAGAGATTTCAACGCTATTTTATATCAGAAGACTTAAATTTTCAAGATAAGAAAACGGAATTTCTATAAGGTCATGCTAAACCCATCCGTCAAGGACAACTACAAAGACCTTCTTTTTTCACTTTCTTCTAAATTTTAAGTAAAAATCTCTCTGGAAGGTTGTTGTCCAAATCAAAAACAATATCCTTTCAGAGAGATATTTTCTCAAAATTGAGAATTAAATGAAAAAAGTAGCTCCCCATATTTTCCGATAACAGGGGGGTTTAATGACACCTTATACAATTGAAATTGTATTTCCAGCAGGGTATTTGTCATTGACGGCATAATATCTAAAATATGAATGCACGCAAATTAATCGTCAAATATACAAAAACACACTAGACCAAGCAACGCACAACAGCAACTATATAATCCCAGTCCCTCGACGACTCGATCGAACTCCGCGCGCATAATCTCCACGAAATCGAACTCGAGCCAAACTAAAGCGCCAAATTGCGATCGCGCAAAACTTGCCTGCGACGAGGCATTAGCCGTAATCGCGAGAATTCGACCGCACGGGACGTACAAGAAAAGCGAGCGGACAGTGTACACAGACTTTCGCTTTCTGGTGCGGTCACGACAATGGAAGCGGCGAAGAAAGAACGCTATAAGTTCGCCTCTGGCCGAAGTAAAAGCGATTTGCATCGCTTAGTGCGCGTACACGCGGCTGTGGTCAATCGCTCTTGAAACGTTCCTTTTTTTCTTTCGTGTCGCCGAGGGCTATAGATAGTGCGAGTCTATATATATATATATATATATTGGTCTGGGACATCGAGCATTTACGGAGAGGGTTTTGCACGCGAATGCCGTGTGACGTGTATTAGGTGTAATTCTGAGGCGTGTGTCTGTGTCGCGCAGTCGTGGAATATTTTATTGCTCGGCGAAAATTACGCGTCGAATAGGAAGGTGAAAGGGGTTGATGTATATATAATATATATGTGTAATGGTCGGCTGGGACGGTAGGTGTAATTGTTACTATGTATTCTAGTGGTTTTGTCGTGGGTATAATACGTAGTCTTTGTTGAAGAGAAAATTAGTTGAACGGAGTGGGTAATTTTGACGTTTAGGCGAGAAAAATACTAAAGAATTTCTCGGGCATATGTTAGGAATTAATTAGTAAAATAATGAAATTGTGTTTTATGGAAGCAAAAACAAATGTTATTGATAGATAGTTTGTAATGTCTTTAATGGTACTTTGTACACTATAATTAATTTTAGTGTATTTCAATTTCCGAATAAATATTTTATGTAACATTATATGTTATACCATAAGCATTATAATTCTGCCTTAGAAGTTGAAAATGGTGCAGCGCATCTAATAGAACTATATATATATATATATATATAATAATAATTCTTTTTTCAGTAGAGTAGTATTTATTGCTATAGACATTGTAGTTATGAGCTATACATGAGCATTTCATACTTTACTAGGTAATTTTGATAAATATTTTATACAGCATTTTTGTCTTTTTCTTATGATAACTTCTATTTGAAAAGCTTTCATGTTGGTCTATAATACTTAATTATCATACAAATCTAAGTTTTTCTTCGAAAACACTAAACAATTTATAAATATTTTACGTAAATATTGATAATTAGCCTATAACAAATAGTATGTTCATATGTATGTTTATTTGACTGAAACTTGAAAATATGGTCATAATATAATGATCGTGTACACTGTTAATAATGTAGTGTAAAAGACGCATCCTGTGTAAATGAAAAATTGTACATAATATTGTATGTAATTTTTATACAAGCGTGTTTTACAAATTTTGTGTAATTTTTGTGTAATTCTTTCACAAATTTAAAAGCAGTTTTACCCTTGACCTTACACAAGCTTTGTGTATAATTTTATACGTGATATTTTATATTTTACACAAATTTTGTGTAAAATATGGAATGGATTTTTAACAGTGTACTTGTGATAATAAAGTTCTATTTATGATTCAGTTTTATTTTCGAATTCGTTTGATGAAATTATTGTAAATTATCAATATTGATTTCGGCGTACTACTGAAATCAGGATAAGAAATAGACTTACAAATAAGCAAACAACGAAATTAGGTAAATAATACATTCGGGAAATGTTTGTTTTTGATAGCAAAATTATATTAATAATCTATATTTATGTGACGTAACTTGATATTTAGAATCTATAAAACAATAATATTACCAGAGGTTTAGTATCTGTGCGAAACCGGAGCTCTAACAAAAAACTCAAAAATAAAGTTAAAGTACTTATAAAATTATTTTAATATTCATTGCAAAACACTACGAGGATAATATGAAATTACACCTATAAGTGAACTAGTGTACAAACAAACGCCATGGATCGAATTAGTTAAAAAATAGAGAATTCTCTATCTTTTAAAAATGGTATCTTTGTGTTAATTGATAAGGTGATGTATTTTCAAGTTTCAAATGTCAACTGAAAAAGATATGTATAATTGTTTTACTTGTGTAAATAAAAAACATCACAATAAATGCATAAAATACGAAAGGGAACTAGAAAACCTGCATACAAGAATAAAAATAAAATATAAGATTTGCACAAAACATAACAATGCTATTCGCCATGTTAAAAAAACCATAAGAGCAATTAATGTATTTCTCCCTGGATAGCTCAGTTCCGTTTTTCGCCACCTCGCCTATTTTATTTAATAGATGTCCCTGCTTGCCACTTTCGCCATAAAATACACCGTCTAATCGGCATTATCCATCAATCCAAACTTCGCACACTCCTTCTCCAAATCAACGCTAAACGTAAAATCACTAAATATCTCCCATCACCCACACCCCCTCGTCATCCAACTTTCCACCTCCTCCCCTTCCCCTACAATTTGCGTCTCTCCCTGCTCAAGACAGCGTGCATGTACGCAACCTCGCTGCTATAAGTACAGCACGCAGTCGAGCGAGAGACTGGACCTATCGTCTATACACACACACAACGCAGCAGCCAATCCCCGCGGGCTCGACCGCGTGCACACACACACACACACACACACACCCATATACGCATGCACATAGCCAGCCATATAGAAATTTATAGCTCACTTTGGCCGAAGCCGAAGCCGAAGCCGCGCGCATATAGGACGTCAAACAAAGCGATGCGAATTGCCACTATATAGCCTCGCGCGGCTCGCTCCTGCGCAAGCCCGAGTGCAAGTGCACATGAATATGTATGGGGGAAGGGACGAGGGGGAGGGGGTGAGTTTCACACACACACACGCGCGGAGATAGAGTCCTTCCGAATCGCATGAAACTAGCCTTCCTGTTCTCGTATTATACGCGCGCGCGTGCGTGTGCGTGTACGTGTGCGGGTAAGAGAGTGGCTCTCTCGCGCATGCAGGCTTATACGTGTGGGCACGAGATCAAAGGAGGCCGCCTTTCTTTCTTCCCTTTCCGCGCCCCTCGCGAGTTCACCCCCCCCCACCCCCTCCCCTCACCACCACCCGTTCTCTCGTGGTATACGTGTGCGTGTATCCGCGTGCTCTGTTTCTCGCTTGCGCTTTCGCGGCGCGCGCACGGGTTCTCTCGGCCGCGGTCTTTTTAGAACCTTTCGCTTTGCTCTCGCGCGCACGCGGCCGCGTATACATGCCGACATTGGCGCTATCGCAATCTAGCGCGTGTGCGTGTGTATGCGTGTGGGTGTGTACGTGCATGGGTTGGTAGCTGTGTGCATGTGCATGCCTCTGCGAGTGACAGTATGTTTGTACGTGTATTTTCACAAGCACTTATTTATGAGTGTATGTGTGTATGTATGTGTGTATGTGTATGTGTGTGTTTGAATGTATGTGTCTGTATGTATATATATATGTGTGTGTGTGTATAATGTGAGGAAGCATATCTTTGTAAACGGTTGTATTGACGTATGTATTTATGCAAGCACTTGTATGGTGTGTGAGTGTGCGTATGTGTACGTATGTGTGTGTGTGTTTACATGTGTGTGTATATGTTTATGTGTATGCGTGAGTGCGTGTGTGCGTCCGTCCGAATGTATGAGTGTACACGCATATATGTGCGTGTAAGTATAATACGATTATTTTTTACTACGCACATACGCATAACTCTTTATTGCATCGTTCTCTCTCTCTCCCCCTTCCGCTCTCTATTCTTAGACGCCTCGCATCCGCGACCCCCGTTCAACCCCCGTGCATCTTCTCCTCTCTTCCTTCCTCTCTCGAGTCCACCATTCTATATTTTTTTTCCTTCGTCGTTTTTTCATATGTATGCGCGTGCATAAAAGCGCTCCATTTGTCGGTCGTAGTGCACGGGATTCGTCACATAAATGAGGTCGAATCGGAACGCGCGGCGGCAAAGTAAAAAGGGGACGGCGCGCGTTTATGGTCATGCGGTCCGCGTCGCGCGCGCATAAAGCGGCGAAATTCGCGATCGCCGCCCCATTGTCCGGGGCGTTTGATTGCGCTTAGCTTGATTGTGCGCTCGTGACATATGCGCGCGCTAGTGTAGCTTCGATTTTCGAAGAATTTGCGAGCTCCGGTTGTAGTTGCACTTTTGATTGTTCGATTGATTGATGTACGCTTGATTTTTCTTTTTTCGCTTTTTTTCACGATTCGGCGGTTCTATTTAGCGCGGAGGTTGGCTTTTGTTTTAATTAGAGGGTTGGTTTTTCAGGAGCTTTGAAGTTTTGAAGTTCGAGGATGCAGTTCTTTGAGGCTGGGTTTCTGTGTGACGTTGGATATAATAGGGTTGTTTGTTCTAGTAACTCAAATAGTCTCAGGATTGACTCGGTTTTATTTTATCCTTTGTATTTGAGTTGCCTTAAAGCACTTACAATACTTTCATAAATGTTCTTCAAATTGTAAAACTAAAACTTCAAAGAAACAAAATTCGAATTTAAAAACAAGAAGCATTCGTTGTAGTACGAAAAATGGAATAGCTAAATATTATTGTTTAACTTTTGATATACCTTTGAAGTGCGGTATTTCAAATACCCATGTATGTCACGTACCTATTTGTCAATTTAGATTACATTTATTTTTCTAATTTTGTATTATTCATTATTAAACGTTGATCCAATTTGCAATATTTATAAAATGAAATTCTTTATTTCTTAGATTTATTCTCAATATCACTGAGAAATATTATATTGCAAAAGATACACTTTTTATTAGTATCGACATTATAGACATTTAATTGTCTATATAGAAATAACCATATTCGTAATAAAATTTAATATTCATTCAGCAATTTTTGTTACAAGTACAAACATTTTTAAACAAAACGACTAAATGTGTTCCCAATATACAAACAGTGATTTTAATTCCGACTGTCTAAAATAACAAAATGCCGTTTTTTCCGGTATAAGCCTTATAATTTCCCCTTCTCTTTGAACGTCAACGTACTGCTAAACAATTTCTCGTATCACTCGCTTTCCGATCACTTATTTTTTTTACTCATAAAAGCAAACTTCGAGATAAACTCGCGTGGCCTCCCTCCCCCTTCAGCCGATCACGAGTGTATCGCTCCGCGCTAATATTCCTTTTAATCAGCGAAATTCGAGGAATGCGAGCCGATGGATCGGCGCGCGAGGCTTTGTCGGTGCCTCGAATGCCTGAATTGCTGCCCGCCTGAGTTTTCACCGCTCGTACTGCGAAAATCGCAGAGCATTTATACATTTTTTTTCATTGTTCGCCTGCTTGGGTGTCGTTTTTTATTTAATGGCTTGGGCGTTTTGTTTCTTTTTTTGTTTCGTTGCGAGGAAAGGACAGTTTGAATTACTTGCGTGCAGAGGGAGAGAGGAAAATATCGCGAGGTTTTCCATGAATGCGTTGAGAAAATTGCGGTATTGTGTACGGGAAAGGCGTTGCCGGTAGATTTTGAGATAGCTTTTATGTGGTTGTAAATCTTGTGACCGTGGCATTATAGATTGTTTTGTTAAACATTTTATCTTCGATTGTAGTATTCTAGATTCATGAGAAAATATTTGTTATAATCAACTTTATACTTATATTGAAAGAAGTAAATTCGTAAAATTAACTTTAGTGAAAATTTGATACATTTTCTTGTTAGATAACGACTATCTCATTTAGCAAGGTATGTAACTCATAATTAGCAATATTGACTAAATTTGCATCTTAATTAACATTAATTAATAATAATTAACGACATGTTAATTAACATTAATTAATAATAACTAACGACATATTAATTAATATTCTTGTTCGATTATCTGTCTTTGTTAGATGTGCGGAGCTTAATAGGGGAGACCGGGGCTGGTTGGCAACAGAGGTAAGTTGCGCATTGCTCATAATACCGACTGTTAGCAATGTTTGGCAACATCGTCGCTATCAGCGCTGTGTTAAAGTAATACGAGACATAATGTGTTACACTTCTGCGTTGGTATCGACGGCATTGCCAAATAATGCTAATGATCGGAATTATAAGCAGTGCACCAAATTACATCAGTAGCCAAAACCAGCTCTGGTCTCCCCTACACAATTTAGTTTTGTCAGTAGTCAGATAATGCAAGTATATAAATGTCCACGTGAAAGTAATTAATTTGTTTCTTAAAGAGTCCGTACCGTGTTCACTTTATTGCAATGGCCAAACAATTTAGTAAAAGAAACAATAATAATAGTTAGAATAGCGAAAGGATTATTTAATCATCGGGAATAATCATTTTGACTATATATCTTTTTAATGAATTGTAATATTTATTATTTGAAAATCTTAATGTTTAATCCGAAAGTTGTTTGTATTTAATTTATAATTAAAGATGTAGATAGTTATTGAACATACGTAAATTGTCTAGTCAGTATAATTGATGAACGAGAAGAAAAGTGAATGCCGCTTTTTTCTTTAGGCGGAAGTAATGCTCGCGAGTTAGCGTAATAAGGAAGTTGAGCGCTATATTAACGGCGAATGAAGAAAAAAGGTTTTTAGCGCGGCTGTAACAAAGAGAAACTTAATGCCCGAGTTTAAAATGTGCGAAAGTTCAGTGAGAACGTTTGACGTTGAGTAGATGGTAATATGAAGTTTGAAGGAATTGTAACTTTGTTAGGTCTGTTACATTGTGTATAAACTGGGTTACTTAAAGATTATTCATTTAAGTGATCTTTCACTTTTTAAGTCTATTTAAACATTCATCTTATTTAACCAACCGTGCATGGAATTCCAGAATTCATCATTGTTCATAGATTTTTTTTCGATTCTTATAGAAATATCATATAGTTTTGTTCAAGTAACAGGCATTGAATTTTGATCAATGGTATATTAAGGTATGATAAAAACACACACTTATTGGATAGTAATCGTTTTAATATGAGTCAGTATTCGCAATAAATACAATAATACTTGATGTAATACAAACATTCAATTTTCTTAATCAGGTTATATTGATTTATAAACCTTATTACTACATGTACCTGCATACTATAAGCAGACTTTTGCGGCGCTCTATGCACACTAAAAAAGATGTTTATTTCAGGCTAGTGAAATCTTCTTGTTTTATGACTTAATACATTTTTACTTGGTTTAAGCTGAATTTGATTTAGGCAATTTAATTTTAGATTTGAGAGTACACGATATTTAATTTAAAACATAATTATCTAATTGCGTGAAGCAGATTCAGCTTGACTTAAGTAATAAAATCTATTAAGTGGTAAAAAAGAGGATTCCATTGGCTTAGGAAAACTATTTTTGTCAGTTTAATACATACTTATCGAATGCTATGTAATTTTATTTAAAAGATGGTCTTTTAAATGTATCAAGTATACTTGAAAAGTGCTGTGTATAATATCTATGCATTTTTTATTTCTTTTTGTCTAATTGTATATGTGTAAATCATGCATAATAGAAGTACGAATTCTGGTATTACCGCTATACAGTACAAATTTATAAGAGCTTTTTTTCTCTTGAAACAAGTTAACAGGCATTTTGTCATTGAAAGAATTCAGTGAACGGAATATTTGAAGGGTGTTGTGAACTCTAACCTTAAAATTTGCTTTTATTTTTACGCCGATGTTGGCACTGAACATTATATATGTGCTTCTTAAGTTACTAAAATCAAACAGTATAAATAATTTTTCTATAGCAAATAGTTAGTGTAATACAAAAAGCTTTAATTTAGGTTTTGGCCTATTTGATGAAAACAAAGAAAGATGCGAAAAGCGCCAATATCTTCGAGATCAAGCATTATAAGTTCTTATTTTAAAGAATTATCATATATGTACTAGTTTTACTAATATATATATATATTTTTTGCAAAGATAAACAAATTGAAAATCAATTGATTTTATTATTACATCATATCTGTTAAAAAATAGGTTAACAGTTTTCACGCGTGTGGCTAACCATGCACCATTTCAGATTGAAACGACGCATATTTGGACTACTAAAAACTTCTACAATATTGAGCTTTAAATTCAGTAAACATTCATCAGTTTCGATTTTTTTCATTTCAACTAGAATACAATGATTAATACTATAATGACGAAGTGGCCAGCGGCAGCCGCAGAGACTCGGTCGAGCTCGTCACGCGCGCACAATGCGCCCACAGCGCGAAGAATATTCCGCGAGGGCGTCTGGCGCGTCTCATTGTCGAGTGCTTGTACCTACCCGGAATACTAATTAATGGCTCTTAATTTCCCTTAATTGGTCCATCGCTGGCTGCTGCTGCTGCGCACTTCTGCGACCAAGAGTGCAGTACGTACGGGTCCCTTGTGCTCTGAAATTCGTAATTCGTCTTCTGCCGGAATTCCAATTTGATTAATCGCGATTAATTCTTGTACGTGTATGCGAATCTGTATATATGCGTTATGAGTGTGAGTGTGTCGGTTGCAGTTTATAGATGCTCAACGGAAAGGAACGATGGAAAAGAAATGTTATCTTGAGATTATTTATCTATGGTTGTGGTGCGTAATTGAATTGGTAAGATTAATTTTGGAGGTTGAATTTAGATTCTGTCATTAAGTTCTGAGTATACGGAGAAAAAAATAACTATTACTATACTGTCTAGTAAATTTAATTCAATAAAAAATATAGGGATTCATTATGTAACTGTCTAGGATTTGTTACAAGAATGTGGTTACTGAGTTCTAGACGATTGGGTACTGAATCATGTCTAACATAACCACAAATATTTGGATTTTTGAACAATATGTAAAAGAAAAATCATATGCGCGAAGATTTTTGTTTATTTATATTGTTACTGTACGTTTTTGTTTCATAAAAATATTAAGCGCGTATGCAAATATTAAGTAATCATATACTGTTTGTCATGTTTGGTCATAGAACTTAGTTCATAATTTTTATTAGATTTCTTATTAGATATACCAAAAGCATTATTTTTGCTTGTTTGTAATCAAGCGTATAAGGAATGAATATTATATAACGTGGAATGTCGTTTCACTACATTTTACTTGGAATATCTGATATAACCTGAATTATCGACAAAAAATGTTTACCTATAAAATTTATTTGACATACTTTAGTGAAGTCATATACATATTGGTGAGATGAATATTCGTGTTATTACAAATGTTTTTATAACGATAATGTATATAGTAATAATAAATACGACACAAGAAAAGATATTCCAATATTCGAACAGAGTATGTAATTTTATTGGATACTAATATTTAATAATCGAGACAAAAAATACCAATATAAACTAGTTTCTACTGAATTTGTAACAACTATTTTTTAAAAGCGTATGAAAGTCGAATTTCATCGCTTTAATACTTCTCTTTATACCCGGTTCTGGTCGACTACTGAATATGTGCACAACTGCATAAGCGTCAATTCACTCTCGGCGTCGTTCGGACTCGGGGGACGCAAACCGACTGGCGGCGACATCTGTGGAATGACGATGGAAACCACTAGCAAGCAGTGGATAGGGAAGAGTTAGCACAGACACGAACCTCTTTTACTGCAGATTTATGGATTTTTGCGATATTTTTGTTTTACTGCTTTAAAATTATCCAAAACTTTAGTTTTATTTCCCCTTTTTACTAAGAAAAATAGAAAAATTTGAAAATAAATGTTTTTTATTGAGAAATTGAGGATTTTTGGAAGATTTTAAACTTTTATTGCCTTATGATACAATAAATTTAAAAGCATTAGTTATTTAGCACATTGTATAATGTTTCAAATAATTATTCAAAAACATAATACTTAACAAAGAGTTTATTAGAACAAATTTTGGTATTGTAACCAAAATTGTTTCAATATTCTTAATTAAATTTTAGTTAAACGATTATGACTATTTATTTTGAGATAAAAAACTGTTGTAGATAAGATAAAGTTTTATGATCTATTGAGATGAAAAAAGAGCAAGTGAATTACGCACGCGAACGTTTTTCTACATTTTTCTCGTTTTACTTAGCTCAACTTTCCTCTGTATTTGCATTTCCCCCTTACCTTCGGCTCGATCAGAGTTAAAGTATTCCTTTCGCCGGCTGAAGGAAGAAGAAAGTCAATGTCAATTGATTTTATTGCATTCTCGTCGATATCTGCGAAAAAGAATTTCATTTAGAATAGCTACGTTTAAATTCCTCCGTACCTATGCCTTTTCATGTTGTTCAAGTGAGATAGAATTTGGAGCAGTCAGCGAGATTTCATTGGATTTCATTGTTTTTAATAAGAATCAAAAAATTTTCTTTGCTTCATTCTTTTCGTAAATTTAGTAAAATCAAGTAAAATGACAGAATTTCTGTTTAAGTAATATTAGTCATACATATTATACGTATGTTTTATAAAAATTTTTATAATTGAGACAACACAACATTCCTATAGGCTTCGTTGAATCATCTGACCAGATCTATATCATATCTACTGATTATCACTTCAACTATTACAATGTTCCACATTTTATATTTATTTATTAAAATTGTTTAGTTTCAGCAAATGAAAATATATTCTTAACTTCTGATATTACGTAGAGATAAAGTTAATTTATCCTTTAAACCAATTTTCAAATCTATATGCTTCTAAATAAATATTTCTTTAAGAAAGACGATTTGTACTTACCTTGAGCAAAGTAAAATACGCGTGATTGTACGTTAGTTCAGTCAATATTTTCCTATAAGATAAATGTGTCAACTAACACTGTTTGACTACTTTAGTTATTATATCAACTCTAATATTATTACAGTAATTATTAAATCGTGCACGATAAGATGGGGAAGGCATATAGCTAGAATGGTAAACAAAAGAGCAGTAACTACATAGGATCTTACAATTAGTATGAAAACCAGATAGTAAATGATCCCTGAGGACAACCCAGACGCAGATGAGAAGAAAACAGTATATATGAGCTAAAGGTAGTATGGTGTGAATATACTCTCGCATTGTTGATATAATGAAATTTTAAGTGAGATACTCCAAATGAAAAATGATTGTAAAATTCATTATTTTGAGTTAAAAAAACCAAATGAAAAAGTTCATGACTGATAAATTGATTTTAATATTAAGGATGAATTTTAGTATAGATATTAAATTTGAATGAAAACTAAGGAGTATATAGAGGGGTACATACAATGAGAAGAGATTTTTCGATACATTTAATCAAATGTGCAAAATTCAGATTGATTCAACTATAAACGACCCAATTTCTTTCACGATTCTCAAAAATAACAATTAAATAAATGTTTTATTTTCAACTTTTGTGGTTATAATTAAAACAATTACTAACTTTAGTCATGGAACTCAGTTTTTTGCATGAGTAGTCATTAATGTATTCATATGAGGAAAAATTTTCTGATAAAAATAATTTTAATACACGGTAAAATAAGAATTATGATATATAACGCTAACAAAGAAAGCTGTTCCATAAAGTCAGAGCACCACGCTTGCTATGATACTAACAGTAATTTTAATCATTGAAAAATTCTCTCTGTATAAATAATTTATTTATTTTATTTATTTATTAGAAAATTTACGGTCTTGCGCCCAATTACAAAAGTTTACAGACATTAGGTATAGTAATACAATAGACAACTATATATGGCGCTCCAGCATATTTACAAGCAGATGTATTAATCCTAAAAATTATAAATTTATAAATGACCTTATCTTAGATTTAAATTCAGCTAATTCAGTATTAGTGTGATTTTCATAAAACTGTCCTTTTTGCTCATCTTATAAATGCTATTGAAAATTGTTTTGATAATTCAAATAATGTGATTATGAAATTATTATATGTTTTACTAAAAGGTCCATGACATTAAATAACATATTCAGCATAAAAAAGTAGCGTAAGCAGGCAAAATATACCTCAAATGTCCCCGTGGCAAGTTTTTAGTTTTATTTTATCCAGTAAATTAAATATAGCTATCTTTATGCGAAATTAGGTCATTTTAAAATTGTGAAACGTAAAGTACAAATTAATATAAAAATATTGTATGCGGTCAGAGTTTGTAAAAGTTTAATTTACTAGTTTAAAAGATCTCTCAATCAGTGTCTCTGTCTCCTCCGTGGCAACAAACATGCACGTCTATCTGATCGAAGATAATCTTCAAGTCCACAAATACAATGTATTATAATGAAACATTAAGAAATGTATAACATACATTTATAGAAAATCATATATATAAGCTCTGGCTTGCCTAATAAAAGCAGTTTGGTACCACGGAGGGGACATAAAAAGGACAGTTTCGTGAAAATCATCCAATAACAGACGAATCATTTGGCAAAGTGTTCCATAGTCTAATTAAACGAGGTACTGCAGAGAAATAACACGCATTGTTATCAAATGTAGATTCCGCAAAAGTACGCATATGCCTAAGACTATACTTCGATTTTCGCGTCGCAATAAAGCAGTCATAGCAAAGGAATTTACATATTGATTTACGATCTTGAAAATAAAGCAGGCATCTGATACATCACGGGCCGTAGATAATTTAGAAATCCGGAATTTAGATGATATATTAGAATAGTCATGGTCATACGGATGCATAGGATTTCCCGTCCTGAAAGATAAGTATCTAAGAAATCGATTTTCAATTATAAACCAAAACTAATCTACCAAAACAAAAAGAACATCCATCATTCGCCACATCCTCCGCTTTTCCACACTACCCAGTTCACCGAACCCCTCCCTCTCCTACACACACAACAAACCCCAAAAACAACAACAACAACCAAGCGCAAAAAATGAAAGAAAAATTCACCTGGCAAAACAAAAGCCAAAGAATAACACGTGCGCCATATCTTGTTTATCCGTCGGAGGATATATATACACGGCTACCAGAGGTCAGCAGCGGCACACAGTGCACACGCTAGCGAAAACAAGAAAGTCATCCGTAGCTCGTATATATAGTCGCAGGTAACGCGCGCTGAATTCGAGAGAGAAGAGGATGATGGATTTGGAGGAGGAGGAGGAGGAGGAGGAGGCGGCGATGCATACACGCGCCGACATGCTGGAACGCGGAGGGACGATGGCGCGCGAGAGCTTGGTTAGTTGCGCGTGCATTATTTCGCGAAGTCGAGGATAGATAGATAGATAGATAGATAGATATACTTTTTATTCGTCAGAAGACAAAATCTTACAATTTCATGTACATGTAGTTATAATTATAATTAAAAAATATCAGTCGATTTAATATAATTGTTATCTTACTTTCACTTATTGCATATTTCTTATTAAAATAATAATTCACTTTATCAGTTCGTCAGTTTATAAAATCTAAATGCAATGAACTAGTCACCGTCAAATATCACAGAAAACGCTTCGTCAAAAAAATAATAATACATAGGAGAGAGATGTGGGAGAGTGGAGAGGAGTTACTTAGTTTGCTTATTGTGTTAACTCTCTAATGCCCAAGTTTTAAGAAAACTAACATTTATGTTTTTTGTATCGATTATAGCTATATTTGGTTTGTTTTGGATATTAAAATAGTTTTGGCCCGCGAAATTATCTAAAGATATATTTCTTTAAACATAGCATCATTTCATCTAAATTTGTGTTAATTTTAATTCAGTAATAGTTTTGTTTATCTAAAGAACAATCGGAGCTATGTTTTTACAATTGTTCAATAAATATATCTCATTTCATGTTAGGGTTATTTTCGTCAGTTTTTTAAGTTACGCCAATTTATTACTGCCGTTTTAAAACATGTCAGTAAACCAGATTTCTACAAGTTTCTATACATTTTTTTCTAATTGTTACCTGATAGAAGTAAACTGGTACATTCCCTATTTTATCGATCTATGGTTTCACAGCAATTAAAAAACTTATGGACCAATATAGACTATTATGTACTAAAGATATGAAAAAGCAACACATAGTAATGGCACCTTTCGCAGATACTTCCAACACTAAACATATGGGATACTGGGATATAACGGGCCACGGGGTATGACGGGCCACTAGCCATATTTGCTGTAGAAGAGGAACAAACTTAATCAAGTTCTGGTCATAGTGTGAGTTAATTTTCTTTGTACGGATATATTCCTCTAAGCAAAATAATTTTTACAGCGCAGTGTAGTTTTAAATTGAAAAATCAGATTATATAAAAGCCGACAAAAACTTTTCAAATCGCCAACCGTGTACGTTTTTGATCGATTTAAAAAATTAGTCAATGCTCCTTTTTAGGATACGTTTCAAGCTTTATTTTGCTTTTTGTAACTTTTTATTTCATTAAAATTAAAAACAGTTATGATACGAAACGTTAATTATTGCAATAGGGGCATAACGGGCCACCATTTTTAGTACATAAAAACATTTTATTTGATTGTAGAATAGTAGACATATCGTTCAGAGCTCTAAAAGAAAGACGTTGACATGTTTATTTATAAAAAAAAACATAATTTGTAGAATTGAAATGGTATCAGATATTAAACAGGAATTTTAAGTCAGATTAAAGCCGTAAATATGACAAAAATTTTCATGCATAGCAGATGTAAAGTTCCTCTTTATTTATGAGTCGTAACGTATCTCGATCTAATATCGCGATTGATTAAGCATAAACAAACATTGTACTTCTTTCTTACGATATTTTGGTATCCATATTTTAACAGCAAGCGTGTAAAATGATGCTGACTCGTTATACGCCAATGTAATTTATAAGTGCATTTTACTATTGGAAAGAAACATTAAACACTGATCTCAATATAGGATAACATTCTTCAATTGGATAGTAACTAAATACTATTTTAGGTTTTTCTTAATCATGATGTTCATAATTTCTATGGGTCATTGCATTTTAGTGACCCTGTATACCCCAGTCTCCCCTATATATTTTTCAGAAAAAATATTATTTAATACCCGTTGAATTTACGACAAGAATATTCCATTAAAGGAGGAGTTCCATAAGGGCTGTTTTCGGTTCCACACGGTAACAACTCCGTTTTCGTTATTTTGATACTTTGTTATGTATTATTCATAATAAACGGCAACTAAGCTAAACGACTTCTGGCCGATGATAGGTAAAAGATTAAATTAATCTTATCGTTGTTAAATGGTGTAGTTATAAGAAGGGATAACGAATTAGACGAGGATCAAAATTCTCTTCTCTTTCAGCTTTTTCTTAATTTAAATTAATATAAATGTTTATCTAACTTCCGAATTACCTCTTATTATAAATAATTCATTAATAATATCAAAATAACAGAAACTGAGTTGTTACCCTGTGAGGCTGAAAACAGCTCTTCTTGACCCTTCTCCTTTTCATGAGGTTTTATTATTAACTGTAGGAAAAATATTGGTTAAAAAATATATTAAAAATATATTACAACGTATACAATTAATAGTTTAACATTTTTCAACCTATTTTTCTTATACAGTTAAAACACTATTAAATTAAATTTTTTGAAAATATAATACTCGTAGAAAACCTGAGTCGATTATATCGATATTTCACAGCCCTTTAATTAACATTGAAGGTGTAGTAGAGATGACAGATAATAAAGGATTTTGGAAATATTGTCTATTAGGTTAAAAAGACATTTTTTAAATTGTAAAATTGAGAAATATAATTTTTAATCGCTGATGTACATTTAAAAGGAGGCCGTAAGCGTGAACTAAAAAAAGTTCGTGGTTCTGGCTTTTTCATTTAATTTTTAATTTTCAATTTCTAAATCTTGTCCTCAATTCTTCGTTCTATATAGAATTGCGTTCAACTTTTAGAATTTTGTAAAATTAAAAATTCAATTGTAATTAATTCTATCACTAAAATTAATACTCAAATATAATATTCATCAATTGCATAATTTTAATGAGATCAATAACGCTGTAGATCATAAAAAATTCAAGATTTTTATGAGCATTTACTAAATTTAAGAAATCTGTTTATGGACCGTCCATAAATTATATTTTGAATATTAAGTTTTGAGTGATTTTGGTATCCATACATGGTATATTTTCAAATAAAAATACAAAAAAATATCAGAAAAGTGTAAAAATCGCTGACCACATCTAGTATCTATGAACTTTTTAACATTAGTTCCAAAACATAAAAAGTTGACTTATTCGGTTATGCCGGGAAGTCACAGATTTATGCACGACCCCTTAGAGATCTTCTAGATAGTGATCGAAATAAGAGGACTCCCGGTTATGCCACTTCGCTTGAAAACATTGACTAGACTCCTTCAATGTATTGAAAATTTCTATTTAAAGTTTTGTTAAATAATATCTAATGTAAATATATGTGTTAATTTTTCCGAAAAAATGTTTTTATTAGCTATAACTATACAGTCTTTTCTGTTTTACTACTTTGCTGCATAAACCCTAAAACGCTCCCTAATTCTGTTATAGTTATGAACACTCTATTTAATACTAGTATGATGCATAGGGGAGAGTGGGGCAAATCGGATAGCGGAACTTTATTTTGCGTTACAGATCGTGCTACCTGTCTGAAGCGATTGGAAGCTACTTAATATCGACGACCCTTACGAAGACTAGCACATTTCAAACTGCTACGAAGAGTAGCACATTTCACCATTCTGCAACAAAGACTAGAACCGTTCGCAATTCTGCCACGAAGACTAGTGCCATTCGCTGTTCTCCCACGAAGACTAGCACTTTTCTCAATTCTGTCACGAAGACTAGCACTTTTCGTATAGAATATCTAAATTTAAGTTGTACTAATAAACTCTCGGTGAATCGGGTTGATTCTTTTTTTATCGGGTTCGGGTCAAGTACTAGACCATCTTGGTACTCAAAAAATTATCCGTTCACCCGAGAAAATCGGCATAGTGCGTTTCTTACACATAAGAATTGTACACGTAATTATTGTGCACAATTTAGCATTTGTCAAATATATCTATATATAATTTGACCATTGCTAAATTGTGTATAATAATTACGTGTATAATTCTTATGTGTAAAAAATGCGCTATGCCAGAAAATCAGGCTACCCGAATAAATAAAAATAGCCTGAAAAAATCAGGCGACAGAAAATCGCCAAATGTGCTAGTCATCGTGGCAAATTTTCAAATGTGCTACTCTTCGTGGCAAACATCGCAAACGTGCTAGTCTTCGTAAGGGCCATCGATATATGCACCAACCATAATAAATATTGCTTGCAGGTTAATTTAAATTCACCCGGGACTGGGCGAATGTTGTGTCGGTTTTTTCATCATTTTCACAACTTTTAATATTTGAATAGCAAAAATATGTCCCAGGTAAGTTTAAGTAAAACTTTTTCTTAACAACCATTGGTAATTCGCTTTGCCCCACAGTTTTGTCTAAACAGCTAAAATCACTTTTTATAAAAATCAATGAAAAAGACAAGTTATTATATCATTTTGACATCTGAACCTTAAAATTAAATCGAAGTTTTAATACTAGTTAAATCACCTTAAAACTTAGGTATTCCACTTTGCCCCATTCCCCCTACGTATAGATAAAAGTAGGATATATCTGCAATTGCTAATAACCAAGCTGCTATACTTTCATCATATTTTTCAAACACTGTGCGTTCAATAAAAAATATAATACCTATTGTCATTATACTTTAAATTTAAAATACGTCAATATATATATATATATAAAGTTATGTAACTGGTACCCCTGTCAAAAATATTTTACATAATAATTAAATCACATTTGATTTCTCTAATTTTAATATATAAAATGTCTAGAAAGAAGAGTTAACGGGACGCTAAAGCCACTTGTCACCGACAAATACGAGGATCCACTTTTCTCATTTCATTTTCAATTTTGAGTAAATATTTCTATGGAAAGTTGTTGTTCCAATCAAAAAGAACAACTTTCCATAGAGATATTTTCTTCAAATTGAAAAATGAATGAAAAAAGTGGTTCACCGTATTTACCAGTAACACAGGGTTTAACATCACCTTAAACTAATGTTGCAATAAGTAAGAAGAAAAGAATATTGAAATTCATTTATATGGTACATTATATAATTTTGTGATCAAGTTTCATTCTGCAGCTTCTAGGAACATGTAGTGAAAATTTAACAATGACATCACACAAATTAATAACTAAAATTTGTTGAAAATATTTACTTTCGCGAAATAAGACCTGCGAGCTGAGCCTTTAATCTTCAACCCTGCAACGAGAATTCTTTTTTCTCGCGAAGTACAAATTCTCGGCTCTGCGCGGACTTTTCCACCGCATAAAACTTTAGAAGCAAGCGCGAGAGAGAAAGAGGGCACGCGCGCGTTGCAACAGTGTAAATAGAGAAAGCAGAAAAAAAGCAGCGCACCAACGTCGAGCTAAACTTGGGGAAAAAAGTACCGCGAAAACAGGGACGGACAGCAAAAATATAGGCGCGCCTGGTATACAAGAGTGAAAATTGTAGCCGAGCTCCTGGATACATATATACAGTAAGAGTGTAAATAGGTGCACTGGCTGTAACTGCGCGAGAGGGAAAGAAGAAAAATGAGAAAGAGAGAACGAGTCGGAAGCGACTCGGTGAGCTGTTCATTTTGCGCGTTTTACTTCCTTTCGCGCGTATTATGCGCTCTCTCTCTCTCTCTCTCCTCTTAGGCGCATTTTTAATTCCCATTGTTCGCGAGAGGCTCGTCTCGTCCCGGCCCCTCGCGTTTTATATATTTTCCTCGCGACGGCGCAGAATGATACAAGTCAAATAGAGTCGCTAGATGCGCTGCTGCGTCGGCTTTGTATATAATGACTATGACAGTGCTGACGAATCCGCCCGAGTTCCGCTGATGGCTCGTACGCTCGAGTACTTGCTTAGTTTCGGAATATTTTTTTAATTTTGCTTTTGAATGTAGTTTCTTTTGGGAATCATTTAGGATAAAACTGGGATAAAGTGAGCTTTCTAGTTCATTTTGACATGAATAAAAAGCTTGTATCAATTGAGATTATTATGTAATAAAAGTGTTGAATAAAACCATGAATTTTAAATGTTTTTCTTTCTAGCTAAAATCTGTTATTTAATAACAAAAATTAACAGTTATTTTTTCAACACCTCCAACTATTCATTTCCCAAGTTTTAATGTTTGGATAAATCATTTTATAAGTTAAGAAAAATTGTTTTTCTAATACGATAAAACAACACAAAAATCTATTATTAAAATATTCTCACATAATACATGCATTTGAGGCAAAACAGCTTGTGTACAGTGAGTTGATCGAGAACACTAGGATCGATGAGTATAAGTTTCAACTCAAACTTGATCTGCATTTCTATTTTTTATCCTATGCAATTTACCCCAGTATTACTTCTGTATGATGATTTTCATATTATAAGAAAGAGATTAAAAAGACTATACATCAAATTTTTTAATTTTTCCACAATCGGTACTGTGAGATGCAATTTGAATATATAATTTTTCCGGATAAATATATTGAGAAATCAACACTTAAGTACTTTCTATTCGTGTTTAATATAGTGCAGCTTTTACATATTTTTAAATATATTTTTTGTTAACGAATGAATTTTGTTAAAAAGTTTTATTAACTGAACACACTCTGGGGTGTAACGAGCATATATTTAACTTTTTTTTCGAAACTTTAAGATGCCATTCCACTGAACTATTTGATAATTTACCAAGAAATCTGCTCATTGTGCTACATGTGTAACAGTATAAAAAATTTTTCTCTTTATTTCTCTTTATTATACTAGAATTTGTTTTCTGTCAAAGTATCGTTTAAAAGTTCATAAGTTTTTGTAAAAATGAGTGCAAAGATAATTTGCTACCTAATAACTATAATAAAATATTCCCAGTATTTTCGAATAGACAAATAGTATATCTTCATTTAACAAATTACCCGAAATTCAGTAATATTATGCAAATGTTTTAGCTATTTAAAGTACTCTCTTAACCTTCGGATTCTTTTCACGTAAAGCATATCCTACAAGTGACGTCAAAAGAGAAAAGCAGTCCTTTAAATTATTTCAATTCCCTCCTGCTATAAATTCCTACGTGTATTCTATGGAACCCCTTGTACTTCCAAAACAATTTGCTACATCGAAAATTTTCATTTTCCAGCCCGGCTCGCACCGCAGACTCAACTCCCCGTAACTCCTCGCCCAATATACATATATACACACCTCGTGCACACACCCTGTACGCGCATCTCTCGCAAACTACACTACCGCCATTTCCTCCGCAGAATCCTCCTCCTCGATCCCCTCCCCCCTCCTCTCTCTCTCTCTCCCCCACGTAGACGCGATATCGCGGCGCCACAATGCCGTATAGTCGCGGGTCGCCTCGTTCCAATTAACCGACTCTCATTACGCCAGAGACGACGATGCGCATAACGCACGTGTGCGTGCGTCTGTGTGCACAGACGCGCGCCGACGCCGCCGCCGCGCTCGCGTTTAATGAGACCACCGACGCGGCCTTCCGCAGTCCCGCGCACGTACGTGCGTACGCGCGCGTGGGTCTGGGTGCGGGTGGGAGGGTAAATGCATAATGTGCCGTTCGGCGTGCATGCGTCCGAGCGGTGAATTTCAATTTCAATTTCCGCGCGCGCGCGCGGAGGTGATGCGGTGCGCGCGGAGTCTGCTCCGGCTGATGATGCAGTTGATCGAGCGCCTATTGGAGAATGTTGAGCGCGTAGGTGTGGTTTGGGGTGAGAGGCGAGGGCGTTTGTTGGAGGATGAGGTGTTTCTGAAATTCGAGCGTTGTGGAGCGGAGTGGCTTTGGGTCGGTGGGGCGGGTTTGAGTAATAAATATAAATGAGTAAGGGGAGGACAATATTGAAGTGGACCTGAGAGAAATAGGATGTTATGAGGAGGATTGGATGCAACTCGCAAGCAATAGAGAAAGATGGCGTGACTGTGTGAACATACCTATGGACTACATAGCTACGGATAGCTATTCCCAACAAGTAGTTATGTGAGCTATGGTGATGATGCAAGCACGTCTACAGACGAGATAAAGACTATGTGATAGCTGTTGTCCTGCAGGAACCCTTGCTGCTTATCATTACTACTTGGCCTTTATAATAATAATAAGGTAGAATGGTCGATTGTGGCGCATATAAGGCACGTCGACGAATCCGCTGCTAATAATATTTACTTACTGTTATGTTTGCGAAGCTTAAGTAATACTTTGATATCTTGGTTATAAATATATTATAGTATACTAATTATAGTATATAAGTCGAAATAAAAAAAAGCATTTTGACCGAATTTACTCCACATCAAAGGGTAATGCCGGTCAGCCTTGGTATAATTCCGATCACTTTTAGAAAGTTACTTTTATAGGTGAAAAATTTGAAATGACAAAAATGTAATAGGTTTATACTCTTTTTTCTTCACTACTTCGTATTGTTAAATTGTTCAAATTAATAAAGATGCAAACAATAACTGCATAAAGCAACAAATAATATGCATAAAAGCTTATTTATAGACCAGATTTCTTATAAGAAATGTAGGCCTACACTGTGATTGTATATAATTCCTTAATAAAACTGAATAGAAAGTTGTTTGGACATTAGATTAATTGCATTTTATGTTGCGTTTAATATACTATTCGAATTATTACCTAAAAATGTTTAGATTATTGAAAATAAGGGTGACTGGAATTAGCCAGTGACTGGCATTACCCCGTTCTCTCCTATATCTCGGAAACGTATGACGGAAAAATTTTGAAATTTTTTTATATGATTTGGAATATAGAGAAGAATATTTAGTCAAATTTTTTATTCTTGACCTATTTCTTTGTCGAGAAGGAAAAAATTTTGTAAAAAAATTGATATTCTATATCCGACGATAACTCAAGTAAATGCATTAAAATGAGCATAAAATTACCTGTCTTCTACAACCACAAATTTTGGATAGGCTCTTTCCCTTCTTTTGTTACTCTCTAAATTTTTTGGAGTGAAATTTCTCTCTTATGGAATGAGTCCTCACTCCAGGCGATCGTGAAATCACAGTCACTTGTTTTGGAGTGAATCTTCACTTTTGGAAAGAGTAAATAATTCACTCTTTTGTAAAAGTGACTTTTTCACTCGATTTAGAGTAAAAAAATTCGGTTATAGAAGAAATAATTATTCAAATTGTTTTACGTTTTAGAAATGTATTGACAGATGTCACGGTATACTGGAAAGTTGAGAAATAAATTTAAAAAACTCCAGAAAAATTGTTGGCCTGATTTGAACTTTGGTTCTTTGAGTTCTGATACTGACATTCTAATGCTACTCGTATATACACCACCGTTGCTTCTGACTTCATCCGCACTGATTTGTCCTATGTATTAAAATTCGTTGATGAACTCATATTTAATACTACAATCGGATTAAGCCATAATAACTTAAAGCTAATAAATAGATATTGCTAATAAAATTATATTGTTATATATAACAATTATATTTTATATAACATTCATTTTTTTAGGGAATGTTAATATTTGGCCTAAGAGTCAAACATTTTTTTAATTACATTTAATAATGAAATATCTTGAAAATTTAATCGAAGCTTCCTGGTGCAAATAATGTTTTAAAAGTAAAAAGTAGGAATTCAAAACTTCGATTAATTTATAGATTTTATAATAGAAATTTTACTCCAAACTAGTGTGGAAATTAGAGTGAGCCCTTAGTCACTCACTAATTTAGAGTGGTAAAATTCACTTTTTAGACTTGAGTGACCGCATTCACTCTTTTAGAGTGAAAATTCACTCTTTTTAGCGTGGAACCCTCCTTCACTCTATAATTAGAGCGAAAAATTCACTCCAAAACATTTAGAGAGTATACTCGAAAAAAGTCATATTTTGTTTAAACGGTTATATCTCGGAAATCTTTGATGGAAAATCGTTCCAAAAATTTTAGATGATTAGGAATTTAGTGAATCTACGTACGTTTAAATAATTTTGTGCATATGAATATTTTAACATTATTAAGCTTCTTTCTTGACTCGATCATCTGCTTTATATGTTAAAAGGAGGGACTCTAGCAACACCGTTATTGACGATATATATGTATAAAAACTAATCAAGTTATATACATTTATACATATATAGAGTCCCTCCTTAACATTTAAATAATTTTAATAAATTACGTACAGAGAAAAGATTGCTGTGATAAGGATGATTCTATATCGTTGTATAATTTTAGTAAAAAATTATTTTTAGACAAACCATCGACTATAAAAAGCACGTATCCAGCCAACTAGATTATACCAAAATCTTTAATTTAGAAAAGACACATGTATTTTCTTGTCATATTTCGCCTTTCATGCTAATTTAAAGTTAAGCTAGAAAACACTCCGCAGTAACTAGTACACTTGGACTAAACAAAGACCTCAGTCAAGAGATAGTGAAAAGCTACCATTTTGGATAAATTCAGATTAATTTCTGCTGATTTGCTTCAGTGATCGTTCAAGTAGAAAATATTTTCATTTTCACATATTAAATAAAAATGACGTTTATGTATAAAACAAAAAGGAAAAAGCCTTTTTACAATCTCGGGTTGGAAAACATAACAAATTTTATGATCTTTCAAATGCATTTACACTGAATCAATTATATAATTTCTAACATCCCTGGTAGAAATTTATCCCGTCCACTTTACAGATCTATGTAGAATAATCTCGCGCTGTGTAGATCTATGTAGGCAAACTAGATAGTTACTATAAAGGCGTGTAACGGTCGACTCTTCTAGTTTCCCATATTATTTGCCCCGATAAAACTAAATAAGCAAAATTATGACAATAATACCACTTAAAGGTTATGTTTCAAGAAACAGAAGCATAATCTATTATGCTTATTATGTATTATTTTGATTTAAAGGTACTTACTTGTTATTGTTCACCTATTACCAATGTAAGTAAATGTAAATAACCTCTAAAGTGTAAAGTTATAAAATGTTAGATGCATCGAGGTTTTGTATTTAAGAACTCGATAACAACATTATGTTACACATATATATTAAACAATCAAAATAAGAAAATAATCTGAATATCCAAATAAGTATATGAAGTATTAGTGCATATATTTATTTTGTTTATGTAAAATTAGTTTCCTTACATTTGATTATGTTCCATCCTAAATACAGACTTGGTTTCAAAACCTGTATGGTTTATGTAAGGAAAACTATTTTAACGCACATTTATTATCAACTGATTAATTTTCTATTTTTAAAAAGAAATAATGTATTTGAGTTATTATATATATGTTCTGTTTTTGTATTTCCTACTGTGACTAATTTATAATCAAACACTTTCATTTGATATCTATGGACAGTTAAAACATAGTAATTTGTTATTCATAAAGAAAATTATCGTCTACGTGTGTTCGACTAATGTGTTTGTCTTTGAAAATGTTGTCACGGATGAGCAGTTTATATATTATAAGAACTCGCATATGGATACAAAATTATTTGCGGTTCTGAAATTAAAGTTCTAGTTTTAAATAAAGCATGTCATAAAGTACATATTTGTACATATGATATTATTATTATTTATATATTACTTTTTAAGAAACAACTACGTCAATCAGAACATTATTTTGTGATCACTGTTTTTCATATGCAAGGAACATTATTTCTAAATTTTCATTTTTTAGGTTAGATATGCTTTCTGACTACTTTTATATGTAAATAGTTCGAATAGAACAGTAGATCTTATTATTATAATTGAAAACTTGCATGTTAAACATTTTTTAACATTAATTTTTACAATAAAAATTCTGTTCAATAAATAATATATAACCTCACAGATTTTATACGTACATATTATTATTGAGAAAACTATGTAGATCTGTGTGGATTTATCAAGTTTTGTATAGTCTGGTACTATCTAGTTTGCCTATAAAGACCGTTATAGCGAATCCGGGCGCCACTATAAGATTTCTATCAGGGATATCACAATAATTTGCCTTATGAAATTAAGAATATCGTAAAATAGAAAAGGTCATTATAAAATAATTTTTTTTTGTATTCGAATCTTCATCAACAACGAAAAAAATGAACCCTGTACGATAAAAAATGCCCACGCAGTTCTCGAGATATAAGCGATCAAAAAGAAATTTCAAAAGATGCATAACCTAAAATATATCAAATATAAAGGTCATTATGATCTGGGCCAAGAACACAGCCAAGAGATAGTGAAAAGCTACCTTTTTGAAAAGTCCCAAATAAAATGCTGCTAATATAGAAAATAATCTTTATGTCCATCTAAACGAAAATTACCACTTTTTTCCCTGAAAAGCGAGACCAAAATTACACTTTTTGCCCGCAAAAAGTTACTTCACTAGAATATAGTCAAAATTCCTTTATTTCATCAAGTTCTACCAATAACCCTGATTTTCGATTGTCTTTTGACAGTTCATTAGTCCCGCTTTACAAGTCAAAAAGTGGCCACAGTTGAGATGGGCATAAAGTACTATATGTAACTTGAGGAAAAAGTCGATTTATCCCTCGGGTGATACTGCCCTCGCTTTGCTTCGCTTGCTCGGCCAGTAAACTCACCCGCGGGAAAAATATTCGACTTTTTGTCCTTGTTACATAATATACTATTTTTCACCAAATGTTTTCTTTCTCGAAAAAGGAAAAGGGTAAAGTCTTAAAAATTTGATTGAATGTTTTTCTCCATATTCATAAACACTTAAAATATTGTTTAAAAATGTCCATCTTATATTACCCAGAAAACACCGTTTGATAAAAAAATGACGTTTCCGTGTATAACCAAACATTGGAAAATAACTTATCCAAAATTTCGGATCAGAAAAGATAGGTATTCTATTTGCATTCTCTTTCAAATGCATGTACACTGAATCGATGATATTATTTCTAATACATAAATATTATAATAATAAATATGGTACTGACAGTAGTGATTTATTATGACGTGTAGGGTCAAGAGTTTGAGGCTTTACAACTGTAAAATTAAAGATATTATTAAGTATTAATACATTACATTTTTTATAATGATTGCTTAAACATAAAAAGTTTTCTGGACACGCCAAAAAAATCTTTTTTGGGTAAATCCAATTAAAACCCAGTTTAAAACCCAGGCCTGCCCCTTTAAAAGAAAACAAAGAAAATGAGCCCTGAAACATTAATTTTAACCGTGAATATTCAGAGTAATACTGACATCCGTACACAAACACACACACACACACGCTACGCACACACACACACATGCACACATACATACACACACACACATACACACACACGCGCGCACACACACATACATACATACAGATATTTTCTAAAATTAGTGTATTTTTTTGCAGCAAAATTGAACCAACCTCTAGCTACATAAATATTTTTATAGCACTGGGTGACCTCAATCCGCACTTAAGTCACGCCTATCCGTGACTTAAGTAGTCCATTCCTAGCTACGTTCGGCGCTAACCGCACGGTGTAATACTGGACTGCTTAAGGCACGGCTTTAGGCGTGACACCGGATTTAGGCAAGCAGTGCTATAAAATTATATACGACACTCGTTAGTTAAGTTGCCCATCGCAATACGTGAATATCGCTACGCTCGGACGCTAACTACACGCCGTGCAATAATGGGCCACTTAAGTCACACGTATCGTAATGTACTAATACTAACTTACAAGGGGAGTGCACGGAGTCTAGGTCAGGAATTTTTATGAAACTTTGGAAATCATTTTCTGGTACCTAAAAATGAAGCCCAATGCCTGTAATTTTATCATATATATATATATATATATATATTATTTTTAGTATTGCCTATATGAGCAATACTAATATGTTTATAGCTCTATCTCATATTCAAGAGCTCATTTGATAAAGCTGCAGGCATCGGACTTCATTTTGAGGTACCAAAAATCGATCCCCAAAGTTTCATCATAATCCGTGACCCGGACTCCATGAACTTCCCTTGTTAGTCAAAACTCGTACAGAGAAATTAAATTTTTCATTAAAAATTCCGAATGATATTCACTAGTAATTTAACCATTTTGGTTAAACTTATTTCAACTCAGAGTGGTTAGTTCCATATTTTAACCATTCTATTTCATTGTAGTAATATGTCACATTTGGTACATAAAAATATATTGCATTTATGAGATCCAATATATATATTGCATTTATGAGATCCAATATATATATCGCATTTATGAGATCCAATATATAAAAACTACGTGGGACTTTGAGGAATAGCTGCATTCTAGTATGTTCAGAAAACGGGACTTACTTGATTATATAGGGAGTTTTTTTAATTGATTATTTTTTTACAATTGATTTCTTTGTAGACACGTTCCAATTTTCAGAAAATAGTATGGAAATAAAAAGGTTAAAGATTTTAAAAAATCTATTTGTATTTGATAGAGGATCTCCCTGCGCTGGTCCCATAAAAGTTTAAATAGATATTGGGCCAGTTCTGTCCTTCTATAATATGAGCTCGAGCAATAACCTCACACACACACACACATATAATATATAAAGTTTAATAACAATGTTTTAATTAATGAAGGTAGAGTTACTTCGCAAATAAAATATTGTTTCAAAATATCTTGAAGCTTTGTTTATGGTAATTTAAATTATTGATTTCAATGTTCATCGAGTAGGAGGAATATTAAAGCCAAACAAATTTGCGGTTAACCACATTAAGTACATTTCAATAAATAACGTTTTACATCTCTCTATACATGGAATAATATTTCAATGGTGATTAATTAAAGTGCTGGATAAATGAATTCAAAGATATTATTTTCACATATTATTGTTTTAATAAATCTGTGATTATCTGCAAATTCTCAGTAGTAAAAAATGTTCACTTATTTTTAAATCAATAAGCGTTATTAATTACTGCAAAGAGTTTGTATTTCATAATTATTTTAATGTAAAACAAACAGTGATATGTAAACCATCATTGCGTAAAAACGCGATAAATTCAGTTGTACTCTCGATTGAATTTTAAATTACTCAAACACAAAATATTTCCAATTACAGATGCATCGGATAACTTTGAATCAACATTGATGCTCGTATAATATGAAATCATTTTCATGGAGATAATAACACGTAGCAAATTTTAATCTCATGTTTGGAAAATTGCACTAAATATGCGCGTACATTTTAAATAACATTGTATATTTAATATTTACATTCTAACATGCCACAAAGATTACAAATTTGAAATTTAAAAACATACTAACAATTTTTAATCGCATTTTCTTGTATATACATAATCTTAATAATTCTGTAATATCTATAATATTGTTTTATTGAGTTTTTTTAAAGTTAAATGTAAACCAAATTGGGAATAAATTAAAGCATTGACACACATATCATGTAGGTATCCTGGTATCTATTTGAAAAAAATAAATTGATTATCTTTTTAGCAATATTTCGAATTACATAAATTAAATGTCTAAAAGTAGTTTCAGAAGACTTGATATTAATAAAAGATATTTAAAAGAAGGCCCCAAATGTATCTGATTAACAAAAATAGCTAATTATCTATTATTATCTACTCACCATTTATATAATATAATACTAATCTATATTTAAATAATTACGTAGCTTTTAATATCTTGAAAAATGAAAAACTAATACCTAGATTATGAGTGACTTTTTCTTTATATGCTATATATAAGGGTAAAAGTAAAAAATTAATATCATGCCCCATGGTAAATACTACTCCTATTACACATTTCTGTTGCTAAGGCACGCATGAATTATTAAAGTATATACTATTTACTATATTTTACATTAAAATGTACACACATATATCTTATAATTCATTAACATGTTACCAAAAAACATTAAAAAATGTCTGTGTGTAACCCGTCTCAAACTATAAATTTTATCTTTACTGCTTATAAAATAATATTATAAAAATCTTTCATTATAATCATATATACATATTAATGTGCGTGATATGTAGAATGATAAAAGAACTGAAAAGTAAAAATATTTTTAATCGAAAATATAAAATTACTAAAGTTTATTGTGTCTGTGTGTAACCGTTTTGATTTTCCTATTTATTTACCCAAGAAATAATTATTTGACTTTCATAAATTGATTATATATATAACCAGAAACATATAAACAAAAACCTACGTACTCAATAGCTATAGCTATATATATATATATATATATATATATATATATATATATATATATATATATATATATATATAGCTATTGAGTACGTATGTTTCTGTTTTGTCCTTTTGTAACGCATTTTTCTTGCAGATAATGATAAGTAAAATATTTTCTAAACATATTAAATTATGTATAGCTTTTGAAACGTTTATTTCTACTTAATATCTTACAGTTTTATGAAATACATCAACAATAATAAGTTTTCAGAAGAGAAAGTCTGCGCGTTCGCTATATCAGTTGTCTGTGTGTAGCCGTATTATATCATTAACATGCGTTTTAATGTTGTAAATTATTAAAAATTGTTTGCTATATAATCATATCGATTAAGAAAATAAGTTAAAAATATTAATCTCCAATATTGAATTCTGAAATTCTACTCTTACAACTCTTGCATATTATTATGTATAAAAATTGAGCTCACAACTTTGAAAGTAAATCGGCCGTTCTTGATTCTTCTTATTTGAGTATAATCTAACATTAAAAAATACATAAAATAGTTACTAAAATAAGTAATAAATAATTTTTTAATGAACAAAAACAGGGATTGACCGGAAATTGAGGCCTGTCTAATAATTAGGTCCGTTGTCGTATTTGCACCTAATACTAACACAAAAAAATTTATTCAAGTGTATTTAAAAATATTTTTTTTACAAAATTTTTGAAAGCCAATGTGAACAACTTTTTCATTTTTACCCATAATTCCTACTTCTCAGTTAACGTACTTTATTTTCTAATGTACTTCATTATATTTTACAATATTTTGCATTTTTTAATTAATATGAGTAAACAATTTTTATCAAAAATCTATAATAAAGGAAGATATACAAAAGCAGTAAGACAATTTTAAATTTTAGAAAACAATGTTTCTGAAATAATGTAGGTATCGCTTTATCAATTTACACTATCGTAGTCGAATATCAAACTTTTTGCGTCAAACAACTCAAATACCCCGCTCCCAACCAAACCAACCGACATCTATCAACGGCAACCCAATTCTTGATCCTCCATTCTTAAAAAAAAAAGAAAAAATCCACCTCCATCAAAAGAATTTTCATTTCGTCCCCCCAAAAAAAACCAACGCTTCGCCTCCGCCAGCGCCTTTTTCTTCTCTCGCCAGCACGGCATCTCCTCTCCTCTCTCTCTCTCCCATTCGACATCATCCCTTGTTATTGGCTCCCTCGGGTTTCACCCTTTCGCCCCTCACTTCGACGTTCGACTTGTACTCTTTGTCGGGCCCCAGCAGCGCTTCCAGAATATATCTCTGTGCAGCAGCAGCAGCAGCAGCAGCACAGAACTCCCTTCTCTCTCTCTCTCTCTCTCGTACTCACTTGAGCCTCGAGCGCCCCGGCGGTGGCCGTGTACATTGTCCTTTCTGCCCCGCGGTGCAGTAGTAGTAGTAGTAGTCGTCGTCGTCCTCGTCGCTCGTGTATGTGTATACATATATATACGCTCTCTGAATTCCCATTGGACGCGAGCGTCGCCTGTGCCGCCACGCCCCGCCCCGGCGACCCAGCCGTATCTATAGAATGTACACCTATACACACGCGGTTGTGCTCTCTCTCTCTCTCTTTCTATGGAGGACCCTCGTTCTCGCTTCGAGAGCGAACAGGAGAGAGAGAGGAGAGAGAGAGAGAGAGAGAAAATTGCCAAGAGCCTCTCGCGTATACCAACACCTACACCCTCTCGCGCTCTTCTCTTTGCGCCTGCGGCTCCCTTCACACTGTGGCGGGATACCTGATGTGGGGAGAAAAAAGCGAACGATGTGTTTGTACGGGGTGCGGAGGGTTGGAGGGGTTTGCGGTTTATTTTAATTCGCTGAAATGCTGAGATGTGTTTTGCAGCTTTTATTTATTTATTTATTTATTTATTTATTTTAAAAAGAATCTATTGAACTCCACGAGCTATAAACCCATATATACTACTCCAACGGACTTTTGTCATTCCGCTTTCCTCAATTCGGATAGGTGACTGTATTATGACAGTTTTGTTTTGTTTTTGTAAATAGAATTGTAGTTGAACCTGTGATACTATATTGAATTTATCGAATGGTTCGAAAAGCCGATTCTGAGGGCCTCAAAAAACATTGTATTCTACTTACAAGAACAGTTCACAAACGTTGAGTACCGAATCTGCAGACATCTACACTAAGGAATGATTTTTTGATCAAAATAATTGTTCCGGCACAAAGCAGGATTCACAAGAGGAGATATTAATAATTCGATCACAGTTTAAACTTCCAAAATTATATTTATTCAAATGCCTAACCGATATATTCCTGTGACGCATTTACGCTAAAAGCCGGTGCTTTGAAAACTGTCAAATTTTCGGAACACGCATTACTCATTAATTTCCGCGCATTAACCAGTGATTTCCGCGTATTACTGAGTAATGTGCAGGACATTACTGGTCCATGCGCAATTACTCAGTGATTTCTAATTCTCTCCGTGTAGATCAGATTAATATTTTTATACGATACAAAGCGCAAAATAAAACTCTTTTCGTCGATTTTTATCCTCTTTTAGACCACTTTTCCAGCATAAAAATTTGTATAGTTATTGTATGAAGTAGAGGTACCATTTTACACTAAAATAACGAGTATTTGGAGTACAATGGTTTATATCTCGTAAAGAAGGGCCCATTCAAACAAACCGCGGACTTTTTAGATACTAGGAACCACCTCCCAAAGCCTTATTGAAATCCGTTTCCCAAAAGTCGTGCACTCTCTTTGTGAGTAATAATCTTGGCTGAAAATTGGTGTCTAGCATAACCTCGAAATTTCGTTCAATTAACGTTTATTTATAAATATAACCTATGGTAAAGATTTTGTAATATCTGAAAAAATGTATTGCTTGAGCAGCCAGATTCTGGTTGAGCGAACTAAATTGTCTATTGCTGCTATAACTAAACTTTGATATCACTTTCACAACTATAGTGATTTGCCACGACAAGTATATAATAGCAACGGCATAATAAATTTAAAAGTATTGATGTGCGTGTGAATCCTTTTTCTCAGCGTGTATACAATCAGTAAAAAAATTTACTTCGTATATGTACTCATTGTATCATGTATGAACATAAATAAAAATATTTAGTAAATATTTATTGCTTTTCAATTGTTGGTACTCGGTCTTAGCCAAATAAGTAATGAGTGAACCGATCAACAATTAAATCGCGTAGCTTTTACAGCTATAATATATTGCATGTATAAAACAATTAATAGAAAAGTAGTTGTAGAGTTATAACCTCGTCCACAGATATCAATTTGTAGCAATATACGTAGCATGAATTAGACTAACCGGTAATATCTTAGTTATCAGAACTTATTAGCAAAAATCAGTAAACACGGGTTGTACTATTTTTGTTCAAAAATAAATGTTTCGCTGATATTATGCTCGATCCATGTTTTAACGGCTATGGACTCTTCTTGCAAATATATACAGTTCAATGTACTTTTGCTACTATATCTGTATATGTAGTGGTGTTGGTACCGCACGGTGAGCCTTAACATGAATCGATTTTGTATTCTTTCTAGATTATTTAGAACCAAAATATAAATAATCAGTGGAACAGTTATTTAGAAATGGTACTTTTGATCGCCATATTGGAACCATCATTTTGAATATTGCAAATCTAATAACGGGTTCGTAATCAGCGACCACAAGAACCCTTATATACAAATTTTCATGAAAAACCGATGGATAGAAAAATTTGTGCTTGAAAGGGCCATTATAGGTCATTTTTGTCGTTAACTCTTTGAAGCACAAATTTGTCTAACCATCGGTTTTTCATGAAAATTTATATATAAGGGTTTTATGGTCGCTAATTAGGAATCCATTATCAGATTTTTAATATTCAAAATCGCGGTTTTAATATCGTGAGCAAAAGTGCCATTTCTCAAAAGAGGCTCAACCCACTCGACCGATTATTTTTATTTTGGTTGGTAAATAATGTAGAGGCAATGCTAAATCAATTCCAGAAGTAAACGTACAGTGCAAGTACCTTTGGGTTAAACCATGTTAAGGCTCATCGTGACCGATAAGTACATTTTGATTGGAGACAGTACAAGATAAATATTAATTGCGTGAGCTTATAAACTGTTTATATTATAAAGCTGTGCATGCTAAATCTGTTAAAGTGAAATTTCACTCATAAAAGTGACGTTGAAAAATTGAGAGAGTAGTTTATAAAATGCCCTTCGAGGTGTTCTTTCTATACCTCAACTTCCGACGAATCTCGCCTTAACTTACAATATCAAAAGAAATTAATACAATTAAAGTCAGATAAATTTTTTAAAGCCTAATGAATAGAAAATAATTTTCTCTATTTTTACATGCCGCATAATATTTGACGATAAATGTTAAAGCGAGACTCTAATAAAATCTAGGTGTAGAAGAGACATAAGAAACAAAAGTCTGTATAAAAAGTCCGTTGTATTGTTGACTGAAAAATCTATTTTTGGTGGTCAAGAAAATTGAAGAAAAAGAGTGTTTATTAATTTCTTTTGTGGTTTAACAATATTAAGCTCAGTTAATCTATTTTTTAATGATGACTTATTGATGATACCTGAGCTAGTCCCTTTATAAAACCTCCATGGGATGCTGTATTATTAACGAGATTATTGACCCTTTTTAATCGAAAATCAAAGTTTAATTTTTATAACGAAAATACAAGCACACTCTCCTTATACTATTATATGCAGCTGCAGCCAATTCCGAACAGACCAAATTCTGCATTACCAGAAAAGAAAATTCCAGTAACAACTAACATTGTGAATGCACCTTGACGCAGCTTTCGAGCGAAAGAGTGGAAAAAGGGGGAGAAAGGCGAGAGAGGGAGGCGAGCGACTAATGCACACTTGCGCAACCCCATCGCACGGGCGGCATATCGCCTCGCTCTCGCTATGTACCTTTCTCTCCTTTTTGTTTATAACTCGCTGCGCGCGCTCGCTGCAGTCCTCGAAGATTCACTCTTATAGAATTCTGCGCGGCAGCGACTGCAGTTTTTTTTTTGCAGCGAAGAAAGAGAAAGAGATTTGAACCCAAACTCTCTCTCTCTCTCTCTCTCTCTCTCTCGTCTTTTTGTGCATGTTCCTCGCGAATAAGGAAGAAAGGAAAAGGGGAAAACACGGCAAAAGGAATGAGAATCTCGTCTATATACGTTCGCAGATTAACGGCGGATTTTAACTAACCATTCCGCGTATATATACATTTTTTCCTCTTCTCTTCTTATATGCACTTGTGCTGCTACGGGTTGCGCATTCAAAGTCCGCGCTCGATCCTTATACTCTTTGCGCCATAAATAGCCAATGAAGAGAACAAAAAATTATTATGCTTCGAAGAGACGGAGACGCGCCGGGGCGTTTTTTATTTTAATGCGAGCGCGCCACTTTTGAATACTGCATTTCGAGCTTTTCCAAGAGCGAGAGCGACGATGTCTCATTTGCGACGGGATTATGAGTTATTTATGGAGGTAGACGAATGTTGTTCAGCCTGTGCGTTTTATTTTTGTATTTTTTCCGTAATCGCCGTCGTGCCGTCGATTTTTTCTTTGTGTCCGCTTTTTTGTGTATGTATAATAGATACAGCGAGCTACAACGCTTTATCTAATTAACTCCGGGAAGGGCGGAAGCTTTTGAAGCGCGGCTTGATGTTGTTATTGCGATGTCGACGCGCGCTGTGAAGGGTTTCGGTGAAAAAATGCGTAATTTCGTTATGAATCAGAAATAAACGTATAAATACCCACAGGGAGAATTTTGAGATAAATAGTACCGTTAATATCACTGTGAACATCTGGAATATCGTAACTTCACGATCATAATTACCTTGACAAACGATTAAAATTAACTTCATTTATCATAACTTTTGCCGTACACGGAGAGAAATGAAATATAAGAATGGCTGTTTCATGCATGCCAGTATAATCGAAACAAGAGTTAAAACTTTGTTTTTAAAATAGCAGTTGCCCCTTTTTTACGGTGGATACTTTTTTCTTTCAGAATTAAGCTAGACTGAACCCCGAACTTCAACTTAAAAACAAATAGTAGCTACTTATTTTTAACGTTTGTCAGTAAATTAGACTTCACAGTAATTTATATCAGAAATTTCTCTATGTGTATAGATATACGCGTTGATAGTTCTAGAATCATTGACCAGAGTCACGATTAACCCTTTGTGGGGCGAGTGCCACTATAATAGCACCCTATTTTTGTTCAGTTTTTTGTGCACAACTTAGACAGTTTGAACTCAATATCGCTCAAATATTTTTCTATATAATCCTAGATACCTAAGGAATAAAATCCTGAGCTTAAATTTACAAATGTTTGTTTATATAATTAATTATAAACAATTTAAGATGAAAAATCTTTAATTTTTTAAATTAAATTCGCCCCGCAAAGGGTTAATACGAAGCATTTGACAATACACGGATGGAAAAAATGTGAAGTTTCGCGGTATACAACACAATAATTCTCTTTGCTCTTACGATCTTCTAAAATCTATTGGTTTTACGGACCAGCCGATACCAGCACTTAAGGACTCCGCAGTGCCGCAGCGTACCTATTGTGAGAGTGACTGGCTGATACAGAGGAAAAAAAAGAAAAGGTCTGACCACTTCACCTCTTTATCTACTGGATATTTTTATATACTTTTAGTTATGAAATACGTTTTGCACGAAGACACGTCATCCTCTTAATAAAAATAATTTGACGATTATATAGTGAAGGAAACAGTTTTTCTTAGCAGCTTTTGTCCAGTTTTGTTAAAAATATTCATCGACACATTTTTGTAAATTTCTTTGTAAGCATTGATAGTAAGACCCTAGTACCTCATTGATTCTCAAAAGTACATGAAAGAGTGTAAATAAGCGTTGCAAACGTGACATTATTTGTTCGTTTTGGTATCAATTTTTTTCATATACATGCTTTTAAAACGTTAAAATAAGATATTTTTCATCTTTATAGAGGCTTATATTTTTTAACAAAGTATATAGTTTATGATCCCTACTGCTATCGTACTTATTAAATTATTTTCGATAGTATTTATTGAACTAGTAGGTGCGTTCCGCATTGGACATAGAAATAGTACTTTCGTACCAAGGGCGTTGAATAAAACATAACATAAATTCCACGCCCGAAGTACGAACATTGTTTTTCCAAGAAGTAGGCGTAAAGTATATTGTTTACGTTGCGTTCACGATTTTCGAATTTATACAAAGTATGCAGAAAAGTACTACTGTAACGAAAAATCTAGTACAAGTTTCCAATGCATGTAACTCACAATCCTTCACTACTATATAAAATTCATTTTTAGATTATTCAATTTAAGCGAATTTTCTTAAACAGTAAACATATTTTCCGATGTTTTTAAAGTTACTTGCTAAAGTTTTAGTTTCTACAATATTAAAACACATGGTTATATATCTGAAAATGGTGCCATTTGACGCATTTCGTTAAAGAATTAAGTTGATATATGACACGAAGGGAGTAAAAAAATCAATCTAACAGTAAATTTGAACTTCAGTAAACAACATAATCCTATACAAAAACATTCATTGTTCATTAATTGCTTATTTACTCAAATAAATGCGAGTAAACATTAATCCACATAAAGTCCAACAGTCCCCGCGCGACTCACCCACCTACCGATAAAAATATTTATTTCCCGCATCATCGACGAATCACGCGCACACCTCGCCAAATCCGCGCGCATCGAAAGAGATCGAACGAGCTCGGGAAAAAGCACCGACAAGAGAGAAAGCGAATCCAGGAACACTGATGAGTTTTTCGAGTGGCAGCAGCCAGCATCAGCCTCGAGTCGAGTTTGTCGCTACCGCCACCGCGCACGCTGATACGTATATATATATACGCGAAAAAAGGGGGATGAAAACGAGGGATCGCGCGCAAAAAAAGAAGGAGAGCAAGAGCGAGAAAGAGAAGACTACGGGCTGCAGGCGAGCTTCTGTACTCGCGGGGGATCTCTCTCCTCTTTGGATTTCTCTTTTCTCTCTCTCTCTCTCTCTCGCGTGCTCTCTTTCCTCATTACGCGGCAGCGGAGCGGGCGTCTTTCCGACCGAGGGCTACACCTTTTTCCGGCTGACCTGCCGCGCGTGTTGCCCGGCTGGACCTTACCGGCTTCTTTCCCTCTGTGGCTGCGTCTCGTCCTTCCGTTTGGTCTCGCTCTTCTTGTTGCTCGTGCCTTTTTTTTTTGGGAAATGTTACGTACGAAAGGTTTTGTTTATAATTTTAGTATTTACTTTTAACGAAGACTTATATCGCAGTTTATTGTTTATAAAATAAAGGAATGTTATTTCGTGTTAGCTTTGTACAATTTGTAGGAAAATTATAAAAAGGTCGAGTAACTTTGCTGAAGAATGATAAATTGCTTCTGTAAGATGAATTTTTATAAAGATTGAACTCATGGTTGAAGAAGTTAGGCCACTCCTGAAGCCCTGAAATCAAACATATCTTTGATTATTATTGTGGACAAATTGATAATATAAAGTACTTTCTTAAAAAATTGTTTATGGATTTTTATTATACAGTATTCAAGAGTACAACAATATTATTTTTCGCAGTCATATTCTAGAGCCCAACAATAACGTCGTTATTTGCATAAAAACCTCTGTAAAATTGTCGTAAGATTTATAATAATAAAAAATTTTAATTTGTTAATTTAGCCTCACCTCTTAATTATTTACAAAGTTCAACCTTGCGCAGTTCAAAGAATTGAATCGCTATTCTCAAGAATAAGTTATAAACTATCTTTCTTTCAACGTCTCTTCCTTAACAAGTAATACTTCCACTAACTTTCTGTAATACCGGATTCCAACATCCCCTCGCAACCGAAACGAAAAACCAGCCCTTGCGTTCTTTCTTTCCCCCTTCTAATTTCCATCCTGCATATCTCCACTGCACGTCGAGAGACGCGAGGTAACTTAGACCGACGGGCGAGGCCTTCATTAGAGCTCGAGCTTCTCGTTTTTGCCCCCCCCCCCCCCCTCCTCGCGGAATGTATGCGTGTTCGCGTATATAACCCGCGCATCGTCTTTGCACAAGACACACGCGCGGCGAAATGAATATCGCGGACGGAGCTACTGTGCTGTGCGCCCGCGGACACTCGAGAAGTAACTCGCAAACTTGCCCGAAGTGAGCAGCTGGTTAGGTCTCTGCGTTTGTGTATATCGGATGGACTTTTCAAGGGAGTTTCTTGTCGGGATTTTTGCGGTTGTTCTTTTTGACATTTGATGCGGTTTCTCTGTCTGGGTTTAGAGTTACGGTGTGTTTTTATTTGAATGAATGACATATGTTTTGTTCATTTGGAGTGAATTGCTACATGATAAGAATTAGTGTGAACAGATACGATAGACGAGATATATTCTTACAGCGATTCCCGTTAATAATTACTGTGTAGTGTAATAACGTCAACTGTTATAAAGCAAATTTTTACTTGAAGTAGGTCATTTTTTCCATGAAGATAAAATGCCCCACTTTATCAAGTTTTACACGGTTATTTTTATCAGTAAATTCTCTTTATCTATTAGAAACATATTATAAACCAGTTTTATTATGATTCTTTTAAAATATACATACATTTGATTCTATCAATTTTACTAAAATCCAACTAAAATTATCGGCATAGTGCGTTTCTTACACATAAGAATTGTACACATAATTATTGTGCACAATTTAGCATTGGTCAAATATATCTATATATAATTTGACCAATGCTAAATTGTGTACAATAATTACGTGTATAATTCTTATGTGTAAAAAATGTGCTATGCCAAATTATCAATCAAAAATCTACTTTAATGACATTAATAAAAATCAAAAAATACGCTGTAATCTTGAATTATACTTAATTCGTTGAATTTTTCAAAAGCATTTTAAAGCATGAATGATTCAAAAAGAGGCTCCACCATTCAAAAAGTAAAACCCCAGTTAAAAATCGCCTAAATATTCATAACCGCGCGAAACACCTCCTCCCCGCGGCTCTTAAAGCTCGGCTCTCGCGCACATCAAAAATCAGGACGCACTACAGGCGCGCGATTTTTCGCTCGCCCGCTAAAGAGCCCCTCTCCCAGCGATGAAAAATTCATCGCCGAGAGAGCGCGCCAAAATATTATATCCTCCTCCTCTCTCTCTCTCGCTCCGCTGGCTCGTTATATACGCGTGGTTATATATAGAGAAAGGTCGATTGCGCGCTGCGTCGGCGATCCTCGCGCACGGCCGAATATAAGCGAAATCCCGGGGCTGTATTATAAGTTTTAATGCGATCCCGCGGGACGGCTTTCGGTTATATATATATACCTATGTAGCGGCGGCGAATCGCAAACTCTCTCGCGTCGTGTCCCCGGGGACGTTTCGCGATTCTCGCGCGGCGGCGGTGCGCGCGTCCCGGATCGATTGCAGCCGAGGCTGCGGATTGCGAGCGATAAATGCGAGGAATTAGACGGTGTCATGCGGATTCGTTTATTTTCTGCACTTTGGAGGAATCAATTTTGATGGGGTTGGGGATTTTTGGTCGGTTGGTTGGGGAGCGACGGAGGTGGGATTTTAAAAAATGCGCGATGACAGTTTTTGTAATATTACTACAACGGATGCTGCATGATTTGTTATTGTATATGCGTAATGTTAATGATTTTAATAGAAATTTACCTGAACTTAAGTGGACATTAACTATGTACTTACAAAACAGTTAATTTTATTGAAGAGTAAATTAGAATTTAGTTAATTTATTTCATTCGGATTTTATGAAAAATCGTGTTGGGTCTCACTTTTAGGAATTTTTCATGTTTACAGTGCACCATGTTACATGCGTACATCTTAAATCTTACAATTTGGACTTTAGATTCGTAATAATCGTATCTTTTCTTGGTCTGCTATTTTCAATTCACTATCTAGAGTTTAGCAAATCTCATACCAAATTTGTAATCATCGACTCCAAAATACCCCTGAAACCAGTTTATCTGAATGTGTCCCATCTCAGCAATTTAGAAATGAACTACCTACATTTTTATCCCAAAACTTCGCTATTTAGAAAAATTTACCTATTTTTTTAAATTATGCACGTACTATGCAACGATAACACATAGGCGCACAGATGATATATTACAACACTTCCTCCAGACTATGTACTTATATTAGCAACATACGAACATTTCAAAATTTCAGGAGATCATGTTTTATAATATTGGAGACCTTCCTGGACAATACAAGCCAAGTTGCATAATAGAAGATTAAGATTTAGAAAACTTATGAATTTTTCGTAGGTTCAACACATATCTCCTGGAGGCGTTAAATGGTTAAATTACTGTCGATTTTGTCTAATCTTTTACTTTTTGGTGTAATAACTTTCTTTATCTACAAAGTTCAAGGGTCCAAATGTTCATTTTGCTTTTATATCCAATGAATCTTTTCAACAATTATATTTTGTTCACAAAACACTGCAATTCAATTGATTCTATTTCATTATACCACAATCAAAAACTGCTTGATATTATTTTTATTTCACTTCTTACACTTCTGAATCACATATTCAGTACCCTTACTACCTTCATTCAACTACAATAAAACACACCAAAAGATCCACTCCTCATTCAAACCCCGCAGCATCTTCCTAACACTTTTTTCTGCATGTACCCATCGTCATCGTTCACACAACCAGCCATATACACACCCCTCCAAAAAAACCGACTCTCGAAGCGAGTTCGCATCTCAGTATCCAGTCCAGCCTCAAAAGTGCTCGCGCGCGTTTATCCCCCGCGTAATCTAGAAGACTAGACCTCGATACAACACACGCACGCACGCATGCATGCATTTCTTTCTCTCTTTCCGGTATTGTCGGCGCGTTTCTTCGAGTGTGTTTACGCAATAGCTGCCGCCGCTGCTTTTGTCCATCGAGCGATGAGCGCCATTGTCTGTCCTATATATATCCTCTCTCTCTTCTACGTTTGCCTGTTTACCAAATAGATCGCCAAGGTCTTGCTCCTGTTGCTACTCACTTTTGCTCGCTAGCTCTCTCCTTCGTCCTCCTCCTCCTCCTCCTCTCTTTTTTTCTAGAAGAGGAGGACAGAGCAGCTCACGAGATGTACTTTTGTGCTTTTATGAGAGAGGAGCAGAAGAGGAGCGCGTCCTCTTTTGTTCTTTGCGCGAGCTCCTCTATCTCTCTTTTTCTTTCTCCTCGGGCTTTTCGTTTCGAGATCTCTAGCTACGAGGCCCGCGGGAAGGAAAGAGAAAGACGGAAAAAAAATAGATAGAGAGAAAGAGACAAAGAAGTTGCCGCTAAGAAAGGAGATAAAACTATACGAGGCTACGAGCTCTATGCAGAATCTACGCAGGGCGCGTTTGATCTTCGGGCGATGCGCTTTATACGTATATATACGCGTTTATACCTGTGCGCGAGCGTGAGCGCGATGTGCGAGAGATCTGTATAATATGAGTTTCGCCGGCTGCACACGTGCGGACGAGTGTTTCTCTGTATCTGTGCTTGTTCTTCTTCTTCTTTTTTTTTGAGAATAGGATTCACGTGTAGTATTTATCTCTTTATGAACTGGGTTTCTGTGGGCAGGCCCGCACATCTTCGTTTTTGATTGTTGTTGTTGGGGCCTTTGATGATTATGAGGTGTGTAGAGATGTATGGAGTTGCAGGTGGGTGATAGTTCGGAGAAGAGGTTGTATGGGAGGTATGCGTTGAAGTGACGATTGAGAAAGAAATATATGGTGGTGGGTCGGTCGCTTGTGACGCCTGTTACTAATTGTGACTCATCGGAATAATCATTGAAATTTGATTTGTAAGTTGTCTAAGTGTAGAATGCTTTTTTATTTTCTTTTCGTATTCGTAATGGTGGTCGAAATAATGTCTTGATCTTCTTGTTGCGGATAGATATAGTACGCATTATTATGAAAAAAATAAAACAAAGATTTGTAATGAATATATGAAAAGCATTATGAAACAGCTTTGGTCGTTGGTATTAATTGTGCATCGTGTCAACGTTTGAAATGTTAATATGTGTTAATATTAAAAGTGAAAAATAGATTTAGTTTCTCCTTCCGAGATTTTCTGCTTTTCAGAGAAACACTCTTTAAAGGTGGTTTCATTATTTAACAGTATCCATCCTTTTAATTACATGATTTTAGGAATTTTATAGTTGAAAACACTAAAACACAATCCATTTGTCATCGTTTTGATCACTTTATGGTCTAGGACCAGTAATCCTTAAGAAGGCAAAATTGTAATTGGACAATCTAGTCATAGATTGTGACTTATAAGCTGACAACTGTGACAAATTTTTAAATTATAATAAGATCTATGCTCCTAGACTATGAAATGATCAAAACATATGCAACAAGAGTTGCAACTGAATTCCGATGACCCATTAATATAAATATTTATTAAATTTATGTTAACATAAACAAACTGGTTAATTATTCCTGAATTTATCATTCGCATTTACAATCATACTAAGAAACCTGGATCTCACAGTTTGAAAAACTAAATCATACTATATTCACGCTACCTGCCGTATTTATTACGTTCCCACTTCTCCTATCGTGAGAACAATTATACTCCCCGAGCGCGCAACGATTCTCCCACTGCAAGTGGTGCCTCCTCTCTTTCATTCTCCGCATCTCCAAACGAAATATCGATTCCGATCTGCAATTCAAGCATCTCCATCTCCTCGAGATACCGATGTCCAGATAACGATTCCGAGGCGCGCCTCACCTTTTCTTCCATTCTGAGTCCGTTTCGATTTCGAATCGCCGAATCGCCGGAAACGCTGTACATACCCCCGGCGCGCTGCAAGCGATACTTTTCCTCTCCTGCCTGTGTTTTTTCCCTCTCCACCGCCTTCTTCGTCGGAGGCAGTGAAACTTTTGTGGTTTTTCCCTCGGCGAAAAAATGAAATGGAGAGAGAGAGGGGCGTAGAGAGTGAAACGCGATGCGCGGGATTCTTATACGGGGAGGTTAACAAAGGCGCGCGCGCGCGCGTTTTTTTTATCCCTCGATGAGCCCGTTGTGCGCGATCTTCTGTCTTCTTTTAGTCTCTCTATCTCGCGCGCGCGCGGGGGGAAACGCGAAATGTTACGATTTTTCTTTTTTACTGTACTTTCTTTCCGGATTGTGATTTTTCTGAGAAAGAGAGAGGCGCGCGAGCAGCGTTGCGGAGACTTCTTTGTGGAAGATTATACACGGGTATAAGTGTATACGGGAGCGTGCGGATGTTTATGATCCGATGGGCTGGTGGCAGAAGAGATTGGAATGTTTTGTTTAAGATGGGGTGTATGACGCTCGTGAAGAATATTAAAAAAGGTGAAGGGAGAAGCATTTTTATAAGAGTTTGTAGAAACTGTGTTTTTTAATACTTTTAGTGCGAAATCGTAGAGGCGGAAAGTAGATATTTGCGTTCTCTGTGACCCTTAAAAATAAGAAAGTTTATTTTACTGTCGGTGATATGATATTCTTTTCTTTGAAAATTTTTTCTCGTTAGTCGCAATGAGAGCAAGGCTCTTTCTGAGAATGCGAAAATTACTTTTCTTTTCATTTTAAAATTATGAATTTTTAATGTTGTTATTCTTCCTGATTATTCAGAATTATTATAGTTTTTGAGAAAGTTTTATAAATGAAACAATAAAAATATAGTAAAAATGTTGTTGATGAGGTACAAAATTGTATTTATAATGACCTAAAAATTTTTAATAAAACATTTTAATATTTCTTATCTTATTTATTCATTTATTAATCTAACTATATGTATTATAAGATGTAGTTATTTTCGGTATTGATTAAACTGTATTTATAGTTCATCTACGTTAAAAGTGTTAATTTATAAGCATTTTTTCCTCTTCAATTCGCCCTGCACCCCAAGTAACACAAATGCCAATAAAACGCTTAAAATTCACACTCTCAGTACGTATTTTTATTTCCTCTTTGTAGTAGAATATAAAAAGAAGCATCCTTTTAAGAATTTAAAATCAGCACAAGCTCTCTCCCTTTAACAAGCGCAAAGTTCCTGTCAGCAATAATCGCTGACCGTGTAATGATACAGCGCTGGCCTTAAACGACGAGCGAGCGAGCGAGCGAGCGTTGCGCGCGCGCTAAAAGGGGAAAAGGGCGAAAGGACGCTCGTCGCACAGAGGCGCCATTAGAGTGGCCATATTTACTATGGGCGGCAGTATAGCAGCCGGTGTTACAGACAACTTCATAGGGGGTCTGTCACTCTTCCGGGGCGCGGCTCTCACGGCTCTCTCGCATCCAGCGCGCGCGCGTATAGCTCACAAACCGGGGAAAGTGGTGTGCGCGGCGCGGTACAGTGCGACGCGAAAGTAACGCCCGTGTCGGTCCATTTTGTTTGCTTCTTTTAGGGGCGAAGAGATGAGGGAGGCGTTAAATTTGTTAATTGTTGTTTATTGAGTTAGAAATGATGTTTAGGAATCGTAGTTTTAGGAAAATATGGACAGATTGTATATAGTATTGGGTGTTTGATATGAGTAGAGACTTAGCCATTGTGTGTGCTGTGCGGAGGTTAGGATTAGATAGTTAGATAAACCGTAAACAAGATATTTTATGCTTGAACGGGACGACAAACCAGTCGTTGGAACGTCGTCATTCGAAAAGTAACCTTATTTTTTACTCATCATTCATCCAAATCTCTTCAGCAAGTTGTATACTATGATTGAGAATACAATTAATAAATATAGAATATAACTGCGAATCTGGCTACCAATAAAACACTTCTAAGACTTAACAATGCTGAACTAACAGAAATTTGAAGAATAGGGGAGAGAGGGGCAATACAGACACGGGGCAAAACTGACATTTTCATTATTTAGAAATGTATGCATCGTTGAAAGTCCAAAATTTTTTTAATAACACACAAATGTATAAACTGTATGTTGGTAAAGTGAAAATAATTTTAAGATAAGGCATAATAGAATAAAAAATAAAGTGTCCATTTGCCGCCAAACAAAGGCCCATTTTGTCCCACCTTATTTGTCTTATTTGTTTTACATATAGTTGAAGCTAAAATTAAATTATCATAATAAAATAAATATTAAAGTGCTTATTTCAATCCGCGAAGTAACCCTTTCACCCCGCAATCTGATAAATTGACCCTAATTTTTTATATTGCTTGTTTGTTCGTCAATGTCTATTTTGCCCTAACAAAGGCAAAATAGTCTTTTCATATTAAGAATTTGGGATACTTACACTTAATATTATGGTCTTTATCGATTGGTAATTATAAATGAGATATTAAAAAATACTTTAGAAGTATTAATTTTGCTTAAAGTAGAATTACTATATTTTTAAATTCAACATGTCCATTTTACCCCGCAAAATGACTATTTTACCCCTCTCTCCCTTACATAGCACAAAAACGGTGACCTAAGACCTTTGTCAATTTGGACTTTGCATGATTTTCAAAACTGCAGAAATCACTTAGAAAGTGGTTCATTATTGGTAGTAAAGTATTTTCCAGACTTTTCCAAACTCGAATTTATTAAAAAAAGAATTCTACGTACTAAAATGATATTAATATCCACTTCATGCAATTGCTATTGACATTGCTGATGTTTGAAAGTGTGGCGCGCTGAGACGCCTAATATGTAATAAAAAAGATATGTTCTCATTTGAAAAAATAAATTTGGCCTTAAATGGGCCTTAAAAATATAATGGACCCAAAATCTAATATCAGTATTGAATTCCTGGTCGAAAATTATAAAGGATATGTGCCACATTATTTTGTTTATAAATATTTTCTTTGATATATTGGAGCGTTTAATCATTTTCTCGTACTAATTTTACAAAATTATACCATCATGACGTCACAAATCGATTGGTCAATAGGAATCGTTTCGAAATAAATCGAGCGAAATTCAAAATCGTTTACATAAATATTGATTTTTTTCAACGAATTCGACTTGGAAAATTCTGGAACATACTTGCAAAGTCCCAATTAAAAATAGGAGATATGGTTAAAAGAGCACTACTTAAAATTGTTAATGCAGGAAAAATGGCATTACAATTAATAGTGATCCCATAATTGACAGTTTTGTAAAAACAAATTTTAATTTGTTAGCATTCAATAATTCAATGCATACTGTAATGCATTAAACGAACAACTATCTGAAAATGTAATTTTGTCCACTGAAGTTTTCAATAATAATCCAAATATAAAAGATATTTAGATGCAAATAATTGATTCTATGACCATACTGGTACGAATAGATGTGCATTCATTTTTAATGCGTACCTGGGGTGACGCCAAAAATCAGTTACAGAATAAGTAATAGCAAATTGATTAAAACCAAAATGACAAATGTGCTGATGATACTAATAATAGCATGATAAAGATAAATAACCATTCAATTATAATTGTCAAATATTGGAAATATTACAGTAACTTTGCGACTTGTCAGTATTCAAAACACTTATTCTATTACTTAGTTATAGTTGTTTTTAAAAAATTTCAAACTCTTCAGTCAATGAAATATTATTTAAATACATAAGTACATACAATGCTTTATACTGTTAGGTATATGTTGATCATAAAAGTTTATAGTATCATCAAATGTGTACTTGGAATCATCATAAACTCTTGGTTTCACATTTCACTTAGGACTATAACAGGTTCAAGATTAGTTTTAACCATGCAAATTTTAAATAACTCCTGGTGATAATATTATCCGCGATCTTCTACTTTTTAACTCTTAAAAGCTGCATTAGAAAGTCAAATCTGAAAGCATCTCTTGCTCTAGATACAAATATCCACGTGTATTATTAATTCCCCTGCCAAATTTTTCACCCTCCACACCAAATTCCATTACACGATCAATCACCAACATCACTATCACCCAATCCACCGTCGTCCCTCAATCTTCTCCCAACCTCGCGCAAACCTTTTCTCGAAACTGTACCTAAACTTTTCCAGCATCATCTCGTTTAAGGGCACTCCAGAGCCTTCCAACGTACAGACACAGACACACACACACACACATGAACCACTCACTGCCTTCATGAAATATTCCCTGGGTCGCCATGACGCTCGGAGGCTACCTCTCTCTCTCTCTCCTTCGCGAAAGGACGTCCACTCCCGTACCTACGCATCTGTACACCAGCTCGCCAGCGCCATTAGCGCGCGTTTCGCAGCCCCGGCGATGCCTATCTCGACCTCGGCCAGGGTGTCACGCGAGCTCACCCCTTCCTCCCGTGTGTGTGTGTGTGTGTGTGCAGTGTGTGCAGTGTGCACGAGAAGAGAAGCACGTAGCTCACTTGCGTCATGTGTGTTTGCCTACCACTACCCCTGTCGCTGCTAGCTCATGACTATTTTGCACGGATCTCGCGCACCATTATCGCGATGGCGTCTCAGTTCTCTATCTCTCTCTATCTCTTCTCCGTGGCGTCCTCCTTTTTTCTAACGCAAGCTCCTCGACGGCGCAAAGGCTGGAAAATGGAGCTTGTTAGCGCAAGGCGTATAACTCGCGTCTCTCGTTAAACTACATAGAGAGGAGTGAGAGACCGAGAGAGAGAGAGAGAGAGAGAGAGAGAGAGAGAGAGAGAGAGAGAGAGAGAGTTCACGGAGGCCACTTCGCGCGCGAGTGTACAGAGCGAGAGAGATAGCCTTCCAAAGAGACGCGAGATGGAGAATACGTGCAGTGTGCACGTGCGCGCTACCCTTTGGCGTTTCTTCTTTCCTCTCGCTCTCTTCTTTCGTTTCATCGCATGCGTTGCAGCGGAGGATTATAACGAGGCTGCAGAGCGGGAGGCGCTTGCGTTACATAAGAATACTGCGCTGCTTGGTGAAAGATGAAGGTAGAGAGAGAGAGAGAGAGAGAGAGAGAGAGAACGTCGAGTGCAGCCCGCGGAGCTGGAGGTGCACAGCCAAAGGGAAATGAATGCAGGGTGGAGCTTCGCCTGCTTCTTCTTCTTCTTCTGATGCTGATGATAGGTACACCTCTTCTACTTCTGCTGCAGCTTCTTCCTTTGGGGGGAGACGTGTCTTTTGATGGTTTACGCGAGCGAGAGGGGCTTTGCTTTGACGGACTCGTCGCCGCTGGTGCTGGGCTTTTGCTATACGTGGGCCTGTGATGAAATTTTGAAGCTCGCAGCTCGAGAGATCGTGTGTGTGTGTGTACACGCGCGAAGAGATAATGGCTTGCGAGATTGAGGGTCGTAGGGATGATACGGCGGAGGATTTAGGGTGACGAGGAGGGGATGTTTTTTAACAATTTTGTGGTGGATTGCTTGAAGATTTGAGAGAGGAATTGAAATATGTCGCGTTAGGGTGAGAATTGGTTTGGAAGACTGGAAGAGAAGTTTTTTTTAGCAATTTAGGGGTTACAAGTGTAGTGATAAAGTGAATGTGTTCATATGGTCATGGTCTGTCTGGACGCTGATGTAACCTACTGAAAGTTGAAGAAAGTATTTTACTGCTACTTAACTTTTAGTATACGCAATAGCAATTAATGTAATGATGGTGTGTAATATACAATTTTACATTCATTCATTCAATGTGATGAAGCAAAAGATATATTTTTGTCTACTTCGAAAAAAAAGGTAACTTTATTTAGAAGAAATAAGAAAATAGATATACTTGTACAAAAATAGTTGTTTTAAGATTTTTAAACTTTTATAAAACCTAGCAGTCATCAGATTTTCTGATATAGACTAATTTTCTGAGAATCTCAAAAAGAATGCATAGGTTTATCAAAGAATTTGACAAATTTTAGTTTACATAAGATATTACTGAACAGAACTAGCAATTCTCGAGAAATTTAAAATGCGCGTATCGTTGTAAAGAGCTTCGCGATCGCACTGACATTTTCTCATCAATTTTTTTATAAATACAGTGCTCTCGTGTTATACTGCCGGCATTATAACAAGAGACTACTATAATCTCAATAAAAAAAATTCAAAGAATTAGCGATCAAAACCAGATATTTCCAGTTCTCTTAATTGTGAGAAAATAAAGAAAAACTGTATTCTTTTGCTGTTAGAGTAAACGGAATAATGTATTTTAGATGTTTTGTTAATGACTGAATTTTGAGTTTAGATGAGAAGTAGTACTATAAACCTAAGGACAACGAGGTACTATGATGAAAAAACACAGTATAAAATCATTTGTCACAAAAAATTGAATTATCCGGTTTTATTTACCCCTTCTTCATTTATGTTCAAGTAAATTTCAATGAAATAATATAATGTTCTATCTCTCAAATATATATTTCAACCGATCAGATCGATTCAGATCGATTTTTACTCTTTATTTATATCGAATACATATTACAAGTGCACCTTGCTACAATGCCGGCATTATAACGCGCGACCACTGTATTACCTATACATCCTCGAAACAGAAGAAAGTAACTATATCGAAACTTCTCTCCTCCACTCCTTCCACAAAATCCTCCAAACCAGCGAAAAACCAAGCAATTAAAAAATAAAACAATCCCAACGCTCCCTCCGCCTCTTGATCAACGTCGAAATTCAATCACTCCAGGAAACTATATCGTGAAAAAAACGTCGCTTTGCAAACCGTCTATACCGCGCAGCCGCTGCAGTGTCTCACGCCAACCAAACCGCGTCGCGCGCGGTACATCTAAAAGGGAATCTCGCTCTTAGAAAACCTCGTCGCATATATATGCACATTCGCACAAACGGTCCATCGCGCGGCAGCGTGTATATACTTGTGCTCCGCCGTACTCTGCAGGCGGAAGCTCTGACCGAAATCGCCGATGACAATTCGGCGCCCTTTGTAGTGCACCGCCGCCGCGTGCAAGGCGTGCATACATATATAAACGATCGGCGCGTAGGATTGAAAACGCGGGATGGAGGATGTAAACAAGGCTTTTGTTGGCTGACATTGATATGACTGATTGGGAATGGTGATTTGAACTTGGTTTTCTTTGTAGTTTTCAATGGGTCTTATCTGTAATAGTCTATGTAATAATCATAACTGTAGATAACTCTAGTGTTCCGGGTACAATGAGAAGTACAGGGATTAATTAAGCAACTGTTTAGGATTTAATACGAGAAGATGGGTATCATAGCAGACCCAGTTTTTAATTAAGATTTAATTCCACATATATTTTTTTACATAAAGTTTGAACTCAACGTTATTGTTGTAAAATATGGTTTTAATGCCAAAGAAATAATATGTATTAGGTATTCAAATATCTGTGTTCAAAGTCTAAAAAGTTTTTAATCAGTAAATTATTTCTAGCTGATCCGAAACTGATATCCGTGGTGGAACCAATTCCTAAACGTGTATATATATATGTATAGGTACCTAATAGGGTGATCAATCCAATTATTGACCCCCTAGCAAATACTGACACCTTACGTTACATTCCTTTAAAAAAACAAATAAATCTGGCAAATTAATATATACAAAAATTATAACACAAAATTGTAACTTATTGACAAGATTCTTAAGTCAACACATTACTTTTTCTTCTAATAATTTTAGTAAGTCTTCAATTGTACGGAGGTCTCCGTGAAAGCGATAAAAAGTGTAAGCTAACCTTTCCACCGCAGTTGTGTTCATTAGCAAACGATTATAAGTTAACGTTTTCTTAATAAAAGTTCTCTTTAATTTCAGTTATTTATTTCGTTAACATGATATACTAGATTATATAATCTGTTTTCAACACAAACTTCATAAATACGCTTGGTGTAAGTAATTGCGAGGTCAGTAATACCTCTATAAAACTGCCACATCAGTAATAGCGTAACGAAGGTGCATTTTATTTTATTAAATCTCCGATTGAAAATAAATATTTTAAGACTTACTGATATTTTTTTCATAAATTAGAAGTACCAAATATTGATAATGTCTAAGAAAAATTTACATTTTTACTGCATAATTGTCAGAAAATAAGTAATAAATAAGAGTCAGTTTTAAAGTGTCAGTAATTGGGTAGATAACCCTAAATGGATACTACATGTATAACATAATTAAAAATATTTTTCTTTTCCAACAATTTTTTATTCATATTGTTACGTCAATATGTTTCTGTTTTATTAATATATGGATTATCTCTAATATATTATTACGTAACAAACGCTAGGGTCAAACATTATTATTACTATCGTCTTGTTCCTATTTACTATGATACGGATATGAACTTCGGTTTGCTGTTAGTCGAGAAACTCAGTTCTGCATTTCCAGGTAGTTCAGTATAATCAATCCTGGCTCTTGCTAATGAACCATTATTATTATTATTTTTATTCGCCATATATATTTTTATTTCTTTGTTGATTTTTCAGAGTATCTTGGGTGGATTCAAAATCCTTGCAACATGTATACTTTAATACTATAAATCTTCTAGGAAGAGTGAAATCAGTACGCTTCCAAATAAAATTAAAATTCTCAAATGTCATCTTTAAAGTTTGCGAAACTTGTGACTTCCACAAACCAAACTGCCAAATCGATTCCACGATCGTTACCACACAACTTATTCAATTGCACCAACATCTACGCGTCTATCACACCCGCAAAAAGAAAAGCAATCCTTCCTCCCGCATCCCCCAAAAAAGGTACACATCCTGCAACCAACATCCGCAAACGAAATCGCAACTCCAGCCGCACAAACTGTCGCTGTCGTTCGATTGCAGGTATCAAATTACGCGTTTCGATTATTCGGCCAAACAAAAGCTACCGACCGCGCGCGCGATGCATTCGATCCACACATACACACACACGCGCGCGGATCGCGTCGTCGTCGCCATATTGGCCCGAGCGCAAGCCTAACCTCCCTCGGGGTGGCATCGAAGGGAGCGAGCGAGAGAGAGAGAGAGACAGAGAGAAAGCAGTATTACGCCTGGCTCGCAAGCGGCAAGCCACCAAGGCCTACCTAGTCCCGGAAATTAGCGATGCACGAGTACATACATGCACACACTGCTGCTGCCGATGCTGATGCAGACTACGGCTGACCAATCAAAGGTCCCGGAGCGCGACGGGCAAGGCTCGAATCCCTTATGTGTTCCCTTGCCATTTGCACACAGCTATATACACACACGCACACACTCGTAGATATACACCGTGGTATTAGCCTATGCGATAGAGGGACGGAGACAGAAGCGAGTCAGAGACGCGTATGTGCATGCATATATCCAGTGCTCGAGGGGTGCTGGGGGGGTAGTAGTAGGTGGTGCGCATTGTATTTCGGTGTACCTAACGAGGCGCTCGCAAGCTCGCCTGCCTGCGCGGGGATCACTACCGCCACCCTCCCACACCACTCCCTCTATTATTCCGGATACGCGAGTGATCCGCGTGCGGTTTTCGCGTTCGAGATGTCTCTGTGTGTGTGTGCACGTGTAGATTGCGGATGAATCGCTAGCTCGCTCGCTCGCTCGTCGTGTTGTGGGTATGCGCGATGCAGGCAGGCGCGCGCCAGTCATTGTTCCCCTGGTGTATACCGTTTTTGGGGAGTGGACGATGGGGGTAGGCGTCGGGTGGTGTTGTGGAGTCTTGGACACTTATGGTGAGAGCGAGCCTGATGACTTTTTCAGAGGCTGCGGGTGGTGTTAGTAGTGATATTTTATTCCCCTGGTAGAAACATTGACTAACTATTCGCCATATAATGCCTAATTTTATGGTGTGTAGTCAATTTATGGCCTATATTATGGTCAACAACCCAGCTTATGGCCGACGGTTTATGGCCAAAAGGTGGTGTAATATATATATATATATATATATATATATATATATACCAATCAATGTTATTCTTATGTTTATGTTTATTGTATATACGATAAATAAGATGAATACAAACTTATTTCTCTTGTATCTGTATATTTCTGGTGTATATATGTACTAATCAATGTTATTTTTGCGTCTTATGTTCTTATATGCTTTTAGCGAGCAAACCACCTAAGCGCCCAACGCCGTTCACGTGCGCATATACTTATACTATACTATAATAGGCATCATGGGCATATATTTTACGTATAGAATCAGAGTTAAAATTTGTAGAATGTATGAATACTGCAACTTCGCTTATGTATCTCCTCGTGTCATTAAACTAAATTTTATATTGTAAATTCGTTTAAATCAAAATACATTGTGCGAATTTAAACTTGTATACATGTATTTGAGGTTATAGTACATTTATCTTTACTCATATTATGGTCAACTTATGGTGTAAATGTTGGCTACAAATTGACCACGGAAGTTGGTCAACAGATAGCGAACAGGCCATAAATGATGGTCAATTTTCTACCAGGGTCGGTTATACGGTTATAGAGATCATTCTTTTGTGGAAATTTATAGAGAATTTATATGTGAGTTGGCATGTATAAGTTAATTTCTGGTTAAGTTACCGTATTAAATGGTAAAGTTGAAATACTTAGGCTTTTCTGAAAATTTGCCTGACTTGAGAAAGATCCCTCTATATGTTCCTACATTTTAGTGACGTTTAGAGGATGTCAGTTGATTGTTGTATACAGATTTTAGGTTAAATCTAGCATAAACGTATATAAACGTATATGAACAATAACGATACTCCGATGGCAATAGGTAGAGAATTTATATTTTAATAAAATGTTTTACCCAGATTCAATTAACTATTTAAGTACAATTTCCGTAGTCGTTCAGTACAAATGTAACTTTTAAGCAGATTTTACTTGACTGCTAAGCGTTATCTACTAAGGATATATTCCACGTGGGTAACTTTTACTCTACAGTATATATTTAAGAATATAATATATATAAATCAAAATTTAGTTGCCAATCTCTCGTCCAAATATAACGATCAAACAATCTAACGATCAACCATTCTGGTCTTACAAATTTTCTAAAAATAGATATGCATAATATTTTAATCCGTTTTTACACACACTGAGAAACAGGAATGAGTCTCACACTAATACTTTTATATTTATATGATAATTATACTGGTATTTGTCGAGTAGCCGTACATATTGCTGTCGTAGCTATATTATAGTTGTCGGTTATTGTAAATGAGTCTTAAATAAATGATAAAACACAATGTATATTCCAAATAAAATAACTTTCGTTTATTCAAACTCGCACAAGGAAGGAATAACGTCAGCAATGTGCGACTGCTCTAGCCAGATGCTCTAGTACGACTAAAACACTTGACAAAAAGGGCATAAGAGAATTTCGGGGCTACGTATATAGTTCCCCACTCTTTTCTATACTCGCATTTCAGTTTATGTCTTGGGGACATTTCTTAGTAAGTCGATTCATTTTTGTACAAGCATGTAGTAGTGTATAACTACAGTGACACACATAGGTCTGCTAAAGCATATTCCAACATCGGTTATATTGCATGGTTGTCACAGCAAAATAATATTGCTGTGAGAGCAATAACAAAGTATTGTTACTGCAGCATACGCAGTTTAGTTCAATCTATCAGAATCTAGATATTCGAGCAATACATTTTTTTCAGTGCAGCAATATATATTATATATATTTAACCTCAACATTTCTAACACTCGCACCTTTTCACCAACCACACTCTCAAAAAGAAAGCTCCAAAAACCCCATACGCGCCCTTGCAAGGCCGCAACTCCCTCTAAGCTCTCTCATATCTCATCTCTCTCTCTCTCTCCTCCGCGTCGACTCCTCATACCCTCGGCGTAATTATTCCGTCTCCTCGTATACACATCGGCGTGTCTCGAGTCGCGAGTCGCCGCTGCGCGCGCGCGCGCGTGGCTGAAAGCGGCCAGACGCTTGAGAAACCGGAGAAGCCGCTGCTTGCCCGTTCGCCGGCCCCGCCGGCCATACAATTCGAAATTCAAAAGGCCGCCGCCCGCGCGCGTGACTTTAATATCGTCCTACGGCGCTGAATGAATATGAATTTCCTCATCTGCGAGCTGCCGCTCGCGGGTGCTGGAAGTTGCGAAGAAGAGCCGTGGTTTGCGGAGTAGAGAGTCAAAGAGCGCTGAGGCGGTTGGGAGAAGGTTCTTTTTAATGCTGGAGCTTCTTCGTTTTCCTGGAAGGTTCTTTGGTGTTTCGGGGGGTTTAGCGTGTAAGTGATGTGAAACGGGTATATATGTTGTTGTGGCTGAGATTTATGAGAGTTGTGAATTTTTTAGTTTTTACTTGTTGATGTCTTTTTAAAAGGGGTTGCTTTAAATTTTATATTCCAAGTTGTTTTCGTGCATTCATACCGAATTAATGATATTACATCGAGCACATAAAAAATTAATACTCAAAAATCGAAAAAGTGCTAAAGAAAGCAAATTCCTCTATCGGCCACTTTAATACATTTGCAGACAAGCTCACACATACACACATGCGAACGCACACGCGTACACACACGCGCGCGCACACACACACACAGACGCTCTCATTTACATACACACACATCCATAGGTACTTTTCTAAATATTGTTTTTTATTTCGAACGTCCCAAACATGTGTCTAACATGCTTTGTTCGAAAATCAAAACCGTTCTATTGCGATCTAACAACTGAAACATTTTTTGAGTATTTAGGTAAAAATGGAATCTGTTCACACTATAGGTTAGCTGTACAATTGAAAATTTCTATACACTGTAACTGGCTTGTAGTTTTGCTTAAAATGTTTTTAAACTTCTAAAGTGTTTAAATTCTAAACTTCTTAAAATGTATAAATTCACTTCAGTAACTGTCTATTCAACTATCAGGTTACACGAAGCATAAGATAGTAATGTACGTTCTCAAAATAATAATCTGAAGGAGTATTATATAATGTACATTTAAAAAATAAAGTCATATGATTGAAGAATATAAAAAGAGATAAATGTAAATGCGATTAGTAGTAGTGTCAAGATAAGGGTAGTGTAATTTATATAAGTCTACATAACTATTGATTAATGTTTGATAACTTTAATGTTTATATTTAGTGAATTATGAAATATAGTAATTTAATATATTTATTTCATTATTTATTTATTGATTATTTAACTTTAAGTATTCAAATAAATTTTGAGACTTTATATTCTATTAAAGTTTTATATAAAAAAAGTTTCTCGTAACTTTTGGAATTTCACAGTAAAATTTTTTATAAAATATTTGTTCAAACTGCTTTTTTATAAACAACAACACTACGAACCCCGATTACATGCTTGAATTGCCTACAACACAGGCTACACCACTCATAAAAAAAACCATCCTCTTCAATCAAACGCGAAAAAAAAACAACCAAAACCAATTTTCCCGATCCTAATTGAAGGGGTCGAAGATAAACAAGCGCGAACGCGTCGGAAAATATTAAAAATGAGAGCATGCGAGATATCCCGACACAGAGAGAGAGAGAGAGAGAGAACCATCGCGCGAAAAAAGCATCGCGAAATGACTCTCGGTTATATAATCGACGCTGCGCGCTTGTAACAACTTCATCTAGCGCACGGCGCGTCGACGTATAAAAAAAAATAATAAACGAAGCTGCAAATAATAAAAAAAAAGCGAGCGAACGCGCCGCGCCAATTTCGAGGAGCTTTTCGACGGGGTTTGTGTCGGCAGCAGCTATGGAGGCATCGAGCCCGAAATAAAGGGAAATACACCCGTGTGTGTATACGTGTGTACGGGTGTATAATGCACACACAGGGGTAGTAGTGTGTACACGGGAAAAGCGAGCCGGCAGGCAGACTGGCAGGCGCTGCCGCGAACCGAATCAAATTGCTCGAAGCGAAAGATTAAACTCTCGCGAGCAACGGACTTTTTTAGCAATACACATCGCCCGCGGTCTGTTTGTACACCTGAGGTCGCGCGCTGATATACGCAGATGCGTGTAGAAAATGGGGATGTATCCGGCGGGGGTATTGTGTGAAATCAAAGATTCTCGGAGCTGCGAGGAATCAAATATATTGATGGCAGGGTATTGATACTCGATCTTTGGGTCTTTTCGATCGTGAGCTGGGAATTGGAAGCGAGGCCGACGATGCGCTTTTATAATCATAAATTACTTTTAAATTAACGCGGTAACCTAGTCAATTTTACCGCGTTTCGTTCGGTTACTTCTTTCGTTATATAGTTTTCGAGTTCATTAAAATATTCAAAAACACATTTAATATGATGTATTTTGATATTTATTTTCTAAAATGAATTCGCATATCAGTAAAAATTATTTTGCATGTAAATAATTCACATGCGTCGTAAGTAATTAAGTTTTTGAGGTTAGGTAATAAATATCACTGGTGACAACTGTCGCAGCGCAGAACCCTATTTGATATGGAAAATATGTTGATATTATAGGATAAAAAGAACAAAATTGGTTTAGATAAAAAATTTAAATTAATTTTTTTCTAAATTCAAGATATATTTATCTCCTTAATCAGAAAATTATAGAACATTAATTCAATCGCAGAATAAAAATTGCAAATTTATATAACCGATTATGCTGCAATTGAAGTGCCGGATGTAATAAGGGGACTAGCACTATTTTTGATGATTTTTATATCATATAATAATGTTCAGATAAAGAAACAAAAAATATAGTATTGTTAAATCAACTCCATTCTTCAACACTATATTTTTTATTTATGTACCTGAGCATTATTATTTGAGATAAAAATCATCGAATAAAGTGCTAATCCCCTTATTGCATCCGGCCCTTCAATTATCGTATCGGTAGATTTTTTTCCAAAAGCTCTCTTGATGAAAAGCTGCTAATTTAATTTTAATTACAAATGTCGGTGAAGCATTATCGGCTTTACGAACAGAGCAAATGCTATTGTGCGATTGTGTTATTCACTTTCTGTGCAGTGATTTCGCGTGTTAAGATTTATTTAAATTATTAATTATTATTCATAATTTACATACATAATTACAAAAAAATGTAAAGTGTGTAATACTCCGTGTTCATATACTTTACATACAAAAGAATAAATAATTTTCGAAAACAAAAATTCTTCAAACAAATCTTGTTGACTACATTGTCCATTATTCCACGTAATTTTAAGTACGTTAATAAATACTGTGATTTAGAACAATGAACTCAATTGAAACGTTTAAAAGAATTACAACCATTTTATAATGATCTGTCAAAAGCTGTAAAAATATCGAAAGTCAAAAATCACTTTCTGATAAATATTATTTCAAGTGCAAACAAAATTCAAAAATACGACGGTTTGCGAGAAGGTAGCTGTGAAATCGTAAACAGAAATGTTTAACCTAGGTTAGCCCGTTGAAGTTCTCGCTTTCAAGATACGTGAATAAACTGCCCAAATTGATGAGCCTATTCAAACGAGAAATTTGTTCAAACTCAACCGAGCTACCGTCGAAGTGCTTTATGTACGCATGGAATTCATATTTCATATCATTCAAGCTCTTGACTTCCGTCTATGAAAAAGGTATAAATAATATAGAAATGTGTGAATAAGTTTTATTCTTTTTACAAATTCTTATTTGAATTAAATTGAATATTGTTTGCTAACTTAAAGAGAGGCACGAATGAAAATTGGTGGTTTAGCGATTTTTATTTTTTATCTTTGGATCTACAAAACTTTATGCCAAACCCATGCTAAAAGATTTTTAAAAATATCTAAAAAATATGTAAATAAAGTTTGAACGAAAATTATTAGAAACTATAGGAAGACACCGATTTTAAAGAATGGTTATTAACTGCGATTTATTTAATTTATTAACAGAATTCAGTACCAAAATGGTTCAATTAGTCTCAAACAGTAAAAAATGAACTATTGGGCTATATAGGTTTTTGAGACTGTTGATTCCAAATTTGACATTAGTTTTTCAAAAATCAAAATAGCAGATCCAAAATGGCGGACTGAAAGTAGTAAGTGTACGTATGCGTAAATAATGGACTATATTATTACTGGTAATCATCATTTAACAGAAATTTATGTATTTTGAAAGAGAGTCTTAGGCATGTTGATTTGAATTTAATGTTATCTTTTTGAAATTCAATATGGCAGATCCAAAATAGTGACTCGAAAGTAGTAAATCAACACATATAAGTTTGCTATAAACTAACAACCAAATTTGAAATTAGCATCTCCGAAAATATACAAAAACCAATTTTGAAGCAGGACTAACATTAATACATGTAGATTTACTACTTTTCAATTGACATTTTGAGTTAGACATTTTGAATGACGAGAAAACGTTATAAAATTGGAAATCAGCGTTCGCGACAATAGAATAATAACCAAGTTTCGGGCAAAACAAAATTATACATGAATATTTACTACATTTAAGGTGGCGCTAAAGCCAATTGTCTGCTACAAATATGAGGATCCACTTTTCTTATTTCATTTTTAATTTAGAGTAAATATCTCTATGAAACTTTGTTGTCCCAATTAAAAACAACAATTTTCCAGAGAGATATTTTCCTTAAATTGAAAATCAAATGAAAAATGTTGTTCCTCGTATTTGACGGTAACAGGGGTGTTGAACATTACCTTAATCCATAATTGTGGATTCGACATTTTTAATTTCTAAGAGATGATTCAAAATTCAATTTTAGTACGTATAGAAACCAAATTTTAAAATATATGAAGGCATACGGCTCTTTATTCACCATTGTTGGTCCACCATTTTGAATTTAAAAATCTTCACTTGATATCATTGTCCCCAAAAATCTATATGAATATAGTTGTAAAAAAATTCATCTTATGTATGTGGATTCATTAACTTTGATTTAAATAAATCATTCCTGCATCTTTTACAATACCCCTAAACAGCCCTATCTTACATTTAAAAAAATGTTTATAATGTAAGTTTAAAAAGAAAAAAAATTGGTTTAGATTTAAAAATGTACACTGTTTCTTCGCAGTTTAATTTCTGAATATTTCTAATTATTCACCAAAAAGCATGCAACAGCAAGATTTCCAAAAAGGCGATCTCGTAAATTAAGTTGCCTCTCCCTCCGTACCACCAACATCAGCACAGCGCTGCACAGCACAGCACAGCACAGCACAGCATAGCAGCAGCAGCAGAGGACGAGGAGAACGCGGAGGACGAGGACGAGAGGTGGTGGAGGCTCGAGGGGCGGAGGGGGGAGGGGGGAGGCTTGGGTGGCGCGAGGGTGTCGTTGCGTCTGTCCACCATATTGATCGCGCAGAGGCGTTTTCTCTCTCTATCTCTCTCGTTCTCTCTCTCTCACTCACTCTCCACCGCTATACCTATATACACACACATCCGCTATATAGGATGGCTTTAGGTGGTTTCGACCCCCCGGAGAGAGAAGAGAAGAGCTAGCGAGCGAGCGAGCGAGCAGGAGAGAGAGAGAGAGAGAGAGAGAGACGGCGACAGAGAGCAGATAGAGTGAGAGAGATGAGGGCTTCGGCTGGCGTTGGAGCCGACACTCGCGGGTGCCGGCGTTACCATGGCTACCCACCACCCTCGCTGTGAACAAGCCCTCGACGTCATATTGGCATAGTATATTCCCCACACCATGCCGGGGAGCCCAAACACACCGCGTCTAACGGGTGTGCCCCGGCGAAAGGGCCGACTTTATTAGCGGCCATTTTCTTCCTGCTATGCGCTCCTTTCGCCGACGTCTCTGGGGCTCTTGTGCATTTTCGTGGATCTGCTTTGTTCGGTGGCTTGCTATATGTTAGTGTATTCTTGCTTGTATTGGTGTATTCTTTGGTGTTGTTGAAAAGACAGAGGTAGAGGTAGGAATGGAAAGTGTCAAAATGGAGGATTATTGTGTGTACACGGAAGAAAATGGTTTTTTAATGTAAAGAAATAGGGTGATTGCGCCCTAATAAAATTAAATTTGGAAATATTAATAAATAATGCCTTGGCCAGCATTACTTGTGTGACGAAACTTTTTTTCACTTACTTTTATAATTGATCTTCATAAGTTTAGGGTTAGAATTTTGTTATTGGTCGAATATCTCAGAAAGGTGCCGGTAATTGGGATCTCTTCTATACATACACATATCTCTTTAATATTAAAATTAAATCCTGAATTCGTTTTTTTAAATTGATTAAATTGCTAGATTTATAGATGATTAATATGCTAGTTTTATACTTTTTAAGTCAACGAAAATCCGCGTTTCTCAGCTGTTAAGAAATATTTCTAATACCTCTGGAGTATAAATACATTAGGTACTTCTGCATACAAATCATTAAACCTTTCTCAGCATATAAATGACTTTGTTCATTATATGTACTACTTTGATTTACCCCCAACCTTCCTGTTTACATTTAGATCCATAAAAGTATATGAACTGATCCTATTTTTTGTTATTTCACCTCCAGCATTATATCTTAGTTTTATTAATCCAAATCTATATTTGTTAACTATAAAATGACATTTATTTATCTGTATTTGAAGCCTCGGTAATTACGTGGATGTTGAAAATTTTTTTAAAGCTTTTAGGAACTTGTTACAGATGAAATAACCAGAGTCTTATAGGTCAGAGTATGCTTTTTCAGAATGGCGTGATGTTTTCGGTCGCTGGTCCTTTGAAAATCGCTTTGCTATTTGTTACAATTTAATTAATAGAATTTATTATTTTGTATTTTCTATGCTTTATCTAAAATGCCTGTTACTACTTACATTTCAGTTTTCATTACATAGAAAACATCTAAATAGATTTTCGGTACTAAAGCATGAGAATATTATTTATTAAAGCGTTTTCTAATTTTGTAAAGAATTATCAGTTTCTGCATCATTAAAAATATTGTTTGCATTATAATTAATTTTGTATGCTGTCAAGGACATATTATCTATTTAATCATGCCGTTGCTTTATTTATTAAATTAGCTCGAACGAAATGACTAATAGTAAGATTATTATCGTTTCTAAGGATTCTGAATTCATGTTCAAGTTTTCATAAGTGATTGACGTGTGCATTATATAAAATGAGAATGGCAAAATTCAAAAAGCTATTACGATGGTAGAATAAGTGGTGCACGTGTCGGAAATATTGCAGCTTGATTTTTTTATTCCAGATTTTGATTGTAGAAGATAAGAATCGAATGCTGTACCAAGTCAAACACTGCTTTTTGTTTCGATTGTGCGGTCGGGAGATATGATCAGATTGAAACGATAATATAGTTTTATGTTTCTTTTTATATGAATGAACGAGTTAGTTTGTTTAATACGCTCCGTGAAATGTATTTAATTTGAAATAAATTTGTGATTTTAAACAAAGCTGATAATTGCTTTAAAATTGCACTTTTTTGAAGCGTACGAATTTTAAATATTTTCGCGCGTGGTATTGAATCGAAAAATTTTCTCACTTTCAGCGAATTCAACGGTTTCGCAGGCTTCACGTTTATTCAGTTCGGCTTTGCGCTTTCCATTTTCCGATAATATACCCAGTGTGCCAAAAGTGACAATAAATTGCATTTTAACGTACATGTGAAATAATTTGAATAAATTATATTAATACTTGGTTTACAAGTGATTAATGAACTATTCTTCAATTATCTTAACACCCCGGGTGGAAAATTAATCTACAACTATGTAGATCTATCTAGTTTGCCATGGGAATAACCGAGGGCCTTGATAAAACTAGATAGTTATCTACCAGGGACAATTCAATAGTTACCTTTCATTAGTTGTACATAATTATTCTAAAAACTATATTATGGTATATCTTTGATCTTGAATACAGTTATTTTTTAAATATTATAGTACGAATTGGTGCACTAAAATTATTTTCAATAACTGTTTGAATTAAATTTATTAGTAATAGTACATTATGCAACAAGGGAATAAAGTCGACTTTATTCCCGTGTTGTATATACAACTTTATTTCCGACTTAACTGTGGCCACTTTATTGATTTGAAGAGTGTGACCCACGGAAAGAGAAAGAAATTGCCCACAATTGAAAGAAAGGAGAGAAAGCATTTGCAGTAAATTAAAAAAAATGCATTTGCAGGAAATTAAGAAAATGCATTTGCAGGAAATTAAGAAAATGCATTTGCAGGAATTAAAAAAATGCATTTGCAGGAAAATTATTTTTCTCTTTATTCCCGCATTTGCAGGAAAAATGTAGCGCTATTTTTCCACAAATCCATTTTTTCCCTGCAAATCTACTTTATTCGAGAAAAATGTTGATTTGTGGGAATCATATGCTACTTTTGTCTCGCTTTTCGGGTCAATAAAGTGGCCATTATAGTTGAGTAGATTATTACCCGAGGGAATGATCGACTTTACTCCCGCGTTGCATATAGAATTTTATACTCAACTTTACTGTAGCCACTTCATTGACTTGAAAAGTTGGACCCACAAAAAGAAGCGAAAATTGAGAAAAAATGAGAAAAAGAGAAATTGATATGAAAGAGTAAAGTTTATTTCTTTCCCACATTTGCGGGAAATAAGAACTTTTTTCCCGTAAAAGCAGAAAAAAATATAGGAGGGAATAAAAAGCTACTTTAGTCCCGCTTTTCAGGGCAAGAAAGTGGTTATTTTAGTTAAGTCGTGGATAATAGTACATTATGTAACAAGCTCTCGAGCAAAAAATCGACTTTTTTCTGGAGTTACATATAGTACTTTATGCCCATCTCAACTGTGGCCACCTTTTGACTTGGAAAGCGGGACTAATGGACTGTTAAAAGACAATATTGTTATAAGACAATCGAAAATCAGGGTTATTGATGGAACTTTATGAAATAAAGGAATTTGGACTAGTTTCTAGTGAAGTCACTTTTTTCCCGTAAATGTGGGAAAAAAGTGATTTGCGGCAAGACAGTTACTTTTTTCCCGCTAATCATTTTTACGGGAAAAAAGTGTAATTTTGGTCTCGCTTTTCAGGGAAAAAGTGGCCATTTTCGTTCAGATGGGCATAAAAGTTATTTCTGAAATTCTTATTCAAATTGTCTGTATAATAACTTAAGTATTTGGCCAAATCCATCAACATGATATGATTGTAACTTCTTTGATAAAGCCGAGTACCAAATCAGTTGGCAGCGTCTTTTATGAAAGGATTAGCCTGTAATCGACACTAATAAGAATCTTGTAAGCGAAAACGAATTAATATGGAATATTTAATTTCTAATCTCAATAAATTCGATTGCAAAAATGGGATTGCCAGTGAAAATAACGTCTATGCGCGTAATACACTTCAACAATTATATTCTAGTACGTTTTTACATACAGCTTTAAATCTCATGTCTTTTATACCATTTTATCACCACTCGAATTCACTAACACCCACAAAAGTTCTAGTGAATATTAAAACTAATTTTAGAATGAAAACTAGACATTTTGCAACGACACTACTTACAAGCTGTTCCATCTTTCAACCCTAAATGAACCGTTTTCGTAAGACACTTAAATAATATAAATATAATTTAAAATATAATAATTCTCTACCAGAAAACCAAGTATGTAGATACCAATTACACACATAACCTCTAAAAGCAACAACAAAGAACAAATTGTTTATCACCATTTTTAGTCAAATACTCTTCTCATATGTATCTCGGCCACAAATTACTATCCTGAGCATTCAAAACGCTCGCATTTCCACCAGAACAACCTCAATTCCATATCGAGCAAAGGCATATCGAGCGGCGGCGAGCTCCTCCTCGTTATCCGCAGTACATAAGCCGTTCGGTCGCGCCGCAAATCCCATTGGCGGGCTCGAGAGGCGCTGCAGGCGGCTTTGCGTCGCACCGCAAGGACCCGATCGCGATAAGACCTGCGCGAGCGCGCGCGTGTGTGTGTACAAACGCAGTCGATTAAAAAGTACAGAGGACGGAAGCCTTGTCGAGTTGTCGAGTTCGTGCGGTAGGCACGAACCGATGGGGCAAACACTACGACCGTGGGCGGTGAGGGTGAGTTTGGACGGGAAAGCTCGAGAAATGGTATATTTTTCTCGCAGGTTTTCTCACAGGTTCAGTTGGATGAAAAAGGCATGGAGCGTATCTGGCGTTAAGGAAATAATAGGTTCGACCTGGGAATTACGGTATAAGGGTTTTGGAAGGATTTTGTTGTACTATGTAGTACCGAATCCATGTATTCTAACTTCAAAGTGTAAAAAGATATTTTTGGATGGCTTCGAGATTAGATATTTCAGATAACTGATGTGATGGAGCAATATCAACTATGGATTCTGATTCAACTTCGAAAAATCTAGTAATTTATGAAGTTGTATGAAGGGCTGAGTTAGAAATGTAATTAATGACCTTTTCGTATTAGAAGTCACTGATTATGAATTAAGAATACACGAATATTAAAAAATACAAATTAGAATACAATAGTTTTTAAATTAGTACATTCGTATATTCAGTTCTTTATAAAACTATAGGTTTTTATGGTTATATTTACGTTTTTTCGATGTAGAATCCAAATCCGCAGTCCAACTTGCTTTATTATATAAAGTTATTAAATATTTTCACTTCAAACTGCCCCAAAAAGCCCCTTTCAGCATTTTTTATTATCCCGATAAGCTGCGTGATAGAGTAATTAATTCATCGATGGTTTTCGTTTTGATAAACTAAATTTCTTTGAAAATGCCAAATGTCCTTCTAGCTTTCAAAAATAATCTTATTTTTAATCTGTGTTCCTTAGACTTTTATTATTGATTATCACAGACTAAATAATAGTAAAAATCTGAACCAGATAAAGATCCTTAACACAACGGATACGATCCAGCATGACTATAATTTTCATAAATACTTTTGAAAGAAAATCCTCTACAATGTTTTATATTTTAAATTACCATAAGTTGAATATTATTTAATTATTAAATTTTTTAGCAATATTCAATAAGCGTAAAACAACACGTATTATTTAACTACACAGAAATGACTCTAAATCACAAAGTTTGACTGTTCTCGTCACTCTCAACGCAATTCCTTGAAATTCGACAGATTGCGAGACAGCAAACAAAAGACAGCCGAAAACCAGCAAAGGGGTGAGATTGAAACAGAAGAAGGAACCCACACAGGCCAACTAAACCCGAGCGTGCAGAGAAGCAATAACGAGTGAGAGGCACTATCTGCTGCTGACTTGGAGTTCGTCGGATTTTCGCCATCCCACTGCGCTAGCGACATTTTTTCCTTATTCTTCTCTCGATGTGCACACACACACACACACACACATAGTCACGAAGTTTGCAGCATCGAATTTCTCGCGAGTGCAGCAGCAGCAGAAGCAGTCGACGAGTTTGCGGAGCAGGCGAACGATAATCCGCGCGACGCTCTTTTGTTTTATCGGCGACTATCGCCGGGGATGTTAAGTGGAAACCGAAAATGAACAATATCAGCGGAATGGCTGCACGAGAGTTCGAAACTTTGCTTCGGGGGGGACTCGGATCGTCGGTGGAGTATAGCTGTGGTTCGCATTTGAAGGTTGGATCTACCGTTGCAGTCGGGATTTTACGTTCTTATTGTTTTGAGTAACCACGTATTTTAAGGTGGACCCACTATATAGCAGATGCGAAAAGCTACTTTTTTACTTAACATTGAATTAATTCAGAGCCATTTTAGAGCGCATAGAATTTGTGATAATTTTGTATGATTTATGGACTCAATCAATAAATGTAAACACTTTCTTACCTCTTTCATCATATTTTTGAGATTCCAGGCTATGGATTAAAAAGATATTTAATTTGATCATTTATTACAACCTAAACTATAAGCTATCAAAATTTCGGTAGATATTTCAGACTCAGTGTGGTGTTATCGTTGACTAAAATAGTGTGGTACCTAGTGGTTAACTGAATAATATAAGCCATGTTGAAGTTAAATGGAATCAATAGAAAAGAACTTATTGTTTTCTGCCAATGCACAGAATGAACCAAAATTTATTAACATATTTAATTGCAATTAAACCATAAAACATATTTTATTGTTGGTATTCTATCCTAAACTACTTGTACGCCATCTTGTAACTAATTTATATTGGCCGATAGGATACTAGCGCTCTATAAGTTTTTAGTAATTTATTTAACATCACTTAGGTTTACTTAAGCATTTTCTATCAATTTACTAATGAAAAAAATCGAAAAAGCGTTTTGTAGTATACTACATCTACTACCTACAAGTATTTACAGACACCACATATTATATACCTAAAATAAAAAAGACACAATAGCCTAAACCAATGTGTATAAACCATTTTCTAAAGCTGTTAGCCTTTATATCCTGACGCCTTAGTCAATTTTTCGAGCTTCCAGATCCAAATGATTTACGCAAACTTCCATGGCTACCAAGTCGCCCAGTATCTCAGCGATAAGCATCACTGCACCACCGCAATCTCCGCCCACGATCTCCGGCCGCAAAAAGCGCATCCTCGATTCACTCCTCTTCCCCCCAGTCGACCTCTCTCACCCAACCCCGTCAAATCTCATCGACTCGCTCTCGCCATCATCGCCAACAATCTCCGCAAAAAAAACAAAAACCAAGAAAGAAAAACCGTGCCAAAAGAAAGAGACGCCCCGACGCGGAGATAAAAATTATGGCTTCCACTTCCAGCACCCCCACCCCCTACTCTTCGCATCCAACGACGACCCTTCCGCAACAGCGCAAAAAAGGTAAAAATGAGCGAAGGGTTTAAAAAGAGAAGCTTCAGCTTCCGCCTCCGCTCCAGCAAAAAAAGCTCTCTCTCACTCTCTCCCCGGAGAAAGACGCGCAGAAGCGAGAAAGAGTATAAAAAGAAGAGAAGAGAAGAGAGAGACCCTCCCTTCGCTAAAGAAAGAAGAGCGCGGTGCTGCATAGAAAATTCACCTCTCTCTCTCTCTCTCTGCCATCTTTTCTTCTCATTACTCGCGAAGCGTAGCTCGGGGGCAGAACTGAGCTGAGCGGCAGCGGCAGCGGCATTCTCTCTGTCTCCCGTTCGCCCGCTCGCTCGGGGGCGTCTAATAATGTCGCCAGCCAGGCGTTTTACGTAGCGCCGAGTCACCCTCCTCCTCCTCTCCACTGCCGGCGCTGACGCGCTGCTACGCTGCACATCCGCCGGCAAAATGAGCCTCGCTTCACCAGTCTCTCTGCAGGCAGTGTGCTCTCGGATATCTCCTTTCTTCGCTCGGGCTCGGAGCTTCGTGCTTCGAGCTTTTTCTCTCTGGCTTGTGTATGTGTGTGTGTGCGTGTGTGTGTGTGTGTGTGTGTGTGTACTCTTTCGCTGGCGTGCGCTTCTTCTGGGTCTTGCTTTTTTTTTCCTTGTTTGGTCTTTTCTTTTCGCTGCACCGAGCAGTGCAGAGCAGTGCGGAGCGGGGCAGAGCGGAGAGGAGCAGTGGGTACTGTTGGTAGTAGTGGCGCTTTTCTCTGGATGTTGGGTAATTTTGAAGGCGGTCGCGAGGCAAGCTCTCGCGGAGGGAGAGTTTCGTTTGATTTGTTGCTTTCTTTCTGTTTGTTTGGTGATGCTTCGCCTGCTTTTTTGGACGAGGGGGTGGACAAGTTTTAATTAGGGGTGAGACGGGGTGGAGGTTTTTGCTTCTTAGAAGAATGGCGTGGGAAGAAGAGGGTGGGGGTTTTGTTTGAATAGGCATTTTGAAAGTGTGTCTAGTTTGACAGCGACGATGATGTTTCAAGTGTAACAAATGAGATTAAGTAAGCGTATATTATAAACAGTTATAAACATTTTCTTAGATAAAACCACAAAGATATTTTTATTAATGTTTTTGCCAATATATGGATCGTTTATTGCCATATTTTTAAATAAGTCTATTTCGAAAATTTGCTAACACTCATGATGATTTATCAATCATGATGCATTAACTAGTAATTGTAGTAATTTCATTAGTTCAATAGGTTAATTTTGTGATAAATTATTAATGGCAATGATTAAATCATTCAAATGATTATGAATGTTAGAAGTATGTTCAAATTAAACTTATGTCGTTGCGGTTATAAAGAATCCATACCTTATGAGGTCTAGCATATTTAAAATTTCTCAAATAATACTAATTTTTTACAGAAGCCTTTTACGAAAAGTAGTATTTTAGTCTCTCCAACAAAACATTGTTTTCAAAGGTTCAAAAAAAATGCTAATTTTTATAAGAGGCCTTATAAAAAGAACCAATTTTTTTAAGAAATTTGAAATATCTTGCTCTTTATAAGGAGTATAGATACATATTTAATAAAGAAAATGATAATTTCAGATTTGTGTTTTATAGTAATTTATTTAAATGATGATAAAAGAATATATCGTATTTAGCTGATAAATAATTTCGAGTTTTTAAGAAAATATTGTTTAAAAAATGTATATGTTGATACTGATGAATTGATAAATAAATATAATTATCTATCTCGTTTATTGAGCTTCCTTTTGAAATAATATCTAACTCTATAATAACATTTATAATTATAGAATAATTACTTAAATTGCAACATTGGAAATTAAACGGTTAAGTAAATAAACGTGCAAAATATCATATTAATTTAATTATTTACGATACATTGAAATACATGGTATGCCATGATTATGAAGTATATACTTTCAAATATCATCTAGTAAATCAATTCATCCATAATCATATCGGAATTTAAAATTATAATTAGAAACTCGAGTGAATCTATGCAGGATCCCTGAATTCGGTTTTGAATGAGGAAATCCAATATAGTTTCTAATTCTGATGTACCCTGAAACCCGAATCGTATCGAATTACCAGCCAGAATATTATGGCGAATATCCAGGCAAGCGTCCGACAATTAATTAGCTTTAATTACTTGCCATGATGATTTTAGTAATAACTCTGTATAATAATTTTTGCTTGTACTTTTATTATTACTATTTAGGTCAATTTTATATTTATTATTTTCCAATGTTCTATATTTTTTTATGCTATTCCTTTTGTTTATAAAAATATTTCAACGTTTCTTAAAAAGTGTAATCCCGAGTAAAAAAAACAGTTTCGCCCGGCTTTGTTCCAAACCTGAAGAATAATTTAAGCTAAACTTTTGGTTTTCTTCTTCCAATGAAACAATCCCTTTATTAAAAAATATTCTTAAAAAAGGGAAATTTCAAGTATTGCACGCTAAATTTGTTAGAGTACAATTCCACTTGAAGAATGAGTTAAACGATTTCACTTTACTTTGAGTGAATTTTTAGTAAAAACTTTTTACTCGAATATGAATAGTCTTCTACTCTATTTATGCAGTTAGCCAAATAGCGCAGAAGCTTAATTACGTATTTCCACAGCGTTCATAATATAATTGATATATAAATTGACTTACTATACTTATAAAATATAAGAATTTCAATACCACTAATTTATTTATTGTTTAGATATCTAATAATGAGTAAATTCGTGCCAATATGTACGATCCGCCGATAACATCATTCGTGTCGTCTATCTCGATACTTCACTTCATTTTACAATGAAAAACTCTATGAAGTAAAATTCCACGTGTCATATTGAGCGTGCATATTGCCACAAGCCTGGGATAATGCCGGGCCAAACCTGACTTCTTCTACTCGGTTAATATCTATTTCCGACCTTATTCAACCAATTCCATTCAGAAATTCGCCTTCCTCAAAAAAGCAGACTCAACAAAAAAGGAACACCAAAACTAGGCATATAATTCACCAGCCCCACAGTCCCTACGTAGAAAAATGAACCAAGTAAGATGAGAAAGAAACCCCAGAGTAAGACAAAGGAGGCGCTACAACAAGAGGCCCTGGAAGTCGACAGGGGCTTATCCCCGAAAATTAAACGCCGTCGGATGTAACAACACATCCCCAGTTTTACCCACACACTCGCACACGTGCAGGAGGCTTTTTATTCGATTCGAGATGCGACAGGCGAGATATAGACCCGAGTTATACTGCGGCTAAGCTGCCGCGTACGCGCATACCTACGTGCATATATACGCGCGAGGGTTGAAAGGCTGATATTCCATCACCGGGGAATGAAAATCAGAGCCGCTTCGCGGCAGGCAGGCCCTCGAGGGGAGAGAGGCAGAGAGAATTAAAATGGCTGTCACGCGCAGCAGGCCGACGCCCGACGTGTTTGCGCGTCCTATACGTTCTCTCTCTCTCTCTCTCTTCGTCCTATGTGTGTGTGTGTGTGTATACGCTGCACGTGTGCGGTGTAAGGGATGAGAGAGAGAGAGAGAGATGTGCGCTCGCGCAAGCGTGTGTATTCGCGATGAACTGCGCGAAATATGTCGGCCGCGGTGGAGCGGATGGGTTGCGGGAAAAAATGGAGATGGATTTTGTGTTCTAGGAGGGAAAGAGGTGGAACGATGAGATTTTTTGAATACTGGGTTTCCATGTGTTTCGAGGGATTAGAGATTGCTGAGGAAGAATACCTAGGTTTTTCAGAAAATTTGAGTTGACTAGATTGCGCTGCTGAGTAGTGGCAATATAATATGCTGGTGATTTGACAAACTTAAAAACACAAAGCTTCCTCGGAGTTTTGTAAACCCAAGAAGGGTAAAGTTTTCATGAAATAACATTTTGTACTTGAATTTTATTATTTTATAATATACTTTCTCACCCTATTGATGCAATATTCGAAGTGTATGAAAGTTTTTTATTTTCGTGTGAATTTGTTTGTGTACTAAAAGCAAAAAGAAAATATTTTAAGTTGTTTTATGTCTTAGCTCCGCTGGTGTGAGATATTTATTTAACACAACAGGGACATTAAAGCAATATTACATTTCATGGTTTCAAGCGTATCCAGAATAATACATAGATATAAAAAGAATGGCTACTCATTTGGAAGAATTTTATCTTGCATTTAAATCTGAAACCAAGTTAAGTACACAATATGTTTGTATCCTTGCGAATTGTGGATGTTTCTTGTATTTGCTTTGAAACTTTAGAAATTTAAGAATAATGAAATCATAGTACATATTTTTTAAGTTTGTCAGTGGGATGGTTATTGTTCAAGTGGACTTAAATCTATTTTTTGGGCAAAGTAAAGCATAAACAATTACGCGAAGTATTGCCCAGAGATTCTAAGTAAAAAGATTCATCTTTTTTCATCTAAGGTATAAGTTTATTCATGAGAATGAAAATCAGATAATCACATATAATTAAAATATTGTTGATTATATCAATAGTTATGACTAAGCGAAATTTCGAATTATATTAGTGAACTATTATTATGCAAGATAATTAGCTTCGAAAATCAGATTTGCAGAAAATTGCTATTTTACTTTGCTAATTGAAATAGTAAATACATTTTGACCTTTGATCTTGCATTCAAGATTGTTTCAAGGCCAAATCTAATTTTTAATGAAAGCTCCTATTTTTGACCCATGAAATAGAAAAAAAGGAAACTTTACCTTAGAGTATTTGGCTCACGAACTAGCGTCAATAAATATTAATTTCATATGATTATTTGTACGAAATGAAATTTTCAATTTGTTTATACACTTTATGATATAAAATTTGATAATATATTATTGAAACCATCAACAGTACCCGCATGTACCTGCATGCAAAAACTTATTTCATGTATCATTCTTGAAGCCATGAAACAATCATTAAAATTAAAAAGCTAACTTAGTAATATTATATCATAGTGACTCATATAGTCTCGGTCAACGCCAATTTACTACGAGTAGATATCTATGGGTATACCTTGAAGTATGTGAAGATTGGAAGTCCACTTTAACACAAACAAAACTCCACTCAAAGTCACTTTTAAATTTAAAGTTTCATAAAGTGAAAATGTTGTCGAAAATCAACTTTAAATCTTTTCGAGTACAATTACAATCGCGTTACAACATATTTATCGGCTTGATGGTGCAGAAAACTTTCACGCAACCGTAAAGTGTTGATTGAACAATTGCAACTTTACAATATATCCATTAAATAATGTTTGCGACGCATTCTGAGCTGGTATCGATGTGTAAATAAGCATCAATGAATAGTCATCCAGAGTAAAATATTCATTTCATTAAATCGAATTCAAGAATCATGTTATGAAAGCGAAGTTTTGTTTCAATCAATATTCAATCGTGAAAAATGAGAACATTTTTAAAGAAATCAACAACAACAAAAATATTTCATTCAAATAAACAACTTGATTCCGATTGGTTAAAAAATATTAAATCAAAATTCAGTATAGCGTGTAAAAAAAGAAAAATTGATTTAGTATGATACTTAAAAAAGTTGTCCACTTGAAAAGGGATATCCATTTATCTGTAGCAACGAATACATACATATCAATATTTTTTTTCGTTCAATTAACTATAAAACGATTTTCAGACTTTATTTTTGAAATTGATATCGGATCATTAGTCAAAATAAATTGAATTACTGAGTAGTATCAGCGAGCAATTAAAATTTACTTTCACATATATGTGGTTATTTAAACACACAATTAACCTTTGCAACTATCTTATTCAAATTATTCGCTGATTCTAGTATTGAAAAATCATCAATGTTTTCAATTCAAGTTCTACAATGTAAATATAAATTTATATTATTCTATAATCCTTCAAAAGTATATTTCAATACAAGATATTTCAATAGATTTTTATACACCTATACCAAACTTGTCGAAAGCAAAGAAAAGAAGAAAATTCAACCCTCCGAATTGCTTCCACTTAAAATCCTCGACGCTCCTCCATCCAACTTTCGCATTATACATAAAACAAGACAAACAAAACCATCACGCAGCCTTTATAGGAAAACGCCTCATACAGGTTACATCCCTTCAAGCGCGCACACTACTACATATCCATCTCCCCTAAACGGAGAGAAATAAAATAATTTGTTATTGTTAATAAACTTTTTTAACTATTAATAAATATTTATTATAATTCACAAATAATTTATTGCATACATTTTATTGGATAATAAAAATTGGTTAATAGTTAATAGATCATTCATTATTATTATTGTCATTCATTGTTCATATTCGCTCCGATTCAATTATACAGGAAAATACGTTTAATACCTTAATATTAAAACGGTCCATTCATTACGCATATAATAAGAAAATAAGTAATTCATCCTCGTTCCTTTTACTTACATACATGTCCACTTGGACATCGAAGTCTAACTTTTATAGTATTATCTTTACTGTTCATTTATAATAGTATTATATTTACTATGGGTTTGAAGCTACACTGAAGAACGAGTTTCGTTTATACACCAATAAAAAATATATTAGATGCGAAGTTGGCTTTGATCTGTCTCTGGATACCTATACGTATGGTTAAAAACGAAACTTTACTTAGTAATTGTGACTAACATTATACTGATGTTAGAGCAATACCCAATCTACCGATAAAGTTTGTTTACATGATTTCACTGACAAAGAGAGTCCAAGGTCTTTGGGTCACAGATTCGGCAGAGGCTTTGGGCAGTGTATTCTGGTACCTAAAAATGATCCGCTTGTCTTCGAGATGTAAGATATTTCACACTAAATATGTATTATATCAGTGAAAAAAACTGCCTCTTCTTTTAGCCATAACTCTGCACCTTTTCAAAATAAAATATTGACCCAAATAGCAAATGTAAGTGATCGATAAAAAGAGCTTTAATTTGAGTTTTAAAACATTAAAAAATATTAAATTATTTTAAAGTTGTGAAGAATTGAAAATGACGAATAAAAATTAGTGAAAATTCGAGGATTTGCAGCTCATTAAATTTGGTGGTTTTTCACTCATTTTTATTCATCATTTTCAACTGTTCATAACGTTAAAACAATTTAATATTTTTTAACGTTCCAAAACTCAAATGAAAGCTCTATTTGTCGAATTTCATTTGCTATTTGGGTTAATTCTTTATTCGGAAGAGGCGCGGAGTTATGACCAAAAGAAGCTAGCTTTTTTCACTGATATGATACATATTTAGGATAAAATAGCTTACATCTCGAAAACAAGGATCCATGGGACAAAACTACGGGTAAAGAGGATCATTTTTAGGTACCAGACAATACCTCCCAAAGCGTCAGCCGAATCCATGACACAAAGGCCTTGGACACTCCTTGTGAGTAAAAAATTGATTGATATAGAAATAAATTTCATGAGAATAACAGACGCACAAATATAAAAATAATAAATAAAATATTTATACAGTATAAATTTATTATGTGTAACAAGTTTTCTCATATTAAAAATACGTTACAGTAAATATTAATATCGCTCTACTAACTAAGCAATGATTTGTTACTATATCTGAAAGTACATAGATCACACAATCAAATTTAGGTTTTGATGCAAAAATTTTTTCTCAATCTCACCCTCATAAGATATCATACAACGAAATGATCAATCGGCTGAGCCATCAGCATTTCAAATAATATTTATTAATATTTTTCTCAGCGTACCGACTCCCACCCCTCTTCACCCTAAAAAACAAAAAAGAAAGCCAAAACAAATTTCACGTCCCATCTCGACGTGTCAGCTAAAAATCACGCGAACAATAAGATGACGCGAGCCATACATCCGCTCGTGGCATCGCTCGCAAAAAGGATATCAAGCCTCCGGCGAAATTCGTCGTTTTCCTCCTGCAGCGGCGGCGGCAGCTAATCTCGCGGCATGAGGTCGCTTTTTTGCCGAGAGAGAGAGAGAGAGAGAGAGAGAGAGAGAGAGAACGACATTGCCGCTGCCTTCGGGCGCTCGAAATTAAAATGACAATGAGGGGTCCATCCGGCCGAAGGGTGCGAGAGCGAGCGAGCGTCGCGCCGCGCACCGTCGGCGGGCCAATCGGCTTCGTACTTGGCGTCGGGCCGCCTCCCCCCCTCCCCACCCCCTTTTGTGCTGTCGCTGTAGCTGTCGCTGTCGCCAGCCTCCTTTTGCTGTATATACGGAATAGAGATGGTGCATGTACGTGTATGCGGGGATGGATGCAGTGGTGTATAGATTGTAAGTTGCGACGGGACGAATATATATATACATAGGTACACGAAAAGCGGCTTAATGAAATTCTTCGGAATACGCGCGGTATTTAATTACGAATCGAATGCGTGATGCAGTAGTAGCTTTTCTACTTTCCTTTTGGGACGGGGTGGACTTTGCCTTTGTTTCTCGATGTCACTGTGATGGCGACGCGCGAAGGGCTGCTTGGGGATGTTAAGTGCTTTGGAGCGTTATTAGTTTATGGAGAGTGCTGGGGTGTTATAGGATGTAGGGGGATTGCTCGAGAGTTGCAAATGAATCATATATGAAAAAAGTGATGGATGTTTGTAACGCAATAACTCGGAATACTGTATAATTAGAAAAAGAGGAGAAATAAGGAGGGGAGGGGGGCTGGAGATGATAAAATTAAAGCAGGCGGCACTTATGTACAGTACTCATGTCTAAATACATAATTATATGTTTGTATGTGTAGTTATTATGCTTGATTTACACAACTTTCGAAAAAGTCGTGTAACGCAATAAATCGGAAAAACGTAAAATTAGAAAAAAGACTGGAAGTAAGGAGGCGGGAAGGGGGGTTGAGGTGATAAAATTAAAGCAGGCGGCACTTGTATATATTACACGTGTCTAAATACATAATTATGTGTTTGTATGTCTAGTTAGTATGCTTGATTTGTACGACTATCGATAAAGTCGTGTAACGCAATAAGTCGGATAAGTACAAAATTAGAAAAAAGAGGGGCAATAAGGAGGGGGGAGAGGCTTTGAGGTGACAAAGTTAAAGTAGGCGGCACTTATGTATAGTATACATGTCTAAATACGTATATATGTGATATATGTGAAGTTTTTGTGATAAAGCAGTGGTAAAGGAGTGATGCAGTGCATGATTGAGTGTGTGAGTAAGAATGTCAGCGAATGTGTAAGTATGTGATTAAGTGAGTGAGAGATCGAGACAACTCAAGTGCTTAAGCGAGTGAGTGAGCAGTTGAGTAAATGAGTGCTTAAATAAGTAAGCAAGTCAATAAGTATGTGAGAGATTGCATGCGTAAGTATGTCAGTGAAGGAGTGAGTGATTTAGTGAGTAAATATACGAGGAAGTGATTGAATATGAGAATGAGTGAGTGCGTGCATGAGTGCGTAAGTGATTAAGTGAGAGAGTGAGCATGTGTATGTCAGATTGTACGTGAGTAAGTGCATGCGTTAGTGGGTAAGTGAGCAAGTGAGTATTTGAATGCAAGAATGAAGGCGTGTGTAAGCGTATGATAGAGCGAGTGCATGAGTTATGCTGTTGATTGTGTGAGTGAGTTAACACCTACACGGTAAGAAGTATTCACGATCATAGGCTGTGCAACGTTACAAAAAAATTGAGTGTCGCTGCGGCAGCCACTTTTGTCGGTGCGAGCAGCGAGATAAACAGTGAGCGTCGCGGCAGAAAGCCGTGAAGAGTCGGCATCGTCCATCCGAACGACCAGACGTAGCCTGCAGACACGAGCATGGCACGCCGCCATACGGTGCTATATGGCACAGTGTTTTGTTTTCGCACAGCAAGAAGTATAGCCGTGAATACTTCTTCCTGTGTATATGATTGAGTGAGAGCATGCGTGAATGATAGAACAACAGTGTGGAAGTGAATATGAGAGAGTAAAAGAGAGTAAAATATAATATGAGAGAGTGTGAGAGTATAAAGAGAAACACATTAATTATTTTCTTCTTATATCTGTGGCTTCCCGGAATAAGCAGGTAACTGTATTTTTTTGAAAATTGGGTTTGCATCGAATTTGACATGTTTTTGTGACCCTTTTTCATTATAAAGTCATATGAGGTTCCGACACGCACATATACGCTAATGACAGCCAAGTGTATAACCACTTAACAGCACTTTGAAGTATTTTATGCCCGGAATAACCAGTAAACTGCATCGTTGACTGGAATAACCACTTTGAACCGTTGACGGAAATATAACTAAACTTAAATCCAGGAGAAAAACAAATGACGAATTAAGTAGTTTATTATCTGATGTTTCGACATGATATACTATCTCATTTAGTATATAACCTGATGTATAACACCTGATTTTAATTATCATATGAAATAAGAATCTGATTATCAGATAAAAAGTCTAATGTTAATATTAATGTCCAAATATAGATACATATATCTGTACGGATCAGATGATAATTCACGTGATTTCACCTGATTTATCACGCGATTTCACATGATTTATCACGTGATTACACCTGATTTATCACGTGATTACACCTGATTTATCACGTGATTACACCTGATTTATCACGTGATTACACCTGATTTATCACGTGATTCATCATTGGATTTTTTGAGTAAATAAATCCCTTTAATTTGTGTAAAATAATTTAAAAAAATATATTTGTAAGATAAAAGTTTGTCAATATAAGATTTATAACGGATAAATCATTTTCACAACTACTCCAACAAAAAATATCCCGGAATTAAACATACAAGTCACATAGTAATTAGATATAAATTTTAGAAAATAAATTAGAATTGAAACTCCTGTAAGTGTTGTGCCGAGCTCTTTTAAATATATAAAAAGTTGTGATGTAAAGACCCATGGCATCGCCCGTCCACGTAAATCAAAAATATAGTGCATGTGTTCAATTTACGGTAAGGGAAATGGTTAGTTAGACAAGTGTATTGCAATATATATCACCCCCTACGTATTATAAAATAAGTAGCAACAGAGTTCAACACCAAATTGCAGCCCAGATGCATAGTCGAGGGCTAAATGAGGATATATAGGGGTTTATGCAATATGATTTTTATTAAAAAAACTTTAGATAATAAATCAAGTAAGAAAATGTGTTAAAATTTCATGTGATTTTGTACATTATTTTACAATTAAAAACCATTTTTATTTTTTAAGTGAGGACCCTTTGATTTACATATTTGGCTATGAAATTATCTTTTTAATATTTTCTTCTTAAACATATTGTTTAATACTTAAGTTAAAACTACATAACATGATTAGCAATCATCTGCTTTATATTATATGAAATGCGTATAAAAATATTGTGTACAAAAAATATATTAATATCTAACTCCTGTAATTCATATGGAAGGGAGTGTAGATATAAAATAGTAGCGCGCATATATAGCGCGCCTGACATGCCTAGAGTTTATACATATTCGAGTGGAATTTATTTTTGTCAGTGGTGTAAATATTCTTTGAAATTCTTTATGTTTGCATGCACGGTAGATGTTTTGGTAAACGAGACTGTGATAGTATAAAATTTATTTTATCTTGACAAATATTCGTTACTAAAATATATTTTATTTATTTCTAGTAATACGCTAATTTTTAATTGTCATTTTATGGGAATCTTTCTATTTAATGACCATTCATTGAAATTTACGCAACTTTAAAAGAAAATATAATCTAAAAAGTTATATAAAATTTGGGGAATTTTTTACAATAAATTACTTTGTTTTAGTTGGAATGTTAAGTGCGGCAATTTTTAATATCAATTTATTCACACATTTATAATAAAATAAATTAGAAATGTTCGAACATTATTTTTCATTTTTAACATAACAGTTTTTTTTACAAACCATCGTATTTTAAATGCAAAATGAAGCATTCAGTGTGTACTTTTAAAGTTTAATAATGATGAAATGAATATTATCGTTTTTTTTTAATATTACATTTAAAAAAGAAACAATAAATAACTAATACCGCAAATCTACACGTTGGACTTAAAAGTCAAGTTCGTAAGGAATTTAGAGGGAAATAATCCAAATTTTTTGAATATATTGAACACTTTTTGCGATTATGAAAAATATTTTTGCAAAAAGTTATGTTTTCTTAGTTAAGATATAACATATAATAAGTAAAATATTGTCACTTGAAAATAAAATCATTTTTCTTTTTTATAGTAGAGTTAAAATAAATTATAAATATAAATCTGCATCATTGCAACGTACTGACAATAAATATAGTAACTGACTTTCGTTGTATACTATATATATATATATATATATATATATATATATATATATATATATATATATAATCCATTTTTTCAACAACACCTTTATTTCACGTTACGGGTTTCTACAAGCGTTCTCGTCTCTCCACAAAAAGAGGTACGTATTTCCAATAAAGCCCCACAACTCCTGCGGTTAACCCCCGCGCGCGCGCTCGCGCAGCCATCGCGGTAATCCCCCGTCACTTTTATATCCGAGTTATTTCCATAACCTCTTCCCTGACCCCCTTGTTCGCGAAGAATACCCCCCCTCAAAAATAGAGAATCTCGGTACTCCACGAGAAAAGCGAAGAAACAACACAAACACAGCCGCTAAGCGGCCAGTTTAAGACGTCGATATAAGAAAGCGAGAAGGAGCTCCTTAAGTAAGTAGTTCGGCGGCGCACAAAGATGCGGGGGGCGGCGCAAGGCGCGCCAAAAGCAGAACAAGAAAAATAAGACCTCGAGCTCCTATATATATCTATACACCCGAACGAACGAAGAAAAAAAGCAGAGAGAGAGAGAGGGAGAATATAAAAAAAAGAATTCAATCTACGCGCGCGCGCGCAGCAGCAGTCGCTTTCAATTGTGACGTTTTCTGACATTCCTCCTCCTCCTCCTCCTCCCATCGCTGAAAGGGAATCGAGGGATCTCGACGAAATCCTCCTCCTCGGCGCTTTTCATCGCGCGCTCTCTTGAACCCCTCTCTCTCTCTCTCTCTTCTTTCTCCGCCTTCGCTCTCCTTTTTTTAAAGAGTTTCATCCCCCTCGCGCTCGCCGGACCCCTAATCAGCGCGCGGGCGCGCGGCTTCTCGGGTATAATTATTCGCGAACGAGGGGAGGAGGAGGAGCGAGGAAGAAAGAAAGGGTGATGCATCCGCGGTGGATGGAGCCCTTGAGACGCAGCTAACGTTGAACGGAGATGTTGAGGTTGGGCGGAGAGAGGGAGTTGATGAGGATGCGGATGTGCGCGCGTGTATAAAGAAAGAAGGCGATGATTCGTGGTTTGCATGGGTTCATTTTTTCTGGGGGTCTGTGGAGAATTTTTTTTGGTAGAGAAGAGAAAATAGTTTTTTTCGTTCATGACGGTTTTTTATATTATCATTGTCAAGAAGTAATTGTTTATAATAATTTTGACATAAATTGTGTGAAATGTGATTCTTCATTTACATTGATTGAACGGAGAAAATAATAGGGGTTCATGTTTTATGTAGGCTTTTTTCACTTTGTTATAAAAAGTTATGACCTGTTATACCCCGATTTTTTCTTCTCATGGGTTTCAAGAAATTTGCCAACATAATATTTGGCTTATTTTATATGTTATACATGTATTATTGAAGAAAAATGGCTTAGTATTTAAATAGTTATCATGAAGTCTATGTGTATACGCATTTTGTTAATATAAAAGCATGGAAAGCGGAAGGATTGGAGGTTGCGCGAAGTTTTATTCATTCCTATACAGGTTAGTACTGAGTCCTAACCTGCGTAGTACTGTCAACCCATTTTACTCTTCGTCTCCGAATTCTTACCCTAGTATAGTAATCATTACTAACTTTTTCTCTCCGTGTGCAACAGCGACACTCAATTTTTTCGTGACTGCGCACAGCCTATGACTGTGAATATTTATTTCCGTGTAGCAAACTCGCAAGCGTCAATAGCCCTCATTACTCCCGAATGCTGTACAGGATTTTATCTCATGCCCGGCGGAAATGTGTTTGTGTTTAATGCTCGATTTCAGGGTCGAAAACGTCACATAACCTCACTTCTAGACACCGCGACACGTATGATCATCTCCACTTTTACTCACGACTAGTGCCGCCTGCATAATTTGCAGGCCAAGCGAAGCGAGGGCAGCAACACGCTGGCAGCGCTAGCCTGGAGCAAAAGTAGAGAGACTCGCATGCGCGTGGCATTTTCTAAGCATGAGATAATGTTGCGTGTTATTTCCTAGAAACGGGGAATAAACACAATATGGGGAAACTGGCGTAAAGTGATCATACGGGTAAAGTGAATAATGCTTATTATTTCTACAATAAATTATTATTTATGCCTAATTTTAATTTTAGTGAAAGATAATTATGCAAGGATGGTAATAAAAAAGTTTCATTACATAACAATTAATATCCTACGAAAGAAAAATAATTGTATTTTTCAATTTTAAAAGAAAGTTGGTTTGTCGAATTTAATATAACGATTATAAGATGTTTATAATCAGTTTTATTGCTAGATTTTTTTTCTAATTACGTCAAATACGTTTTACTTACTATTGCCAAGAATGCTGAGCTTTAAATGATGTTTTTCTGTTTTTAAACAAGCATTTTTAAGAATCGACCTCTCGGAGTAAGTGAATCGGGGTAAAGTGGTCCGTAAAAAAATGCGATTGCACTAATTCATATGCGGCCAGATGGAAAATTTAACAAAATATTGATCAAGGTGCGTGGTAGTAAAGTATACAAAGCCTTTGTTGCAACGCATTTTGTATTTAGGTCAAAATGGGCCAACATAACCTCCATATTTAACTTTTTCGTATTTTACAATATTTTAAAGGTTTTAAGATGTCATTTAAGTTTTATTATTATCTAAATTAACGATTTTATCTATTCCTGTACAAAAACTAGTAAAATATTTTCAAAATATTTAGTTATATCCTCTAGTTCACTTTACCCCACACTGAAATGCCCGAGTAAAGTGAACTGGCATTTTTCACAACTATCTAAATAATATAAAACTTAATAAATTACTTTTTTTTAAGTTGCTACCATGTTTATTAATGTAAGAAGTTTCTTGTGCAACTTGCAAAGTAATGTTTTAAGTCTGAAAAATACATTATTTTTGGCTTTTACAGTTACTATGTTCACTTTACCCCGGTTTCCCCTACATTACGCAGGGGTATAAGAAACAGATATTCTATTATACAATTAGATTTTCGAGTTCCTGTTTCCAGGGAATAAAACACCACATTATCGCACGCCTAGAAATTGTCACGGATGCAAATTATGCAAGCGGCACTAGCCGTGAGTAAAAGTAGAGACGAGCATACCCTGGTAGAAACGTTCCCCATATGTTCGCCAGATTTTACTCTATTTTATAGGGAATGGCCAATTTCTGCTTAAAAGTCTGGCCAGAAACCCAGCTACCTGTCGACGTTTTCTCGTCAGAAACCTGACCAACTTATGGTTAATGAATAAATAAATAAAAAATAACGTTTAACGAATTTTTATAAGTTAATAATGATTAATATGTCATGGATTTAATAGTTTATTGTTAATAGAATGCTAAGATATATTTGGGATAGATTCGAAATAAAAACTAAAAACTTATTTCATTAAAAGTTTTTTTAAGGTTAGAGTTTTATAATTAAATAAAACATAAAAAATCAAATAAATAATCGAATAAAAATTTGCATGCTGTTTTAACACAGAAGTACTATAAATGGGATTTACATTTTCAATAATTTTTTAGGGTTATGTAAGCTATTTAGATTTTCTATAAATTTCTAGTCAGATGCTGGTTTATTTCTGGCGAACTATTAGGAAACGGATCTGCCCAATAGATCGTGAACCGACCATCTAATATGCTCAATTTTCTACCAGGGTACGTGTCGCAATTTCTAGAAGTGAGGTTATGTGACATATCCGACCCTGAAATTGAGGATTAATCACATACAACTTTCCGCCGTACATGAGAAGAAATCCTATACTGCACTCGGGAGTAATGAGGGCTATTCCCGCCTGTAAGTTTGCTACCCAAGTTTTTGAAGTGTTGGCGACCTCTTATCATTCCAGTAAATTTGTAACTCTGGCCCAGCACCGTTTGCCAGTACCGATAAAGTCCGACAACAGTACTTCACCAATATTGGACCATACTTGCATTCTTTTATGGGATATACTATTTTTTTAATAGTAGCGCATCAAAACGTTATTTTGTTTAAAGAAGTTATGAATCTTTTCTAAAGTGGGTCTTATATATGATATCCTAGGACTCAGAGATTATTTTTATAACATAAACAATATTTTAAAATATTTCTACTGATTCTGTTCTATAGAAATTATTTTGTTCTCTCTTTTTTCCCATTCACTGATTTATTCATCCTAAGAATTCGCAGAAACACAAAGAACCGTCTAATAAAGCTTGAACCAAATTCACCAATTCGAGCATCACTGTCGTACAACCGAAACCCGCGTAGTTGCAACCGTCAGCTAGAAACGAAATCCTTGAGATCCTCGAAGCCATCTCTGCTCTGTACCCACCGTCTCTCGAATACAATCGCGCCACAATTCATGCCGAGCGATATTAAAAGCTCGCTGCTGCTGCTGCTGCAAATGAAAAACCCTTTCGTCTCCCGCTGATGACGGGACGAGCGACTGCCTGTGATTTTCTTATTGAATCGCGCCGTTGGTTTCCGGCTCGAAATGACGCTCGCGCATATAGGTGTATATATACCTCCGCCTCCGCGCGCTCTCTTTTATTTCCTCCTCGCTCGTATCCTCCTCCTCGTTCCTTCGCTGCCTGTGTGCATATTTGCCGAGGGGAAATGTTGGTTTTCGAGGCGGATTTTTACGAGGGGGCTTCTTCTGCTCCTCGTGCGCGAGGGTTTCAAGCTTTCGAGTGGATTTTTAAACAAAGATTCGAAAAGATTTTATCGTAATGACGTGGAGCGGGGTGCGCTTATATTATATGCGTTTTATCCGGACTTTTTTCTTTTTTTGTGTTTTGTCGAGTGTGTTGGTTCTTGGCTTTTTTTATCGTCGTTAATGGAGGGCTGGAGATGCTGAGCCACGTGCAAATGAAAATTGATTTGAATGGAAATTTTAATTTGTTGGGAAGAAAGTTGTGAGGATGCTTGTTAATTAGTCTGCTCTTTTGAAAGGGTAGAATTTTAAATTCTGAGGATTTGTTGTGGGGATACTGGTATAATGTTGTAAATTGAGATCACTTAGAAAGTCTAGTTTATATAGCACAATGTTCAATACCGTTTTGCAAAATTTTGTATGAACTTACGTAATATACCTATATGTTCTTTTTACAGTAACGAAGAATCGACTTTTAATTTATGTATGCTTCAAGTAAGACTCTGGTATAAAATGAGAAAGTTCAGCTCATTAAACAGATTTCTGTAACCCTATTGTAACGTATGTTTCACTGGCGTAACATTTACTCTTTACGATTTTCTAGAATTTCTATATTAACTAACAAAATTACATTAAAAGAGAAGCCAAAAACAAAAAGTTAATAATTTTTTTTTTATTCTTTATTTTTTATTCTTCTCTACGAACCCGTATAGGCACCGAGTGCCCTTTTACGGGACACTCCCACCACCTATGTGTGGGAGTGTTTGATCCTATCTCCAACCTTTTTATACCCCATTGAATTCCCCACCCTGTGACGTGGAGAAAACTTGCCAAACCAAGAAAACCCACGCCAGGAATCACCCGATAGGAAAGTCAAACTTAGATACTTTTCTTACCCCTAAAAACACCTAAATTTTCGATCCCCATCTGCGAAATAGTACATTACGATACGTGTGACCTAAGTAGTCCTTTACAGCACGGCGTGTATCAGCGCCCGAGCGTAGCTGTCCAGTATTGCACCGGAAGGTTAGAGCCCGAGCGTAGCGAGGGCGATAAGGACGGTGCAATAATGGACTACTTAAGCCACGGATAGGTGTGACATAAGTGCGGACTTAGGTCACGCAGTGCTATAAACATCATTGTTGGGACGGGGTTCCCGAGTGGTCACCAGTTCAAGTACTAACCGCGCCCAACACTGCTTAACTTGGATGATCAACCGCTCGCGCACCACCGGACCCTGGAAATGATACTGCTAAATTTTTTTCTATGTATAATGATTATTTTGTAACAGTTTTACAAAGAATCATTAAAATATCTTATTTTAGACACTTTAAAGTTAGAAAAATATGTTATGTGGAAAGAGCATTTAAAATTTCAGTATCCTAGAAAATCGTTCTTTAACAACAATAAAAATTCACATTTTTATTGACATTTTGACCAACAAACGAAACCTAAATAAAACATTTTTCAAGTCGAAAATTCAAGTATTTATGATGGTAACGCATAAATGATTTCTGATGGCGGCATATTTTAAGGTCCTGATATGAAAAATTTTTTACGCGCTTCAAAAGACGACTCTAACCATTGTTTTTTTAATATTTAGTAATTTTTATAATAAGGATTGTTATATTTAATTGAATACCTTTAAAAATGAAGTTTACAATACTTTTTCACTCAAAATCGACTTTGAAGGAAAAAATTTTTTCTATATTCAGAAAAGCATATTTATAGTAATTTTTGTCTACCCAAAATAATTTGGACTAATTATATAAAGAAATTATTTTTTCAAGTGCAGGTAATAAGTTAAGGTCGTTAAAGGGTTTAAGTTTTCTCAAGTTTTTTTTTGTACCTACAACCATCGCATAAGAAATCCCACTTTTCACCATCGCCAACTTCCGTCTCATACCTCCAAATCATACCAGCAAAGAACTCATACACCGCACAATATTAAATCTCTGATCACATCCGCGCTCGCAACGTAAAAGGAAAACAAAGCGCTCAAGAAAGAAAAAAATCCAAACCCGCAGTAGGCGCAAGATCGATCCAAAAGGGGGCATCGCATCAGTGCCAATTGACGCGAGCCCTCTCTCTCTCTCTCTCTCTTGTCGAGTGGCTGTTATAATACGCGGCGGTTTCTCCTCTCTCCTCTTCCTCCCCCACAGTCGATCTCGATTCATCTCCACAATAATATGACGGAAACGTCAGTCAATTAATAAGCATAACGAACCTGACTAATTTCCGCCTTTGTTGTCGGCCGCCGTTATTACAAGAGCTGTATATATACGCGTGTAGTCGAGAGCGAGACATGCAGCAGCAGCAGAGCGACAGAGATGAAGAGAGAGAGAGAGAGGGAAAGAGGCTGAATAAGTGGCCATTATGCGGCTTTATGATTGGTCAGATCCGTATCTCGACAGCCGGTTCCGCACTTTTCAATATGCCGCCGCCGTTGCCCACACGCGCGCTCACGTCAAAACTTTATACACCCGAGCTTAAGCGGAACCTTTTAGCGGCCCGGCGCTCTCTGCACAACGCGTGCCGGTGCAAATCGCTTCTTCTCGTCATATTATTTTTGCTTTTTTTTGGGGGGAGGGGGGCCTCTCGCTTTGTGCTTCTCTTCGTTTTTTTTTGTTGTGGATGTGATGCATAGTGCTGGTGGTGGTGTGGTACGCCCACGCGATTGAAACGTTGCCGGGCGAACGCTCCGCGTGCGGTTAGTGCTTTTGCTTCGTGCGGTTCTTTGTGGCAGATGCGTTCTTTTTACCTCGTGCACGCTGATGGCTGATCGGGTTTTTAGGCGTGGAGTGGACCGATACATTTTGGGAATTGCTTTGGTTGGGCGCTGGGTGATTTAGTGAGTGAGCATTTTTTTCGTTGGGTGTATGTTAGGAAATTTAGCGTGTGTATATGCAACTATTACGTTAGCGCCGGTTTGATATCTTGATTTTTTATAATTGTAGAAATATTATAGAATATTTAATAGATGTTGTAAATCATGATGTAATTAAGCTAACACGCAATTAACTCTCTCAATTCGCGTGAATAATTTATTGTTTGAATGTATAAAATATATTTAGAGATTTTTCGTGCATAAACTCAACAAACAAAATGAAAAAGTTTTAGTTACTCTCGACAAACCTATGACCATCTCGTAACGAGCCTTGGCAACGCGGTATTTACCAGAATTTCACCGCTTTTAAATACAATTGTAGATACACGAGCAGCAATCTCTCTAACCTTATAATTGCCAAATTATAATGTGCATTAAATAAGCTGTATTTAAATATAAAACGAATTTTATTTTTCTATATTTATAATCTTTTTAAAATAATGTATTCAGAAACCTTTGGAAAATAATGATATAAAAAATTAATTTTCTTATTCTTATTTTCATTTATTAAATATTTATTTAAGTATAAAAATGAATACGAAAATATAATTTATTGTTTTAAGGAGGCTAACAATGGATTAAATATTTAAATTGAAATAAAAATTGTGTCCTAATAGTTTTATTTCCTAGTCTATATTATGTTCTATTTCCTACATATTTTTGTCATTGTCGGTATTGCTTTCCTGCCTATGTCAGTATTGCTATAGTATCAATACTGAAATAGTTGCTATAACAGCCAAAGTAATTTTGATCGGACGGCGAGAATCTGGTCTTCAGAGCGTAATTATTTTCTCATTGCTGGTTCGGATTAAAATCTAAAAGATACTTTCTACCTCTCATTCTACCTAGTCTGATTGCATCCGACATCTCCAAAATCTTCGAAAACTAATTGTTGGCGTCGGGTTTTGTCTGACAGAGAAGAGACGCACAAAAAATTAAAGATTGTTACCCGTTAGATCCGTTATACTTTAAGAAATTCAAAACTTCCCTCTTAAAATCTAAAAACTTAAACTCCACAAACCAAAACCAAGACTGTCTTGACCTTAATTTTTATTTTGAGATTACAGTTTTTCGATATTAGCACCCAAAGAGATTTTTAGAAGAAAATTTCGAAGATCTTAGAACGGAGCGAACGAATCGAGTAACGATGCTGCGAAATTTACCGTATTTTATAACCATAGATCCAGAAAATTCATCTTATAGGGCTGTCTAAAATTAAAAGAGTAAACGTTTTGGACAGATTCTAACAAAAGTTAAAAGAAATATATTACACAGCAAGGGTATGCCAACAGTCTAATTTATACAACAAAAGACCAAATGGCAAAATAAAAAATATAAAATAAAAGAAGAAGACGCATGGGATACTGCGATGAATTGCATCAAAACTAAATTTCCTTCATGCAATTCAACTAGCTTCTAAACAATTCTCATTTTCGCAGCTCCACTTAGTACCACTCCCCCACCAAAAAGCTAATATCCCGAAAAACCATTAAAGACCCAAAACTCAATCCAACTGCGCAGATCCTGCTCTCAAAGAATCTCCGCACCCCTCTGTCAACTAAAAAAAAGAAGAATCTCTCTCCTACTCATCAAGGCTTGCGTTCGCCATCAGCGTCGCGTCATTACGCGTATATACGCATCACCCCAGCCAGCTCGCGCACACCCCATCCTCATCCCCAGATACTCCGCTGTTGCTGCGCCATCATCTCAATCAATTATTGCCACTCAGGCGAGCTAGCTAGCGAGCGAGCGAGCCTTCCCCCGAGATTTGCCAGGCGCAAAAGTACTCTCGGGGGTGGCTTCTCTCTCTGTCTCTCTCTCTCTCTCTCTCTCTCTCTCTCTCCTTAAAAAATGGCGAATGCACCACCACCACCCCAAAGGGGTGAAGCTGAAGCTATAGCTGTAACAGAAGCTGGGGCTAGGGTAGGGAGAAGCAATTATGCGGGGATTCGCAGCAGCAGCAGCAGCCGCCGCCATGCGTTGTATCGCTTTCTCTCTCTCTCTCTCTCTCTCTCTCTCTCTCTCTCTCTCTCTCTCTCTTTCGCTCCTCGTTCGCTATATGTACTGGGATTAATGACAGAAGGGGCGCCCAAGGGGGCGTGCGTCACCCCGACACACCGCAACCAGCCCCGTGACAATTTCGCGTATAAGCCTCTGCGTCGTTGTGCACGTGTCCCGAGCTCTCTCTCTGTCTGTGTGTTTCGGGATATGGAGTTGGGTGGATGGGGCGTGATATGGATGGGTGGTTGTTGAGGGTGGAGTGGGTTGCGACATTTTGGAATATGACTTGTATTTTGTAATGTTGTCAACTATGCTCACAAAGAGATGCTTTTGATATACTAGAGAAATCCTTTGGTCGTAAGAAGAATTTTAGTTTAGAATAGATACCTAGAGGGTATATTTTAAGATCTAAGTTGCATTGGTAAAATGGGTAATCCTTTTACTGTGAAAGGATTTCGTTGCAGTTATTTCACCAGTGTTGGTACATATTGATAAAACAAATTCAACCACTTGTGTCATATATGATAATTTGTCAACTGCACATTGTTTACCACTAGAGGATTTATTTATTACACCGACGAAATTTCTATTTGTGTCAAAGATCCGTGTTCTCAAAACATATTCTTCTTCGTTTAGCAGAAAGAGAAGTTCTATATGCCAAAAAATGGGTTGGTTCAAAAAATATCCTTTACCCATAAAAATTGTTCTGATCTATGAATTATACTGTTTTTTATATAGTTTCGATTATTATCTAGGAATAATCCTCTACAGAGTATATTATTGTAGAAGATTCATTACGTTCTTGTATGATTGCACTTCTCAATGTCAGTGGCACTTATCAAGATTAACGGACAAAAACGGTGAAAAATTTTTATCACGTATGTTGAAGTATGATCTTTTGAAAAAAACTTTTTTTTGACAATAAGTTAGCGATAGAACAATTTTAATTATAAATTTTAAATTCAAACATTTATATAAATAATATTTCGGGATTACATTGGTTAATGAAGTCTTATCATCTTTAACAGGTGTCATAAGTTCTTCTTGCTTTTTTTAGGAATATGATTAACACGAGTGCTCTTGAAATCTCTTGCTTTAATCGCAAGATTCATCTCTGAGATAGTCAAACTCTAAAAAGTGTGACTTTATTACTACCTCGTACCTCTTTTTAGCTACACTTACCTTATCGTTTTCTCTTTATCAACTCATCTCTTTCAACATCCCAAGGGATACTAAATTTTTAGAAGTCTGAAATACTTTGTTAACATACGTGGGTGAGGTGAAATTTGCTGTAACTAGCAATTATATCACCAATAGTAAACCGCAATTTCATTGGATTGCAATTGATTTAACTTTTATGTTTTATATTATATCTGTATAGTATGAATAACCGGACGATGCCTCAGTTTCTCTTTTATTGAAAAAATAAACATAAATCATTTCGAAAACCTTTTGCTTTGAATTAAAATAATTTAATAATATTACAGTCTGATATTATTCCGTTTAATAAATTTATATTTTTGTGGAAATCTGTATCTGATTTATATTATATAAAAATAATCTTTTGGAATTGTACAATCAACGATATTCCATTCGTGTTGAGTCTATAGCTATAGAATGCAATGATTATTTCTATTTTATTTATCTTTTTTTTTCATGTAATATATATATGTCTACATTTTTTTAAAGATATTAATAATATCTCCGAAGTATTCTCGACAGTGTCAATAAATAGATCAAGTAAATTTTCTTTTTCTGCTGTCTTTCTGTTACTTTATTTTACAGTGGTACACATCCATTGATCATGCATCCATTCAAGAATATGTTTATCTGATTCTGTTATTAATAATGTTATTGTTGATTCTTTGTATCTTGGAATTGACGTTCTTTTAAATAACAGCACTTTTGTCCAGTTATGTATTACAGTTCAGGTTAATAGCATATTACAAGCAGCTTCTTAAAATATTGTAGATGCGTTATTCTACCTACAATAAACATAGCGATCATACTATTGTTAACAGAAACACTATTTTGTTGAAAAATTCTAGTGAATCATATCAAAGTTAAGTGAAAATAACCTGTTCTTATCGTGGAACAGTATAATGGTTAGTTACCGGGACATTCATTTTCAAGACTACAAAGCGAGAATCGGTAATTATACCTATATTTTATTTGATGGAAAATTAAGTTTCAGTTCATCTCAGTATTATACATCTAAGAGAACTTCTGTTCACTATTAAACAGTCAATTATCGGCACTCTTATTTCAATTAAACTAACATTCCTCAATCGAATCATAAAGAAGCTGGTTTCAATATCCAAGTGATGAAAAGATCTACAGCAATCATCTAAAGTCTCCCAAAAACCTATCGCAATTAGCAGCCCTAGTCCCGTACTTCGTACCCTATTCTACGCGCGCCACACCAGGGATTTCAGAACACTACCCAGCATCCCTCTGTCTCTCCACAATATATTAGTACACCCATTGCAACTTGACAGCGTCAGGTCTCTCGCATTCACCAAGGGTCCGGATCGCCCATCGCCCATATACATACACTTACTCGTAGGTTCTCCACGTTCTCCATCTCCACCTCTCTCTCATCATCATTTGGCTGGTGTGCGATAGGTCACTCGCTCGTGCGTCACGCTTGCGTACACACACCCCGGCGCGCGTGCACGTATATGGCATAGGCTTATATGGTCTCGGGCGCGGAGGCTGGAGGGCGCCGAAACGGTTTCATTACGCAGCCTCATGAGGGATAATGCATCCCCGGCTGATGCGAATACGCGTATGCTTGTGTATTCGCAAGGGGGAATCGAATTCTGAATATCGCAGAGAGCCAGCGCGTCGGGTGAGCGCGGATCGCAAATATGAATTTACGCACCCGCGGCTCAACTTTCTCACGATGGATGTGTTGGCTGCGTGTGTGTGCGTGTGTGTGTGCACTTGAAGTGTTGAATTTCTCACCGTGAAGGTTCTGAATTTTTTGGGGGGTTGAAGGGGGTGAAGTTTGATTGAAAAGATGATCTGATTGATTTTATGAGATTTTCGTATCTTTCAATAATTTGCTAGAACGTCAGTGTATTAGTAGCATTTTGTTATATGCAGGGAAATGGTCTAACAATAAGTGTAAACAAATTAGTCCGGATCTAGTTTGGCTTATAATACAGTTCGACAGGAATCTTGCGGAAGTCAAAAATTGTGAAACAAGAAAATTGTCAGACCTGCAATAACCTGATTTTTTATCTGCTATTTAATGAAAATTTAATAATTATTTAACATTGTAAAAAAAATTGTTACTATCTTATCCAAAAATATGATTTATATTTATTTACCGCTCATCGAGTACCATCTTTATTTTAATAATTTTCGCATGAGTCTGGCATAGTGGCGAATATCAGATTTTTCACAAATTTTGAACAAATTGCTATTGTCTCATCTAACCTGACAGTAGCATAAATAGACTCTCGAACTGAGGTCAAATATTTTAGACAGAAGTGTGAAAAATTAGTAAAATGTTATATTATTGAATAAAATAACTTACGGTGATTATTTTATTGCTTATAATATACTCACTTTAAGTATCATAACTATACTTATATATATCTTTTCAATGTGTTAATCGGCATTGCCGATATGAATCGAGTAATTTCGTTATTTTGTGTAATTACAAAGCTCACTGTTTAGTAGCATCTTTATTATCAACTTGAGTCTAGATGAACCATAAAAGGCAAATCATTATGAATTATTTGACGAACTGTGATACGAATATAATTATAGCTACATTACGAAGTACCTTATAATACATGACTGTATATATATATGTATGAAATATTTTTTGTGATTGTGCAAAAAAAGAGCTCAATCTATATCTATCTATCTATCTATGTATCTATCGATCTATCTATCTATTTTGATGGAAATCGAATATTGTTAAGTTCAAAATTTAATTGTAAGAAGATTCTTTTTTAATATAAACTATTCGTTTTTACTAGTTAGTTTTTATTAGTTAATAAGTTTCCGATTTACAATAATTTTTGTTTGTACAAATTATTCAAGATTCTTATTGGTCCATCTAGAGACCATTTTTTTATAAGTGTACAGATAATGTAGAATTATATTCGACGATATATAATGTACCTTACAAATAATATTGCAATGTAATTATGTTCTATATTTTTGCTAATAAAAAATATATATCTATCTAACTATCTATAATGTTTAACTTTATTTTTCTATAAAAAGTAATCTCTTTATATATGAAATTTTTCCTATCTAAAGTCCACATTCTGTATATCAATAGTTATTTGACATTTAAAGTTGCCTTCAATGTATTGTTTACTTCACATTTTTGGTATTGTTACTACTATCACATATACTCCACATTTTGGTTAATAAAGCATTCTCCAAATAAACCACCCACATTATGAATCGATTTATTTCACAATAAACAATCAAAATTTACGGTTACAAATCTACATTGAAAAATTCAATACATCAATCCAGCGATTCTTCCAAAACTCGCTACAGAGCGCTCGTGCACCCCTAAAAACTGTTTACGAGTCTCGAAAGCACCGCAAAGTCTCTCTCTCCCGTTACAAGAAACAAATCTCCACTGCAACCTGCACTCGAGGCACATAAATTCACCGCAAATACAATGCACGCTTCAAGCATCCATTGCTTCTGCATCCTTATCTCGACTCAGATAAAGTCCCGCCCGCGAGCCCTGAATGCGAGAGAGCTAAACGCACTCCAGTAAATATATCCCTAGATCACCGGCTCCTGATTAGGCTTCTCTGCGAAAACCCTCCCCCGCTCTCTCGTGTGGTGTACTTGATTTCGCCGTCCACGTGCACTCGAAAGCCCTCTCTATACCGCGTATGCGTGTATCGCGCACAAAACGCCGGGTAGTGTGAGCGAGCCCTTTGAATCGACGACAAGTGATATAAACTTTGCTCGCGTGCAGCGGATCGAGCCTCCAAGCTTCGCATCGTTGTAATAATAATCGCCCAGTATATATGTACCTACTTGTAAGGGCAGCCGCGGCCTATAGGTGCACTACGTTGTTGTTGATAGCTACAACGCGCGTATACACACCCACGCACTGAACAAACATCATAGTGTGCGTACACATGCATACTCGCTTATGGCCGCGTGCAATTATATACAGTATGTGTCAAAAGTTCCAAAACAAGGTATTATTCAGTATAAATTACATTTTTGGAATATAGTCCTACACGTAATGTATAAGTTTTCGAGCGAACTGTTATCCTTCAGTTTGACCCTTAACCCATTATCCAAGGTAATTTCAAGGTCAAATTTGATTTTGCAAATAGAAATTCCTACTTTTGACATTAGAAATCGGTGAAGAAGATAATTTTACGTTGGAATATGTGGTCATGACCGTAGGTTAAAGTGATCTCAAGGGTCAAATCAAGGTCGTCATAATTGATCAGTAATTAAACTAGATCTATCATTGACTCATCAATCTATAATAGTTGATTTGATCCATGGTCATGAATAATACCGTGAAGTATCCGCTTTTCTGATGTCAAACAGTTTCTTTACTACTAAAGTATAGCTTGACCTTAATTTGACCCTTTGATTTGATTTGACCAACGGGTAAATTTGACCCATGGTCTTGATCACATACGCTAACGTTAAATACTTACAATTTTCTGCTCTTGGGCAGTTTCTTTACTACTAAAGTATAGCTTGACTTTAATTTGACCCTTTGATTTGATTTGACCAGCGGGTAAATTTGACCCATGGTCATGACCACATGCGCTAACGTAAAATACTTACAATTTTCTGTTCTTGGGCAGTTTTTTTATTTGTCAAGTAAGATTTGACCCATAGTCATTACATCATATTCTAACATAAAATTTCCTCCTCTTTTGATGGGCAATATAAAAATAGTAGTTTCTACCTCAAGACTCATATTTGACCACAAAACTTCGATGAAAGTAGGGTGGGTAAAGTGATCTTTTTTCAAAACTTCAATTTATGCGAAATAATACTCCGTTATGAAACTTTCGACACGCACTGTATATACAATCGCCTGATTTACTCTCGTATCCACACATACTCGCATATATACACAAGTGATCGGTACTTTCGGTGCATGCTGTTGTCCTGCCCGTAGCTGGAGCTGAAGCTAGAGAAGCGCGGCTCCCTTTGATGAACCACGGCTGAATATATACACTCCTCTAACTCCCGGCACTCGCTATTATATAAGCGCGTATATCTCGGCTACCGCGTACACGCATACACGTATACACGCATGCAGGAAGAGGCAAGATCGGTGCCTGCTCGCGATTAGTATTTAATGCGCGTTGTTCGTACTTACACATAGAGGTACAAGAGGACAGAGCAAGAGAGAGAGAGAGAGAGAGAGAGAGAGAAAGCTCTTGGCCCCTTCGTGTGTATGTGTAATATCAGATGCTGTCGGTAGAGCAAGAGAGTCTTAAAACCAGTTATTAGGCCGCGCAGGCACATGACAGGCCCCGTAATAATCCCCGGGGCCAGGGCTCATAAATGCTGTACTGCTACTGCCGACTCTCCTAAATATAATGCCTATTAACGGGGCGCGGATCCTTTCAAATCGGTATTTGCGGGAGAGGTGAGGCTGCTGATATTTTGTATCCTATACGCGCGAGCACGTGCAGCTCGATTCTCTTTGATTCGTCGTTTTATCGTAGTTTTGGGAGCACTGGGATGTGGGTTTCCTTTGGGGATGGGTTTCGCTTACACGGGTGTGTAGCGCCGAGGCTGCTTTTCGTCGTACGACGGTTTGCGTATCACCAAAATTAACGACTTTCCTATGATTGTTCATGGAGTTTGTACATTGCTTAATGTCGTTCTTTTTAGGCATTTTGTGTTTCGGGGTGCATCCCAAATGTGCTTTTTTTAAAAAAATGATTGGTCTTTGTGAAAAATTAAGGTGTCTTTCAGGTAACATGAAGTTTGCAAGATGAATTATTGATGTATTTTGTTCGAAAAAATTAACTGAAAATAGAAATCATTAATTTTTTATTCCGATAATTTAATTTGCAAAAAAATGTGAGTAAAGATAGCTTCGGCGCAAAAAGCGCACTTCAGTCTTGCTTGTATGTCTTAAAAATATAGTAACATAACTTATAAAAGACTATGCCCATGTCCTTAGGTTACAGGTTTAAATTTATAAAGATGAAACTTTTTTAACATACATAGTTGTTTGAACCACAAAAAATATGAATTAAAAAAAAGTTTTTCTCAAACCAAGGAAAAGTTGTGAGAAGTGTCCTCAAATATGAAAATGTGGGACTAAAAAATAGGAAATTTCCTTATATTAGTATATATATCCCATATAATATCTTATTATAGATGATATAGTACATTAAGATGCACTACTGTACTGATAGCACTAATGACCTAATTTTCTACAGTAAAAATTATCAAATCCCTTTTACTAAATGCCGTTTAAATAATGGTTTTACATTAATAGTATTTACTTTGCAAACTACAATATTATTTACAAAGTAACACAAAAATATAATAATTGTTTACCGTTTCCCAATTTATTTATTTGAAAGCTACCTAAAAATAACCCTTCCCCGTATTTAGTATAATTTCAAATGCTCCTTTATATTATCTACAAACATCGTTATACAATTACAGTATACAATTACACAGCTACACGAGAATGTTAATCGCAAATTTTACATTCTCGTTTTATTGTTATCCAAATAAATATTATGATGAATGTACATCGTCATCATTGTTAACATCGATACGTACATTGTTTAAAACGACTCTGAAACTCATAAATGCATTATCGATCCCCGTAATCGAAAAACCCAAAGCAATTTACCTTCCATCTCTCGCATTTAAGTTTAATTATTGTCTTAATAACAACATTTTACAAACACGCTTTATCATCATTTTCAATACATCCCCGCCGAAGCAACGTCATTTAAATTTAATGACACAATGCACCATGCTCTCGCGAGCACGCTCGGCTAAAAACTCCGTAATTAATACGCGAATCATCAATAAATACGAAATATCCATTACACTGCGCCTCATATATACTCATCCAAACCGCACCACAATGAATAACCGTATATCGAGCGTGTACACCTATGCAAACACGCACACACACGTAGAGAACGCATTGTCACTCAAAATCCTCCTTTCTGTTTCAGAGAGTTATTTCAACGAGGCCTGCAAAAGGTTCAAAAATCAGGGTAAGTTAATAGCCTCTGGCTCGGCCGGCCGCTCGCACGCACACGCGTTCCATCATGTAAATTAACGATCTCTCTGCACGCGCGGGCTTTTGTCCTCGCAATAAATCATTTACGATCCATCCGCGCGCGCAAAACAAACGAACCCATTTCACTCTCTCTCTCTCTCTCTCTCTCCACCCCCACACGCGTTCGTATTCCATATACCTATACCGACGTCAAAGGCCCGCGCGAGCGCGGTGCTAATTTTCCCGTCGACGCGCGCGCGCTGCTAAAAGCGCAATATCACGTCGGGCGGGCGTGTGGGGGTGGCGGGTGTAGGTGCAAAATTTCGCGTCGCTCGACAAATACTGGAAATGACGGAATGAGCGCGTGGAGGGAAATGAAGAGGCGAGCGATGGTTGTGGTACGCATGGGCTGGATCATACTTTTTTTCCTTTGTTCTCGGTGTATCGATATTTTCTTTTGTGGCGGATTATTATATGGTGGCGATGTTTCAATGATCATTATCGTCATTAATTTAGTTAATATTCTACCGCCGTTTTATTTTAACTCTTGAAAGACTATGTGGTAGATAACGAGGGAGGCTCATCACTTTTTTATCAAATTTCTTTTTAATTTGATAACTTTTCGACACTGACAATAATAATACGCTAAAACATTAACGAAATTAGTGTAGAAAATAGCGAAACGAGCGTTGATTCGTTAACCATTAGCGAAATTTAGGTAGTGTTGAGCATTCATAAGATGTAAGATCAGCTGTCGCATGTAAATAAGATTAGCTTAGCCATAAATGCAAAACACCAATATTACAATCTTTATCAAATTTATTTGCTACCCAGAATTGATGGTTTACACTAGGCTGTTCAAGATGTGGAAAATAAGCGAAAATTAAATAATATTTGAAGCATTATATTCCACCATTACAGCATACGCTTATTCTAAAAAGGAGTAGCCGAAAAGGGTAATCAATAGTGAATTTTCGCTAGCGTCTACAATAAAGCTTTATAAAACGTAAATTTATGGTAGTAGTAGATTATTTTTCTCCGTTCAGATTGTTGAAAATTACGCTTCTGTATATATGTGTTATTCGTTTCTGTGTAAAAATTTCACGACAATTGGCACCTGACATAAGGACGGTACTTATAAGAAAATTGTATCCCAAAATGGGTTGTAACACTAGCTTCATACACAGAAGTGTAGCAGTTATACAACCATCTCATTGTTGACAGATACATTTTTCCACCAGGTGGTGATAGAACAATATTAGATCCCAATATTAGAAAAAGTTAATGAGTAATATGCTTGTGTCGCAAACTCAGTCATTTTGAAAACTTCCTATCTTTGTAATAAATGTCGGACATGCGGAGTTTTTCGAAAAGTGAACTTGCAGTTTTTCAAAAAATATACACGATCTAGCCTATGTTGAACAAATATAAAAAAATCCAAATTGTTAAGCGAAATAATTATATGAAAGTAGATAAGCTATGGGAATTAAGGAGCCACCCGTCCAAGGGGTCAAATTAATATATTAAGCAAATTAATATATAAAATACGAAAAAATTTTTGGTGTATGATTCTAACGCTCTTAGTCTAATTTTTTAAATTATGTTTGTAAAATTAAGATGCGATTCACAAAGTTGTGCAAAGTGTTATGTACCTAAAGTGTAAGTAAGTATGTGAGTAGTTATGCAAAGTGTTGGTCTTGGTAGTAACCCTAGCGAGAAGCAATGTCTTTCAAATGTTAAATATATATATATTAAAATATTTTCGAATACTAATTTCAGCAAGTTTTAAATGAAAAACAAATATTCTACATTAATGTTGATAGATTTATAGATTTAGATTTAGATTCACTCTTTATATATTGTGCTGAAACTATAAAAAACATACATAATTCAGTTACCAGCGCACAGTACGAATGACAAATCAGGTGCCCTATTTTCAATTTTGCATCCATCCGTATGAAACGCAAACTCTCTGGTAAACAAATTGGGGCCAACTATACAGCTGCCGCGTGCTACCGAAAATTATTGCAGCGAGCGTACGCGGTACCGAAATAGAATTTCCAGGCTCCCGAATCCATTGTGAGCTAGCTTGCCGTACACGAGCCCGTCGGGTATCGCGCAACTGTATTGCGATGCATCTGAGCATGATGGAAAGTTTGCTATAGAATAGGTTATGAGTGTTATGTCCGTCCGTCCGTTCGAACGCGGGAGCATCTGCTTTTCCCCGCATACGCGCGGTTCGCGCGCGTGGATCGGCACGATTGCGAGTATCACGCGTGAAACGTGATTACCTTTCGGATGGGCGCTAGCACTTTTTTATTTCGTTTTTTTTTTATGGGGATATAGAGCAGGGAAATAATTGAATCGCTAACTTTATATAAGTGAGAAATGTGCGTTGGCTTGTGCACTAACGAAAATTTGATAACTTATGGTGAGAAGGGTTCGAAGTTAATTCAACGATTTTATAAATATGGTCAATTTGCTGCTTTCGTTAGTAGTCAATGCAGTTGTTTTTTCATGTGAGGTCCGAACGGAAATTGTTAATATACACAACTTTACATAAGATCCCTAGAAATGTAAGCTGATTAAGAAATTAGCTAATTGTTTATCAATTTTAGAAAAGTAAAAAGTTTACCATCTTGCTAGTGAATTTTATTCCAGGGATAGGTAACATTTTTGTTAATAGTGGGATTACCTTTTCATTTATTAAAAAATTGAATGCGAACAATGGGTTTTAGATAATTTCTGTAAAGGAGATAAAAGGGTGTCTACGCCTACAAAACAGAGAAAATTTATTAGTGTCTATGTCGAACATGGATTCATAGTAATTCATAAAACAAATTTTGCATTTAGAAATATACTTTTAATGAAACAATTTTCACTTGTTAGAGCTCTATATCCTGCATATAATTCACTAGCAGTGATCAGGCCCCGATGCATATGTTTTTACTCCAATATGAGTTTGCCGTAGGTTTTCTCTACATGGGATGGTCCATATAAGTTTATGCATCGGTAATATCGTTCGATATAACGATTTTTATGGTCGTTGTGACCACTAAAATTGATAAAAAGTGAACATTTACTTTAATTTTTTATACACTATTAGTTTAAAAAATTGAATTGAATCTTAATAAAATATTCTGATTCTTGCAGTAATTTGTAACATTCTTATGGTCTAAGCTTAAATTTTTGTACATATTATTTTAAACAATATTACCAAAGGATAAACTTATATGGACGATCGCCCGTGGAGAAAAGCTTCGGCAAACTAATTTTGGAGTAAAAGCGATACATTGGAGCTTGACCACTGCTAATTTGAGTTATGTGCAAGATATAGAGCTCTAACAAGTGTAAAATGTTTAATTAAAAGTATTCTTTTAAATATAAAACTCGTTTTTTGAATTACTTCGAAACCATATCGCAGATAAACACTAACAAATTTTCTCTTTTTTGCAGGTCTACAGAGACCCTTTTACCCCCTTAACAGGTAGAACATTATCTACTTTTGTATACGCTCTTCGATTTATAAACCTTGATAAAATTGGATCAATTTTACCCGGGGTTTTCTGGAAAGTAAATGTAAGATAAATGTTATATACAAAACAATGTAGTATTCAGTGTTTTGGTGAACTTAAAAATTTTTGTCACTAGATATCGCAAATATGGATATAAATTACTAACAACTAGTTATATTATATATTAACTTCAATCAATTATTGAAAGTCTAATAATTCGGATATTACTAATTTTATTTTCATTTAAAGTCTGCTATAAAAGAAATGCAAGCTCTTTTATAGTCTCAACCTATATCTAACAAATCTCAGCAAAACAGCGCAATAAACCGAAAACCATTCCTCTCGCATGAAAACTCTCGCGGCAACATAAACAAAAGTAAAAAGCATAAATACACTCTCAATCTACGAATAAAGAAGAAAAAAAAGTATAAACTTCCCCCCCCCTCTCTCTCTTTCTCTCTGCCTTGAAATCGCTACAACGCAAGAGACGGAAAGAAATATCCAGATATATATAAAAGAGAAATCAAGCCGAGAAAAATCGACTCCGAAGTATACACAAAGAACTCACAAGCACGCGCACACACGTTTACACATACACATCCCCGAGAACCGAAGGAAGCCAAGAGGGATACGTCGTACACTCCTACGGAGCTCATTAACGCGCTCGCGACGAGTATACGAGCCCCTCACGGCAGTAGTAGTACCTACCTACGTACGTGCGTACAGTGGTAGCTCGCGGGGCTCGGCTCAGCTTCAGCTTCGCTCTATCTCTATCCCTCTCGAAAGAGAGACAGTACTCTCCTCGACCCTATTCCCTCTTGTCCTCTCAGAGAGGGAGACGCGCGCGGGCAAAAAAAAAAAAGAAGGAGTCACCACCACCCTGTCAGAGGGGCTGCAGAGTGGCAGCGACAGCGACAGCAAAGAAGGAGAGGCAGGATGAGTGAGGCTGTGGAGAGAGTCGTTGGCTTGCAGCGCCACTTCTATATAAACACGTATATCCGCGCTTGTGGGGGGAGCGTGGGGCAGGACGGGATACCTGGAGCTTGAACGCGTGTAGCTTTTGCCAGTTTGTAAAATAAGTTTTTGAAGAACTGAATAAGAATGTAGGCTTATGTGAAGGTTAAAGTAGGTAATAAGACCGTTTTTTTAGCAATTGTAAAAAGAAAGGGAGGTATTTAACGATCGACTCACACCACCGAACATATCAGTTGGTATAAGTTAGAAAAAAGTTATAATTTATTAATATAGGTATTTCAGCTCAAAGAAGAATTTCACGACAGAAAGTTACAAAATAAATTAAGAAGAGTCTCAATTTTAAATTAAATTATTTTATTGACATACGAACATGAATCAAATGATATGTTTCTGAGATATTTTGGCTTGATCGGTTTTAATCTATAATAGAGTAAATCTATCTATAACAGCAGAAGAGGCTCGTCTCGAACACCCCATTTACAACTTCTTTCAAGTGAATAAATAAAATGTTATACAGATATATGAATGAATAATTATTTATAGATGTTAAACAATCGACTTACCAATCCATTCTTCATTCCTTCTCAAATGTCATAAACATTTCATATCTCTTCATCTGAAAAGGCAAAAAAATTTTTCGCCTTCAACTGTTTTGTAAAGAATCTGATAGAATTGGAGGATATAAAAAAGAGCATTTACCAATTTTCATTGGTAATATATTTAATCTACGAGTATAAAGAAATCCTATCGTTGATGTAAATGACGTGTCGGTGATCTAAGTTTCTATAAGGTGAATTTAAATAAATGAATTTAATACTTTTAAAACTAAATTCAAACATTCAAGAATAAACACCTTAAATTCTGTACTAAAACATAAACGTACGATACAAATATAAACTTAGTATTAGTAACAGGTGTACACTATGTGTAGTCGATTTCGAGGCGCACCAACGAATTATAGCATGTAAGCATTGGTTAGCAAATTTATAAAAAATCAAGTCACTAGTTAGGTATCAGCATTCTGAATAACAATTTGAAACTGTCAGTAATAGCAGTATTTTTTATATTTTCAGAAATTTCCAAAGTCTCTCATAAATAATCGTATAAGGAGCAGAATCCTCACAAATCAAAAAAGTTATTACATCTAATCTTGAACCGTCAGTACTGTAATAAACAGTACATTTAGTTAAAAAATCGAGAGTCCATTTGACACGCTACAGACCCATAGCGCCCTACTCTCCCCTACCCCCATAATACACACACACGTACATCCACGATTTCGTGTTTGGATCAAACGGGGGATCGCGGGGTGTGCTCGGGGTTGGACCTATACACACTATAGCCGAGCGACAAAGTGAGCGAGAGAGAGAGAGAGAGAGAGAGGCGAGAGGGGAGACACACCGCTCGGGTCGCCATGGCGACAAGCAACCCCCGGGAGCTAGCCGGGGTTGGCTCAAAGGGTATACCTATACCCCTCTCTCTCACTCTCTCTCTCTCTCTGTGTACGAGAGCTATACGTGTATATACGTGTATATAGATGTACGGAGCGGGGTGGTGCTGTGTGCGCGCGCGCGAGTGTCACACGAAGGGGACGACAACGACGACGACGACGACGAGGACGAGGAGTACGACGCCGCGGGGTGCCAGGCAGGCGGCAGTCGCCCAAGATGGCCGCCTCGACACCATCATGTCAATAACATTCTCTCCGCGACCCTCCGGCCATTCTCGCTGTCTCTCTCTCGCGATAGAGCGAGAGAGAGAGAGAGAGTGTGTATGTGTGTGTAGTGTCTTGTGCTGGGCTTAGGCACTGGTATATGGGTGATTCTGTACTTTAATGGATATTCGAAGATGGCACTTTTTTGTTGTGGGGTTGGTTATTTGATAGTACTTTATTTTGTTAGTTTGTGTTGTATTGGTAGAGTGAGTATGTTATCGGTAGGGTAGATGCATCGGATTTTGCTACTGCTCCGTTTCTGGTTATATTTTTATTGTAACGTAAAATACATTGGATCTTGACTGAATTTGACTGGCGGTTAAAGTAGGTAATCTAGAAGCCGTTTTGTTTATTTTTTGTAAACATATAGCTATTTCTAATAGCATCTTATTACTCATAATTGCTTATAATTTAAGATCAATAAGTTTCATAAAAAATAAACGTAAAAAGTATTCATTTTTAAGAAAACTCGAAAAAACACTGCGACTGTTCCATTCCTATTAGTTCTGAATTATAAACACCATGAACGTTTCAAACAACTTTCCTTTCAATATAGTCATGTGGTATTTTTTCCTCTTTTAAGGTTTAGGTTACCAAGTACATCTTTAAGTTTGATAGGAAAGAAAAAGAATTTTAGACGTCACTTTGACAAATAAAGAAAATCAAAACCTAAAGTTTCTTTATTAACGTGCATCCCTCTAGTTTCTAGTAGCACATCGGAGTATAGTAGTGAATATTTTTCTATTGAAAATGTCCCTCGAAAGCTTAAATAACACAATTTAAAGTAAATTATTGCCATAAAAAGACACTCTATGCGGAGAGAGAAAATAAGTAATAATTACTATTTACACAAGTAATTTGAAGATAAACTGTAAAGAAAATTGTCAGTATAAAATAAAAGTTCACTTAATCGCATATTCTTGGGCTGTTCATGATTTTATATTGACAAATTGTGTGAACAAAAAAATGTTATAACACTGAGAAATGAATGTCTTTACGATAAGAAAATTGATGCACTTAAAATATGATAGAAAATCCACTTAAAATTCACTTAAAATCAGATTCCATAACTACCAAAACATCTGCGTTTAGCTGTTAAAATGTTAGGTTTGAAATTGTCACAGTTAGATTTATTAACTATTAAGGCACATTCACCGTATAGTGTGTATTCTTAGTGAATTATTCAGGAACTACATTTTTCATCGATAATACATGTACAACGGTTACAATTGATCAAATGTTTATTAATTATTAATTTTTTTTAAGTATCCAAATACGTTTGATTTCTAAGATACATTACAACTCAGTTCAAAATATTCTTGTTGACCTTGGTTCACCTATCCTACTTTGTGCTTAGGCCTATAAGTAAAAAATATACACTTGAAATTACAAAACTACGTCGGACACGGTAAAGATGTAAATTTCTTTCTGGTTTGAAACGGCATCACTTCTAGATTTATTGTCATCTAAAATAAAAAGAAAATCAGTCATACCGTTTTTGAGAAATGTCATTTTTCTTGGCCATACATATGGAATCCGTCAATTCACATTTTGAAATTCTAATATCGTATTCAGACTCAGCAATCCTATAAACTCTTGTATACCAATTATTTTACACGAATGCAATGAAAACCCGATGACTAGAAAAATTCCTGTTTTAAAGCAACAAAAATTGTATTTTTTTTAACCCTTTGAACACAAATTTTTCTAGCCATCAGTTTTTCACGAAAACGAGTGTATAAAATTTTTGGCATAACAAAATGAAAATTGGCGGATTCAATTTGGCGAACAAAAGTCACATATCTCAAAAACGAATGTACTAAATTTGAAAACTTCGATCGGTGGATACAGTCGTGAATCCAGAAACAATGCAGATTCAAAATCAGAAATAAAATATACAATATACAAATGCACCTCCAAGATGAATCCTCCTAACACCCACCATGCGTAATTCACACAAAATTCACGCGATTTCAGAGAATCACCCATATACACTCTACCATGTTTGGCGCCCAGCACCACCATTTTCCACCATCTCCTCCTCTACGCAGCAGGGGGGTGCACAAGAGACGAGAGAGAGAGAGTGAGCTATATACGAGCGGAGCGAGGGTGGCAAGCGGCTGATGTACACTATGATGGGGCTTCTCTATCTCGCTCGGTGCGGCTAATTAACGTCGCTGTAACGCGACTATAGGTATACGGCGGCTGCAATCTCGGCGCAGTCGATGAGGCGAGAGCCCTGGAGGCGCCTTGTTGCGGGGTTGAAAGAGAGAAGGGAAGGGTGAGCGAGGGAAGGGACACGCCGCCGGCAGTCCTGCGCGAAACTTCGTTAGCGCGACGTTTTACCGTCATTATTCGGAGCGTCGACGCGAGCGCGAGCGCGCCTTTGATATTGCACCAGCGATGTATATTTATGATGCGCGACAGAGGGGGTCGCGGTGGTAAATATGGTCTAGGTGTATGGGAAGGGATCTTTAGGTGTGGGATGCCGTCGGGACTAAAAGTTTTCTATGCGAGGGAGGAGGGTTGTTTACAAGGCAGTGGTTTTCTTTATGAATTACTGGGAGTGTAAAAAGGGTTTTTTTACAAAAATACTACTTGGCTTATTTAGTTCATGATAGTTTACAAAGCTACGATTGCTTTGCATGCTATTTAATTTCTATTTGTCAATCTCGGGATCACGTTTTAAAAAGCATCTTTTAAAAGGTATCTTTTTTCATAAATTAAAAATTTAATATATAAATAAAAATGCAATATAATCCCTTCATAAAAGAATGATTGTAATCGCTTGGACCGTCACGCTAAAACCATTACGCTGAAATACACGCGAGTTTAGTAAGAGGTAATGATTGGGGGGGGGGGGGGGTCAATAAGGATGTGATGGATGGGTGTGAGGGCGTAATAGGACAAAATTAGGATGGGTAGAAAATTGGTGTGGGTAATGGTGGGCGTGGAGGGGGTATTTTTCAGAAAATAATCAACCATATGAGCATCACGCTAAGTCTATCCCGCTGAAATACGCGCGTGTTTACGAAGAGATAGTGATTGGAAGGTCAATAACGATGTGATGAATGGGTGCGGGGGCGTAGTAGGACAAAATTAGGATGGTAGGAAAAGTGGTTGGGGTAATGTTGGACGTAGAGGGGATATTTTTGAACAATAATTCATGATATGATTAACATGCTAAAAGCGTGTTTGTGTATGTGTATGTGAGTATGTGTCAAAATCAGTACAGCCATTCCTAAGTAGTTCATAGGTGTAAAAATTGTAGAGAAATTATTGACGAAAATATGTTTTTTTGTTTGTACTGGTATTATACTGTGTCAGTATTGACCCAATACCCTATGGGACCATCACAGGCTGACTCTCTATCAAATGTAAAAACATTCTTTTAAATCGGTTTAACCGATCCTGAGTAATCGGTGAACATACTTAAACGAGGAATTCATACTAGAACCATCTATGAATAAATAACGGTTTTTAGTTTGTACTGGCCGTGTATTGGCCCAGTACCTATCGAAAATCTTATGGGACCACGTCGGGGTGATCCTCTATCGATTACAAAAAGAATTTTGAAATCGGTTCAACCGACCCTAAGTAATCCGTGAATATACATAAAAAAACATACGAGTCAAACATAGAACCTCCTTCTTTTTGAAGTCGGTTAAAAATGGATAAAGCTAGAAACAATATGATAGTGAGAATATGAATGTATGTTTGTGAATATGTGAAAGAAAGAAAAAGAAAAAGAAAGTGACAGCATAATAAAGAAACACATTAATTGCTTTGTTGTGCTGGCATCCACTGATCGTGCTACTAAGCATCCTACTATTCATGCATCCCACTATCCATTTACTCCACTACCCTCGTACTTCACTATCCACACCAAATTCTCAGAAAAAAAAAAAGTTGTCTTCTTATATGAAAAATCTGAGAAAAAATTGCCTTTTGAGATAGAAAATGCAGATTAATATATTAAACGATAATTTAATAATAATGCTTAAAATAAAAAGTCAATGAAAAATGTGATAAAATCTCTGGCGTGTTATCACTTAATATTTTAGTTGAAACTCACCTGATTTTTTCCAGTAGGAAGATTATTTAATTCACATTATCCTTTATTTACAATATTCATTATAAAAATTCAGTATAAAAACATCATCTTATTTTATTAACTATATGATTACACTAACAGTTTTAATTAATATATTTAATATCTATTTCCCGTAATTTATATTGATACGGTGGACTACTGAATTCTGGCGCGCGTAGCGCGTCTGAGATGCCCTAGTGTATATATATTAATTGTATTCTGCAGAGGTCGACAGATAGAGAAACAGTTATTTTTGTTAAGAACAAAAAATATAATATACTTTGATGGATCTTGATAATATATATATATAATCATAAATACCTCGTGAAGTGGTTAATCATAAGAATCTCGTAACAATCAGAAGCTCGATTAAAAAGGAAATATCACGGGTGCATTGTCCATTGTTTCGTAATTCATTTTAGAGGTTAGATTTTCTGTGACACAATTCTTTTAAAAAAGGATTTTAGTTTTTATGTTCTTTTTCAATCTAAAGTTAAGCATATTTTGCAGTCTACTCATATATTATTTTATTATATCTATCTATTTATATATCTCATAATAATAGTCAGTCTTATTGAAGTACTAAACTCATAATAACGACTAATAACGCATAATAACCATTTGAAGACTCATTCTGACCAATACTGAGACATTTTGCTAAATTCTGACAAAATCTATAATATTCTGACAAAATTGAACTAAAAGTCAGAATACATAATTCTAACGAATCCAGCAGAATTCTGACAAAAAAATGTCACCAGCAAAATTAAAAAAAAACATCGACGCAATAATACACATATATCTACCTCTAACAACGAAAAATAAACTTAAAAAAAACATCGACGCAATAATACACATATATCTACCTCTAACAACGAAAAATAAACTTAAATGTAATAAAATCTTAAGAATGTATACATCTATCTATCTGATTAAGTAGAAAATGTACATACATGTACTAGATGATTACCCATGCAAGAAGATTCTAATGGCCCAATATTGGACGAGTACTTTTTGCCAGATGTTCAGTACTATCAGATATTATGGTTCTAATGCTGGGGCAATACTGAAATGAGAACAATGGGCCGAGGATAGCAAGCCAGTACTGGGGCAATGCAGGAATTACAAGAACTGCCGATATTCGCAATTTTAGTGCAAACTATAACAGAAAATATATCATTTACGGCAGAGATTTACCGGTTCACTAAAATTACTATGCATAGATCTTAATCGCATGATTCCGCTAAATAGTAGCATTTGTTTTATATAATTGGCAAATATATTTTAAAATAACATTTTACAAAAATTAGAAATTAAAAAGTAGGTTATGACAAATTCGCGATACTTTTGTTTTTCAATCTAACGTGCTGAATTTTCAAGTCCGGCTGAGTACTGGCATTACAGTAAAACCAGACATTTATAATAAAAGATTCATTACTGGCCGGTTGTTATCATTCCAGTAAAAAAAAAGTGCCGGAGCGATGCTGACGTCGGATTAATTGTTTAGCAGTAAAGAGCCAGCAGTGGCCCGTATTGTCAGTAATGGCAATTCTTACATGGGTAGTTTATTTTTATCGCATTTTAATATAATAATATATCACTTCCGGCATTTAACTATTTCTAATACATATTTCAAATTACTTTTAACAGTTTCTTACGCATAAATATAACTAACGCAATAACATCATATCAAACAAAAAAGAATACTAAACACTCGTCACCTCCGTACTCTCTTCTCGAAAAGTTAAAACCCAACTGCACCAACGGCAATACTATTATCAACGAAACAAGCGCGTCCACTCGACTCCGCTCCCAAGTCGAAAATTTCTCTCTACCCTCGCGATCGTATTATCGTATATATATATACCTAAGTACGACCATCACGAGAGTCGCTGCGCGTGGCGCGCGCGCGCGCGCGGTCGTTGGGTTTCCGCGTCGGAAATTGCAGCCACGCTCGACGCACGACAATGCGCCTACTCGCGATGTATAAACAGAGAGGGAGAGAGAGAGGCTGCTGCCTTAATTAATTGCCACTCGATTTCTTCCGCCGCCCCCGTGCCCACTCGACATTTCCTTTTTGGAGCCACAGTTGTTAGGTACATATATATATATATATGAATCAATCTTTCTGTGTGTGTGTGTGTGTGTGTGTGTCTGACCGTAGAGAGCGCGGCTCTCGGAGAACTTTCTTCCTGCCCCCTCGCTACGACGCGGTGCGCTCGATGAATCGCGATTTTCTCGAGAGCGTCTAGTGGGTTGGCGTTTGGAGGAATTAGCGGGTGACTGGCGTATCGTAGACTTTTTTTTATGATTTTGAGAAGGAAGATGGGGGATGAGGTTGAAGGTTTTTATTCATGGGGTTTTGTTTTGAAATTATTGTTTATTGGTTTTAATGACGAATTTGTGTAATAAAAAGACAGGTTTATGCAATTAGGTATTATTGTACTGATGGTTACATGACAATCTGATATTTTTCTTTTGTTTTCGACAAGAAAATATCACAGAAATTAAGTGAATCCGGACTATAATAGGCTTTGTTGGACAACTAATTAATTTAATAATATATAATATAGATTAAAGTAAACTACCGCAATTTTTTAACAGAAATATTGAAAAATGGAGTAGTTGCAACTTTTTGATAAAATAGTTATTGTTTAACCTTTTCTCGCGTCGAAGGTACTTGATCATCTCATGTATGAAGCGAAAATATATTTTAAGTTGTTTCTGGAGTGGCTGATTTCAAACTTAGATGAGATTGCAAACTCCATGTATTTAATCAAATCATTGCGGAATGGCATTTTTTATAAATTTCAACTAACAAGGATATGGTCAGAGATGGCCTGCATTTGTATGAAACTTTAAGGATCTATTCCTGGTACCATAAAATACAACTCGACGCCCATATTTTATTTGATAGACCCTATATCATGAGATATAGTTAAAACATTAACATAGTCTATACACGTAATGTTACATATATATATATATATATATATATATATATATATATATATATATATATATATATATATATATATATATATATATATATATATATATATATATATAAACATTATTAATAATATTATATATATATATATATATATATATATATATATATATATATATATATATATATATATATATATATTTATTTATTACCAATTTTAATAGATTTAGTTAAGTCTCGTGATATAGGGTCCATTAAAAAAACTATGGGTGCTAAACTTCATTTTAAGGTACCAGGAGCAGATCCTTAAAGTTTCATAAAAATTCACAACCCGCATTCTTAACCATCTCCTTGTAAGTATAAGAAAATAACAGTAATAATCTTGGAAATTTGAGAATCCCAACTAGAACGAGTTTTACTAGACTGTTTAGTAACTCTTGCCAATCACTTTTTCCTCGGTGCACTATATGTAATTTTGAATACAAAGAACAGCAAGTAAAACATCACCCGTGGCACCTATCCCGTCCGTCATAATGACCAACCCACCACATTCCACACACATATCGAGTGTCATACATACACTGCAAAAAGGTACAGGAGGGGGCGAAGCGGAAGCTCGCACTCGCGAGCGCAGCGCGGAATGTCGCGCCGCGCAATTAGCGATTCCACCGTGCCGCCGAATGTTTGCCAACCGTCGCGCACACGCGGAAACGAAACGAGCAGCAGCAGTATACCACTACATTCTCTCTCTCTCTCTCTTTGTTCTTTTTTTCTTCCTTTTTCATTCGCGGGGGTGGGAGATGGCGGCGACGGCGGCGGCCCCGCGCACATAATTGTCCCGGGCGCCGCGGGGGTTGTGTTTCGCGAAACGCGCCGCGATGTTTGCGAACCGGCGCGTGCCAACGCGGCACCCGAATAATGAAATGCGAAGCGCATACATACGCGCGGCAGTGTGTGTGTGTGAGTGTAGCGCGTCGCGAATAGTTTCGCGCGATATTTCGCTGCTGTGGGGGAATTTTCGTGCTTTATTTGGAGAGGAGAGTTTTTGTTTTTACCGGGGCTTTTGTTTCGCGCGTTGTGCGCAGAGTGGATGTTTGTGGGAGAGTGTTAATTAGGATCGCAGGCGGAACATCGTGGAGGTCGGGTTTTAGTTTTTTTTTTGTTCGCTTTTTTTGAGAGTGGGACGTTGCATTTTGGGCGGGGTGTATTAAACAAGGTGCACGAGGTTGGAAAATTGAAAATTAATTTTACCGTGTTGGGGAAAATAGTGAGTGGATTTTTTTAAATTAAACGTTGGTTGGGATGTTTTATAAAAAAGGAATTTTTTACGCATTTTATTTAAAAACAAAACATGTAACATGGATATCGGATATTATATATTTTTTCAAATTTTTGTTAGGAATATATTACTTATGATATTGTTTGCTTTTTAAATTTTGAGTATAAACAAAAATTAAAAACTAGGGACTCTGCCCGATTACTGTGGAAGTAAGTTTTCGTGTTTAGGATTTAACTAAATCTTTTGTTAGCAGTCAAATACACTGTTTACACGATTAACTTTATTTTAAATATTATCTGATTGAACTTTTTAGACTTTTCTTCTGCATGCTTATTTATGCACAAAAGCACAGTAATGGGTCAGGCAAAGTAATCGGATCAAGTATCCTAACCCGGGTGAGCAAAATCAAATTTCCAAAACAAAATAAGTTTTTATAGTAAATGGGATATAGTGAAGATTTATAGGATAGAAATAGAAGTCTGAATGACACTGTACTCTAGCTATCATTAGATGTATGTAGAGATTAATTCATATTCACAATCTAATTATTTATAGATTGAATTGTGTCTCTCTTAATCGTTTCGTAATTTGGCTACCTCTATCTATTGCTGTAAAGATTTAACCTATTTACTTTTCAATTAATTATTTAGGTCAAATGGTTTTTCGATTCAATAAGTTATTAATATAAAGTGACTTTTTCGAATGATTAATAATTTTGGTTCTGTAGGATCAATCATGCAGAAGAAAATTAGTATTATAGCTTCTTAAGATTGGGCAGTATCGTCGATAATAAATGTCAAAGACGTGTTATCCATTAAATGGAAACACATGCTTTTTTTCAACACACGCATGAAATAAGCTCTTTTCATGCCTGTAAACCGGATGGAAAATTTCGAGCGTGTCTGATGTAAGTGGTAAGAAATAGCCATTTCTACTCTCTTTAGTGTACTGAACGACTCAATATGCCCAAATTCCCAACTGGCCCACATGCCTAAAAAAGGCCAAATCATTTCTCTCCGTGTACTGCCTATGAGAAACAGCTAATAGTTTATATATTTATATCCTCTCTACATACCACAACTAGCTTATTCTTTTCATACATCCATAATCTAAAAATAATCTTTCCATGCTATTTTTAATAGACTATTTAAAGTTACCTAAAACAGCTCATACAATTTCAATAACAAATTTGAAACCTACCCGTGTAAAAAAATTAGTCTGGCACTAGTCTGGTATTAATCTGGCTTAATATAATTAATATATAAACTTTTTTGGAGATATCCAGTACAATTAAAACTAATGTACACTTAAACGCAACTAATAATCCCAAATAACTTCTTAAACATACACAACCACCAAATTCCAACATAAACCATCGTCAATATCCCGCAAACTCCTACTCCCCTGCACAGTCCGCGCGCGAGGTTAAAATCATCGGTCAGCACGGAACCAAATCGCCTTTGCTCGCTGCACCATATCATTGCTCGCAACCGCGCGCGCATAGGCCAGCCATATAATAACGAATCAATTGGTGCGCGCAATTCCGCAAATGAAGCGGCCGATCATCGTCGTCGCCGACAATCGTCCAATGCAGCGACAGCCGGTACCACTCGCGAGATGCGCACTAGTTGGATATACACGGGCGAGCCGATGTGCCGCGGTCATTCGCTGCCATCGCGCTGCACGAGCGAGCGAGCGGAAATGCTATAACGGCACGCGCGTGTATATATGCACGCAAACATAATTACGCCGGCGGATGATGGTGACATGCGCATCTCTCTCTCTGTCTCTCTCTTAATTAACGTTGGTTGGCGAGTGCAAGTTGACGTGTGGGTGGCTGTGGGATGTGTGGATGTGGCGAGGCATAAGAAAAAGCGGCGGATCGATCATTACGCGGTGGAAGCGTGCTTGGATTGACGTGCGCGTACGCAGAAGGTTTGCGTGGATGACAATGTAATACGATGTGAGGGATGTGCCGGGTGGACGTTGACGGGATATTGCGTAGCGCTGTGCTTTAGTTTGAACAGGTAAAAGAGTTGTGTGGTGTGGTATGTTGGTGCTGGTGGTGATCTACAGCTGGTCTTATGCGGTGGTGAATTATTTACCTCGAAGTTTGAGTTTTAATAGTACATAGGCAATCGATAATTTAGGAACACAATAAATTATAATCTTAAAGATGGATAGATAAAATTTTATTGTAGCATGAAGAAAATATGCCATGTTTCGGAAGTTAAAATTACTTTTTAATGGATGATATCATATATCCAAGTTTGATTTATAGCATTTATTTAAAATGCTTTCTGCATTTCATTAATTGATAAATTCTCCTGAAACTGGGAAAGATTTATTTTAATATAAGAAATAAAACTTTTTTTTACTTTGGATAACTTCGTTTGAAGTCACAGTGGTCACCGCAAACATACTAACAAGGAGAGTACACACCCTGTGGGAGACGTTTTTTTATCGAACTTCAGGAAGTGGTTTTTGGTACCCAAATGGGCCCCTGTTCTCGTGATACGACGTATTTTGCTTCAAATATGCGTTATTTCAATAAAAATGTACCTCTTCTTCTGACCAACAGATAATCAAAGTAGGCTGATATAGCTGTACTTTAAGCTTCGTTTCGTATAAGAATATTATTCTGATGCAGTTATTAACATTTGAAGATGATTATTAAAAATCTATGAATATTCGATGAACTTTAACACTTAATTTCGATAATTTTTCATGCATTTTAAATCATCATCTTTAATTGCTAATAACTTTGGATTAGAATAATGATTTAATACGAAACAAAGCTTAAATTCTAGCAGAGATATTTTGAAAAGATGAGGTACATTTTTCATTAAAATAACGCATATTTGAAGCAAAATACCTCATATCTTGAGAACAGGGGCCCATTGAGGCAGATTATGGGTGTTTCATTTATAGCTACCAAAAACCACCTTCTTAAGTTTGATAAAAAATCGTTTCCCACAGGGTGTGCACTCTCCTTGTAAGAAGACCTCCGACTATAATTCTGCAAAATCTCAATTTTTTACTTCAAAATCTTTCTAGAAGTTTAAGAACATGTACTCTTTTAAATATAGAAATGACAGAAGAAAATAATGGTTATCCTTCTTAAATAAAAAATGTGCTTTTCGACTCGTAACTGCAGGTGATCCCTTGACACTAGAAAGTTTTTAAAACGTAAAAAGTAGGATACCCATAGCGGCCCCCTCGAGGGAACGTATAAGACCAATACCATCATTTAAACCTCGTTTAGAAATGAATTTTATAAAAAAATTAATACCCATAAGTACGGGGAAAGCTGGAAAAAATAATATCTATCGATTTGTCCCGTTTAAAGCAAGTCTAGCCGTACTCGGGAGGATTTCTACTTATTTTTACGAATTCTCATCGCGTTTTTCTCTACTTTCCAACAACTAAAGGGGCCAATTTTTTTTCTAAAATTCATGTTTTGACGAGCTCTAAACAATGGTATTACTTTTAACATTCCCCTTCAACGGCTTCATTATTATAAATCTGTTGGCATCCTTCATTGGTTTATCTTTCAATAATGTTTCAATAGAATGTTACATTCGTTTAAAAATTAAAAATAAAAATATAAAAAAATTTAAAAAATCAAAAAAAAAAATTTTAAAATTAGTAAAAATTAGTATTAAAAGATGGTCCTGTAGTAAAATTTGATGAAAAACTAATTTTTTTTATTTTTATTTTCTGATACTTTGTACATTTTTAGAACAAAAAATGATTTTGTATTTGCAATATTGGCCATAGAAATCATTTTAATAAACTTAAGTTATTAATACATATTTTTCCTCCGACCTACATTGACCGAATTTTAACCAGGCCCAAATCTACTCTATACTGTGCATGAAACCTTCAGAAAACATAGAAATTATTAAAAAACAATTTTGATGATATTCTGTGATAAAAAAATTGTTTTAAAATCATAAAAAAATTATTTCTTATTTTTAGAAAAGCGCGATTTTCTTCATTTATTGTTTTCCAATGTTCTGCAAGTCTTATGCGCATAGGATTACAATTAATCAATCTGAAACTTGAAGGATATCTTATTCAACTTATTCGCATTACAACCATGAACTCCGATTTTTCAAAAAAAAACTATTAAGAAAGTGTTGCCCATGATTAGAGTTAAAAATGTGGTTTTTAAAAGTATTATTTAAAATATAAATTCAGTATAATTTTATTTTTATTTATAATTGTGTTTTTAAAAATTTGGAGTTCACAGTTCTGTGTGGGACAGGTGTTAGATATTACATAATATTTACAATTACTATACTTGCATTCCCATGCGCAAGGATAGTTTTAAAAAAACATCAATTTTCATTGAAAATTGCCAGTTTTTCGTACATTACTATGGGTGTACTGTCTAGGAATTTAATAAAAGTTACAAAAGTTTTCTTTTTAGTTAACAAATATAACCTCCAATTAGAAATATTTTTATCATGTAACTAGCAAATTTTTCAAAATTTACGTTAGGACCTCCTTAAGGTCACCCTTTTTCATTCATCATAATAGGTATGACTCGTATGATCTGTAGTCTTAATTATGTTTAATATAATTATTGCAAGACAACTTTACTGTAATTTAATATAATAATTTCCAAATCATTAAAGAACGATGGGATAAAAGTTACATCCTATCGTCAAGCTTGAAATTGTTATCTAAAGCAGTAGTTCTACAAAGTTCATTTATAAAAACTTCAATTTCCCATAATTAACCGTAACATAAAACAATGATTGACAACCAGCTCGATATCACACGATCGAGCGTCAACGAAAAAGACTCGTCAAACTGCGTACACGCGGGAAAACTAGAGCGCAACGAAAAATCCCACCTCACCAACTCTCTCAACGATGCGATGCACATCAAACGCAGTACAGCGCGTCCGATCGAGCGAGCGCGTGCAACAACAACAAAAAAAGAGAGCCAAACGCACACGTTCGTCTCTCTTCACTCGCGCTCGTTACCGACGCGCCGCGCCGAAAAACTCGCAGCAACGCCAAGTGCAAAAAATAGCACTATCAAGTTTGCTTCGCGAGCGCGAATGTTTGAAATTCGCTCGGCCCCGCGGGCTTCTTTCGCTTCCCTCTTTTTTTTTTCATACAGGTATATACGCGGGTTTATTGTGCGATGCGCACACGGTCGACGGAAAAAAAAATCGCGGATTTCAGCGTGCGTGGTTTTTATTTTTAAATTTCGTGCTGCGCGTGTGCACGTCATTGTCCGTCGGACAATGCCGACGATGATTTTTAGTTTGAAAAGGCAGGGTATTGCGTGTTCTTTTTGAGGGGGATTCAGTGAATTTTGCATGAAAACAATGCCGAAGGGTTTGAATGAATTACGGTATTTTGAATTGAAATGTTAATTTAAATTTGAGAATTGAAGGGATAATGATTATTGTGTATGGCATACTGAAATAAATGGTTTTGCGAATTCCATTTCATTTATTGGGTCTCGTGTTTGCAAACGGATTTCAAGTTTACGCGCGCAGTTATTTTTCCGTCGTAATCCGATCCTTTTATTTTGGGTATTACACGATAATTGATATTGACATTTCTCCAATTACATTTGTAACTTAAAATATTGACAAATGATTAACACTTTGGTATTGGAATTATAATTGAGAGGAAACAAATGTAGTACTAAACTTTTTCAACGAAAAAGAATTGATCATTGCAATGATACAAATTAATATAAAGTACAGTTAAGAATAAAATAATTAACTTAAATTTTGTTTAGTTTCGTGAGTTTTTAAAACCATTTTTACTGAATAAAGACAAAGACTGCAACGTGTTTTGCAGAGTCTACCTACAAATAGCAAAAAGAAATTCAACAAACTAATAAGAAAATTATTAAGTGATTTTTCTATCATGAATATCAGCAGTTATTTGCCGATATAATCTTTTCGTCGTGAGAAGCCAATTTATATTTTTTATTCTACCTTTTCTTTGCCCTTTAGTTAGTCAACAACCTCATTTTCTCCCGTCCCTCAAAAATTTCATCATTCTTCTTCTTTCACATTTCTCAACTCTCAGAAACCTCTCCTCCTCAAATCATCCACACAGTTTCTACACGCCATCATCCACCCTATTAAATAAGTTTAACAAAATATTCAACCTAAATTTTTTTTAATTAAATAGATAAAAGATTGCAAAATAGTATTTTTTGATAGTAAAATAAAGGATAAGAACGACAAGGAATAAGGAAAATGATGAGATGTGCTTGTAAATAGATTAACTAAAAGTGTTGCTATCATATCTCTTTCTAAAATAAAAACGTTACAATAAAATAGAAAACCTATTTTGTAATGTGCAAAACTATCTGCAAAGGAGAAATCAAATTTCACAAATCGTATAAGAAAATACTATAGATCAAATGTTACTACACTCAGAGAAAGATGTAGTATCTGTTAGTCAAAAAGTATTAGAGATTTAAATGGAAAATCCATAGGTACAGTCAAATTATTTTTCTGACAACTACCGTGGTAGGATCTGTGAGACTCCACTCAAAATTCAATTAGCGATAACTTTATAAATATCATATTTTTAGCTTTTTAACCTTTACATTATTCTAATAATAATTTTATACACGTTTTTGATTTCATTAATTTTATGTCACTCATTTTGTAATGCGCTTAAAAATGAAGGACCATAACCTCTTTAAACAAATAATTTTACTCTTATATCAAATAACTTTATTTAATCAATGTTGTCTCTTACTAATAAGATTTTATAGAACAAAATTATGTATATACATCGATATTAGTGAAATATTGGCATGGGGCTGGTAGACACACCTCGTTAGTTACGTGACTAAATTTATCAACGATAGTTAAGGGACAAATTTTTCTCAAAAGTATTTAAATTTTAACATTATCAAAATTTCTATAATAAGTAACTCTTTACGAAACGCATTTATTTCACATTATAATAAAATAGTAAATTCTACTAAAAATCTAGTTATCTCTAGTAAATGTTATCTCACTAGAGAGTTAAGCAATACTCGCTAAGCGGTTCCTTCTCAGTGTACAGGTACAATCCTTTCTTCTCCCTTAACCCACCAGTAGGCGCACATTTCGGTCATTATTTTACGCCCTTTCAAAACATTGTTTTCAGTATTGTTTCATACCTAAAAAGTAATTGTTTCATTTTTATTCTTTGCTTTTTCGAAGCTCAAAGGCATTTCTAAAGTATACATAAAGATTTCGTGATATACAAAAATAATTTCACGACGAAAAAGTCGAGTGAAAAAGATTGGGCGCCCTAGAAGCGCCCACGCGCGTGTTCGCGGGTTAATCCATCTACATTTTCTCATCGACCCCATGTCACTCAACCAAGAACCAAAACATTCCTCATCCATCTCAAACCTCTCCTCCTCAAATTCACCAAACCATCAAACCATCCTCCTCCCAAAAAAAAAAGCCCACCCCGCACCCCAGGCGCGATAATAACTTTCATCCCGGACTGTATATCTATCCCCGAAGCTGTCTCGCGCCACTGTATACATATAGCTATCCAGGGATGAGACTTTGCCGCTGTTGCCGGCGCGGCTCGAGGGAGAAAACTCGCCCCTCGGGTGTCGGCTCTTCTCGCAGCGGCAGCAGCCAGCGCGTCCGCTCGGTTCCGTTGCCAGGCAACGACACCCCCGGAGCGCGCGCGCTCCGATTGGCCCCCCGCCCGCCCGTGTCCTCGCGCGCTTCGCTCCTCGTCTCCCTTTTTTTTCCTTTTTTTTTTCATGAATGTGTGCTCGTGCATGTGTGTGTACGTGTGCAGGAGAGAGTCCTTCTTCTTAACCCTGTGTGTGCCAATCAAGTCCCATATTCGCTCTTCGGGCATCGATGGAAAAAAGGGAGAGAGTGAGTGAAAGAGAGAGAGAGAGAGGGTAGTGAAGCCAACCCCAACATCCGTGTGTATAACCACCCCGAGACCCTCTTATTGCACTCTTGTGTTCTGTTTCTGTCTCTTTCTCTTCGTCTGTCGCTCAGAGCACAGCCTCTTCGTTTCTTTATTTATCTATTTATTTCTCTCGACCCCTTCTTTTTTTACATCTGTATCCGCATCTCTCTCGCTCGTGTCTCTCTATTTTTGTATGTATTTGTCTGTCTCTGCGTCCCTGTCATTGTTGTTCGCCCCTCCATTCTTCTCTTTTGTTGATTCTCTCTCGTGCACATCTCACTCTCCGCGCGACCGGCATCCGTCCATCTTTTTTTCACTCTCTCTTAGAGTGAGAGAGAGAGAGAGCGCTTATCGTCGTATCCCTTACATACGCCTCTCCGCGTGCTTCTCGCTATATAGCTGCAGCTTCTCTCTTTGAATCCATACATATTTCATGTCGCTCTGTACTTACCCCCCCCCCCCCCTCACCGGTGGTTCTATATATCTCCGCTTCTCTCCGAGCTCTTACGTATACACGTGACTGTGTGTCGCCCCGAACCTGCCAGCGCGAGGTACTCCATGCGTGCAAATCCTCGATGATCCGTAAGTCCGCCTCGTACGTGAGCGCCGTGCCCCGCGTAAATATGTAAATATGTAAATGTGGTTGAGGAGTGAAGTGGTGTGAGTGTGCGCGTGTTGTGCTGAGATGGATTTTAGAGGTTCCGAGCGATGAAAATTGGCATGAAATTTTGAGTGAAAAATTACTTGCGTCAAGCGCGTTTTTTTTCTGTTATTGTTATTATGCCTTTTTGTATTATATAGATTGTATAGAGCGGAGACTTTTACCGTGCATCAGGATAATTTATACAGCAAAGTTAGAATCTCCAATGATTACCGCAATTTTTATAATGTTTGTAATAGCTTTAATAGCATCACTTCAGTAGACGAATAACTTATTTTTATAACGTTTTGAGTGTTTTGTACACTCTCATCACAAACAGTATTTTGTATGTAAAACTTTCGTGTATTATTTATAATGCTTCTATTCGACAAGGAGAGCCTTATTCTTCTAAGCAAGTACTTTTTAAATAACTATTTTTAATTAAAACCTATTAGCGTTTCAGTCTTAAGATAGAAAACATTTTTTTTATTAAATATATAATACAAAAAATTGTTTTATTATAATTTTAAATATGCTTTCTCTTTTTTGCATAATTATAATGTGAATAAAAATGTTACATCACAAAAACTTTTGTTCTTAAACGCTTTAAGCACTATACACACAATCCTTTATTTCATGAAAATTTTCAAAAATTTGATCATTTTATGACTAATAATACAATATAAATTTAATCTAAAAGTGTTCTACTTAAGTTTTATTTTAGTACTTATCAAAAAAGGGTAAGCAACCATCGGACAAAACCATTTCGTTCATCCAGTCTCATAAACTCGCGCAGGCCGCAAAGTTCCTTCATCAAATAAGATATTGACAATGGCTATAGATTTTGTGACGCACATGTAATGATGATTTTCAGGTTTTACACGACTTAAAGTTATCTAAAGTATTATAAAGTATTTACAGGTAAAAGGTCTTTTATGAAGTGATACAAAAGTTTCTTAAAACTTTAAAAAGTTTTGCACATTTTTAAAAAGTCGTTTGCCCCCTTGAAAGAAGCCAAAGTTATATGAAAATCACCTTCCCAATTTCAATGTTATAAAGTAATAAACTGGCTAAATGTCGTTTAGAAACATCTTTTTGCCCAGTGTTGACTTCTCCACGCAAGCTCCGTATTCTCGCTCTCTTATCATCCATCTCCGCGACGCGTGTTTTTCATCCCCCCCAAGAGTGATCCCTTCGATCGGTCACCCCATTCCCGCTTCAGCCATCGAGTTTCCTCGCTCTCCCTCGCACATACACACGCGGACCTCGAAAGTGAGGAGCGTTTGAAGCACGCGCGCGCGTCCGGGGGCGCAGGAAATAAGTCGGCCCTTGACTCCGAACCGCCAACCCCTTCGATCGGGAAAATATCCTGCCTCCGGTGCTTTTATCTCTTTTCTTTGCCTTTTGCGCTTGCTGCGCGCGTATGCGCGACTCTGTGTATAGATGCCCGATTTTGAGATTCTGGGATGTGGATTTTTATTTTATTTTTTTTTATTTTTTTGAAAAAGAGGAGTGGACTGTAATTGGACTGGAATTCGAACTCGAAAACCTTACGAGTGCAGTGGAGCATTTTGCGATGAAAACGATAAATATAGGTTTATTAAATTTGAGAAATGCGAAATTTACGATTTTCAGCAGCACATAATTGTATAAAAGGAAAATATATCGTTTTAACTTTTAATTACAAATTATAATATATATTTACTCTGAGGAAAATAAAAAGTGTCTTTTACTAACAAAAGTATTAAATTTTCTGGTATACAAAGAGGTCAACTAAATTTTGCAATAATTAATAAAAGTAAAAAATGAAAAAATTGTATTGTACTTTCAAATGCTTTAACTTTAAAATTACACAGGACCACAATATGAAATAGAGGCGGAGCATTTCTGATCTCAATTGATCTTTATGTTTTGGGGTCGCTGATCACGATGCCGGTGCCCATATGACCCCAGCACGTCTGGTTCAAGGTCAAATGAAGGTCAAACCCCTTAAATCGACCGATATGATTTTTTTTGACCCCGGATTCCAAAAGAACGGAAAATTTTACGTCCAGATATTTTCGTCAAAGTGACCCTTAGAGGTCATTTGAAAGACATTTGGAGGTCAAATCCGGACGTAAAATTTTCCGTTCTTTTGGAATCCGGGGTCAAAAAAATCATATCGATCGTTTTAAGGGGTTTGACCTTCATTTGACCTTGAACCAGACGTGCTGGGGTCATATGGACACCGGCATCGTGATCAGCGACCCCAAAAACATAAAGATCAATTGAGATAAAAAATGCTTCGCCCCGATTTCGTATTGTGGTCCTGTGTTATTATAAGTAGTTACTTTTAACAAAATAGTAACTTTTATTTAAATATCTGGTTACCCCAATTAATTTGAATTTTAGAAGCATGCATTAAAAGATTTGTACCATCATATTTTTTTAAAAGACATGAATCTGTTAGTTACATTGCAAAAAATTAGATTAAATATACTTCCTAAATTATTCTTATTAAACAACGAATTTTAATATTATTATATTAATATTAGAATTATTAATACTAATATTTCATTTTAAAAACCATGAACTTTTCAAATATGGTAATGCCAAAAAAACGTAACTACACGATTGACCGATCCAACGACTAATAAAACCCCGCGTAATAAAGTCGTCCAGGCGAGGCAAATTTCAGACTTCGCCCTTGATGCGTAGCGCTATGCGACTAACGTCCGCCCTGGGACGTATACGCGAGAATGTATCGCAGTTTCGATTTATTGCGCGCTTCATTCAATTATTCAGGTAAAAGTGAAATTCAAACTCGCACAAGGGGTCGAGTGAGAGAGAGTTCTCCCTCTGTGAGATCGGTTATCAAATCCGCTGACTCCCCTATAAATGCGGAGATAATCCCGTAGCTCGTTGAAAAGAAAAGGTTCGAGAGCTCGGGCTCGCGCTGCTCGATCGTTTTCATTACCGTTTTTAAGCGTAATGGGGGGTTATGGGAACTCGTTTCGCGTATCTTTTGCCCTTGCGCTCGTGTAATCTCGATTCGTATGGATTATGTAATACAGTCTAGAAAAATGGTTGGAAATTTCGAAAATACGCTTATGAAGTTGTGTAATCAATGGATTTCTTTGAATTGTTTAATGTACCTATCCAAGTTGGGATTTCCTCGCCACGCTAATATCCACATAGTATTACATTTTATTTTTATTTGTAGCTGTGTATATAATGAGAAGTTATTCGTGACTTAAACTACATATAGTTATATTATAAAACGAATTTAACTCGTTTCGTTCTAAAATGTAACCAATTTTAAACAAAATTGGTATACTATAGTTTTCTAGGGTGCTCTTTTAGTATTCGACCTTATTGTTTTACAATAATCAGTAGAAAACTCAATATGGTGGCTCAAAGCTAAAACAATCGAAAAACATAGTTTTTCTTTGCTTTAAATGTAATTTTGATAAATAATGCGTTTGTGGATCTGGAAAATCTTATATATTCGGTAGCATATGGCCGGTACTTTCAAATGCTACTTTGCAAAATTTAAATTTTAAGTTTTTTCATGGTAGAGGGTGCTTTTTTAAACAAAATTTTTGCTTTTTGACATTTTTAAATAGTTTTTCAGAATATGACTAATAAAGAATAACAATCACAAACTCATCATGCTTATAGTATCATCATTAAAGAATGTTACTAGATGCTCATCAATCGTAATAGTGTCAACCTAACATTAAAATATCGAAAAAGCACTGTTTTTTTGCAAATTTCACCCTCAAAAACTATAGTATATCAATTTTGGCTAAAATTGATTATGATTTAATATAATATCTTTAGGGATGTAGAAAAAATAAAATTTATGCCATTTCAGGACGAAAAGGGTTAAAAAAAGTAGTTTAGGTACTTCCGGTTTCTTTTGTGTCACTTCCAGCCATCTTTGATTCGATAGGATTTAGTACTAACAAGGAAAATTTCATACCTCCGGATCATTGAATTTGTTGAGGCTTTGGGATGTCTTCTGGTACATAGAAATTAAAACTTTCGTTATTCCTCATCTCGAGATACAGCTACAAAAATTGGTATTGCTCATATGCACAATGTTAAAAACATTGTATTTATAGATATACTACCACTATTATTGGTTTTAGCTGAATCTCGAAATCAGGACGTGTTCGTCGCTCTAACTAGTCAAAGTCGTTATTTATTGATACTAAAAATATATCTCAAACCCTCATCAAAATTCGTGATCCTGGGGTAGGAGGGTAGTAGGTTAGATAATAGAAATCGTTTTATTGTTAATTGTTATATAACTGTTATTACTTACTAAAATTAAAAAGAAAAAAATTAATGTGCGCATATATAAAATTTGATCAGCCTTATATTTTATTCTAAAATAAATTGCTCTTATAATAAAGTAATATTACAGCAACCTGGGTATTATATATTGTATAATACATATTATCTCGGTGAACTTGTAACGCTCCATTGTTTATCGCTCTATCTCGTAACACTTATACCGTCATTATATTTCGATTGTCAGAACAATCAAAATAACGCACAGGCTCAGATAAATCGCGAAAAATCCGACAAGGGCTTACGGCTTTTAAAATATGTATTCCAAAGACCGACCGACAGACGCAAATCTCGCTTACATAAAGTGCGCCAGATATACGCATAATCCAACGTATAATTCCACTAATAAAGACCCCAGTCGCTGCAGCCCCTCGAACTCGACTCGTTTAATCTGGCTCAATCGAGCGATCCCCGTTTTATCAAATTCGCCTCGCTGCCCTTTCTACCCTTCCCAACTCTTCTTCTTCTTCTTCATCATCGTCCTCGTTCTGCACGTGTTTATCGATGGGTGTCATAGCGCGCGATGCTCGCAGGTATATATTTACGAATTGGCATTGTGCCTGACGATGTAGCTTTGACAATCTTCTCGGAGGTGCGCAACAATGGCCTTTGACTTGGTTCTATAACTAAGAGCGGATTACACGCAGTCGAGAGCATGGATCTTTGTATAGACTGGAGACATTCGGGGATTGACGTTTGAGAATGTCGTCGATGGCCTGAACGGCTCAATATGACTTTGTTGTGGAGAGAGAAAATTGCCGTAGCTTTGGCAGGTGCTATTGGATCCGCAATTGTTGAAGTGGGCTTATAAATGTATTTTATTAATGTTTCTTATAAGTAGGATTATAAAAATAGTTATCTTTCAATTATATTTTAATAATATAAAGCGAAAGAGTATAAAGAATAACAAAATATAGTTTCGCTCAAATAGTTGAATCATTTAATTATTGAACTTATTCATGAATCTTTTATCTAACTACTTGGCGATTTAAGGAATATTCAAGCTTTTAAACAAAGTGCGAATAATCTGTAGTGGACATATTATTCCATTTCTATGTCCACTATTAATTACAGGCACGCAGGTGTGATTTGGCACTTACTTTCTTACCTCTTGGTGAGAACTGTGGAACTATGACCAGCGCTTTATTATCCGATACTACAGATGATAGACATATTTAACGTAGTCGCAGTAAAATTTTGCACCTATGTATCTTTAAATAGCTTGAACTTAAAATTGTTGGAGTGCGAATTCGCACCTGAATACCTACTATTGATTCAACTTTATTTAAAAATATAAACTATCGGAATTGGTTTCAGCCAATAGTATGGACGTCAGTTATATACATTTCTTGAATATTCAATTAATGATGTTTTAACTATGATGTACAAAAATGTATGTTACCATGCACTTGCATTATCAATTTTAGTGTGAACAAATTTTCTGTTAGTGTTTGGAAAAAACATTCTGTTCCACTGACAGACACAATATTTTTTTGTGTATACTTCATAATTTACAATATACTTAATCTCATATAAAAAGGATCTTTTACATTTTTTGCAAGGGGATACGTTATACCTACTTTACCCACCGATAAATGCATTCGAAAATTTCGTTTTACTCAAAAAATACGCATCAGATTATAATTTCCTTTTAAGAGTAACTTTATTTACGTAAAATACATAGCCGAACACTCAAATTATTATCAGAATCGAAAATTAGCATAATCGCTTTTCACTCAATTTTAGATTCTGATAATAATTTGAGTGTCCCGCTATGTATTTTACGCAAATAAAGTTACCCTTAAAAGGAAATTTAATTCTGATGCGTATTTTTTGAGTAAAACGAAATTTTCGAATGCAATTATCGGCGAGTAAAGTAGGTCTTACGCAACGAGTCAGGTGGTTCTTAATTCATAGCGAACAACTAGAATACTTACTCAATTTATTAAACTTATCGACACACAAAAATGTAATGAAAATTTAATTGGAATTTTAATGACTACTTGCTGGAGTGACCAATTTCAGTGTACGTTAATATTCAATAATGTTTATCAAGAGAATATTTAGCTTTATAACAAAAAATTTCTACAGTAAACTATGCCCACAATCTAAACATTCGCGCTCTTCTGCACCAGTCTCAGCTACGCGCGCGTGCCGAAAACTCAAATCCACAGCGCGAAATCCCGTCCCAGCCTCCTCTGACTCCTAAATTCAACCAACTAGCTTAGCCTCGCTCGTTTACCGTCTATAACATCTCTAACGCTCTCTCGCTGCCGCTCCTCCATTCAGGAAACCGCGCGGGGCGCCCGCGATTAGCCCCTCTCTCTTTCAACGCACCTTTTCTCCCCGTTACACACATATACCCTCACCTTATATACCTACCGACGTCTCGCGCGCATAACGAGATGAATGAAACAGAAACTCTCCTCGCGCGGCTTCCTCCTTTCTTGCGTCTTGCGCTCTCCTTTTTCTCTGCCCCCGGTGCCCTCCATCAGCGTCATCTTTTTTCCTCCTCCCTCTTCTTGTTCTTCTTTTTGTTCGTATATGTATGCGTATAAATGCTGCCGCGGGCCTTGGACAATGGGGGGGACGTGACGCGATTGTTAAGATCGATGTTTTGACGTCGCTTAGGGCCTGTCTTGGCGCGAGCTCCACTTTGTAAACTCCGCGACTAGGCTGTTGTATATTATGTATGAGTATGAGGGTATGGGCGATATTCGCGTTATGCCTGCTGCAGCTCCTCGAGGCTTCAAACTTTTGACGTTCTCTTTATGTACGTGTGTTTCATGCTTTTTTTTCTTCTTTTCTCTTTGCAGATGCCGATGGCGCGAGAGGCTCATGCCAACCGGGTAAGTGGATGCATGCCAAATATCGGTGATGTTACGTGGATGAAAATGTGCTTTTATTTATTTCTTTTTATTATGGTTGGTTTTTTATTAGCTTTTTGCTCTGTAATTACAATGTGTGCTCTGAATATTAAGATGGTTGTTGTAAAACGATGCATTTAGATGCGATCAAATTTTTGTTTGATTTACGAAGTATAATTTGCATGTTTGTTTATGTTGTGAAAAAAATCATGTATTATTTCTTTAATTGAAATCAGACACATATAACATGAAATAGTTATTAATTTATTTTTCATGCTATGTATTGTAAGTTCCACTAGCAATAAATTCAACGTTAATAAACAATTTTTATGAAATATTCGAACAAATTTTGTTATCAAGAAAGTACAGTAGAACCTCTCTAACTCGAAAGTCTTTCCAGCTTGAAAGAAAGTTTTAACTTCAGAAAACCTCTAATTTGAAAATTTTAATTCGTAAAATCGATCCTACTGAATTCGAAAGGTTCTATAATTCCAATCGAATATACACTGTCCTTTGTTCAATAAGTTTGTTGCGATAGAAGATTCAAGTGTTTTTGCCGGAATAGGTCAAATTATCAAAGCAATAAACTGTAACTTAAAAAGTAAGCAAGATATCGTTCCCTTGAGATTCAAGTTAGCAGAGTTGAATGTTCTATACGTTCTATATATATATATATATATATATATATATATATATATATATATATATATATAATGCACGTATGCAATTTGAATTTGTTTTTATTTATTTATTTATTAGTTCTTATTCATTTTGTTGCAAAAATGTATTTAACCGTTATTCAAACTGTATTTTATGTAATGTAGGAACATTAGATGGCTCGTACAAACCAATGAACGTTGAAGAACTAATAAAGGAGGCCAGGTAAATATCCTTCTTAACCAAATGTAATCATTCTCAAAATTATTCGTAAACTTGTAATGCTCCTTTTATTGTTTACGCAGTCAGAAAGTTCCAAAAATCTACTATGGTTCCCGGACGCATAAGCAAATTGAACAAGTCATCAGGGAATTTAAAAAAACGGCATATGCTGACAAGCCGTTAGTAACTCTTAAAAAGTAGAATAAATACGGCTATTCCTGTAAAATTAATATTCTTAATAATCACATATATTTTTAGTATGACCATATTGAGTAGCAGGGAACATACCTGCTTACAGAAACCCGAGAAAGGCATAAGTAAAACACAGATTTGCAACAATTTACTTGATCCTGCCAATGTAAGTTAATTTTAATATGTGACGCTTTCAGACATAATATTACAATTTACAACAAATTCATTTTGAAAATTTTGGAAGCTGAAACCAATGTTTCAATATTAGTTTATTAGTGACATAAAAAAGTGAAATTTTATTAAGTCTTTCACTGAAATTCACAAGTTTGTACCGACATGACCCATCAGAAATGGATCATGAATTCTCGAAAATTTGTTAACATTTCGTGTTATTGTTAAAGTAAACATTAATCAAATTATTTGGGTAACCGATTTTGTTATTCTTTGCAATCTTAAAATGATGTAGAAATATCTAGTTTTTATTAAATATTCCAAATTTTAATCCCGAGCATGTTAATACTTAAATATTGCTACACATCAATTACATAATTTAAATTCGATCAATAAATGATGGAAGTTATAAAACAATTTATTAAAGGTTTAACTAGCATTTGCTGATTTCTAAAAATGTACTTATTCTGTTTTGATTATGAACGCTCTATATAAAATTGCATGATTTAGAATCAATGCGATTACGAAGTGTCACGTCGATTAAAAAAATTCAATTTGTGCATGTATCATAAGAAACAATGGAAAATAAAACAATGAATTTTTACGATTTGTTAATTTTGATAAACTAAGTAAATTAAATACTCCTAAGAAGTGAATATTTCTCTAATTTTAAATGCATACCTTTCAGAATAAAATGATTCTCCAACCTCTTAAATCTCTTGTTTGTCGATACAGAAAAAAGGTTGCGAGTACTACAAGGACACCAACAAACAGACGTTAGCGTCGAATGGCCAATTGGCGTATTTGGGCTTCGAAACTCCTTGGGATATCGAAGATCTGGTCCAACTTGGCCAAGATCACAGAGCCTGCCCGTACTTCGCCGCCAGAAGTTTGATGGCCGAAGCTGACATTATCTTCTGCCCGTACAACTACCTCATCGACCCGGTCATTCGTGACACTGTACGGCATCTGTCTTTATAAATTTTTATTTTTTCTTTAATTTACACACAGAATTTTTAAATAAAATTCAGTTAACTCTCTTACTACTGTTTGTTCAGATCGATTAACGTCTATTAATTGATGATAATTTATTAAAACAAATTGGTATAAGTGTTTCAGTTCTGGTCAACTTCTGATCCATTTTTGGTCCACTTTCGGTTTAATTACACTGTATAAAAAGTCACTAAATTTAATATATACTCATGGTAGTAATGGTAAAAATTACCATGTATTATTATACTCAAGAGATTCTACGCTTTCCGGTACTTTTACTGATATTTAATTATTTACAATAAACTTCATATAAGTACAGTAAATTTTGCTATTTAGTTCAAATTTCATTGATCACCTTTAGAGATTTAAGAATTCACTGCAATATAAGTATATATATATATATATATATATATATCTGTGACTTTCCGGAATAACCACTTAAGTCCATTTTTTTGAAAATCGAGTTTAATGTTGATTTTATATATTCAAATGCACCTTTTTCATATAAAAATATAAAAAATGTCAGAAATATCACCCTATGGTCGAAACCAGTACAGTGCATAACCATTTAAGTCCATTTTATTGAAAGTTGTTCCCGGAATAACCACTTAAGTCCACTTTATTGAAAGTTGTTCCCGGAATATCCACTTAAGTCCATATTTGATTACTCTAAACGTTTATTAAGCTGGTTATACAACTTAATTGCGTGTAAGTTGTAGATAATCCAAAATTTAGGTCGTAGTTTGTAAAAAGCATATATTTAAGGGACAATAATTACATTTTAATTACTAGTTTTATTACGTGTTTTGTATTACATCATGTACAAGTTTCTTTTTATTATAAAACGTATAAGATATTTGGAAAATAATTTATAATAATCGTGAACAAAAATATTTTAAAAATATAATACTGAAAGTGATTAAATAGCTTTAATAGTAAAATAATTAATAAAATTTAGTAATAAACAGAAGAAAACAAAATTGGGAACGAATTGGAGTAAATTATTCTCTTAGTAGCTTGGTGGTTGTCTTCTACTTTCTTGTGATTTTTTATTTATTCTTGGATCTTCTAGAGTATTTTGGATATTTTCGGATAATTGCAATTCAAGCGCAACGTTCCTTTTCAAAACTTTAGAATAGTAGAAAACCGTAACAAGGAACATTTAAAAAGATGGCGCATATGATCGCTTTAATTAGCATTAACCTGGAGTATTAGGACTTTTCAGCTGCAAAAAATTGAGTAAAATAGAAGTACATTCTGTGTTCTCCGTTTCTGTGGATTAGTATTGAGTTCGTTTAACCTGCTAGTATATCTATTAATTACTCATATATAGATATACTGTATAAGTTAAATTTGAATGCTAATTCACGTTATTCGGACATATACAGAGTGTAGAAAGAGTAGAATACGGCTAAAAAGTACAGTTCCCGGCATAACAACGTAACTTACAGTATTTACTCATTCCTACAAACATAACCAAGTAATACCTTTACTTATCAATATGATTAGAAAGGTATATTATGATCTATTAAATAAGCATAGTATTGCACTGTATCTCTTTAACTAAGATCTTACAGATCAGTGCAAACATTAAAACCTGTTTTTCTCAAAAACACAAAAAGTGGACTTCAATGGTTATTCCGGGAAGCCACAGATATATATATATATATATATATATATATATATATATATATATATATATATATATATATATATATATATATATATATATATATATATATATGTGTCGAATATAGAGCCTCCTCCTTTTGAAGTCTGTTAAAAATCCACGTTATAACGTGGTGGTATCTATAGATCAAATATTTTGCATGGTAAATTTAACCATCTATTTCATTATATAACTTTATATGTTCCATTATTTGTTAAAATTAACCCAACACTGAAAAAATGCATTGCTCGAGTATCCAGATTCTGGTTGATGGAACTAAACTACGTATTGCTGCTGCAACAATACTTTGTTATTGTTCTCACAGCAATGTTACTTTGTTATGACAACCATTCAGTGTCACCGACAACTAGAATCATATCGCTACGACAGCAATATGCACGGTTACTCGAGCAATATCAGTATAGTTATCATATAAATATAAAAGTATTGATAATTTAGAAATTTTTCACGGTAACTATTACTACCAATTTCTTTATAATTTTTATTAAAAAATTCTCGCTACACAAAGTTATTTTAAGTTCCAATTTTGAAATCTTAAAATTCATTAATTCTTTTTTCATTTTGTGTTTCAATAGATGAAAATAAATTTAAGCGGTGACGTAATTATTGTCGACGAGGCTCATAATATAGAAAGCATCTGCAGAGACGTCGGAAGTGGCAATTTTCGGGAAGACTTTTTGGGCGAAGCTATCGAAGACTGCAAATTGGTCTTTAATCTTACCAAAACGCAAAACGTTACATACGAATTTCTCTCAGAATATCTTAGTGCGTTACTTACTTTGATTCAAGAACAGCAATTACCAGAAACAGTGAGTTCTTCCATTCGACTTTTCCAAATGTGTTTTCATTTAGGTTCTTTAAAAAAAATAAAAGTGAAGAATTTGAAAAACTTTGTTTAAATAACCGAAAAATATATATCGGAGATTTTTATTGACAAATTTACCAAACTTTGTTTAAGTTTGTTAAGGGCGCAGGCCTGGGTTAAACCCCAAAAAACAATTTTTTCTTACTAGTCCAGGAAACTTTTTATGTTTAAAAGCAGTCGTTCTGAAAATATTTGTGCTATATATACTTAGTAATATCTTACATTTTACCGTTGTAAAGTCTCAAAATCTTGATCCTACACGTCATAATAAATCACAATTTTCAATATCATATTTATTAAAGTTGCTGTGTTCCTCACACGATTGCAGGTTACATGATGAACGAAAGTATTTTTTTCGATGGATATTCGACTTCATTTGACATGAATTTCAAAAGGAGCGAAGCACTTTTTCATTAAAATATTTATATTATTTTTTTCAGAGACCGAACCGATTTAAAAATAAAATAAAATAAAATTCTTTTAAAAAATCGGTTAGTTTTCTGAAAAAAAAATAATAAATAAATTTTTAACGAAAAAGTGCTTTGCTCTTTTTATACTACATATCAAAACGAGTCGAATAACCGTCGAAAAGAAAATATTTCGTTCATCATGTAACCTGCAATCGTGTGAGGAAAACAGCAACTTTAATAAATATGATATTGAAAATAGTGATTTATTATGACGTGTAGGATCAAGATTTTGAGACTTTACAACGGTAAAATGTAAGATATTACTAAGTACATATAGCACAAATATTTTCAGAATGACTGCTTTTAAACATAAAAAGTTTCCTGGACTAGTAAAAAATGCTCTTTAATGGGCTTAACCCAGGCCCGCCCCTTAAACATTGGCAAAGATTACTAAAATTTAGCCTAACTTTTGATGATAGTCTCATTCAATACAGTTATGCAAAGTTCTGGTAATCTTTGACAATATTTTGGCAATCTTAGAGGATACTTTGGCTATTTTTCACAATACTTTGGCAATCTTTCACAACAAAAATTGGACCAATTTAGCAAAGTTTAGCAAAAAATTTGTTTCACTGTGTATATGTAGGTATATGAATAAATTTATAGACAATAAGGATAATAAGATATTATATTATAATAATATAATTTTATTGTTCTTCACATTTTCTTACACATATGATACTATAGTTTATTTGAATAATATAATCGGAACATACTTCAAATCAAGTAATTAATGCTGTAAGAAGAACATGTAAGGTTTATTTGAGGCGTTGGAAACATAAACCTGCTAAGTCCTTTATATGGAGCTTCGAAAAAAATGCAAAAAGCTTATTGAAGCCACAGTTGAAGATGTAAAGGGATTATTATAGTACAGATCGATTGCACTATTGAATATAACACCTGTATACAGTATTTGAGAAATTGATATACCTTATCTTAAAATAATATAAAGATTTAAAAAATGAACTTGGCAGTTTTTGTCTGCAACGTTCTTTTGGGCTTAACTCAATTTTTTATTTTTCCGAACTTGGCAGGTTTTGAAATCCAACGCTTCATTTATCTTTGGGGTCTTCTCTTGTTAAGGCGAGGGTTAACCAGTTAATTTTAATTAGATTCAAATGGTTTTTCTCTTAAGGCAGGTTTGCCGTGGATTTGCCCTATTTATTCAATAATTTTTATTTCATACAAAAAATAATCTTTATTGTTCAAACTTTTTACATATTAAAATACACATTTTGAAGATATAAAAATTTTTTTTTACGGATTTTTCTTGACAAAATGGCCGCCTCAAAATTATTTTTTTTGTTTCACGGTCGACACGATATCTCACCAACGGATCATCTGAAATCAAAAAACTGAAAAGATTCTTAAAACTTATAGTTTTGGCTATTGCATGATCTAGGATTATAACGATCAATAAATTTTTCAAAAAGTTATAAACAATTTATGTTGCAAAAAAAGAGCCAAAAAATTCAAAAGTCCGCCATTTCCGGTAAAAATGAAATATCCTATACTATGCAATAGCCAAAACTATAAGTTTTAAGAATCTTTTTAGTTTTTTGATTTCAAATGATCCGTTGGTGAGATATCGTGTCGACAGTCAAACAAAAAAATAATTTTCAGGCGGCCATTTTGTCAAGAAAAATCCGTTAAAAAAAAAAAATTTTATATCTTCAAAATGTGTATTTTAATATGTAAAAAGTTTGAACAATAAAGATTATTTCTTGTATGAAATAAAAATTATTGAATAAATAGGGCAAATCCACGGCAAACCTGCCTTAAGGGGGAGTGAAAGGGTACGTTTTATATGCGTTTCCTGAATCCAGATAATAACAGAATCTTTTTAACATCGATCAAGATAATGTTTATATAAATACAAAGGGTTGGGTGTAATAACCCGTTTTTTCAAAAATTTCATCATTTACAGGGATCTTTGATATTGACTTCTGTATTTTAAACAATTATTTCAAAACAAATTTGCAAAAGATTCGGTTGTTATTCGTAGCTGGAAAACTGTTTTGAAAATTTTCCTTGATAAACAATGCTTATGGGACTCTTTCACATTCCCTTAAAATATACATCTCTTAACACTATTATACTCATTTCAAATACTCTACAATAAATTGTAGTATTATATACACAATAAAAATAATAAGGACATTGAAAAGGTACCATTTCCATAGAATATATAATTACCCATATAGCTATTTCGTTTTCGTTTGCGAACAGCAATACTTTTGCATCAACGTAAATTCACGCATCACGTCAAATCAAGTGCACTAACCAATTTAAACCCCCTCGCAGAACAACATGAACGAGGACGTGACGAGCGCCTGCTGGACCGGCGACGAAACCTGGACGCTGTTCAAGATGCGCAAGCTGGGCGGCGAGAAGTTCGAGATGTTCAACGAGTGCTGCGAGAAGGCCATCAAGGAGTACAAAGAGGTGAAGGAGGACATACAGTCGGGCTTGAGCGGAGACATGGAGAGTCAGAGAGACGAGGATGGAAAGAAAAAGAGGAAGGAGAAGCAGAAGCCGGCCATCACCTTCATCACGAAGAAGCTGATCGAGGAGCTGCTGATGGCGCTGAAGTGCGTGCAGCATCCGGAGTACAGCAAGGACTATCGCTGCACGATCTCACAGTCGTTTCACTACGACGCGAAAGTTAAGGTGAGAGGATGTTTTAATACCATAGAGCATTTTATTAGCGTTATTGGTATTTTCTATGGATATGGAAATTATGACGGTCAATTTAGTCACGATTTTGTAAAATTAGTGGCGAAATTGGTTCTCTCTATCTCTATTTCAATTTAATTCGGAAAGATTTAATATTTTTTGCAGTCATTCTTTGGTGGCATTTGTTTAGTCGCATTCTAAAAACGGTTCCGATTAAAATAAACTACTTTATGTTAAAATAACTTTTTCTTGAAACTCGAGTCACGTATCATTCAGAGTTGTATGCTATTCTAGAACAGCTTGTCTTGCCTTTGATAACATTGAAAGATATATGTGGAAATGCACAAGCTTATCTCAATTTTGATGAAGATGCCACGAATAATAATAGACATTTATTTTGTAAACAGTGCATGTTTTATGTTTCGTTTTAATACCAATCTGAATATATATCATACAAAGAAATATATATTTTTATTACATGTAAGTTAACTGCATTCTCCTACAATTCTGATTGATAATTTTAGCCTTAAAGAGCCATGGTTTAAACAAAATGTTGAATAATTAAACTTCGTGAAATTATTTTTCAATTTTCCCAAAAGTCATTTAAAAGGTATGACCTCATAAGATCATATTAAAACTAAAGTTTTCGCCTTTCCGTGTTTTTTTTTCTAATTTTTTTGACCATTTGGATTTTTCGCAATTACGCTTAAAATGTTAGTGCTATTAACCTAGGCATTTTTAAAAAATCAACACTGAGAATGATTCATTACTTATGCCTTAAATGTTATCGGTTCAGAAATGGTTAATCGACTATTCGCGTTTGAAATATAGTACATGCGTACGGTCCATCATTACTAATTGAATTCTGAATGTAAGTTTTCATATAAATATCAATATCAGCATATGTATTTTTATAACTATAGTTGTCAGTTACAAATCGATCATTTTCTCAGTCGGCAAACTTGAAACCGGGAAATCTGAATTTCTAATCATTTCCTCCAGCCCTACCCAAATCCTGAAAGAAAACAAAAATACAAACTAAGAAGAAAAAAAAAGCACAGGTGGACGAGAACAAGTGGACGTCGGGCCACGGTGGTCGCCGTCTGCGCACCCTCAAGTTCATGTGCATGAATCCTGCGGTGGTGTTCGCCCAGATGGCCAAGTCGACGCGCTGCGTGATCCTCGCCTCGGGCACGCTCTCGCCCACCTCGACCTTCGAGAGCGAGCTCGGCACGAGGTTCCAGCACAAGCTGCACGCCAATCACGTGGTGCCCAAGGAGCAGGTCTACGTCAGGGGCATACCCTGCGGACCCAAGGGCACCGTGCTCAGGGCGACGTACAGGAACGTGCAGATGCTGCCGTTCAAGGTAAGGACTTCTTCGGAGGGGGGAGTTTGAGGTTCCTTGGGGAGTTGGGGATTGAGGTTGGGTGCGTCGAAGGAAAAGGTCATGGGGTGCATTCGTTGGAGTGTGTGAAACGGCTTAAGTCGTTTTAAGACGGTGCGAGAAAAATGCATTTAAAAGTATTAACGTGTTTTGCAAGTTGTTACACATACATTTATAAACTCTTATTAACTACTAAAGTTTATTAAAATATGTATAACGGCTTATAAGTTATTGTCCGTTTTTTGAACGCTCGCTTCTTCGTTGAAACAATGTAAAACCACTTAAGTCGGTTTTCTAGAGAACCGTTAATATGGAAAATATACGAAATGTAGGGAAAGAATGTAAATTTGTAAAATTAAAATTAAAATTAGCTTTACTAACATCGACAGATGTTGATTCGAATATTGTCTGACTATACCGAGCTCTTTTTACTTGTTTGCTTTTTCTTTATGTTGTTTCTCAGCCTGATATGTAAACCAATGAATCATCGTATTGTAAACATAGTTTTTTGTTTTTAAAACGTTTATTTATATTTATTTATTTATTTATTTATTATTTATTTACTTATTGATTTATTTATTTAATCAATTACTTATTTATTCGATTCAAATTTTTTAATTATTGCGCTATTTCAGTTATGTCCAAATCAATCAACAACAATATAGATATCAAATATATAATTCATGTCTTTTTTGAGAATTATTACTGAAGTTAGGTACGATTGGTTTATTTCTTAAACAAATTACAAAATTCATCACTCATCATTCTCAACAATCGATGAATACGACTTCGTATACCGTCAAGGTTTACTAATTTCTTATGTGAAATTGATTACTTATCAATTATTCGAATATATCAATTGCTTAAACATTCTTAAGAAATGTCGAATTCTTGAATTAGTATCCTTATAATGTTTTTGTATCCATCAATTTCTAATTGTTTTTCAATTCTAATCATTTTAGCTTGCAATTCTGAGCCACAATCTTTCCAGTTTATATAATATACCTATTATTACTTATTATAAAAATAAATATCTTTAAAGTGATGGGCCTTCAATGAAACTGTAGATAGATAACTATGAATAGTAATAATATACAGCATGCTACAATAACACTAAATTTGATATGCAAGAATGTAATGTTCTAATTCTTATAAATAAATTTTATCGTTTCGAAAATATAATTGAGTCACGCTGTAAGTTGTGACTGACAAATATCTACAGAAATGCAAATGCTGTGCTCACTTTTTAAAAAGATTAAATTTTTTCTGAAAATTGATATGTTTTGGAGATTTTCCCATACAGTTTAAAATATTTCAAGAAGCATACATTTATGTACGTATATAAACATAAACATTGATAAGAAATTAGTGCCGTGACAGTATCAAATATCAAAGATACATGACTATCAGCTAATTTTTACCCTGATAGAAACTTATCGCAATTCTACCACAATTATCATGTATGCTGATTACAAATTGAAATAGAACGCGTGCGGCCAGCTATAGTCCTTGACGATATTTCTTCCGGTAGACAATTGTGAACAAAATTGTGAACGAGATTTTTGATCAAGTACTCTGCAACAGAATTGCAGAAGACTAATGACAGAAAATGCGAAGCTTTTATTATACAATATTTACTTCGACTTTTCAACAACACATCCACCATCCATTACGCAATTTTTCATTTTCATTCTCTACTGCAAGTCTGCAGCCGTAATTTCGATGCAAAGTGCTTCAAGTAATCGTCTACCAGCAGAAATGGATTACGCTATACCACAGTATAAATTCTCACAACGTAATCACCACCAATCTCACAAACACCATTTCTAACACCTACATCGATCCCCAACAGGACGACCTGGGCCGTCTGGTCGTCGAGGTCTGCCAGAGCGTACCCCACGGCGTGCTCTGCTTCTTCTCGTCCTACAGCATGATGACCTCGCAGATCGAGCGCTGGCAGGAGACCGACGTCTGGCAGGAGCTCCAGGGCTGCAAGCACATACTCAAGGAGCCCCGCTCCAACAGCGACCTCGACGACATCATGCACGAGTTTCGCGAGGTGGTGCGCGACACCGCCGACGGCGCCGCCAACTGCGGCATCACGGGCTCGCTGCTGTTCGCTGTGTTCCGCGGCAAGGTCGCCGAGGGCATAGACTTCAGCGACAACGAGGCCAGAGCCGTGATTACCGTGAGTGCACGATTTTCGAGTTATTTGGGTTTTGCTTTGGATCTGTGTGAGTATTTTTATTGGGTAGCGTGATGGTTATACGGTTGATACTGCGTGTTTTGTCAGAGTTGATAATTGATGAATGTCTGTCTGTATTCGTTTGTTGGTCTGTCTAGCTCAAAATCGGCTTGAAGCTTTTCTATTTTTTGATCCACAATATAGTGTGTGATTGTGTGAACTTATGGAAGTGGAAGTAGAATAATAGATATAGGAAGATAAATCAGGAGTGGCTTTTTTGTACTTTGAAGTTACAAACGTAAAATTCAGCACGTCTGTATCTTTCTTTTTATTTACACCATGAGCTAGGTCATTTGTTGGCCAGAGTGGAACAACATTATGTAGGTTTGAATCGGAAGTTTCTCGATGATAATCCGGTGATCATAATCTAAATGCTGAGTAATCACACGCTTATCGTAGAAAAGTGCATTGCAACATTAGAATTGCGCATTATTGTTAGAAGCTTTCAAAATTTCTGACTACAGATGAATGTAGATTTAATAATAAAATTTATTAGAAACAAATTTTAATTTAAAAAAATCATAAGTTAGTGTGAAATGTTGTTTATTTTTGATAAAAGGAACTCCTTTTCACAAAAAATACACATTCATGAATCTAAATTCAAAGTCGATTTGTAGAAAAATCATCATTGCACTTTTGCTTATATAGCTAAAGTTGTGTTATATTCTTCAAAATATAATATGGAAAGATTTAAATAATTAAGTAATCTCAAACAATTCAGTAGTTTTTGACAAAATTGGTTAACACATAATAGACCTTTATTCCAGTATGTAACAAATTGTTGTATCATATAAAAAATAATCGAGAATCGTTGTAGAAAATGCATTTTTTGTGACATTTTGCTTGTCTTTTCAGAAATCAATAAATTTTATGATGTGACAATTTATTTTTGTTATTTTCATTATTAATATTATTAAGTAAAAAATACATAATCATAATACTTCATAATAAAAAACGATGATAGTTATCCGTATTAAATTGTTTCCAGTCTCAAAAAAAAAGGTTTGTTATTACTTTGAACATTTTTTGAGATTAACGTATTTGAGAAAACAAAATGGAGATATTATCAAAAATCTGAAAATTTGAACGTTTGAATCCAAATATTATGCTTTTTGAGTAATGAGTACATTTTGTTTGCAGATTGGGATTCCATATGCAGTACAAAACGATCCTCAGGTAAAGCTGAAGCGCGAATACAATGATCTTCATCGCAACAGAGGTTTACTACCTGGAGGCGAATGGTACTCTGTACAAGCCTACAGAGCTTTGAATCAGGCTCTAGGAAGATGCATCAGGCACAGGAATGACTGGGGTGCAATCCTACTCGTTGACGAAAGGTAAGTACACTTAAATACTTTACCTAATTCTTATGACAATTCTAATTTATGATTCAAATCTAATAGCCATTAGTGCACCATGGCTAATACATTTTTATAAATATCCCATAAGTTTCTGTAGCTTTAAGCAGCACTAATTACTAAAATTAAAATATATGTATATTTTATTTAAAATTTTCGATGATTACAACTCTTTTCTTTTTTTTAGATTATTATTACCTAGTTCTGTCGTTTATCTGCCAAAGTGGATAAGAGAAATGGTTAGTTTTATGCGCTGCACCTAATAACAAACGTTAAAAAACGAAAAAGATTTAACCATGATTTATTTTTTATTTTTAGAGACTTGAAGGATCGAATTATAGTCTCAAGGATGAATTGAAGGAGTTCGTTAAGAGACAACAAATACAGGATAAAGAAAGAGCTAACTGAACTGAAGTATTAAACAGCGCGCAGAAAAAGATGCGCTGAAATTACTCGTGCCTTTCAAGTTTAAACGATATATTTTAGTAATATATAAAAAAGAAGGTTTTTTATTTATAAGATTTCTACAGGTTTTTTTTTCTATTTAAAATATAATGTATTATTTAAAGATCTTTTAGTATGTAAATATTTTATAAAATTAGACATAGTATGTTTATATCACAGATGTATGTTTCATTAAGCGCATGTAAATTCTGTTCAATGCACAAATTCAATGATAAGGAAACTATATTTTTTACAAATAAATATATTTTATGTGATAGTAAAAGAAAAGAAGTTTTCACTATTTTTAGAAAATGTTTGTATGGATGTCGTGTGTGTTTGTGGTTGTTTATGTGTGTGTGCATGCATGTGTGCGTGAGTGTGTGTATGTGTGTGTGCCTGTGCGTGCGTGTGTGTGTTTGTGCGTGCGTGTGTGTATGTGTATGCGTGTTAGTATGTGTCATGTGCCCATTTGTTCGATCTGTGGTATAAAACCTATCTCAAATTTTACCCAGAAATGTGCTATTATTACCCGGTGTGCGCTTCAAAGCTTCAGCAAAATTGGTCTAATAAATTATTTTTATGACGATTTTTAAAATTTAAAAATTTTGGTTGTTTAAAAGATTTGTAATGCAGGAATGGTTTTTAGAAAGAGAATTTGTCCTCATAATACCTTGATTTTAGGACCAGAAACAATTATGTCGTCTTCCATTCGTCGTGAATATAGGTCGGTTTTCATTCGTCGTGGATATGTGTCGGTTTCATTCGTCGTGGATATGTCTCATTTTTCATTTGCTATACTGTGTAATAACATTTATTCTCAATATCTATAACTCGAAAATTATATGTATAATGATAGAAACCAGCAAAATGATTAATGAATATTAGTTTTTAAAAATTTTCTTTCCATTTGGCTAGATGTTTGTATATATGTATGTATGTATGCATGTGAGTATGTTTCCCCGATATCTACGAAAATACTTGACTGATACAGTTGAGATTTTAAATATGTCTTAATTGCGGACATCCTGTATTCCTCAATTACCAACACCATGTATATTTTCCGCATTACCAATCGCGAGTATAAAAACGTGTCCGCCTTTTTACCATATCAAATACGAGAATTATTAACTCGTAACAAGGGAAAAGAAGTTTGCTCAAACTAAAATTTTTACGCTTCGTAGTTTTTAACTAGTTTGTGAATCAAGCTATTATAGAAACTGCGGTGCGCACTACCTAAACCTTGTCATCGGCCAGCATAACCACGTAGACACCTTCTTCGATCAGTACCTATACATGGACATCAAAAACTACGGAGTGCACTACCTAGACCTCGTCATCAGTCACCATATTACCACCTAGACACCAAACATTACGGAGCGCACTACCTACACCTCGTCATCGATCACCACAATCACCTGGACACCTTCTCCGAACAGCAAGTATATCTAGATACCAAAAACTACTGACCGCACTACCTACACCTCGTCATCGGCTACCATAACCGCGTAGACATCTTCTCCGACCAGCACGCACAGCTCTCCTCTTCCGCGCTGATTTATAGCTGCGCTCCTCACCCTGCGACGTTCTGCTCATCGGCCGAGACCCGGATAACTTTTAATAATAAATATACGAGATATCACGAGCATTTTTAACTATAAATGTCAGTTCCATCCTGCTAACATCATAAAAAATTATGTACATTATTTTGATAGAAATACCCTGTAATGTATCCGATTCAAGTAGTTTTTTAAAAATATTATGAGTGCAAAATATCTTGAAACACTGAGAAAGAGACATTAGATTTGGAGAAAAAATTGTTTTTGATCTAATAAATTTTCGGATACTTTTAAAGCTAAACTGAGTCCTAACTGACAAGGACAGTACAGGGATTTGGTTTACGAGTCTAGCTAGAACTTTTGGCAATATGACTACAGATCGTATACTATTATCGATATTATTATCGTTTTTATAGTAATATTTTAAAAATTAACAAAATTTTCATACACATTTTAACTTTTACATACTCAGCGTGAATTTACATATTTTTTGAACATAAATTTTAAAAAGCGATTTTTTTTATAAGCAATTTTTTTAATTGAAAATGAGTTTTTTTGGAGTATAATTAAATATAATTTATCAAAATATTTAAAAAAACATCGCCAAAATTTTGAAATAAATACATTTTATGCATTTTTCTACGATTTTTCCTACACTGAACCGCCATTGTCATATTACCATTAGGATATGGTTTTTGTACCTCTCATTTTGAGGTGTAATAAAACATACCCTAAAGTTTCAGCAAGATTCGTGACCCAAGCCCCTGATATTTTCCTTGTGAGTGATTGACTGACTGGCTCATGAACGCCCAGCCAAAACCCTTGAACCTATTAGTAACTTGAAATTTGGATGGTGTAGTGTTTTTTTGTAGAACGAATAAGAAGGGATTTTACGACATTTAAACCCTAAGGGGAAATCCAAATTTCAATTTTTATGGGGTTATAATCTGTATAAAATGTATTTTATAAAATGTATTTTTATGGAATCATTCAAAATCTCCAAGTTCCTATGAGATATCGGCTTTATTATCATTTAGAAGAGTTACTCATGCTTATTTCTATAAACTTATATTTCACGATTTTTCCCTTAGTGGTCAATTTTTCTAAAATCACAACCCTAAATTGTGGAGACACCTAATAAATAGAAATTTACGAAAGTTCAGTCTTGATATTCTACGTTATTTATAAAAATCGCGGGCATATCTATATAGGAATGATTAACTATAACTAAATTTGAAGAAGCTAAGTGCCAATGAATTTGCAGTGGTTTCTTAAATGTTGAGATATTGAGATTTGAATTTAAAATTACCATTTAAACCTGAAAGCAATATACGAACTTGTGCTATTTTAGACTTTGTTATAAGAAAGTGTACCATTCATAGATACCAAAATCACTAAAAAATTAATTTTCAAAAAGGTTGACAAGTGTTATGCCTCGAAAAAACAGATACATAGCTGAGCATTGAAACTGAAAAATATGGTTTCACAAGAAAATTTGATTTCTTTAAGCTGTTTCAATTTTCTTTAATATTTTCGTTTTTATCTAAATTCAACGATTTTTAACATTTGCGTGACAAAAAAAGTTAAATAAGTACGCCCTAAGCAAGCCTAAACGTCAGTAGAAGTCGAAATCCTATGTCAGTGGTAGACTAAAAAAAATTTATCCCATAAAACAAAAAAGGAATCATAAATAATTACGAATTAATTTTTATTGAATTATTATTACTATTTTACTTCAGTCATTTTTCTCAATTCTTTATTTTCATAATTTCCAGTAGTGTTCTGTGCACCATATTTTCTTTTTATGTTTGAAATGTATGGTAATCTACTTTTTAAATACATTTTTCATAAATCTATGTTGAGACCTATTCATAAAAGTTTAAGTACAAATTTTGGCTCGGCAATAATTATAATCAAATACATGATTTTTGTGAAAATAAAAAAACAAAAAATTAATTAAGCTATAGAATTTTTTTAGAAGCAAAAGAAAATAATATTCTTACATAGATTTCTAAGTTTTACTTAAAAGAATACATAAATTCAAGCTGATAAAAAATTCATCGATGCCTTTTGCGCAAAACGATAATCAAAATAATGTCCTTTTTTGAAGGTTTTCTGGCTGCACTGCTATTTTAAGGACGGTTTAGGAGGATTTTAACTAGTGCAAATATGTTCTTTTTACGTATTATTATGTACAAGAAAAGAAAAAATATATTTGTCAATGCTTAATAGACTTTGCGTTTTTCTGTAACTTCTTCTCTTAAGGTGATGCTAAAGCCACCGGTCACCGACAAATATGAGGAACCACTTTTCTCATTTTATTTTTAATTTCGAGTAAATATCTCTATGAAACGTTATTGTCCCTATCGAAAACAACAACTCTTCAGAGAGATATTTTATCAAAATTGAAAATTGAAAGAAAATAGTGGTTCCCCGTATTTGACGACAATAGGGGGGTTTAGCATCACCTTAAGTAAAATTTCGAGATACCAATAAGATCTATTGAATGATTACAGAGTAGTATGTTAACAAAAAGTGCATGGATAGAGCGCTTTAAAGAAAGATTAGTTTAATGAAATCGATGAATCTCTACTTTTAAATAATTTATTAATTATGTGATAGGTATTGCAATACAAAATTAAAAAAATTTTATACTAATTATAATTTATTAATCTTTCATTTCTCCTTCTTCATCTTCTTCTTCAACTCCACGTATGTACATTACATTATTACATCTAATAAGAACTTCACCTAGGGTTCCAGTACAGTTACCATCTATGTGTTCTTCAGCATTAGCTAGTTGTACATTCATATATCCATCGACTGATACTAAATAACCTTTGTATTCGTGACCCCATTTCAATTTCACCATTACTGGTTTGCCAGTCAATCCATTTAAAAATGGTTTGGGGTTAATTGGCATAGTCGCTGCCATTTTGCTTGCTGTATCTGAAAATAATTTATATAATATATAATGTTTGCATAATTAGAATAAAAATACGACTTTTAAACGCCTTCAATTTAATTAAAATTTATCAAGGGGCACGGTAGCACCCGCTTGCACGTATAAGTACCCACAGTACGATACGAAGACGAAGGGCGCACCATCGCCTTTTATACGTCTAATTGTGCCTTTTTATTAATATACATTAAGGGAATATGAAATGGTATTTACTGAATCTATTTTTCTTTAGTAAGTATGGAAGGAGTTGCTGTAGTAGAAGGTAGGTAGATAGGTACTTAGCATTTTTGACAGATTTGTTAATTTTTTTTTTAACAAATTTAACAATTCAAATGTTACCTAATAACGTAAGTCCTACATAACAACTTGCAAACTGTTCGTTAACTATTTAAATTCTTTTTAAAACAAATTTGACAAATTAAATAAGTTTTGATTAGCATTATCTATTTTTTTTTTTTTTTTTTTAAATGGCATTTCGAACTCGAAAGTTTATCGCCTCATCTACGCAAGCCTTCCACGTTTCCCTATTTTGTGCCAACCCCATCCATTTCGCGCCTTCCCGCCCAATCTATATTTATTTAAATATTACCATACATATTTTGACAATAAATTTTCTGTTTTAGTGCAGTTCATATTGTAATTCAAGTTAAATAATAATTTTTAACATAGTATTAATATCGTTCCCTTTCAAATGTTATGATATACATTTACATTGTATAGGTGACTATCAAATAGTCGTCTCTTTTCAAAAGTATTATTTCAAACAGATTTTCAAAACAAAATATAAAAAATATGATCTATCATATGAATAAAGAAAACAGAAATGAACGAGATATCAAAACACTTTTATGTAGTTAAAGAAATATTAGAATAATGAAAATTTTAAATAAAAATTTCAATTTATTTATTTGTTTATTTATTAACAGGTGTAAGCCCTTAAATACAATGCATTGCAGAATATTAAAAACTATATTTTGCACTTGAATAGGCTAGAATATTGTTTATTTACCGACCGCAGGACATGTGTACCGTACACATTTTAGTAGTAAATAATTTATTTGAACACACAGAATGTATACAAAATTAATAAGAAAATTACTTTTTGTATATTTTTAAATGACAAATTCGATTCTGATATTAATCTTTCAAATTTAATGCTGGTAAAAGAAATTAACGCGGAATCAAGGGGACGCATAACAAGAGTATAGTGGTACAAATACAACATTGATTAAATATTTTTAGAAAACAATATCAATAAACGAGCACGCGCCAGCTTTATTTGCAAAATAAACATATGCATTATAAATATGAACTAGTAAAACCTCGATTTCTGAATTTTTCAATACAAATTTGGACGATCAAAGCCTCGAGACTGAGGAGACGCCAAAATCGAGGGACACATTTTGAAACTACCATGTAAAAGCAGAACGCATCAACGAAAAGTTTGCGCATCATACATGCAATAATAATGGCCAATGGTAAATAAATAAATTTACGTACCTTATACAATTAGTACAAAAACCAAAATTAAAACTTAAAAAGTTTTGAACGAGAGGTTATGATATGATGAATATTTGTCGGCGGGCTGACACAGCTACGTTACTCCAAAGATGAACAAGTATCTAGAGATGCTTCTTTGATGCTAGTACATAGCGAGGCTAGTTTCATCATGGCACCCCTAGCGACCGAATGCTTGAACTATGTTCACTGAAGGTGCTCGCGCCACTGCTCGCTCGATAATAGTAAGTATAAGGAAGTTGTTGAAATTGCGCCTCATGAAAATTCATGCATATGAGCGAAGGATTTAAAAAAAATGTTATCTTGGGTATATAGAGGTTAATGAATTAGATATTTTTACATTTTCTTGTATAAATAATAGATTTTTTGAGGTTTCCTATATGCTTATTATTTTCTAATTTCTTCATTCTTTATACTGCTTTATTTTGTTTATAAAACAATTTTCTTTACTCATACTGCTCTTTAATTCATTACTACCATTAGTAATCTGCATGTTTCTGTCTCCTAAAAACTACCCAATTCAGTGTTCATGTGTGTTAAATATGAAAAATGGCAAAAATAGAAGAAATTTTATTTATTAAAACAATTTTTTAACAACAAATTGTATTCATTCAAAATTTTTTCATCTTTTATATCTCGAGAACAATTTTTTATCAAACATAGGCTTAATTTTTATTATTTTGTAAACTAAATAAAAAGGCATTTTAGAGATCTATTGATTATATAAATTAATTATTTTTTTTTTACGATTGTCTATGCAATTAATGAACATAAGCTTATAATTTCTTTCTAGCTATAATGTAGTACAATAGCCTCAGTGCAAATGTTTATGAAGGAGCTCGAAATTAGCTATTATTTTAGCATAATTATTTTTAATTTTAATAAAAACCCTTTTTTACAGTAAAATTTTTATACAAAAATTACAATTAAGCTATGTATATTGCATTGAGTTATGCCTTTACAGTATCTCGTTTTTCAATCATTCGTAATTGTTTCTTCTTCATTCTCTTTATTTTTGCTGTATTTTTTATCTGTAAAAAAGATGTCATTGATTTAGTTATATGAAAATTATTGATAAAAAATAATTAATAAGAAGTAAACTTACAACTTGTACAACTTCACTCTTCTTATTGTTTTCAGCTGTTCGCCTGAAATTTTCCTTTCGCCTTTCTTTCTTTGCCTGCTTTTCTGCCTCATTTTGAGCTTTTACCTCTTTTGATAATTCCTTTACTCTCTTTAAATCTTCTCTTAGCTTTTGCTTCTTGTCATATGATATCCTTATACCTCGTGATTTTACAATTGATGAAAACCTGTAAAATAAGGAAACCAAACTTATTGCAAAATCAAATAATCAAAACGTACAACTTTTATTTGGAATGATACATTTTTTCAGCTACTTGTTTAATTATTTATTTATTTAATTTTAGCATGTATCAAATACAATAGTAATATATTTTACCTTTGTTTCTGTTCTTTCCAAACTCTACCAGACTTTGGTTTACCTCTGGGTATCACACGTTTAGACTTATCTTTATCATCTACTTTACTTATATTATTTGTTTTAATTTCAGTGCTTTCTTCTTTATTCACATCATCTTTATTTTCTTTTGAAGCTACACTTCCCGCTAATAAATCTTCGATTTTTGTTACTTTTTCTTTAGACTCAATCATTTTTTACACGATTTATCAGTCACATGTGTAAACGTAAACATGAATTTTAAGGTTAAAATTGACCAGCGGCACAAGAGACATCTAGAGTAATAACATCCAATAACATCCAAGTTTATTGCACGATCTTACCATTGACAGTGAATAAGGTAGAATCCTGCTTTTTTTACGCTTGATAACGAAAAGAATATATATATATATATATGCGTAATAAACGCACGTGTGTTGTGTTTCATTTTCAAATGTGAGGTTACAATGTCAGAATTCAAATAAACTTTTTAAAAGAAAATTAATTATGGACTCTTTGAGAGAAATTAGTCCATTTTTGGACCCAAAATCTAGATTGGATTTGAAAGCTGTATCACTTCAACATGTTTTAGGTAATAATAGAATCACTAAAATAAGTTTTTTAATTAAATCTAAACTAAACATATTAATGTAATGTGTAATTTGTAGGTGTTACTGGAACATCAGAAGGTCGAGAATTGTTATTAGGTATCCCAGAAATTTTAAGACAGTTAATATTACTTTTACAAGATGAAACTTCTGTGATAGCAAAGGATGCGTCACTTGCGTTAATAAATATTACGGGTGATGAGGATGGAGCTAGTGCTTTATTAATTATTTCTGAATCGTCGAGGTGTACTACTGAAGATGATAAGACTGACAACTTGATATATTTATGTTTCAAGTAAGTTTTCATTTTATTGTAGACTTTATTGCATGTTCTTCATTGTATTCAATTTAACAATTTCTGATTTTAGGAACATAGTAGATAAAGACAGCAAATTAGCTGATCCTTGTTGTATGATTTTGTCAAATATAACACGACCACATTCATTTACAGACAGAATAAGTACTTTAGCAGAGAAAACAGGCATAACGTGGAGTTCACTACTAAATGTATTTACAACAAATGACTATAATACTACTGGAGCTAAACTGCATTACTTAGGACCAGTTTTTAGCAATCTTAGTCAATCAAAAAAAATGAGAAAGTAAGTTTTTTAATCTGAGAAACACTAATGATTGGTTACTAGAATCAGTTTAACCAATTTAAAATTAATGATAATTTCAGCTATCTTATGGACAGAGATCAGTATGTATTACAAAGATTACTTTCTTTTGTTGAGTATGAGGATAGCATAGTAAGAAGAGGTGGAATTGTTGGAACAATAAGGAATTGTTGTTTTGATATCGAGAGTCATGATTGGCTTATGAGCCCAGACGTTGACATTATATCATATATGCTTTTGCCTCTTGCTGGACCAGAGGAATTTACAGATGAAGAAAATAATAAATTACCTATAGACTTACAATATTTGCCAGAAACAAAAAAGAGAGAGCGAGATCCTGACATAAGGTACACATTTCTATTCCCATTATTTAGGTCTAAAATAATTAAAGTTCTTAATATGTGTTTTAGGATTATGTTGTTAGAAGCTCTGGGTCAGTTATGTGCAACAAAAATAGGACGAGAATATCTTAGAGATAATAATGCTTATGTAATTCTCAGAGAATTACACAAATGTGAAAAGGACAAAACAGTTTTGTTAGCTTGTGAAAATGTTGTAGATATTTTAATTAAGTAATACATTTTTATCTTTAATCATGTTTATGTCGCATGAATATTTTTGTTAGAGTTGTTAACTAAAAGTTATGCATTTATTTTAGAACTGAAGAAGAAATAGGTTTGGATAACTTGAAAGAAGTTGAAGTACCAGAGGAGTACAAAGAAAAGTTCCACAAAATGGACAAGGATTATTTAGAGGAGGAGGAGGAGGAAGAAAAAGGAAAAGTAGAGGTAAAGAACGAGAATATAAAAGCTGTTGAACAGTAAAAATAAATGAATTGTACATACTTTATAATACAATAAATTTTTTTAAATAATTTATGTAAATATACAACTGAGTTTATTTCGTTTTTACTTGACAGTAAGACATTTGTAAATGTTTTTTATTATTTAAATATAATCTTGTATATTACTATAAAGCCCTCTGAGTATATCTATTATTACTTCTAATTTCACTTATATCCTGTTAAGCAGTATGATCAAGATTTTATAATTATCAAAGTATAGTTCAAAGCATAATTTGTTAATACGTAAAATATAATTATTTGTTGTCATATATGCTTGAAAAATATCAGCCGTGATATCAACAAATATATTTACAACATACTGTACCGTTTTTATCTGATAAATTTATTAATTTAAATTGCAAATAAAACGTTGCTACAGCTTTGTTTCTATACTGGCAATGCGGTGTTGAACATACAATAATACTTAAAAATATAATATTCATTCACACTTAGATATATCTATCTACATTAAAAATTATGTATAAAATTGTAAGTATATTGTCTTCAGTTATTCCAGTTTACAGAAATGTTCCATGATACTGAAATATTCATGATGTTGATGTATAACTACCATCAAGCAGCTCAAGTAATTGTTAAACTATATAATAACTATTTTTATTATTTTATATAATTTAAAATATTAAGAAAATATTCATAAAAAGTCGTTCAATTAGCATTTGTATGGTTTACATTAATAACCATGCACCCCATGTAATAAGTTATACGATTTTACTTAATATTACGTAACATATTAATTACAGTATCGTTTTATCATGTAGCTTTATCACGTAATTTATTATAATATTAAACATTATCTTTACTTAATAAAATGACTGTTGATAGAGAAACGTTTAGTTAACTTAGACCATTAATAAAAACAAATTAAAATAAATTACAATTTAAAGAATATAATTTAATAAGACATAATTTATGTAACATCAATTAATAATAATTTATACTATTTTAATTTTTTTTTCATTATATTAATTTATCAAAACTTGACATAAGAACGCACTCATATTTGTTCTTTTTATGTCTACTAATAAATATTTTGATTTTACAAACTTCATTTAAAATTTATTATGGCTTTTGCCAAAAATTGCAGTGTCATTTAGACCAACACGGATTCAAACGATTACATTACATATCATAAACGTCCATTTATTTTATGAGCTTTTCAACGTAAGATCGACAATATATCAGAGAAGAAAAAATAAGGTGATACCGTCACGGTACTGGTTCAGATAAGACTATAATTCTTAATCAATATTTATCTTTATGTATTATAACAAATTGTACTAAATACTTCTATCTTTAAATATTCCTTTTCAATTAGTGTATTGTTATTTCTTGATTTCTACAAATTTTGTAATAATTAAAAATAATTAATTTAAAAAATTATTAGTAATAAAACCTGATTAGAAACGGCTGCTGTAACGGTAAATTCCCCAATTTATTATGAACGTTTTAATATATTATCATTCATCGTCTGAAACATCACCCGATTCGTTGAGAAAAATAATTTTTAAAAAGCGTTACAGTTCCATATTGGGTATTATCATAATTAAATGAGACTTCCATGTGGAGCTTCAGATGTTCATTCAACGGAATAAACATTTGATTAAACATTTTTGAGATAGTCCAAGCCCATTGGATTAAATCCAAAGGGTATTAAAAATGTTCATTTAGATGTTTATTACTTCTTCAACTGTACATACATATATCTGAACGTTTATAATATTTGACGGACAGATATTCGAATGGAATTTTTTGTAATCGCGCCACCTTATATTGGTTAATTCATGTGAATCGGTCAATCTCATTGGAGCATTTTAAAAACGTTCGATCCGAATATCTGTCCGTCGAGTGTACTTCGAGAGCAAAAGTTATACATGTAATTCTAAACTTTTGTAGACTTATTTTTTTGCGAAAAGTCGTGCATAAGAAAATAAAGATTGTACATTGAAAATCAAAGTTAAGATTTCTACGTGAAAAACTCGAAAATTTGATCAGATAAAAGTAGATCGTTTTCGATCTCGCGTACCCAAGACATTTTTGGTCAAAAAAATCTGAGAAAACTTAAAATATTAAAAAAATAATTCTTAAATAATTTTCTAAAGCTATTTTTTCAATTTTTAAAGAGTCTCAGTGCTCGAGTTTAATTGTCAATATACTAACATTTCTGAAGATAGACAGCCTTTGATAATATTAACTTTGCCAAAACCCCAAGTTCTTTTAGCTAAATTTTTCCTTACTATTTAAATATACTTCAAAAATTAACTAACAAGGAGAACACCAACCATGTGAAACTCCGATTTTGATGAGGCTATAGGAGATGCTTTCTAGTACCTAAAAATTAAGCCTAGCACCCGTAGTTTATTCGTTATTTTAGTAAAAAAAGATACCTCCGCTAGTGATTATAAATATTCATGTATTGACACTAGAAAAAATGGCTTGAGAGATAATACAAGTAGGTAGAAAGAGCTTTTATTTGAGACCTGTAACGTTAAAAAGTATTAATCGGAGCAAAGTTATTAACGATTGAAAATGATGACTAAAAATGCATGAATATTTGTAGAAATTAAACTGAGTTTAATTCCGTGGATTTTTATACATTTTTAGTCATCATCTTCAATTGTTAATAACTTTGGCTCAGATTAATATCTTTTAACGTTACTCGTCTCAAATTAAAGCTCTTTCTACTTACTTTTATTAACGCTCAAGCCATATTTTCTAGTGTCAATACATAAATAATTATATCTGAAATACAAGAACCCATTAGAATAAACTACTTCATTTTTAAGTAACAGAAAGCACCTCTCAAAGCATCGTCAAAATCCGAGTACCGCAGTGTTTGTGTTCTCCTCGCAAGTCAGGCATAAATAAATCTTCCCACGAGTAAAAAATAATCCATACAAAAATCTATATAATCTCGAGTCGTCACAGCTCTCACTCCACGCGCTCTCACATCGAAACATCAACCAACGCAAATCCACCAACTCACTCCCCCAAATAACCTCACTGTACACCCTCCATCGCAGCCCCTCATCACGGCAGATACCCCAAACCCGCCTCCAAGCTAACCGAGCTCCTCAGACTGGAGGTGCTGCTCGTCCTCCTGCCGATCCTCGGCTGTCCTCCGAACACCGCCGCGATCTCCGCGCTCTTCTTGATGCTCAGCGCCTCGTGGTGACCCGAGCTCGTCTGTCTGATGCTGTGATGCCTGCCGCCACCGCCGCCACCCTCGCCGATGGCCTGGCAGTGTCGGGACGAGCGCTTGCCCAGCTCGCGCGTGCTGCCGCCGACGTAGATGAGCCGACCCTGGGGATCCCGCGCGCTCACCACCAGGACCTTCTCGCTGCCGGAGGAGCACTGGGAGGAGCGACGGCTGCTGCTGTGGCCGTGGCTGCTGCCGTTGCCCGCGGCGTAGCACGGGCTGAACAGGTCGTAGTCCAGGGCGAGGTTGTCCGTGCTGCCGCGGACAGAGGAGGAGCGCACCTGGGGAGGAACGTGGGGATTATAGGGGTTTTTCTTTTCTTGTGAGGATTTTACTTATTAGTATTGGTTGATTGGCCCTACAGGCAGATTGAGGGCATACTTTTTAGAAGTAAGATGTAAGAAGCAAACTTGTTTTATTTGGTAATTTAAAAATTTACTAAGTTGGATCGATTATTTTATTGTATTGTGTTTTTCTTGAAGATCATGTCAATACAATACTGAAAAACCGGCGAAAACATCAAATTTATCCAAATCATAGGATTTCAAGATTTTCATTGTTACAAAGCTTTCTTTTTAAAAGAGCAAAAATTAACACAAATAACAAATAGATCTGTCATTAATGTTGTAAAAAAAGTTACAATAAAAGGTTCTTTCTTATACTCAAGTTAAATCTAGTAAGAAATCTTTCTCACAGAATCTAAGTATACATTTGGGATTTTAAGAAATTTGTTACGTAGATTTTTAGTTAAATTGCTTTTTGCAAATTTGCATATTTAAAATGTTGAATAATGGCTTTTCTTGCATAGATAAATTTAGTTTGAGTTGCATTATCCGTCCAGACGTTGCTATTTAAATATAACATGATATTATGAGGCCATAATATACGGAAAGTCATTTTAAACTTAAAATATTGCAATTTCGAAAATTTTCCTGAAAATATACTTGGATTTTGTCAACTGGAAAACAACAAAGCCTTCTCTTTGAAAAAGTATAGTGGTAAAAAGACACCTGTACTAAAAAATATAATCTTTCCATTCACTTGTAAAATTTCTTGAGCTTGAATACTAATTAAGAATTACATTTTGCGTTTACTACAAAGAGTAATATACGTTTTGAAATTCAAGCCGAAAAATAGGACTTTTTATCAACACAATTCACATATATTATATTCTCTACGAGTGGTACTAGTCTACGTGGGGAAATCGCGAATTGTACTAGTCTTCGTGGGAATCCATGAAAAGTGCTAATCTTGATGGTAATTACTTAAAAGTGCTAGTTTTCGTGATATTTAGAAATATGCTACTCATCTAAAGCAAAAGCCATCGATAAGTACCAAAAACAATACAATTATTTATTATAAATATTACATCCGATAAAAAATCTGGATTCATTTCAATCGACATTTATTTTGAATTCATCTTTTCGGTAGATATGAATCTTCAAAATTAATTATAATAAACCTAGAAGAATCTGGTCTTATCAATCGAGTAAAAATTTTGCTGATATAAATTTTAAAGAAATTTTCATTTAATCAATGCTTTGAAATGAATCAAATAAATCCGATTCACACTTCAAATTCAATGCACTGAAAACTGCATCTCGACTCGCAAATCTCACGGCTCCCATTCAAACCAGCCTACCTTCAGGTACTCCAGGCTCTTGCTCGTCGCCAAGCTCCTGCTCGCCCTGGTGCTCTTCGTCCTATCCGGACTGGCCCCTCTGCTCAGCGTGCTCTCCGACGGCACGATGCCCTTCTGTCTGAGCTGCTCCAGGATGCTGGGCTGCCTGGAACTCAGCGTCAAGGGCTTCCTCGCGCAGTAGCACTTGTTGCTCTCGGAGCAGCTGTCCGTGTCGCAGGAGCAGAGCACCGCCGCCTGCGGTGCTGGTTGCGGAGGTGCCATGGAGGATTCCTGGGGGGTCTTGCGCGACAGGGAGCAGTAGCACTTGTCGGCCGAGACGCAGGTGCAGGACTCGGAGTCGTAGCTGCACTCGCTGCAGCTGACGTAGCCGCTGCTGCTGCGGTTAGCCGCGATCATCCCGCGGCCGAAGCGTCTGCCTGCGATTCAAGGGTATGAGTATATTCAGTGTAGTTGTAGATGTAGTTGCTTTTGGTTTGGTTGGTATGGGGAATGTGCAGCGAAAGGAGAAGTTTGAGAAAAGTGTTGGTAATGGGTTTTTTTTGAGGTCGGAGTAATGTCGCGGTAAATTCTGGAAAATTCTAAGAAAGAAACTGTTTTCATTGCTTAGAAACATGCTTAAAGAAAGTTAAATGCTCCCTCTTGAATTTTATTTGGACCGGGTTTTACAGACACAGGTATAATTCTTATTTATAGCACTGTGTGGCCTAAATCCGCACTTAAGTCACACCTATCTATGACTTAAGTAGTTTATTATTGTACCGTCCTTATCGCCCTCGCTACGCTCGGGCGTTAACCTCACGGTGCACTACTGGACTGCTTAAGGCACGGCTAGGCGTGACAGCGGATTTAGGCAAGCATCAGTGCTATAAAATAGTATACGATACTCGTGTAATAAAGAACCATTTAAGTCACACGTATCGTAATGTACTATTTCTTATTTAAGTTCTTTCTTATGTATTAAAATCAAACAAAATTTTATAATAGGGAACAAACATGTATTTTTTTTATATATTTAAATCAAACTATGGACTAAATAATACACAAAAATGCAAATAAAACATTCTTTAGGTGCGTATTTATTTTTCTAATAAATATTGAAAATCTTGTTTTTTGAAATCAAGTTTAAACGAACCGACTACAGAAATTTAATATGGCGGTTACTTCAACGGTCGGCATAAAAGTTACAAATTACGATTTTAATTGTTCCAGAGTAACAAATGCAAAAAATGGGTTTGTCTCTTTCAGAATGTTGTATAAATATGTAAATATAAGTTTTATTTTCTATATATAATCTATGTTTTACACTTCGTAGAGCGTAAAAGAGGTTTGGTAGACCGTCGATTTTGTCGCCATTATTTCGCGGCTGTTTTCCATGTTTAAATTTGCTACGAAATTTTAGCGATTTTTAATTAGTTATTTTTAAATGTAGAAGCGTATAAAAGAGAAAATAATAATTGATAATAAAGTCTTATAGTTTGTGTACTAGTTAAATAAAAATTAGAGTGATCTGCGACATCGGGTTTGTTCTCTATTGTCATATCCTTCCTTAGGGATGCGACATATTGACTTTAGGACTTATAATTAAATATGTATTAAAGGTTTACAAAGCACTTTTACCATAAAAATCCACTGTTTTGATTCGAAAAATTAGTATCAACAATTCATTGTCCGTAATTAAGGTCTCCACAGATTTCTTCACATTCCCCTGACGGAATGAGCGTCCAGACCTACTTTACCCGCTGATAATTATTTCGAATAATTTCGTTTTTTTTAATCCTCTTCAGAATTGAATTTTCTTTTCAAGGTCGCTTCATTTACGGAAAATGGAGAGCCGAATATTCGGCCGAATACTTAAATTGTTATAAAAATTTAAATTAAGAATAATCACATAATTTGTAAAATTTTTGATTCTGAAAACATTGTAAGTTTACCGCTGTTCAGTTTCACAAATAAAGCGATTCTGAAAAGGAAATTTAAATTTAAATTTAATTTTAAAAAACAATGTTAAAAAGTGTGTAACTTTGCCCAAAAAAGGAAATGTTCTTACATTCTTATTTCCAACCTATTTTTATTTTATACTATGGTATTTTGATATATTATTGTTAGCATATGCAGGGAAATAGATTTAACTAAAAGATTAAATAATTTTATATTTTTTTATAGAGTTTTAATACATGTCAAAAATTAGAATGTAAGCATTAAAAGACCCACGATTTAGGAAGAAACCTACTACATAAATTAAGTCGTGACTTTTTCTACTTTCCCTGCTTCTACATCGCAATTACTATTGACTAAACATAAAAAAATACAAAGTAAAAAAATATGAATGAAAAGTGACCTCATCACGTTTCCAAAATTACAATGATGTGCAAAATGACGCTGTTTTTAATCCTCTCAATTGATTCTGATACGAATGTTTCTTCCGATAAAAACGATTCTTTTCATAGAGCAAAAAGCCCCAAAGCCAACTTACACGTATCGCTGTCCTCGGATGTCGTGTGTCCCACCCTGCTCTTGGCACTGCTGCACCTCGTCATGGACCTCCTCCTGCCCAGCTTGCTCGCCAGCACTCTGCTCCCCCTCCCGTGGCAGTGCCCACCTCCACCCCCGTCCTTCATCCCTCCCATCATCGCCCCACTCGGCGCAACACCCTTCGTCGCGTCGCAGGACGAGGAGCTCCCGCAGCTGCTTCTCTCGTTGAGCCTGCGCGCCGGGAAGAGCACCGAGGTGAACTCGGTGGGGGCGCTCGCGCTGCTGCGCAGCCTCGACACCGAGCGCTTGATCGCGCGCCGCAGGAGACTGGGCCGACTGCCGCCCGAGGAGCCGTTGTTGCTGCGAGTTGAGCGCCGGCGATGCTGGGGCCGACGACGCCGGCGCATTATGCTCGCCGAGCGCTGGTACAGCTCGTCCTGGGTCAGGGTGGCCGCGAGCTTCAGGAGGAACTCCTTGTACAGGGGCTTCAGGTCGTTGAAGGACATGCCCTCTGGATCTGTGGAGAATGTTGGTGTGTAGGGTGAATTATGGGATGAACGTTTAGGGGGAGAGTCGTGCAGTAGGAACGAACTTTCAGTGTGATCTTTTTTCTTATATTTTCTTTAGAAACGGTTATTCAGAGAATAGGTGAATTTATTTTTTTTTTGAAAATTAGTGTTCGTGACTCTCATTAAATGCTATTGTTAAAATTGGCTATACTGTGTGAATCCATTCCCGAACTATCTAGTAAATGTCAAATAAAAGTACATTAAATGTATTATTTTTTTAATTTATATAAGGAACTACTAAGGTTGTGCCGTTTTTATACAATTATTGCGTTAAAAAATATTATCAATGTACTTTTATGAAAATTTCAGGACTCATTTCTTGGCATAAAAATGAAGAAATACCGGCTCTGATAGAAGCATGTGACACGTCAGGAAGCCCAATACTTGCTTTTAAAAAATGACAGGTATCAGTTAAAATAAAAGTGGAAAGTTCCGGAGAATGGCTCATATAAGTAGAATGAGTCAAGTGTGGTAAGACAACCGTTACGTGAAGCTTAACTACTTAAAAAAATTTCCTCTTGTATCACATATGTTGGTTTACTACGTAATTAATATACATAGATAAATATTATTATTTGGAAATATGTAATTAACAGGGAAAGAATTTTCGATAGAATCAAATCTCGATTTTTTACTTTTCAATTTTTCTTATAAATTTCCTTCATTATAATGCATGCATATGTCTAATATCATTTTTATTTTTGAATCGATTGGCAAAAACTTTTTACTAAAACCTTCATTCGTATACATTCTTAAATACTAACAAACTTCATTCTCTATCGCCACGTCGCGAGTCCTGCCACACGTAAACAACTCTACTAGCAGAAAACCCACGCGAACTGCAGTCAACGAACCAAACAACCCGCTCTGTTGTTATTTTCTCTCCTTCAAACCTTCCTCTTGCACTTCACTTTTTCGAAAAGCACTCAACCCGTTCTCAACCACCTTGCTGCACGCAAAAACCGGTTTTCGGAATGATCAAGAAGAAGAAGGCGAAGAAATCACTCGAGCGAAACAATATCGCAAGGAGAGATAGCGGTATATTTACGTGCTTTTGGCATGTGCGCGGGTTTTCCAGGATAAACATAGAAGTCGGCGCGAGCGCGAGATCCGCCTTCTCATGACTCGCGACTGGCATGGTGTGGTACGTGCGTGTTTGCAACCGGATTCCGTGGCGCTTCCGCAGATCGGACGCAAGTATGTCAATGTGTGAGGTCTAGCTTCGCTTAAGTTAAAAATCGGCTATTTTTAGGCGACGCTCTATTGTGTTGTCGTCACGATTGCGCTTTCTTTGAGGTGGGAATCTGAACGGTGATATACGGCATAGGGTTAATGGGTCGCGTATGGTCGGATGTAAGTAGAGATTGAAAAGGAAATTCACGTGGATGGAGATACGTGATATATGTTAGATTGAAGAATGAGTGAGGTAGGACAAAATTAATCAGCTTATTTTCGTATGCGGAGATTTGAAATTTTAATAGAATAATTGGCTAACTGTATATTCTTCTTGATTTTATTCTGAATATATATTTTCAGTGATGTATACAACTTATAAAATAATAAAATAAGCGGTAGAATATTCTTTATAAATTGCAGAATAAGTGTGAACGTGAATATTTTATTACTTTGCGTTGTTCTGTCAAATTAATGCTTTAAATAATAGCTTTTGTTTACAATGAACGTATCTTTGCACATACCGTAAACCGGGTGACTTTGAGCCACTTTGGAAATTCGTGTACGTATCTCTATTATTCTATCATATCTACCGACATAAAAAGAAATCTCACGTTATGATAGCAGTCTATAGAACATATTTCAAGAATAAAATTTTTTTTTATTACGTGTATCGTAGTATGAAAATTTAAAAACATGATGGTCAAAGCCAACCCAGTGTTCGGAGTGACTTTGAGCCATATGATTAATAATTTATATCTAAGCTAAAATAATGGTATAAATTAATTAAATTTGATTTAAGAAATAGTTTTTATGTTAAGGAAACTGAATGTAATAGTTTTTTACCAATAAGAAAAACGAATGGCGTTACAGTGGGAAGTTTGAATTAGTGTAGGGGTAGTAAAGTTTTCAGGTTTAAAAAAAGTAAAAGAAACTTAAATTATTAAGAGAGATAGAAATAAAGAATAATTACGATTAAAAATTTCTTTAGTGCGTATACTATTTTTCAACGTACCCGGGCCGAAAATTACACATTTCAATTTCGGAGCCGGGAGGAAATACGGTACTTTCGGCCAAGGTATGGTGAACATTTTTTTTGCGTCTTTGCGAGTGTATAATGCATAAGATAGTATTTTTAAATTTGGCACAAAGTCACCCCGATGTCCAAAGTCACCCCAGTTTACGATACTCAGTAGACATTACTCTTTTAATGCCAAGCCATGCAATAATTATATGTTGCAGTAGAAACAGTCGTGATTACTCTGTGTATAATTATAAGCAGGGAATAACGGTGTTTACTTTTACCCTCAACGTAAAACTTTAAAAATCTGTAATAAAATTTGCATTTGACGATAGCTTTTATTAAATGTGATTATTTGCTTATTTTTGTACTATTTTAAAATGTATAATGTGTATTATTTTGTATTAAATGTTCTTAACATGTAATAAAACGGAAATGTACAAGTTCATTAATTCAACATGTAAATTTCACGCGAAATTAGGTGAATGTTAGTTATTTGACTCTTGTGGGATCAGGTTTTATCGATACTTGATACACTACATATATCAAACAGAAGGAAAAAAACGTAGAATGTTTTTCGCTTGGCAAACTTTTATTTACAGCTACATTACTATTACGGGTCATTGGTTAAAAATAGAAATATAGAGAAGCTATTAATTTGGCGACTCTAAAGTGCAAATTTTTTTTTAACAAGAATACGAGAGTAGACGTAATAAAACTTTTTTTTAAGTTTAGTTTCGTACGAAAGAGTCAATCGTATTCAAAGTTATGAACAATCAAAGATAGCGTTAAGAAATGTCAAAAATAACCGATTTTAAGAAAATAGAAATTTCTGTATCTTTAGTAATATATTTAATAATTAATGTTTCTATACGAAATAAAGCTTAATTAATATACTAAAGCTCTTTTCGTCTACTCTTATGTTTTTCTTTATAAAAATGGTTTGTATACGAACAATACACTATTAGGAGACGAGTTATTAACACCTCAGTAATCCTTTTTTTAATTACTAATTTCGTAATAGTAATTTGTCCTTAAAACAAGTTTGCTAACGGATAACCATTGTTCTTTATTTTTTCCATGTTTGATATAGTGTAAAGTATCAAAGAAATATATTCCAAAAATCATAAAATTTAAGTATTGCCAGAATGTGGTACGGTCAAAGCAACTTGGACGCACATATTACACCATTCTTCCAAAAGCATGATGATCATAATTTGATACTTTTTAACGTAAATTAATCATTCAAATAATTATAAATGTGTACTCTTCAATATGGAAAATTAAAGATCATATCTAATCCGATCTATTAAAGATTTAATTAAAATTTTTTCCCAAAGTTCAGTCATGTATATTTATATGGCTGATAAAAATGTCTTCTCTCCTACTTCGAAGTAGAAACAGTCGTGCTCACCTATTCACATTGTTTCTATACCCACGATCACACTACCCATTAAACAGGTATAAAGCACTAAGGCGTTACACGCCTTATCGGGCCTTGCAAGAGCCAATTTTATCAATAAGATCACAACTCGTAACCCGTTGCCTTATCGTTGCTCAATCGAAGCTCAACCCTCCCAGCACATCGATCCCTCCCCCCAACTCCAAACGAACCATCCAAGCCATCCAACTCACCAATGATAGCAGCCAGTATGTCGTCAACGCTCGTCAATCCCTCCTGATTCCTGAACTCGTCGAACAGCTCCGTGAACCCAAGCGGCGTGCCCCCACCCCCTCCCTCCAGTCCGTCCCTCTTCCTCACGCTGCCGGGCTTCAGGAAGCTCCCCCTCCTGGGCAGCTCGACCCTCGTCATGAGGTCGCCCCTGTCCAGATCCAGATCGCTCTGCGAGCGCTTGAGCATCGCCGAGGCCGAGGCTGCGACGCTCGACGCCGCGTCGGTGCGCGAAGTCGGTGGCTCGCTGCCGGCTCGGCTCCTGCGACGCTGGCGGGACTCCTGGGCCGACGAGGACGACGGCTCGGCGCTCGGACGACGGAGCGGTCGGTCCATCGTCGAGACCCGGCCCAGGCGCTTGCTGGAGGAGCGCACGGAGTTGTCGTTGCTGCGGCTCGAGGGCGCTGCTTGCCTGTTGGAGGTTTGGGGAGGGAGAGATTGATCAAGCACTTTTTCTTTTAGGGAAAGTCGAGGGTTTTTCAATTGATGATTTTGAATTTGTTGTGCTGAAATTATGTAACTTTACAGTGTGTATGGATCTGTTTTGAGGGGAGAGTATTAATATTTGGTTGAAACTTTTTTATTGCTTTACCCTGGTAGAAAATTATCTAGTTTTATCGAGGCCCTCGATTATTCCCATCGCAAACTAGATAGATCTACATAGTTATAAAAAAAGCCTTACGTAATTTATGGACAGCTCCTTACAGCTTTTAAGTATTGTTTGTGTTTATACTTTGTTAGTGGTGTAACAAATTGAATTAATCTAACTGAATAAAAAATTTTTAAATTTGCTTATGCTTTGGCATGGTAACTGTAAAAGATATAAGCATTAATTTAATAAAAATACGAAGAAACAATCTATTCATATTAAAATCTTAGCGTGTGCTCACATAAAATAGAAAAAAACCAGCATGGCAATCGAATTAGTGTTTAAAGTGAAGCTATTATACTCAAAATCATTGAAAAAGTTGATTTTTTAAAACGTATTTAATTTTAATTTATAACTAAATGAATATTAAACTTTTTAGATATTATAACTCAAAAATCGAATGAAGTTATAACAAAATTTTAAATGTATTTTATTTCAAAACACCATTATATTTGTAAACTTTTGTATGGTTTAACTTTTCCCATAAAATATTCATTTGAAAAATGAAACAATCAAATAAAAAACAGTAAATTCTTATATTTTTTAAAAATGTTTTTAGTTTTGTTTGATAACCAAATTAAAAAAATTAAAAAAAGCTATGAAACTGTTTCATTTATGAAAAATACAAAACGATGTGAAAGAAAGCCCTTTAACAAAACTGAATGTACATGTATTGATAAACGTGAATTTCATCATATTATTTATAATTTTTTACAATTTTAAATTCGTGTCTAAAGCTTCAATATTTTTTTACGCATAAAAAAATTAATATAAAAAGTTGTGTTGAATTTAATTGTGTATGATTCTTATGTGTATGAAGTGAACCCTACCATTTTTATTAGAGGTCATGCATAACTATAAGAAACAAACTATTAAGTTTCCAATAAATCATTCAGGACTAAAATATCTTAAGTTTATGACATCTTGATTAAAAAATAAATCATGTATCTATACAAAATAGAATTAGTAACAGAATTCTTTATTCGTGCGTTTGTCCTCACAGACTATTTTGAACAAATCAAACCCTCAACTTAAAATTTCATCCCCTATTTCATGTTGCACTAAGCTACTTCTTAATCAAATTTCATACCTTTTCATCTCAAATCCCTGACACTATCGTTTCCTCCACGCTAATCAACCCACAAATCCTGATAGCAACACGACTCACCTGCTGGGTCGCATAACGTCGTAAATCCTCTCGTTCCTCGAGCCCCGCGAGTACACTTCCTCCGGCGTCAGACTGTAAATCTTATCGGCGTCTCTGAAGTGATCCCTGTGCCTCGCGGCGCTGTTGCTTCTCCTACGCTGCTGCTGCTGCTGTTGCTCGGCGTAAATAGGATCGTCGATCCGACAGGGCGCCGGCGCCTGCGGCCGCGTCGAGTAGGCCTCGTGGCGAGCGGAAAACGAGCCCGTCGTCGACTTGCGGCTGCTCGTCGTCGAGCGGGCCGAGGGTCGCGTCGTCGCATCGTGGGTACGCTCGTTGTTCGTCTGGTGGGAATGAGAGAGTTCGTGAGGTTTTTGCTCTTTTGTTTGGAAATTTAAGTGATACGGACATTACGGAGAGAGATAGGTACGGAGATATTATATTAGTAACCATATAAGATTTTTGTGGCTTAGCCGTAGACGTGCACTGACAAGGAGAACACAAACACTGCGGAACTCGAATTTTGATGAGGGTTTGGGAGGTGCTTTCTAGTACCTAAAAATGAGGCTGTTTTACTCCGAATATTGATTATCTTAGTGAATAAAGGTACCTCTTCTAGTGATTATAAATATGCATGTATTGATACTAGAAAAAATGAAATGAATAAAGGTACTTCTTCTAGTGATTATAAATATGCATGTACTGACACTAGAAAAAATTGCTTCAAAGATAATAAAAGCAGGTAGAAAGAGCTTTCATTTGAGACCTGTAACGTTAAAAGATACTATTCGAATCCAAAGTTATTAACGAGTGAAGATGACGACTAAAAATGCATGAATATTTTGTAGAAATTAAACTGTTTTAATTTCGTTGATTTTTTATACATTTTTAGTCATCATCTTCAACTGTTATTAACTTTGGCTCAGATTAATATTTTTCAACGTTACAGGTCCCAAATTAAAGCTCTTTCTGCCTAGTTTTATTATCTCTCAAGCCATTTTTTTCTAGTGTCAATACATGAATATTTATAATCACTAACAGAGGTACCTTTTGTAACTAAAATAACTTATATTCGGAGTAAAATAGATTATATCTCGAATATAAGGGCCCATTAGAACAAACTACGAGTGCTAGGCTTCATTTTTAGGTATTAGAAAGCACTTCCCAAAGCCTCATTAAAATCCGAGTTCCGCAGGGTTGGTGTTCTCTTTGTGAGAGGGTGAGACGTGCTAAAAATAATAATAACACTAGAACTCTTAGTTTTTGTAAGTAGGGTCTAGTTTATGCTATAATAGCTGGTAGTTATTTTATTCTAAATAGAAAGAAATAAATGGAATTCTTAAGAAAAATGATGTTTTTTAAGTACTAATAATAAATCAAACAAGTTTGATATCTCAAGTTCGTTTTATAATTATAGGCAATTGATACCTGCAAAATAATAAATCTAAGAGTTAATAAATAACAACAGTAAAAATATTACACAATTTTAAACATTTTTAAAATAATTTTCAATCTTACACAAGTTTTGAACAAATTGAGATATCAAATTATTTGACATCGCAAACTCTTATTTTCTTATGAATTAAATTGTGTGAAATATTTTCAGTTATTTCCAAAATTGATTCTTAATCCTAAAATTAATAATATTTTGCCCCCATTTCACTGGTTATTATGATTTAATTATTATTTAATCATTAAGAGTCTATTGGCGTGTGAATTAGCGAATATTAGTTTAGGTCTATTAAAAAAATCTACGAATTTTGGTTTATAGAGCTCCGGTCTAGTTTTAGCTAAATTCTGGACTAGTAATCTTAGATATATTCTCCGTATGAGTCATAAAATATAAAAAAATGAAAAATTTTAGAAAAAATTTAATTTAATTAATAAGGATTTTAGCAGCTACAAACTCAATAATAATTATTACAGCAAAAGTAAGTTGTAGAAAAACCTGCAGACAAACCTGCAAGTTTTGAAAATTCTGCAGAAAATCGTTCACAAATTCTGCAGAAAATCTTGCAAAAAATCTTACAAACATATCTACATATTTTTCCATATCAGTAATTTCTACAGAATATTTTATCAATGAACTTAACAATATTCTACGTACTTTCGGTACGACATTACGAGCGTATTTGCGGCTGGTCTCGTAGATCGAATTCTCGGTGCAGCAGCTAATGTCATAGGAGCCGCTGCGCTCACGATCGCTTGACGACTTGTCGTTCTCGCGACTGTAGATCTTCTCGATCACCTGGACCTCGTCTGACGCTACTAGACACTGTGAATTCCTAGTACCGTAAATTTTGTTTTTAGCGTTCATGCGTCGCTCTTCGTTCGTTTGCTGTAAAAAATGAAAGTTTTATGTTGAGTGTATTGTCAGAATAATTAATTTTTCAGTATGATATACATATTTTTTTTATTTAACCTTTTCAGTCATAATTTACAATGTTCTTTATACAAATAAGGAACCTTAAGCATTTGAGTTGTCAAATGTAATTAAGTTTGACTTTTCCGGAATAAAACATCGTGGTTTGTTAATATGATGTTTACGTAAATAAGTATTTATATATAATACTTTGATATGATCCGTGTCAGCTTATATAGAAAGTTACAGCAAGTAAGAAAATTTTAACTTGTCTCGAAACAGCCATTCGAAAGAAAATTAATGTGAATTTCATAAAGAATTTTTCCAAACCAATTTTGGTTTAATATTCATAAAGCAATTTTTACGTGAATAGTATACGTAAAAATATATATAAAATGTAAAAATGTATTTGCCTCATAAATCTTCGACTTAAGTGACCATTTTATTAAGTCCCTATAATAACTCCCTAATGACGAGTATAGAAAGTTACTATCTACTGTCGATTCAAAATGTGTGTTAAAACTCTAGTTTTTGTATCTACATTCATATTGTACAGTCTCCTATAATATCAAGCTCAATCAATTTGTTGCATTATTAAAAAAAAATTGAAACATGTTACGTCAGTTAAAATTGTCGGCAGAATAAATCCTAAATATGAATATTATGCTACTCAAGAGGAAACGTTGTACCTTAATGACATATCTTACATATAAACTCTATGTTTGGTTTTAGACAGGAAAATAAATTAGTTGTTACAATAGAATTCTTTCTGTTTTAAAAGAAAAGAAGGATATATAAATATGTATACTATAAGACTACAAGACATCGTTATCAGACCATGAAAAGATATAAGACAGTTATAAGCTGTCATAATGCTATATTCTAAGATACATGTACAAAGCCCGTTTGTAATAAATAAATAAATAAATGAATACGTAATCATCAAATTAAAAGAATACTTTGAGCTGTTTTATACTGTCTAGTAAAGGTAAGTTAAAACAATAGGGCAAGAGATTACAAAAAATTCAAACTGCATGCCCCACTACACTCGCCCTGCATCCACTTCCATTTACTTATCACGGATCGAACTGTTAACAACCTCTTATTAAACAGTATATATTCTGCCCTCATTTCCACCTTAGAGCCTAAACTTCGTGCACCACGAGCACCCCTCCCAATTCCTCATTCCACGTTACAACCCAGCAAGCTCACCTCCAACACCGACGACGCCGAGCTCGAGTTGCTCTCCATGCGCCTCGCGGCGGCGCCGGCGCTCGACTCCCCGGACGGCGAGCAGAGCCGACGAGCCCTCGCCTCGAGCACGTCCTCGGCCTTCACGTCCGAGCCCTTCTTCGGGCGCCGCGACCCCTTGTCCACGACGCTCACGTTCGTGCACGGCGACGACGAGCTGCGATCGCTCTCCGTGTTAACGCTGCTGCTCAGCGAGTGCTTCTTCACTCGCGGTGGACGCACCTGCGCGAATTGTTAATAGAGGTGAGAGGTGCTGCGACTTTTGCCGTGAAGATTTGGTTACAAGTACGAAGATGGATGTACTGGAGGGATTGTTTTTTATTGGGATGGGCGGAGTTGTGTTAGGTTGTATTTGGATTAGAAATGGAAGAATAAAGGATCTGGTAAGGAGACGGAAATTAAATTAATAGCATTATAAGGACGATTATGAGGTAACTGTCAGTTTTGTGTTCGCGTATATAGAAAATACTATCTTTTTAATATTCATGATTATTTTACAAAAATTAGGGGCTCACCTCGTGTAATCTGCTAAAACAAGCTAATTTTGAATGAATTTTTTAAAGATATGTATTTATTTAATCCTCTTAAATTTCTTTGCATATTATTTAGGTGTATTAAAAGAAGTAAATCTTTTTTTTTGCTAGAAAGAATGCATACAGATATATAGATATAGGTTGATGTTATAGCAGATGGAGGCGATGGAGGTGTGAAACGGTAGACACTCTGGAATCGGCTAAATTTTTCTAAAACAAAAAAAAATAAACAAATTTGTTTTCTTTATAAGATTACACAACGACTGTACCTAGAATAATAATACAAAAAATCGAAATTGATGAAATGTTGGAGCTTAGAAAGAGAAGTCGATATTTTCACGAAAAAAGAATTGCGTCTTATTTTGTATCATATTATATATTGTATATTATTATATCAAGTATATAATTCAATAATATATTAATCTTATAGGTACAGTCACTGCGTAATCATATAATGAAACAAATTTGTTTGGTTTTTTGGTTTTAAACAACTTTAGCGTATGCTAGAGTGTCCGTCATGGCCAAAGCTGCTACAATGTCAACCTATATCTATATATATGTATGCAATATTTTTTGACAAAAAAATTTTTTTTTACTTCTTTTGATATACGTTAATAATAGACAAAAACTTTTAAGAAGTTTAAATAAATACTTATCTTTAAAAAGTTCATTCAAAATTAGCATTTTAGTCGTTTACATGAGGTGACCCTCTTAAGTAAAAGACCCTCTTAAGTGTGACCCTCTTATGAAATATCTTGAGTAAAAGCATAAAATTCTTAAAAGAGAAAAGAATAAAACCTCGTAGAAAACGTCGAGAATGACAAATAAAAAGCAACTATTGATAACAGTATGTTAAAGTTAGCTTATTGCTAAGCTGACGTTTCGATCATTTTCTTCTTATGTTGTTTTTGAAGACAGCAATCATTCAACTTAACACTTAGGTCCGAATTTATAGTCGCGTCTCAGGACTTAAGATACAGCTATCTTTGTCGCACTCATGCTTTTTCTTATAATCGAGACAAAGATAGCTGCATCTCAAGATCTGAGATACGACTATAAATTCGGACCTTAGAGCGTGGAAAATAAAATTGGAATTAGTACGAAAACAAATAAAATCTCTCTACACACAGCACTTGACTCTGGATACCAAAGAATATTAAGTAGGATAGTAATTTCATGTCTAATCATCGTGCATTCCAAGAATTAACGGGTTATGAAATATTACTTCAGTTGTATATCACTTCGGTGACATATGGGCAGTTTTACGATTATGCTTGAACGTAGTTGTTTGACATAGCATCCTTTTCTGAGATCTTCCAATAAAATTTTGAATTTTCATAAATATTTGGAAATGGTCACTACAGATTTTAAGCAAAATAATCAATATACATGACTGAACAAATATTTCCAACAATTTTAAAAATACAGAGTGACGTTGAAATCTTGTAATACAAAATTACTTTATTACGATAGAATTAATTTATTTAAGCGTCAGGGAATAAAAAAAAATGTCTTATTACACTCGGCATTTATCTACTTATTATGAAATGAGATGCTTGTAAGCATTTTCCGGTAAACGCAAGCAGTGAAGAACCAAAACGATAAGAGCGATAACACTAAATTAAACTTCTTTTTTTAAATAAAACATGCTTTGTATTATAATCATGGTAATTCTTAATATTATCAAAATTTTAAACACGTTTTTTTAAATGGTTTCTAAGCATGTCAAATGTCATTAAAATTGTTACTTTGCGTCCTCTTAAAGGAAGTTATGTAATAGTAAAAGAAAGATTTCTTAAACACATGTTAGAAATATGTTTTGGGCCATTTTGAATCAAAATTCACTATTTTTAGAACATGTCCGTATGGATGTATGAGTGTGTGTGCGTGCGCGCGCGTGTGTGTATATAATGTATGTGTAACAACCATATCTCGAGTAATCCACGGTTAAATTTCATGTTTCAGGGCTCATTCTTTTTGTTTCTTTTTTTAAAGAAGGCGGCTCAAAAATATTAATTTTTGTTTTTTAATGCGTTTTTATTTTGTAATCGGTTTTTCGATTTTTGAGTTTTAGTTTTTCAGTTGTTTTAATATCTTAAAAATAATATCATCGATTTAGTGACAATACATTAGAAATATCTTAAGATTACCTATCTTTTCCGACACGAAATTTTTCCAAGTTATTTTCCATCTTTTGTTATACGTGAAAACGTCATTTTTCTTTAAACAGCGATATTTTGGAAACATATGATGGAAAATCTTTATAAATAAATTAAGGTGGTAAAGGTTTCCACTATCTGTTCGCAGTCTTTGCTGAGCTCTTTGACCCGAATAGAAAATCTTTTATCTATCAAGATATTTTAGGTTATTTTTTTAATATTAATTTTTTATTGCCCATTCCTTGGTTTTTTGCTGAAATGAAATATTTTTTTTTGAGTTTCATCGACTCGTTGTTGTATTATAATAATTTGTCATTTTTATGATTTTATTTTAAAATTGGTCGCTTATTTCTTGGGTATTAAGCGGTTACTTTTGTCGATTCGAAGCTTATTTTTTTTTGTTTTTTGACTAAGATTCAAAATTAAAAAGACTTTTTAAATTTCGTCAATTTGTTTTTGTTCTTGTTAGATATAATAAATTAACTCTCCATAAACTTAAATATTTAACTAATGATAATAATTTTATGGTATCAATGTATTATTTAGCACGTAAAATAGTATTATTATAACGGTTGTGGTTGTTGGTAAATAAATAAATAATATGATCGCTTTAGTGTAAATGTATTTGAAAGAGCATGAAATTACCTACATTCTCCAATGCGAAATTTTCTATAAGCTATCTTTCTTCTTTTGGTACACACGAAAACGTCATTTTTGTTTAAATGGCGATAATCAGCAACATTTTCGACTTCTGTTTATAAACTCGCGTATTATAGGCAGTATAACCTAGCGTGTAAATTGTCGTATGCCCGAAACGATGAAAGGCGAAACAAAAGAGAAATAACTAAGTTAATTTACAAGAACAAAGAATGTCATATTGGAACAATTAATTTAGTTTGAGGAAGCTAAGTGCCAATGAATTGGCAGTGCTTTTTTACTTTGGTAGTATTTAACCCTCGCTTAACCAAGGGATGGTTCTCAGTGACGCTAAGAATATATGACCCTAAAAACAAAGCTTTGTAAAACCAAAATTTTTTTAGGTTTTCATAAAAATGAAAATACAAGAGTTTCAAGAAACACCGACAGATCAAAATTAAGGCATGGAAAAAGCTTATGAAATTCTCAATCCTAATCTCAATAAAGCTCAGTAAGATCCATTTCCTTCACAATTCAATCTCTTACCCCCTTCCCAACAACACCAAATACCTCCTCACCCACAGCACCCCTCAAAAACCACTCACCGGTTGATGAATCAACGCCGGCGGCGGCGGCATCGGCGGCTGCGGCTCCACCACCTCCGTCCTCGTTCCCACGAACTCCCCGCACCTTCTCCTGCTCCCCGGACTGGCAACTGTCTCTCCCCTCGTGCTCGACGCCACCGACGCCAAACTAACGCACCCTAGGCCGTTCTTCTGCCTGGGCCGCCTGGACGTCGCGTCCAGATCCGCGAGCAGCGCTCTGTAGAGCGTCGCCGCGGCGGCAATCGCGTCCTCCTCGCAGCGACAGGCGAACGCGTGGCACTCGAGGAGCCGAGCGGCGCCCGGTCGGCGCATCACCACGGCGAAGATCGGCGGGTAGTTGTCGACGTCCTTGGCCAGGCCGCGCATCGTGCGGTACAGGTCGGCGTGGCGGTCCTCGATGTTGGTAGTGGTGGCGATGGTGGAGATGGAGGCGGACGGACCGAGGGGCCGGTCGTCCGCGACGAGGGGCACGAAGGCGTGCAGGAGGTCCTGAGTGACGGCCTGCGGAGAGCGAGAGAGAGAATATATAGTAGTGGGATTTGTATTTTAAGGATGTTATAGATTTATTGGTATTTTGTATGCAGGAATTAATTGAGGGGCTATTCACTCTGTGAAATCGCAAACCCGAAATCGAAGTGGAATCACATGGTAATCTGAGAAGGCTTGAACTTAACTGTAGAGTGTAGTGCACATAGAATATTGTATTGATATGTTGTGAATATTTTTTCATGAATCTTTATGCCTTTCAAGAAATTTGCTACAAATTGATGATGCACGAATTTACGTTCTGTTGTGTCTGTAAAGGGGAACTAAAGTAGCCATTTTCCGATTAACAAGTAAAAAGTCTTTTTTATAACACGTGTACTCATTTCCGCTACCTTTTATTTTCGGTAACGAAAATGAGTATTTTCGGTACCCTTTATTTATTTTTGCTCCATTTCCTTAATAAAGTGGACGACTCGAAAAACTCTATTCTCAATCCACTTTGTAGACGACAAAGAATAGCCTTCTTTATGCACTTGTTATAAAAAATACGGTACGCAATTTGGGGCTAAAGGGTATTTCCAGACTCGGATGATGATTTTGAGCACTCGTATACGTCCACTCTTGCTCAATCATCATCCTCGCTTGGAAATATTCATTTTCGCCCCTAGTTGCGTAATATACTATTTTGCTCGAACTTTAGCTCTTTAACTATATATTTCTGTTTTGTCCACTTTTATCCGCATAGTTCTATCATCAAAGACGATAGGAAATTTATTTTTGTGCTACCTGCACCGAAAGTATGCTTTTTCGTGCATATAAAGCGGGCGGAAAGTAGTTCTTTTTGGCCCTTGTGTGGAAAATAAGACCCTTGGACGGAAAGTGCGTTACTTTTCCACCCGCTTCATATATGCACGAAAAATCATCCTTTCGGTCAAGGTAGGACAACAAGTATCGTGTGCACCACGGGCGGAATCGTAATTAATTTTCGTGCTGATTGCAGCTCTTACCTTGACTAGGCTTGCAACACCCCCGCGGTAATCGCCTACTTTCCACCCTTGATACACAATATACTATTAAAACCCATGGGGCTCTATTAAAAATCAAAAACTAGAAATGAACCCTTTTTGGGCCACTAAATTCATCTTATAGAGAAAAACTGATATTTTGCTATTATTTGATATTTTTAATAATTTAATAATGAAGAGTTATAAAATATATTTTAGAAGTTTCAGTTTGCAAAAATGCAAATAAAAGACAAACTATACTTTTTGATATAGGTGAACAGTTATATTATAAGAAAAAGACTACCTTTGAGATGAATTTTTATTCTTTTTCGTTATTAAATATTATGTTGACACCACTTCTCTCCCAACTTCCTATATTCCCATCTAAATGCTCACTTGAATAAATCAGAAACTTACTAATACTGACATTTTTCTTATTCTTATGCAAGTTATACTGTAGTGAAATTTGGCATGTGCCCAGGAGTACTATAGTAGGTTAACAAATTACGTTTTATATCGTGTTATCATCGAATCAAATAATCGTAGAGTGAAAAATACAGTTGCTCGATATAAAAAATAAGAAACAAATAATTTCTAAAACTTATGTAATTCCGTTAAGATTTCGTTTGCAATCCTTTCAGAAAACAAGCGTAAAAAGTAGTGGTTTACTTTCTTTATCGATGTTTTGATTTAGCATTAGTAACCAACATCATCATTAACACTTGAATCTTTGAACGTTAAGAGTGTAATTCTTACTACAATACTAAAATGTAACTATCAATATAATTTTTACAGTATTTCTAAAACTTTCAAACTATAAATTTAGACGAAGCCAATTAGGTGTAAAGTTGATCATAATAATGATAAACCAGAACATGCCTCTCAATGTAGAGCCGCACTGTAGATAAATAAAGTTAAACACTACTTTTTACTTTTACTATTAGAAAAGATCGTAAAACAAGTCTACAAAAAGAACAATTATCGAACGTAAATGAAAAATATTAACTGCTCTAGTAGTCTACTGCAACGAGCTACATTGCACAGTACAACCTATAATTACATAAATGAAATTTTAATTACAAATTTTCACATGCACCTCAATTTCACATGCGTAAACTAGATTTGTTTCCATTTCGACGTGTACGATGAGTTTTCACCTAGTATACAATACCAACTACCTATAAAGAAAACCACCTACATAAAAGTGTATACAATTAGCAACACGCCGAGTCCGTTAAAATAACACCTTCACACTCACCCACAGCGAATCAAAACCTCGAACGCCCGCAATTTAACACACCTTCATCCTCGTACATCCACATCGCATAAAAAAGTGACTTACCGAGTGCGAGCCGTGTCGTCGTCGGGTCTGCAGCTTGAGCGCGCTCCAGACGGCGATCCGCCTGAAGGGATTGTTCTTCTCGTGGAGGTCGCTCGTGCGAAAGGTGAGGCCGCGCCGCGAGACCTCGAGCTCCGCGCTCACGGACTCGCCGATGCGCTCGACCAGCTGGCGCAGCGGCTCCTGCAGGCCCCGCACCGAGGCCACCCGGCCCCCCACCGGCGCCGCGCCCATGTACTTCACCTGTATGCGCGAGAGATGTGTTTATATGGGGAAGCGATTAGGAGATGTTGGGAGTGTTTTGATTGATCCGGTGCGGAGATTTATATTGTAGGTAGTTTGGGTGGCGAGGGGCATTGATGTATTAGATTGAAAGGGGGAGGGACACGGATGCGTAGTAAGTAGGGAGATGTAGGCTAATGTCCGAAGCTAATTTTATTTTTTAGAGTTTGTCAAAGTATGAGAGTTGCGAAAAGATTTAATCCGGGGAAGTGAAGGGAAACTTTGAATGAAGGGGGTGAAGTTCAATAAAATAAGTGAAAACATCAGACGTTCTGTAGTAAAAAATTTTGGGAAAATTTTGTTTGAATACTTGAGATTTTATGGATCTCAAGTTTTATAGGTTCGTTCTCTATTAGTGTTTAACCTGGGGCCGACATGGGCATCCGTGGGCATCTTCCCTTAGTGTATGATCGGAGCTTTTTTAGGCAAGAAATAAAGTTTTGGACAAATTTAATTATATCTATATTAAATATTAAAAAGGGTTGGGTTGATCTAAAGTGTACTTAATAATTTCTTTACTAATTCTTTGCAGATTCATTAGAATGCATAATACATTATTTAATTCTATAAAACAAGTCAGAAATGGGGAAAGGTATCAAGAAAGCCCACAGTTCCTTTAATTTTTTCATTGTTTTATCACTTAAAATTCAATATTTACGTATTTTCATAGATTATCGAACGACAATACAATTTTTATTTTCTGTTTAGTAGTATTTGACTAAGGGCCTGCGGCGGCTCAGTCGGTAGAGTGTCGGATTCCCACGCCGGTGACCCGGTTCGAATCCTAGTCTCTGCCGATTGATACAAGCACCTCTGTAAAAATTACATGTGCTTTGTTTACAAACACACCGCAGACCCCCGTCGTCGATTAGCACCACATGGAAGCACAAACATGGCGACGTTAAATAATAATAATAAAAAAAAAAAAAAAAGTATTTGACTAAATTTGTAGGATACTTAGGCTAACTTTTTCCCAACCAAGTTCAGTGTCATGCTAATATGGGCCTAGCATAGTATACATCCAGTAAAATGAAAAAAAAACAATTTAGTTATATTTATTCTCAGTTTTAGAAAAATTGTAAAAGTCAACTGAAAATATGATTTTTATTCGATTTGCAGAAGTCCGAATTTAAAATAAATTAAACTTAGCCAGTTTAAAATGTTGAGACTTGGAGTATATGTATTAAATATATATAGTAATTATAAATTTACGGGTTTCAATTTTCTGAAGATATTTATGTTAATTCAATTCCAAAGCATTTACTGGAAATAATTTAAATATTTTATTTGCTGATATTAACAAAAAATGTAATAACATATATTATTTTTAATGGTACTGGTTTCAGTCATCGATGTATGTTAATAAAGATTTTAAATTAAGTAGTTCCCTCACATAAATTCAAATTTTTCAAAAAGCTGTTTTCATTTTCTTAAATTTCAATAAAGAAAAGTTGTATTTTCTCTTCCCAGCAAGTGAAAGTGCATTTTAGGACCAAACTCGATTAAATAACATTTTATTATCAAGCATTAAAATAAATTAAGCAAAACGTCGAACGGTTAAGGTTCGTCTAACGATTTGTCATTTTAGTAGCACTGTAAATATTATTACTACTAAAATATTACAGTAAGAAACTTTTACATATTTTGAGTATCAAAAATGTCCTTATCATCCGATACAAATCTTATAAATTCGCTGACTCGAAACACCACTCACCACCTTTCTTCATTAAAATCGAATTTCAAAATCAAAAATAAAAGCAGAACGCACGGCCAAAGTCTCGACCAAAGTAAATCGTAACTCGAAGAAACGGGAACATTTTATTACATTTTTATGGAAATGTCACCGCATTCCACTCGAATGGGCCGAGCTCGGCCGCGCGGGACTCTTTCACTCGAGGACAGTCACCGTGTTTTTCTCGTTTCCTTCTTCTTTTTTTCTTCGTGCGTTTCGAGCTAAATATAGAAAAGAACGCAGCTCGTGGTATTCATTTTTTATACAACGCGATCGCGAAGCGAAAAATTCGAGAACGAGTATCTCCGTGCAACGCGAAGGCTTTACATTTGAATCGGAGAAAGTCTGCGTTGGCACGTAGGTACGAGATGAAGACGTGCACGTATGTGCAAGTACCTAGACGGAATGAATCGAGTACGTTTAATCGGCAACTGGAAAATTATAAGGTGTCGGTGTCTATTAATTTTCAAAACGTATATTTTGATGAGTTTTATTTTATGCGTGAGAATTATATATTCCATTTATTAATCGTAGCGAAACAAATACTTGTTATAAGATTAGGGATTAGATTTTTGATCGTATTAATTATAGAATTATAGCAGGAAAATTTTTAATTAAGTTTATGATGGTAGCTTATTTTTTCTTACTGAAATAATTTTGCATAAAAAAGACTAGTTACTTTTAGTTTTCTCACCTCTTAAATTATATATACTTATTTAGATATTAAAATCTATATTGAAGACTTTCTGAATTACAGTTCACTAATGATCAAATATATTAACAATTAGTTATTCATTGCATGTAGTGATTCTTTGTTAAATTAAATAATGAAGATGGGTTTTTAAATTTAAGATAAAATCGATCAAAAATAAAAAGTAATAGTTTTATCCAGTTTTGTTCTTTTTAGTATAAATTATTGCTATAGTCATATCATATAAGATTGTAATAATCTTTTTTTTTCAAAAATATGTTTAAAATTAGGGCGGTTGACGACTCAAGTGGTAAAACGCGTATGCCGCTCAAGGGGCGTGGGTTCAAATCCCATTCAGTCAGAATATTTCGGGAACATTTAAAGAAAATACAACCCGCTATCTGAGTAGGACAGCAATGACCATATATGTAACGAAAACCAAAAATTAATGCTAATTTTCAACTAATGGACTTATTAACTTTCAAAATCGTATTATTTCAATGATAAAAACCATTAATTTCTCATTCAATTATTAATGACTATTTTCGTATCTCTTAATTATAAAACCTAAATTTATCACGGCAAAAACCTTCAATCAACACAACAGTCGGCGGCGAATAACAATTAACTCCCAACCATTCTCTCGATGCGCGCACGCATTACGCAAAATCGACCGCTCCTCATTAACATCCCCTCATTAACATTCAAAATATACACAAACTCGCGCGTACCTACTTTCCATTGCTTATGCGCGAAAATAAATAGCTCCCCTTCCCCGATATCGCAACGTAGAATCGACGTTTCTACTTTTAATTGAGCCTAAACGAAAACATCCGATGAACTTGGCGAGATTGTAATGCGCGCCGGATTAGCATAAAGTGAAAAGAGCGAGTTCGCGTGCACCGCGTGCTGCGAAGCCGCAGACAAATGCAGCCGAATCTCCATACTGCGGCGATGACAGTGCGCGAAAATGCGCGAATTGTTTTGCGGCGCGGGCATTCGCTCGCTGCGTGTCGGACGGATGCGGCGAGTGCATTGCACCACGTGCGAATATTGCCGATATGGGTATAATTTATACGAAGTGGAATGTCGCGTTCTTGAGAAACTACGTTTTTTGTGTTACTTTTTTCGTCTTTGGTTTGGTGTCTATGTATATTTACGCATGAGATAATTATTCGTAAAGTATTGTTTTTAAGTATTCGAAACTCTGGTTGGAAAAGAATAATACGAAGATAATGATGTAATTGTCAAAATATTACAGACAGACCGACTGTGCACGAATTAATTACGAGTATTTAAATGATTCTAATTAGATAATTTATTTGATAATCAAATTCATACTTTTATTATGTCATTTGTGATGTTACTTTTGTCAAGAAGTTTCTTTTATCATAATCAACTGTATATGGCTTATATAAGTTGTTTTTAATTATAAGTTGAAAAATGTAATAAATCTTTAAAGTTTAACTTAGCTGTTTTTGACGGATTAGTTAAACAAATTTAAGAAATATTCGAAACATCGTTCTTTTTAAAATTATCAAAACAGAATTTAAAAATGCAGTAGTGTAACATTTATTAGAAAAGATAGTAAAAGTCCATATATTTGTTTTAAATTTCTACTAAGCAAATGCATTTTTTACTTAACAATAACTTTTCGAAAGTTGATTAGATACTTTTTAAGATGAAATGTTCCGAAGATTTTTTTGACCCAACCGATAAACCGTTTAATACAACATTGTTCCGGTTATGTTTCCGACAAAAATTTATTGTTAAATAGATATCAACACACTTTTAGGTAACAAAATTACTTACAAAATGTTTTTATGTTACACGAAATCAACCTCAAAAAGACATATGAAATTTGTATGCTCCATTTAGAAATAGTATATTATAGCTCGTCTAGAAGGCAAGCACGTTTTAAAACTGGAAAGCGATAGAAATATTTAAAGCTTAAGACCTAGGAAAAAAACACAATATTTATTCATTGTTTATAGCTAATTCTGTTCCAACTTAGTTAATAGGATAGTTTTGGTAAGCGAAAAGCATCTAAAAGTATGTTTTTCTTGCTATCCGCGTACCAGAATTATCCTGTTAACTAAGTTGACACAGAATTAGCTATAATCAATGAATAAATATCGTGTTTTTCCTAGGTCTAGGAACTTAAGCTTTAAATATTTATATCGCTTTTCCAGTTTTAACACGTGCTTGCCTTCTACATGAGCTATAATATACTATTTTGTTACAATAGTGTCATTAGAAATTTATTTTACAGTAAGTTTTTTCTATCTATGAACAATATACTCATTGATTAGAAAAGTAATTTATGTGCAAAAAGTACTCGGAAACCGTTCGTAAGAATAACTTGTTTGACAGTCGTTTTTGTATACCGTTACGAAATCTACATTCATATTTTCATTATGTTTATGTTTTGAGGAAAAGAAAAAGATTCAAATACGTAAAGACAGGACAATCTATTATTAATCTTTGACGACAATAGAATAGAAAATAACCGTTAGTGCTGAAAGATTTAAAAAGCAAATCACGGTCAAGTGCGTCATAAATACGAATGTGATATGGAATTTAAATTTGAAAAATGCGACATAAATTTTTGCCGTCCTAATTTTTTTGATTTAATTTGCGGTATCATAAAATATCGACTCAAATTTGTTAAGTAGGAAAGAATTTAAGATTGAGTATCCTAATGATAGTTAGTCAGCGAACTACTGTAATATTCTAATTCTTTTGACTCATACAAGCATAAATACAGCATAGCCTACATAGCTACAGGCTACTTAGTATTACTATAATTTCGACGCATGCCTAACATCATAAGAAAATTGTCCTATTATCATTATTTTAGATTTTTACAAATTTCTTACTAGTATATAGGGGATACTGGGGTATAACGGACCACTAAAATGAAATAGCATACAGAAATTATAAAAATTGCATAATTTTAAATAAACTAAAATAGCATTTAGATTACTGTCCAATTAAAGAATGTAAGCCTACATTTATGTAAATATTAAATGTTTCATTCCAATAGTAAATAGTGCACTTATAAAATTATTTCTAAAATCGCAATTTCAAAATTATAGTTTGGCTATAACAGACCACCCTACTGGTTTGTAATGAAGAAAGCGCAATTTAAACTTCTTTGTGTTCAATTATGAGCACGGAAATATTTTAACAGAGCAGTACAATGTGCTTTTATGTGTAATTAATCTTAATGTTAGATCTAAGGCACTTTACAACCACTGATAATCAAAGAGGAAGTTCATTCGCTATATATAACATTTTTTTGTCATTCTGTCGGCTGTAAAACTTGTTGTTCTGTCAACATATTTCTGCTTAGAGGAGAATTACCGATATGTAGAATATTAACTCACAGCACCACCGCAAGACTGTCATGTGAAATAAAAATATTGTATCCCTCTATTATATAGAAATTATGGCTAGTGGACCATTATATCTTAGTCCCCCTTATATCATCTACATGTATTAGGCATAAAACTAATCGTAATTTAAAATGGGTCAGAATTTAAAAGAATTCGAAAACTAATTATACTTTCAAAATAAAAAACTAATATATTGTTTGATAGCAAAAATCTAACCGAACTCTTTAATAAGATGAGGATGTATAATATTTAAAATTTTATCATATACTTCACAAGTTAAAATTTAAGAAAATTAAATTTCTTACAAAATAAGAAAGAATAAAATAAGACTACAAAAAGTAAATACTTAGTAGTTAACTGTTGGTAAAAAAATATGTACTCTAATAGTACATGATGTAACAAGGGAATAAAGTCGAAGATTAGTCAAAATAATCGACTTTATTCTCGTGTTGCATATACAATTTTATTCTCGACTAGGGCCATTTTATTGTCTTGAAAAATGGGACGCACTGAAGAAAACTAGAATTTATTGAAAATTTATTTTAATATAAAAAGAAATAGTTTAAATTTTTTTTTTATTTCCCGACTCAACCGTAATGGCCACTTTTTTACCTTAAAAGCGGGACAAAAGTAGCATATGATTCCCGAGAATCTACTTTTTCCCGCTAGTTTGTTTTTTTCCGCAAATGAGGGAAAAAAATAAAATTTTACTTTGTTTCCGCAAACTTTTTTTAAATTACTTTTCTCTATATTAATATACATTTTCAATAAATTCTAGTTATTACCGGAAGTCTCTCTTTTTAAGTCAATAAAGTGGCCACAGTTAAGTCGGGAATAAAGTTCTATATGCAACACGGGAATAAAGTCGAGTATTCCCTAGAGTGATTACTGCCCTCGCTTTCCTTCAGCAGTAAACCCACCCTCGGGAATGATCTTCTACTTTATTCCCTTGTTACGTAATGAACTATTTTTACTTTCTTCCCGGACGAGAGAAAGTTCTACCTTTATCTCTCAAATTTAAAATTACAAATAAAAAAAGTCGCACTTTTTCCCGCCCGGGAAAGAAGCAGTACTTTTTCCCCTCAAATTTGCGGGAAAAAAGTAGCGTAATTTTCCCGCCCGAGGGAACAAAGTAAATTTGCTTGAAATAAGTACATTTACTTGAATCAAATACTACTTCTGTCCCGCATTCCAGGTGAATAAAGCATCCATTACCCTTGAGTCAGGAATAAAATACTTATTTGTATTCGACACTATCATCAAACCTCTCCAAACCAACACATCTTCCCATCACACGCCATCCCTCCAACCATCCATAATACACTCACCGGCAGCACGGCGGCGGCGCACTCTCCTGGCGCCGCGCTCTCCGCCTCGACCGACGCGAACATGGCCTCGATGCGCGCCTGCACGGCGCTGTTCACCCTGCGCTGCTGGTCCTCGTCGCCCGCGCAGCAGCCGTCCACGGCGTCCTTCATCGATGCCGGCCAGGCGCCGGCCGCGGCAAAGCTCGAGCTGCACACGGAGCGCGAGTCCTCGAAGAGGGCGTCGATGCGCGCCTTGCTGCGCAGCGAGCACTCGCTAGCCGCCGGCAGCCGGAAGCCGTCGATGCACGACATGTTCAATTGAGATGGTTCAGGGTTGCGGGGTTGGGTTCGTGGCTATGTGGGTGGCGTTTGGGGGCTGGGATCTGAAAATAGAAGATGGAATGATTATTGTTTTGTGGGTGGATGGGTGGATTGGGATTTTGTAAGATTATACTTGATCGGGATTTTTGGTTTGTGGTGGGTGTTGTTTGCTGTAGCGGATGAATTTTTGGGCAGTTATGATGAATACGTAATATATCGCAGTCTTGGGGTAACAGTGTGAAAACTCGAAATATTTCAATTTGATTTTTGCAGAGAAAATAGCTCGTACGATAATGAAAGTCCTTCGTATGCTTTGAAAATTGGATACTAAGAGGTTTAGAATCTATATTACAATAATTAAATGTGAGTCAAAATATTTTGTTTCGTGAAATATTTACATTACTTGTGTGATTTTATATAGAATTTTGAGTTGTGATAGGTATTAGTCGTGTTTTGGGGGTACGATATACCGTAGTGCTTATTCAATATAAAATGATGTAATATTAAATAATTATAAACAGGCAAAAATGCATGTATAATGTATTTAAGATAACATGAAAATACATTTTTATTAGGAAATTGTTACGATCTCGACATTGTAATAAATTAGGATACAACTTTTTCAGTGTATAATTCCTATTTTCAGGCTTGTGTTAAACCAAAAAGAGAATTTTTTCTTACGATTACAGAAAACATTTTACGTTTAAAAACAATCATTCTGAAAACTTTTATTCTATGAATACTTAGTAATATCTTAAATTTTACCGTTGTAAAACCTCAAAATCTTGATCCTACACGTTACATTAAATCACTATTTTTAATACCGTATTTATTAAAGGAATTTTGTTCCTCACAAGATTCTAAGTGACGTGATAAAGGAATAATTTTTTTTCTCGACAGTTGTTCGACTCCTTTTGACATATATTACAAAATGAGCAAAGCACTATTTCGTTAACATTTTTTTTATTTTTTTTTCGGAAACCCAATCGGTTGTTTGAGATAAAATTAATTGTATCTTATATCATATGTCTGTGAGTGATGTCACTTCGTTGCAATTTAATAAGATACATTAGTAATGAAAATACATTAGAACAATTTCGGACCAAACTATGTTTGCCAATTATATTACTGTCAATACCACATTCATACGATGAAAGTATTGAACAATCTAACAATATATGCTATAATAATGAGTAACCAAGCGGCTTGTTTGAATTATTTAAATTAAAGTGAATTATGAATGCCGTACTATAGCCTGCATGTATCTACTTCAATACAATTTATATGTTGTGAATTTTAAAAGCGCCTTTTTAACTAACTTTTTCATTGTGTATGGTTATAAAATTTTGTTTACTTTTCTTAATTATCTTCTACTTTTTATAATTAATTTTTAAGTTAATAATTCTAACATTCTTTTATTTCTCTGTATTCAAATCTATTAAAAATGTTAATAAAATTATTAGATTCTTATTTAAAGAAGTACTAATTTAAGAAACTACAACGTGATATGAATGTTGACATATGAATCGCAAATTTCATATGAATATGGGGCATATTGTCACACGGGCCATGACTGGTAGATGTCGTTGAAGTAGCATCGAAGCAGCTGTTCGCGAATGACGTGAGCTTATGCTGTCTGCTCTTCCTGTTGTTTTGTCAGTGTCAGTTTTTTCAACGAGAATTGATATGCTTTCTTTCACAGCATACGGTGGATTTTAAGTACGTATTTATGATTGTATATAAGAAGGTATGAAACTATTTTTTTTACATGTAATTATTTTTTTTTATATTTTTGCAAATATCTCGTACTGTTCAACTTCATTCTAACATAATCTGTTCGTATCTTTCTTAGTTTATCTGCATAGAATTAAAATTAACAAAAAAATCTATTCCTTGCTTTATCACATTATATTTTATAAACTTATTTATAAATATGAATATTATTTTAACAATAATAATAAAATATTCTTTTAGGAGAATTAGTGATTATGATCGTAACAATATTAGTTATAGGCAAAACAATTAATCCTACGTTTACTTTTCCAGAAGAACTTTAATTTATATAAGAAGACATTAACAAAATTTAATGTTTTTGCTTTGAGCTATTAATTAAATTTATTATATTGCAGTGAAAACGTGATATTCTTCGATGCCTTTTGCTTCAACCTAAGATTGATTGCAGAACTAAAAACTACTACTTTCTACACGAACATTTATTTATTCCAAATTAGAGTATTTAAGACGTACAAAAACCAGAAGCGCCAAAACTTTCATTTCAAGACATCATACTTCAATATTTTAAATCGAATCCTAATTGATACCAAATTCACTAATACTTAAAACGCACTCCATCCAAGATTAAAAGGACAGATCGACAAATCCAAAAATAAGTCATCGACCACCAGACTTTCTCCAAACATTGAGCACCTTTTTTTTTCCACCGAATACTCAGAACATTAGTAGGTGACAGGCGCGGAAATTCATCGAGGGAAATTCTCAATATTTACACTCTCGAAGAAGACGTGTACGAGCAGAAGAAGAAGCTCTCACCTTCTTTCTCGCGCCTCGTGCAGCGCCGTGTACACGATTACGATCCGTTAAATTTATACGGCGCGAGTGTATGTGGCCGCCGACTTGTTGTGAGACGATTTATTGGTCGTGTCCCTATAGCGCGCGCTCTCTAGAAAAGCAGTCGAAGCGTGGCGTTTTCGGGGATTTCTCCTGCCTCGAATGCGTGAATTATATCGCCGGGCTTCTTGGATTCTCCGCACGCGCGGATTATTTCTTACAGTGATGCAGATGTATGCTGCAGTTTTGTTTTTCGTTTTTTAGTAGCGTGAAGTGAGAATTGGCGATGAAGTTGTTATGTACAATTATAGTTAATAAATCGAGTCGTTATTTTTTTATTAAATAAAAATATTAAATAAAGCTTGAAGTTAATAGAATCATTTTGAGAGAAAAAAATTAATTTTCTAGTCTACAAAATATGATCTTTAGAGGATATGAAAAACTGATTATAAGCTCATCTTTTTTCAATTTCTCGTATTATTCTCAACATTATAAATAAAATTGTACATTATAGAAAGGCTATGCGAAAATTAAACATTGATAATTAAAAATTAATTACCTATAAATTATTATCAAAAAATATCTTGTACACATATATCATACAAAATTAAGAACAATTTTATTTTAAAATAAAAAAAAATTGTTTTGCACGAAAAATGCTTATCCCGTTATACATAATGGGGTTCGTCTTAAAAATTATTGAGTATTGTTCATAAATTTGGATATAAAGCTTATTCGATTTGAAATACTATATACAACTATAAAGATACCCCTGAATTTTAAAGTATAAAAATAAGCGGATAAAATATTAGGTTCCCTTTTCCAAATAAATATTTGTTTTGTTAATATTAAGAATTTATTCGGAAAGGACAAAATTACGTGTTGTAAATAAATTATTTTACTCGAATGAAATTATTTAACAGCGGAAGTCGACTGCACAGATAGGAATCACAAGGAAGGAATAATAGTATGTATTATAAGACTTCAAGGAAATGCCGAAGCCGTGACAGGCTTCCCTTTTGTCTCACAGATAATAGCCATTTATGAATCACTTGCTTGTATTCCTCTTTCGAGGCTTCTATTTAGTGTGCAGCCAACGACTCTGATTTACAAAAAAAATGCAGCTGCGGTCTTTTAAATATAGCTAGACAGTATTAAAAATGCTTTTTAGGAAAACTAGACTTTTAAAAGTTTTTAATAAAATCGTATGTAATTGGCATATTGTACAACGTAATTGAAAATTGTAAATTAAATGCATTGTTTCTCTGCATTTACTGAATTGCAGCATATTCTAATTATTGCAAGAAATATAGGTAGTTGTAGTTATGATGCCGTAATGATTAAACTGTTATATTACCGTATCATCGTGAAATGACATAAAGTCGTGTTTGTAAATATAACTTTTTAATGGTATAATAAATTCTTTAAAATCATAAAAACATAACTGTTATTAAAAATATGATATAGCGGTTACAACCGTTGGATATGTATCAGCAAATATGTTTTAAAAAAGTTCTAATAACCGTAGCAGAGGTAAACGTCATAAGCACAAATGGGTTTTTCGAAGTTTCTTGATTAGCTATAAATTAAGGTACTGACGTTTAAAATCCAACTTCTTAATTGACTATTATCAATATTTCTTCAATACTATGATAACATCGATGAATTATTGCTTTATATAAAAAATTAGTTATCTTTTACAAAAAGACGGCAACAACACGCGAGTTATTAATCTAAAACTTGTTCCACACAACCTCTTAACTAATTATCCAGTTTTCTACCGAGAATTAACTTACTATAATAATAACAATATTTCCCCAAGTTCAAAATAAAAACACTAAAAAATAAATTCAAACCATTACCAGCCAATTAAAAAAATTACACCCAACCGCAGCATCCTAACCGTCCTTCAAAATTGACCACGCTGCACCCCAATTACGAGCACGCCCATAAAAAGAAACAACTCCTCGACTCTCCGAACGTAATACCATTCGAAAACGGAAAATAAAGCGCTCGAAATTGCCCTCCGCGCGCATAAACACGCAAAGCTAAGCGGCTCGCGGCTTTTTCGAGTTTCCTCGTACTGTACACCGAAGAAAGAGGGCCAAAGCCAGCGTGGAAAAACGGTATTAAGGCGTCGTAAAACGCGAGCGCGCGCGGACCGATCATCATCATCATCGTCCTCGTCGACGCAGCTCGGCGGTGAAGTGAACACGTGCGAGAGCTGGACTTCGACGCACGCGGCGGCCGGTCGCATATAGGTAGGTATACAGGAGTAAGTGGCTCGACGAGTGCGCGAATCGCGGTGTTTATGTATGATATTAGTTGCTAACTGCCCAGCGCGTGGTGCAGTTGATTCTTTTATGGGTTTGTGGAAAATTTCAGAGGAAGAGGAGGATTTGTGTATGCAGTTTTGAGGAAAATGTGCGTGAGGTCTTGATGTTGATCTAGATTTTGGAGTTACGTGAGGGGGGAAGTGAGATGATTGTTGGGAATTATGGAATTACGTGGCAGTTTTATAATGCAGTTAGTTTGGAGACCAATTTTAAACGGTACAGGTGGAAGGGAATGAAAAAGTGGATGAGAGATTGTTAAACTGTAATTTTCTTTCTGACTCAACAAAAATTGACTGTTACTATTGAGTAGACTAATTTTATATACAATAACTGTTTGTTTAGATTAAAATGAATTTATATTTAATGTTGCACAACCGAATATTTGGATGGAGTATTTATAGTTTGAAATTCATTTATATAGGGTAAAGACAAACTTTAGTATTTGACTATTGTCTATCATTTAGATTGATCACTGATTGACATTTTAATTATTGTTTATTGTAATTACTTTTAATTACAATTTTTAGTGTTTGTAATATACATATATAATTATGATAAAAAAAGCAATTTCTCGTATTAAATCAAAGGAAGTAAAAATATGTAATTAAATGATTACGTTTATAGTGTTGTCTTAATTGTTAATAATCGAAATGATTCTTTATTATAAAAGCTGAATATTCGTAAATAAAATCATATTCTTTTCTGAATCTAACAAGGAGAGACCATGGAGTTTGGGACGTGAATTTTCATCAAACTTTAGGGATCGACTTTTTGAATCTAAACTTGTAGGTAGGCACAGTACCGGTAGTTTTATCCAATGGGTCATAGAACTTGAGACAGAGCCAGAAAATAGTAGCATTGCTCATATCGGCAATATTTAAAATCATGTATATATCGATATACCATCAACGTTAATAATATACACTATGTCTACCGTACAAAGACCGATTGGATAAAACTATGGGCACTAGGCTTCATCTTTAAGTACAAGAAAATGCTCCCCAAAGTTTCATTAAAATCCGTCACCCAAACTCCATGTTCCCTCCTTCTAAATTCATTGGATTCGTAAATATAATCGCGTTCTTTTCTGAATCTAAGTTCACTGGATTTATTGAACTGGACCTCTTCGTTTAGAATTGACAAATTTTCATTTTCTTTAACTTTTTTGTCACCATGTAAAAACCGCTGCCAATTCATTGGCACTTAGCTTCCTCAAAATTTATAAATTGTTCGAATATGCAATTCTTTGATCTAATAAATTAATTTTAAATTTTAATTCAATGTCAATTCAGTTTCAGTAGCACTGTCGCCAACACTGATCAATAACATTTTTTCTAAAATTTATTGAACTGCTACTGAAGCTACTTACCGTACGCACCCACAGTCCTTATACGAATATTCGATACATGCATGACACTAGCGCTCCAGATATTTTACCGATTTTGGTGGTAAATCTCATAATTATTCACTTGCTAAAATATATATATATATATATATATATGTGTGTGTGTGTGTGTGTGTGTGTGTGTGTGTGTGTGTGTGTGTGTGTGTGGGTGGGTGTGGGTGTGTGTATGTGTGCGTGTACGTGTGCGCGTATGTGTGTATATGTGTGTATATGTGTGTGTGTACGCTTGCACCTACGCTATAGCAGAGCGTCAGTGCCACACCTCGGGCGATCGGCAAAGTTACGCATTGTTATGTGCAGGTAGTACTAGGATGAGTGACCAGCAGGGATCTTCGTGACTTAGACAATTACACCGACCGTCACAAAGCCGATTTCATCCTGATATAAGTTTTCCCCTCTGCACAGGCATAACCCTGGAAAAATGCAGGATTTCCTAGTTTTCTCTACATAACTATGAATATTCTAAAAATTCATGAAAATTTACAAAAACCTTTCTTTTTAGATAACAAATATAACTATTAATTTAAAATTTTTTTATCATGTAACTAGCAAATTTTTCAACATTTACTATAGGACCACCTTAATATAAACTTGACAGAAGGTTGTAAATGTCTTTATAATTTTATGTTAACAACAAACTACAATTTGCAACGTTGCTTATATAAATTTGAGAAGTTTTTTTCGATAATTAAATTTTAACAATGATATTCAAACGAACCTGTACATGACTTTTAACAATAATATTTAAACTAATCTGTACATTTACTTTTTTCTTCTATAAAGGTGCTGCTAGAATAGAGCCTTTTCATATCATTATGAAAAATAATATTTTAATAACAACTAATTTTCAAGATATTTCATTAAAGTAATTACATGTATTTTCATTTCCTTCGAAACTCTTCCGCTAATAATAATAAAACGCACGTCCATAAACTCTCAAATTGTTAAATTCCGGGATTTCCAATCGACGCGTTACCAGCACCGAGAACGGCCTGATTTGCGTGTACTCCGCTTGCTATCGCTTCCCGATATCGAACACTCTGCCGCGCACGAAACACCGGCCAACGCGGCTCCTGTAGCGAAAGACGAGAGCCGGTGCATGAAAATCGTTACACACGTGTGCGCGCGAGCATGTCTTGTGTATATAGATACCCACAGTATGTATATAATATAATACGCGCGTGCAGCCGTCGAAAAGGCGCGAGGCGCGCGATTTTCTAAAGCCGCGCGCGAGCGATTCGCGGCCTTGATTTTTGCGAAGGAAAGTTGTATACTTTTTCCAATTAAAAGGCTCGTCGAACTGCGGGGCGCACGTTTGAGTTATTTTTCATCTCGTGAGCTTCTCCGAGAGTGAGAGAGAGATACTTGGTTTGCGAAGGATAGTTTTTATGCCGGTCTTTCGTGCGATTAATAATTTATTTGGTTTACAGAGCTGACGAGAGGCTTTTAGAAATTTATTGTACCATACATTGTTTCAGAGGGGTTATACACGCTGTTGAACACCAGTAGCAGTTCTTTAAAATTGTAACACTTGTGGTGTGTGTTTAATTTCCCGTGCAGGACAGCCTGCTTTTTATTTATAGAGTAAGAGTTTTTGTGTGTTAGAATTGACGCATCATTACTTGCAGCTGAATTCTAATTTATAGCGTAGGATGAACGCACCAGTTGTAAAAAGAAAAATTTTATGATTGAAGATACTTAATTAATTTTTCAGTTTACACAAGGTTTAATATGATTCATTATTTTTATATATCTTCCTCTATAATTGCGCAAAAATAAAATATATTATTGATCAACAACAATTCTTATCATAATTTTGATCTATATATACACGTTGTGTCCTACAATGGCTGACTCACTCTACTTAAAATTCATCTTTTCTTTATTTAAAGTAAGCCTGATATTATTAGGACTTATAGAGCATTACTATTGGCTTATAGGTTTGCAGCTACCACCTTCACTATTTATAATTTTTATAAATATATAACAAGTCTTAACTTCGACGTGGATACATATAGTGCACACAGATCAATAGCTGAGGTTCTAGTTATTATGAAATATTCTATTATTTTCTATATATTTCTTATTCAATCAAGGAATTTGGTTAACTTTCTTCACAATTACAACTTTTACCTTGTAAATAAAAAGAACGTTTAAACTATCACTAACTGCATTTAAATATATTCATAATTATTCGTAGTTTTCACTTTGCACACGAAAAATACCATTTGAATGTAGAAAATATTTTCACTTCATGTAGGTTAATTGTTATCAGTCAACTTGATTTCAATCTTCTACCTTAAATAAATAGTCAATTTTCGTGTTTTATACAGAGAAATGATTATCTTTCAATTCTGAGAATCTTATAGTTCAAGTTAATTTAAAATAAATAACAAATATTTAGAATCTAAAGAGTTGTTTCAATAACTGCAATGTTTATACCGACAAAAATACATCTAAAATTGAACATTAGATTCTAAATATCTATTGTTTAACATTCTAAGATCTAGTTGTCACTGTAAATTTCAATGAATGTCTCCAAGTAAATTTCAATCGAACTATAATGTTCTATCTCTGAACTACATATTTCCGTCGTAAATCGACTTCTATATCCATTTATTTATATTGAATATTACATAAACATAAAAGTTGATCTTATACTTCAAGAGCATTCTTGAGATATATTATTGTTTTCAACTTGGGCACCACTTGTATTTTAAAAAGAATCTCCTTTTCTAATAATTTGCACAAACACATCAATTCAAAACAGTTTACAACAAATCATAAAACGAACGAACTACGTTACATTCCAGTTTCCACAACGAAAGATACACCTCCCATCTTCTACACTATCACCCATATATACACACACACACATCCTCACATATCCCGACCTGAATAATTCCACCTCGATCTCGCGCGCATCCCAGACGCATCGCGCTGCGGCGCTTCCGGGACGATCGGAAAAGCAAAAGCCGCGGCGGCGGCACTTACCGGAATCGAACTCCGTGACGGCGCCCGCGGCCGGAATCATTCCACTGCAGCGCCGCATGGCACGACGGCTCTCGAGCAGCCTCCGGCCATGTATCTTCCTCGGCTCTATCCGCGTGTCTCGTAGGAAATGAAAAAAAAAATGAAGATTTCGTGCGTAGGCCGGACGGACGACCTCGCGCTACTCGTTGGATTAACCTACTGAACGTCCGGTGAGTGGTGTGGAAGTGAGAGAGAGATGATGATGCGCCCGGAGAAACTTGTTAATCGACTTTCTGGCTCGCTTCCTGCCTCGGACTTTTCCGCAATCTGTGTGATAAGCAGAAATCGCGCTGGATATCTGCCCGCTGGGTTTCTTCCTTTCACATTTTTATTTTTTAATTTTCAGTTTGGATAACATTTCAATGAGGAGAATGGTTCACTTTTGTGTAATTAAAGTATCTTTTTTTTTAAATGATAATGTCAATTGTAGTTAATGTTGTTACCGAAAGCTTTAATGCATTGATTTGTTATGACCATTCTTATTACAATATTAATGTAACTTGAATTACATATTAATATTTGGTTAAAAAAAACATTAAATTTGTTATTTGATTTTCAGCACTATTATCACAATAAAAAAGAAGTTCACGAAGACACCAAACTGTTCCACAACACAAATGTCCTTGACCGTATCCTTCCAATCTCTCGAAGTCTAAAAACACCACACTTCTCCAAAATTTCAAATTACATACTCATAAGTAGACCAAAACCTACAGTACCGTCTAAAAAGTCCAAAACCATCTGCACTTCTTCCAAACCACACTCCCTACAAATACTACCTCTTCTTCAATCCCATCAATTACCGCACTTGAATAAAAAGAAAGCCCCACTGCACTTCCAAACCAACCAAAAAAAAAAGAAGAAATACAATCCCCTACAACTGGCAATCACACTTCTATCTCCTCTCCTCGAAAGTTAACTCGCGCAACGAGCACCACGACGACGACGACGTCGAACACACGATGCGTCGAAGGTGGAGGGAAGCGCGCGTCTGCCTGTCGGTACCCGGCTCTCGGCTCTCGCGCTCCCGCAGCCCACACCGCGCGAGAGAAGAAGAAGATTAGCAGCAGCAGCCGCTGCTACAGCAGAAGCCGAAGGCAGAGGCGAGCGTATTATACACGCGCTTCCGCGCTCGCGCGCGAGGAGTCTTAACGGTGTTCGCGGAGAGCGCACGCGCGCGCGCGATAGTACTGTTATACACCTCGTCGACCATGCATGCAGGCGGCGGCGGCGGCGGTAGCTCTTCTTTTGAGCGAGCTAGCGAGAGAAATGAGAGAAACGCTGGTATATGCTGCTGCTTCCTTCCTTTCTTCGGGCTTTTCCAGGCGTGCGAGGGAGTAGGTGTGCAGCTGATGGCTGCGGCTCCTGTGTCTTTGGGCGAGGGGTGGGGCACGGAGGATGCGTGCAAGTTGCTGCGGATGGAGAGCCGGAGCATCGTGGGATGGCACGTGGGGGAGAGATTTTGGTGGGAGAGGGATTGGGCGAGGTGGATTTCGATTTTTAATAATGGTGGAGTTTGGAATAGAGGTGGCTTGGAGTGAGAGTTTTTTTGGAGTGTGTGGGATGTATGGATTGGGTTTGTTGTGAGGGAATGGCGGGATTTTTTTCTGAGCTGAGAGGGTGAGAACATGTAAGAGTGGTGCTGAGTTCAAGTTTTTCTGCGGCTGCATCACCAAGGGTTGTACTATAATATCATATGTAGAAATTAGCTACCTTTTCACAAATTAGCTTACTTTTATTTAACGTTCAAGCTGGTAATCTGTTTTTGTGTAACATATTAATAATGTTCAAATTTTTGCTGATGAAAACTAATTAACTCTCAGATTGTCAGTGCGTCCTGTAAGATCATGTTTTAGTATTTAACCGCTGGAGAAATTTTAATGTTGTATGATACATATTACTTATGAAGAAAGTTTGTATGAAGCAAATGCACTAAAATTTGCATATGTAATTTAAATATTTTTTTCAAAATTGAATTATTTTAAAAATATGACAAAAATAGCAAACCACCTTTAATGTCTTTAATTACTATATAGATAAGAATTTTTTATTTAAGAACTCATTTTTGTTACATCCAGTAAGACTCTTTACGTCTGCGAATTAACATTTAAGGTAGTTCGATTTTCAGATCCTTAACTGTAAAAAGATAAATAAAAACTTCGTTTGTAAACTCTTATATTAATTATCAGATAAACACAAGATGTATGAAAATATTAAACAGTTTGAATTTTTTTTACGTTTTTACGTCTATTTTCAGCTTTAGGGTCGAATAATTTATTGGAATCTTGAATGACTTATAATGTAGAAAGTAAATTTAAGTTTCTGTTGATCGTTATAATATACGCGTAGTTTTTTCTTAAATTCCTTCAGGCAAAAATATATGTATATATTATACAAACTGAGAAAATAAAAAATAATGTACCATAAATTATAAATCGTCCAGACAACCTGATTACATATTATTTGGTCAATAACCTGAGTCGGAATTTCGCAGAACCACAGTTATTGATATTATAAACAATATATTCTAATATTACTTGATTCCCTTGAGTTTCCCTTCGTGTAAGAACCCTTAAATATAAATCCCTTTTCCTTTCCTTCTCAAAAAAAAAAATTATTTGTATTTCTGTTCTTTTTTAGCTTCTAGGGAAACAAATTTAAGCAAAATTTATTTTTAACTTGACATTGAGACGAACGTATAAGCATACGCAGAAGCAAGTTTGGAAGCAAACTAGGAGTTGACCTATATGCGCAACCTAGCAGCAACATGTTTACGAGTGCGTCCAGTCATCTGGGTTACCTGACCCGAGTCTGTATCGTAGATAAAATCTGCACTTTGTACCTCCTCCATTCTGATCCAGTTCTAGTAACATTAGTGGTATAGAAAAAAAACTCTTCTATATATGTATATTTACAGTCTACATGACGAGATTGAAATATAGCAAGTCTGAATAGGCCTTAATAGATATCAGACCAATTATAGTAAAACAATTTTTTTTTATTCAAAGCAATGCATTTTAGTAACAATCACTAAACACTGCTAATAGTCAGTTGAAAACTATTATTTTGCTATTAAGAAATAGCGTTATGAATTACTATATTGCTTTCTTATCATTTTTGCTATAAATTACTTTCCACTGACTAACGGGCTGTACTCCGCTGTTAGTGTAATTACAGCTATAGATAATAATAGAGCTTTTGGATTTAAAATTATTTGTTTATCTCGGTAGCTCAATTTTATATATATCTATACTATTTAGAACCGTTGATTTCATGAATCTAATATATTCAGACGCGATAATTGAGCTATTTTGATAAATATAAGAAGGTTTAATGTCGCTTATTTTTTCATGCATTTTAATGACTTGAAACTAGAAGTTGTATAATTGCTTAAAACAGTTAAAAGTGGAGGTAAGCTCAAACTGGTTTAAAACCAGCAGTGTGTACCGCAGAATATGATTTTGCATAATAGCGAAATCATCTATAAATTTCCATGGCGGTTCATTTACACGCAAGTCAAATACACAAAAAGTTAATTCATTGCATGCATTATAAGCTTTAAAAGTCATCTCAAAATGTAATTTTTGCTTTGAAATATAAGTGTACAAGTAGTAATCATTATATATTGTAAAAAAGTACAGCAATGACATTTGCAATTTAAATTGTTCTACGAAGAACATAAAATTTATACAAATGTTACGTATTCTTTTATTAGATAATAAATGTGTATACCCCATATACTATATACTCATTTATGAGTAATTCTACGGAAATAATACCTTTCGAGTGGCCAATTTTTCAATGCATATATAATACTACAAATTATTATAGATCTTTTGAAAATATAAGTAGTAGGAGATGATTTCGTAAAAAATCAAACCTAATTCAAATCAACTGGTTAATGTATAAATTATAAACATGTAATCTCCGAAGTCTCTTTACATTTTCCAGGTCACTGTATTAACCACTTAATTCAAATTAGTTTCAAACTATTCTTTTCTTTAATTATTAAATTCCCAAGATCTGAAATAAATTATAGTATCATATATGTAAGAACACCTAGGGGGCAAGTACCTTTACTGTAAAATTGCCCCCATGCGAAATCCCAACAAACGCAAATACACGTTACAGCCTCCCGTGACTGTGCAATTCCGAATATTGCGGGTCAAGGCGACCGCCAACAACAGAGTGCACAGATCAGGAAATCTCCATCTCCGCGTGACTCAAGGGTCTAGACTCAAACTCCCGACTACGAAATTCCAAATCCCCGCCCTGCGGTAAATGGCGCCCGACCGTGTAACCAATTTTCAATTACCTACACCGTCGGCGGGCGCAATTACGCGCCTCGCGTGTACACGCGTCTCTTGCGAAACGATCCACGCGAGCAGTCCACGGGAGAGACATTATAGAGGTCCTGCACACAGAGACGTGCAGTATGCAAAACGTGTCACGGTCGCCTGGCCGGTAGAAATGCCGGGTGTTTCGCGCTCGTCGGACTGATGCAGTGTAATGGCAAGGCGCGCGTTTCGAATGTATGTATATGCGCGCAGGGAGCACACGTACAATGCACAATGAGGGTATTAGCGTGAGCTGGGATACCGGAGTACAGGGGAAAATCAAACATGATTGGAAGTGGTCATTTGTACTGTGAGAAGCAAAAGAAAGATTTTTCATCTTTTGTGTAGGGAAAAGCAGGATTTATTGGCACAGATTTTCATTAAGGTTTTTTATTTTCTACAAGTTTTAAAACATTGACCTACATGTCGTATGAACAACCGAATTAAAGATAACTTTCAATATGTGTTATGACACTTTGATATTTTCTTACTTAATTAATTGTGATTGCAGAGGGATAGGCAAGATATATAAAAAGCGAAAAATTGTTAGGAGTAGTTAATTAATTTGTAGTGAAACGCCGAAGAATCTTCGAATATATATTAAAATTTAATTTTATCGTAAACATACATTAAGTTAATATAATTAATTGAAAACATTTTTTGCAACACTAAAACTTGATCATCAGGTTTGATTGTATTTGGAAACCCTAACCTTTCTTTATAAGTACGTATATATAAGCATCGCCTGCAACTAAGTCGTAAACTCGGCCGAAACTAATTCATATAATACGTTTTTGAAATTGTCCTATAAACACTTGATTTGTTTCCGTTAAGTGTACAATACGTGCGTTTTGAATAGAAAGTTGCTATTTTACACATTTTGAATATTTTTAATAAGAATAGATTATATTTTGCGGTTAGTATATCAAATAAATTACAAAATCTATGCAACCTTAGAAAAAATTATGTTTTTTATTACAATATTAAGGTATTTCATAATTAAGGTAAAAGTACCTATTATGAAACACCCAGAACTTTGTCCCATTTATGAAACAGTATCAGAAATGATAAAATAATAAATAATTATAACATGCATAAGCGAATGTAAAAATTTTATTGATAATTATGAATGTTTTCGTCTGTAAATACACGAACATGCGTATTGTTATACAATAAGTAGTATTATAAAAAATCATTCAATTTTGCGTATCTCCAAGCCCGTTCAGATCGACGGCTTTGGGAGCCGAAGCAGCTGATTTATACGACTTTGTTTTTTAACTATATTTATAAATATAAATTACTTGACACCATATGCAATAGCTTAAACTGTAGCTTTCGGTCCGTAGATTTGAATTATCTACAAACTGTTTTAATGTCGATGCGATTTTTATTAAATATGTAGCTGTTTCATAATAGATGCGCGAGTTATTGGAAGTCCGTATTTATGAAACACCTTTGCAAGGGTTTTTTTTAAATATTTTGTAGCTATTTGCATATTATTTTCTGTATTATGAAGCAATAAATACTAAATTTTAATGATATAGCTCCCGTACATATGAAAACTAAGTAAAATAAGCATGTTTATTGAATTTAGCAGCCTCATCTGTAACTTATAGATAACGAAGTCGATTCTATGAATCTTAACCCTAAATATGACCATATTGTTTTTATTAAAAACTTTTTAAAAAAGGATGTCAATCTTATGTTGACGTTATTACTCTTGTATATTAGGCGCATTGTTTACGACAGATATAGCAATTGTAAGTAATAGCAGCCAAATAAAGTAATAGTTACATATATATTGCGTTTCATAATAGGGACATAAAGTATGAAACACCCGGGCATCGTGCGATTGCACTGTTTCATAATACGTACAATGGATCACTTCAGTATTTTATTAATATAATTAATTATTAACGTTTAATTTGTATTTTAAAGTCATTATCTGTTCATGGAAAGTCTAGCCCTTCATGTACTATCAAAAGTTTTAACGTTATACGCTTATTCAATCACATTTTTACTAAAGTATAAAATGCACCCCGAAAACCGTTTCATAATAGGTACTTTTATCTTAAGTATTCTGTAAATATAAATTATATACATTAGAGGAATCACATACTTTAAAATATTGATCTTAACATGCAAATTATTATTGTATAAATAGAAAATTGTATACAGGTTCATCATACTAATATTTACAAATCATATATCTACAACAGTAGAACTTTTATAACTTTTCTCAATTCAGTAACATAAATAATAAAAGAACTGCAACAGTGCGCAGGAGTTAACAGTGCGCGAGTTAACAGTGCTCGAGTTAACAGTGCGCGTGATTATGGTAGCCGACGACGAGGTCAAGGTAGTGCACTCCGCAGATTTTGGTATTTAGATATATTGGTCGGAAGTGTCTAACTAGGTGTTATGGTAGCCGATGTCGAGGTCTAGGTAGTACGCTTCGTACTTTTTAGTATCTAGCTTTACGTACTGGTCCGAAAAGTCGTACAGGTGGTTATGGTGGTCAATGACGAGTTATACGTAGTGCTCTCCGTAGTTTTAGACATATTAGCTTACTGGTCTGAGAGGGTGGTCCAGGTGGTTATGATGGCTGATTACGGGATCTAGGTAGTGCACTCAGTAGTTTTTAGTATCTAATTTTACGCATTGGTCAAACAGGTTTCTAGGTGGCCGATAACAAGGTCTCAGAAGGTGTCCAGCTGGTTTTAGTGACCGATGACCCAATCCATTTATTTTGTTCTGAAAGTGCACACAATTCTACGCAGAGAAATACCTAGACCTCGACATCGGCCGCCATAACCACCTACATACTTTGTCGGACCAGTGTGTAAAGTTAAGATACCAAAAACTACAGAACGCATTACCTAGACCTCGTCATCGGACACCATAAACACTTGGACACCTTCTTAGACAAGTACATACTACCTAGACCTTGAAATCGGCTACCATAACCACCTAGACACCTTTTCGGACTAGTGAGTAAAAATAATAGATACCAAAAACTACGAAGCGCATTACGTAGACCTCGTCATAGGCCAGTATGTAAAATTTAATGTAAAAAACTACGAACCGTACTAGGTAGTCCTCTTCATCGACCACCGTAACCACCTGGACACATTCTCAAGCCAGTATGTAAAGCTAGATACTAAAAAATACAGAGCCGACTACCTATACCTTTTCATCGGCCATCATAACAACCAAGACCCCTTCTGGTACGTAAAACTAGATATTTAAAACTACTGAACGAACTACCTAGACCTCGACATTGGACACCATAATACCTATCTAGATACCTCCGACAAGTATATCTAAACACCAAAATCTGCGGAGTGCAATTGACCTCGTCGTCGGCTACCATAATCACAAGCACACCATTCCCGAATACTACGAACACTACCGGTTTCGTATACAGTCAGACCTCATGTGTGACCATCCATTTATCCATCCTCCACCCACTTGATCTGCTACACGTACCCATCTATCCAGACGTATATACCGACCTATCTATCAATATATATATATATATATATATATATATATATATATATATATATCCACTCACGCGTCTATCTTCACATCTAATGCAGACAGGTTTTCGACAGCATAATAATATACAAACAGCACTGCTAAAACTAACTAAGGACATTCGGACTGGCATAAGTGACAACAAAAATCTTTTAACGATACTGCTATTATGCGACTTTAGAAAAACTTTTACGAAAATTATTACGTTTGGGTTTCTACTATGGCTAAAATCATATATAATTGGTCGAATACAAAAGGTTATTACAAATAATGGAGACTCAGATTGTCTGACCACCAATCTGGGTGTGCCGCAGGGTTAAGTCCTGGAACCTATACTGTTTAGTTTATATATTAATGACTTAAAGGAGGCTCTGGTTGGTGGTAGTGTCGAGCACTTGCTATACGCTGACGATCTGCAAACCTACACTTAAGTGACCTGGAGGAATCTTCAGAGGGGCATCATGCGCGTGATGACTGTGGTGCGGGCAGTGTCTAAGTGGGCCACAGAGGTGGGCCTGCGACTCGATGTCGATAAAACCAAAGCCATTATCTTTGGTTCTGACCATAATATAAAACGGTTGCAGGAGCTTGGTTTGCCAAATTGATGCGGGAAGTAAAAAGGTTAATAGAGCTCTCTACAGCTTACGATGTTTTCGTTCATGCACCACTGAGGCGCTGCGTAAGCAGCTTGCACGTGCACTGGTAGTGCCTCATTCAGATTACTGTTCCGTGGTCTACCTTGACGTGTCGGAAGAGCTTGAAACTAAATTACAGAGGCTTCAAAATTCGTGTGTGAGATATATATGCGGTGTTAGGAGGAATGAGCACATCACTCCATACAGGAAATACCTCGATTGGTTAAGATGTTAAGGAGAGAAGAGCATATTTTGCGGGGTTGTTATTGTATAAAGCAATAAATATGGAGCAACCCCCGTATCTTGCGTCTCTCTTCAAGAAAAACAAATCGAGGTCCTACAGTAGGAATGGTGTGAAAGAGCTCTCAGTTCTGGGATCGCGCACTGACACAGGCCTCTATTCATTTAGAGCGCAAGGTGCACGTTTCTGGAACTCTCTCCCTTGAGGTATGAGATATCTGCCGTCGTTATGTAAATTCGAAACAGCTCTAAATAGATATCTCAGGCAATAGAACGGTGGCCAATTAATTTAAATATTGGGACACTTGCGCTTTCTTTATGTATCTGTCCTAATTTATTATGTCCTAAGTATTGTATTTGTTCTAACTTATTTAATTTATATAATTTTATTGTTGTTGACTTCATTTTAATCTGTATAAGTATGAGTATTTATAAGCATGAATGGTGGCCTGTATATGTCTGATTTATGCATGAGTGCTTTTATATATTTTTTTGACGCGATAGATATACTGTTAGAGTGATGAGAATGATCATATGTGCGCTAATTTTAAATCGTATGACTCTTTACAACGAACTTTGATTACAAATACAATTTTATTATAAGAACTAGCACAACGAATATGAACTGCTGTAGGAAAATATATGTACATATTGCTGTAATTTTTTTATGAAAATCGAAATAAATATTATATCTATCTATCTATCTAACATCTATTCACCTACATCGATTCATCAAACATACCTATCCTTCCACACATACATACTTCGCGTATCGATTTCGCGAATTTGACGTATTGGTTTCGTGTATTGTATTTCGTTTACTTCGCGTATCGTCTTCGCGTACTTAGGGTACCACATACGCACCGGTCGCGTGCCGTTTGCGCGTACTTCGCGTACCGATGTCTCGTGCTTCGCGTATCGATTTCTTGTGCTTCGCGTATCGATTTTGCGTGCTTTGCGTATACATTTCACATGTTTCGGGTATTGATTTCGCGTGCTACGCGTATCATATTTCGCGATTTTAGCAGCCGGAAAAATTTTTCGCGCACGCGAAAGTGGGCGGAGCTTTCGGTTTCGAGCTTTCGGTTTACAGGCATAGAAAAGGGCCTGTTTCATGTACGTGTTATATAAAATAGTATGTGAAACAAGTGCGGTATAGTTGCTAATAGCTCATGCAAGCTCTATTGGTAACTATATTATACAATGTACTAATATTTGTGTGTAAAAGACTTTTCCTCCCGCTACTCAAAAACGCTCGATAAGCTCAATTTGCTATCCGCTTTACAGGCATAGAAAATAGCCTTTTTCATGCACGTGCTAAGAAAAAGTATTGTTTTTCCAGCTAACGGAAAATTTTGTAAAAATCAGTTTAACGTTCAAATTTTCAGTTTTCCCATACATACATATATGTAAGTATAGGTAAGGTATATGTTAGGTATATATACCTCGTATACCTTTTTACATAATAATCCATACTAATTTATATATATAGATTAGATTATTTATTTATCAAAACTACAAGTATACCTACAATCTACAACAAGTGCGCGTTGCCGTTTCCCAAAACGACAATGTTTGGTTCCGCTGCACATGCATAAAATTCGCACAATCTGTGTACCAAGGGAAAGAAGTAGGCCTTTCCCCCGTTTGTGTACTTGCAACACGAGTCGAAGGTGTGCGAGCACGAACCGACGGCGAGTGAGTATTGTGAATCGAAAGACGAGTGCACGCGTAGGCAAAAAAAGTCTACTTCTCCCCCTTGGTACACAATATCGATGACTGAGCGGAAGAACTTGTTAACTCAGCTTGCGCTCGAAAAAGAAGTTAACTCGGAGCGCGCTACAATAGTATGTCAACTTAGATATCGGGTATAGAATGGCTTCTTTAGTCAATTGTTCCTCGCTTCACATCATGTATTGGCAACTCTAAAAAAATAAGAATTAGCATTTTCTGCGGTAATATTCGTTCTCATATATTTTGTAGAGATGCCAAAATACAACGTAAAGCGACGAATAATTTGCTAAAGAAGCCGTTCTTCACAAGATATCTGAGTTGACATACTCTTGGAGTAGCTCCGAGTTAACCTCTTCTTCGAGCGCGCGCCGAGTTAACAGCTTCTTCCGCTCAGTCGTCGATATACTAATTCTATACTTTGACTTATTGAGTAGTAAAAATGTTGATGAAATACATGCATGAATTATCATAGGTATAATAATATATGTAAATATTATAATTAAAATATCAAAGAAAGGAGGATGTCATATCGATGGCCTATGACGGACACAGGTCAAACATTGATATAGTATCTGTGAAACTGTTATGAATATGAAGGATTTATAAAATCTTAAGCATTTAAAAAAAAAATTCCTTGTATATAAAGTGAAAGACATAAAGAATAATAATTAATTTTCTTAATTTTTACTACTTAATACCTGATAAAATCTTGATATTTTCACTTATTTTATCGAATTAGACTCTCTTTTTTAAAAAAATTCTTTCAATCATCCGGATGAAATCTTTTTTATATTCATAATCATATTTTGACAAACTTTAAACAATAGAGTCAGTCTTGTATATGGCCCCCCGCATCTCCTGATTTACTATGAATCCGTGAGATGCCAATCCATACGCATCAACCTTATGCACTATTGGTACAAATTAGCTCCCCGTAAAAATGTATTTCTTATTATTTATAACTTAAGTAATTTTGCATTTTACCATGCAGATTAAATGTAAAAATCTTTCTCATTGAATACTACTTATGTAGTGAAAAATCCAAAAGTCTTAATTAATATTGAATTGTAGAAAATGATGGCATTAGAATTTTGAAAAATTGCAGTAATGTTTTAAAAAATCGAAAAATATCTAAAAAATAAAATTGTGGCCCATACTATTTTAAATTTTTCAATTAATACAAGTTTATATATGTTATTAATAATTATATTTATAATATTATTCTATTTTTTAGTATACCCATCAACATATAAATCGGATTCTGTCCCAATAATAGTATCCAAGTAGTTTGGTATCTGTTGTATTTCGATGTGGTCAGGGTCCGTTCTGATTTCCAAAGCTACCAAAAATGGCTTTTACGAACCTCTCATATATATCCAATAATAACTTTTGAATCCCACAGTAATAGAAGTGTACAATTTATATTTTCATTCTATTTGTTTTATGATAATTGCACATTACACTATAATGCCATATGTTTACGTTAGGCAAAGATAGGAAAATAGAAAGAGAATGAGAAAGAGCAGAACGACACGGCGACTCAGCCGTTACTTCATTAATAGCCTTCTCCACGCAATCCCCGGAGAGAAATGTCCCCGATCTCGAGATTTCTTGTACACGTCGCCGGTATCGCATCTTAAAATGGCGAAAAGCGTCAGCAGCAGACGTTTCTTGCATTTGTGTGTAAGGTGTACGTAGGCTATTTTTCGTAACGACAACTCCGCCGGGAGTCGTGCTGAGCTTGTCGCACAACTGTAGTTAATTCCGTGTTTTCTCTTGTAGATTATAATTTATATCATTAAATGGTTTTTCCGCCAAATGCATTTGTTCATTTGGGATATAAGTGTACGTATTAGTCGTATACCCGAGTGTCATAATGATACGCCAAAGCGCCACTATAATTTCACAGTGTAACTGTAAATTAATTTGCTTCAATTTTGCATGTTTAAAATAGAAGTAGAAAATTATCATTTAATTAAAAATTCAGAACAGTTTACGGATTTTATATATTTGGGGGCAGGCCTGGGTTAAACCCAAAAATAGACTTTTTTTATGAGTCCAGAAAACTTTTTATGTTTAAAAGCAATCATTCTGAAAAATTTTATGCTATCAAAATACAGTAATATCTTAAATTTTACCGTTGTAAAATCTCAGAATCTTGACCCAACACGTCACAATAAATCACTGTTTTCAAAACCATATTTATTAGAGGAACTTTGATCCTCACACTATTCGGGGTGACACAATAAACAAAAAAATATTTTTTTACCGTTATTCAACTCCTTTTTACATGTATTACAAAAAGAGCGGAGCACTTCAATGATCTAATCAATTTTTTGAAAAAAAATTTTTAATATTTTATAAAAAGTTGATTAGATCTCCGAAAAAAGTAAAAAAAATTTTAATGAAAAAATGCTCCGCTCTTTTTGTAATATATATACCAACACTGTTGGTAAAGTGGCCAGCTATAAGTTCTTATAGTAAAGTCATATATATACGCCTTGATGTCGATATTTTGGGATTATAGACCTAGGAATCTTAAAGAAGCAACCGCCATTTTACCAACTTGGCAACTTAGCCAACCGATAAACGTCAACGAAAGTTGCAATTTTTGCATCTTAAAGTACGTAAAAAGAGCTTCAATTTTTATGTACCGTACGATTTTATTTTTCGCTTATATCACGCTGACAAAAATGGTTTCTTTACATGCAAGCACTGCTAAGAAATCAGAGTTTTGATGCTTTCGCGCGTAAACATGAAAGTATCTTATAATTAGAGGGCGCTAGCAGTGGGGTTAGCGCGCCTCTCATTATCTATGGTAACAATCCATATACTGTAGGAGTTACGGAGGTCCGGAATAACGCATCCAGCGAGATCTCGTATAGGTGGTCACATTACCTGCACCCACATTATTTAAAATAAAGTATGTTTTTATTGCTTTTACAATCAATTTTATTTAATTTCTTTCGACGCTTCGATCATCTAATGGTTAAAACCACACAATCATGGGAATATTTAATAATTATTACAAGGAAATAAAAACAAATTATATTATGTTTCAAATTATATGCAAAATTCTATTATACAAACATTAAGAAATCAAACTGTTTTTATAATTTCATTCTATATAACGCTTTGACAACAGCCGAAAGCTTACAAACAGAGAAGTCCCACCAAGCCGCACCAATTTTCATTACATAATTCGTAGCTCGTAAAAAAGTCTCCGCGCTCCACTATTTTCCTGAAGTAATCATGCATAAATATATAGCTCCAAGCCCGCTCAGACTCGAGACACATAAACAACCGCCCGCGGAATAAACATTGCGCTTACCCGCGGCTATTTGCCGAAGTTCATGCCGGCGCGGGGGCGACGGCGCGAAAAGTGTGTACGTGTGTGTGTGTGTACATGCAGTCGATACGAAATCGCTCGCGTGTCGAAATCGCGAGATATAACTTCCTGGTTATTTACATTTCTCCGCTTAGAGCCTTACAGAGATTTGAATATTGGCGCCATGCGTATTATAAGGTGCGCGAGATCCTTCTTTGGTACTTTTATTCGAGCTCCTTTGCGCGCTGGTGAGTTCGATTAATGGAGTCGAGTCGAGGGCCACAATAGAGACTGATTACACGCTTCGGCGAGTGTGTGCCGCGGCGTTTAGGAAAATTAACGGGTGCGCGCGGGGCTTTGTTTGCGGGGAGGAGTTGCGCTGGTAGAGGTTTTTTGTCTTGGGCGTTTTCTTACTTTAATTTTGTAAACATGAATATGTAAATCAAACTTAGGAAAATATTTTATTTACTTTTTGTTTATCATTATAAAAAGTTGTTGGTTACAGTGAAAAGACTATCGTAACTCACGTGATATATATCGTAACTCACGCAACATCATATCGTAAAAATTTACGTATAAATATTGTAATTATTCAGCGTCAGATGCAATATGATATCGTAAAATTAGCAATTTGAAATCTTAATTTCTACATTAAAAATACATATTTGAATAGTTTAATTTCTCTTAATAATCGAAATATTAGATCCCATACTCATCATTTTATAACATTGGATCGAAAGGAATTTGATCTACGATATATGAATCGAAAAATTTACTATATCATAATTTTACCATATGATATTTACGATATGGTTTTTTCAGTGTAAATATTATACGAAGAAAAATACCATTACACTGCTAAAATATTTCGCATTTTCATAAGAAAATAAACATTTTATTTTTGAAAACAATTTGCTAAATAAGCTATATTTAATAATTTAAATATAGCTTATTTAGCAAATTGTTTTCAAAAATAAAATGTTTATTTTCTTATGAAAATGCGAAATATTAACGCAACTTAACAGGTTGGATGAAGCCAATTAATTTTTGTAACTTTCTATAAAATTAATTTCAAATATTTTATACATACTCGATACTTTTTCTTTTTTACAAGATTTTAATGAATACAAAAATCAGTTGCATAAATAGTTTAATTAAATTTACTATTACAGTAACACAAAATGCAAAGAAATTGGCGTAAATTCTTGACACACGTACGTTACGCCGCCACGCGCAACTGTCAAATTAAATTTAAGGTAGTTGTACTCTAACTAAGCTAGTAAAACTTAAACTTTGAAAACAAAAATTAAATAAACGATGAAATGTTGTGTATAAAATTAAAAACAAGATTTTTAAATATTCTTTATTTCATTCATAATGTCAAAGACGATTAATTTCAAATTAATTAGGCTGAATTTTTAAAATTAATCCACAGGTATATTAATATGGTACGGTAGATTGTAATGTTAATTTGCAGAATATGTATCAGTACATAATTTTATCTAAATCCTGTTTAAATCTATATTCCAGACTTTTTATTATTTAGAAATACATTTATTTTTTAACTTCAAATGCCATAAACGCCATATTAAATATTGAGAACAAAGCGAACATTAAACGGTAAAATTAAAACTTAACTCAGACACATATGTCAATATTAACATTATTTACTATAAGTCTCAAGAAAATCTACATTATCGTCTCCATTGAACAGGCCTCCTTAAAAAGCATTAAATTCCTTATTAGCAAAAGCAGTTTCTGCATAGCACAAACAAACACAAAAGCCTCGAATTTCCAAATCACCTTACCCGAACACCCAACACCGTTACGAATTCATTAATGTCAACAACATATCAAGGTTCATCGTCCTCCCCGCAGCGATATGCTCACACACACATATACTCTCCTCTCCGCCTATATACCCGCAATTACAAACTTCCATACGACGACTACATACATACTTACTTATCCTTTATGCCCACCGCGCTTATGCGCCATGCCTGCATATGCAACAATCCACGTCCACGACCAGCTGCGTACACATAAAACGAGAAGATTGGCAGTGTATAGCGGCCGCGACTGCGTCTATGACGGCAGGTGTTACGCGTTACCCGCAGTCCGTTTTAGCGGCTCTTTCCTCGCAGCGCATAACAGAGAAGAAGGAGAAGAAGAAGAAGAAGAAGCCGGAAGTTAAAGCGCGGAGACCTCGAACACCTGTTACGCGTCGCATACAGAGTGCATATCGTGCGCTGAGATTAAAAGGCCGGGGTACGACGGTATGCTTTTTTTTTCTACGTTGTGGTTCTTACAGGAGGTTTGCCTCGAGAAGGCGGTATTACGGTGTGGTTGGCGGTAACGAGGATGCTTGAGGTGTAAATTGAATAAAATGTCGGGTAACGAGAGTTTTTTTTTGTTCGGGGAGATTTGATATGGACTCGATTTTTCCAGGGTTTTTTCGCGTGAGCGTGGTTGGGTACTGATGAGATAATGGAAGGTTTTGAAGAGAGTAGAGCGAGTTATGAATTTTATGGACTTTTTCAAGGATTGTAGTGCAGCGGTTTAATGAGCTTTTAGAATAATATGAATGTAAATCAGCTCGTAAGAGTGTAAAAAATGTTATATAATATCACGATATTTATGAATTTCTATGATAAAACGAGGACAAATATAATGAATACTTAATACGTATTGCTTAACTTGAAATGAAAAATAAGCGAGGAATTTATTGTATATTTAAATCATATTTTTAAAATATTGTAAAAAGAGATTAACTAAAAAAACTCGCTCATTAAGCGAAACTAACCATATATGCCGTAACACTGGTCATAATACCGGCATTCCAACTGTACAGTATCCTAACGACAATACCAGTGGCACAGTAAATAATGCTGAGTAACATGCAATCTTTATTTGATTAGCTTGTCTATCAATTATTTCTAACATCATTCCAAATAGCAGTACATTTTTGCATTTCAAATGAGAAATAATGAATAATTTATCTTTTATATTTTTTTAATTTCTTTCTTTTCACGCGACAGCTGCGTCAGTAAAATTTGCTTTATAAGAATGTCCATATTTTATCACAATCTTTGTTATTTAATTATATAACTGATTCATATTACAAAAAAATGTTGTCTATCTATATTTTCTTTCATATTTCCTGGAGCTTAATAGCTACATATACACTAATAATTCGTGTCTATTTAAGCATACATTCTAAACTCATGCATCAACAAATCACTTTTACATTACAAAATTAAGTTATATAAAGTCGATCTCTAATCATAACTAATCCAAATATACATACTATACTACACCCCAATTAAGAACTAATTAGTCCAATCTATAATAACCGCATTTCCGATCCCCATATCATAACCCGAAGTAAAAGTCATTAAAATCCTACTCCCCTTTACTTCGCGTTTTCTTCAATTTTCTCTCGTCAGGCCTCCGTGAAAGGTTTGACCGTCAAAATTGCCTCTCCCGTCTGCGCGGAAGAACGCAACCTGTATATCAGCAGCGAACGTGCATACACGCGCACCAATTACACAGTCTGATTCGTTCGAAAAGGAACGTCTTATCGGGCCGACGACTGTCACTCGTGATGCAACTATGTGCCGCCGTTCGCTCAGTACATGTTTCGTTTCTGTAAGCACACTGTACATACCTATGACACTGAACTCTTTTCTGTGGCCGTCAATCATATTTCGACGGAGTGAACGTATCGTGGTGTAGAGTCGAATTTCGAGCTTTATTTGAATTAGCCAATGGTTGAGAATGAGTGGTATTGGTAGCGGTTCTATGACTAGTTTGACCTTTGATAGGATCTTTGGTTATTACTTTTGAATGTGAGCTAGAAATTAGAAGTATATGAAGTTGGGATAAGGTCGTTCGGCTTTAACTTTTTTTCTTAATTTATATTTATTTATACTATATTTAACTATTTTGTCTGCATTTATAGCGTCTCTATATATTTATTTACTTTAATTAATTCTTCTTTTCATTCCATGTATAGAATATAGGTTTTTGCATAATTAATTATCAGCCGTTACAATCTTTACGCAGGTTTTACAGTTACTATAGTTAATGTTCCTTATAATTTTCTAATAATATATTTTATCTATATTTTATTTAGCAGAAAGATAAATTTACTATTCACATTGTAAACTTACTCACATTGAACGTTTTTTATATAAAACTGTAATTTTTTGAATTATAGATTTTCGAAATTCAAAATATCCCGTGCGCGTCAAAACTTTTGCCTGAATTTGACAAAACTTGGAGGGTACATCAATAACAATATATGAAAAAAAGCTCCGGGGATGCTATTCTTGCAATCCGATTTACAAAAAACTAACAGACATTATTATTAGGCCGCTGATGTAATATTAATAGTCGTTCATACATAGCCATATATAATGAAATACGTTTTTGTAAATCAAAATTCATATAAAAATTTATAAATAAAAACAATTACAAATTAACTATATGTAAGTAGTAATAAAAGCTATTTTGTATACTTTAATGATTTACATAAAGATTTATACATATTTACATACATATATATATACACATATATATATATATATATTTAAAGACTTTTATTTTTTGTGTATGCAATGTTTTGAAATTTAGATCTATTTAGTAAGAAATACTGACTTTTACTTACAATTATAGTATATTCAGTGAAATAAAACTAAAAGTTGTTAAGAAAAGCTTATTTTGCAATTATAAGAATAATCGTAACCACTTGAGTGCTGAAAAAAGATCATAAATGCATGTTGTGTTTAATCCTGATTATATTTTAAAAAAAGATGTATTTTCATGACTTTTAAAACTCTTGTTTAAGGTCTTTCCTACGAAAATCTAATTTATTGCGAAGGAAAATTATACTAAAAAATCACCTCCAGAGAAAAACTATAGATTTAAAAAGGCAGTAAAGCTATATCTATATAATAATATGTGTGTATTCTATGGATGAATAATAGAGATTTTTTCTCGATTGTGCAAATAACGATTGAAAGTTGCACATTCTTGATGCTTTATTTGTTACATGTATGCGATCTATGGAATGGCAAATGGATATTGAAAAAAGTAAACATATATAATTAGAAGAGAAACCATAATGTGCGTCGAAAATGAGTTAGTAAATACAATACTGCGTTTTATGATGTCAATGGCTAGTTTCTATAATAGTAGTAGAATTACCTAGAGATATTTTAACGAGCGAAAAGAATATCTACTGTGAGAAAACGATGTTATTAGTCAATTTTGTATCAACATTATATTGCAAACTATTTAAGTAGAAATAGCAATATGCTTGTAAGTGCATTTTTATTGTTTTTTAAAATGCATAATTAAATGTATTCTGAACATTCACATATATGACAAGCATGTCCGTTGTTCGTTTCATTTATATTTTTATGTAATTGAACTAAAACAATTTTAATTATTATCTAATTATTTAATTATAAAATATGTACTCTAATAATTACAATTTTGCCAAAAATAACAACAAAAGATCTAAATTTTGCAATTGTAATGTAATTTTCCTAATCATTTTTATTTTCCTTCTTTTCCATTTCTTATTCTTCATTTAAAAGACATACAGTTGTAAATATAATTTCATGTTCTCAGAATAGCATTCATTATCAATTAAAAACTCTTTTAAAAAGAACAGTTTAACATAATATTCTTAGAAAGCAATTATTTTATAACTAAACGGTTCCATTTAAAAGTAAATCTGAAATTAAAAATTAACAACTGTACAACTCCACAACTTATACACTCGTACATAAAAACTAAAAAGTAACATGCAGAATTTCGCAGTCTCGTTAAACAGTTTCCATTTTATTGACTCTTAAAACGCCTCCAAATAATAGCGTGCGCGAAAAATAAAAACTCTTTATATCTCCCTGTGCAGCTAGTGCCTAGTTATACAACTCGGGCACACAAGAAATCATTGTAAGTCACTTCTCTTTTGGAATCAAATTTCACTCCACTTCTAGCCCAGATTCGTCGTGCGCACCTTTCGATTGCACTTTTCCCTGCATCGCCGCTATATATTCCAAATCCTCGTAAAACCTACGCACACATTATACTGACTATAAAATACGCCGACTCTTTCCCGAATTTTAATTCACTTAACTTACTCTCAATAGAATCAGCGCACGAACGCGTTCATACATTACGAGTACACGCGTACACACGCATACATACACACACACACACACACACACATACATACACACACGCACACACACACACATATATATATATATATAATACACACAGATAAACGTTAGCCGGCTAATTGGCCTTTAATTGTTGGAAAGACATGTGCACATACGCACAATGCACACGCTATATACCTATATATAGTGCGCAGAAATGAAACGAACGTTCATCGCTTATATACATTATAAATATATATATATCGCGCGGTCGACCTAATTTTTCGGCAAAGCGTAACCGTGAAACGAGGCGTTGCTCGATACGTATATGTACGCGTGCATACAGACGTAAAACTTCGGAGCGTATGAACGTAACGGGAGCTTTTGACGTTCAATGGCACGTCGTCGTCATCATTGTCGCGATTTTCCACGCCCGCCCGATGTCGCGCCGCATAATACGGGTAGTATATAAATGCGGCGCCCGAACGGTAAATTGTTATTGGCTTATTATATTCTGTCGCTTTAAGGTTTGCATTCGAATTTAGAGAAAAAAATATTTTTACCGCTGATTGACTGCAGTTCGAGAGTTGTACGGTGTATATACGCGGGTGAATTGAAAATATGTTGTTCAGATTTATGTGCGCTCTATTTTGCTCTAAATGACTATCGATAGGCGATGTGTACGTGAAAAGAATATTTTATTGATCTGTAGTTCTGTTAGGAAATGCATTAAGGTCTAAAGTAAAGATTTTATGACCTATGCAGTCATTGTTCATAACGTTTTGATTTACGTACTTTGGCCTAATCTTGTATGAAAAATTATATTATGGCCAAACGTGTGCAATATGCATTTTATTGAAATATATACCGCTGGTCATTTGTCACTTTTGGTATTCTACATTACATATTTTAATTTATGTTTTAATAAAAATGTGGTTAAAAATAATATTTGAAACACCAGCCGATGACGTGCAGATTCTCGTCGAAAAATAGTAAATAAGTCAATAAATTACTTTCTATACAGGTTTTTTGAAACATGGTACAATAGGTTTATTGAAGCGTTGGATTAACGCAAAATATTATCTTTCAACAAAATGGCAAAATATTAAAATGAAGTGCAAAAAATTAAAAAAATGATAAATAAGATTATCTTTTATCAACATTTTATTAAAAACTCAATAAAATATACATCTCAAATTTTCAAGTGTATTGGTAGAAAAACAACTATGATATTGATTTGCCAAATATGAAGAAACTCACTGTTTGGATTCAAATATATTATATTAAAAAAGTAATATCTTTATGTTACATAGTTTATTAAGTTTAAATAAAGTTTATGGGTGATTTTCAAAAATGTTACATTTATGTGTTATATGCATGATACACAATAAAATAAATAATTTAATCTTTTGTAATGAATGTACGAACTTTGTTTGATAAACATACGATTTCACTCTAATTTTATATGACGGCTAAGAAACGAACGATTTTACACTTATTGCCCTGGTAGAAACGTTCCCCATATGTTCGCCAGATTTTACTCTATTTTATAGGGAATGGCCAATTTCTGCTTAAAAGTCTGGCCAGAAACCCTGCTACCTGTCGACGTTTTCTCGTCAGAAACCTGACCAACTTATGGTTAATGAATAAATAAATAAAAAATAACGTTTAACGAATTTTTATAAGTTAATAATGATTATTATGTCATGGATTTAATAGCTTATTATTAATAGAATGCTAAGATATATTTGGGATAGATTCGAAATAAAAACTAAAAACTTATTTCATTAAAAGTTTTTTTAAGGTTAGAGTTTTATAATTAAATAAGACATAAAAAAATCAAATAAATAATCGAATAAAAATTTGCATGCTGTTTTAACGCAGAAGTACTATAATGGGATTTACATTTTCAATAATTTTTTAGGGTTATGTAAGCTATTTAGATTTTCTATAAATTTCTGGTCAGATGCTGGTTTATTTCTGGCGAACTATTAGGAAACGGATCCGCCCAATAGATCGTGAACCGACCATCTAATATGCTCAATTTTCTACCAGGGTGTGTTCTCCGGTATTTCTATCCATATATATCTGATTATCTGAATATTTTAAAGGTGTTAATATACATTTTATTGGTTTTGTTATTCCAAGACGTGGTGGTTGATTTTATAACAAAGAGTTAGAGACCAAATTATACACAAAAAAATCTATCTGTGATTCCATGATAAAAGCAACATTTTTGAGATTCACCCATATATGCATAATTTAAAATTCAAGTACAATAATTTCATAAAACGTTTAATCTAATACCAAATTGCTCAAATATTTGCAGTAAAAGTGGTACACCTTTTAAAGCAAAGAAAGAATGCACTATACAACCATGATTTTACACACTTTCTAATTAATCAATTATTCAGTCCGAACAAATTCCACTCCCTATAAGAATATAATATCTGAACTTCATTGTTAAAAGTTCTTCATCACGTCAGCGCGACGCGACGTCAGGCGTAAATAATTCACTCGCGCCATGGTCTCGCCTTCGTCGCGACAGTCCTGCGCTCCATGGCATTGTATATTAGAAAGTATCTCACCTCTCGCTCGGTAATCCGATAAAAGTATGATGCAAATGCGGCAATATGCGTATACACACCTCGCGCATAATACGGTAACTCTCAGGCACACATAATATCGCCTTACGCCTCATATAATAGAAAAAGAAAAAAGAGAACTCGAGTGAACCAGAAACCGTATTATATACAAAGTTCTAGGCTCCTATAGACTACATCGATTATGCGCCTTGGCTATCCGCGGCTAACTCACTTTACATAACATACGCGCACCGCGCTACTGCAAAACAGAGATAGATAAAAAGAAGAGAGAGAGAGGGGGGAGAGGGGGAGACAAAGGGAAAGCGGAGTAGATTATAGTCGAGGAGATACGTAACCTTGAACGACGAGGAGTGCGACGTCGCCGCCGTCGTCGACGAAGTCGTCGAGTGTAACGAGCGCGGCCGATAACGAGCTCGCTCGCTGCGAAAAACCGCACGGAGAAAATCGCTCGAAGAGCGCAGCTCGTTGGCGTTGTCTTCTTCTGTAGTTTGTGCGGGGGAGGGAGAGAGAGAAAGAGAGAGATAGACAGACAGAATGAAAATGGAAAGGGAATGGATTGATCGCGCTGTCTCATTAGAGAATTTTCGTGGAATTTTGAGAAACTACGCTTGCACGCGCTAATGGTTTGTTCTTCGATGGGAGTTTGATGATAATTGCAGGCAGTAAAAGAAAATAATTATTGCCACTTAGGTGCAGAGTTTCTTTTGCGGTACTTGCAACGTTCTTGAGAAATTAAAATAATAAAGTTATGTTAATTATTACAAGTTTTATTTTATCTCAGCCGTTTTACGTATTTGTGGTTTGGAGGTGTAATAACTTAAGTACATTGTTTTGAAAATTGAGATTTTAGTGATTTTAGTATCTGGGTATGGTATATTTTCACATAAGAAAAAGTAAAAGGTTGAAAAAGTTCATTTATTACTTTTCATTCTTTTATAATCTATACTCTTATTTTACATAGGTTTACATGGCAATTAAGATATTCAAACCTCAATATTTTGATGTTTCAAAAATGGACATTTAATTCTAATTAATTTTTTCCTGCACGCACTTATATTTTTTAAGATGAAAAGGTATATAGGTATACGAGTATATTGATTTAAACTCGTTCATTCAAATATAAAAAAAAAAGTAAGATATAATAATTGACCTCGCAATGGTTCGATAAATTACATCAATTTATGCAAATCATTAAATAAGATAATGAAATATTTAAAATTATTTAAATTATATATTGTTATATATCATATATAATAGGGTTATTTCTAAATATTAAGTGTATACAGTTCTTAATTACTAATATAGAATATAATACAAGAAGTTACAGAAAGCTAAGTATCAAAAACTAAATAAATAAATACATTGGTAGTGGGTTATTCTATTAAGATACTACGAGTGACATACTTAGAAAACTTATTGAATGCAAATTCTGATGGTTGTAACGGTAAACCAGATTAGCTACACATTCATACAATTTTTATGTAATAAAATTTTCTGTGATTTCTGTATCATAGTTATTGCATTATTGAATTTCATGTTACTGTATAGGGCGACTTTGAGGCGTCAAATTCAGGTAAACAGTGTTAGCAAAGATTTCTAGCAGATCTAAAATACTAAACACTTTTGGGGTAACTTATGTATTAATAATAAACTATTGTTTAATGTTTTTTGACTTTGTAAATAGTTTTTCTTTTAATTTGTTAATAAAAAAGATGTTTTAAATTTATTTTTATATTTCTTTTTGGATTTATTTGCAGCTAAATAACATTTCTGAAGAATACATAAAAGTTCCAATATGAAAAAAAAATTTTCGCTGAGAAAAAGCCGTTTGAAAAAAGTACGCGGGTTAAATTTTATTAAAATAAGGAATATTTGTTATATTATAATACTACTTGAAAATATATAGGTATATGAATTATTGTGAGCAGAAATATTTTAATTACTTTAATATAAGTGTTTTGTTACGATTATGTTCGGTCGATAACGAGTGAAACGACCAGAGATAATTGCATTTAGCGAATATTTTACTTACAGCTTGAACTTCATTAATATGCACTAATTAAGAATAATTATCTCGTTGAAGAATGTAATATTTCAAGTGTGTATTTTATCATGTAGTGTGACTAATCTTTGTCCTTTTTTAATTTAAGACATAACTCTCCACATTATAAAATATGTATATCAGAGATAATTTATTTCAAGTTATGTATTATTATGATCTATTCTGAAGCATAATATTATGAGAAAGAAAGTACATTAAGTATTATATTTTGCAGGACATTTAATATGATATTCGTAATATTATGAACAATATTATATAAATTAAATATTCTAACTTACTTAGTTTACTATAATTCAACTAATTCAAGTATATAATAATATCTAAAGAGCGATATTTAATAATGATTATTTTATATGATTATGCACAAATAAGTAAATATATGTTTCTAAATAAGAGTTCTATTTATGTACTTGTTAATAAATTTGACACTCACCTGATAATATGTTAATCATTTTTGTTAATAATTTATTGTTAAAACTGTCAAACTTTTTTGCAAATACAAATTTTAAAATAAAATAGTTATTATTTGCATATTACAAGAAAAATCAAAATGTATGAAAATTACTAAATTTTGAGTAATTTGTAAAAAATTACATTATGATGCTAGAATACAGTTTAAATATAAAGTGTTTATATGATGTTCTTGAGAACACATTACTAATAAAATGATTATTTGAGTTATAAAAGAAAGTAATTGCAAAAGAATGTTAAAGTAATGGTGTATAAAACAAAGTAGAATAAAAATCAAAGCCAAAAATTAGTTCTTTATGTACATATCGTGTATTTATTCATTGCACAAAGACCTTTACAATATATTCACATGTATAAATTGCCTTTGTATTTTTATTTTGACACGACAGAGCTAACGTATATCTATATATATATAATATATTCATATTTATATTTGTAACATTGTATAATATACACTTGCTCCATTTCCTCGTATACATGCGAAGAACGATGAAGGCACTTTTGCGGTTTTGCTTTTATCATTCCGTTTTCCGTCTTTTCATATGTGTATAAATATAAGCGTGTGCGCGCATGCGGCTTTGCATGAATGTGCATGATGTCAGCCGCTGCACTGCAATCGTTAACATGACAATTAGTGGAACTCGCACGGTGTACACGTCGATTTCTTCCGCGCGAATACAAAAGCGAAGAAAAAAGAAACGGAAAAGCTTCGAAAATTACAGGCGAGAAAAATCGACTCATCGCTGTCTCGCTCACACATATCGAGGATGAGTTACTTGAAAAAAAAGATATTTTTCATTGCCAAGGAATAATTATTCGTAATTTCTATATTGCAGATACAGTTTTGTTAATCTAACGAAAATCTAGTTGATGCAACCAAAATTTTATTTATGTAAGCGTAATTATTATAATACACAACGACATCTTTATTGTTAAGACGCATAAGATAAATAAGAATTAAATCTTAAGTCAATTATTTCTGCGATAATAATTTTCATAAATAAGAATACACTATAAAAGCATTTAAGTACTTCTTAATAAGTACAAACATTTAGTTTAAGTATAAATCATTGGTATTTCATGGAGTATTATTTGAAGTAGTTACTCTTTAAATTTTATGAAAATCAATTTTTATCGCAGAATAAATTGGAAAACTAAAGTACTTCTTACACTTTCAATTAATCAAGCATAATCTTGAAAATCTTACTCAAGTTCGATAACAATAATAACATGAGTTTTTGAAGATTCATTCAACCTGATTTTGGTTGCATCGTTAAACGAATTGTTTTAAATATACGTTTTCGGCTACGCAAAAGAGAAAAACATCAAGAACAAGATACAAAATACAGTACATATTCCTTTCACTCAATGAAAAATAACATCCTGTAATTCGCTTAAATTCTAAATTAACTGAGTCTATTCTTCGCGAATACTCCGAATGGCACATTCCTGGTTGCGTTTTTTTTATCTTCACATTCTCTCTCTGTCTATCTCTGCAACATATCCACGAAATAATTCGTTTTCGCGATACACATTTGTGTGTATCTCTCCCTATATATAAAAATGTACGTATATATAAAAGTTTGTCTTCGAAACTCGCGCGCAATTCGAAAGCCGATTCGAACGTCTGTCGACGAGTCTTATGTATATGTGTATGTGGGTACATGCTTGTGTACTATACGTTTATATGTATAAAATGCATGTATATACGAGGCACTTCTGCGACTCCTTTCTAACGAGCTGCGGGGAGAAAAGGACAGAAGTACGCGTACGCGGCGCTGCTGCAGGTGTATGTGTGTATATGTATAAAGTGTATTTAAAACGAAACACGATCGAGCGCGCGGGACTGTACGCGAGAGAAAAATCATGTAATATATGGCCTTGCACAGGATTTATAATGGACGCCAGTAACGTAAAATTATTGTCGTACGCGAGGGAAATGTAAAAATTATAAAATTTATGCCATTTACATAAATCGTATAATTTTTATACTATTCAATCGTTTCGTGAATTCACAATTTATCGTAGTGTCGGAGTATTGACAACGCAAATTTTTGTTTTTCGCAATGTAAAATAATATAATTAAAGAAGCAGCAAACAACGAGTATTGTAGGTTTTTTTATAATATCGTTTGACACCTCTTCAATTCGATAATAAATTTTGCAACAACGTAATTCGCTACAGCAAAACCTGTATCAGTATACATTATTTACACACTTTTTTCTCTCATCGTGGTAAAGGTCACAGCGCGTAACACATAACGACGTGAAAAATCACTTTAGCGCGCTTTTACAATAAATTACTGCGGGACAGCGTTTACAACAATTACGCACACGCGACGGTTCTTATACATTATTATGTGGTACACATATGCAGTACATATAACGTAGTTGAACGATGCGCACATGTAACATATTATATTGTAACGCTCGATCCTGTATTCTGGCACATGCCTGATTGTGCGTCGAAACGCCGAAAAAAAAAGATGTAGGTATTACGAGAGAACCGACGTGAATCAAGCGTCTCACGAGTGCAGCGGAGTGTAATAAGAAACGCTGAGAACCGATGGATCCACGTGAAATTTACGTTAGCACAGGTGTTCACAACTCTGTATTTCATATATTTGGCCACATGAAAGTTTGACCTTCAAATTTTGTATTCCTTAAAACATTCTTCTTTTATCGTATAACATTCACTTTCTTTGAATCCATGAGTTTTTAATCTACGAAATGCCACTTGTTGTGTAAAAAATAATCTTATCACACTTGTACAATCGTATAAATAAAACGACTTACTTTCCTGGTAGAAATGAAACGATTTTCATGAGTAGTTTTTGATCCTTCATGTTTAACCTGTCTTTTATTAATAAAAGATATATTACTAATTAAATAAATACTAATATTGATACCCAAGCGTATTTTGTTTAAAACAACAATTAATTATTTTGAATTTATCTACCTTCTAAAACATGAGTTTTAGCGCTATAAATAGCCAATTACTATAAAAAACGTTATATTTCTTTCACTTCACACAACATTTTTAGCAATAACAATTGTTTACAACAAAAAACGAGCATTTTTAACAAAACCCGTCAAAAACTGCTAAGGAACCCCAATTCATTATCCACCAGGTTTCAATTAACAAGCTCTAAACTCCACCCCACAATTGGAAACAAAAATAAAAGACATTATACAATCAAACCGAATCCCCGTATCTCGGTATGTTAAACACAATTTCGGCGGCGCGGCGTGTTTACCACCGCGAGGCACATCGCGAGTTCGCGGCTGATGTTACGCCACGCGAGTAATCGAGGATGCCCCAAACGAATTTCACACTATCGGGATCGTCGAGGCGCATCGAGGCGTCCGAGGCGCAACGAGCTCGAAATACGAGAGGACACGAGGAGAGCCGCGAAACCTTTCTCTCTTTCACAATGAGCGACGACGACGATCGAGGAGAGTTCGAAAGCCTCGCGGGTGTATACTCACGGCGTATCAAACGAAACGTCATCGAACCGCGCGATAATCGGTAATGAACGACGATAGGTATAATTGGAATGTTACGTAAACATGGTGAATTACATTTTCTTAATAGATTGTTAGGTATAATAACATAGAAGATTAGGTAGTATTTTCTTCTTAAATAATTCAAAATTTATAGATGCTTAAAGATTCCAAATTTTTAAGATACATGGATATACAACAATGTTATCGTAATATCATGCTAATTTTAAATTGCTATTCTTTTTCAATTATAAAAAAATGCGGCTTTTTCCCGTAATCTATAAAAATGTAAAATGAACAAAAATAATGCAACATCCTAATTACTCGTTACGTCTGCACGATATACGTGTAAAAAGATAGACGTAAAGAGAGGAGATGCTAATGGATTTTCTTTTTATGTCTCTGCGCTCGCGCGTACACTTGTAATCGAATTTCATAAAAGTTTCTTGCTCTCTCCATCTCCCCCTCGAAAACTTACAAATTCCGCTGCACTTCCTGGATTATTTACAAAGTCTAAAGTTTCGTTTACGTCCTTCTCGTCTCTCATCGAGCAGATATATGAGTTATAAAGGTTCGCAAAAGTGTATTACTGATTTGTACAAAAGCGTCGGTCTATGTCCCTGTGTCTCGTTTTATGCATTAGGAACCTGGCGAATGGCGCGCGCGCGCGGCTGCACTTTCTATCGTTCCTGTTTCTCTGACTCTCGAGAGCGAGTAGCGGTCGTTTTTTGCTCATCTTCCACTACCGTATATAAACTAGCTGCCGTCGCTGCTGCTGCCCCCCCCCCTACCCTCCCCCGTCTCTCGCGATACGCTCTCTCAGTCCATGGTTTCTCTATTTCTAGTTTATTTGTGATGTGTTGGCGTGTGTGAGTGTAATTGTCGGATTCGTATATAAAATTTATGTTGGAAAATCAATGCGGCATATCCCGTGATAAAAAAGAAAAATAATCAAGTCGAGTGTAATTTCGAATACTTAAATGAAATTTGGTTTCTTATTAAAATGCTAGAATATTCGAAATTAATTGAGGGATCGAAAATATACTTAATTTGAGTGTATTTTAGGCTCGGAATTTGTGTATTTTCCAATTTTCAAAATAGCGTTATTCAATTTGACACTGAAATATTTAACGATTGACGATTCGATCTCTTCGGACTCTTTTTTGTTCTACTTAAAAAACACTAGAATTCAATAAAAATCTGTTAAAGAATTAGTTTTCTGACAATAATATATTGTCGTTTGTATAACATGCAAGTATATCCATATCTATTTCGTTTCCTAACATATAGCAGGAATGACTTAGCTGCAGGCGTTATTACGCTGAAATTTTTCAGTTAATGACGTGTGTACATAGCACGTGCATGCCGTTATGTAAATACTTGACTGTAATTGCTGTAACTGTTTTTGCCCGCAGTTGAAATTCTTTCGGATTGTAAGTTTTTATTAAAATCATTCATCCCATGATGGCTAAAAATTCAAATAAAGTAAGTCCACGTTTATTAAGCTATTTATTTATATAATATCTGTCACAGATAATTATTTTCAAAGATTATTACTTCTTATAACGACCGTTCTATTTTTAGGTAAATAACACAGTGTTTACGTAAATACGTAAATTCACAACTAGGCTAATTTTACCCGAATTTTATAGCTGCTTCCAACAAAATTAGCGCAGAATTTAAAAACTTTTACTTGCATAAACTTTACAGTATATCTTAAGAAACTCAATACAAGTACATTCTACTGAAATTCTATCCTCCATTATCGTTCCATCGAAAAAACCTCATCTAAGGCAAACCGTTCGATTTAATTTTCTCCGAGTAAAACACCCCGTGCTCTTGAACACAATAAAAGCACGGAGAACGAAAACGCATCGTGCATTGTGTATCGCGACCGGTAGATCTAACACCGCGCGCACATATCGGAGAAATCCAATAGTCCATATCGGCATACTATATCCTGCGCTCAGCAGCCGGCCAACCGATCGGCAGTCCGGCCGAGAGGCGAGCGGTATAATACAGTATACACGGCATAACTCGCCGCACCGCGAATTCCCGCGCGTGCATACACACGCGCTCGGCATCGCGCACAGGAATGCGCGAGCGTGATTTTTTTCACCTCGCCGTCGTCGTCGTCGCCGATGTCGAAAGGGGGTCGAAAAAAAGGAGCGAGAGAGAAAGAGAGAGAGAGAGAGAAGCCAGGGCTCTAAAACAGTCGTGACTCGCGCGCGCGTTCGGGATCTATAAAAAGGCCGCGGAGTTGCGCCGTAAAAAAAACACCGTTAGCCTAACGTTTCGTAAAGGCCTGCACACGCGCGCGCGAGCTTACCGAGCGCCTGGCTCCTTCCTTCCTCCTTTTCCTCCTCTCGCGCGCCGATCGATTATACGATGTACGTATGCATAAACGAACGAGCGATCGATGCATCGGAGTTGCGGTGCGTACACGCGGGAGCGTTTTTCCTGTTTTCCCCGTGATGAGGCGGCGCGTTGGAGTGCACAGCGAAGAGAGGCAAAGAGGACCGCGAAAAACCGGTTGAAAGACGCGAAGAGGCGCGAGAGAGACGGAGATTGGACGGATATAAAAAACAGGCGGACGAGCGCGATATGCAAAACGAGCTTCTTCTGCTCCTGGGAGCGCGAGCGAGCGCCGAGAGTCCATTAAAACCGATCGCCTAATGGCGTAATCCCGCTTCGCGCCTCCGGCTATTTTTCTCGCGAATTAAACGAGTGACGAGTATCTACAAGCGAGGGCCGCAGGACGACGACACACAGTGTAGTGCGCTGAAGACATTTTTCAAGAGACGCGCGCGAGGACGAGCGATAAATATCTTTCCAGAAGGACGAGCTCAAAGACGGGCGAACGCGCGCGCGATGAAAAAAATAAGAGAAACAGACATTCAGACGTCTCGGGAGAGTCTTAAATTAGACGTTGCTCGTTCGATGAATAAATAATGTCAAGGATAATTTGAATTCTCAGAAATATGCATATGAGTTAAAAACTTGTTTCTGACTACTTGAATTAAAAAAAAAATAAGTTTGACAACGTAACAACAATACACAGTAGCAAGACCACGTTCAAATTGAAATAGTATACGCAGCCTGCACAAAGCCATGTCCTGCTATTGATAAATTTCCCCCGCGTACATCCTACATCGATGTATCTACTCCTCGAAAGCCCCAACCGGAAGAGAAGAGCCACTATCGATTCGTCAGTCGTGGTTGCGACGCATTCCATCCTCTAACCGCGCGCATCGAACGATCAATCGTCCCAAAGCAATACAAAACATAACGAAACATCGATGATAAACCTTCGCAGTCTCTCCGTGTAAAAAACGGCGATAAATCCCTCCGAACGAGGTCAGGCCGATAGCAACGATCCGCGCGATCCATCGAGGGGGGGGGAGGGGCCGCACCCTCCTGAAATTCCTTAGCGCGGTCTGGGCCTGGGCAGCGGCTGCGGATGCTGCTGCTGATGGTAGATGGCCGCGCCGTTGCCGTTCTTCATCCCGTGCCCGCGGGGATCCGCCAGCATCGGTCCGTCGTCGAGGCTCAGTCCGGCCACCATCTGGGCGATCTCGCGGTCCTTCTTCTCCTCCTTGGGCGGCAAGCCGTTCGGAGGTCCGCCGGCGAAGCCGAGCGAGGCTAGGCTCCCGTGGCTCCGGCTCCGATGCTCCGCCCGTATGCTGTAAGAAAAGGCTCGCTCGTTTAGGTGACCCTTACGCCGGTAGATTCCCGTGCCGAAGCGCGACTCGTTGTCCGGGCTGTCGGCTCCGGCGGAGCGATGGTGGGGTGGCATACCGTCGACCGGGGGTGGCGGCACGCTCAGGTCGGCGTGCGAGGCGGCCATGCGCCGCTGCTGGATGCCCAGGCTCGAGGAGTCGAGGTCCTGGAGATGGGCTGGCGCCAGGTGGTGCTGCTGCGGCGGCCGTCGGTTGCCGCGGTTGCCCGTCGTGCCGTAGCCACCCGGGTACATGGAGGAGGGCGGAGGCGGCACCACCGGCAGCGGAGCGTAGATCGGGACTATCGGCGTGGCCGCGGGGATGGGCCTGATGCCGCGGGGCGGGTGGTGGTGAGCCTTGCGGGGCAGGGTGGCCGCCGGCACCAGGAGGACCGGAGCGGGTCGGGCGAGGGTGCCCGCGATCGAGCGACTACCGGGCGCCATTTGTTGCGGGTGGTAGCCGTGCGGCGGCTGGGGCTGTCGGATCGGGTGGCCGAGAGTGTGGTGCCCGTGGCCGTTCGTGTACATGGCCGCCTGCTGCATCTGCATCTGCTGGGCGAAGTGGTGCTGCTGCATCTGGTCGTCCTGGAGCGTTCGGTTCTTGAGCTTCTTGAGCTTCTTGTTGGCCTTCTTGCGGTTGGAGGAGGAGTTGGACTCCTCCGTCATGAGGGGCTGAGTCGGGGGTGGCGGCGGCGGCGGTGGCGGGCCGATCAGCTGGCGCGGCCTGGAGCCCTTGGTGCTGCGGAGCGTGCCCTGCTCCTGGTACAGGCCGTCGAGCTCGTCCCTGCCCTTGGCCCAGACCTTGTGGTTCTCGTCGCCGTTGTACAGACTGCTGCCGTCGTCGTTCGAGGCGGTCTCCAGCTTGGAGGTGGGCGAGCCACCGCCGCCGCTGCCTCCGTTGTTCTCCGCCAGGGTGGTGCTCGAGCCGCCGAGGGTGTGGTACAGGCTGTTGTTCGAGTGGTTGTTGGTCGGCGTGGAGAGGCCGTTGCCGTTGGGCTCCAAGCCCTTGGCGAACCGACTGTCGGCGTAGGCGTGGAAGCAGCAGCGCACCAGAGCGTTGGCCGCCATGTCGCGCTTGCAGATGAAGGCGTGGCACTCGAGGACCTTGATGCCGGTGGTGCGTCGCAGCACCGCGGCGAACAGGGGCGGGTGATTGGCACTGGGGTTGCGGGCGAACGGCGAGTCCAGGGGGAAGAAGCGCGTCGCCTGGGAGTCGCCGCTGTTGCCGGCTTTGACGTGACGCACCGCGGCGCAGTAGTGCAGCGCCTCGATCGGGAAGAAGCGCGTGACCTTCTTGCGGTGCTCGTCGACGTTCTCGAGCAGCAGGCCGTTGCTCCAGACGCTGAGCCAGGAGTCGATGCCCCTGGCGCCCAGCGCGCCCTGCTCGGGGTAGAGCTCGCGCAGGGGCTCCTGGACGCCGAGGAGGCCCTCCTTGCTCGCGTGCGGCACCGAGCTGCCGAGGTAGAGGACCCGGCAGCGACAGTAAGGGGTCGAGGAATCGTGATTGGAGCCCCTCATCTTGGCAGGCCGCGTTTGCGCGGCTTTCCGCTTCTCGGTTAGGTACTCGCGACTCGCGACGCAACGTAACCCGAGCCAGGTCGTTCACACTGGGCTCCTAGCCTAGACCCCTCTCTTCTTCTCGTTCTCTCTCCTCCTCTTCGGCAATCTCTTGAGCAAACTCGCAGAGAGATGCAGGCGCGAGCTCCTTTCACCTTCCGCGATGGATCGCCGCCGCCGCCGCAACTTTTGCGCACGCCTACCAGCACCACCGGGTCTATCGCGAATCGAACTCTGCGGACGAGGATCCAGGGATCGACGGATCCGCGTTAGCCCAGACCGGGCTCACAGGCTGCGAGCTGCTGTTGCCGAGCATACGGAGAGGAGCAGCGCAGCGACCGCGATTTCGGCACCATATCCCGAGCTCGCGCTCGCTGCCTCTTTCTCTCGCGAGATCGAGTCTCGAGGTCACTGTTGCTGCTGCTGCTGCGGGACCGACGGCGACACAAGCACTGCCTTATAGTAGATTTATACTTTCACACGGTCGCTGCACCACTGAACGGACACACGCGCGTAGTCGGAGGTCCGTGGTACCAGAGTTCACCGGGCCACGGGAAAATCTGTCGAACCGATCGATAAAATTGTCGTCGTGGTCGTCGTCGTCGCGAAGGAGTTATCGGTGCGTCAGACCATTATGGCCGCCTGCTTCTCGCTTGCCATCCAGCGGCGACTGCCGAGCTCGAGCCCACGGTACTGCCAGTCTTCCCCACTCTCTTTCTCTCGCTCCTTCTTTCTCTCGCCTACCTATGTAAGGGCTTCCTCCTTCTCCTTTCTTCTCTCGGCCTCGCTCCTTCGGCGCAGCCTCGCGCTCGCGCGCGCTTATACCGGTCGAGCGGTGTCTTTCCCTCCGGTTCTCCGCGCGCCGTGCCTGCGCCTTCCCTCACCTTTCCCTCGGCTCGGTCCCACTTGCGGGCCGAGGAGAGCGAGTCAGCGGCCGCGCGGTACACACCACTGCAGTGTCGACCGGAGCAGAGCTGCCGCTGCTGCCGCGGAGCGCACCTTGGAATTCGCCGGGGGAAATTATAGGCGAGAGCTCGCGTGCGTGTGCGCGTGGATGTATGTATAAGAGAGCCTGTCTATGTCGGTGGATCCTGGAATCCAGGGGAGATATAGGTGCGCCGCTCCGTTCTTCTTCTGGGATATTCGCGATTCTTCGCTTGCTCCGGAATCTCCTTCTTTTCGGATCGGACCTTATCTACGGTCGAACTGCACTTATAGCCGCGCGCACTTACACAGTCACTGTGTCTAACTCTTGAGTCTTGTCCCACTGAACGTCTCACTGTAACGCGAATCGTCCTTATCTATACTTTTTTCTTCTTCTGGCAAAGTATCCGAGGACGATAATAGGATCGATTGAAAAAAAACGAAAGTGCCTGGAGCAGGACACGTTGTCTGCGGTATTTTTGTAAAAAGAGCGCGCGCGCGACGTAGAGCGTCGGCGACACGAAGACGGTCCGCTCCTAACTGAGTGGGCACGTATACACGGTGGCATCGACGTCGACGCTGCCGCCGCCGCTCTCCTCTCCTCCACCGCGGGTCCCAGTCCCAGGTAAAGCCTGCTAGCGCTGCGCGCTGGAGGAGAGGTGGAAGGAACGTGGAACGCGGCTCTCTCTCTCTCTCATTCGTAGTCTTTTCCCTTTTCTCGTCCTCCTTCCTCCGCGCCAGGCGGTATGAGCTCTACCTCCGTCTCTGTCTATCTCTCTTTCTCTCTCTCGCGCTCGTTCACCTGCGTATACACGGAGACTACCTGCCTGCCTTCTCTGTCTGCGGAGCGATGCAGGTAAAGGCGGCGCGCAGGTATGTACATAGCGAGAAGCACGCGGAGGCGCGGAGTCTCGCTGGGGCCCCCCGCTATATAGTATGAGATGCAGTTGCTGCTGCTGCTGCAAAGGAGGAAATTCTTCGGTCCGGTGACGCGTGACGCGTTTATGCGCGGAGGAAGCTACGCGGACGTTGTTTGGCCGGAACGATCCGCGTGGCCCAATTATCGAGCGTAATGACGATGGTTGACCGGTTTATGTATATAAATCGCGACGTGTATGTGGGGTTTTTAAATATGGTGCGCTTGGGTGTATGTGTGGGGTGTACAGTTACGAGAATGATTTGAATGCGAGCGGATTTCGCGATCGATTTTGCCTCTTTTGGCTTGATTGTAATGTCGGTTGGATGCGTGTGCATGGTGATTATGATGCACGTTCGAATAGATTTATGTTGATTGCTGCGCAAGTAGAAAAATATTGTTCGATATTCAAATTGGATATCTATGAAAATCCTTGATTCTAAACAATTTTGTAATTAGAAATAATTATTCTCTATAAAATATTTATCATGTGAAAAGTTTATTCACATGTAATAATAAGAAATATTTTAAAAACGCCATAATTTGTAGTTAATTAGTTTAAAATAATTCGTATCTTGTTATAAAATTAGAAAATTACTCAATTTACTGCAAATTGCCATCATTAAGATATACTAAATTATGAGTTCTTAAAAATAAAATTATAACAAAAATTTCTATATAATTAATTTAAAGTAATTTCTATAGCTAATGAACGACAATAGAGTATTTTCACTGAAACTCTTGATAAAAATCATGCGAAAATGCATAATTGTTTCTCCGTGAACATAATTTAAATTAATAACGTCGCATAAACGTTGCTCACGAACCCTAATTACGACAATCAACCTGAAAGACAAAACAATTCTAGATCACCGTGAAACTTCACACAAACCGAAGAAAACAAAACCCGACTCCCATGCGCTTAGTGTCAACGAACGCCAGCGCACGCAGACAATAAAGGGACTTTATACGTAAAGGATATATAAGCGAGCGAGAGGGACGAGAATGGAAATTCGAGGTCTCGAGGTCAGGACGTCTCATCGCGCACGGGGAAGCTGGCGCTCGTGAGACGCACCTGCGCGTACACCTCTCGGGTCCCTCTTTTAACCTGAAACTCCGAATCCTTGACCCCCCGCGCGCGTGCTCGGTTCGCTCGCTCGCTCGCTCGCTCGTCAGCGGGATGATGATGATGATGCGCTGTGTTGTGTTTTCTTTGGATTCCTTCCTCCTCTCGAGCTGTTGTGTGTGTGTGTTTGTGTGTTGAGAATTCGCGGGTAGATGGCTGGAGTACGATTTTATTCGTAAGAAGCAGCGCGGATTTTTGACCTTGCACGGATGCCTTTCACGAGGTTGAGAGATTCGCGCAGTCTAAGGGTTAAGAGCTTTATTTATTGTCACACTGTTTTTATTAGTTGTTGCATTATGTTTATTGTTTTTACGTTATTTTAATGTTATATTTTTTAGTAAAAAGATGAGAATGCTTTTCGTACGTTAATTAAATAACTTTTACATAAAAGAAATAATATTTAATCCACAAATTAAGTGGAAAAAATGGCATTGACAGCGAATAGGGACGAGGTGGCATTGGGGACCTAACTCTAATAAAAAAAAAAATCTGCATGTGGATCTGCAGGTCTACATGTACATGAGCATGCATGCGGATCTGTATAAAAAGCTGCATCCAAAGCTGCATTCGAATTTCATTCAGCACATAAACCTGCATTCGAACTTGTATTTCTGTATGAAATCCTCTATGCTGTTCTACATGCTCATCTCCTTGTTAGCCTACACACAATCCTGCATGCCGACTCGCATGCGATACTGCATGTAAATCTGCCGTCAAACCTGCTTACTATTCTGCAGGTAAACATGCATATTATACTGCGTCCAACCTCACTTAATTTTGCAAAAAGTATCTGGATCTGAACACTGATATATAATATTTATACCTTTAATTTCCGTAGTTTTTCTCGTCTGAGATATTGCCTAAATTTTAAAAATTAGATCCAGAATCTACAAAGTTTCTTTTTAAACTTATATTGTTGAAGAATATATCCTAAAAATTCCAAACGTCTAGATATTTTAAATACAAAAGTATTACTGCTTACTATTTTTTTCATGGAAAACTTCATGTGCGCGCTTAAATATGAGTTTCTACGATTTCGCTAATCTAGAAACCCCATATCATTATTACACAATTTCGATGTCTCAGTTAAAAATGTGAACGTTCTCAATATATACAAAATGCAGAGTTTTTCTTGATAAAATAAATCACGAGTTTTCGTAATTACTTTCTAAAATGATTAGTATTTTTATTTTAAGAAATAATTTATTTATCTCAGGTTTGTTGCCTTCTATAACGGTATCTTTATCAAGAAGATTACCACTGTTTAAGAAAAAGACTTATGTTATACCATTAAAAAAAATTCTATTGATACACAGTTGAGTACTGACCCGAAATCGGACACCATAACTTAAAATTTACAAAGAACATAAAATTCTAAAATTTCAATTAATAATGCTTTATTTATTACATTCTATTCTATAAATCTTTTAAAAAGATTTCGAAATTATAATAATAATAATAAATATAATCATAAAATTATGAAAAAATAAGTATCAATAAAATAGAATCTCCTCGTCCATTTCAGAATCAATCTATAAAAATGTTAACAAGAAAATTGCGGACCCTCCGGCCCATGGATTTTGATCAAAGTGTGAAAGTTGTTTTACACGAAATTACTAAAAGATAAAATGTATAGTTAAATCTCGTAAGACCGAGAGCTATTAAATACCAATCTTTTAATTTGCTAGAAAATAGCCAATTTCTACAAAGCTAAAAACAGAAATATCCATTCTCACAAGAATAACAAACAATTCGTCTGTAAATTCACCAGACAAGCATTTCAATTAATATCCCTTACACAATTTGTACACAGAGAACGAATGTACCACAACTCAGGTGTACAACTTACAACCGCGCGAGCGACAGTCACTTTTCATGCAATCAAACTGCTGCAGCCAGCGGCCATTATTCCCTCCGCGCGCAGCGCCAATAAAATCCACACTACCAGAAGGACCGTCCAGTTCAGCCTGCGAACCGCGGAGTAAAATCGCCTATCAATCTCTTTCAACGAATGCCCGCTAACGCTCCTCCACACCAGGCGCACATAATACAACTCATAAATACAAACGCGCGCATGACGCAAACCTTCATCATACATGACTTTCTAAAAAGAAAATGTAAAACATTTTTTTGTATAGCTGTATCTTCGCGCAGCTTCTCCGCGCGCGAAAGTTCGCTCCCAGCTATACGACTATAAACCATTAGGCACCTGGAAGGCCTTTGACCGACACTCTGCGTTACATAAAAGCGTCATGTACAATTATGTCGCTTGTGTCGGCAGGCTATACCATACGCATATTATGTTGTTTTCTTCTTCAAGTTGTGTACACCTTATACGTATCCGGTGGACGATTTTCCGCGCGCGGAATCAGACTCGCGTGCGCACTTTATACACGTAGAATGCGAAACGCGAAATCAGAGTCGCGTGACCGAGGCAAGTCCCTGACCGAGGAGTCGAGTCTTGTGCGACGCGCGAGGATATTCTCAATGTCGCGCCGTCGTCATTTTTCACGCAGAGCGCGTAGCGGAGCTGCTGCCTTCTGGAATCGAGAGTGCAAGATTATACGTCGGGGATGGGAGAGTCAAAGTTAATGCTCGTTTTACGGAGTTTATGTGGCTTTTGTTTGGAGTGTTTTTGAGAAAATTCAGATTGAGAATGGTATTTTAATGATCGGTTTCTTTGCGAAGAAGAAATTTATTTACGTTTATAGTATGACTTAAATATGAGTTGAAAAGCATCTGATTTGCAGGTATTAATCTTAGATTTGCGTATCCGATTGTATGTGGGAAGAAATCGGTAATGGTTTAATAGTACCTACTATTCGATAGTAAAAATTTGTAGTATCTCCCAGGCAATAGGTAGTGTTGGTCTCGATGATATATAAAGCATTTAGAAACGTAGTTTAAGAGATTTTGATGTGTACCGTAAATAATTACACTACTTTCTTTGAGTTTTGCTTCTTTACTTAATTTTATGATTCCTTGAAATGTAAATCAATAAACTTATCAAAAACTGATGTCTAATACTGGACAATAAAATTTCGCATTTGTTAAGTATTTTTTTATTTTAAGTGTGAATATTTCATTATGTATTCATTATATTTATTAGGTAAAACATTAATATGGGACTTATTAATCTGTTAAGAGTATGAAAAATTCATAAGATCTTAACCATGTAAGTAACAATTTTCTTCTGTATAAAATAAAAAATATGAACAAGGTAAATTTTTTAAATTTTACTACTGATTGTCTGATAAAATCTTGATTTTGTTCACTTCCCAGATATATTTTTTTTAACTTTTATATTTTGAAAAGCTCTAAACGTTATCCGTGGACATCGTTCTTATAACTGATGCAATAATTCAATCAAACCGATACGCATAATGAGTATATTGTTTGGTAATTGTAAACCTTACTCAAATCAATTTGAAAAACAAAAAAGTATTTATTCCTTAGGTTGTCAATGTTGCGTTAATCACCTTAGTTACTATATAAGTGTATTCAGATACTTGTGATAAAAACTGTTGGTCAATATTGCAAGTATAAATTGAATATTGTAATTTTTAATTTTCATGTAGGTATACTCCTGCAATTAGCATATATTTATAAATTCTATTCATTGTTATTGACACTCTCCTTAGGTATTTTAATTCTTCATTCGTGATAGAAGCGAATATCCAGTATACCTCATTTTCGCAAAACTAATAAAACAACAGACATTCAAGTTATATCTACGCAATTCCGCAAAAACACTTAAGAGCTCTAAACGTAATTAATATGCAAATGTAACTGGATCGCAACATCAAACAGAGAAAACGCAGAAACGTCGAGCCTTCCCGCTCGCATCCTGCAATCCTTAATTTCCGTTTCAAGGTCAACCTCAAACAATCAACCCAACAAAGAAGCCGCAGAGACACGACTGACGTCGCGCAACTAAACGCACAGATCCGTAGAAAGTATCAGCTGCAAAAAAAGGTAAAAGCAGAAGCCGCAGAAGTAAGAAGATGATAATTATGCACGAGCAGGCTATAGTTGTGTAGTAAACTACACCTACAGTAGGCAGCGTAGAACCTCTTTCACAATTCAGCGTGCATAAACACTCGGATTAAAACGTCTCCGGCACGACTCTGAAAAAATCCCACCCATAATTTCAGTTCCATCAGTCGCGTATACATCCAATTGTGGCGCTCTTCTTCTTCTAGCTCTCTCTCTAGGTAATGTACGTACTATCGTATGTATATGTATTATATATATGCTTGGTGTATATAAGGTGAGCCACCTAGCAATGCGCAAAAAGGCGCCACTTAAATGGGAAACCTCGTGGGAATGAGAGCCAAGGCGATGACGATTAGTGCAAGAGTTGGGTCGGTTATAGAGATCGACGGAACGAGGGAGAATAACTAGAGAACGTAACGAAGAAGGAGTGAAACAGATGTTACAGCGGTGTTAAAGGCGGTTATCTCGTGTAGTAATCTGGTTCAAAAGTTATTTTCGATGTTCGAATTACAATAGGATGATGCAAGAGTGCATTTTAAAGAGTAATTGACCATGTATATCGGATCTGAAATTCATTTTATAAGATATAATAGCTTTCGTGTATGGATGGAATGGGGCTAACTTACACTTTTTCATGATTCTTATAATTTACTATTTTCATAAAAGTTACCATTCCACTGATTAAGTTTATCGTTATAAATGGCTGTGTTAATTTGTTTATACGTTCATTTGTTTTCAATTAATATTATATTTTTTGAATTATTAGAAGCAAAAGGTGTAATCTCAATGAAGCCCCGCATCGGCACTAACTTGCACAAATGCACACTCACCAAAGACTCATGTCGAATGTTATTGAAAATTGCAATTTTATTAAATATTACTTATTTTGAGACTTTAATATTCTTAATAATAGTAATAAAGTGCATACAAAAATAATCTGTAGGTACTGTGTGAAAAATATTAACTTATATTTTTGTAAATAATAATAATAAAATGTTCGACTCTTTAATACGTACCAATCGTTAAAACTGTATAGAAATATAAGGGGGAGATGCATGTAATATTACCATGCAGGTAATGTGGCCATCTTTTGTTGCGAAAATTCTAACTTTTGTTGACGTGTATCGGTTGGTAAAGTGGCCATACGAATGCATTGCGAGGCAAAAGGAAATCGAGGCCGTTAAAAACGGCGTTTGCTTCTTCAAAATTCCTGGCCTACTAATCCCAAAATATAGACACCAAGGCGAACGCTACGGCACCTTGTAGTTAAATAACACATAAAGGAAGTCTCTGCTTGGCTAGTATTGACTTTTTGAATTACGACTTTACCATAAGAACTGATAGGACAATAAGAAAGGATAAGAACATTTTTTGTCTACTTAGAACTTCTTTAATTAAAATTCAAAGTTACTTTTTTGCAAGAAAAAACTGATCATGTATAAGAGTTAAAGGGTCAAATAATATGTCTGAATAGTTTTCAAAGCCGCAAATCCCGATATATATATCTATTGGGAATCGAAAGTTCCTTGAGGTGGCCACATTACCTGCCATTACCATTAATACCTATATTCTAATAAAAAAATAATAAACCTTTATACGTAAAATCAATAGTTTAGTTTAATGACCTAATATTTGGAAATATCTAATACATAGTTCCTTTAAAAATAGAATAGTTAACCACTACCTTAAATTTTGTGAAAAGTTGGACTACTTATGCATGTTTCCAATATGCCTGATCATCAAGTCTAAAGGTGCATTTTCATGGTGCGTCTAATCTTTTGCGCCAACTCAACCACATGCCATTCTACGGGTGAATCCCAATGTTTACATTATCATTATTTTTTATATAAATTATTTCACTTTCATACCAATATGATCTTCCAAAAAGTATTTTACATTAATGATTGTTTATAACCCTTCAAATATGTTTTCCTTAAAATGTATAAATAAATTATCAACACTTTTTTTACACACAAAACAATGACTTGATAAATAAATTTTAAAATATTAAACAAAGTTTGTGACCGTAAAAAATTAAAAAATTCAATTCTAAGCATTACATATACTTAACTACATATAGTTAACAATTAAACTATAAATAGTTAACGATTGCAATTTTGCATTCCCAACTTCATGTTGCGCTACAGCTATCTCAAACTACAGAAAAGCAGTTAGTTCTAGTTGTGCGAATGCCAGCCGCGAGATTCCAAATCCTTCGCGTAACATCATTCTCGAATGGTACTGTTATCCACTGCAGAAATGCACTGCTGGCGTGTGTCTGCAGTGACGGGACAGGCGAAAGACTCGTTCTCTCTCTTTCTCCTCGTAACATTATTCAATTTACGCGCGCCTCGCCTATTTATCTCGCGCTTTTCTTCCTAGATATTCCTTTTCAGTTCCAACGTCATCGGGGCCCCGTCTCGTATTTTTCCCGCAAATTATGCGCGCGCCAACGTTCGATGGCCGCAAGAATTTCACAGAGAATGCGTATATGAATTGTGTATTGTATAAAAGGAATAGAAAGAGAGAATAGAGATGGAATTTTTCGTGGAAGGTCAGTGTTGGCTAGACGCGGAGTTTATCTGTATTCTGACCTTAATTGTGATAGGTGTGAGCACAAATTTATGAGCTATGTGTCGATGAAGTTAGTGGAATGTAGGTTAATGTCTGCGACGATCGCGGAACTTCTAACTAGTAAAATGTCTATCGATAGCTTTTATTCATAGTAGGTTAGGATAAAGCAAACTTTCTTTAACATCTTAGAACTTAGAAAATATTTCAAGAATTATTATTATTAATAATATTATTATTATAATATTATAATATTGGAAAAATAGTAATGGTCAACAGTAATAGAGCCTGTAGGACAAGAACTATCATAATCTCTATGTCAGCTGCAGTCATGCTTGGATTATCATCGTAGCCACCATAACTAGGTGGTTGTTGGGACTAGCTGTCCGGAGCTAAGTAGTCCATAGCTTTTTTGATAGCCTTGCTCACGCAGTCACGCCTGTTTTCTCTATTATTTTCAAGTTGCAGCCAATCCTTCTATTTCCCGTAGGGTCATTTTAATATTGTCTTCCCACCTTCGCCTCGATCTACCTGGGGGCCTTGCGCCTGTTATCTTTCCTACAAGTACTCTTAGTGCTGTTCTTTCGATTCCCATCCTAGCTACGTGCCCAGACCATCCTAGTATTCGAGATTTAATCACTGCAGTAATGTTTGGTTTTGTGTATAACATGTATTTTCTGACTGTGTAAAATTAAATAAATGTAAAGTAATCTCATCTATTTTATCCTTGAATACCTGTCTAAGGACTGTATTCTCAAATATTCGAAATCTATTTGGTTAACACCCATGCTTAGCATTTGTATAGAAGTACTAGCATTATGATTTTTCTATTTCTAATTTAGTCTTCCACAATAGTAGTCGGTATTTTAATAAATAATTTACCGAATAGAGACATGCATTTCTTGCATGTACACTCTTCTTGATTTCTTTATGAATCTCATTTTTGTAGTCTACTATCGTGCCAAATATTTAAGCTCGTTTACTTTTTTGAAAGTTTTGCCCGAGACTTTCAAATTGGTATCAGCATTCTCAGACCCTGCTCTTCTAGCGACCATGTACTGGGTATTCTCTTCGCTTATGTCTAGAACTACTTTTTTAACTATTTTTATTTCCACGTTTTTTACTATAATTACTTTGTTCTTTCCTTTTTTGTACATTGGAACAATGATTAGGTCTCTCCATTCTTTAGACATTGTTTCTTTCCTCTTTATGGCACAAATAAAATTGTAAATTATATTCAGTGGTTTTCTTCCATTTTTAAATAAATCAGTTCCAAAATGGTCTACTCCTGGAGATCTATAGTTTTCAACTTATTGATAGCTTTACAAACCTCATCTAGGTTAGGCTGTTCGATGTGTGGTTCAACAGTGTCGATTTCATTATAGTCTGAAGTTTTTATTCGGACAGTCTTCAATAATTATTATGTATTTATACCATTGACTTTGAAAGGTTAGCAACCCTATGCGAACATCAATAAGCTTAAAATCTGTTACCGCGCACATTTCTTTATTACTTGTTAAGTCCGTTCCTAGGTGCCCTGCTTTTTCCAGTCCGCTATCGATAAATGTATATCTATTGATTTGCATTGTTGACATGCCTGTTCTCGTAATCTCCTGCAAGGCTACTGTATCTAATTCATACTTATCTGCCTCCCTAGTAAGTACCTCTAATTGCCAGTCTTGAGCTAAGCTACGTACGTTTCATGTGCTCATCCTTAACTCCGTTATGGCTTATGTTTGTAGATAACTCGTCGCGAGAAGGTGGTAAATCTGATGTAGGTTCAATACGTCTACTACCTGCACTCGGCACTCCGTGACCTATGAAACATTTGTAGATGATATGTACTCATTGGATCTGGTGGCTAATCAGACGTATGTTAATCACTCCTACTTTTAAATCAAATTTAAAAAAAATTGTGCACATTCGAAAAAAGTTTCAATTTTGACAAAAAAATATGCATTATTTTTTTTAAATTTGATTGAAAAAATAATTTCTATGCAATACCACGCCTACTAATATGTACTTTAAGAAAAAGTTTGGTTTTTTGTTCTAGGGTTCATCGTGTACGAGAAAACTGTCCGCCCGTTTGAGTGTTAACAGAAAAGTAACGGCCTACTACAAGCTCCCATTGCCGCCATTTTGAAAAAAAAATTATTTTTACACTTTATTAATTGTACAATAAAGTTCTTTAAGCGAATTTTTCATTTCATTTATTATTAACTCACAAAAAATCACCAAAAATAGGTGTACCTGGAGTGGCGTTACCCCTGAAAGAAGAACAAAAAAATGAGCCCCGAAACATTATACTTCACCGTGTATATTTAGAGTAATGTGGATCCACATCCATTCATACACACATGTACGCACCCACGCACGCACATTCACATAGACATTTTCTAAAAATAGTGTATTTTGATTACCAATGTCTCAAAACCTGTTTCTAACATGTTTTTAGTAAAACTTTGTTTTTACCATTACAAAACTTCATCTATGAGGAAGCAAAAGTGTATTTACTGTGTTATCGAATCTTTCTTTAGTTGACGATAACTACTTTTACGATAACAGAATTTTGATAAATAGATTTTTTTTAGTTAGATGAGGATACTTTGTTTTATAATATATTGACTTCCATATCATTAGGAATGATTAAATTATAGTAAAAAAATGTTTCTATTTTAAGATCAATATGACGATAGAACCTTCTTAAGATCCCTGTAATAACAGTCATTAAACGTAAGTTTTTCTCAAGTCATTACAAAATGTAATGTACATATCTACATGAACTTCTTTGAAAAAATTTAGTTTGATTCGTATAGAAAAGCGATTACCTTTAAATCCATAAAAAAGATAATAACAATGGCAATAAAAAGATAGTAATAAAAAAATTGATACAGTTTGGTAGTTGTTCCTTTTTCTTTAATTATACGATACGATGATATGGTTTTATTGAGTTCCTTGAAAATTAATATATACGAAGATTACGCGCTTGATCACGATTTTACTCAATCCCATAAGAATTATGATATTTGTATACTTTACTTTAAGTCCTCGTGAATCTTTTCTGTGATATTTGTATATTTTCCTTAAATATTTTCTTATAAAAATAGAGAAAATATAATGACGTGCATATTAGGGGAGTGAATAAAAAAGGCACCTTACGTTGTCGACTGCAGCGCTGCGGAATTGAAACTTTTCGTTGCACTCTATGTCGTAGTAGATATACTTACCCGTAGTCGTTACAACGAAAACTTCAGACACTATGAACGCTAGTGTCGCATTTCTATGTAATGCAGAGTGGCTAAAAGATTTAAGGTTATGGTATTCAAAATATTTAGTATAATATTAATTAAAAATTGTGATAAAAATTCTAAATTCAATATCTGATAATTACGGATTCAATATCTGATAATTACGGATTCAATATCTGATAATTACGGATTCAATATCGGATAATTACGGATTCAATATCTGATAATTACGGATTCAATATCTGATAATATATAGGGTCGTTTTGGGGCGGCGGGTGAAGAGTTGTATTTTTCAAGTTACATATATGCACGCTGTCGACTTAACCGCGAGGTATACTGTAGAAAGTTTTCCTAGACAAGTAGCTACTTATCGTTTTCAAGGTGTGCTGCAGAAAGTTTTGCTAGACAAGTAGATACTTATCGTTATCGATCTGATAATTACTGATTTATATTGTCATCTTTAGGTGGAGGCGGAAATTTGACTGCAGAAAATTTTGCTATACATGTATACTTATCGTTTTCAAGGTGTGCTGCAGAAAGTTTTGCTGGTCAAGTAGATACTTATCGTTTTAGAACTGATACTTACGGATATATAGAGTCGTCTGGTGGCGGGGGTCGGAGGTTTATATTTTTCAAGTCATATGCACGTCGTCGTCTCATTCTGGAGGTGTACTGCAGTAAATTTTGCTAAACATGTATATTTATCGTTTTTGAAGTGAGTTGCAGAAAACTGTGCTAGACAGATATTTTTCTTTATAGATACATATCACGATTTAATCAGGATTTTACTGAGTACCATAAAAATTAAGATATTTGTATATTTTCCTTAAATATTTTTTTTATAAAAATAGAGAAAAAAGATAATTACGTGCTATTAGAGGCGTGAATAAAAAATAATTACGGACTTACTTCATTGTAAGATATAACAGCTATTTATTAGAATATTATAGTAATGATAATTGTAATTGTAATATTTAATTTGATACATAGAGGTTATTATATTCGGCCGTTAACAAGTTGAAATAGTAGTTAAGATAAAAATGTAATTAATTCAAACCATTTGTATTCAAAATTTGATTAACTGAATCATAATAAGTAAAATAATGATATTTGATGAACAATAAAAGCATTAACTTCATTTCTTATTTAAAAATTATTATAAATTTTATAAATCTAGTTTAATATAACTATATCTTATATTTGTCATTATGTATTGAACAATGATTGTATATATATTATATTTTATTATATTTTGTATATTAAACAAAATTATATTTCGAATACGTTGCTTCATAAATCTATTCGTTAAATAAAACTTAAATGAAAATTAAATGAAAATTGCTTGTACTTAGAAGTGAACCTTTATATGTACCTATACTTTTTGAGTTTATATGCATACCTATGTAAACTAAGTTTGTTTCAATTAAAAATAAATTAAATAATTAATTTTATTAAAGGAAGATGTATTGCTTTCTCGAAGATAAAGCTTTGCGACAGTGAACATTTTTTTGTGCCTTCTCAACGTATAAACATGTTCTATATCTTGGGGAGTCCGAAAATATTAGTCTTAAAACATGTTTGTAAGTATGAGTGTGTGTGTGTGTGTGTGTGTGTGCGTACGTGCGTGCGTGCGTGCGTGCGTGTGTGTGTGTGTGCGTGCGTGCGCGCGTACGTGTATACTCTGAATATACACGGTGAAAAATAATGTTTCGGGGCTAATTTTTTTGTTCTTCTTTAAGGACGGCGGCTCAAAAAATTATGTTTTATTTTTCGATGCGTTTTAAGTATGCGTATGTGCAGTGCTGGGTCTGGAAATATTTCAATATGGCCGACTTTAGCGACATATGTATATCAAAATCTAGGAAGAGAGCTAAAGTCGTCTATATTGAAATGTTTCCAGACCCAGCACTGTGTGTGTGTTAATATGTGATATGTTACCATTCATTCAATCTATGGCATACCTTCGCCAAATTTTACACAGAAGTTTGTTATCATTACCCGGCGTGCGCTTGAAAGTTTCAGTAAAAATAGTCAATTATTTTTTTTATGCCCATTTTTCGAAAATTAAAATATTCCAATTTTGGTTTTTGGGTGAAAAACATTCATCTCGAAATTTTGGTTAAAAAAACATTCTATCTCGGAAATACAAATGTTTCCCGTCCGGATTTAAGTTGGTAGTATCATTGATTGTTTGTTCTACTTTATTGAAATATATACGTATTTATATACCGTAAATTCTTATGAAAATTGGTTTATGGGGGTTTTTGGGACCGGGATTATGAATTTGGGGTAAAAATTACAAGTTTACGTATCTGTAGTCAAAATTACAAAATTCCGAATGGTAAATAAATAATACGATCACTTTGATGAAATTTAATTCAAAATTTTATAATTATGTTTATGTCAGTGAATTCGTAAGCGGTAGTCGTAAAAATCACAATATCAACGTCGTTACCACAATGTTTTATAACAATGTCTGGAAAATGATTTAAAAAAAAACGTTTTTCATGTTTTGTATTTTATAACAATTTTACAATTAACCCTTTAACATGAACTACGCCCGAAACCGTATAGTTGTGATCTGCGTTGGTGTTAGTAAATCATGGTTTCTACTTCATTTTCTTAAACGTAGAATTTATAAATATTAATGATTTTACTTTTCATGTATACTCAGTAACATATGATCAATTATTTAAGTGCTTTTTCAGTTTACAAAGTAAAAAATTAGGCGGGTAATCGAACAAAATAGATTTTAAGACGTTACTACTGCTAATGCATGATTCACGTAAAGGGTTAACAAACTGAAAGAAAATTTGATAGAAAAAATAGTACTACTCGTATCATACTTTGAAGGGTTAAATATAAAGCCTTATATTGCACATTCCGTGTCATTCCGCGGTTGTCAAATAAACAGTCGCGATTTCACGAAATCCCCGCGCCAATAGTGTTGCCAACTCTACGACAATGGTCACTGTAAATATACATTATACGCAATCACTCTCTCTTCGCGCAATAGTCAAAGCGTTAAGATCGATTCATTCGCAGCATCGTGGATTACTGTCAAATTGTAGCTACCCTAATTATTGCCTGCTTTCCTTTATGGAAATTCCGGACCCTAAGTTATCTCCTTTAACATTTGTAAAGGTTTTGTGTTGTAATAAAGTATGTAAGTAAAATAAGAAACTGATCGTATTTTTGATTTGCCATTCGGAATTTTGTAACTTTTACTCCAGATTTGTAATCAGTGGCCCGAAAACCCCTATACACCAAGTTTCATAAGAGTTTACGGTAAATAAATGCGTGTATGTTTCAATAAAGTAGATTAATCAATTTACTAGTGCTAGAAACTTAAATCCGGACGTGAAAAATTTGTATTAAATATTATTTTTGGAATATTTTTGAGCTTATTTAGTTCATAATCTTCTAAGATATTAGAGATTATTTAATTTAAATAATATTAATTAACCCTGTATGTCGCAATATTTATAAACTACATAGCTATCCTATATTTTGTAGATGATATTAAATTTTATTGTATATTTGGTATTTACTATTCTACATTTCTAGTCAATTTTATGCATTATAATATAGCACAACAAAATCCAACAATCGAAAAGATATTATATTATGTGAAAAATATTATTGCACAAATATTATGCAAAATTTCCGCTATACTTTTCCCAAAATTTGCATCATGTTTGCTACACTTTCATTACACTTACAAAAATAATGACTTTAGAATAATGAAATTCTCTTTTAGAAAGCATCGTGCCAAAGCAATCGGCAGCGTTTTATTATAATCCGAATGGCTATGAAATTCAGCTTCATACCTATATTATACTTCTTTATATAAATCATTTTAAAATACTAAGTTTCATTAATTTCTTTCAACTGTTATACGATTCTAGTGCTTTATTGAATTCAGAGTCTTCGCTCCTATCCTTGCTCCTTAGAATAAAAGAGACGATTCGCTCGCTTCATACGTAGCGCGACGTCCTGTCCCTTGTGCACACGTAAAGCTGCACGGTATTTAATGGTCGCAGAGCATTTATCACACAGGCAGCTCGCAAGGAAGCGTCGAGGGAACTGCATTACGCTCAAAAGGATGTGCTTAACGACTGCGGCTTAATAAGGGCTTTAAAGGTATGTTTCACGTCTTGTTTATGTGTGACTTTGCTCGGTAATGAGGATCTCGTAGAATGAAGAAAAAAATCGCGTTTGAATTTCTTCTTTAATCTTTATTAATATTAATGGGGATCATGAAATATGACTCTGGCACGGGAGTATTATGCGGTTCTTTTTCTGATTATCCTGGGTTGTAAATAACGTAAGTGAGACAAGTGCTGCTTGAGTTGCTGAGAATGAGCATTTTACTTTGATAAAAGTGAAAAATTATTTTCATTCGAGCTTTAAGTTAGTTTGTACTGTACTGAGGTAAATATTTCAGTAAAAGAATGATTAAATCTTGGATCTGGAGTCTCGTACCCTGGTTACGCATAACTGCATTTTTGTAATTCAAAGTTTTCTCAAAAACGAAAAAGTGTTATGTGTTTTTTTAACACTCAAAATGTTCCTTGTTCTTATACCAAGTTAGGACAACTCTTACTTTTTAATTAAACAAATTATTATTTAAATAAATAGCGAAAAACTGGATTAGACAAGGACAGAGAATCCGTCGTCCTTGCCTCCTCCGGAGGTTAAAGCTTATTATTTACTATAAAAAAAATTATATAAAAGCTTGTAAAGATTATCTAGTATAAATAATATAGCATGTTATAGAAGGGTGCTTAACGAAATGGAGAATAATTATTTTAACAAAATTTAGATAAATGTTACTTAAATTAGAGAATTTTCTTTATTTGTAATCATTTTTAATATTTCGGGTCTTATGTTCTTCCTTAAACATTTATTTATAAGTTCACTGTTTCAAAATTATAAAATAATTCAACTTTAATAAGCAATGACTAATTGTTTATAAGCTTTAATATAAAAATCGTTTTTGCATATAAATAATCAGTCGTTGCTCCTTAAAGTTGAATTGTTTTGTAATTTTTAAACAGTGAACTTGTAGATAAATCTTTAAGAAAGGACATAAACCCGGAAATATTAAAAATGATTGACAAATTAATAAATTGACAAATTAATGACAAATGATAATATTTACGCTTCTGACGTAACGATTTCTTCTTTAACATACTGTACTATTTATACTACATAATCCTTACAAGCTTTTATATAATTTTGTTTCTAATGGTAAATAATAAGCGCTTCAAGCTCTTTAAAAACTTCTTTATATATTAAATAAATACTTTAAACATGTATATCTCTGTTTGTATGCTATAAAGGATACTGCCTCTTACGTAATTAACTATTTTTACTTTTAATATTTGAATAGATGTTTTTCTCCTATGAAAGAAATTAGCAATTTTTAATTTGATCCTATAACATTTAATTAATATTTCGATGGTTCAAAACATTCAAAAGTTTTTAATTTATGAAGTATTTAATATATATGACAACTATCTAAGTGATAGATTTCGTCATAATTGGTATATCGACCCCCTTACGTAGACTAGCACATTACAGATTTGTCAAATACACATAGAGGCCTTTTCAGAGGCCTCTTATAAAAAACTAGCACTTTTTAGAATTTCTGATTAATACTAACACTTTCTTTGATCCTCTAAGAAAATGATAGTTTTTGAATAAAATTTGGATAATTGCTGATTTTTGTAGGAGATTTCTGAGAGGAAGTAGTACTTCTTGCGATATGTGTAATGTGCTAGTCTTCGTAAGGAACGTGGATATAGTTGAGGAATTTTTAATACAACCTAAAAACATCAATCTTACATTTTACATTTCTTATCAAAGAAACATTACACTTATTTATTGTGTCCCAATCGCATCGATATACTACTATCTCACAAACCACACTTCTGCGTAATAATCAGCCAAAGAAAAGCAATAAAATCGAAACCCCATAAACGCATATCCACGCAACAACACTTCCAAAAAAATGCCAAAACCCGTTAATCATACCCTCCTCTTACATCAGTTTTCATTAAAAGCGACCTGTACGATTACAGCCCCACCTCCTCGTCACCGTAAAAACACTAAAAACCATAAGAACTGCCCAATAACCCTGTGCACCGCGCGCGTAGCGCTCGTAAATAATCCCCTCGTATGCACACACACACACCGCGGCATGCCCCACTCCTCCAAATGTCAAAAGCACCGCGCGCCGGCACACCGACGAGTGCCATTATAATAATTCGGATACATAAGGAATCTCGGCGCGCCGCGTAATTGCAGCCGCGCTCGAAAATTGCACTTGCCGCTCGCAGTGCGGTGCAGGATATATGTATAATACGATCCGTGGGAACGGAATTCCCGTCACCACTGACTTCGCCGCCGAATTCAAGCGACCTACGTGCACAAGGTACGTATGTATGTATGTATGTATGTGTGTGTATATATATATATAGGTGTACGTACGGTTATATGTGGGTCACTGGGTCGTGGATGTGGATAATAATTACGTCCCGATTCCTCGTGCGAGCGAGCGCCGGAGAGACACATATGTGCCTCCGTTTCTCCACTTGTATCTCTCTGACTCTCTTTCTCTCTCTCCCTCCCTCTGTTGGTTGTTGTCTTTTTTTTTGCGAGTGCATTGTAGGGTATTACATGCGGTTCCGTCTGGATTGGCGCACGCGCGTGAGTATTGTTTGCGCACGGTGAGGTGTAGGTATGTAACTTTGTAGCTGATTGGACAGTGGGTTTGTGTGTGCATGTGTATGGCAACTTTGCGGCTGATGCCGTTATGTCTGCGGTGGGTTGTAAGCCCTTTCGTGCCTGACATTTATATTCCCGGTGACGCAGATTTATTGTGAATTATTGAGGTGAATAAATATTAAATTAGATAGTTGATTTTTCATAATTTGAGAAGTTTTTTTTTTAAGTTTTAATAGATATTGGTTATAATTATGTACATTAAACAGTGTAGTCAAATTTTCCTATTACCATCACTCATAAAAAATATTTTATACGCGGAGTGTAGGTGCTGAAATGTATTTATGCGTGTACCCCACATACCTATTAATAAAATGAGTATTCGAAGAAATCATCTCATGATCAATGATTTTAACAATTTTAACAAATAGAATAAACAATTTATTCAACAATGTAATCGTCTAATCTACTAAAATTTAAATAATTTTTCTACATTTATGAAAAAAAATCCATCAGAAATCCAGAACAGAACACACTGTATATGCAATAACTATACTATACAGAACTATAATTAAAAGGACATAATCAGTACCTATTAATACATGCTTTTATAAAAATATTAAATGCTCAAAGTTGCTTTCACTTTAATACTCCTTATGTTCCTTTTAATTCACCGCCATCACGCATCTCTCCATTCAGCTCCAAGAACATAAAATAATCTCTTATCTCAATTTTGAGCGATCACCAACGGCCTCAACCCACCGAGAAAGAAAAAAAGAAGAACGAATCTTTATATATCCCACCCGATACCCGCAAACGAGAGGCGCGTCCCTTTCGTTTCCCATCCATCATCGTGTCCATCGTCCTTCTCATTATACATATCCACCTGACGCTCGCGGTGATCCGCTCGACTTCTCCCCGCGGTCCCTCTCTTCCGGATCGTCCCCCCGCAGTTAAAACTTGCCCTCTCTCTCTCTCTCCTTCTCCGTCTCTCGCCTGGGCTGGCTTCCATTGAAAAAGGCCGCGATGTATCGACGCCGGCGCATAATCGGTAAACGCAGGATCACGTTTGGAATGCTTGTATATGGGTGATTCTCTGAAAGGGCGTGAAATTTATGATAAGCAGCGTGGTAATTTTGAAAATTTTCATAGGAGGATTTTTAATTGTCATGGGAGGGATGTAAGAGACTTTAGAATGCAATAGATGTTTACATTGTGTTACTAAAAGAATTCGATGTAGACTTATCTCTTATAAAGAAATTATGACTGATATCGAGTTTGCCTAAAAAGAAGATACGTAATTTAACAAGGAAAATTGCCTATTTAATATATATATATATATATATATATATATATTATTTAAAGTTGTTAGAACTGACTAATAATCAATCATCTAATTTTTATTTACCAATTATTTTGGAAATAAGTTATTTTACTTGGTTATGTATCCTTTCAAAAAGGTAAGAACTACTTATATCACTTTTTACGAGATGAAAATTGTTTGGGACAAGATACCTTTAAACTCTAAAAATATGTTTATTAATTTATTAACATTTTTCTTTAAAATAAACCAATCTAAAACATTTTTACTGGAAGTACTTAATAGTATCTTTATGTTTACCGATGTATAACTTCAAAATCTTGATCCTATACGAGTCACAATAACTTTATTTATTTATTTATTTATTTATTTATTGGAGAACTTAGCGGTGTACACGACGATTCTGTAATAATAAGCGAAATTCTTTTGTATGGTTAGTCCGAGGGTTAGTCACTCCTTTTAACATGTACTAAAACTTAAGTGAACCACTTTTACTTTAACATTTTTATTCATGATTATTTTTGAGAAAATAAACCAATTTAAAAAAATGTTATTGATAATGAATGGCCAATAATATATTCAGAATAATTCCTTTCAGAGTAAAATTTGTATGAACAGATAAAAGTGGTCTTTTTTTTGTTTTCGGGTTTAAACATACGTTGTCCTCCTAATGAAGTTCACAATTTGAGACTAAACTAGTAATACTTTTACTGTTTTACAGTACAAACAATCGAATAATCCCATACTCTTACGATTTAAATCAAGATTGAGTGGACGTAATTTTGCATTTTGCGGAGAATCACCCATATATAAGCCGCAAGTGATGGTATATAGTTTGCGACTTGGAGCGTGACGAGGATCATCGTCGTCGTCGTGTGCGTGCAGTGTAAGTGCGAATTCCAGCCGAGGATTTTCACCGCATCGCTTGTCGTCGTCCGTACCTGTATAGTATATAAGCCGCGAGGCCTCGCGCGAGTACCGTTTTCGCCCGAATTCCGCGCGTTCAGTGCCAATTTTCCCTCTCTCTTCGTCGCTCTTCCTCTTTGAATTATGTTTCGCAGCTCCTTTTTGGCTCGGCGCGGCTTTTCGTTCTCATTCATATCTAACGGAAATATCGACGAGGTCGGGCATTTAATAAGTATGAAGGTTGGGAGGATTGGATGTAATAGAAATGACGATTCTGTCTTTTATAATTGAAATTTTCTCGTTTTTATTCATGTTCTTATGAATTAATTTTATTATTATCCAATCTTATTAATGAAAGTTGATCGTCGTATTCAAAACCTTAATGAATTGAAACCAAATGAATCGAAAAATTTGATTCGGGATTAACTTTCATTCGGAAAATGTTAGTACTAGATTTATTTTTTAATCTTTCGGTATCAGTTCGGTAAAGTACTGAAGTTTCAGTTAATGTTAAATAAAGAACAAATTTCATCTGTTCAAAAATAAATCGAAATGGAATTTTTGCACAATTTATTTGTGAATTGAACCCAATTTAATTGAATCCTGATTAAATCATTAAATATAATACGAAATATATTTGGTTAAACATATTACAATTCATTTAAATCGAAAAGTTTTTGTTTAAGAATTATTTCATGATTAAGATTTTTTAAGATTATTAAAGACATTTTTATAAGCATTTTTGAAGTTTATGGAGGTTTAAAATTCTCTGTAAAAGTATTGATCAATTAGTGACATGTTATATTTATTGTAATTTAAAGTGCAAGAAAGTTTGTTGGTTTCAAGATTTTGTATTCTATGCAACAGACAGTGAGGTTTATTTCATTACCTCACAACAACACTACCTGTTGCATAGAATACAAAATCTTGAAACCAACAAACTTTCTTGCAATTTAAAATACAATAAATATTACATGCCACTAATTGATCAATACTTTTACAGAGAATTTTAAACCTCCATAAACTTCAAAAATCCTCATAAAAAAATCTTTCTCGCAAAACACCAAGAAAACCCATAACAATACCAGCTCCGTCTAAAATAAAAGTCATCCCAAATCGCCATTTTCTCCTTTCCTTCCTCGTCCTCCTCCCTATAAAAATCTCTCTTTTCACTCTCGTTAACTCTACTCTCTGCCCCTCTCTCCCGTATATCTCCCGCGTGTGAACAATAAAACGTCCGCGAGGCTCGACACAAAGTAAGCACAGGTGTGCGACGGTATTCTCGGACTCGCCGGGAGTGTAAGAGTGGAAAGTCGCGCGATGGAATCCGGCGACTCGCTTTTACGACGACGACGACGACGACGAACGCTTCGAAAATCGGTGCGGTCAACGATTCATTAGCTTGGCATTTATATATACCGAGAGAGTCCGACTGGCACACTTTGTACCTATAAGGAAGTTTTAAAGGATGTGTGTGCAATGTGTATACTTGGGTATGTGTGTGTGCGTCAGCAAGTGGAGAAAGAAGGAAGTTCTCCTTACTTGAAGCTCGAAGTTGAAACTGCCGCGGGTTTTGCTGATAAGATTGTATGATAAATTGTTTGTATTTATACCTATTGAATGCTTGTAATTTATGATTCATAAGTAGATTTATAAGAAATAAAATTGATTCTCTTTACAGAAAGGCTATTATACCCAAAATTTAAAATCTGTTGTTTATACGTTTAGTGTAATTAAAAATGACAAGATCATTATTATTATTATAAAATTAAGATACTATCAATTTTATACAACTTTTATAAAAAAATAAACATAAACAGTATTAACCAAAAACCCCATTAGTAAAATTTAATTTTTAAACTGGTTTTGATGTTTTATGCAATTATCTAATTTACAATGTTTTAAATTCCGTCAAGAAATTACATCACAATATTGAGTGGATCCAAGACTTCATTACGAGAAGGTAGGATCTTCAGTAAAGATAAAAACTTAAATACATAATAATTTTTGAAAAATATTTTAATGGCACTGAGGGAATCTTGAGACTTTTACGTCGTGTGAACTTTTTTTTAAATTGGATGATTTTTATAGTACCTGTAAAATGTTACAGCGTTTTCATTTAATGAATATTGAAGATGCTATACGGTATGCAAAGCAATCTAAAGTCTCTGAAAAATAAAAACGCTTATGTCACTGTGTTAAATATTTTATACTTCACAACTTTGTAACTTTAGTAACGTAGTTTAATAATGACTATCATCAGAGTTAATGATATTCATATATTTACGTTGATATACACAAATATTTTTTTAATTTCTATTCAACACATTCTCTTGTCAACAATAGCATTAGGATTGTTAATTTGCATTTGCAATATCTAAGATAGATGTAAGTAGATACGTACCTAGGTATAAAAAGTTTATTATCTAAAAAAGAATAATAATATTTCAAAAATATCTTTGTATCACTATCTTGACCACTTACGTCAAAAATATATAAAAAGATACATGCTTATATTTGGCCAAAAGTAACTAGTTACTTTCTTTTGAGCTTCTTTAATTTTGATTTTTTTCAAAACAGTTTCTAAATGCTTTCATACCTTTTTCATCTACATACATTTATATCTAATACATATTTTTGCACCTGGATACTTTCGTGTTTAGATACCGTTGTAATTAGATACTTTTGCATCTAGATACTATTGTAAATACATCCTTTCGCATTGAAACTTTTATTTCTATTATTCTTAATTAATACAGTATCTGGATACTTATCTATTTAAATACAGTATTTTTATAACCCCTTATAATTGATATTCTTTACAGTCATTTTTATCTAAAAAGTATTTGTATTATTTATGGTTTTATCTAAATAGCATTTGCCGTATGTATGCATTCAAACAAAACCATATTTGCATCTAACACCTTACATAGCTCAGTATATCTTGTACCTATATCTCTTGTAAATAATACAAAATTTGCCCACGACTGCTGCTGTACCCACTAACGCAGCCTTACACTCCGTCACGCATTACGCAGCCTTGTAACAAGCCTCTTCTTCAAATACCGTATTATACCACGTAACGCTACTCTCCCGCCAGCCACTCCTCCCTTTCGGCTCTTTTACCAGAGGCGCTTGCATTAATAGCCCTCTCGCTACTATACTCCTCGCTCCTTTCGAATCACCTTATACCCGCGCGATATACAATACCCGTGCCTCTTTTTTCCATCGGGAGATCCGAGCAGTCCCGGAGCGACGGGCGACACTACGTTCATTAGAATTTGTAATTCTAATTCCACGTGGCTGCGGCGGCCGCGGCGACGCGACGCTAGGCGCTCGTTACGCGACAGAGAGATGGAGACGACTTTCGAAGTGCGCGTTTTCGAATGTTTATGGGCGAGGCGAGGAATGCGAATGCGTGTATAGGTATGCGATACTCGCGCTTACGGGGGATTTTTAATGCCTTTTTTGCGGAGACTAGGATTATTAGGATGATGGAGAGCCGGGGCTCTTGGATGATATTGTGTTGCGAGGCGGACACTTGATTGGGCGTTACTTTTATAATCCACCTTGCGATATGTCGATGTGCTCTTGACACGTGTAAAATTGGATTTCGCGAGAGGGAGAGAGAAGTTACGGTTGTTGCGGAAACTGGTTTGCAGATCAAAACTCAATGAAATGGTGGAAATAGTGGGATTATGCTGACCTCGTCCTCCTTGCTCTCATTTTTATATGGTGTATTTTTTGCTTTAAAAATAGAATTAATAATTTATTAAATTAATATTACCAGGTTACGAAAATAGCTTAAAAAAGATCATGTTCGTTATATAATTATATATTCATAATATTTCATTTATAAACAAGATAAGGTTTCTCGCTCGGTAAAGCTCACTTAAATTGCAAATCATTTTTGTAAAATTTATTTTTATAGGAAGTTGCGTTTATAATAAAAAATAATTCATAAGCTCGAATTAAATATCCTAGAATTCGAAATCAATTTGAAAATATTCATCTATTCTGGCTTACTTCCGGTCACTTCTGACTCACATCTGATCACATTCGATTAGCCGCTTGCTACTTCCAGGTTAAATGTTTAAAAAAGGAGCAAGAAGATTGAATAAAAAGATAATAAAGCTAGTCAGAAAACTCGATACAGAAGTTAGCACTAATTTAATAGAAAATTACTTCTTGTATATATACATTGCATTAACTTTGTTTTGCTACTAATCATGGATAAAGCACTGGCGAATCATTTACAGGCTAGTATGGAGAACAAAAATATCTGTGTATAAAGTAATAATAAAAGAGGAAAAAGCGAATCGAATTTGCAAAAATTCGTTAGTCCAAAGATGGAAATCAAAATTTAAGCTGATATTATCATTATCGCCAAAACAATAGTCATTTATTTTATTGGCTGGGTATTTGAGCGAGAAATTCAAATTTAGTGTAAAATTTTTCAATTAAAAAAAACCTTAAGCATGCTATGAACTTCTAATACACTCAGAATTTGAACTGGGAATCTCAATAATGTCATATGCCAAAGTGAAATGAGATTGTTAGTACATTATATAGATCTTTAGTAGAATGTTAACAATACTCAAATTTTTTATGAAAAAAGTTAATCGTGATTCATTATCTTATATTAGAAACCATCCAATAAATATAAATAAAATTACAATTGCTGATCAATAATCATAAAGTCACACAAAACGCCATTCAAAAATAAAAGATAAATAAATTCGCATATACAAATGCAAACACTCCATATATCCAACACCTCCTCCATCAACGCAAGCCGTAGCAAAGCAAAGCGCAGCCAATGCAAGTCTAAACTGCAGCTCGGCAGCTCGCTTCAGCCGCACGCCAGCAACAACGCTCATCTGTATGGAAGTCGCCTCGCTTCCCAGGCGTTCGTGTCTCTCGTCCTTCCGTTATTCTAATCGGCGCGAGTCCAACTATATAATACGCAACTACACTGCAGCCAAGAGTCGCTGCTCTCGGAAGTCGCACTTACGCGCGCGCAAGCTCTTATATTCATTCACGCCCGACAACCGGCTTATGCTATGAGCTAAAGCTACGTCCCACGTACTGCAGTCCGCGTGCGGATAATAACCGACGCAACTCCTGCAGAGAGCGCGACGGGTTTTTTTTCTTTGATTTGCTCGTTGTTTTGCGGTATGTATATGGCGATTGCCGAGTGGAAGTTTTGTGGAATTTGCGTTGGGCGCCATTGTTATAGTCGAGTTTTTCAGAAGCGGGGGCTATGGAGTGGTTTTTCTTTAGCGGGATAATTTGCGGTGGTGGACGACGGCTTGTTGTTTCGTCGGGATATGCTGGTTTTGTTGAAAATTTTCTTTTGTCGGTGGTGTAGGTTGTGATGAGGCAGTTGTCAGAGCATTTAAATGATGATTTTCTAAAATAGTTTTTGATTTAGAGTGTAGAATTAAATATTTTCATCGTGAGGAAGAATGGAGTTGCTGTTGCAGTTGAGAGCGTGACAATTTCTTTTCCTTGGAGTTTCGTTCTTTTGTAGTATGCGATTGTGTAGTGGAATTTGCGTTGGGTGTTATTGTTTCGTCAAGTTTTTCATAAGCGGGGGCTAGCGTTTCTTTCGCCCAATAATTTGCGGTGGTGGACGGCTTATTGTTTGGTTAAAGTTTTGCTCTTATTAGTGTTACTGGGTAGCATTAAAGTAGTTATTAAAGTTTTTGAATGATGATTTTCCAAATCGGTTCTTGATTTATAGTTATAATTTAATTTTTTCATTCTGATGAATAATAAAGAAGTTATACTGTAAAATAAAGTAATTGAACAATATTTCAAAAGTTTAAAAAATATTTAAAATATATTTAACATTGTTAAAATATTTTAAATCATTTATCAAAGGTATATTTTAAGTGTTCTATTTGATCATTTAAAAAATATTTTAGAATAATTATTCGTGACATGATTGCAGAAATATTATTTCTTTTAAAAAATGACTGCACTATTTTTAAAAGCCATAAGTAATATAACAATTATTAACGTTATTTAACTGAATACTAATATTACTTGTATCGAATGTGGCTTACGTAAAAAAGTAATCTACCTCCACACTAGTAGATTATTATTAAATTATATAATATCAGGAAGTAATGCATTCAAGATTACAAAAAAAATTTCAATTTCAAAAGTCTTCCTCAACGGCTTACACGACTAAGAAGCCTAAATCATCCGTCTTAAGCTCTAATATACACGTGTCAATAAATCATGATCCTCCTAATTGACGCGTTTTTATCCTCAACCTGATGCGCGTAAGCAGCCGCGTCTCCTCTAATTTCCCGCGCGAGACGAGAAAAATGAGTTTCGTCAACAACGCCTCGCAGATCGAGCTTCTTCTCGCTCGCCTCTGGTTTCTCAAGCTAAAAATGATTTACTCAACCGATAAATCTCGCATACTTAAAACCTCACGACCGGCGCGTCCACTAAATTTTCCTTGTCCCACGAGGAGGATACATATCTCATATAATACGACTGATTTAGCGTGTATAGCCAAAGTGAAGTTGAATTCCTCGAGCATAGTCGACCAACGGGAGCAGTGGAACTTCCGACACGGTATATCCGCTTTTCCCGTCACGTATGCGACGCGTATACACTTCCCCCGAGTGTCTCTAGATAGTCACGAGGTCATGGCTCGACTTGTGTATTTAAGTGTGTGTGTACGTGTGTGTGTATTTGAGTATGTGCGGGTTTCGCGCTAAACACAGTGGTGTACCAAGCGGTAGCGATAAGTGGCGGAGTTATATACGTTTTTCCTTTTAACCGAAGTGAGCTTTTGCGTGTTTTTTTCCGGAAAGGTGCCGCTGTAATTAGGAGTTAGCGGTACCTAAACCTATTTAAGAGTTTACTTTGTCTCTTTCTTCTGTCTTTTTTTTTTTTAATATAGTAAACATTAGAAATTTAAATGCATAGTCAAATAACCGTTCAAGATATGCAATTCAACAACAGCTTAACATACTTAAAAGGGCATTGTTTTTATTTCTGTAATGTCTTTGCCAGCTTACTTATTATACGCATATCTCGTTTATGCAGCATTTAAAATAGTTTTGAGAATTGCAAAAAATCAGTGGGATCATTTTTAATTAACCATTAGAAAAAAAATTATATAAAAAGCTTGTAAAGATTCTATAATTTAAATAATATATCATATTAAAAAAGAATACTTAATGAAATGTAAAAAAATTAATCCAACAAAATCGTGACGACAGAAGCGTAAACATTGTTAGTTTTAAAGAAATTCTACTTATACAATAAAATTTTCTCTATTTTTCAATCAATTTTAATATTTCGGTAATTATTTTCTTCTTTAAATATTTATCTACAAATTCACCGTTAAAAAAATTATATATTAATTTAACTTTCACGAGAAAAGACTAATTGTTTATAAGTTTTTACATAAAAAACGTTCTTAAATATAAATAAATACTCTATTCTCTTTAAGGATAACAAAATTATATAATTTTTAAACAATGAATTTATAGACAAAGGTTTAAGGAAGAACTCCATGAGTTTTACCAAAAAAATCGAAATTTTTTTATTACATATTTTTTTATCGACATTTTGAGACCTGCTGGATGACAAAACTATTTGTTATACCAAAGTTATAGCCAGTTGAGTGAACCAATTAACATTGGATAGTATACCAAATTAAAACTTTAAACGCGCCTTTCTCGAAACTTACTTTTCTACCTTCAAAACGTTCTTTGCGCAACCCATGACCATGGATATTTTTTAAATTTCCAGAAAATATCGGTTAAAGTGTTGTGAAAAGAAGTTAATATTTTGTTTTTAGGTATTTTGATGGTAAATGTTTTATTCATCCATTGTAAGTATTGAGACATGTAAGTTTCTATGTTTTTGTAAGTTCGAAAAACGTTTAATTTATTTTAGACCATTAATTGAGTTTAAACAATTCGAAAAAAATTATTTTTTGTTCATTTTAAGTTGAAAAATATCCTAGAATTTTTTAAAATAGAATTCGTTAAATTAGTATGCGCAAGGAACTATTCTAATAACCCTTGTTTTTATTACAAAAATATGTATTTTCTCCAAAAACTAATAAAACATTTTAGTGAAAAATTCTCAAAATTCTTTTACAACCTTCTTCAATCATGACAAAAAAGTTACCAAGCTTTTAATATTATTGGACGAAAAGGAGAGATTTTTTAAAAATCAGTGGAGTTCTACTTTAAAGGAGAAAATAAGCACCTAAATATTAAAATTGATTGAAATATAAAGATAATTCTATTGTATAAGTAAAAATTTTTTTATTTGACAATATTTACGCTTACGTCACGATTTTGTTGAAATAATTTTTTTCCATTTCGTTCACTATTCTTCTTTAATATGCTATATTATTTAAATTATAGAATCTTTACAAAATTTTAATATAATTTTTTTTCTAATGGTCAATTAAAAATGACTCATCTACCTTAAGATGCTTGCAAGATAGATAAGTAGCACTGAAAACTAGAAACTAATTTTTTCAATAGGTCTCAAACACAACTTAACTTTGCATCTGACTAAAAATAAAGCATAATTTATTTCACTTTTTTTTATTATTTATTTTACTTTATTTCACTTATTTTTATATAGATAGATTTGTAATAAGCAAGTATTTAAAAACAATAAAATAAATTGTGGATTTGTAAAGTGAAAATGTTTGAAGAAGCGCAAAATATATTTTAATTTGATATATAAATAATTATTTTCTACATTATATAATTTTATACACAGATTAATACAAATAAGTACATATGAAAGGATTATTAAAGAGTTGTAATGGGTCCACCTAAGTTAAATTTAAAAAATGCTTATAAATGTTTAATGCCTGGCTAGAATTTCTCGTTTGAACGTAAGCACTCAAAAAATTTTTTTTAGAAAATACATGTTACTTGCTAAGTATTTTAAAATTGTATAGGCATATGTATCTTTTTTGTTGGTTCGTAATAAAATGAAGACATTTAAATGAACATTTTAGCATCAACGTCCAACCGAGCACGATTGTAGAAGTAATTTTTAATCACTTGACCTAAAATTAACGGTATTCTACGATAGTGGCATTAATTAAAAATACTGTTAAATGTAATAAATAAATGAAATTTCAACATAAATCAAACTATTTCCAGATTCTGCTCCGGTCATTTTCAAGACAATCATGTTCCTAAGGTTTCTTGACAATTTTAGGTGAGTTCGATAATGATTGCTTCTACAATCATTTGAACGTTTCAATTTTATTACAGACCAACAAAAAGAGATAAATGATCCTATATAAGTTAAAAATACTCACTAATTGTTATCTATTGTCTAAAAATATTTAAGCATTTACGTTCATTTTCAAGATTTATCCTAGTCTGTCCTACTCAAACAATCGTAAATAACCTATTCTGAACCATCGAACACATAAGAATTTTAATTCAAATCAACCTAAGCCCCCTATCTAACAAGCTACCACCCCAAAAAGCCTCTAAATAAAGAAAAAACCTAATCCCCAAACAAAGACCGCGTAAGATCGGCTTCTCCGAACCCCTCGAGCCATACCCAAATGAAATTCCTCTCCTCGTCCTACACGCATACCCATCGTAGCCTCGCTCCAACCACCTTACCCACAATTTGTCGATGATGCGCCGCGCATGCCCCTACCTACGCACGACCAATTGACTCGTCTGCTGCTCGCGCGTAAATCAGCCGAGTCACGCCGAGCAAGAGAAAGAGACAGTATTATAAACCCTGCACACGCCTGCAGCGAAGGAATGAAATCGGTAACAATCGAAACGGTCCGTATACGAGGGAGAAAGTGCTCGGCGGTGTCTTCTTCTTTTTCTTCTTGCCGCAGGTGCGATATATACCTCCTATATACCTGGTGTAATGTCTCTGACTCGAAAAGACCGAAAGTACGTTCCCCTCTGTGGACGATGTATATGTGTGTGTGTGCACGTGCACGTCCTCGCGGCTCCTTTTTGTTCGAGAAGAAGAGGCGAGAGAGGTGCAGAGAGTGTAGCGTGCGAGCAGGATGACGAGCGTGGGAGTGAAAAGTGGTGCAGGGGACGAGAACGGGAGGAGAAGTGCGACAAGTAGGAGCCGCGAGAAAGAAAGAATGAAAGAAAGAAGTAAGGAGAGATCGGGCCGAGAGCGCGCAGGTAATTATAACGGGTCACTGGCATCGAGAGTCGCCAAGCGACTTTGTCCGGATCTCGTTTGAGTTTGTGAGTAGTATGGCAAAGAGCGAGGCAAAGAGAAGGGTATATTATACACGTTTCACACAGGGTATATGTGGTTATGTGTATGTGTGTGTGTGTGTTTTGTGTGGGTATGTGTGTGTGTTTATGTACTTACCGGAAAATACTTTGGGCAGGAAGACGTTCAAATTTTAACTTGCAAGGTGTATCTGTATTTAAGGTATATAAATATGTAAAAATATACAATGATGAAGTTAAAATTTGTTTGAGTTTCGTTTGATGCGTAGTTTCCGGTGAGAGTATTCAATGCGTTTTTATTATGTTTATGTATTATTGTAATATTTATGTAAACGATAAAGAATGAGTTTCATTATATTATACAATATATTTTAGATAAGAATTATAGATACAGAAATTTATAATGCACACTTTTTTAAACTTTGCTTAATTATTTGAAGTAGTTATCCAGTGAAATAAGAAGACTTGGGCATTTTATAAAATTTTTAGCAAAATCAATTTTTATGTCTAAAAATATTCCTCCAAATTTCAGATCGCCGAACCAAATTTATTTTGAGATATACCCTTCCAAAGTTTTCTCATTTCGAGTCTTTTTTCAATACAATCATGTGACTTTAAAGGAAAAACCAGAAATATATATGAGTTCATATTAGCTTTAGTAATTAAACGAGTTTCGAGAAATATCTGAAAGCCTGGGAAAATTTAGGTGAAACCCTGATAAATCATATATTTTCATTCCCAGATCTCCAGAAGTTTATTTATAGAGTAATGAAATAGTATTATTTCGAAAATCGTAGATCTCACTTCTCATCATAATTAAATGAGTCATAAGTTGATGATGTCTCTTACAAACTTTTTCATTTAATTGAATTAAATAACATGAAAATAAGTCACTTTCACTAATCACATTCTGCGTATAAAAAAGTTCATAAATATTTAGATTTTCAATCATTAGTTTTGGTTTGACTCATGTAGGTGGAGGGGGGGGGGTGAGGGGGTAGCTATTGTATCTTAAAAAATGATACATTTATGTCAAACTGACTAGTGAAATATGAAATTTCTTATAATAGCATTTGAAATTTAATCTATTTTTGAAAGAGAAAACGTCGAGTAGCTTTAACTATACTTAAAAAATGTTCTAGTTTTCCGGTTGAAATGAAACGTTTTTTCTGGTATTTATAAAGGATAGAAAATATAAAGAAGAAATGGTTTGTATAAATAAGAAACATAAAAACTAAATTTGTAATTGTAAAACTTTACGATTTATGAACTTCTGAAATTGATTAATTTCCTACAGTAGTTATAATAAATAATACTGTATGCATCACATTATATATGACTGCAACCGTGAAACTCTAAACTCGCTATAGAATGGGGACGAATGGTTTCGGTCAACTGATAGTGTATCATATCATTATAATTTCCAATCGAATTCTAGGAAAAACTTTTCTTCGTACCGTTACCCTCGTCTTCGACTTGCTTATCATAGTATTTCAGTCCTTCAATAATTTTTACGTAACTATTACACGCAATCTATAATTTAAATTTATTTCAAGTTATGTTAAGTTCTAAGTGAATATCAATCAAAATAAAATAGAGATATAGCAAGTTTCTTTTTTATAAAATAAATGGCTGAACCTTGAAATTCCCGTTTTCCAAAACGACCTATATTATCCCAGTCTACATATACTTCATTTTCATTTCTTTTTTGTCTATTGTATACGTATACACACGGAGTCGTCCACGTCCGAGATGCAGAGAGTATGTATACGGTTACATCCACGGTTACATCCACAAGATGTCCTTTCCTAGAATTTGCGCTGAAAAGAGCGATCCTCATCTCTCTATCTTTATCTCTTTCTCTCTCGACTCTCTATTCTTTAAAGTTGTATATAGAGAGACGCCGACAAAAACAGAGTCGCCGCACGGACGCGTTTTTCTTGATGGCTTGGGACGAGATATCGAGCCGCTTTTCCCCGCTCGGTGTTTTTCTCCCTTGTTTGTAGTTTAGAAAGCTCCGATTTTGACGATGTTTATGTAGAACACCGGATAGAATGCGCGGCGTGTGAAGAACCAGAAACTACTGCGTTTACGGAAGTGTGGTGTACGTTTTGTTTTAAAAAATGTAGGTCGTTAATCGTTATATTGGTAAATGATATTTGAATATTTGAAACGCTTCTCAGGGGATTAATTTGTAGCCTTTCAAAACTAAAGGAACAATAGTTATTAAGATCATTAAAGTTGCTCTTCGAGTTGCTTCTTAAAAAACTATTACAATAGGTACTTTACGAAAGCGAATGGAACAAAAAAGTAGGATTTATCAGGTCGAGAAGACAAAATTGAACTTTCAAATGCCTTAAAGTTTCGTGATTACAAAATACCGTATCGTACATTTATTTATTATTTAAATAAGTAAGATATACAATACTTTCACGCAGTTACTTGCATCATACTGCATTTCATTACAACAATCGTCGCCCATAAAAAAAACTCGTAACCTAATCTTCACAAGTGAAAGGAATGCAGATTATATCCTTTTTCGCTCAAAGAACTCCAGGCGTCCGAAAAATTCTGCGTTGCGCGCGCGTGCGCGCGTCATGGAAATCGACGCAACTCCATTTTCAATCGAACTACGTCAAATCATCTTAACGGCCGCCGAGTAGCGCATAACGTTATATTCGCCTTTCGCAACTTTTGCCGGTAACGGCCTCGCGCAGTTATAAAATCGATGTAACGCGGCTGGTGTATATACAGTCGATTCGATCGGCTGACTGCACGTTTCGAATGCCTCGATTTCCATAACAATGACTTTACACACATACACACATACACACAATGAGTTGATCAACGAGATGTTTGTTTTATTCGTGCCATTACGCTGATTCTTTCAACAGTTTCTTGATGCGGAGTTCTTTGATGCGAACGATTGCATCTCGCAGACTCTCTTCTTCGTGGAGTTCTTTTCTCAGTACAAGATGTATGCGATCTGTGCTAATTCTTGCGTAAAATTTTTTTTAGGTTTGGTAATTAACTCCGTAAAGCATAATTTCTTTTTGGAATGAATACTTCTGGGTTATTGCACAAGTCAAAGTTATTGAAGATCGTCAAAACGTATTATGGTTTCATCTCTCACGGGTTCATTCTATTCGGTCGTCTTTAGAGCGATTATATGATCTTTGTTTAAGTATGCAATATACATTTATAGACCATTGCGCATTAAAAAATACATTTTTGGTACTTTTGCTTACGCGGTGAATTAGCAAGTATTTATGACGTTTTGTTATAACATCGGAAAACGGACCAATGATTCAACAGGATGAATATTCAATGACGTAGCTGTAACGTAAACTACTAAACCATACTTTACACTATAAAAAAATAATGGAGGATTGCATAAAATTTAAAGTATAAAAGTTTGAAGCATTTAACGGAAAATCATAACGTTTGAAAAACATATGGCAAGTATGAAAATACTGATATTAACGTCACTATAGAAATATCGATAAGCTTAATATTTTTTTCATGAAACACTAATCTATTGCAGAATTAATTCTATACAGCCGTTCAGAGGTTTATGGCACCCTAGACGTTGTTTAGATTGTATAGAGTTATTCTTTTTTATTACACAAAACAAATAGGTACGAAAGGGTAAAAACTAATAAGAGACTATGGAATCCGGGTCTTGGGTTTTTATGAAACTTTGGGGACCGACTTTTGGAATCTAAAAATGGAGCCTAGTATCTGTAGTTTTATCCCATGAGACTTTAAATATGAGATAGTACCAAAAAACATTAGCATTGCTAATATAGGCAATGCTAAAAACCAAATAGATATAGATATACAATATACGTACAAAGGCCCATGGGATAAAACCACGACTATTGGGCTTCGTTTTTAGGTACCAGAAAACGATCCCTAAAGTTTCATCAAAATCGGTGACCCGGACTCCGTGGTCCCCCCTTGTAAGTAAAATAAGTTTATAAATAATTTAAATTGTTTGTTAAATTAAAAAAAAAATAATAAATGATAAATTAAACTATATAACTCTACATAAAAATATTCTACAAGAAATAAAATGCTTAAAAGTATATTTTAGAACTCGTTGTATTAGTTTTGATTTGTATACATTTTTAAGAAAATCTGCAATCTATGTTTTAATAATTACAACACAAAATTTAAAAAATCAATAATTAAAATAACTTCAATTCTTATTAATCAATTCAAATATTAAATTGGTATGTTAAAAATGCCCTATGTAGAATTGTAACTTCATGTCGTCTTCTTAAAAAATATCATCATTTTGTGCAAATAATAACAGTGACTATCTAAGATTAAGCATTTTGTTATTAAAGCAGCTCATTAGACTTCGATTTTATCAGTTTCTCTGTTCCAACACATGTAAATACATGCCTCAAACTCTGTGCATCTCGCACATAATTCCCTCAATGCGCACTACTCGGTATACGTTTTCATCGTATCAACTTTCGGCAAGGAACCCACTCGTACCACAAAATCCCATATCCAATCACAGCAACGAGCATTACAAAATACCTCGAGTCGTAGAAACACGATACATAGATACATACAGTCCAAAAACCTCGGATCTTACCTATACCCACACCGAGCACTGCTTCTATTTCCCGCTTGGCCGGTTGCGAAAGTGTAACTCGCTGCGCCGCGCGGGAGAAACAGGAAAAAAATTGCAGAGGATGCGAGGAACGCAGAGGGGCCTTAAGGCATCCCCGCGTAATTCAGCGCGGTATTGCACAAGCTCAAACTGCCCGAGACGAGGAGACGAGAGATTATCGGAGGGGCCTCGTGGTATGTTAGGTATGTATAAGGATAGATCGGCGTAATTTTACGCTTTGCTGTTACGCTACATTGAACGATTTTGATCGTAGCGTGCTCGTGCGGTTTTGTGCGCCGAGGTTCTTTTTGACGTGGAGTATGTTTTTCACTTGTCTGTATGGTCGATAGGCAGTGTATTACTGGAAACCGAGTGGTGTTGTTTGGTTGCTGGTGTGTGATAATAATTAATGTTTCAGTCGCAGTGGTGAGAAGATTGCATCGCGTAATTTCTTCATTCGGTTGAAGGAGGGATTGTGCATTGAAACGCGCTCTTTTTTCACATGTACTTTATGTAATGGCAGCGCGTAACTTTACAATTTTCGCATTGTTGACTGATTTCTTTAAAATTACGGGATGAAGTATTAAGAGAAATTGTATTGTTCAATTCAATATTATTTTTTATGATTTAATTTTGTAAAGTTTGCATTGCCTAGTTATTATGTACCATTGTGTATATTATTTAATATGTACATGTAACATAATTGTATGTGTTGCAAAATATCAGTACATAATACAAGTTCATACAACTATGATACATAGCACTTAACGAGTATAATAAACTAATTTTCATTTATATTTGTAACTAATGATGTGGAAACCCATTACCTTTATTTCCTTACTTTCTACGATATGACGCATAGATATAATATTATGATGAATCTACTTAAACATGTCACCAACGCAGGAGACCATTCTGTTTGGTAGTCATTGAGATAATGAGATTACCTTTTTTGAATGACTAGACGCAATATTAAGCCACTAAACTACACCCACATAGGTAGCAAAAAATTTTTGCCTTGTTTATATAATACTTTAAATTATCTACTAAAATCTGAAACCACAAGTTAACTGATTAATCATTATTCTTTTTAAATGTGAAAAAAATTATAGAATTTTTAAGGGACCCTGTATAATGTTATATAATCATGTTTAATTTGACTATTAAATTGCTGATGTATTTTTAGCGGGAATTTGTAAAAAACGATTTCGTTGGGATCCTTTTTAAATTTTAACAATATGTTAATGATAATGCTATCTATTAGTAGTTACACAATGCCAATAAGCCTAGCGTTAAGATAATCGAAAGATTCAGGATTTAAAGTTTTAATACGCAGTTTACACACCAATACTTCTTCGAAGAGACAATTTACTTTTGTATAAAAGTAATTTATCATATGAAACGATTATCAGAATCTTACAAAAATAAAATTGGGATTCTTAGTCTCCCTGTTTACAAGTAGCAGAATTGGAAAGTGTGCGATTTTATGACAGTAGAGAAAATCTGCATTTTTCTTAATATACTACAAGGTTTTGAGAGTCTAAATAATCGAGTTAAAGTTTATCAGTTCTAATGAATGTAGGAGCTTGAAAACAAAAATTTGATTGAAAAAATTTATAGTTATTAAAATAAAAATTTGTGATAAAATTAAAAAAAAATAAATAAGTTTTTTTCAAAGATCATTTTTTTAATTTAACATAAAAATCCATCAACAATAAATATTAAGTTTAACTAGAGTTTATAAATTACACACTTACGTTTTATAAAATTTCTTACATCTTAAATTCCTTATAACGCTAAAAAAAGTTGTATTGTTGTCACTTCAACTTTCTTACTCAATTCACTCGCTATTCATCTTTAAAAAACTCTTGAATAGTTCATTCATACCAATGAACAAAATATTCCTTATTAGTACTACACAGTTATGTAATACGACTATTAAAAAATGCACATACATTCATCAAAAACCAGTACATCTTGTACTCCACTTATCCCTCCAAACTACCGCATCATCAGAATCCGGAAGGAAGCTATGCAGTACCCATCATCCTACATCAGAGCCTATATCCTCTCAACCGGAACGACTCCGTCGCAACAGCCAAATCGAAACTTATAATGGAAAAACCGCGCGCGTCGCCAATACCTATACATACCTACACCACGCGCTCGCTCTCTCTAAAAGCGGCAAAACCAGTAGGTACTCGTATACCTCGCGCTCTTGGCAGGAATCGAGGAAGAGAGGCAGCGAAGGACTGGAATTTGAGAGTTCTCTGCGCGCGCGTAAGCCGCGTTCTCGGAAACACTCTCGAGCCTCGCAATTGCGCCTTTGATAATGAACAGTTATAGGCGCGCGTGCCGCTGCAGTCTTATATACATACATTTTACTCTGGTAGGTATCACGGCGGTTAGCACGCGGTGAAATTTCACGGCGATAAAAACTGTGCGTTTAATGCTCGATTGGCGAAATAATTAGCGCGATCGCCGAGTATTTTATAGAAAAGTCGGAATTATGCAGGGTGATTTCGGATTTTATGCGGGTGTAATTTGACGGTTTTATTGCCCAGTCACTTTTTTCTTTGTGAGAGTTGATATTAACGCAATCTTTTATGGGCAGTTTTCGGGATATCAATGCCAAATATGGAAATTGTTTTGCAGGTGCAAGAATGATAAAGAATGTTGATGCTGTTAAGAATTTAAACATTAAAAATGAATAATTTAATTAATTTTAGGAATTCAAGAATTTAAATAATTTTAAGAATTTAAGAATTTAAAAATTAAAAATTTAGAATTTAATTAATTTTAAGAATTCAAGAATTTAATAATTAAAAATTAAGAATTTAATACGTTTAAGAAATCAAGAATTTAAAAATTTCATATTATTTAATGTAAACGTTTTAGCAGAAAGTTATGTGAAATTTTAAGAAAAATCTGCTAAAAATTTCTGAAAATAATGAATAAAATTACAACAAATTTTATTAAAAATCATGTTCTTATATTGAGAAATGTATTCTTCGAAACCTTTTTTGTAAGACAACCATGAAACGTAGACTAAAAAATCTTATTGGTGCTTCTTTGTAGAAATTTAAGTCACTAAAAATGTTTCTCAATTTGATTGTTCACATAATCTTGAGTAAGTTACTAAATATATGATGATGTAAAGGAGTAATGCGTATGATTAAGAAAAAAGTATTTCAACGATTTCAAAAACGTTGCATGCGTTTCACTCGTAATTAAATTTATCATAATACGACTTAGACTATGTAATGATTCTTTCGCGCCACTCAAACAAGAAACCCGCTACGTCCAACTCCCGAGTTATGCAAAAACCCACCAACATCGAAAAACCATTAGACAAAACAAACTCAACTATACAAGCAAAGAACTCTGGCCCCTCGTCGCTTATAAAATAAACATGCGCAAGCCCGCGCGCCGCACCGCGAATGCTAATAACACAACAGGCTGCAGAGAAACGAGATACAGTCTAAGAAAAAAACAGGATCATTCAGAGGTTCGCGCGAATCCGCCCACACCTCGGCCTGTGTGTCGCTGTCGCTCCCTCGTGCCGTGCCCCTATTGCAGCGTGCATATAGGCGCGCTTTAATAACACACACCGCGAGAGATATGGCGGCTTAGAAATGCGCGGATTCTTGAGCGGTGAAGTATGTGTTGTATACTGTAAGACACCGCGACGAGCATAGTGCAGGTATTGTTGAGACCGAGTCATCGACGCGGGATTCGACAGAGGAGGGCTTATCAGCGTCATCGTTATGTCGAGATCTGTTAGATTTGATGCTTATTGATGATGGATCGTTTTAAGGTTGATGAATAAAAATTAATTTTTATGCATAGGTGAGAATAATAGCTGATATTATCGCGAATGTATGGAGTAGACAGATTTACTTTCATTGTCGGTTTTTTCGCTCGTATTATAGTGCAAATATGCTGAGTGTTTAGGAGATATTTTACGTCAAGTGTCTTAGTCCGATACTCAATCATGATTTCATGAAATTATCGACTTTGGCGTTTAATCAAAATGTTTGAAAAGATGTAAGAAAATAAATTTATCAGGGCTATTTATAAGCTTTTTGCATGAGTTTTGCAATGAGAATGGATATTTATTAAGGGGTAACGCCATCTGGCTCTCTCAAAAATGAGCCTTTTTGCGTAATTTTTTGTGATGAAACGAGAAAGTTTTTAGGTTGTAAAATTTATTTTTATTCACACTTTAATACAAAATATCGGCTGTACTGTGGAAAGTTCAAAAATTTCTTTTTTGAGATTGCTCTACTTCGGGGCGTCTAAATCAAACAATTTTTAACCTGGAACACAAAATCAAAGTATTTCTGAAAATTAACATAAAAATACATAATATGACGTAGGACTTTTTTAATGTATTGATTTTTGACAAAATGACACTGTTTTAAAAAGATATTAGCGTTTTTGACCAAAAATTCAGCGGTAAATTGTTTATAAAAAGTAATATAAACACGATATCAAATATCTCCTACGTCATCTTATATTGGATTACAAGTGAGAACGAAACCCTCCCCGAGATTTTGAAAAATGTTGATTCGAGAAAAACGCATTTAACCGGATTACCGCCCGAGCGGTGACGCTGTACCTGGTCTCGGCGGCCTGACTTTAAAGGCACTTAGGATTAATTTTGAGACTTGGGTCCAGGTGCATATCAATTCTAGGAACATTAAGCATCATTTAAGCAAAAAGATAAGAAAAATCAATTTTTTGAAATAGTCAGAGTGGTGTTACCCCTTAAGGGGTTAAGCCTGAGTTAGATTCTGTAAAAAATCATTATCCATCTTATAGACGGAAATAATATTTTGACGCAATCTAAGTTGATGCAATTTTTTGTATCTTAAATATGTATATGTGATTTTGCCATAAATTAGACCTAGTAAATAATCTACTTACGCACTAGTTTCATATCAAAGTTGTGATTTTCAGGTTAGAGTGTATAAAATCTATAAAAATTATCTTCGGAAATTTTTATCATCTTGTATGTATAAAACAACAAATAGTACATTACGCAACAATGGGGAAAAGTTGCAGATTTTTCCCGCGGGTGGGTTTACTCCCTGAGCGAAAAGATTTGTTCCGAGGGGCGTTTACTGCACGAGCGAAGCGAGGGCAGTAATCACCCAAGGGAAAAATCTACTTTCGTCCAGTGTTGCATATATTATTTTTCCCCACATCTGCACCGAAAGTACCACTTTTCCTCCCGGGCGCCTGGAGAGAAATGTGTATTTTCGGTGCTGGTGTGAGGAAAAATAGTATATGCACCATGGGAGGTAAAATTGCGACCCCATAGCACGTGTTTGCCACCCTCGCCTTTGGCTCGGGTGGCATTGTGCACGTGGACTCGCTAATTCTTTACCTCCCTAGATGCGTAACATACTATTATTCCACTCTCGACCGTGACCACATATTGACCCCGAAAAGTAGGACCGACGCGTTTTTTTATATTTTTCTAGGTTGATCTAGAAGAATGCGTATGTGCGCGCTCAAATAGGAAATATGTAAATATAGTATATATACATTTGATTCCACGGCCACGTTTATTTTTGCTCCTCGCTTTAGAGCCTCTATCGGCCAGTCAAGAAACTAACTTGCGATGCCTGCCCCCTGGGGGGGGGGGGGGGGCAGACATCGAAAATATATGAAAAATCAAATTTTATAAAAACTTTATTTGTTTTTAGGTTATAAATGAAAAAATATCATGCATTACATCAAATTTTATAAAAACTTTATTTGTTTTTAGGTTATAAATAAAAAAAATATCATTCATTACAAAGTTTCTTTATTAACTATATAATTATCCTTTTGTTTATTTTTTGCAATGTGTACATGAACTATAATCATTATTTACAATGTTTCCATGAAATACAGTTTACATACTTAATACTATCATAAGCTGAATTTACATTATTCTGTATTTCTTGATCTGAGAAGTTTACATCATTATTCTCATCAGACCATCACACACAAGCGCACTCGTGACTCAGCGCAAATTTTTTTCGTTCGCTCTCGTTGATACAGAGGGCGCACGTATCCCCCATCAATGCACAAATGTCGGACTTTCTGCATTGAAATCGATGCGGGACGTACGTACTTTCGACCGAGGTATAAAGAAATAGTATATTACGCATCTAGGGAGGTAAAGAATTGGCGAGTCCATAGTTACAATTTCTTTATTTTTTGTAAAAACCACTAGATGTATATCAAATTATTATAAAACGAATAGTATTGCAAACAAATTGTAAAAGGAAAAAATTTTACTTTCGCCTCGCAAATGGGTTTATGGGAAATGTATGCTACTTTCGCCCCGATTTTCAGGGGCAAAAAGTGGCCATATCGGTCGAGTGTGGAATAAAGACTACAATCTACCAGATTAAAGGCCTGCATGTAAAAAACCAATCTCAAATTTAAAGAAACTAAAAACAGTTATGCGTACTACCGCGCACTCGTATATTTATAATATATTTTTACGTTATATTTTTTTTATCTAATTGTAGTGAATAGTATACATATAATTAATTTTAACCTATAATTTAATTTTAGAGTCTTATATGTTTTATAGAATAATTTTCGATATATTTCTTTAGCCTATGCTATAAATTGATTCATTTTATATGATAGATGTTATATTTTTTCTTAATTGAAAATAAATGTTTTTTAAATATTTCCAACGTTGGTAATATTTATACTACTACCGTTTTGTTTATTATTTATTTTTAGCTGTTTATAGTTAAGCATTTTTTTCAAAATAAAACGGCAAAAAGAAATGCGTTTAAAAATTTGAATATCAAATTGTGAACAAAATTTTCAATTAGCTTTTCGGTATGGATCTATTCCGAATGGAAGCTCCGGCAGTCACGTAATCCATCGATATAGATATATATGTCGGGTAAGATACCACGTGACTTACCAAAGATGTATATCTATATCGATGTATTACGTGACTGTCGGAGCTGCCATTCGGAATAGACCCTATACGGATACAATACTGTAAATTTCGAAAATCTGACTTTAGTTTCATAATCAGCGTTCACAATATTCATAACAACGTATATCATTTAATTGTGAATGGTTTACAGTGTATTTGGTTTTAAGAATGTCGCTTTTTGTATCCATCGCCCCCAATCTTACCTAAAGTAACATTTAAAATTATTAAACGATCTGTAACACGGTAAATAAATCAATATGTAGATTTTTCTGATTAGAAATGCATCTTAAATGATACTAAATTTCTTTCAATCTCTTTAAATTTTTATGATTAGAAATGTATCTTAAACGATACTAAATTTTTTTAAATCATTTAAATTTCTTAAATATAATTAAAAAGTAAATATTAAAAATATTCTAAAAATATTTCCTAATAAAATGTTTGAAAATTAAATTATTTTTTTTATACGGTTTAATTAATTATGTATACTGAAATATTATCCTCATTTCATCAAAAGCCTCGAAAGCGCAGAATCTGGACTTGATTTTTCGTAGTACGTAATACCTGGACCTCTTCTTCGAGAGTCCCGGGTGGTATACACGCCTTACTCAAAGAGAATGTCTACGTAGACATCAAAAGCCTCGAAGAGCACAAGCTAGACTTGATGTTCCTTGGTGCATATAATTTGTTCTCTGTCTAACTGCACGTAGACATGAAAAGCCTCAGAGTGCACAAACTAGACTTGATTCTTTATATTGCCTAATACATGGGCCTCTTCTCCGAGAGCCCCGGGTGGTCTACACGCCATATTCGAAGAGAATATCTATGTAGGCATCAAAAGCCTCGAAGCGCAAAAGCTAGACTTGATTTTCATCGGTGCGCGACACCTGGACCTAATCTCCGAGAGCTCCGGGTGACCTAGATCTCAAGTACAATATGCATGTAGACATTAAACGCCGCAGAAGACATCACCTAGACCTAATTTTCCTTCATGAGCAAAACTTTATCTATCATATTTTGAAAAATAAATTTTTAAATACACTTGCGCTTTCCATTTGCTGATATAGTTATTTATTAAAAAAAATTGATACATTTATCAAATTTTTATATATCTTCAATATATAAGTATAAAACTTTTTATATAAAAAAAGTTTTATTGGTTAAAATATATGTTTTGTGATAAATATATTCTTCAAATTCGGGTTTATCATAAAAATAGCTTTAGAATAGTTAAAAAAAAATTGGAAGCTAACGTTATGTGTCTATTTCCTATGTATCATTAATAAAAATTTAAAAAAATTGTTTTTATTTATTTTTTTTACAGTGATTATTTTATTAAAATAAGTGTTTAATAGTATCCATTTAGTTTCAATATTTAATCAGTTCTAATTATATATATAAATAAATATTGAAACTAAATGGATACTATTAAACACTTATTTTAATAAAATAATTAATATATACATTCTTTTCGCATTAGGTGTGTACTCCACCCGGGGCTCTCTGATAAGAGGTCCAGGTGTTACGCACTACCACATATCAAGTGTAGATGGTGCGTTCCGAGGTTTTTGATGTCTACGTGCATATTCTACTTGAGTACAGTGCCTAGGTCACCCGAGGAAAGTCGAGTATATATATATAATATGTATATCTTAAAAGTATGCAAAATTTCAGTGCATTATGTGCTTCCGATCAACAGTTTGAAGGATACAAAATTTGGTCACATACATAGGCAGGTATATACGCAAACGTACATACATTTTTAAAAATCTATTTTGCGGACTCACGAAGCTTGAAAACATCGAACTTTAGCAAAATCTCTGATCCGTAAATTTTCATCACAATCATGATTGCTATGGAAAAGCAGTATTGTTTGTTCATTCTTATTGCTTTCTCAAAGAAAAAGCTTGATAACGATGAAAATTTTCGGATCAGGGGTTTGATACATTTTAATCTTTTCGAGGTTCCTGAGTCAAGAAAATAGGTTTTTAAGAAAGATCTGCCTATGTGAGTGTATGCGAGCGTATATGTGTGCGTGTGCGCGTTATACGTGTGAATGTGTGAATGCGTGTGTATATGTATATTTATATGTGTTCGAGTGTAATTTTGAGTGTAAGCGTGTGTGTAAGTGTGAGTGTGTGCCTGCCTGTAGAATAGTAAAATAAACAATTTTTAGGGTTAATTGATGCGATTTTATTTATTGCGAATTGCGTAGAATCACAAATTCGTTATTAGAAATGCATTTCATGTTAAAAATGGTTATGTTCACAATGTTATATAGATTTTTTATAGATTATATACCTGCTAGTATGCTTTCAAAGTTAAAATAATAAAACAATAATTATTTAACTCTAATAAGACAAGGTATGAACTATAGGTATTATAAAAAATAAGAAGAAATATGTATCTAAAATAAACAAATTTATTATTATAATCATCATTATAATTATGAATTATGTCAATTTTGTTTAAAGAATAATAGTTAATATATAGTAAGCGAATAATGTAGCATGCACAATATCATTTTACGCTATTTTAACATTGATGAACAATTGAAACTGTATGTCATTAAGTACATGAAATTCGTAGGCAAGCGTAAGCCAGTAAAACATTACAAAGTACCTTGTGCTTTTTCAAGTAAATCTCTAACAAGTACACCTCTTTTAAATTGCGCTTATATAATATCCCCAAAAATCGGGTACGCTACTTTAAAGTCTATAGATACCAAAATATCTAACGAAACTTCGTTTTGCGTAAGAACTGCCATTCTGTTGACATCCATCAGAACGTCGTACATCATATTATGCTCATCTATCTGGCATACCTTCATCCTCTTAGCTTCAGTTTGATCTAAACTAGATATCTAATCGGGGTCAAACCTTCCTTATTTTTTATGTCCATATTCGCTCCAAATTGCAACAGCTCGTTCATGCTGTCTGTATCTCCAAATTTACATGCCCAATGCAGCGCAGTATTGCCGATGTTATCCTGGTAATCGATGTCGACGTTCTTTCCAAGTCTCAAGAAGTTGAAGAACATCTCGAAGTTTCTGTCGCTCTTTATGTTGTTGAACGCTAACGTTACCGGTGTCATTCCAAACAAATTCGGAGCGTTCGCGTCGTGTCCCGCGTGCAGAAGTATAGCCACCATCTCCAAGTCTCCGTTGATTGTCGCGAGGTGCAGCAGTGTCATGTTAAAATCCGTTTTGCCACAGATCGCCTTGTGCTGCAGCAAAAGTTTAACGATGTCGCAGTCTCCGTCCATGCAGGCCCTCACGATCGGCGTATAGCCACCTTTGATGTTGGTGTTGGGATCCGCGCCGCTCTCCAGCAGTATTTTCACTATATTTTTGTTCAAACTGGTGACTGCATCGTGTAGTGGCGTGAGGAGATTCTTTTCCTTGACATTCACTAGGGCTCCGTTTTCCAATAGAATGCTAACAATGCCCTCACATTCGTGTAAACAGGCCGTGTGCAATGCAGTAACGCCGTCTATCGATTTCGCGTTTACATCAACTCCTGCGCGCAGCATAAGTTCTACTATCTCTTCCGCTTGAATTGACTCTGACCTGTTCTCGGGGTGACAATCATCCAATAGATAATGCAAGGCGGTTTTTTCTTCACTGGTAGTCAGTTGCAAATCGGCTCCGTTCTCTAAAAGAGCCTCGATCATTTCCTTGTTCCTGAAAATGGCGGCCAGGTGAAGCGGTGTTTCTCCTCTCCCATTTTGGGCGTTCACATTATGTCCCCTTGATATCATTATCTTTACTATTTCCACGTTCTTTATCGGGTAAACGGCGTAGTGCAGATCAGAGTTGTTGTTGGTTGGTCGTAGAGGTACTCTCTTGGCTTCCTCTCCAAGATAACTTTGCGACGATGGCAGTGTTGCTTCATCCATTATGACTTTCAGTTCGTTTACTTTCTAAAGGTAAATATTTAAATCTGTTAAGCACTATAAAAACACTGTTAAACACGCGATGCTTTCTTTGGTGTATTCAATCAAATATTGTTATTTACTCGAGTATATACTTCTACAAAGCACGAGTGCTAGTGAAGTAAAATCCTCGGATGCTCATATTTATATTCCATGAAAGATTACGTATACCTACGTAGAGTTATAAAGGCTTTCTTCGAGCATAATGACATTACAGATTTTCTTAGAATATAACAGAGTTCTGGTAAATGTAGTATTCTTAGTACCAGACATAAGATACACAGAAACGTCAAGGGTGTTTGAAACAAAGCATGCTATCAATACCTTACTGTAAGCTTTATTTACACTTTATCTTGAAATTATTTTGTGAAATGCTATTTATTATTAAAGTTAAGCCATTATTAACATTTTCATATATCATAAAACTAGAAAAAATAAAATAGCCAAATTGTAATATTAAAGTCAGTAAAGGATCTATTTACCTCAGAAAAATATCAATTTTAATTTTATGTATATTTATTATAAGTTTCAATCGATAAATATCGAGCAGTATCATTAAAATTAGATATTGAAGACAGTTATGTGTTAATCTATTTATCTGCCTTTTTAAACACTTTTTAAATTATTCAATTTTAATGAAAAAGTTGTTGATTTATACAAAATTAGTCATCTTCATCATAGTTAAATATATGCGTGACTGCCGACATATCTAGACTTTTTATGTCTTGTGAATTTTTATGTTCTTTGGAATTTTGGCGTAATTGCATTTAAACGTTGAAATTATCAATATCTTGGACTACCTACTATTTCCCAAAGATATTATGTAATTTAAAAAACTGTTGCCACTTTGCAATTCATTGGCACTTTGCTTCCTCAAACTAAATAAATTGCTCCAATATAAATTTCTTTATTCAAATATAAAAAAGGTGTGTTTTTTATCATTAATTGTTTGTTAAAGTGAAATTACAAAAATGTATAAGCTTATGTCATTAATTGCATTATTGATGTCAAAATATATTAAAATAGAAAAATCGTTATAAAACAAAAACGAATCGAGGAATCTTTATTTTCTTTTTCTAATTACGAATGTTCATCAAAAAACCAAAACTTGTATACTTAGCTAACTCAAACTAAATAAATTGTTCCAATATGAATTTCTTTATTCTAATACGTTATTTTAAATTGATATATTTCTTTCTTATTAATAGCTTAAAAAGGTGTTTCGTTTTATCATCGCTAGTTGTCAAAAGATAAATTACAAAAAATTATAAGCTTGTAATCATACATTGCATTATTTACTTCAAAATATTTAAATAGAAAAATCGTTATAAAACAAAAACGGATCGAGGAATCTTTAATTTTTTTTCTGATTTCGTATGTTTATCAAAATAACAATTAAAAATTGGTTTGTTTAATAGAAAATGACCGCGACATCTTCGAGATATAAGCAATAAAATTAAAGAAAATATAACCTCAAATATCTTGAAAGATAAAAGACCTCATAGTCTGGACAAAGAGTTCAGCCAAGAGATAGAAAAAGCTACCTTTTTCAGCTCAATTTATTTTTAAAAAATGACAATTTCGTGTATAACACAAGAAGCGAAATAGCTTATAAAAAATTTCACATCGAAGAAGATAGGCAATTTTATACTCTTACTAATTAATTTGTACTGAAATAATCAATTTATTTCTAACAAACTATAATAATTTACCTCATCGATTTCAGAATATCGTAAAACAATATCAATAAGAAATCGAATAAGACATAAAAAAGTCTGCAGCGTTTTGTTGAATATTTAATTACTTTTGCAATATGGGAATTATGTTGCATAACATTTTTTTTCATTACTTGAAGTATGCTTCTTTTATATTATATAATTTCTTATATTGTAATATGAGATCAAACTATTATTTATGCAGGAGCTACCTTTAAAGAAACAATCTGTGTGTAAAAACGAAAACGAATCGATTGTATATACTCGTATGTAAAACAAAAGCCGGTCAATGATTCTTAAAATTCTTTTTCGATTCCGAATCCTCATTAAAAAATGAAAAAATGATCTGCAGCTGTCAAAAACTGACCCCGCCGTTCTCGAGATATAAGATATCAAAAAAGAATTTGAAATTAAACATAACCTCAAATATCATGAAAAATAAATGTCCTCATGATCTGGACAAATACAATTCAGCTAAGAGATAGTTAAAAGCTACCTTTCTGGAAATTTTCAAAAAGAATAATGCCGATTTTCTCAAGTTATCGCACGACATTAAAAATCGATTTTTTTACAAAATGATTTTTCTCTAGGAAGCAGAAAAGTATTAAGACTCAAAAATTGTATTGAATATTATAATTTTTTTCAATACATTTCCATGATATGTTTTCGAGATATAAGCATTAAAAAAAACATGATGTTTCCGTGTATAACAGAAAAATGGGAAATAGCTTATCAAAAATTTCATGTCGAAAAATTAGGTAATTTTATACTCTTTTAAATGCGTTATCACTCAACCGATGATATTAATTCTAAGGTATAAAAGACTCGGAAAAATAAAACTCAAAAATCAATAAACTGCTAAAAAACAAAAACACATCAAAAAACAAAAATATGTGTGCGTCTCGGGACGTCGGTAGATGTAGAATATATTGATTTTTAATTCCAGGATATATGTATGTATTACGAATGTCCACTGCTTTTTTACACACAAGTTTGAATTATTTACCGTGAAAGTTATTTCATTTGAAAGTTACGTTATTCCATTTGTCACATTCACTATGAAATACCGCAAGAACGAAAATGAATCGATTGTATACAATGCATGAATATTACGAACATTAAGTAGGTACCGTGATAACACATATTGTTTTTTGAACGGTTTTAAACCGTTACAATTAAAACCATCAAACGTTAAAAAGAAAAGTTATAAATACGTCTGAAAACGTTGGTAAAACGTCTCAATGTCCGGAGATTCGTTTGACATAAGACGTTGTAAAACCGTTTTTAAAACGTTTGAAAAACTCTCTTAAACCGTTTAAAAACGTTTTTAAAAGGTTTGGCTTAAAATGTTTGAAAATGGTTTGAGGAAAACTAGCATAGAATATATCGAAAAAAATCGTTAGAATTTGATGCTACCACTAATACCAATTTTGGAAGTACCATCTGGATGATACTTCTAAATTTGGTAATAGTTGTAGCATCAAATTCTATTCAAACAATTTTTTTCGATATATTCTATGCTAGTATTTTTTCAAACCATTTTCAAACATGTTTCAAACGTATTTAAAACTTTGCTTTTCAACGTTTGAAGGTTTGAGCTCTAACGTTTTTAAAACGTTCGAAAAACGTTATTTGTTGTCAGGATAGCTCCTGCATAAATTTGTACCTCAAGTATAATTTATATAATAATTTCTTTCATATTATAATATAAGAAATGATATACTAAAAAGGATACTTTAATGATGATAAAAAATTTTTTTTAGAAAAATGTCCATATTGTACAAGTGATCATCGTCAACGAGAGAAATATTCAACAAAACATTGCAGACTTTTTTATTTCTTATTTGATTTTAATTTTGAAGGTTTTATTTTGTTAATTCCTTGAATCATTTCAGGAGGACTTATCGATATAAAAATAGAAAAAATTCGATAAACTTGCAAAATTTCGTCCTATTGTTTATAAAACACATTCACAAACTTATAAACAATTGACTGTAATTATGCAGTTTTATCAATTTTTTTCAATTTTCATATCGGTAAATCCCTGAAATCGTTCAAGGAATAAAGTGAGACCTTGAAAATTAAAATCGAATAAGGTAAAAGTACCGGTACCTGGTCAAATGAAGCATCGGGACCTATAGCGGGGCACGGACGAAAAATTACTGTTTTCATAACAAATACAGCCATAAATCGTTATAGTAAAAATTTGTATCTATTGTCTAGGGTATCAACTATTCAAATGAACATGCATTATTCTAAATCTACGGCAGAAATTATATTCAACGCTTTTACTAAAAATGTGTCCTGAGCAGAATCCGAGAGTAACGAATGGCGCTACTGAATATTGTAGATTTACTGAATCGTGAGGATTGAGTTTTGCATTCAAAGGAAATATTTTACTCTACCAGTATCAAAATAATATTTTTATCAATAAGTGACACGCTCATGAATACGATTAAAGTTGTATTTAGTGAAAACAATAATTATTTTTTGTACAATTAGGTGTCCAAGTTTTGGTCTCATATTTTTGCGAGGGAGCAGTAGTGGGACACTCAAAATATAAAAATTATAATTACATTGAGTGACTGAAAACTACTTTAGAGCTTACTAAACAAGAGATTAAATAACAATCAATAATGTAAACTCGAATGAATTTCGGAAAAAGTGGATTTTAGAAATCTATAATTTTTGCTTGGTGGGGTACAATCATATAATCTTAGAAGTGGGGTTACGGGTCTGTTTATAAATTTTTATAGTTTTTAATTTGACGATTCTTACCGAACTACAAAAGCATGTAAATCGATTAGTATTATCGAATGAATTGAGAAAATGAGCTTTCTTTTATTTGATTACAGTATGGTAACGAATAAAGCTACTTAATAAATGTCCCAGTATTGGTGCCAATTGCCTGTCCCAGTACTGGGTCAACACGAAACATGTGTCTCACTACTTCAGCCAGGAAATCTTTTATTTAAACAACTATTTATTATTATAGAAAAGATTTAAAAAGCAATATTTTTTTTCAATAGATAGGAAATATCCTGGGCTACACGATAATACTAAAATATTTTTTTAATTTTGTTATCAGATTTCAGAATTCAAATCTTTCTTAACGGGTATTCCTAAAGTGTCCCAGTACTGGTGCTTTTACCTTAAGACATACAAAAGTCTGCTGCTTTTGTTGAATATTTCTCTAGTTGACGATAATTACTTTTGCAATATGGGAATTAAGTTGAAAAAGAAAATCTGTTTTCACTGCTTGTATGATTTCTGAATTATTCTTTTTTATGTTATATAATTTCTTATATTATAATATGAGATCAAATTATTATATAAATTTTTATATAAGTAGATCTGAATTAAGTTTCAATAAGTAGATTTTATTAAGGCAAATCTTTCTTCAACAGATATAATAATAATAAATAATCACTCGTAATAATAAATATAATTCCAGCAATCTGAGCATTGTCTGCTTCTAAAATTCATCCTAATCTGGCAAAATTACATCTCAATATTAATAGTTATTCTTTTAATTATACAAATAATAATATATTGGAAATTCGAGTCATTATTACATTATAATATTTATCAAGCATTCCTGTTTATCCAGAAGCAGGAACAAGGCAGCGCCGGACTTTGGGATTTCTCAAGCGTACAATCGCAGTTTTTCCGCATCGTGCGCACCAGCAGTCACAGTAGAAACGGCTACGGATAGTCGTTGAAAAATTTACGACGACGCGCATTTTCCAGTTCTGCGCGCTGCGTAAATGTCAGTTTCGAAAGCATCCAGTCTTTTTCCCAACTTATCTAATTATTGTTGATGGCGTGGCAATGCCTGACCATGAGAAGATCGAGCAATAAAGGAGGATCTCTTACTGAAATTTTGTTGTTTTATTTGAGTGGAAAATTTGCAAGTAGATATGAATTGAGTATCTTTACTGATTAATCAATAATTATACTTTGGCATAATATTTTCAATATTTTGAGCTAGGCAAGAAATCTGTTAGATTTTTAAATTCATTTCTAACGTTTGTTTTATACTCCTTTAATGCCGTTTTCTTACAAGTGATTTCACATTCAACATATAAAGATTTAATGTACAGTGTAAAAAAGACAATATATTATGTGCAGTAAAGTGGGATTGAAGCGTGGGAATATATACTTTGAAAAATGTTTTATGAAAAAGTAGTATAAACATTCTTCCTTTCTAAATTCCCTTTTTAATGCTTACAAAGAGAATTTCTTCATACAAATTATCGTTAAGAATTTCTAAACCTATAAGAAGTCAAAAGTGAATTGTGCGAACTACAATCAGTGAAATTTAATAGATGTAATTAAGAACTGTGGTTATTCATCCGAAGTCATATTAATAGACATCCATGATTTACAAGACAATAATTTTTATAACAAGTCATTTTTTTAAATTAAAAAATATAATGAGCTTTTCAAGGTATATTTATTATTAATATATACTTAATGTGTTAATATTGAATTTACTTAATGATATTATTAAAAAGTAGTTGGCACATACAGCTTCTATTAAATAATCTGAAAAAATTGTACAAGCTTACTTTAATATAATAAACGAAAGTTATTATATATTTTATTATTCAAATCTGTTCTATCTAAAATAAAATAAATTAAAATAAAATATTTTTAGTTATATAATATTGTATGCTGTTTAATAGTAGCACAATAATTTTGTATTACAATATTGTTACGAGTATCAAAAATACATACAAACATTGGTTATAAATAACATAATTAGTTACTCTGATAATTTTATATCGCTTTCAGAACATTAAAAAACAGTTTTCCGAGTTATAAGAGTTTGGTAAAAAGCACACTATTCTTCAAATATCATTATATCGACGCCCAATGCGAAGAGTAACGTGTTTCACTTTACGGCGAAGAGTAATTCAAAGGATTATAAATATGATTATAACACTAGCCAAATGCGTAAAATAGGTTTTAAATTTATGTTTATCCCTCTAAACATGAGGATATTATCCTGATAATACCACATATTTAGGGGATAAATCAATTCGGGTTCCTCAATCACGTTAGTCTTCCTCGCGAACGCTAAATTGCGATAATCTTCGTTTTAAACTTTGAATCGCGTTTTTCTTCGTATTGGGCGTCGATATTATGTTTATAAATTATATGAAATACGAAGTGCTTTTAATTGCAGTTATAAATATAATATTAATTTCAGGTTGATTTTCATTAATTAAAAAGAGTAGCTATAAAGCTAATTTTTAGATTTCAAATGTAAATATTGCGCATGCTTTTTGAATTTTCAAAGAGAAAGCTTTGTAACGATGATGTTTTTGAAAACCAAGATTTTGATGTATTTCGATGTTTTTGTGCATGCGTGCATGCGTGTGTGTTCGTATGTGTGCGTGTGAGTGTGTATGTGTGTGTATGCGTGTGTGTGTGTGTGTGTGTGTATGTGGTCACTATAACTTTTGAAGATCACGGTATTACGGGCAGAAATTGCAGGTATATCAGATATCACCCAATACAGAACTGATTAGATTTTGGAGCTAAATTGACTTTCTTTCTCCTTATTTTTGGAAATTTAAAATTTAAAAAAATGTTTAAATAGTTAAAATAAATTTTTTTATTTTATACGTTAAATATGTCAAAAGTATATACAAATTCGTAAAGTAGAGGTAATTTCCTTTAAATTGGTGTATCTTACAATATCTTTAAAGACACAGCATCAAAAATGCTGAAAGTATTTCACTTGCAAATTGACGTGATTACTTTTTATATAGATGTACTACTTTTTAATTTGAATTGGCGCATCTGATTTCCATTTTCAGAATTTCTAGAAGTCAAACAAATGTTTTTAACGTGTAAAACTCATCAGACTTTCATAAAGTCAATTTTGAATTTTCTTTTTTAAGATTCAGATATTTGCAAATTATTTGATGAATACTTTTTTCGATTAATCGATTATTCGAAGATTTATTCGACGAATAAATATTCGAAAAAAGTATTCGTCGAATAAATTTTCTAATACTTTTCGGAATCACTCCTATAGGCTTTATTCTTTCACATGAGACATTTAAAGATTGAAATTTTCTTATTTCCTTGAGTATTTCGCAAGATATGAGAAGTGTTCGCCAAAATTTTGCGGTTAAATTCTTGCCAAATTATGGTTGAAATATTATACCCATCTACATGCAATAAGTTACATGAAAGCCGGCCCAAAATTCTCGAATAATTCCGGACAAACATATGCATGTACATATTTCTTGGACGCTATAATAAAATACAATACGTATTCGTATACAATAATATATAAGAGTATAACATCAGAATTGACGAAAATATAATGATATAATTGAAAAATAAAGGTATAAGTTTACCATCAATAAAGTAATTATGAAACGACATTGCCCAATCATTTCCCATCATTCGTAACGCAAACTTTTCCAATAACTCTTTCTCACCACGTGCCATCATCATCGTCGTCCTCTCGCGATGATAAAACTGCTTCATGGAGCGAGCCGCGCGTGGAATTTTGAAAGATACTCGCTCTCGCTCACTTGCAATGCAATCCGCGCGTTCTCTCCCTTCTGGTGTCATTACGATTGGGAAATTTCCTAATGGCGTTTCTGCCGCTACAGCAGCAGTGGCGAACCACTGTTATTTGGCCTTTTTACTGCATGTTTCGCGTGCTTTCCCGTGCAATTCGACATCCTCGTTTATTTGTCATGTCGCGTAGTGTTTCTTTTTATTATAGGATCTGCGTCCGCACCGCACGTGCGGCTTGTGAGAAATTATATTCCTGCGTTTGAGAGTAGTGCACTTAGGTTTCAGCTGTGCTGTGCTTCACTCTTATTTTGCGGGAGTTGATGCAAGTGGCGTTAGAAGAGGTATGGAAGCGGTTCGCTGGAAATGTGGAAAATGTTTGTTGGAATTACGCTGGAATCGTGAAATGAAAATAAAAGTTTTCGATCTAGGGAATGTTTTGTAAGAATTTCTCAAGAAATATTTTGAGAGTTTAATCAGGAGGTAATTTTGTTCTTTTAGTTAAAAAAATACTATTTTTTTGCGATAAATAGAATTATTTTCGACTAATTTATGGTAATAAAAAACTGTCTGCTTATTAGAAAATATAATTTTGTTAAATTGATTTTTTTATGAAGTTAAATATCTATGTATGAGAAGTTTGGAACGTTCGTAGAAATATTTTCAATTTTTGTGTGAATCGTTTTATGAAGGTCTACAACAAATAATCCGACATTCCTAAAATAGGGCTGATCCTTAATAAGGTTAAAAACAGCCTGAAAGGAAGGAATGATTTGTGTAGCCCCATCTAGACGGTATATCTGGCAAATTTTTGTGGGAGTAAATGAACAGCCTTAGAAACTATGTACACAATTTTTATCATTAATTTTTGCTTCCTCATAGAGGAAGCTTTGTGATGGTAAAAATAAAGTTTTGTTAAAAATATGTTAGAAACACGTTTTAAGATACTGGGAGTCAAAATACACTATTTTTAGAAAATGTCTATATGGATGTGTGTGTATGTATGGATGTGGATCAACATTACTCTGAATATACACAGTAAAAATTAATGTTTCGGGCTCATTTTTTTTCTTCCCTTAAAGCATTGGGAAGATACGAGAGAACATAGTTTTTCTTATTTTATCTGCCAACTGTCATACTTAAAACAGTTCTTTTATAATATTATGAAAGGTTATGAAAGTAAAATTGTTTTTTAGCGAATTATTTATTTATTTATGTCGTTTTATACCTGAATTTATTCAAATAATCGAATGGCCTTTTAATTATCACCAATAGACTACGTCCAATTCTGGTCGCTTCATTTATATTTACATGGGCCTTTTGGCGCTGGTGTGCAGTGTGCAGTTAATAAATATCGCACGTTCAAGTCCCATCAGGGAGCGCTGAAATGAGCCTTCTAAGTTGTACTAAAGTCACGTGATACTCAGAGGGAAGTATGATTCTTTAAGGGGGCAGGCCTGAGTTAACCCATAAAAGGAATTCTTTTTATGAGACCAGAAAACTTTTTATGTTTAAAAGCAATCATTCTGAAAATTTGTATGCATCAATACACAATAATATCTTAAATGTTATCGTTGTAAAACCTCAATATCTTGATCTTATACGTCACAATAAATCATTACTTTCAATATCATATTTATTAAAGGAACTTTGTTCTTCACACGATTCTAGATGACATGATGAACGAATTTTTTTTTCGATGGTTCTTCGACTCCTTTTGACATATATTACAAAAAGAGCCAAGCACTTTTTCGTTAAATTTTTTTTTATTTTTTTTTCTATAAAGATGAGTGACGATTCTTTTGAAAAATAATTACTGTTAATAATAAATAAAAAATATATTTAAAACTAACATTAAAACTAGTTAATGAACAGTAAATATTAAATGATAATGATATTGTTTGTTTACTAAACTTTTCTGCCTAGGGTGATGTAATTTTAAAGTCTATGTTTAAACAAAAAGTTTGTTTGTTTATCGAATTGTTTTGTTTTATAATAATGTGATTGTTTATTGAACTTTTTCAAGAACTTAAGTTTCTTTCCAGGGAACTTGAATTTGATCACGTTTCTTTTTTTCTTGGTAACTTAAATTTGAACTAGTTCTTTTTGTCATGTAGAAACTTGAACTTGAACAAGTTCCTTAAAAAAGAAACACTTACCAACACAGCTATACACACATACTATCATTTAGCAAGTATTTCGCCCCTTTTTGTCCTGTAAGGGTCGTGACGCCTTACATCATATTCAACTGAATACAAAATATATAATTTATTCAATTTGTTTAATGATACCTATTTACTGTCAATTGCATTTTCAGCGTACATAATAACTCCAACGATGTTCTTCATGTTTATTCCGGTAATACCGTTAGCTCTCAACCATATTAATCCACTGAACGAATCGCGTCTGTCTGACTTCATATATCGTGCAGATTTTCCCATAGATATGTACGCCTAATACGTGGAGATATATCTGTTCGACCTGATTTCTTTGGGCACTTCGATGTTTGTCTTTGTTGCAATCGACACCATGTACGCGGTCACCGTCGAGTACTGCATCGGACTCTTCGACATCGTCATGTAAGATACTATAATAACACTCACGCAAAAATATAGCACTTTTTAAATGAAAATATCTCTGAAACATTTAACTTTCAAAGAAGACGCCACCAACCAAGTTAGCAGCCTGCTTTCTCAAAGATATGTCAATAACTGTGAACATTTTAGTTTACATTTTTTTAACGTGCATATAAATATGTTGTATGCCTTGAGGGTCTGAATATACTATTATATTCTATCAGAAAATCTCTTAAAAGGGCCTTAAAAAGATAAAACTTCGGAAATTAAGCTCCTCTTATGTAATTCTCTTTTTATCATTCCTATTTTGTATTTATACTAATTTATTAATTAATCTATGATTGATTCACTGTAAATTAGAATTCACTATTGATTATTTTGTACTGGATAGAATTTTAAGAGAATAATTAAATCAAATGAAAAGCCCGTTAATTAATAAACATAAACATATACGAGTTTATTATAATTACACTAGCTACCTATATGCTGGCATCTTCCTTATATGGTTTTAAGTTAAGATAATATAAGTCTGTGATAATTTTGAGATTGTACTCACTGAACCTACGTCCAATTCTATATATAAGTTTTATTTTAAAAAACTCGTTTATGTTTAATAATTTACGCGCTTTTCATTTGATTTTATTATTTTTTTTAACTCTATTCAGTTACAAAACAATCAATAATGAATGATAACTTACAGTGAATCAATCATATATTGATTAATAAACTAATCTAAATACAAAATAGAAAGGATAAAAATATAATTACATCAGATGAGCATAATTACCGAAGTTTTACCTTTTTAAGGTCCTTTTAATAGATCCCATTTATTTTTCTCAAGTATAAAAATTTTAAAATTAATTTAAAAATCAATAAATTTTATCCCATAATGAATCAAGAACATTATTATTATAAATAAACAAGACAAGCATGCTTTTTGAACTATTTACTTTTTAAAGTCTTTTTTAAAGAGAGTTCACGTTTTGTTGACAAACTATTGATAAATTCAGTTTTCATGTTGTATAAAAATAAAATTTGAGAATATAGTACATTATGCAACAAGGGAATAAAATCGAAGATTATTCCCGAAGGCGGGTTTACTGCTCGAGCGAAGAGGGCAGTAATCACCTGAGGGAAGCATAGCGCGTTTCTTACACATAAGAATTATACACGTAATTATTGTACACAATTTAGCCTTGGTCAAATTATATATAGATATATTAGACCAATGCTAAATCGTGCACAATAATTATGTGTACAATTCGTATGTGTAAGAAACGCACTATGCCCTGAGAGAATACTCGACTTTATTCCCGTGTTGCATATAGAACTTTATTTCCGACTTAACTGTGGCCACTTTATTGCCGTAAAAAGAGGGACTTCCGGTAAGAACTAGAATTTATTGAAAATTTATATTAATATAGACAAAAATAATTGTAAATCCATCTGAACGAAAATGGCCACTTTTTTCCCTGAAAAGCGAGACCAAAATTAAACTTTTTGCCCGCAAAAATGACTAGCGGGAAAAAAGTGACTTCACTAGAAACTAGTCCAAATTCCTTTATTTCATAAAAGTTCTATCAATAACTCTGATATTCAATTGTCTTTTAACAATATTTTCTTTGTCCATTAGTCCCGCTTTCCAAGTCAAAAAGTGGCCAAAGTTGAGATGGGCATAAAGTACTATATGTATAAAATAGGAAGGACACACACGCACACGCACACGCACACGCACACGCACACGCACACGCACACGCACACACACACACACACATACACAAACTTACATACACATCTACACTCATATATGGGTGTTGGTCAAAAATGTGAACAATTTTTGTCCCTCCTGTTTTACAAGGTAACAGGATATTATATGAATCTCAAAAAAATAGTACTACAACCGGACTATCGTAAGCAACAATCTGCAAAATTTTCAGAATATCAAGTATTTTCTATTCTGAGTAAAAAATAAACTATGCGAAATGTCTTGTCGACCCATGTCCCAAGCCTTAATTTCACCCGAATATACCAAGAAATTTAGTAATACACTAAATTTTAACCAAAGCAAATTACACAGAGGGTTAAATCTAAGTTGTAAATCTTAGTTAATACAAAAATGATGCACGACCTTTTAATGCGTGTATTCTGTTTATGTATGGTTGATTCGAAACATTTCCCCTAGTTTTGATGTCTTGTCTGTGCCAAGGGCTATTCAAAGAAAGTTGTATTAAAATATTCACAAATTAAAATGCAACCGATTTCTACTGTTAACTCTTATATACATTTTGTAAAAATAGGTAAATAAACAACATTTAACATATTTAAGCGTAGATCATAATCGTTCATATTCTGTAATAAACAATGCAATTTTTAATTTGTGCTAAACAAGAGATACTCCATGTAAGATGATATGTATCAAACAATATTAAATTAAAGTTATACTCTATTAATTCGTAATTTAAAAGAATTGGTTATAAGAAACTTTCAACATTGTAATATTTTTTTAACTACATAAAAGTGTTTTTTGATCTCGCCCATTTTAATTTTCTTTATTTATATGATTAATATTATTCATCATATTTTTTATTTTCGGTTTTAAAGACTTTATTTTTTTGAAAATCATACTTTTAAAAAGAGCCAACTTTTTGACAATCACCCATATACACATAACAACCCACGAATATTCACACATTCGCATACGCACCTACACATATACATAATACACACAAAGATACTTACACAACAGGCCATCTCATGCATTGTTGAACAGTGCTAAGAAATTTGAGCACTTTTATATACCTATGACAAACAATAATTAATCACTTTAGATGACATTTATATTTTCTAGCAGACGCTGGCTCTGCCCGTTTATGTCGAGATACCCCTAGTATACTAATGTTAACCACTATTATTTATTAATAATCGAATTATTATAGAAATATATGAATGATAAAATTTAAGATGCCATGGTTAGTTTATAAAATATAACCTTCTTTAAAAAATATATTATTTCCCTGTATGACAAAAAAAGATGAGCCATATATACACAACAACACACACATACATATACACACGAACATGCACATATACACACACGCACGCACACACACATCCATACGGACGTTTTCTAAAAATAGTATATTTTGATTACAAATGTCGCAAAACATATTTTTAACATGCTTATTTGAAAACTCTTTTTTTACCATCACCAAGCTTCCTCTTTGAGGAATCAAAATACAGTATTTATGAATGTTCATTTTTTCATAATTAAAAGAACATCGAATGCTGCCTTAAAAGAGTTAAAATTCTCTAATTTAGATGTGCTTCTTTGAAAGTTAATAACTGTGGAACATATTAATATTTTTGTACGAAATAAACCTAAAATTAAAATTCTTTTCGTTTACTTTTATTTATTTCTGGATAACTTTTTCTAGCGTGTAAACTTGCAGAGCTATGATCAGAATTAAAGGTACCATTTATCACTAAAATAATGCAAATTTTAGGTCACGTGATTATTTTCTAAAAAATTAATGGGCCTATTGGAACAAACTAAGAGTGGTATATATACTACATTTTTAGTCGGTGTAAGAAAACATCCTATTAAGGACTCATCAAATTTTGTTGCCTAAACCTTCGGCCCTTTTAAGTAAACACAGCTACAAGAAAACCAAAATTGAGCGAACATTTATTGTATGTACACCCAACGGTAAAAATAACTTCGTATTCATGGATGTTTTTAAAGGTAAGATATTAGGAGGTATCTAAATCGTTTGTGATCCCAGGTCCCACGTAGAGAAATAACCCCGCCATATTCAAAGTTATTTTTACCGTAGACTGTACTCCAAGTTAGAGCTCATTCGTTCAAGAGACTCCGAACATCGAGTACATAAGATGAATGTCCGCTTGATATTGACTTTCTCAAAAATTCTAGAAATATGTAAATTTATTATTATTAATAATATTTATATGAAAAATGTTAAAAATATATATTTTTAATCGTACGATGCGAGTATACTCAAGTAAGTGAGCTGTATTGATTCTGGGTCACTCATGAATCATCTTTAACGACCGGATAACCAAATCACCGACCACATTCGATAACCCAAGTTTCTATCTTACCTACCGGGCAACCCAACAATCAAACATAGAAGTTAACTTATAAATCTACCTTACCGGCCGAATAATTCAACAACCGATCACAACAGGTAACCTACATATTTACTTTACCGACCTAGTCGCGGGAAAATCAAATTTTTTAATTAAAAATTCGTCTTCTTAACACTAGATGGCTCTAAAATATGGTGGGTAATTCAAATTATCAACTATATCGGTAACCTAATAATCGAACTCAAAAGTTAACCCAGAAAACTATTTTACCGACGAAGTGGCGGGAAATTCAAATTATAAATTGAAATTCCGAATTGTTGACACCTGATAGCGTTGTAATATGGTATGAAATTTAAATTATCAACTATATCGGTAACTCAACTACATACCTTAAATGTTAACCCAGAAATCTACCTTACCGACAGAACAACAGAAAATTTTAATTAGAAAATTCAAATTTCATATTACCGACATAAGATGGCGTTGCAAGATGGCAAGAAATACAAATATTGAATTTTCGTCTACGAATTAAAAATTTCACATTTGTAATTACAGATTCAAAAGTGACAAATAACGGGAAATTTTTTTTAAGCCTATAAGTGGAGAGTATCGAAGTAGAACCCCCCCAACAAGGGAGTCAAAATTTTGTCCATTTTGCCTGAAACTCTTTCTCTTGTCCAGTTATAAGCGGGGAAACGAATCCTAACCTCAAAATTGAAGAACAAACATTGCCAATCTACAGTGATTACCGATGTAGTATCATCATAAAAGGGGTTCAATTTTTGTCCATTTTACCTGAAACCCTTTACTTGTCCAGTTACAAGCCAAAAACGAATTCTAACCTCAAAATTGAAATATAATTATTAAAAAGAAATATTTGGAATTTCCTATCATCTTGAGCTCTCTGTTGGCTTTGTGAACACGTGATCACCTTCAGCCGGTAACGTATAACTTAAATGTTCATTCGAGTTTGAAAAGAAATTTGAATTTTCCGCCATATTTAAGCGCCCTCTGTTGGGTTGGGATTATACAACTGTTTCACTTTCAGTCAGTAAAGTAGAAAATTTTCGAATGGGAGAGGGGAGGAGCTTCTACCACACACATATATTTGAGGTTATGATTACAGACTTGAATTTTTAACAGTTTATATTTCGAACTATTTTTCGATCTACTGGTCCATAATTCGAAATTCTCCGTTATTTTGCAACATATGCTACGGTATTGTTAATTTGAATTTCCGTTGGATCACTGATACAGTCTATAATAAAGATGTCTAGACGACGATGAAGTCCAGATAGAATGTTATAAGCTCGTTAATCTTTATAATGACAAGAATCAGATAGGATATTGAAATGTTCTAAACGTTACTGTTTTCTTAAACAAATACAACAATACGGATTGGGAATTAAATTTCAAAAATTTTCGATTTTGAGGTTAGGAATTCGTTATTTGCATGTAACTTGACAAAAGAAAGGGTTTTATGTAAAATGGACAAAATTGTGACCCTCTTTATGGGCGCTCGACTTCGGTACTCTCTATAGATTGGTAAAGATTGTTTTTCAATTTTGAGGTTAGGATTCATTTTTCGATTGTAACTGGACAAAAGAAAGGGTTTCAAATAAAATGGACAAAATTTTGATCACCTTTATGACGGTCCCATTTCGTACTTGTGATAATTTGAATTTTCCACCATATTTAAGCGTCATGTAATGTTAAGAGTACGAGTTTTAAATAAAAAATTTTAAGATTCCCGCGACTTGGTCGGTAAAGTAGATTTTTGATTACCGGCCGTGGTGGTTTGATTTATGGATCACTCGGTCGAAAATGTAGAGTTCTAGGATATTTTTGGATTGGGTTTGGTAGCCGGGTTACCCGGTCGGTAAGGTAGGAATTTGCGTTATTGGTAGTCGTCAGTCATTGGGAGACCCTGTCGGTAAGGTAGATTCATGTAGTCACCCAGAACCAACACAGCTCGCCTACTTTCTCGGATTGTATTACACTAATGTAAATGTCTATAATTTTTAAATATGTTTTGCAGGTTTCATTTGACAATGTCTACTAAGTCTGACAATGAAGAAAATCTTTTGAGATTGAAGGACGATAATGTGTATGACTTTATTGTTCAAATAGTGCATATGCATAAAAGAATTATATAGTTGAGTATTTACAATTTTTTCGTATGATTTTAATGCGATATCTGTGGTGATAAACAAAGACAGCATGCATGCGATATATTATAGGAAACATTCGTTTTAAATCTACCCTATGAAATATATACACTATTATCAATGACAGTTTGAAAAAATATGAAATTTTCTTACTCAAGAAAAGTAAAACAGAATCGCATTAAATTTTTCATTCCTTAACCCTCTAGTTCCAAAAGTTTTTTTCAGTCGGAGAATTGAAATATATCAATATTTTATACCATACTTTTTTCATATTTAAATATTTTATTTACTTTTAACAGGAGTGTGCGGGTACCCGAAAAATACGGAAGGAATCTTTTTTATTTTTGAACGCTAAAAAACAGTTTATATAAGAAAACGTTATCGGAAGTCGGTAAACGCTGATATCGAGAAGTCTAAAAACCACAAAAAAAGAACTACCTTTTGTTATTTCCAAAATTAAATTTCTTTTAAACATGTCATAAAGTGGTCAAATCTGAAAGAATAGTACATTATGTAACAAGGAAATAAAGTGGAAGATTATTCCCTTTTTTTTTTACCAAAATCGTATATCTTCTTCCTTTAAGCGATTTCTAGGAATTAATGCATCTGAAATAAATGACCACGATTTGGTATCTACCAACCAGCTTGGACCTTTTTACCAAAAAGGATGATCAAAAACCTTATCAGGCACAATTCGACGAGAAGTTACGTCATCAAGATTGTCATTGGAACACTCATGTCGCCACATGGCTTTAGGTACTAACGTGTGGATTTCGGATGTGCGGTTAGTGATAAATACTTCCAGTGTAGCACATCTAAAAAGTTTGACCATAGATGAATATTATAAATTGAAATCGATATAACTGGAAAGAAAATGGTGTTCTAGCCGAGCGAGCAAAAGAGCTGCGCATAGTTCAAGTCTCGGTATATTAAGTGTTCTAATCGGAGCTACACGAGCCTTTGCCATTTGAAGTGAAACTGTAACTTTAGATTTATGTACAATACGAAGCTATATCACATATGCCTGTTTCAACGAATCTACGAAGCCATGTATCTCTACAGTGTCTGCTACATTTGAGTAGTGAGACCAACGAGGAATTTTAATTGAATTCAGAAGAGGAAGTTCTTTTTGCTAAGACAACCAATAATCTGTCGATTTATCTGGTAATGGATTTATACTGGTAATCCCATTCAAGCTTTAACAGCCAGAGGGATTGTATAAGAATTTTCGCCAGAATTATTATTGACACTGGTCAACCCATAAAGTCCTCCTGAGGATATCAAGACGCACTTAATACGAATACCGTATCGGTTGAAGCAACTAATAAAGAAGCTAAATCACTTGCAGAAGCTACTCCAGAAATAGCCGAGATTCACAATGGTAATCCTGTTCTTCAATGAGAATTTGCTTCAGGATGAAGCAGATTAATTAAAGATCATCCTGATTTTGTGCTTACTGATTCATTAAAATCAGTACATAGCTTTGTTGTCGAACTGGACTATTTGCATACTCCATAGTGGGGCAATTCATTTATCACCTTCTTTTGTGAAATATTTGATATTTGCTCCCTACTCCATAGATGCTTTTTCTAATAGATGTTTCTTTCCGAAAATTTGGGAATATCGATTTTTGGAAGTGCCTGCGTGAATGATGAAGTAAGCGATGAGTCTGTAATCGTAGCTGACTGGGCTTGGCTAACTATCCTCTGAGCTAATTCCATCTTTTCCTCAAACTCGATGTTACAGAGAAAGTCGGTGAATTTACCTTTCCGATCAAAGTAGGTGTCCTTTGCAATATCAGCGAGTTCAGTAGTTAAATAAACATGTTTTTGTCTACATACTCCGCAGCTAGAATCGTTTCATGATTCTTGTTGAACTTCTTAAAATATTCCTTTAACTGAAACTACTCAAAATCAATCAACGATATAGGTACACGTTGATGTATGTTTAGCAAAATTCAATGCAAATAATTTTACTGAAGCACAATATTGCGATAGCCATATAGAATTCAATTATGTTCTAAAACTATTCACAATTCTCAAAACCCATCAACGATATAGGTACATGTTGATGTGTTCTCAGAAAACACAAAGTCAAAGTTTATTGGAACCAAATTGTTGAGAACTGCAAAGTTCAACTGTTTTCAAGTTATGTAAAAGGCGCAAAATTATCAACTATATAGATACAAGTTGATATATACTAAGTAAAACCCAAAAGCTAAAATATAATTCAATTTGAACGTAAATACCATGCAAGCTATTGATATTTTATCAACGATATAGGTACACGTTGACAAATACTTAGCAAAACAAGAATAATAATTCTACAGAGTCAATGTTAACTACGAGAGCTACATAGAGTTGAATTGAATTCTATAAAGTGTGTAACTTCTCTAGGTTACCAACAAAAGGTAAATTCAAGCTACTATATTTACTATATAACTGCATGTAAGCAAGATAAATTCCAAACTACTATGAAGGAACGATCTAACGTGTTCCCTTTATGTAGAGCTTACGATGCAGCTTGCAACTTGGTGTTCAGAGCGGCTCACAGTGTACCGATGGTAACCAAGTGCAGCAGTAATGTATCAGCTGGGTAGTGACGATCCTCAGATGTGTAGTCGAAGCTTATAGCTAACAACCTGATGTCCAGAGCGCTTCCCAACGTACCGATGGCAGCATCTCAGTTTGGCTGGGCCGTTCCTCAGCTCCGAAGTCGAAGCTCGTGGTCGCTGTGTATTATTTAAAATATTCAAACATTATTAAAATTCATATGCTTAAGATACGCCGTCTTTGAGGACGTGCTTATATACTTCCTTTTTCACACAAGCAAGTAATGATATTATGTTGATTTAACCGAATAAACACGGGATAGCTTGAAATTTTTCGAGCAAACCGATTCTCGGGTATCCCGATTTTTCGGATTCCCGCACTACTTCTACTTTAAGCTAAAATATAAAAGATAAAATATAAATCATTTATATTATTATTTTAATTTTATTCCAGTTTTACGAATATTCTCGAGTCATCATATTCTATGAGCTTTCTCTTTCTGATGGTTGACAATGCACCCTACACCAGTTTGATAGCCGTTTTGGTATGCATAATTAATTACACCTTTACTTTTAACGGGTTACTTCACGGTACAGTTTGGACTAACATGGGTACTCGAAAAAATAAGCGTAGCTTAGAGTTAGCAGGGTAGACTAGAATAGAGGAGAGTGAGGTTGTGGGAGTCACTTAAGAAAAGCTTACTAGTTAAAAAAACATATTCACATTTGGCTGTTGTTTATCGGTTTAAGATCAAATTTAAACACTTATTTTTCAAATTTGATAATTATTTTTCATTAATTATTATTCATTCAAATAACAATATCTTGTACTTTGTAATTGAAATAAAAATATTGATTTGACCACAATTACCCGCCAAGCTGGGTCCTTGTGCTCAGACATCAATCAACTCAAAATAACATCAAATACCTCATGGTGGAGCTGAACTAACTTTAACCTGAAAGTGTTCCTGAATGCGATTTTTTTCTTGGATATAGTAATATAACATCCGACGAAGCTTTTGAGGACAAAATCAAAACCATCGATCGTGCCCTTTTTAAATAAATTCGATTTTTGCACTTAAATTACAAGAATACAATAATGACGTAAAAGAGCCTTATGAAAATTGGTAATTTCCATAGGGCTACGCTAGACTCGAGATTTTTCTTGGTTTTATTTTGAAAATCAAGACAAGGCCAAGACGATACTATGAAATTAATTTCAAGACAAGCCCAAGACCAAAGGCTCAAGGATTCTTGGTCTTGTTAAGAATCTTGATATCAACGGGTGTGGTAGATCCCGATGGCAAGTATAAATAACCACGGTACGATACGAAGCCGAGGACCGCACCGTCGCCCTTATACGCGTCTCATTGTGCTTTTTAAACCTCTTCAGAATTTTCAAATATCAATATCTAAACACTGATAAGCAATATGCAGTCTATTGGCACTTGTTTAAGAGATAATAATTTAGTCTATCACGTAAAGAAAGTTTCTGTTAAAAATAGATTCATCTAATAACGATATAAAGCACTGAATATTTACTCAGCTTTTTTAATTTTCTGATATATGGCACACATATGTATATCTATGTATATGTAGCAATGTAGTAGAGAAAACGGAAAATCACACACATATATATATATATATATATATATATATATATATATATATATATATATATATATATATATATATATATATATATATATATATATATATATATATATATATGTGTGTGTGTGATTTTCCGTTTTCTCTACTAGATTGCTACATATTCATAGATATACATATGTGTGCCATATAGCTAGAGGGGAAGAGATGTGAGAGAGACAGAGAGAGAGAGAGAGAGAGAGAGAGAGAGAGAGAGAACTTCTACAACAGTTGGGGCTCTATTGAGGTTGAGGGAAAATCAGTTTAACACTCCGGCTGTAACCACCGTTTTAGTCTTTTTTTTGTAAAATTAAATGATAAAATATGTAAAAACGGTGTTTTATACGGTGGTTTAAGGAGAGAAGTAGAAGGATCAAAAGTCGAAGTACAGCGAACGGACAAGAACTCATGTTATGTACATGAAGTGAGGTTATATACATATAATCTCGGCTTGTTTTAATTTTTGTTCTTATTAGGAAAATGGAAGCAATTCTAATAATAAAAACTGAAGTGAACAATATACAGTGATGTGCGAATACAAAACATAATTGTGTAATTAAAAGTGTGAATATATTAAAAGTATAGAATATGTGAGAAGTTTAATTTGTATTAATTATTTGAAAGTTCAATTAAAATATTGTTTCCGCTAAACTTTATCTAAGGATTAATTCCTGTTTGACAAATTATTGATAAATATAAACATTTTAGGATAAATTCAGATAAATAATAATAAAGTGGATTATTTAAATTTTGTTTTAATTCAAGATAATATTTAAACATTGTTATAATATTTAAACCACAGGGAATTGTGCAATATAAATAGTATTAGTTTTTTTTAGTAATATAATTTGTTCAATTTTATCAAACGTCTAAAATTTACTTATAATATCGTCAGCGCTCACATTATTTATTCCAGTTATCTATATTCTCAATCAACATAGACAACATTCTAAGTTTAATTCGGTTATTTGTCACATCATACGGGTACTAAATTATTTTGAAGTTTTTTACATAAGGCATACTTTTTTAATATGGAAATAATCAAAATGTATTGTAACTCACTAACTGTAAAACTGTAATTTTTATTCTGAGAATGGAAACTGACAATATTAATATTCACAGCTGGATCATCTTGAATAAATTTTGATTGTTTGTTGAATAAGAGAAGTGCAATATTTTAATGTATCAGAATGATTACCTAAATAGATTAATATCGTGTATCTGAATTAGTCTAAAAATGTTGCAACATATTGATCAAAAGCTCCATTGATGGATCATTATTTTCACATTTATTAAATATTATATTCTTATCTTAAATACAATCAAAATCTGTAAAAATTTATTTTAATCAGAATTCTAAAAAATAAATTTAATCAAAATTTGTATATTTCACTTCTTTACATTTTGATATTATTTTAAACTTCATATATAACTTGCACAATCCATTTTTGTTATTTGTATATTTTATTATGAAAAAAAAACTAAAATTAGATATTTAAATTGTTATGCTAAAACAGTTTAGTATATGAAACGTTCTATAATATTTTTACACTACTGTTTAATAACTGTACTACAATTCAAAATAAATTTTTTTCTTTATAATTAAATAATAAAAATGATAAATAAATGTATTCATTAATGGTGAATAATTTTCAAATGAAGTTTTCTCACTTCTGATTATAACTTATTTACACTTTTAAATCACAATACTTTTGTATGCACTAATTACTGTATATATTATTGTTGTTTATTTCAGTTTTATTATTATAATCACTTTCATAGTGTAAACTCGTTTCCTTAATTACAAGTCTTAACAAACCAGGATTGTATGTTTATTTTTAAAAATCACTGTAACATTTTATAACTCTTTGTAAATGTTTGTAATTCTTTGTAACTTTTAGTAATTATTTGTAAGTTTCGTAATTTCTTCTAGTTTTCTTGAAAATTCTTGTAACTTTTCGTAAGTTATTGTAGTTTCTTTGGAATTCCTTTTAACTATTCGTCTGAATTCAGACAATGTCACAAAGAATTATTAAAAAGTGCCAAGAAGTTACACAAATTTATAAAGTGTTACAATAAGTTCCAAAAAGGTACAAAAAGTTGCAGAATTATAATATACATCTGTGGGTTCCCGGAAAAGTGACTTATAGATAAAAATGCAAAAAATCAGGAAAGTATGAAAATAAGTGAATTTATATACTATTTATGATTTTCTTCGTCATTATTTTAAATGGAAAATAAAAACTTTAAACCTTAATATTTAAAAAACATAAAAACGTTAAAGTAAGGATATATAAGACTATAAGACTATAATATAAGTTAGGATATATAAGGATATATAATACTGCCGGTCGTTCTGTACGGGTGCGAAACGTGGGCGCTCACTAAAGCGGAGGAAAACCGTTTTAGGGTTCTCAAAAATAACGTTCTGTGAAAAATATACGGGCCGAAGAATGATGAGGAAACCAGAGAATGGAGGAAACTGCAGAATGACGAGTTGCACAATCGGTACGCGTTACCGAATATTAACAGACTAATAAAATCGCACAGATTACGATGGGCAGGGCACGTAGCAAGAATCGGAGACGACCGTACGGCAACGCGGATTATGAAGAGCAAGCCAAATGTAACACGACCTCTAGGTAGACCTAGACGCAGATGGGAAGACAACGTGAAAGTGGAATTAATAGAAATCGGGTGGGTGGGTACTTCATGGATGGGTTTAGCACAAGATAGGGATGCGTGGAAGGCTTGCGTATATGAACAATGAACTTACAGGTTCCAAGTGCCACTTAAAAAAAACACACACACACACATACACACACACGCGCACACGCACACGCACACACATGCATACAGACATTTTCTAAGAATAGTGTATTTTGATTTCTTAAGTCTCAAAACATGTTTCTAACACGTTTTTAGCAAAATTCTCTTTTTTTACTATCACAAAGCTTCCTTTTTGAGGAAGTAAGAATTGCTCTCAGTGAGTTCCAAACCCAGAATCTTTTGATTGCAAGTCTTTCACTATTTAGCACTAAGCCACGAAGATTAGAGAGCTATAGAAAGTCCTCTCACAAGTTTGTCTCTTTCTAAACTCGCAAAGCCAGGCCCTATATCTTGATGCGTAGTCTATATACTTTATATGTCTGTGTAAAACGGCTATATGTATTTGGTTTCATATATGCATAAAAAGACGCGTAACCCAAAATATGATTTCAAATAATATGGTGAGCACCATGGGGCAGAGACTGTTTTATCTCTTGTACATTTTCTGATGTGCCAAATCTTTTAAATTCTATTCAAATCCTATTCCCGAACAAGAAAAGATCCCATTGCATATATATTTCGAAAATATTTAGGTTTGTTGTACTCGTTTTCGACTATGGCTTATTCGCTTACGACTCGTACTGAAGCATACAACGGCGGTAATAATCCTACTTCTCTCCATTGGTATAAACGATGTATTATTTTATATTTTGCAAGGTAAATGTAATTTAAGTTTATATAATCAGGTAAAGGGGTTATGAAATTCAAATTTTATTCTCCCTACCTTACCGACCTGAGAATTCTAAAATATTGACTATACTTAAAAAATAAACCGAATTATGGAAAACTAGATTATTGCTCTTCGATTTGTAATTATCTACCACTGTGCAAAAATTCAACTAAAAATTTGACCGCTTGTGTCAATGAAATTTGAACGAAATTTTGTGATAAATAGAGATCTACGAAAGGTGATCCAAAATTTCGTTCCAATGCCATTTATATATGCAATGATATTTTTATCTGAAACTTAACGCAGTGGTAAAATGTTACAAAAGAAAGAGCAATGATATCCTAGTTTTTCATAATTCCGTTTATTTATTAATTGTAATCAGTTATTCATATTTCGGTCAAAAATTTGAGGTGCGGAATTTCGACGGGAAATTTGAATGGTTTGACGCATCGTTACTACCGAATGATAAGAGGGAGGGAAAAGGGGCGGTTGGGATCATGGATGGGGGTAAAACGTTAAAAGATCGATTCAATCAAATTCAAAAAATCCAAAAAAAATGAAAAAATTTTAACGAAAAAGTGCTCTGTTCTTTTTGTAATCCATGTTAAAAGGAGTCGAATAATGTTGAAAAAAAAGTTCGTTCATCATGTCACCTAGAATCGTATGCGGAGCAAAGCTCATTTAATAAATATGGTACTGAAATAGTGATGTTATGACGTGTCGGATCAAGATTTTGAGGTTTTGCAATGGTAAAATTTAAGATATAATGAATTATAGAGCATACAAATTTTCAGAATGATTTCTTTTAAACATAAAAAGTTTCCTAGACTTCTAAAAAAAATATTTCTTTTTAGTTTTAACCCAGGCCTGTCCCCTTAATAATTACATCAAATTCGTTTTTACCCTCGTTGGTGGAAAAAATAAAAATGCATGCATGTATATGTACATTAGTAACTAACTTTACTAAAATAATGATCTTAGCAACTCATCCGATTGGACAACAAACTCGATCACCTAAGATATGGTGCAACTATAATAGGTGCAATAGCACATTTGGTTTATATCAGTTTGCCAGGCCTAAAACTGACTGATCACAGTTTAAACCCTTATGATGATACGTAAGTTTGTCAGGAAACAAAAAAAGTTTATAATTATTATCAAAATTTAAACACTTCGAAATATTATAACGCGTATACAATTTATGTTTCAGTTACATGAGCGAATGGTACACAATGTCCATAAAGGCGCAAAACTTGTTGAAATTTATGAGACTTACGTGCTCAAGGCCTTATCAACTTACTGCTGGTGGTCTATTCATCATGGATTTCCGTAATTTTGCGAAGGTAAGATTTCTTATTTAAAAATCTTTTAATTACTAAATTGATGAACGATCATTATGTATTATTTTTAACGATCATCAAATCGATAGTGTCGTACATAACAATTTTCGCATCGCTCACATAGCAAACGGGACTAAAATATCTAATGCGATGGGCGCTTAAGTAATTAGAATCTAATATAAATACTGTAGATACAAACAAATTATACAATTAAACAAAGTCTAAAATATCAAGAATTTCAACTAAACAATGAGTTATTTTTTTATGTCATAATAAATAAAGTCATTTTACCGAAGGATTGGAAGCAATCATTATTATACCTATTTTCAAGAAGAGAGATACGACTGATTGTAATAATTATCGAAGCATTTCACTTTTGTCGACATATTACAAGGATCTTTCAAATTAAGTATAATTCTAGTGAGACTTACCCCTTTTACAGAAGATATAATAAATTATAAATATCAGTGTGGATTCCGACGCAACAAATCTACGAGCGATCTGGAAAGACAAACATTAAAGAAAATATAGTAATTATGCGAAACTTTGTATCAATTATTCATAGATTTCAAATAAGCTTACTATTCTATAAAGCGGACTAAAATGTAAGGTGGTGACGATGATACTTTCGAAACTTTCCCAATTCGTCCCAAGTTAAGAGTACCAGCCTGAGTTAAAATCGAATATCGAAATTTTTCATTATGAGCCGATAAAAACTTTTCCTTTTATAGAAACCATTCTGAAAATGTTATTACTATAAATACTTGATAATATCTGTAATTTTATCGCTGTAAAACCTCCAAATCTTCCTCATACGTGACACAAGATATTACCATTGTCAATACTATATTTATTGGAAAAACTTTGCGGCGTGTACGTTTCTATGTTACACGGTCAACAAAAGAATCCGCTGCTAATTCATTGGCACTTAGCTTCCTCAAACTAAATTAATTGTTCCAATATAAAATCGAGTATAAAAGTCTTTGATTTAATAAATTAATTTTAAATTGCCATATCTATTTCTAATTAATTAGCTCAAAAAATATGTGGTCTTTTTATCATTGATGGTTTGTCAAAAGATAATTTTTTACTAAAATTACACAACAATAGGTAATCACCATTATAATAGCAATTTTTACACAGTATAGTACGTAGATTCAATGAATTTCTAATCATCTACAATTTTTTGAACGATTTTCCATCATATATTACCCAGATATAACCGTTTAAACTACCCTGGTAAAAAATTGCCCAACCAAAATGGCCTGCCTGCTAATTATTGGTCAATTATTTAGGCCAACACATAACGACAATATTGACCAATGGTTGGTCAACTGTGTTAATATAAATATTACAAATATTTTCATTTTTGTCCCTTATCTGTATAATAATTGAACATTTGGAACATAAAATAACAATAACAATAAAAAAATACAAATACAAATACGTAAGAAATGATTTTATTTTGAAAAGTATAACCTATAAAATACATAAAAGGTTAGGTAAACATAGCATAATTCGCAGATACGCAAAGTTAAATAGTGAATTACAAAGTGATTCAACAAGTGAAGTCAGTATAAGTGATATTGATGATCACACCAAGAATGTGAAAATACTTAATATAAAAAATATTTTTTTATAAATGTTAAGGGATATTTCCTTCTGGACAGAACGTCCAAGTATGCGAAAACTTTTGTAGTAATAGAATCAGATCGTAAGCTGTGATAGCCGCCGTGCGTGCATTGTATAGTATTAAGCAATAAACGAAATCAGTGAATTTTACTTCACTGAGATCTCATTTCTCTGCTCCAACAATCCTTAAGGGTATGTCGGAGCTATTCTGATTGGTAAATATTTTACCTAACCTCCAAAATTTGCATCACCAAAATAAAAATTTGTGTACAAATTTGTATAGGCATTTGTAGTACAAAAATGTCATTGTCCACTATTCTTTATATAATAATAAATGATTATGAAGGTCGCTATGTACGATTTTTTATGAGATAAAATAAAATACAACGCAAGGTGAAGCCGCCGACGAGGTTAAGGTAGTTCTCCGGATTTTTCGATTTCTTTAAAAATTCTTAAAAATTGGTATATATAAAAGTATTAGTATATATATATTTATAAAGGTATCCTTTATGTGGTTAAAAGCTTGATCCTCCAAGTCATATGAAATTTGGAGTTATTAAGCCTCGAAATTTCATATTTTATTACTGGAAGCCTATATAATGAGCCCCGGGGCTTGTCATAGCGAGAGACGATTCGTTTAATTCCAAAGAAAGTTGTCTTTAAATTTTTTTGAAAAACTAGCATATGATGTAAAATAACAATACGATTCATGGAGAAAAAAGTTTGATAGGGCAAGTGATGTTTCTTTTTTAAATACAGCAGTCCAAAGTTTTAATCCCATGTTATCAGTATATCTTTATAGGTATGCGGTGTTTCACTCTCTTTCGACTTTTGGAATATTTGATGCTCTAATCACTTTGCTCGGCATTCTGATAGTTGATACTATAAATTGTATGCTTTTCACATTAGATAACGCTGTATAATATCTTAGAAAAGTAATTTTAAACTTTTGAAGCTATTAATAACTAAAAACGCTGTTGTCCACTGTTCTTTGTACAATAATAAATCATTATCACCCTCGATGTTGATGTTACTATGTAAATTTTAGACGTATAACGAAACATACGGCGAGAGGTGGATATCACAACGGTAATGTTCACTCCGACCTCCCCTTAACAATAAATATAAAAAAATTTGAATACATTGTCTTCTAAATAAATTTGTATTTTATAAATGTTTACATAACCCTATTCCAATATATTTTTAATGAAATAAATTTTTAATTATCATTTTACTTCAAAAATCATACATCAATTTAAAAATTGATTTATTAATTCATTTAACAATTGAATTTGACATACCAATTCATATTTAATAATTTAACCTCAAAATATTTGTACAGTATAGTTATTATAACCTACTTTTATAAAGTAAAGTTTTTTTCTGTTTACGATTTTGCAACTTTGTTCAATGAGTCAATATTTTATGAACTATTTTGATTATAAAATCGTGACAAATTTCCTTTTTTGTGATTTTTAAAATTAAGTCTCAGTTGTCCAACGACAATGGTCTTTCCATGGCGAACTAAACGGGATTTTTGACCAACCGATGGCTAAACCGTTGGCCAAATCATTGCGATTTGGTCTACACTTGGCGATCGGTTGGTTACCGTTTCTATCAGGGTAAATATGATTTTTTCGTGTATAACAAAAGAAAGGAAAGAGCCTATTCAAACAAGGAAGTTAGAAAATCATAAAAGAAAATATCCAACTTAACCCATTGCTAACTATTGTCTTTATCGGTGACTCCCAAAATTAACTAAATCACAGTTGCCGTAGAATACTTTTTTAAATTTTTAGTCTTCTGACCTAAAAAAATTAGTTTACATTCTTTATACGTGTATTTATTGATGTGACCAAAAAAACTAAAGTTTTTTAAGATTCATCCAAAAATAAAAATATTTTAAGTTGTAATTTTATTTTTGGATCTATCTTATAAAACTTTAGTGTTTTCTGGTCACAGCAATGAATGCATGTATAGAGAAGGTAAAAAAATTTTTTTAAGTCTGAGACTGAATATTTGAAAAAATATTCTACGGCAACTGTGATTTTGTCAATTTCGGGAGTCACCGATGAAGACAATAGGTATCAATGGGTTAGGGTGGATAATTTTTTTTCTTCATCATTTTCGAACTTCCTTGTTACGTACATAATATAATTAGGCATAAAATTGAACATTTTAACTATTTTTAGAAAAAATATGGACGCAATAACATTTTTTTAAATGTTTATATTTAAACACCCTTTTACTCCCTTAATTGAAGTTCTTATTTTTTTATACTTTATTTCCCGTAAATTTACTTTATTCCCGTTCTAATAAAGTAACTTTTCAGTTTCTCCGTATTTCTCTCTTTTATTTCAAGTTTGAACTATTTCTTTCTTTATTATATAAATTTTCAATAAATTCTAGTTCTGTCCGTGGGTCCCCCACTTTTTAAGTCAATAAAGTGGCCACAGTTAAGTCGAAGATTATTCCCGAGGGAATAGTCGGCTTTAATCTCGTGTTGCATAAATAAGTTTATTTCCAACTTTAATGTGCCCATTTTATTGACTTGAAAAGTGAAACCCGCAAAAAATAAACTGTAATAAAAAATAATAAAAAAATTAACTTGTTTAGTGATTTTGGGTATACCTTCACCTCATTTTCAAACAACCTGAATGCTCCTACATATAAGCTCCAACAATATAAAGAACTCAGTTACTCTCGACAGATAATGTTGTTATAAAGGTAATAGCCAAAGCAACAAGCTTCTGCAGCAAGCTTCCTAGTCAGCCGTGGTCCTCTGGGGGCCAAGACCAATATAAATTAATAAATGCATTTCGCGAGGATAAGAAAATCTTGTTATAAATTCAAAAATAATTAAAAAGCAAATGTTTTAAAAGCACGCTTTTATAAAAAATAATCCGCTGACAGGTAAGTAAAAATATTATAAAAATAATTCACAAAATATTAAAAGAAAGCGCGGGGGATTTAATACAAATTTTATTATACCCGAATGCCCCACGCTTTTATAATCTAAAATATTAGAGAAGTAATGTTGTATTATTATTTAAAAAAAAATTATTCTTTTTTTTTCAGTTTAATCTTTTTATAAAAGCGAGTTTTAAAAAATTATTTTGTAATTAATTTATACATTAACTTTTTAGTCTGACATAAACACACCGCTATCCACTCGCGTGCACTTACACACACTTCCAACACATAAAACTACATACAACCATCCACACGCACAAATAAATACCTACACTCGTAATCCAAATTATTGATTTCAGAAAATACAAAAAACATAAGTATCCTTGTAAAATATAAAATTTTGCAATATTGGCCCAAACGAGTTCAAACTAGCCCACTATTATTCGAAGATATATGTATTAACAATATTGTCTAAACTGATCCCCAAAAAAATTCAAATGTGTTGTCATCTGTTCTGCAAGATTCAACTTTTGAGCTCATTGACAAGTAAGTAAAAATGTAATGCGTATAAAAATAAACTATTTTTTCAAATAATCGGTATGGATAGGATATACCTATATGTATATGTATGTGTGTGTGTATGTGCATGTGTGTTTATTACGATAATGTCATTTAAACAAAGTTTGTCAAGAAAAATGAAAAATAAAGCACGAAAATATATAAAAAATCGAATTTTAGCTGTATCTTTTATAAATTCATATTTTTACTAAATATTCCACGGTATAATTACAGATCTCAAAGAAACAAAATTTTTTTTGCATTTAACACTTTTCACAATAATGTCACTAAAACCGTGATTACTAGAGAAAACGAAAAATATTGACGTTTTTAAAATGTTTCAAATTTGTTTGTTGCCTTCTTTAATCATGACAAAACAAGTTACCGAAGTTTTAATTTTTTTAGACTAAGTGGAACAAAATGCATGTTACACCAGTGGCTGACCAGCTTAAACTTTACATTGTAAAAGAATTTTTCACTCGGTTCTCTAGGTCTAAAGCAGTGATATAATGTAACAACAAGACAACGGAATTAACATTCTTGCCAATTAATCTGCCATTGTTCCAAGTTATTGATAATTTTTCCCCTTTTATATATCATGATTTTGCAGTGTCTCTTATTATTTAACTACATAAATTAATATTTCCTCTTTTTCTAAATATAATGTCAAACCAACGGGGAGCAATAAAAATAAAAGGCAAGCGTTCGGTCCGAGCATTATGGGTCGTGGCTTATATGCAAAAAGAGGCGCTTTTTGTATGCTTTGCATCACTTGCGATGCAAGGAGCGGAGGCGTTTCATGCAAGCTCGCTCTGAAGCGCCAGAGCAATGAGTCTCTCCGCAGATCGCAGACCGGATGGCAAGCTAGTCTATATTCTGAAAACGTATGATGGAAATTTATTTAAGAAATTTGAGGCAATAATGAAATCGAGAACAATATTCAATAATTTTTTAAGTCTAGATCTTTTTTATTTATAAGAAAAAATGATATTCCAAAAAAATTGTTTTTTAAGCAAATATATATTTGTCAATCAATTAATTATCATGATTTTAACTATAAATAATATATAGAATATGAGCAATCTCAAAGTTATATGTAGGTGGCATGGAGGATATACAATAACAACAATACGACAACGGATTATTGTCCCTTTTATTATTTATACAGTCGTTAGTTCAGGCCGTGCCATTGGCTCGCACGAATCATTATTATCCAGTACGAAATTCGCAATTACAGTTATACATATACATAAAACATAATAAACAAATATTCAATTAACGATTCTCGTTTAAAATATCTAACAACAATTCAATTATCGCAAAACACTTGTGCACCTTTCGTTGCCTCAAAGTATTAATTATTTAACACTTATCATTTGTAAAACGTGCGAAGATTCGCGTTCCTCCCTTTTATTTTTCATTCCACGTCGATTTTTAGGCTATTTCGTTGAGGTATAATCATTACCATCAAATCGCAATGGACGTCAAAACGAAGATTATTGTTGGCAGGCCGGAAGCATGTGTACGGAAGTTTTACAATAACTTTTACGAAACGCTTTCAACGTTACAATTGCACGACGAATATTGTTCTTTATCATAATGATTTTATTAAAATATATAATTACAGATCGTATTAACGCTCCTAGTGATAAAAAACGGGTTAATAATAAATATACAATAGTCGTTTATAAACAATAGCAAAAATTTATAAAAATGGAAATTAAAAAAGAAAACGTACGTTACATGCGCAACCACCGGACAAGACTTTTCAGTTTTGTTTATTAATAGCTACAGCAATATTTTAAGTACATTATTAGCATGATATTCGAATTCACGATTTTCGATTATTCACCGCATTATTTTTTTGTTTCCTTTACAATTTAATAAAATAAATTCGTTATTATCATTAGGTTATCTATTGTATCCTGCTCCATGGATCAGTAACAAGATCTACAATTTCATTTATGTAAAGGCATTTGTTTCACTGATGCTCGATAATTTATTTGCTAGTACGCATTTCAAAAGTTTGTAAATCGTAATTTTTAATATACATAGTTTTTCGCTTCTCGTACTGTTATTGTCGATTTTTAAAATTCATGTACTTTTAATATTTATATAATTCTTCAAAAATACATTCACAAAATCAACTGAAATATTACAACTCGACTTAATAATCCATTCATATGTTCGATTATTATAAAATTCGATTTATTATTTTCCTCTTTCCTAAATATAACAACTTATGTACTGCATGTATAACTGTTAACTCCTTTCTCGGTATAAAATTTAATTTCCAGACCTTAAAGTTTGTAAAAATGTTTGTATTCAAAGATAAATTAATATATATACCATTGAAAACAAATAAAATAGTTTATAAAGAAAAAGCATTTATATTAAAAAACGACGAGGATCTTGCAAATTACGATAATTTTTTATATTCTAATATTCTATGAACTATTAAATAGTTTTGCTTCATGTTCATATCTATCAAAACAAGTAATAAGCAGTTTAGCTAACAAAGAAATCGATCGATCGCAATCACGATGTGTATAATTCGTTAATCGTCGATATCCGTATCGGGACAGAAACCGCCGCGCCGTGCGCATGTACAAACGAAACCAAAGAACATCAGACTTAGCAGCGGCGCAATCGTCGTAAAAGTCGGACTTACGCACAAAAAACGAACTCGACCAAACGATCGAACTATTGCACCATCCAACTGGAAAGCCTCTCTTTTTCAATGTAGAAAAAGAACCGAGCGGAAGTATACAGCAGTAAAAGAACAAGGAAAGAGGAAAAGGAACACATCGGATTTCCGCAATAACAATTTCCTTTTCGTTAAGACCTGGCGCTTCTCCCTCTCTCTCGCTAAAATTTCGAACAATGGATTTTGCACTACCGTAAAGTTTGAGTTCAGTCGTCGCCGCTTCGGAAATCGATTTTCAACTCTTCATTTGTATTCATTGTCTTGTGTTTTTGTTTCGAGATGATTCTCAAAAGAAAGCAATTTTTGAGCAGTACGAAGTAAATATCATCGTAAAACTAAATAGATTTTATACCTTAGAACTTTTACAGAGTTTTGCATGTTGGCCAACGATAAATGGAAAAAAATAGTACAGTAAAATTTTAGACACTGTTAATTCGGACACTTACTAATGGATCTTTTCTAGACACAGTTCTTTTTACTTATAGTACCGATTACTTTCTATAGCGGATAGATAGATTATTTATAGAAAGGTAGGGTTTGAAAAAATATGTGTCAGTTTAAATATAAACTTGAAATACATTACAATAGTATGTACTTTATTATAAATGCTTACATTTCATAGGCATTTCTATTCAATTACATATTTTGCCGCGGCCCGTTAGTAAACCCATATTGATTGCGAGACTGATGCTATAATCTGATTGGTTACTGAGACTAAGTTAGATATCTAATAGTGTTTTAAGGCTTGGTTCAGAACTCTAAGAGTGTCTAACGTTTCACTGTAAAATAATTTACTAAAATTACCCTAAAAGGTTATTTGAGGTTTCTTATATGTTTGTTATAACTGCTATCAAAAAAGCTAAAATTACTTTCTTCAGTTTTAAATGCTATTTTGATTCTACCATTACATTTTCCTCCATGTATATTTTAAACCATAAAAGTCAAGTGACTATTCACTTAGGACTGCTCAAAGAATCATCTACGATTAATGAATTTGCTTTCTCTGGTACAGAGAAGTAACCATTTTGAGGTTTGGTGAACCCATTTTCAGACCAGTAACTAGCCATTTCTTATCGATTTTCGTAAAAAGGCACTTGTCTTTAGTCTAAATAAAGTTTCACAAATGGCCTGATTTCTACTATACTTTCAGTATTTCCCATTGGGATTTTGCACATTTTTTTAGTTATATTTTAAGTTTGTGTAAAACAGGTCGCATTTCTGTTATTTTTTCAATCCAACAGAAATTAATGTAAATAGTTAAAATTCTTGTGTCAATACCATGGTCTACAGTTTCAGTACCTTCCAATACAAAAATTTCTATTTTTATTAAAAGAAAAAATCCATCCTATTTATTTTTCACATTTCTGTCGAATCCACGTAAAAAACTTAATATTTCTATTCTGCAAAATCCCAATTCCCTCGAATCACCCCCCCCCCCCCCTGCGTTCTCTCAGTACGGATGTAGCGCGGCGAGTCCGAGTCTGGGCGGCTCCGCGTAGCTGTGCCGATATCGCGCGGGCGTGTTGTTGACGAGCGGCCGATGATGATGATGATGGTCCATCATCATGCGATCCACGGCGCTTCCACCAGGTCCGCCGCCGCCGGAGGATCCGTTGCTGCCGCCGATCTCCATGGCGGGCCGGGCGCTCTCGCGGTCCAGGCCCGGGTAGCGCTCGTTGTCGGCGAGCTCGCCGTAGGTGAAGGGCCTCGGGCGCTGCTGCTGCTGCTGCTTGTCGCGCAGGAGCTGGTCCCGGGAGGCGTGCAGGCCGCGGGCGTACTCGCGCGACTGGAAAGAAGATGGAAGAAGATTTTTTAGAGTGGTTGTAGAAGAGTTGGGAGGTGGGGTAGGGTTGGGGAAAAAGTGGGAGGATTTTATGTATGTACTTGGTTATATTTTGGGTAGGAATTGTATACATTATTCTTCATAAATTGAAATGTTGACACCGTAAGGACATCTACAAAATTTTCAAATTAAGGCTAATTAATATAGCTTCTATTTAGGAGATTGTGGAAGTTTGCAGAAGATTTTGTTGCAGACTTGTATTCGATCAAATTCATAAACGCGAAACTGAACTTATGCGCAAGAGGGTTAAAGAGACTTTAATCTAATTTGTTAACTCTGTGAGGCATATAGGAAAATGGTCAACTAAACGTATGAACTTTACATATATTATATATACATTTTTTAAGCATTTTTAGGAGCCACTGATTCTGAATCCAGCATCAGAATTGCGAAATTAATTTGTTTAAATCATTTTTCAAATAAACAATAGATAATTAATTGTTAATACATTTTTTTAAACAATTTTCTCGTAGAATACGAATTGTGGTTTCAGAATTAGCAGTTCTCAAAATATTCTTAAAATAAAAACAGTTTATAACAGTTGATTAGTTCCTTATGTGCCTGTGAGTGTTAAACAGTTATAAGTTTACATAAGTATCACTAATTGTTACAACATCGAAGAAGTAATGTAGACTAACCAGTATTTTTATGACCAGGATGCCTACTAGAAAGTTTAATCTTATACTAGAAAGGTATATTAGTACGTTTAACCAGCTAATAAGACAAGAGATTGTGAACATTAACAAAAGTAATCATTTTTTTCCGATAAGATTTAAATCTTTAGAGTAATAAATTTTAAGTGTTTTATGAATCTCTTTTTATTTGTCTTTTAAATCATACAAAATTAAAAATCTTTATCTTTGGAATAAGTTCAAGCTAGCAGCGAAATTCTGGCCCTTGCGAAAGCCGAGATATAGCTATTATTATATAAAAAGATTTTCTGCCTGGGACAAGTCGAAAAGTACAAATGCCCTTCACAAGAAAGAAGGAGTAAAGCCCCCTCAAGTGGCGAGAAAAATTTGCCAATACAAGCAAGAGTGCTAAGCCAGTTCAGATGGAGAAGCTATTATTTTACATAGATAAATAACTATAAGAAATTGGTATTTTTCGTTGATTTTTAAACAACCTTTAATTAAATTGATGGATTCTGTTTCCTGGCAATCTTCAGGACATGCATATCTACTTCTACGTCAAAATAAAACGTGTGAAAGAATGAATGTTCAAGATATTGTTGCGACAATATTATCACCAATATCACAAAAGCCCCTTCTTAAAAACTACACTACCAACCAAAACCCCGGTCAAAAGAGACCTATCACCATACACACCTCAGGATTCCTCGGTCCTCTGAGCTCCCTGGCAGCCATGGGCACTTCGTAGAAACTCCTCGGTCTCGGCCTCGACAGCTCCTCCTGCTGCTGCTGCTGTATCGGTCTTTCGGGCGTCTGATAGTGATGAGTGCGGGGCCTCGGCTGGGCCCTGTACGCCATCTCCGCGGGCTCGAGCTCCTGGGGCGTCGACGTCGTCGTCGTCGTCGTGGTGGTCGTCGTCGCGGCCGGCACGTGGTGATGCGGCATGGCGCCCCGGCGTATCAGCCGCTCGTGCAGCTGCTGCTGACTGGAGCTCGGGCTCAGCGGCTGGCTGGCGAACTGCTGCTGGCGGCTCACGCGCTGGTGGGGTTGAGCCTGCAGGGGGGGCTCCTCGTGGGACGATTGCCGCGAGACTGGCTCCGATCTGCGCGGGGTGGAGATTAGGTGGATTAGTGGTTGTGGGGTGCAGAGGGGTGGGGTGCGACGTTGTAGTCAGGTGTGGATTGCGAGTGGTATGGGGAAGGGAGATGGTGTTTGATCTGTTGTGTTTGTTGTGATGAAACTTTTTTCAGTTGGACGCTCGACGTGGGAAATGTCTGAGTCGGAAGATTTGAATTTTGTTGTAATACTTTAGGAAGGTTAACGAAAACGGGCATTCGATTTAGTAGAATGCAATAAAATTGTAGTATTTGAGGAAAAAATTCTAATCGTTCGAATTAGATGCTTTCCATGCCGAGTTTAAGTACACTTTCAAACAAATTTAGAATTTCGCGCTCAAATTCCTACACTGAAAAAAAAATTTGTTAAATCTAAGTAAACGTTTCCTTGAATCGTACTAAGAAAAGATTTATTTGATAATAGTAAATATTTAATTATTTTTAGACTGGTATTCATCAATTCAATAAATATTTACTAAATTTAAGAAATATTTACTTTATTTAAGTAAATATTTTCTTAGTACGATTCAAGGAAACGTTTACTTAGATTTAATAAATTTTCTTTTCAGTGTAGCCAACCAAATCAACAAGTATCATGTTGACAAGACGGTCCTCAATTTTGTTTTTAGATATAGCAAACTGTAGGTAAAAATATATACAAATGAAAACATTATTTTTAAATAAAGTTATCAATTTTTAATTGATACTTGGTTAATTTTCACATAAGCACCATATTCACCCATCTGATATCTAACTGACAGAGTATGATATTGAATATATTTTAAATGGCGCGTTATTGGAGTGTTTTGTACTTGATATGGAATAAAGAGGAGGTTTACTAGAACTCAAGTTTATACTATAGTTCAATGACACCTAAAACTATATCTAATTAAATGTCACATAAAAATAACCGATTTATAGAGTAAGTATACCTTTATTTCATTCAAAAAATATAGAAAAAGACAGTAAAATTTATTATTGCAAATAATGTAAAAACCTATGACGCGAAAAGGAAGAAATAAATGGTATTTATTCTGCGGTTTTAAGATAATAAGAGGCAAGACACTCCAGTTTCCATAATTTTCCAGCAAAACATACATATTATACAAGAATTATGTCAAATTACGAAACTATCCTGTGGTCGTTATAAGTACTTTAGTGCCGAATGTGCAAAAAGAAAATAATAATATCAAGGTTGTTAACTAAATAAGTTATATACAGTGCAATTTCACTAAATAATGTAATATTTATTGCAATTCCCTGCCAGCCATAAAATCTAATGACGCTTGCAACGCTCACTATCGAAAATCAAATATTTACCCATTCGATCTAGTAAACTACTTGGGAAATCCAAACTAGCTCTCATGCATCTTCCGTCACTTATCCCTCGATAATTGATTTATCCTCGCATCCCGTGTAATCAACTCAATCAACACCGCCCAGAGATCCATCAAATTATGACACGGATTTCGAAACCAACACCATGCTCTCACATATATTACACTCTCCTGCGCAAAAACAACAGCAACCGACCAACCAACCAAAAGAAAAAACGACTAAGTACTCTCATGTTCTTACGGCGTTAGACACACCGCTCGACTGCGACCAATTTAACGCCGGGGTAATCACGGCGCAACTCGCGGCACACATTCATAACATAAAAGTGTGTATATACGTTCGCGCGCGCCACGCGAGATGAAACTTTCCTCCATGTGCGCAAACCCATTTTCCCATCATAGAGGCGCGCACGCGAAGGAATCCGGGCCGCGCTAATTCCTTCCGAGTCTCGCCTTTCAATTATGACAATGACAATCTAATCTGTGCCGCGGCTCTCGCGTGTGTATACGTACGTATGCATGCATGCATGCATGCAGGCTATAAGGCATCGATTGAAAAGCGCGCGCGGATCGCCGCGAGGGTGCGCCTAATAGCGATTTTCTTTATACCGTACGCCGTACGTATGCTGAACTTGTATGTGTATGTATGTGTGTTGGCTAGAAAGCGAAGTGTGGATGTTTGTGTGTATGCGCGCTGTGCACGAGATTTGTGAATTAGATTAGAGGCGCGTTAGTGGACCTTGAAAAGGCAAAAATGTAGATGGTATTCTAGGAGTCTGAGGGGAATTATGTTTGTGGAGAGTGAGTGTATGTGTGTGCGAAAGAGCTCGGTGAAGTTGATTGGGAAAAATTAAGAGATAACTGGTTTGGGTGCGAGCTGTAGCTTATCGCTGCTACGGCCGCTTGTACGAGGAAGAATAATTATAGAGAGTTTGGATGTTTGGAGGACAATTTTTGTTCGTTTGTTTATGGCACACTTTCGATGAAATTTAGATTTTCGTTGAAAAAAAAGGTGGTAATTCTCACTTGTCACACAATGAAAAAAGAATTACTTTGCAGGCTAAATGTATAAATTAAAATTTGATAAAATGTACTTAATTTTTAAAAATAATGTATTCGTATTTATTATTAAGGATCGTAAGATAGATGTCCCTATTACTGTTTACTTATAGATGAAAAACCAAATTACTAACACTTCTTTTAGGTAGTATTAAAAACTAATGCTTTCATCTAAAATTATTTGTATATTAAACGGTCTTATTCATACTTCTAATTACTTTTCAAAATTTTTAAATAATTTTTTCATAGTTTGAATGCAAGTATGTTACATAAAAACATTAAGAACTGTAAATTGTCAAATCTAGAATAACATGATACTAGAATGAAAAAGAATTCTATAATATTAATATTTTATTTTATTTAAAATGAAGACGTTATTATTGATGTTAAAGTTACAATTCGCACCCTCAGAATAGGACTGATAACTAAAAATCTGTAACTAAATTTTTGTATAAAAAATAGCTCAAACGAAAAATAAAAACTCTTGATCAAAAAATTAGCTTAAAAAAGTTGAAAAAATGTAATAAAATAATAAAATTCATTCTAAAAATATTACTCCATGAACATTTTAAGTTACTTGCTTGGTTTTGCAAAAAAAAAGATAGAATTTTCAGTTGCAATAGATTTGTTCTGGAGATGCGAATTGTCTAGTTACCGCAAGTATTCTCAAAAACAAATAAAAATTAAATAAAAGTTAATCATACTTTATATATCTATCTTCTCCTAAAACATTTAATATTTTTTGAAACTACGTGTGAGAAGCTCGGTTTCTCATGCGTGGATAGCGTGCACGATTTGCCCGATTTACATCATTTTCACCGGAGCGTACGCGAAGCAGTTTTTCGTCGCAAAACAGCTGCAGGTATCTATTTATAAAAATTAAACAGTTGCAAAAAAGTGAAAAATTTAAAACATTGGAATATTTTGAAAAAAATGGATAATTTCTAAAAAAATTGAAATATTTTGAAAAAAATTGGAGAACTTTTAAAAATAAGAAATTTTTTTACAAAGTCTTACAAAATCAATGAATTTATTTTTAATTCATAATTATTATATTTAAAATTTAATTTTTTTAATGATTTGTAAGAATGATTTTTTCTGGGGGGAGTGGCTCGTCTCCGTCCTTGGACCCCGTTCGGCGCCCCTGTCTCCCACCCAGCGCGCGACTGTACTCCAACGATCATATCTAAACTACCAGATTCCTAAAAAAAAAAGCTTTTGTGCTTCCCAGCACGCGCCGCATACACATGGTCCATCTTAATACACCCGAACCCCAAGGAACACTCCTCGCACCACCATTACAGATTACAGAAATAAGGAAGCTGTTTACAAACCGCACGTGCAACCAACGACGTGTGTGCAGCTCTCGCGTGTTCGCGCTTGCACTCGCTCGATCCGAGCAGCGAGATATAAACACGATCACCGCCGCGGCCAGCATATAGCTCGCACTTTCGATTCGCTCGCGCGGGTCGTCCGTCGTCGCGGGCTCGTATGTCCAGGAGAGTTTAATTTCCGCAGGCGATCCCACGCGATAAGACGAGCTGCAGCGCGGGAATGCCGGTAGGTGTATATACACGCGTGTGTATGCTCGAAATTTTATGAGCAAGAGTGGGATACATAGGTGGGTTATATATGTATAAACGATTTGATAGAAAGTTTCTGATCTTGATAAAATCGCCGGCCCGGGTGAAATTTCTAACGCTGCTGCGATGTGCACTTTTTCCGGGTGCACGCTCTCGCGCACGCGCGGACGTATTAGAATTACTAATTCTTTTTGGGAAAGGTCTTGAGCACGGGTTATGTATTGGTTCGATATAGGTATGTGTGCATGGGTGTATGATGTTGGCGAATAATAAATTGACGAGACACGGAAGTGAGGTAGGAAGTGCATGTATTAGGTACATAGATGCTAGGGGATTTGTATGAATGATGCGGTGTGTTTCTTAGTGAATGTTATGAAATGAATAAAAGTTTGTTTGGTATGATTTGTTATTTTGCGGAGGACGCTGTAACTTTGTACTTTCACGTGGTGGGTGAATTTATTGGGTTAATATGTAAGGGATATAAGATAATTTATTCGGCGGGGCGAATAACTCATTTTATTTTGTAATAAATTGCCGTGGAAATGTGTATTACAGATCGCTGAATCAGCTTCACCTACAGATGTACGATTACAAATCTAATTATTTCGTTATTTAACTGTATATGTAGTGCACGTGAATCTGTTATATAAATAAAAACTATATGAGTTTTGCAAGATTTGATCTATTTTAAAATTTCATTCAACTAGAAGATATTATAATGAAAATATTTTAAAAAATAACGAGTTTAGTGAAAGACTTTAACGTGGCAAGCTACTGTTAAATCTGAAAAAGTCCAACAATACTCAAATTATGATCGATTGATATTAAAGATACATGTAATATATTTTTAACTTTTTTACTTAAAAAATTATGTATTTACTACCAGGAATGTCTTGTAATCTTAAATTAACGTACATATACCTTTTTAAAATCTTAAAATAAATTGTTCATAATGTAATTGTTATAGATTTATAGGGTTTAACAGTGCCTTGGAATACTTCGATGACTCCTATTAATAAATTCATATCTGAGGGAATTTATTTAAAGATTCGTATCTCATTAAAACTGTTTAAATAGTTGTATCTCAGAAAATCAATTTGAAAAGTCGTAATCTCAGAATTTGAAAAAAGAAGTACAATTTACTACTATATTTATTTATGTATACCTAACTTGTTTCTCCCAAATTACTCGCTTCGAAATATAAATGCTAAGCGCAATAAAAGCATTTCTTAATAAAAGTATCTGATTGTAATATGACAGATTAAACAGATTCTCTGAAATATGACTTTATTGATATCTAGGAGCTATCAATTTATATAAAAATAAACATTCAGTCTAAAAGTTTGTTGAGTTATTTGCACAAGGCTTTAATATACCTCAAAAGATAAATATCTACTTTCAAAACAGAAAAAGAATAATGTTAAAAGAATAAGTTGTCATACCAATAATACAAATAATAAAATGAGCCATATTTGAACACTGATCCACAAGTACGTCTCTGACGGTACTTTAATTTACACCCCTCAACCCCTGCCCACCAACCTGTGTATCGGTCTGCTGTCCGTCCGGCTGTTCATCCTCGCGACAATCGGCCTCGTGACAATGGCCTCGCGCTCCATCTGCCTGAACATCTCCTTGGCGTCGTGGAAGCGCTCCCTGGGACTGGTGGGCGACTCGCCGGGCGCCAGTCGCGGCTGGTACTGGGGACTTGGCGATCTCTGCCTGTGCTCCGCGCTCTTGCGCATCCTGTTGTTGTTGTTGTTGTTGTTGTTGTTGTTGTTGTTGTTGTGGCCGTTGTGGAGGACAACGGGCGAGGTGCCGCGATGCGGCTGCTTCAGGGGCGAGGATATCGGCGGGGGGATGGCGCGCTCAGGGCTGCGCGTGAGACGGGGCAGCGTGACGCTCGCGGGCTCGCGGTCAGCCAGGTAGTCCGGTTCCTCCACTGGCGCGCCCCAGTCCTCGTCTGTAAGCAGGAACGAGGGAGATCGTTAGAAGGATTGGTGGGGGGTGTGTGTTTGGTTGTTGGAACATTATTGATATATTATGGGTTAACTACTGATTGGTCGTCCGTAAACCTAGTTTTACAATCTAAAGTGAAGTTTTATTGTTTATATTTTACAAATTTAAGAATTATAGGGGAGAGGCCATCATCGTGGACCACTACTCCTAGTATGATCAACCATGACTATTGGGCTCTTACCCAATAGATTAGATGCATGTTATAGTTCTATTAAATATTATCGGAAATTCTTATTTGTAAACCACAATTCCGAAGATTCTCACGAGAATAACGAAAACCTGTTATTTTCCGTGTCAAGCGTTATTTTCTGAGGGATAAATACATACTCAATGTATAACTAAATACTAGTTATTTGACGTTATATGTTTTAAAGGAAATATACTTAAAACGTACTATTTTATTATTTTTACATATTTTTTAAGCGCAATTTTTAAACATTTAGACTAAAAATATTCTGCTAAAAACGTTAGGTGTCCATACTGCGAGACACTTTTTTGCTAGCTCAAATTCTTACTTTTTCGTTTTTCAAAAATTGTTTAATTTAGATAATTAAATTTGACCAAAACTAATATACTACATGAATAATGTCGATTCGTAGAACAAATTCCATTTTGAAATTTTGATTTTCACCGAGGGAATGAAAAGTTACAGCCATAATAGCTGTGGATGTTCGCACTGGGGCACTCTCTCCTACTTTATTGAATGAAGTAAAATATTTATATCACATTTAGCGCTTTTTACGAACGTTTATTGCAAGAATACCAATAAAGTACAAAGGGTAACGGTATATTAAAAGTAAATTCTATTTTTATTTATTTCCTTATATACACTTTAATAATATTAATTTTTAAAATCGGGTAAATAATTAAAATTATGACTATATTATTTACTCGGATTGAAAAAGTAATAATTTGATTATATTATGATTCCAAGAAAGTGGGACGTTCTGAAAAAGTTCTTATAAACATTCATGGCAATTATTTGTAAATATATAAATATATTATCGTTCATCAATCTAAGCAGTTTTTCAATAAAATTGAAAATATCTCATTGCTATAGAAAATATGCATGTCAGATTGAATTACGAAATACCCATAGAAATTTCGTAAATGCAGTATGTAGGACATTCTGCGACTCTAACATAACAAGGTAATAATTTATTACAATCTTGATCATTCATCCTCATCAAAACACAATTCACGCGATTGCCTACATATGACTAAATTTTTCCATCGATATAACCGCAGAAACTCGTACAAAACAGAAAATTATTCATATCAAGCATACATTCACCCTCAATCCAATATGCAATATTCCACGTGCAAATATACACCTTCTCAAACTCATCTTCTGGACGATGTATAATATCCATAAATATCTGCTGTAAATTCAATCGTATATACTGAGTAAAGTATCTAATATATGCGACTAGAAAAGTACTAGAGTTTCGAGTAGAACTAAATTTTTATCGTAACAGATACTTTGAAATAGAAAGTATGTGTAACTTAAACTGAATGAAAGAAGTATATTTTGCTGTTTTCTTGATCTAACTCTAGCAATACAACACGTTTTAATTTGAATTTTCAAACGTTCAAAAGTAAATTTTAAATAACGTTGAAAAATGCTGTAATGTTCGAAATTTCATTTTTATTTCAAGGCGGTTTTATCAATATCGAATATTAGGCTACTTTTCTAAGCATGAAACGTTAAAAATCAAAAGTTAAACATCAGGAAAATTAAATTTACCTTAAAATATTTTATAATAAATGGAGGAGAGTGGGGTATTTTTGTGCACTCTACATTTTGAATCTTTAAATTTCACTGTTCTGTAAAAAAATCTTACCCTCGCAATCAGTATATAATCATCAAATATAAGGTCACAAATATTCGTCTAATGTTTTTATTTTTAACCTCAAAGCTAACCCCGAGTGTTCGAAAATATCCCACACTCCCCTAATTGTTCATGTATTCATGAGCACATTTAATCCACATAATAATAAAATGTATTCACGAGCACATTTAGTCCACATAATAGTAAAATTTGTCCACTATTGCTACGTGATGTATTTTCAGCGTATAATATTACAAAACGACCTACTATACCTCTAAAACTCACAACTCTCGAATAATAAATTTCCCTCGACCCAACCAGAGAAACTCTCATAAAAAACATAAAATCACTCGCATCAAGTGCTCTTCCATCCTCGATCCCCATACAAATCCCCACGTCTCCCCAGTCCCATCATCCTCCTCTTTTCTCCGATCGATCTCAGCCGCGCTCTCGGCATCGCAGCTCGCAATATCGACGCGCGTCCTCCTCATCATCATCATCCTCGTCCTTCTTGCATCCCGCGGGGTCACCCCGAGACTCTTACCTCCTGCGCGCGCGGCTGCACAATGTGAACCCGCGCGGAGGGGCCAGAATCGAGAGCGTGAGAGAGCATTATAAGCGAGGAGAGGACGACGACACACGCGAGAGCGAGCTCAAGAAGGGGCGCCCCCCCAAGCCTGGCAGAAATGTAGGCGACGAGAGAAAGAGAGAGAGAGAGATGTATAAGGAGGCCAGCGAAAGAGAAGGAGTGTACGTGTACGTGTACGTGCAGTGTGAGTACGAGGATGTTGCAGTGCGAGTGTATTTATATATATATGGGGGGTATGTGTGAGAGAGCGTGCGAGTAGCCCGGAGGCTGGACATCGCGGAGCCTGCGTGAGTTTCTTCGAGAAGAGAGGAGAGGAGAGCGTGTGTAGCTTCGAGTGAGAGAGTTGAAACTACGCGTGTATAGTGTGCGTGTGCGTGTGAGAAAATTCTTTGGAGTTTGTTTGTAGCTTTGCGAAGGATTTTTGTTAGAGATGGTGGAAATTTATGTGGTTGTGGTTGTCGTGTTGCTATCGTGATTGGACTTTTGTGGAAAGAATCGAGCTGGAGAATTCAGGTGGATTTCCAGGTAGAGTGCCAGCTGGATTTGGTTGGATATTATCCAACAAGAAATCTAAGACTATCCAAACCATTTTCCAGCTGAAGTTTTTATTGGATTTCCTGTTGGATTTGCTATGAAAATACCTTTTTTTATGTAACGTGGGCCACCATACGCGCGTGATCGTGCAAATTGTAGCACCTGTATATCTCGACATTTTACGGAACAAAATGATTTTTGAAAAATTTTATTGTACAACCGTATATCCAACCAAATTTAGCTATAATTCAGTCCAATCCATACGGGAATCTACCTAGATTTCCCAGCTTCATTTTTTTAAGCAGATGAGTGATGTTTGTATGGAAGACATTGTCTTCAGAGGATTGAATTACGAAGTTCAAAATTTAAATAGATAAGGAAAAAAATGAATTCGACTTGATTTAATGTACATTCAAACAAAGTATAGATTTTATAGTGAACTGCATAAATAATTATATATTATGCTGTTATCAATGGAAGATTTTTATATTTATTAAAGCAGAAACTGAATTTTCGAAACATTACGAGAAAATATGGCTTAGGGCTACAATATGTGAGATAGAAATAGAGAAGGTATGAAAGAGTATGTGTATGTGTATTTGTGTGTGTGAGAGAAAGAGTGAGAGAAAGAGAGAGAGAGAGAGACAGATACTTTGAATTTAATTTGTAAAGTTGGTGTTGGTAAGTGAGATTTGCATGAGTGTCATTGTATTCTGATTGAATTAGGAAATGGTAAAAATTTGCAGATATGAGGAAAATGGAGTAGGGTAATAGCGGGTAATAGGCTTGGACGTTGATCGTTTCAATCTTAAATTGATTTTCTTTATGTGTGGAAAAGCAAATTTCTGCCAAGTAATAATTTTGAATAATAATTTTACCGCTAACTGTTACTTCTACGATCAGAGCATTATTCGGAATAGCAAGATTTTGTATTTAATAGAACATATATTTTTATATTTATAATTCTGTGTAACTTCTCATCGGCATGTATAAGTAGTAACAGACGCATTGGTCTGGCATTCAATATATATTATTCCTTAATTTGTAAATTGTTCTCATTACCAGGCATAAATATTTACGTATAATTTACTTCACAGACAATTAAATATGTACATCACAGAAGTTACAATATTTATAATTAATAAATAGTTAATAATACAAAGTAATTGTATATTATAATCTTATGGTATTATTATATTATTTATTATTTATTATCAATATAAAAGATTGAGAAACTTATACCATTTCTTATTTATTAATATAAAAACTAAATTTTAAAAGTAATATGAGATGGTGCTTAAGTTTTTTTTAAATAATGTAAACGCAAGATAAATATGTATATATTTCATTGCAAATGGACACCTTGTCATTCTTGTTACATACAATCAGCAACTTTTTAGTTACTTAATATACTGATGATTCAGAAGTTCCCGTAAACTGCTAATTTATTCGCCAATTGTCATTCGATGTACATATGCATATTTAACATATACGCGTGTTTAATAATTTATGTAAATTAAGTCAGCAGCGATATTATTAGAATTCGAAAACTATTCGTTAAAACAATTCATAAACATAGGTATTTAAATCTTATTTTTTTCCAATTTCACAAACTGTTTCTTTGTTATAGACTCCGATTATCTCAGAGAACAAAAACGTAATTCGATCCTTACAAAACAATGCCCAGCATCGAGAGTAATCTTTTTCTCTTAGAATGCAAGTAACACGTTGAAACACGCAGTCTATAGCCAATGCCATGGTTTCGCAAAAAAAATTCCATTCTCTATTTGCTCTTCAGAAAAAAAGAAATCTCTCGCGCGAAATTGCTCACATTTTCTATCCATTAACGCAAATGTATTTTCTCTCGACTCCTTGAAAAATGAGCGATAAAAAATTTTAGATGAGAAAAAAGTCCCATGGCCGTAGTCTGCGGATCACGAGTCGCGTCCTCCAGACGTGTAAATATTTGCAGCGAACTGTCTCTTTTCCAAAGATGAGCCTGCGAGTGACGAGTATCGCGCGGAATGTGTATATAGGAGAGACGAGATTTGGAAAAGATAACTGTACTGTTTTATAATATTGACTTGACAAATGTTTTCATAAGGTTATCTTGATAATTTAAAAAGCTAAATGTATGGTGTGAAATTATTTTAGATTAAATTAATGATTTAAATGTTCAGTATACATATTATGTATAACTTTATTAAATTATGTTACGTGTAATGAATAAACTTTAAGTATAACTGAATTTCTCCTATAAATACTTTACCTAAGTATGTAGTATGATATAGAAAAATACGAGTATTTGTACCACTTATTCAAGATTTCAGGTCATAAACATAGATTGCTAAAACATCGTCATTTATTTAATAGAAGCTCAGAAACAATAGTTAATCTCTATCGATTGCTCGATCATGAATAAGCATAGGCTGCTGTGACAAATTACCAATTACGTGTAAACGACTTGAAAGTCTTTAGCGTCATAATTGCACTAAACACAATTGATCATTATGGAAATAGAATAGGCCAACGAAGTGTGAAAAAGGAGGAGATCGAAATTATAGACGACTGCTATCTTCAATTTTCCTCGTTTTCATAAAAATTATAGGTCATTAAGCGATTATTCTAAAAAGATGCGTTTATAATTTTTACGATGAAAACGGGTTTATATCAATCTTTTATAAATTAAGATCGCTAAAGCAACAATAGATAACCGATTATGCGAAATTCTTTAAAGTTTTCGCATAATTATTTTGCAGCGAAGAATTTTCACCAAGCTATTTTTCTTTCTTGCGTTATGCAAATTGAGTAGGTCACTGCCAAGAGAACTAGGAAAAAAGAAAATGGAGAGGCCAAGTCTTTAAAATATGTAAATTATTCAATTTCAAGTAACTGTAGTTCAGGATATAATAGAATAAACTGCAAATTGTTTTCAATACTTGTTAATGTAATGTTTTGTTTGCTGAAAAAAAGTTTAAAAATGCAAATAGCAAATATATTTTCTTCGACACATACAAGAATTTCTCCGGAACTATTAACTTTCAAAAAACACCTCTAAAAGTGCTGCTATTCTGATTCTTGACTAAGCATATCGTTCATCCAGGACTTAAATTATTTTTGCAGTCCTGCCATTTCGATGCTAAATTGACCAGAGAATAACATTCTTATTCTTTATAATTTATTCTTAATATAACTTTTAAAATCCAAAAATTAATTAAATTTCCAAATTTTGTCAGTTTAGCGTGACTTAATATTCAATTAGAGTTTAAATAGTTGTTTTCAGTAAAAAGAATATACTGTAACAATTTGGTCAAGATCGAAATAATTTTTTTTTCTTTTATTTAGATCAAAAATGTTACTAAATATACTTTGCGATACTAAACTGGTCTTTTTAGTAGATTAGTGAAAATTCTGAAAAAACGTTGAGTTTATTAGTATTATGATAATGAAAATAAATAAATGACAGACTTAATTAAATTACTTAAGGTCTGCATAGTGGATAAAGTGCTCTAATAGAATAACAACATTTTTGAAGGTATATTTTTCAAAATTATTTATTTATCAAACGCTCATAATCATTTAGACATTCATGACATTAAATATCAATTGAAATAACTTAACTAGAATAATAAATTAATTTGGTTATAAGACTTAACAATAATAATTAAATCAATTAAATTAATTCGCAATATGCTATCAATTCTAAAAATAATTATGAGTATTTGAAAAATGTTTAAAATAAAAATTTTTCATTGTAAGTTTCCCATGAAATGCGATCCGTATGATTTAAAGAGCTGCAATTTAAATTATTTTCAAACAGCAACAAAGGCACGATTACAGAATTATTCCCAACCACCCAGTTTAAAATCACTCTTAACTTTCGAAATCTAAACAATCAACCATCATCCACACTCCTCATCCATAATTTCCACAATTTCGCAACAAATCCATCACTCGATCCCCAATCCTCCCCCCATCGTTCGCCACAAATCGCTCCTCAATAAAACCTCACACCGGTCACTCACTGGCTCGCTCGCAGCCATTCATCCGACGCTCTCACACACACCAAACAACCCATCTTCGTTCCCTATATACGCCACAATGACTGTGCACGCGATCATCTCTCTCTCTCTCTCTCTCTCTGTTCACCAACGGACAGGTATTATACAGGTACAGGCGATCGTCGCACTTTTCTCATTACGAAAATTGAGCGTAGGCCGGCCGCGGCGCGGCGCGAGGACGAGGCCGAGAAGATTTAAAGATTCCGCGTAAGGTTAAACGGGCCCCGAGGCTGTGGGCCGAGAATGCGGAAACGCGCCGCGGCGGTGTTCACCTGCGCGAGAGTGGACTCTGATGTGTGTGTGTGTGTGTTTGCGCGGGGTCGCAGCCGTATAGCCATTCACGCACGAATTTACGATTCTTTCGTTCGGCCAGTGTGTCGTCGTCGTCGTCGTCGCCGTCGGTGGCGTGGGTCTTTATAGTGGCTCGAGATGGGAGACTGGCTGCTCGAGTCCTATTAAGGTAGGTCTTTCGCGGAGGGCCGTATTTTGTGGGTGCCTCGTTGGGGATCTCTAAAGTTTCATTATTATTATTATATTTCTTTTAATTAACTTTTATTCTTTTATAGATTTTTAAGTGGGCAAAAAGATAAATACAATCTTGTTTCATATGTGTATTGTTATTATAGTGTTTGATATGTTTCTACGTAAATTGTGAAGTGTCGATGGATAAGGGGCTAACTTGAATTAATCCATGAAAAATGGTCATAAATTAAGTTATGAATGTACTCATAGTTTCAATTTTCTCATGGCAATTAACTTACATAAAATTATAACAAAAAAGAAGTCAACTAATTCTCCGCGATTGGAAGATCAAACAATTAATGTGCAGATGTGTGAAATGGTATCATAATATTGTATTTAAAAAAAAATACTCATATATTTATAGTTTTTACTTCTTAATTTTTCATACTGTTCGTTTTTTACGATCAGTGATCGAAAAAAGAGCCTAACTTTTTTAACAATCTATAACTTTTTTATACTAAATCGTTTTATAAAAAATAGTTTAAGGTATTATCATAATATTGTTTTATATTAACAATGAGCAAAGTTTCATTAAGATTCAAAAATCACAGATACACAAGTTATACATTATTTTCTGTTTTTCTCAAAATCACAATTTTAATGTTAGGCCCCGATTCCATGTGGCCCTTCAGTTGTAACATGATATTAGCATACATATTTTCTGAGATAATTTTAATAGTATTATCTATAATATTATTATCGAGCTAATTTTAATACATAATGTATAATACATTTATATTAAAGTTTTAATTTTGCGAAAGACCCATCTGAAGGACCATTGTGTATAGTTTTATTATATACTCCTACTCGAGAAGCGTATAGTTCCGGAATCATATTTTTTTGGACTTTGTAGTTTCGCTTTTTGTTGAAAGTTAAATTTTATGAAAGTTATTGGATGTAATTTGAATGAAAGTGTGATACTTCGGCGTCCCCGATACTCTAGACTTTTATAGTGACAACACCTACACATCCTGTGAGATTCGTAATGAATAATCATCGATTCTTTGTTATGGAAGATTGATATAGAAATATGAATGAGCATAACGAAGAATTTTTGTATAATATCGTAGTCACATATAAATATGTTCTATTATTGTTGTTTGCAACTTGGTAAAGTTTTTATAAACATATTGCAAAACAATTAATTGAGAAATAAATCTTTAATGTTTTAATGTAATGTCAATAATATTTTAATTTACTAGAGGTTCAAAAGTAAACCTTAAACAGGTGTTTGAAATTGTAATCTGGACAAATAAGACTTTAAAAGAAACGAAATCAAAACGCGGAATACAGCTGTCCATGCGTATTTTAGTCACGCTTGAGCATCCTCATGAAAGTGCATAATTTCTTCGAATTTCACGCATTTTTGCAGAGTTACTGGTTTTGCATTTCTATTCCGCTATCAGCATCTTTATAGGACGCTTAAATAAGGTGTAAAAGTAAAATTCACGATTGAGCTATTTAAAATCTTCGTTGTTTACATTCTACCAGAGTGATTTTGAATAAACATTATGATTTTTTAATACTCAACTACAACGCATCATAAAGTGCGTCGTAAAATATCGGTAGTTCGCTAGAAATTAAATGCATTTGATAAAAAGAAAAATAAAAACACAACGATTACAATTTTTTATGAAAGTCGTATAAATCACATCACAAAGCTAAATAGTTTTCTTTTTAACCCAATTACTTCCAAAAGAAAACTTCAAACAAGAAACTGCTAAAAAACATACACTCAAAATCGCGTTTTTCTCCATCACTTCATAAAACCCTATACACACCACAAATCGCAATCTCATTCATTCACATCTCAATCCACCCAAACCACACTCGCATCCCAATCCTCCTAAAACATAACCCGACACTCAGCCCATCCCATCCAAATCGAAAACAACCAAAACGCGCTATCGTAGGCGTTACAAAAATATACCATCCTTTCATCCTCGAAACGAAGCGAGAAGAAAAGGAGCAGCTCTCCTTCTCAAGTGTACAATAAAGGTATATAAACATCTCACTCGGGCCGTGAAACCGGCACGTGCTGCTCCCACGGCTAAACACATGCATACCCACATATATATACTTAATAAAAGCCATTTCGTAAAATGTTTGCGCAACACGTGTGAACGTGTGTGTGTGTGTGTGCATGCACGCGTGAACGTATGGATCGAGGATGCGATCCTCGATTCGAGGGAGCAGCGTGCGGCATGGATGAGCAGCTATACATACTCTCCGGCAGCTGTGATACGGATCCAGCAAGCGTTGCGGCGATGGCCGTGAACGCGCGATGCTGATCCTTTTTGTTATTTCGCGGATTACGATATAACGAGGCTGATGGCGAGTTGAAGGTGTAATGTGTTTTCGGCGCCTTGAATGGGAGAGTAAATTTTTTTCCGGAGAGCGTGCGTGGCGTGGTGATTCATTGTTTTGTTTTTGGTGGGGTTTAATGTTACGAATGATTTATATACGAATTTAACGTGTAGTATGGTAATTTATTTTATTTTAATTTAATTGACTTAAAATTAATTGTCTTTTATTTGTGTTTCATATTGTGATAATTATTGTTTCTTTACCTGTCTCTGTGATAGAATTATTGATCCGATTATTGTCTGAATTTATCACATTTATCTATATAATTTTATCACCATTCGTGTAATAAATATAAACATATTTTACAAATTATTGCAATACTCGATATGATAAAATGATCACGTGGATTTTTAAATACAAGGCAAAGAAACTTCTTTATTACCTTCACTTTTTTCATACTTCTTCACTTAATTTTAATCTCTTAATCTGTGGCTCTAAGCCATCGCTAGACTAGATAATAATTTTACTTTGTGAAATAAACATTGATGTCCGTTCCATACACTAAAGTATGAGATTATCTCGATTTGATTTAATGTTTAAGGTGAAATTCCCTGGATTAATGTCAAGAACTCTCTGAATAATATTTTGAAGTCTTCATAAGCATCGAAAAAGTTTAATTATTTTATTTATTTATATTTTCGAAAATAATCGTTCACTTAAATATTTCACAGAAATTAAACAAATATTATAATTGAAATACAAAATATTATTTACGCATATGTAAGTAACATTTGAATAAAATGGTAACAGTTTAAATTATATACTTTAAATTCATGATGAATTTCCAGGTAAGATCATTTTATTGATCCTTTGCCTTACAGTGGTACACTCAGCGAATCACCTGCATATTATCGTTTTTGAGTTATTCAAACAACTATTTCATTTTTAGACAGCTTTTTTATCTTTCTTTTCAGAGTTTTTGCTAACATTAAAGTATGTAATAATTAGACTCTTCCTTACATTGGTTGTGCCTAAAGACGGTAAAGATCAGTTTATCATCATGTATTTAATTATTATAAATAAACAAATTGTTGAAATTAACATGTTTTTGAAAAAAATCCTTTTTCTCTTAATTTTCTTAAAATATTGGGACGACTCATTAGGCTCTTACTCAGAATTCCTTTAGGTAGGTATTCCTCAAAATTATTCTGCATTTCTTCGCTCCTATCTTCATTGATGACAGATCAAAATATTATATTTAAAAATCTACGTCCAAAAAACCCCGCACACAAAATTTCAATAAAATCAATCTCACACAAAATCGCATAACTCAAAAAGTAATCGCAAATTTTCACACTTTCACTCAAAACACAATGAATCCTCAAACAACCCCGTAACCAAATTACCACTCTAACACAGAAATCGATTGCAAGCTCGACTCCCCCCTCTCTCTCTCCCTCGCTAAAATCACAGGAGGCTCGCAGTCGCTCGCTCGCCTTTTCAGGAGCACCGCTGCACCGGCGCTATACGCGCAGTGCGGCACTCTCGCGTAGGATTTCCTCATCGGTTGGCCGAGCGTTACGTGCTTGCCGCAGCAGCACTCGGCAGTTAGTATAAGCGCCGAGTGGTATGCAACGGGATGCGATAGCGCGTGAAACTGTTAATTCCGTGAGATTGGCCGCGCGCTCGCGCTCGTGCATGCGCGCGTGCGCGACGTGCACTCGACTCGCGAATCGTGCGCGCTTGACGCCGATGGAATACCTGAGTTTCTTGAAGCTTGAGGGGGGGAGTGGGACGGATAAGATGACTGTTTGATACGTGAAATCCGTTTTTTAAAGTGATTTTGGGAAGGATTGGTAGGTGTTCAGAGTTGTTCGAATTGATGGCGATTTTATGCTCTATATGAACTGAGTTATTGTTGTTTTGAGTTAGAATTTTGAAGTGTTCGTTAGAGTTATTTCTTTTAAATGTTCCGTGTTTGTGGAATATGCGCAAATTTTCAATGAAATTAAGTAGAAATTAATTTTTCTTGAGTATTGTTACATCCTGGAACTCCAATGACACTCCATATAGACCATATTACCGAATATGAACGATATTAATTATCGATCGCAATATTATTATAATTCATATTTAATTTTTACAATGAGAACAATACACAGTTAATTAGAATACATCCATATACGATAAATGTAGCTACCATAGTGTATCCCATAAATAAATATAATACAACGACTCTTTATTATATAAACAGCTGTAATTTATATAAAAATCCAAATATTATTCTTTAATTGTGTTCTATAAGTTTTTTTTGTATAAAGCACCGGGCAATTATTTTTGTATATCTCTAATCAACTGAATATTTTAAAGAGTATAATATATCATTTTCTAAGGCCTTTTATACCCCAAAAGAAGTTGATCGATATGTAACCAAGTGGATTAATAGTTCTAGAAGCTAAAATATACACTAAAAATATCACGGTGATTTTATAAAATACGCAACATTTTTAAAAATCACCCGTAAAATATCGTTTGATGATTTATGATCTTGAAATATTTACGTTGATCTTTATAATAAATAAAGGGTTCAATCTGTATACTAATTTTTACACGTATACTTTTAACGATTAAACATTAAAATTATACCTACATGAGAAACAGAAATAAAAATTTTTTCATTCAGATTTATCAAATGAAAATAAACTTTGATAAAGTGGATGGAAACTTACTAAAGCTAAATATAATATTCTAAATAACTACTACAAAACATTTTTACATATCTATCAATTTACCTTGATTTTGAAATAGCTAGAAGGAAGCCAAAAGTCGCCGATTGCGAATTTTTCGTCGTGCTCGTTTTGCCATGCCGCGCGTGTTTGTGGGATTTTCGCAACATACCAGAGCTGAGCGCATTGCAGGTGCAACCGTGCATCGATTATCCATGAGGGTGAATCGATTTATAACGCTGTTTACGTCGATCCGCGCGGCTGTTTCTGTTTTTCTTTTTTTAACGAAGCGAGACGCATTAGGTGCGATCCGTGAAGTTGCGTTGGAAATCGACTTTGATTATTCCCATTTTATTCGCGCGACTGACACGTAATTAAATTCATTTCAGCGAGTAACGAACTACTCGAGCCCTTGAATGAAAACTGCTTTTTTGGTTATCGGGTATGAAGTGATGGTTGATAATGGAGTATTCATACAAAATAATTAGTAGTTTAATGCAATTTCGGCGAGTAATGCATATTTCGATCCTTTGACTACGTTAAAGAGTTATTTGGCTAACTAAACCCTGTGAAAAGGTAAGGTGAATGATTGGTTGTCATTTAGGCAATTGAAAAGCTTAATTAATAAGCATTAATATATGCATATAATAAAAGGTATATAAAATTATTCTAGCATCCATTTAAAACAGAAATGGAATATCTCTTTATAGCTATGTTTTGATTTATATAAAATAAACACCAAAAGTAATTTTAGTCAGAAGACTTGTTATTAATAAAAGTTAATTATAAATATAGAGCATTAAATGTATTATACTCACAAAAAGTAGATATGTCTGAATTTATTATGTATTCACCACTGGTAATAATTTATATTTGCATGATTTCTTGCCTTTTAGTTTATAAATATGTTAAGAAATAAAAGAGTGATGGGATAATACGAGTGGAATTTTCTTTTTATATACACTGAGAATATACGAGTATAATTAGTACAGATTTAGTATACATTGATTTCTAAACAACTTCATCGTATTTTACAATATTTATACGTTAACTAATTCGATATTACAATTTAAGTCTTAATATTCAAAATTACTTAAGTCTCAATTAGTAGGTAAACAATTTTTATAAAAAAAAAATGTATAATAACCAGAAAAATACAAAGTGCGCAGAATTTTGCACATATTTACGTTATATCAACCCATTAGCAATGCTCCAAATAATTAGCCATTTCTCTGGTGCATCCACCTCCACCACATTATCCTCAATTCCTACACGTGTAATTTACGTCTGTACCCCCTTCCCACTGTGAAGCATAATTTCCAATACCCTTCGATTACCCTCCTTTTTCGTCCCCCCTCATCATCGCCACCTTCTCTATATTTTCTCTCTCCTCGCCTTGGCCCGCGTCTTTTTCTCAGCTACACACGTACACACGCAGACACACACATACTTACAACGGACTAACTAACGCCGCCGAGATTGTGCGGTTGCATTCCGCGCTCGACTCGTTTTGTTTCGACATTCTCGGGGCGTGTATAAGCTATGTACGTACGTACCGGGCATTTGAATCTCCACCGTCGCTGCTGCTGCTGCTGCTTAATGACCGAGAGGGAGAAAAAGAAGCGGGGGAAAATTGTATTATGCGCGTTTTCTCGAAGCCCATTTTGCGGTTGTTCGCATTGTGCTCGGCGTGTATCGTATGAGCGATTATAGGATTCTTTTTTTTAGTGCAGGCTTGAGAGTTCGATGAGTTCGTTGTTGAGGATGGGAGGTTCGCTTTTTTCGGAGCGTGCACGAGGATTGGTTTGATTTGGACGATTGGATGCGTTGTAGAGGGTAAGCGTTATTGTGATTGGCGATGGGATGAGTATTGTTTTGATTTTATTTGTGTTGTTCTTGTTTCAATTGTGTTTTACTTTGGAGTAAAATATGGATTTCTCATAAAAGCCTTTTAAGAAGGTGAACATTTATATAGTCTTGAATTCGCATTGCAAAAAGTGCTAAAATCAATCAAAAATATCAAGCAAGTATATTATTATTCTATGTATTTACAATGTACAAGTAATAATTGAACACAAATCGCAGAACTACATACACATGTTTAGATAATTGCTGTAATGGCTTCCAATTTTTGAGCAAACATATAATTTGCAAGAAATATAGTATTTTGGTATTATTAATTAATAAGTATTATGCAGTAATTCTCAAGGTATCAATGATTTGTACATTTATATTTATTAACTCTTCCTATGACTAATCGTTAATTTACAGACATCTTTTTTCCTTTTGTTTAATTTAGCAATTCACACGAACGATTTATATCATCCGAATTTACGAGAGTTTTACTTGAGATTACAGAATAAATTTACATCTGGTTGCGTCAATTTAATTTTATTATTCGTTTTTACTTTTATTTAGTGACTTTATTATAAAATCCGAAGAGATTCATGAAGCGATAAAAGTGTAACCTTAAGGAAAAAGAGCAAAAACACGATGATGCATAGTTAAATCGAGTGTATAATTTTAGCGATGGATAATTTCGACACTTTCGTTCTGTGTGAACAATATCCTTGAAGAAGCATCAATCAGCCATTAATTCAACGCCTTCGGAGAGGTCTGCCAAATACAGATACATTGAGAAACTTTATTTTATAAAACGGCTTTCAAATGCATTATTTACATTTTGAATTGAAAATATGAATGCCATGAATCCTAAAGGCAGAAAGAAAATTTTGATAATCAAAATCAAATGTTGTTGGCCGCGTCTAGCCGTATAACGGAATTCTCAAACGGGCTATTTGAATACATACATACCGAATGAGTCTCAAAAAATATAACTTTGATGATTTTAGAAACGTTTGCAGAAAAGTAGACCGCAAACTGTTTATGTTTTACCGAGCGCAGCTATCATGCGAATGCTCTATAACTCGCACAATCTTGCATTAACTCTTTTTATGAATATTACCGTTCGAGCTGTAAATTAGTAATATACATTATGATAGTTAGGTGTTGTAATAGAAATGAATAATTTATCATTTTTTAAATAATGTGTTGATCTAGACAAACAATGAAAAAATCGGTTGAGCTCTATCTTAGATAATCTGTATTATAATTACACGTCTTACCACGCTCGACTTGTTCTACTTATTCCAATAAATACAGCTATATCACCCAGTAATACAAAAATACAAAAATGACAAAAAATCATCCATACACCTCTCTCAAAACCAACCGAAAACCTACAAAAATCCCCAACTTACGCCCACACCCAAACTTCCAGATTCAAACATCAATTAACTCCACTCCACTCCACCTCTCCATCGATCGAATCACTCGCGCTCATTAATATTTCGGCGCGCGTGTACACGCTACCAGACACATAATATAATCGCTCCACTCGTCCTCGTCGTCGTCGCTGCTACCGCAAAAGGCTATATGCACGATATGTATCGGCGTTCCTCGCGCGCGCGTGTGCCAGGAGGCTAACGGTATACACGCGCGGCGTGGAACAGGTGCTAGCTGCTCCGTAGAGGATACATAAGTGTGTATTATACGTGGGTACGCGCGGCTATGTGTGCCTGCTTATATACATTAACGCCCGACGCGTAATGCTTATAATGCTACATCCTGCATTGGCAGCTTCCGGCTTCTGTGCACGACGCGGATGTAGAGTGAGTGTTCGTTGTTTGGTGTGTCTTTTGGGGAAGGGTTTCTTTTTGTTTGGGTTGGGATTGGGCAGTGTAGGTATCTTTTTTCGTGAAAAACTGAGTTTTTAAGTGTATTTTGAAACTTTGGCTCCCGATTTTTCTTTTTTGCGAGTAATTAATAGTCTATGTAAATTGTAAATATATTCTTAAATTCCAATTTTGTATTTCAGATATACTTTAATGCAAGATATGGATTAAACCAAATTTTTTATTGGTTTCATCTACATAAATATTGATCTGTATAAATTAATTAAACTATATATAATTTGTATTTGTTGTTTTCTTTTATCACTTATAAATTGTTAATGACATTTATAATTATAGAATAAGTATTTATAAAGTGAAAAAATCTTTACAGGCAATCCATGCATATAACATATAAACGTATAGAAGAAAAAATCAGTGACAATCAAAGGATAGGTAATATAAGTAACTATGACCTTAAAGTATCGTAAACTTTGAGCGACAAAAATTATAATTTTTATAAGTTGATTTGGCGGTAATATGACATTACACTAATTATGTACCTCTTGCGACATTGTACTGTACCTCATTTTTTAAGTGAAATTTCTTTGAGAATTTTCGGGTTAATTACAAACGTCTTGAATGAATTATATAATGAAAGTTCACTTAATTATTTGATACCGTGGTGTCTTTTTTAATGTTTTAAAAACTTTAAGAATTTAAAAAGGTATTTGATGAACTTATAGTATGAAATTTAAAACCTTCTTCACATACATTAGTGCATTAGTAACAGTATTACTGTTTTATTTTTTAAATTATAACATTTAATATACCGTGTGAACGGTACTCTCGTTGATACTATGCCACAAAACACATATTCAACAAATACATTATTAGAATAGTGCACTTATTTAATAAACAAGACCAAAATTTGTTTTAATATTGCAATCATGCTTATATTAGTAAAAAGTCAGCATAGTAACAAATGCCATAATCAAATGAAAATCCTTTTGCCGTTCAATACATTAAAACGAAATAAAAAGTTTAATAAAATTAAAAATTTAAATAATACTTTCGTCAGACATAAATTTAGGCCTTTTAAAAAATTACAAACAGCAATAGCATTAATAAACAGTAATATAATATAAGCAAAACCAAAAGAAAAGAAGAAATTGAATGCAACACTACACATTTCAAAGTATAATCCAAAACTACCTGTACGCATACGAAACATTCCATCGAAGAGACACGTCTCCGTACATAATTTCGCATACCTCGCCAGAGCCACAACGTCGTACACCCAAAAGGATCATAAATTCATTCGGGCCGGCTCTCGCGGCACCGGCCAGCTCAACGCGTCTCAAAGACGAATAAACACACACACACGCAGGGTCCGATATATGGGTCAGTCGTCCGTTAAAAACGTGTTCTCTCTCGCTCTCCCGGCTCGCCGCGCGAGAAAAGAACACCGACGAGTGTATTAAAAGAAAAAAAACAGGCTCTCTCTCTCCTGTACATTCAGAAATACACATACAGTATTCATCGATCGGGCCGATAATCGAGCGGCTTGAATTAATGAATGTTCATTGTCAAAGGATCGCTGCGTGTCGAGAGGGAGAGAGAGAAAACCTACATTCGAAGCGCGCGTGTACATTATATAGGAACACAGACGCACACTCGATAGTCTCTTTGTGGCGAGTGTATGTTTTCTATCCGAGGCGGCGGACGATGCGGACTTTTTAATTGAGGCGCGCAGTCGACTATGGATGGAAAAGCTTTCGCGTGTTATGCGCGCCGCGGTCGCCGCCGGATTTTTCGTCCCGGTGAGTGGACAATGCTGTACGCGCGGGCGCGTGGTGCATAAGGAAAGTGCTTAGGTAATTGTGCTTGTCCTTTCTTCGTGGTGGTTTGCCTGCCTTTGTCGTCGAGAGGTTCGAGTGTGGTGAAGGTTCGACTGTGTTGCTAGAAATAGGGGGCGGACGATGCGAGAGTTTGATTGGGAATTGATGATTCGGAGGGAAGTGCACAACATGTTGGTGAACCTTGGGGTCATGAGTTTTTCATTAGAGGAATTTAGTATTCGTGGTTTTGTATGGAGGAAGTATGCATGTTTGAGATAGAATTTTGGCATAAGGTTTTGCTTTGAGGAACCTTATTAATTAATTCTTTGAATCACAGCAGTGGTTTCTGATTATCCTTTTTTTTCGTAATTTTGAGGTATTTAAGACATGTTTTTTTCTTCTCATCCGTGTTTTTGTACTTTTAAAATATATACTTTTTGTATACTTTTAAGTTGTTAATTAACATGTTATAGAAGTTATTCTGCTCTCAGTATATATAGAAAGCATACTCAATCAAATTATCAATCATTTTTAGTGTCGTTAATAAGATATATGAGGAAGAAAATAAAGAGAAATGTGTGCTTGAAAGAAATAAAGCACGATTTCTGGAAGCATACAAAAGATGATTTGGATTGTTTAGCAGTTTGACATGTTTTAAGTTTCTAGTTCATATACAAAAATACATTTACATTTACAATTATAATTTCCATCTCTTCAGTCTTAAAAAAACTTCAAAGATTTTTTCCACTTTAAAGCTATAACCCTTTGCAATAAACTTGAAACAAACCAGTATTATTTTTCACATTAGATTAAACAACTATTACCGTTGTAAAGTAAAAAAAAAAACTTAACGTAGGCTTAGTGAGTAAAATGCTAATGTCCTTTAAAAAGGGCACGATGAGCGAGAGGTTTAAAAGGGTTTAGTGCTTATTTTAGGTCAAGCAAAAAAAAAATGAAATAAAAATTAATTTTCTAGAAAATTCAACTAGAAAAACCATACACTTCTAGAATATTTACCAACGCTAATTTTGTTTACAGTTTTCCGTAACCACCTCAACAATAAACACAAAACAAGAAAAGCAATGTAACATTCTTTCGTGCGCACTCTTTGAACTTCTTCAAAGCAAAGATCCCGGTATAACTTTCACGTATCCCCGCCGACTCCACGCGCAGAAAACAGTAATTTTCAGTTTAACAGCCGGCATTCTTTTCCTCGCTCGCTCTCCTCGCCAACCTTAAAATCAAAACAAAGAACTTGCACACGAGGCAGGAATTCCCGCGTGTGCGCGCGAGAACTGCTGCTGCTGCTCCTGCACTCGTTTGCTCCTCTCTCGCGCGATAAATTAAATTATGCATCGGCCTTAGCAGCAGCAGCAACAGCAGCGGCTCTTAATAATATACAGCGTGCGCGCGGCAGCTCGCCTGGATATATAATTGCTAATTACAGCGCGAGCGGGTGAGAGCAGCGGAGAACAGCTGCTGCTCTTGCTGGCAGTTTTTCCCGGTAATTAGTAATCGCAACGGGACGTTACTTAGAGAATAAACAAACGTTATTAACTGTACGTCGTCGTCGCCGTCGTCGCGGGTGTAGGCGCCGAGATGGAGACGCGAAAATTTCGTCGCGCCTGTTTGCGATTAGACGCTAATTTACGAGTTTCTTTGCGCAGGGGGGTTTTAGCTCTGCTTTTTTTTATGTTGATGGATATGCAGGTCTTGATTAAGTTTTTCGTGGGCTGATGAAAGCGTTTGGAATTGAGTGGAGTGGTTAAGTACTATTATTAAGGAGTTTGTGTGTAAGACTGGTTATTAATTGTTGTATAATAGCGTGCATTACAGTAAAGGTATACATAGATTTGTTCATTTTTTATAATAAAGTACGAATTTCTTAAATTTTGACTGATTTAGTTCTTTACTACGCTTAACTACTCTTCGATTAATTAAATCATTCATGCACATGGTTAATTATGTGATTTTTTTAAGTCTTGCTGTAATTTCATTGATCAATCTTCTTAAAACTGTGCTAAAAGTATTATTTCCATAAGTTTTATGTATAATGATTTCCATAAATTTTCATGTATAAATCTACGCAATTTCGAACTGATTTCTACGTAGATTTCTACGCGGGTTTTCATACAGGTTTCCAGTTCAAAGTTCCAGTATACAGTTCAAAAGTCTCTTTTATACAAAGCCAATTTAATATGAGTATGTTTTCTATCCAAGACAGCAGTTATCGTAATATAAATTACACACAAAAATTGAAAACAAGCTACACCAAAATACCATTCTCATCAGAATTAACAAACTTGCACAATCACACCTTAATTAAATAAATCATAATCCTCTCATTAACACAATCACCCGATATCTCCCAAAACCATCTCGCATTTCACCCAATTTCTCAATTACTCTCGCGTAACAATCCCGAGAGCAGAATCCTCATTGTGCCTCACCCACACCGACGATAAATACTCCCGTACACCGTCAAGTTTCAAAACTCGCACTGCACCAACCTCCCAAAAAACAACAATCGCAACGCAATCAACCCACAAGTGACGTGCGTACACCAAACACACACACACCTCCCGTACACCCACCGAAACGAAAACTAAAAGTCACTCAAACCGCGCTAATTGTACTCTAATTTCGCGTATATATAACGCAACCTCGCACTTCCAGTTCCTGTGTTCGTCGTTTTTTTTTTCCTTCCGCCTGCAGCAACAACATCTACGTTTATCCGTACGAGTATACACATCTCGTGGGAAGACGCGCTGATTACCTTTAATTCGCGCCCCGATCGCATTGTGGTAGTCTATTGTGTATAGTCGATGACGACGGCGGCGATGATGATGATGATGATGATGACTTTCACCTTGTTGGAGATAAGGGATCTGGATCTCGCGCACTTCTTTTTACATTTCTTTTTGTGTATATATAGATGCGTGCCAGGTGCGTTCGCGCGAGCGAGTGAGTTACGAACGCGGAACGATTATACGCGCGACACGCGAATCGCCTGTTGCTTAATGCCTGGCGTAATTGCACATGCGCGTGTGTGTATGGGTATAGGCGGGCGGTGGTAGTGCAAATTTGCGAACGATTGGTACTGTGGTTGGTATATAAGGTATGCGACGCGTGTTTACATGGTGGTGACTTTTTTTTGTGTTGTGGAATGTTGTGAGTGATCGAAATATTTTTGTACTTGGGTTTTTTAATACTTATAGGGGACTTACTTTCTTTTGAATTACGCGGGTTAGTTAGTGACTGCAATTATCCTTATCGTTTCCGTTAATGTACATATAATTATTAAAATTAGTTAAAATGATTAATTTGAACGTAATTTTAGTAATCATTTTAAATGGTAACTTACGCAATACTGCAATTTATCATTCAGCAAACATTATAATTACCAGAAATGTTCGTGGCTAATTACAGATTCGTTATTATTGCATATATATCTCTATTATTTCAATCCAAATACACCAAAAAGGTTCAAGATTTAGGATAAGTTATGAGTTTTGGACATATAAAACTGCACTGCATCACACTCCATAATAGTACATTATGTAACAAGGGAATAAAGTCGAAGTTAATTTCCGAGGGTGGGTTTACTGTCCGAACGAAGCGAGTCACCCAAGGGAATACTCGATTTTATTCCTGTGTTGCATATAGAACTTTATTCCTGACTTAATTGTGGCCACTTTATTGACTTAAAAAGAGGGACTTTCGGTAAGGTCTAGGAACAAAGTTCCGTAATAAATATGGTATTGAAAATAGTGATTTATTGTGACGTGTAGGATGATGACTTTGAAGTTTTACAGAGGTAAAATGCAAGATATTATTAAGTTTTGATAGCATACACATTTTCAGAATGATTTCTTTTAAACGTAAAATTTCTCGACTTGTAAGAAAAAGCTCTTTTTGGGTGTAACCCAGGCCTGCCTCCTTAATTTTATTTGATTATTTTGTTCTAAGTTAAGCAAATGTATGTTTGGTTAATAATATTATTATTAATGTTAGAATAAGAAATCGAATAATTTAGAAACACATATACGATCATTCGATCATTAAACTATTACTGTTAATCCAGAAACTTAAAAAATACTACAAAAATGACTCCTGTACCGTTCTTATAATAATTTAATTTACGATTAATTGTTACCATAAATTATATTAGAATTTACATCGCGAAGTAATCGTTATTTTCACCACACTACTTTCAAGCTTATTTTATTAGAAAATTCTCTTCTCATACGTTTACTATGAAACAGTAAGCTATATTAGATAACGAAGTGTATCCATCAATTACTTTGAATCAGTAAAATTAGGTTTATGACCTACAATCTAGGGCAATAATAAAATTCAAGCAGAAGAATTTAACCTCACGAAAAGAGTTTGTTTCTTCGTTAATTTTATAAAATTCCAGAATTGAGAGCTGTCATAGTCAACTATTTTGTGGGTGAAATGCGTAGTTAACCCTCGAAAGTCCACGCAGGGTCACTTTTGTCCCTACACTCTACAATTTCAATTCAGAAGTGGGATATATCACAATCAGTTATTACATTTGGAGTGAGATTTTCATCACTACAACTTAAAAGAGTAGGCTTGTTCTTTTATAATTCAAAAGAAAATTAAGCAAGTTTTAGTATCTTAAGAATTTTTAAAAACGTAGATTTCGAATCAAATGTCTGCAAAATTTAAAAAAAAGTTACTCTGAAAATGCAAAGTTAGGTATTCCTAAATAAACACAAATATATGAATCAGCAATCGTATAAAACATAATTGATACCTTCATGCAAAACAGCAATCATAAAAATATCAGGTTTATCGCACCCCTAGAACTCGACTACCTATGACAACTCAAAATTCGATGTTTTTGTAATACCATATAATTAATGAACTGCAGATCCTCAACCATTTCTAACCAAGTTTTCAAGATCATTAAGGGATTTTACTTCCATACAAGCTATTTGTTGTTGTAGTATTTCTTGTTCTACTGGTGCCATATGGCGGTATCTTGTTGCCACCATTCTTTTTTATATCCAATTCGACGTATGATGCCATTTTTTAAATATACTACTCAAGATTAAGAATTCCCAACTAATCACCCAAAAATACACATTCATTAAATCCCCAAAATCCCAACACCTAACAAACTCACCAACGATTCTCCACCATACAAAAGAAAATCACCCGTAAGTACATTCGATACCATCATCTATATTCCCCATTACGTAACCACCCATGCGGCAAAAAAACGCATCCAACGCGCGCCGCGCTCGAAAAACGGCAGCCCGTGAAATCCCGCGTGCACTCGCGAGATCTAATCGGCCTGCGCGCCGAGGGAAAGAGCGAGAGAAGGCATTTGGACACTTTCTACGGCGCGCCGCGGCGCTTATGTACGTGTGCTCCGTTAACCCACTTTCGGACAATCGGCCGAGAAACAGCGAGGAGGAAGCGGCCGCCGAAGAGAAAAAAATGTCAGGGTCGAATATCGCTTTTGTTTCCGAGGAACAACTTGGATTGTACACGCCGCGCTGCCTTTCGCGGAATGCAATGTCGCGGGTTGACAGGCGCGTTTTTCTAGCTTTGCAGGATATATTCCGGGTTTTGTTTCTTGTGATTTTGCGATTTTCTTTTGGAGAAAATGGGTTTCGAGGATGGTTTTCTGTTGAGTTTGATGGTATCGGGGTGATTGATATGGGTGCAGTGTTAATGCGGTTCGTTGTTTGATTGAGGATGTGTGACGCGGAGAGGGTTTTCTAATAGCGATTATCGTGAAAGTATGGCGTGGTGAAAATGACCTTACACACCGTGATAATAGATTAGTGTGATTTATGATGACAATTAGATATCAATCAAATTCTTATACGCAAGGTTAAAGATACTTTTATAATTTTTTTGCAGGTTTAAGATTAGCAGTAATCTTCTAGTTTACTATAATGACGATAAATACGATTATTTATGTTTTTCTAAATGATGGTATTAGTCAGTTATTATAATGCATTTTATCAGTAATCTTCACTCAGAAAAATGGTTTTTGTTCAATAATTTTTTATATTTTATTTACATCTAGAAGTTTTAATTTTTTTAATTACTGTGATAAATTTTGGAACAATGTTGATGTTGGTTAGAAAGCAACATTTTTAATCAAGTAGTATCTTCTTTTAGCGATATTTGATACAAATTTAATTGAATTTAACAGGTGTAGTTTTGGTTCAAAACGATTTTTCTTTTAGCACATTATTCAGGCTTGTTCTTCTGAATTAAATTAGCCATTCTTCTTAATACGTGTAATTTTTTCTATTTCATTCTTTCTGTCATTAATCCTTAGAAGATTTAGTAGTAAAGTCTGATAATGTTTTGTAATTTTGAAATTGTGTTATATACAATATATTGTATTTTTTTTCTTTATGTACAGCCTGGCGTCGTCTAGAGGAGTGGTGTGTTCCTCATTAGACTCCCTGGCAACGCACTAACAGTATATTGTTGGAATCTTGTATATTGTATGCATTTTCATGTAAAATTATCAAACCGTAAAAAAAGTACTTAATGAACAGCCTGCGTCCATCGAAAATGCATAAGCATTATTATAACTTTACGGAAAAAGAGGTCGTATGTATAAAAACCTCATTTTAAAGATGTGCAAATATTATCTTCATTATGATTTTTCTAAAAATTCAAATCGTTAAGCAGATCGATGCGCAAAAAATATTAGAAAACTTTTGGGGATAAAATTGTAACCCTGTTAGGCCTATCCTTCAATGCAACGCCTTCTTTATTAAATATAAAGTGTCGGAGAACCCTAATTATTATTATTTGTTAATCAGTATAACTAATATTTGTCTCATCAAAAGTATCAAACCATCGTAATTATAATAATCAGAAAATTCCTCTCTAATCTACACAAATCTCACCCAGTCATCCTCGTTGGGCCCTACATTTCACGCAAACAACGCCCCTCCTACCTCTCAGAATCTCACCACCTCCAAAGTAAAAAGTGCGTCAGACTACGCGTCAAAACTTCACCTCACTTCCATAGCTCCATGAAAACACCAATCAAAATCCCCATCTCCATTTTATCAACTAATTAAGTATCAACCGGGTCAAGCCCAGCTCAACCCTGCACCATGCAACATCGAGCACTCACCGGAGGACGAGTCCCTGGTGGGCCTGGTGGGCCTTGGCCCCAGCGGATGATGTCCCTGATACGGCGGCGGGGTCGCCGCGCTGTCCGAGCCGATGCCGCTGCTCGCGGCGCTGCCTCGCGTGCCGCCCGCGCGCTGCTCGACTATGGGCGTGATGACACCGACGGCCGAGTGCTGCTGCTGCTGCTGCTGCTGCTGCGCGCTGTTGCTGCCGACGATCGTCTGATTGAGACAGCGGCGCAGCTCGATGCCGGCCAGGTTGCCGCGCTGACGGTGCACCGTGTCGTAGTCGCGGGGCGGGAGGAGGATCGGCCCGGTGTCGTTGTCGCTGTTGCCCCTGCCTGTGTGTGGGGGAGAGGGGGGAGGTTAATTTTATATCGAGGTTGAATCGTCGAGATGGTCGTTGGGTTTTGATGAACGGTTGGGTGGTGATTGGAATGTGGAGTTTGGCTTGGTAGGTTGGTGGTATGGGGAGCATTGGAGGAGGTTCAGGGGTTACAGGTAGAACAATTTATTTTCTTTTTTCTTTCTATTTTGTTACAACTTGTTAGTGTGAATCATTATATATCTTGTATGTATATCTTATGCACATAAAAAGAAGTTTAATCAACAATTGTGATGTTGCAAATACGATTATTGTCAATTGAAAAAAAAGATCATTAAAAATGCAGAAACTGTTTTGTTCTCCATACAATTTTAATGATCAGGATCTTACTTTGTTCTTTGAATGTGTTTGACAGTTCGACCGAAAGAAAAATTTAAAATAATTCATGAGTACTACAGAAAAGCTTATTGTTTATAAGTATACTGTTTCCGTAGCACCTAAAACTATTTTGAAATTTTCGTTCAGTCGATCTATCAAACAACATTTAAAGAACAGAATAAGATTTCAATCATTAAAATTGGATGGACAACAAAAAGGTTTTTGCATTTTTAATGATTTTTTTCAATTGACAATAAACGTGTTTGCAACATCACAATTATTGATTAAAAAAGAATTTTATGTACATGAGATATACTAGTATAAGATATACAATGATTAACACTAACAAGTTGTAACAGAATATAAAGAGAAATGAAAATAAATTGGTCGTTTTGTAACCCCTGAACCTCCTTAAGGGGGATACACAGCAAAAAGGTGTTCTTATTTTAAGGCGAATTTTTGTTAGTATATGATGCAGCAAATTTAAATTGCTATTTAATTGTTAAAAATAATTATTGAAAATGGTTTAAAACTGACGAACAATCTTTTGGTCATAAAATTTTTTTCAAGTTTGACCAGAACCACACCCAACATTTGTACCATTTTAAATTAAAAGCTACAGTGTTTTATTACGTGAAAGTATAACTGTGCTAAAAACTTTATTGAAAAGGAAAAAAAAATGGTTTATGACTACAAACATAGGAAGCATGCAGCTGGCGGAATGAAAGGTATATAAATGCGAACTTTTTTCGTTTTCTAGAGATCGCTCCCGCGATACGGGAGCGCTTGTCTCCTTTGTCGCGTAACAGCTGTCTCTCATTCATTGCGTTCCCGCAGGTATGTGAATGATACTGAGTTGACAGTTCTTTTTTATCTTGTATACTATGTGAAAGTAAAAGTATGGTATTGTGGAAACTTGAAAAGAATATAAGAATTAACTTGTCAATCGTGTCATGAAACTTGGTTTTACTAGATTAAGAGAACAATACTTATTGAAATTCTTTAATAATTTTTTTTAGTCAGAATCGAATATAATAGTTTAATTAACTAAAGTATTTTAAATTTATATTAACGTTCTTAAAAATTACGATTAATTATTAAAATGAAATACCAAAATATATTTTAAGTACATATTGTCCAAGACTGGTCAGGCGTGTGCTTTTACTTTTTTTAAAGTTTAAAACATGAGAGCGTTTTGAATTAATTAAACAAGCTTAATAAAAATGTATAACTGCTCTATTTTGTCAACCTTTCACCGTTTCACCTATATTTTATAAAACGAATGATCGAATTTCTTTTTGGCAGTATTTTAATTTTACACCACGCGTAAACGTGTTTAAAAAAGTCTATAAACGCCGCGCCATAAAAGTTTTATGATAAAAATACCTATAAAATGTTGGAGAGTTTTCAAAATCCTTTCACAAAATTTATTTCTTTAAAAAATTAATTTAAACGAGGCTACATATTTTTAGGCTAATTCGAAAGTTTCCCACACTGCGCGTACCAAATTCTTTTTGAATTATTTTAGGTAGATCAGCACCTTAACCCTTTAACGAACAAGAGTCTTAATCATTCGAAAAAAAATACGACAACTGCATCATTATCTCTAAAATGGTCCCAACAAGTGCATTGTATAATTTATTTGAAGAAAAATAAGCTTTAGATATGATTTTTAGAGGTGGTCCTAAAAAATGTCTATAAGTTTTCTGCTTCTCAAATTAATTAAATTTTAATAACTGACTTTGTAATTTGTTAAATTGATTTATCTTATACAAGTATCCATCGGTAGAATTCAATAATATTTATTTTTATTTTTTAATGAACCATCTGCAGCGCCATATGCATTGCTTTGTCAATATGACTTCAGAATTTGAACTTTATTTACTGAAGACAGTCATATCTAACACTACCGGTAGTTTACTTTTCATCTAAATAAAATAATGAAATATTTTAGAAACCATTATTGGCGTTTAGTAATAGTTTGTTTGACTTTTAAAGTGGATGGACAAAAGTATCACTTCAGGCAGTTCTCTCTGGGTACTCAACTCGTCAAAATGTGTAGACTCTCTTTCTCTTTCAATTGCTTATTTATTAATGAGGTTAACTCTGTTTAAATTATCGCATAAATAAACTAACATCAAATTACGATTATACATTCAAATTAAACAAATGTATTCATCCTATTTATTTAAAAAAAGTTTAATACATATGCTTATTTGACTTTGTTTCTGAGGTAAAATGCACCTTTTTTGTTTTCAATTAAACTATTTTTATATAATACTTATATCTACCTAATCATAGTTTTCAAAAGTGATAAATGTCCGTCAATGATTTATCTCTTACTACAAAAATTTTTTACAAAAACTGAACGGTGACTGCTGTAATATACTACTGAATTTGTATTACCTCCCATAAGACTCCGTGTCAAACGCGTGATGCTGCAAATACTAATAATTTCACGTACCTTATACCCTAGCTGGCTTCACAAAAATTTATCTGACAATGAGTCACATTCAGACTCAAACATACCAATATCTTCAGTTTTATCAAAATCTGCACGGTAATTCTATGACTGAGAATATATCTGCGGGTTCCCGGAAAAACGACGTAAGTCCACTTTTATGTTTTTGAGATATTAAAGTTTAAAGTTTCTATTTTCCATTTAAACTAATGTTAAAAAGATTCATAAATAGTAGATATTGTCACTTTTTTTTACACTTTTACTACTTGTCGCATTTCTATCTGAAAATATACTACGTAAGGATACCAAAAACTCTCAAAACTCAATTTTCAATAAACTGGACTTAAATCATTTTTCCGGGAACCCACAGATATACACTACCTTAACCAAAAAGAAGAAAATCACATCTACTCACCCAGCTTGGCTCTGAGCTCCGCGGCGAGGGACTCGTATATCGTGGTGGTCTGTATGGGCGCGTGCCTGAGCTCGCCGCTGCCCTCCGAGGACTCGCTCTCGCGCGTGCTGCGGCCGTCGCTGCCGAGATTGCTGCGCAGCCTCGTGTCCAGGGAGCCCAGCCGCGCGAGACTGTCCGAGTGCGAGGCGAGGACCTTGAGCTGGCCACCGAGCAGCTCGGCCGTCTCCACCGAGTCGCATCTGCAGGGAAGGGAAGAATAAGAGATGAGGGATTACTTGGGAGCTGAGGGTTTAGTTCGCTTTCTTTGTATAGGGGGTATTTAGAATTGTGGATTTTTAAAGTATTGAGTAACATTTTTAATTTTTCGTTGTAGATTGGAAATTGGTAAGTTATATAGCATTGTATAACATTTATCTAAGGTAAATTACTGTGTAAGGAAGCCGGAGTCATATTTTTAAGTTTTATTTCAGTTAAAGATTTTAAATTATAATGTGGAAATATTTTTTTGTTACTATTGTTATACAAAAATAACTTATAAAAGGCGGAAGCTTTTTGCACCTAATATTTTCTTTTATTCTTGTGGTCTGCGAATGTTTTTTAGTATTCATGAGATACAAAACAAAAATTACGCGCCGTGTTTAGATAATAAATTTTTTTAATAAAGTATATCAATAACGAATTTCAGACAAATATTTTTAAAACAGCCTATGTCTACGACTATAATATTAAATATGTTTTATAGAAAACGACACTTTAATATTAAAAATTCTTAGTGAGCTCATCGAATTATAAATAGAAAAACAATCAACAATGGTCTTATTCAATAAAAATAAATAACCTTTTGTATTATAATTTCAAACGAAAAAACTTTTCGTGGTTTATGATTATTCATGTATGCCATTTTTTAAATATTCGATTCTTTCATAACTGAGAAGAAAAATTAACTGTAAAGCATGAAATCGTATAATTTTATTATATAGGAATTTAATTATTATTTAACTGGTAATCACCAGATTATAAAAAATTGAACGCATGCTAAAACATTAAAAACTGTATTTTAACTGTTAAGAACGGCGTCCTTTGTCGTATTCAAGCTCGTACTTTATAATAGTGAAGAATTTTTCTTAATTTGCTAAGAAACTTTTCTATCAAAGCAGAAGAAAATGGGTTTCTGTATGCCGTGTGTTATTACGAGGCTCGTTTTGCGGTTTTGCGCGGCTAATAGGCAGGTTGCTTCGGCGAGCATCGCACGCGATATATATATTGTGTGTATGTGTGTGTGTGCGGATAGTGGCCTTGAACCTGGGTGTACGACTGGATGTGGTCAGTTTTGTAGGGAGGCAGCAGTAAATTTCAATTATGTCAGATTTTGAGTTGCGCTTGGTTGTAATTGTAGAGAATGATGAGATTTAAGGTCTTTATTAGTTAGTTTTGTATTGTATTTTTATAAATGAAAGAAAAGTGATGTGTATATTTTTGAGTTTTAAATAAGTAGATTATTAATTTGTTATTGCTGATAAAAATCTGTATAAAATAGGTATTTAACTTTGAAAAATATGTGCAAAAAAAAAGAAGTTTACATTACAAATAAAGAAGATTATAGTAAAAATGAAATATTTTGGTACACATTGTAGATAGTGAAATCGTTCACAGGTGCTTTTCTTGGCTAGAAAGTATCGTTTCATTTTCTTACATTTTTATTTGTCAAAATTAAAAGTTTTTATAATAACTGAAAATTAATTTAAATTGCAAAATACATGACGTTTATTGATTTTATAATATTAATGTCTGGACAGTTTTCGCTGATAGTCTATTAGAAATTAATCTATGTTATTGTTTTTACATATAAGATATACTTAACACATGTTTGATTTGCATGAAATTGTCAGATTTTATGTTCATGCATTCGTTATTTTTTAAATGTAAAACATACTATGTAGATTTCATTTTATTAACAAAATTAAATAATAGCACAAAACTTTTAAAATAAAATGATATAAAATATTATGTGATTATGCTTTGGTGCAGTAATTTAAAAAGACGATTTTTGTAACAAAATTATAATATTCGACTTGGAAGGACTTAAAATATAATTTTAATTTATTGTAAATATTATTTACCCTTCGTCTTCCAATGGAACGCTCACTACAGTAGTACCACGTTTTAACAAAAATATTCAATACATCCTAAATCTAATACAATCGTAAATCAGCATTCACTACACAAAAGACTAGAATTTCCCAAACAGTAGGTTCTCACACAGCTTAAAAATACAAAGTAGCGTACATCCTTTTACTTTCTTACTCTTAAAAATAACTTTCGTGCAAAGCATCCACCCATTAAGCAAGTCAAAAAGCAAAGAAACCCTATTTTCACGCTTTTCATTTCCGGTCTAGCACTCCATAAGAGCAGTTCCCGATCCTCTCCACCATCCAATCTTTCATCGCACACAGGCGTCAGATATATACATTACACCGCTCTCCGGCAGACTCGCAACGCGCCACTAAACTTGTCATAGAGCCCAGCGCGAGAGATTCTCATTTTCGCGCTAGAGCGAGAGAAAAAAGGGCCAAAGGCGTATATAACATTATCTTGTCAAGGTGAGCGATGCGCCGCGCGCCTCGGCGGATTGGCCATTAAGACGCCGAGCGCCAGCTCGCGCGATAGTTTAAACGCTTTCCGCGCGCTGCAGCCATATATAGCCTTTTGAATTATTATGCAAATCATTAGCGCGGCCGTTGCGGCAGTCCACGCGAAAATTAGTCCGTTCGTTATGCGGCGTCTACGGAAAAATGGAATACAACCGCGAGGGTATAGACGTTGTTTCGGGAGTAATGACCTTAAACGATAGGATGCACGTATGGTACAGTCGACTCTCGAGATATTGTGAAGTTGACAGAGCCGAGAAAAGTATGTGAATTGTCGAGTTTTGAACAATCGATAAAATTAATAAGAAAATTTTAATTATCGAAAAAATGTTTAGTTTTTAAAAGTTAATTTATATTATATACTAAGCATATCGAGAAACATTTTACAGAATTTAGTAAAATTGTAAACGAATCTTAAATAAACATACTCATGATGATTGGTGACAAATTTGAGATACAAAAACTTATATTCATTAAAACTTTAAGGCACCGTGCATAAAAATCTGTACTTTATAAATGAAAAAAGTGAGTCATCAAACATATACACAGCACTACTTAGAGTTCTGATCTTTTACACGTAAAACACAAAAAACGGTGTTTTTACAAGGCACCGTTTTGACATCAGCAAAACGTCCCAAAATTCATAAAAATTATAGAGTTTCTTTTTCCATTAATATGCTTATTATTAGCACAGAACAAGCAAAATCTGGACTAGCAAAAACAAGAAAAAAACATCGAATTATCAAGACTTGACTGTATACATACTCATATATATGCACGAGGAGCGGGAGGAAAGTACGAGATAAAAATGTTGGCTTCGAGTGTATGCGTGCGGCGGGGTTCGTCTTTAGCACGTTTACCGTTACACGAATTATTACGTGTGCGAAGGTCGAGGATGTATACCGACGCGCTTTTTCGAGGCCAGTCGCAATTAAGGATGATCGATAAGCGCGGGCCCCCGGCCCCACCTCGGGCAGGTCCGTTAAGCGACAAATTAGCGAGGTTTTTTTATCGCGCCAGGTGTGTGCGTGAGTGATTACGGTAAACAAGTGAATTTTGCGTGTGTGTGTTTATATATACGGGTAATGTGTAAATATTGTCTCTTTAATCGTGGATATTCTAGTTTCTATGTAATCTTTGATTTATAATTTAAATAATAATAATATTTCAGTTATTTTTAATAGTAATAATATTTATTTTAAATGATCATTAAACAGCATTACTTATAAGACTATAACTTAAATTCAAATAGTAAAATGTTATTTTTTTAAATATTAAAAGTAATGCTAAAGTTTTGAAATTAGGCAAAAGACTGAAGTGCGTTATAAACTTTTCTACAGACTGTGCTACAATATAGGAAACAATATTTACCTAGCTGTTTTTTTCTTATTCTACGTAATATACATAATAGTAATTATTTACATTTTAGTTTCTAAAAGAAATATTATACAGAAAATTGCTGTGGCTATGAATTAAAATGTCTCTCTAGTTTACGCTTCGCCGATACATTACGTGTTAAAGCATGCAATTTCGTTATTAAATACATCTACATTGGTATTTAGACAGGCACGACTCTTACAGTTTTACGGGTGCATAGACAAAACTATTAACGCCTTAAGTGCCGATGGCAAAGAATTTTTGCCATGGGAGATTTTTCAGTACCTACTTTACCTTGCAAGAAACTTAAACAGATCATATTTCAAAATCTCATAAAAATACAGCTTTTTTATATTATAATTTTTTCAATTACTTTAGTTAGAAAATTGATTAGCGAGTGGACATCCTTAACACAATAATAATAAGTGTAATGCATGTGTAGTTATTTTCTTAACTATTATTAGTATTCTTATAGTGATCATAAAGTTAATAAAATTAATGATGATTAATTCTATAATATAAAATTTAATGAAACCTTTTTTAGATCTATATCTACGAAAAGTAAAAAAATAAAAATGTTATTTTTATAATTGTATTAATGTATAATAAAGATAATTAATTGTATCGTAGTAGCACATCAAACTAAATAAAACAACAATACCTAATAATACAACTACACAAGTAAAACATTAATCAAACAATCCATCACCGTTCAGCGCGTAAAAATCGAAAACATTGAGAAACCCCATACACAATAACATCCTAATCATTCAAAACACCGCGTTTACACATCTTACGCCTCGCCGCTCGTCGGCGCCACACAAAGCGAAGAATCGCACTTTGAACCTCTACTCGTCGGCCGCGCGTACGCATGAAAATAAATCGCCGCATTAGAATATAATAGAGAAGACTGGGGGTGGGAGTTCGTAACTATGATATTTACCTGTAGGCGTGCACGTGCACGGGATTGTTGGTGGCGGGATTCGGCAGCAGGAGCGTGGCCGCGACCACGTCCTCGCGCTGCACGGCGGCGAGGACCGCGTGGCCGGGCACCAGGTGCTTCACCGCCGACCTCGTCGTGCCGCCCGGGTGGACCGTCTGTATGATCTTCAGGCCTTTGCTGCTCACCTGGAATCAGAAGAGGAGACGTGTTTGATTGAGATTCATTTTAGAGAACGTTGATTTTGTAATGAGGTTGAGTGCGTTGTGAAGCGAAAGTTATGTTTGCGCAGTCCTTGCTTTTATGCGAGAGTATTGTATTTTGTGGTTAGCCTATACGTTCTCTTGTGGTATCCAAAATAATAGAGCTTGATTTTGGATGATTATTTTCTATGAAAACGGTATTTTTTAATGAAGAGAATAAACGTAATTAGTATTTTGTATGTGTTGTCATTATTACTGTACAATGGTATAAGGACATATAATGATAAAATTTTATGATTACGAATAGAATGCTCAGATAAGAATTATTCGAATAACATTAGCGATAGAATATATAGAATGTGTAATAATACAGTACGTACTATTAAAATATCTTTTATAGTCTGTTATTAAATTAGAATTGATCACATCTTATGGTGGTAACCTCTATACCACGTACAAAGATATAAGTTAATGCGAAATTTGCACAAACTCAAAATTTATCTCCCGATAAATATAGCTGTTTTACTTTCCAAGCCTCATACCACTGCGTGCGCACATATGCTGTCCTTTTTCCAGTCTTGTAACTTAAATGTATGAAATGCATGTACCATTCATTGCATAGTAATTAAATCTCTATTCGAGGTTTAAAGCTTTCAATAAAAAAAAGAATGAAAAAACAGTTATCTTGAAGTTAGCACAAATTATACCTCATTAATAAACTCAAATTTACAGATTTACAGATGAATTGACAGCTTGATTTTAGTCAAATAATATTTTATCTTTTTAAAAAAAATGTTAAGGAATAATAAAATCGATAACCCAAGTCCAAGTAAAATCCAAGTAACTTCTATTACTTTAAGTATCAAAACGTAAAAAAAATATTTGTAGACACTTACGCTCGATTGATTAACGCATGAAATATTTAGAACATGTGTTAATTTAAGTTTTGAATAAAATATATTATCTATGACTTATAATGAATTGTACAAAAAGTTGGTCAAAAAACTTATAGGTGACCTAAAGAAATTTTTGTCGATTTTTCAAACGAAAGTTGAGCTCCACTTTAAAGCCGATAATTAATTCGTACATAAAACTTACATTAAAAATAAAAATTCTTCAGAAGAAACTAAAATACGTAATTATAAGTAAAAGATACTATTACTTAATCAAAAGAGATTGATTGAATTGAATCGTCTAATCAACTTCTCCATTTTTCAGTCCTTTTCCTTCTCACCGTTAGAAGACGGCCACACAAACACTCTAAAAACCCACACGATGAGTCATAAAATCCATCAATCTACATAAAGATCGAGAGTGACGAAGGCTTAACCATCGCTTTCGATTTAAAATCGAAAACGCGCGATCGCCCCTCGCACCGTCGAAAGCTCGTACACGCGCAGCTGCACCAAGTATGCCACAAAAAAGCCGCGCCTCTACACACTCGTTTCCCTCAATTTATATATCTATATAGGTAAAAAAAGAAGAAAAAAATCTCGCCCCGGGCCCTGTAACTTTCACGCATCTAATCGACCGGCGGCGAAGATCGAATTCACTTATATACACGTGTTATATATCGAAAGTGCCGCCTTTTCTCGCGATGAGCAAGCTTCGGCAAATAGTTTCGAAGAAAGTTCCTCGCTTTACGTAACGCCGACGACGTCGCATCGGCCCGGAGGTATGTTTACGACCGCGAGGTAAATTAGCAATGAATCTCCTTTAGCGCTGGACTGATAAGAAAAAAAATGGCAGGAGAAGGAGGAAATAAAAAGGACCTGTGCGCGCTAGGCGCAAGGAACGCGATGGATAATAGAATGTTTTATGAAAGTTCGAACGATCGTGAGCGCGCGCGCGAGTGTGTAGGCATTTTATTATATGTACTTTATGAATAATTCCTTTGATGTTTCTGAGGCTTTTTTTTTCTCTCTTCTTATAGTCGGTCAGCGAGTTATGAAACAAGCCGAGTAATTTACGATCGCGTAATTTTTCAGTTTAAGGTTCGAGAGAGTCTGCGCGAGTGCAGGGGGTAATAAGCGATAGGCGTTTCATTTTTCTCGTTTGAAAAATTGCTCGTTACCGGACTGGTTGTTTTAGCGCTTAATGAAAGCTCTTTGATAGTTCTATTCCACTGACCTAGTATAACGCAAACCTCTGCTGTGGTGATGAATGCAGATGACAGTGCACTTTTTTGTAATATGATTTTAAAGGAAGGAAAATTTGCTTTTTACCCTACTTAGTCAATTAAGTATTACGATTTCTTTATTTATTATTTATGGGAAATTCTCTGAAACTTTTAGCTTCTAGTAACTCGTACCTGACATTTTCTAAAGGTATTATTTGGCTTCTTGAAGAGGAAGATAACTCTATTATGTTTTCAAACTCTTCCATTCAAGTAAAAAAATCATAATTTTATAATAAAGAATATACTCGATGATTCCTAAACAAAGTACAAAAAAAATAAAAAAAATGTTATACTTCTATAAACATTATCTAAAAGGATAAAACATCGTTATTTGTTTTTTTAAATTAGACAAGATTTGAATATGTCCTGGTCAAAATATCAGGATTCATTCGTAAGCTTAGAAATTAATAATTGGAACCCTGAACATAGATTCATTTGTCTCTTTAGGAAGTCTAATAAAAATCTGTAAAATTAAATCTTCATTATACGTGAAATTGAAAGTTCTAAGCCAAGAAATGAATCCTAATAGTTCAATGCAAATTTGATTAGTTTTGGTAAAGAAACAAAATTTTGATTCTTTAGTACAATAACTCTATAACAAATGACAAAATTATAAAAAAAATTTTATAGGAATCTCGAGAAGGACTTACATCAATATACTCTTATAAAATATTGATATTTATTATTTTGGCTAAAAAACATAAAATTTAAGTCTAAATAGAATCAGCAAGCCTTTTAAAAAAGATCGGTATAAGTTATACAAGAAAAGTTAAAAGGTTCAGCAAATTGCTCTTACATAATTTTAGTTAAAATATTTTACTAACGATTTAAATCAACACCATCACTAACAAATTCTACACGACATATTTATTGAAATTCCCGTAGAGTTTCACCACCACTAACCTCCTCAATGAATAAATCGAAAACATTCAAATTTGCTCGTATCATCCGCAATAAACTCCGCACCTTATGTACACTTACACGTACATTCACCAACAGAAACCCAGTGACAAGCAAACGTTATTAGCTAAATTCGATATGAAATGCCTGCCGAGCTCGAGTCACGCCGCTCCTCGGCTTATCCGAGCCGAACAATCTGCCTCTCGGTGTTGACTCCGATTGCTTTGTGCTCACGACGATAAGGGTAGAAAATAGGTCGAGATTGTCTCTCTCTCTCTCTGTGTCTCTCGCGCACCAGCGAGCGCTGCGGGTGAAGGATTACGCCTCGAGGTGTTATGTGTGTGTATGTGTACACGCGCACTGTGCGACGAACAATTAACGCAGTTGCAAAACGAATGTCGCTGCCGGTCGCGAATGCGAATTGCGCGCTTAGGAGCGCTGAATGAAGGTTGGAAATTGCCGAATTTTTGAAGGGAAGTTTGATAATTGGTCGCGGTTTGTTAGCTGAAAGGCACTGAGTGCAAATGCTATTTGGTCTTAGATGATTTAAGTGTAATAGTTGTATTCGTGTTTTTGACTGTGATTAGAGTGTCATTACCTAAATTCTGTAGTTCCGTGGGTAATACGGTGTGAAATTTTGCTGGAGCGTTTATTGCGAAAGTGTTATTGTTCTAGGAGCGTAAAAGTAGAAAAGTTGCTCGATTGCATGCTACTTTTTGTTAATAATATATAAAAATTACAATTGTATACTATTATCTTAATTTTGGGAATTAGTGCAGCGTACTATTATTGGAAAAAATGTATTACTCATGAAGCGTAAAAGCTTTTGGTTTTTCTTCATCTTCTTTGAACTAACGAAAGGAAGTTTACTTTCTTCTGCAGTAAACAGTTCAATTATACTTTGCACAAATGTTATACTGTAGTAAAGAAAACGTACGTTTGAAAGTTAAAATCTTATGCTCCTTATGTATCTGCGAACATTTTTCTTGATTTAATGTTCTTTTATAAAGTTTAGAAGTATATACAAAGTAGAAAGTCAAATGTTAAAGAAGAATGTATGCTTGACTATAGCAACCTTTCTATTAATTTCAGAGACGATTTTTCCTGGGACGCTCATGAAGTTTCTAATAGTAAATCAGGAACCGTTTAAATCATCAAGAGTATGCAATTATTTTAGAGTAATTTTATAAATGACTATTGATGAATAAAGCTTGAACATCCTTAATAATTTTACTGATATTCACGACATATTAAAATTTTACTACTTTCAATAAATAACAAACTAAAATCATTTTTTAATATTGACTTGATGATTTGCAGTATAAATATTTCTTGTATCCAAATTGCAGTATGTGATAAAACTTGTTGATTTATATATTGCAATATATATTATTATATGTGCATACAGAAAATTTACTATAATTCATATTAATAACAAAAAATAATAATTTTTGAATAACCATTTAATGATTCACAATATACATATTTTTGGTACTTAAATTGCAGTACATACTTGTTGATTTGTATATTGCAATGTATATTATTATTTGTTGAAACAGTCTTACATCAGAAAGTACGTAACTTCTGATTAAGAGCGCACCTCGCGACCGAGGCTTGAGCACGATTGTGAAATTGCGCCGACCGCAAATTTCGATACATTGAGAAGAAGCGCTCGCGAGGGGAGGCGAACAAGAAGAAGAACCGAGATTTTTGTCGGTTTAGCCGCAACGCGATTCCGCGTTTGTTTTTTCCGGGATCGGTTAGCGAACTGCTGTCGCCGCGCTTCGTCTGATTATACTCGGCCGTAACTACTTGCGAGTTATTCCGCTGTTTCACAATTTACTTATAAACTTTGTTTATCCTGGTTGAATTTAATTTTCGTATTCATTAATATTATGTTTAAGTTCTTTGAAAATGTTATCTTCTACTATTTAACGTAAATTACATGGAAGTAATAGATTCGCATTTCTATGTGTATCTAAACTTTCTATCTGCTTTTCAGTTCTTCGAATAATTTTATGTTTACGTAAAATTTTTCTAATAATTATATAATTAGAAATAGTAAATAAAATGCAACATTTCTCATGTAGCAACATCATTCGTTAAAGTTTTAAAAATCAGTGCTTCAAAAATTACAATTATTTGGTTGTTCTTACTTCCTTGAAATTGTTTTGAAATATTCGTGTATTGTAACCGAGTAATTACACTTCAAATTTATATTCTCAAATATTTGGTTAGGTAAAATATGAAACTTCTCTGACTTATTAAAACTGAAGTCTTAACACCATCGTTCACTCGGCATATATTATTTGCAAAGCCATTTTGTAACTAATCGAACTGAAATTTTACGGAATCTTTAATACACTTATCCCTGGATGACTCGAGAAAAATGTCAGAATATTAAGTTTAAGCGTCCAATTGGTATTTATCACTGTTATTCCCACTCAAATATAATATTCTGAAATTTACTTAATCCAACCATGGTATAATAAATTTTATATCTCAAAAAAAATTCTCCAACACGTAGCTTCGACGAAAAACTTCTAGCAACTCCTCAACCATCCTATCCTACCTCTAAATTCACGCGCCATTAGTCATCCTCCATTCGCACTCCTATAAACCCGCCCAATTAGCACAAAAGCGGAGTGAACACGGCTCCATCCAAACCGCGCTCGCTCGCTTTATAACATTACCCCGAGAAATGTCGTCACAGCGTGCAATCACTCGCGCGACTCAACGCACACGCGGAAACGACCGTTATCCTCAGCTAGCTCGACAAAGTGATTTCCTCCGAGTGTGTGTATACCGTTGGTCGGCGCACGCGCGCTGCGGCCGCGATGTAAATTCATTAGAGCGGGCGCGTGGCAGTTCCCCCAATTATGTCGTGATTATATATAGCGGCTCAGGCGCGAATCATATATATATATATATATATATATATATATATATATAATACGCGCGTTCTTTAATTGCATCGATCGTCATCGTCGACACGCCGCGATGTCGTAATGCGAGGTGGTACTAATTGACATGTTGCTTTTTATCTACGTGTGGAGTGTGTATGTGTGTGTGTATGTGTTTTTGTGTGTGTATATGTCGTGAGTGTTGTATATAGGAGATGCAGTTGCAAGGGGGTAATTCAATTTTGTAGTTGTCAGCGGTGTGGTGTTTTATCGTGAGGTGTGATCTCGGTGGATGATGAGGTGGATGGGGCGTGGGTGTGTGCTACGGTATTTCTTGGTAATGAAGTGACTGGGATTGAGATAACTGAAGTGGATTTATTTTTAGATTGAGTTTTATTAGATGCGTGTTATAAATGAGTTTAGATTCTTGATAGTTGGAACTGATTAAGTTGTAAATTTGTAAATTTATTTTTATTCAGAAGGGTTGTCATTCCATTAAATTTTTACACAATAAAATTATTAGATTATATTAGATTATTATTAGATTTTCAGATTATAAGAATGTCATATCCTTCTAAATTTATTGAATATTTTAGCGTCGTTAGTATTTTTTTGCTGCTTTTCTGTGAACAACCAATTAACGTTTTCGATATTTATCAGTTTTCTACATATCCGGTAACATTCCAAGTGCAGTAACAATTTTTTAAATTGAAAATAATGGACATCTCGACTACAATGAAGCAATCCAAAGTCACGTGTAAAAGAATTAATAACCAACGTTATTTAACTTATTCTACTTTTTATAAAACACATAATTTGAAATATTTCGTAACTAGTATGAGTTAAAGTTTACTAACGATATGATGTTAAAATGAAAAATCAAAAACCGATATTCATGTGATAATAATAAACTTATACTCACAGAGAATCATTTTAATTTTTTATTTCAGATAAGTAGAACAATGTTTTTTGCACATATAATATTGAAGAGCTCCACTGCACTTAGTTTGAGTTACTTTTAATTTCAACAACCTACAATTACACTACTGTAAATGCTTATAAATTTGATAGGAAAAAAGCTAATACCGATAAATTTTATTTGTTTCTTCTTTTAGAAATTCACAAAAAACCGCCGATTTATACACTGTAATACTTTTTTAATTAACTGTAAATAATATTTTAAATAAAAACATTATTCTCTAATTATAAACAATCGCCCAAGAATCCAATTACACGCAAAATTCTCGACTCACTTATACTCCCAATTTGTCATTCCAAATCTATAAACCCAAATCATTCGCAATAATTCGTAAATTGAATACTAACAACAGCAAACAATTTCACTCAAATTGACGGTACCTAAAAAGCAGAACGCCACATCAACTTCGCTCTCGAATCCCAATAACAAAAAAAAAAGAAAAGCACCTACGCGCTCTACCGTAATACCTGGCTCAACCCACTGCACATACGCCAATCGCAACGGCTCGCAATTTTCCGGCTGTGTACACACACCGTGCTCGTGCGCGCTCCGCAATTTGAATGCGAAATTACGGGCATCGATGTCACCGCGAGCGGTCTCTCTCTACTACCCATACGATCGCGCGCGCATCATCAACGAGGCATGTACATCGCGAACGAAAGGTGCACAGGAAACGATCGCTTATGCCGTATGATGTCTCCTCTCTCTCTCTCCCACGCGCCTCGAGTATAAAGAGAGAGAGAGCGGTGAAATACAGCGCGTGTGATGACAGGGTCGCGAGTTTGCGTCCTGACTTTCGCCCGCGGGACATCGATACCTAATATATGCGGATTATTGTGTCGTAACTGTTTGCGCGCACGCGCGCGAGCTGCGTGCAGCTCGCTTCCGCTCTTGCGATATTATGGACGGGTCGCGAGGGGTTTGCGGATATACCTAGGGTATAATGGGAAGTGTTGCGAGAATGAGAGGCGAGGGAGGAGAGTAGTGTAGATGAAAGTTTTTGGGGTGAGATGTTCGAGGTTTTGGTTTTGGGTGGTTGAGAGAGGATATTGCGCTCGTGGTAATTGGTACAAGTATTGAAGTATTGTATATTTTAGCGGTTATAGGATTATAATGGTTATAGCGGTTATAGAAAGGATTTTCAGAATTTTAAGTTAAAACTAAATATCGTCTATTTTATGATTATTGGGGCAAAATACCGATACATTGTTTATAAAATATTGAGTAAATATTCGTTCAAAGATATGTACAAAAAATTTTCAGAAAGTTGATTCAGTAGTTTATCAAATATTTTTCGCTCCAACTTGAAAATATGGTTTAGAGAAAAACACGTACAAAGATTTGAAAGTTTGAAATTTATGAGTAAGTATATCCTTAATCGACGTTTTATAATAATCATACTTTCAACTAAACTCTTGATCAATAAATCAGTTATGATTTTATACATACATGATACATCAAATTTTTTCTCTAATTTTTATACGTGTACTTGTTGCACGATAGTTTTTTCTCTTCACAATGCGCCTCGTTGAAATCTCCGGAAACACAGAGACTAACTTCATCGTGCTGTGGTCGGTTACATTTGTTCAGGGAAAAAGATTTCTCTAGGGGGATCGTTAATTTCTTCTTGTTACTGCAAGAATCGTGCCTATACTTTTCTTTCTCTTCGCATTTTTTTTCTACACTTTTTCTTCTGTTTATTCTCATTCATCGTTACTTCGATATGTGAAGAGCAGAGTTTGGCAACTATTCGACCGCAAAATATTTTCGAATACTTTTTTGTTTTCTGTAAATATCGAGAGAAAATAACGAAATCTTAATTTCTAAGTATTGTACACCATGTATTGAACCGATATAGCTACGCGATTTAAAAGTGTATCCAGAAAAAGTAACCGACGGATACATTCGTCGAATATTGAGTATCTGAGAAAAGTATCTGACGGATACTTTCGTCGGATACTGAGAATCCGATAATAGTATCCGTCGGATACTTTCCTCGGATACTTTTTTAACTCTCGTATATCAGCTTAATACATGGTGTACAATACTTATAAATTGATATTTCATTGTTTTTACTCGATATTCACAGAAAACAGATAAGTGTCCGAAAATATTTTGCGGTGGAATAATTGCCGGTGAAGAGTGAGGTACTATATTTGCACGGAGTATATGAGAAAGGTAAATTTTACAAATTTATTCAAGTCTCTCATTGTTATATTTTTGCATGTATAAGAGCCCTTAATTAGAAATGAATAGATGTATTTGAATATATTATTACAACAATATTATGTAGTTCTTCATTATTTTTCTGGTATCATCTTGCACAAATTCTTTTTAAACTTCTACCTACTTTGAAAATTTATTGCTGCAATAGAAAGTGTAATCGATAAAGTTATATGGTTGATTTATGAGTGTTTGAAATTTTTTACAAAAACTCAATAAAGTTGAGTCAGACGCTGTTAAAAAACCGCGATTCATATAAAGCCGAGCCTGTGTCGATTTATTTACGATGCAGATATCCACTCGTTGTCGTCGATATATGCCTACACTCACGATTACAATTACGATCAATTACGTTCATTAAAGATAAATATCGCGTATTCTCTTTCGACTTTACGGTCAATTATGCGCGTTCATTATGACGATTTTATGGTCATTTGCGCAGAAGCAAGGGACTCGCTGTTATTATTATTATTATTATTATCATTGCCTGTCGATGTTGTTGAAAGGGAATGTAACGGCTTTTTTCTATTTCAGTGGAGTACATAAACGCGCGTGTGTGTAATTTACTTTAATAAGGGAACGTCGAATGGAAGATAAAAATCATTGTCCAAGAGTGATATATTGATTGGTTAATAATTTAATGATACGGCTTTACAAGATGATCGATTTTCTTCGATCTTTCGAAAATTAAAAAATTTCTCTTTCACGCTATATATTGTTTCAAATCGAGAGTAATAATGAACATGTTTGTATGGTAATTTTGTAATTATACACAATCCGCATTCCTGACAAAATAGAAATCTCATTTAATAATAGGCGTTAAAGGTTTGTATTTTCAGGTTATTATAACAACACAAAAATAATTTGGACAGCTCGATTGATTGATTGAGTATAGATTCGATTAATTACCAAAAATTACATCAGCACATATTTACATTGATCAGTAATTTATACTTTCTAAACTGTATTGAATCATGTATCACTCTTTGTGATTCTTTTATTTGACGATAAAAGATTTTTTTATGCATGCTATTAAAAGAAGATCGAGTATTAAGCAACAACAAAACATCTTACGATATGTATTTTTATTGTTAATATTTGAATCGCATTTTATATTTCTATATTACTGTATTTTTCTTTGAAAGAGGTATATCAAATCTAATAATTATGTCCACAGGTTTTAAGAATTTAAAAAGAAAATTATTGTGCAGATTTTAAAATTATTTTAAGATCTACCAATACATTAAAATATCTTTTAATTATTTACCCAAATTCGATGTATCATTTCCTTAAAATAAATGCTAACATGACGACGAATAAAAAGCAACGAGTACGTGCAAAAGTTTCCGATCGAGCCCCCAAAACAAGAGAAACTAAAAATCCCAGTGAAAGAGAAAGAGAAAAATCGCACGCATAAAAAGCGAACTCCGCTCGAAAACCAAGGCAAAAAAGAAACAAGACCCGAAAAGAAAGACCGAATATATATACACCTTTCCCATAGCATTACACACCGTCTCTCGAGGGGACCTCGAGGCGATATCCGTCCAGCCTTCAACAAAAAAAAGAAAAAGTAAAACGCGCCTCGCGGTGTGTGTCCCCCCCGCGCGCGCGGGCACGCGGGAATTTGAAATCGGGTGCGTCGACCGGTCCCACCTCCCATGTACAATTTGCATTTTGGCGCGTTTTCACCGGAGCTCCAGCTCCGCGAAGCCTGGCCCTCGCGCGAAATGGGACGTTGACACGAAGTTCCGCGGCCTTTACCGATTATACACATTCACGTGTGCGAGCGGTCGAACATTGTAGAAAGCTCGGACACTTGCTGCTGCTGCTGCTGCTACTGCTTTTCCCTTTGAGTCGTCTCTGTGTATTTTTTTTTCCTTTTTTTTGAGGCAAGCTTGTTATGTAGGCAGTAAAAGTTTTGGTCCGGGATTGGTGTGGTCAGGTGTATATGTGTGTGTGTGTTTTTTTTTTGGACTGGTGAATTTTGCGCGGAGTGTAATTACAGGCCGTTTTAAAAACGTTGACGTGATAATGATATCGGATTGTAGAGTATGGGAATAATGATTTTCTTTCCGATGTGGTTACGAAAAAGGCGATATTAAAATTAGCATTTTTAAAGTGTGAAAGTGCGATTTTTAACCGAAGAAATGGTACCTGCTCTTTAAATGTAAAATGAAATTTACTGTGCTGGGAAAGAACAATTATAGTAGAAATGAAACGGGTTTGCTGGTTTGTTTCTGAGCATTTTGGGTTAAAATGTTATGTTGCCAACAAAAATAGTATTTTGGTAATAAAAGATTAAAACACTACGGATATTTATCGTTCTAAATTAATAATAATATACAATATAATAAAAATCCTTTCATCTTTTGCCAGGGCAGAATCGAGGACAGAATGCTTTGTAGAATTTTAAACCTAACGATCGATGGTTACAAAATTCTTATCGAAGAAACTTCAATACATTACAACATTGTTTGCGAAAACAACAGTAATTTCTAAACACTTTGGAAGCTAATTTCAACATAAATAAATTTGAAATGCAGGACAGAAATAATTATACAATCGATTAAAATGTAACGCAAGTTGGAAAACTTTCTCCATCAAATTAACTTGAAATAATTTTCCTCCTTGTGTCAAGTATGACAGTTTTATTACTACCAAATGATTTTAATAAAATAATTGTAAATATTGCTTTACATAAAGAGTACGCATAACGTAATTACTGTAATTATTGAATCAATTCCAACAGTCGCATATTATTTACTGGTTTCATTTAATCAATAATTAAGTTCAATTCCATGTTCCATTCAAATAAACGTTTCTTTTAAATACTAAAAAATATTTACTTGAAATAATTAATAAACATTTGTACAATAAACGTATGTAGAAATGGAACGGCTTCTCTGAACAGTTTCTGAGAATTTTTGTGTAAAATGTTATCTTTTTAACAAATAATAGTCTTTTACTGTTATAAGAAATATTATTGACTGAAATTAAACCAATATATTTATTTTATATATTCAATCTTTTTATTCCGTTTGCTGATGTTAATAAAGTATAGATTTTGTGACGATTTTTGCAAACTAAACAGACAATTTATTTGTCAACGGCGTTTCGCTAGCGTTTCGCTGCCCTCATCAGGCTATACCTTTATTTAAATATTTCTTATTAAACCATTATAATTATAAAATTATATATAAAGTTTTTTTTTATTTTTTTTAATAAATTACTTACTTACAGTTGTTTATTATGTATACATGGTTTTTTCGGTCAATACATGTCTATTGTTCATTACAATCAGCTTATCGCTGTATGAAACAATATATATAGAAAACTTTAAATACAAATAAAAAACTTTATATACAATTTTATAATTATAATGGTATGATAAGAAATATTTGAAGAAAGGTATAGCCTGACGAGGGCAGCGAAACGCTGCCGAAACGTCGCAGACAAATGAATTGTCTGTTTAGTTTGCAAAAATACTAACCCATTATTTTAATTAACTCATTATTTTATATATATTAACCCATTGTTTAAATATATAGCAATAAACTTTTATCATATTTCTTTTATTATCAACATATTAAGTTTTTAGCATTAAAAACATGTTATCTCTAAAAAGAAATTAGCACACCTAACGAAACTGGTTAAAAACTGACAAACGAAGCTAGATCACGGAAAACGGGGCACTGCATTCAACAAATCGTTGATATACACAGTTACTTAAAAGAAGCTGCTGTTGTTCGCTACACAAGAGATTGTAGAAAGCTCGAGCTGTCGAGCGAGAGACGAGTTTTCCAGGCCGGAGATTCGTCTCACCGTCGCCTCGTCTTTTTGAGAAATCGCGAATTTCTATACACGCGTCGAGTTTTTCATTGGCTCCGATTTGTTTTTAAAACGATGACACCTCGTTATTGGCCCGAGAACATACGCGCGACGATCTTGTGCATGGAACACGCGTGTGTATAGTTAAGCAATTATCGTCGCAAGCGAGTTTTACGGAGTTTTATGAATATTAGGAGAAATCTCGCGCATTAAACGGCCTCGGCGCGCGACTTAAGTATCACACGTGCTATTTTTCGTGAAGATTATGTGTGTACTTAAGGATTTACGTTTGACGTTGAAACTGGAAATCCGTACTCTTTGAAACTGAACATAATAATTTTAGTCAATATTTTTACAGATTTATTAAGCCTTTAAAAATATTTAAATTGAACATGATGCATGGGTTATTAAAATTCTATTATTGTAACAGAATTATCGATATAATGTGTGAGAAATCTTTTACAATCTAAAAGAACAGTTTATTTTTGTAAATTATTTCAAACCAGATCATAATTTGCCACATGCGAGTACAAGTAGTTTTAACGATTTAAGTACAACCACTTAATTTCACATTAACCATTTCTTTATATTTATAGTTGAATCAAACACATGTAAGAAAAAAAAAATAACTTATTCCTCTTTAGAAATGTAGCCGATGCTAAAATATACAATCTAAATGATGATAATAAGGTATTGAATTTGCGTGTAAGTCATAAAATAAATTCTCCAAAAAGTGCATTTTTTACACACTAAATGGTCATTTCACTAAATTTAGCAGCTACACAAGAATCGTGAAATTCCACGCCAACGATGAATAAATATTTTTCCTAAAAAGGCGTCCTCTCTCTTATAATCCAAACTGAAAGCGAAACAAGTATTTATAGGGCGAGAACGACTCCAACATTAGATAGGCCCCATCACTTTCCTTCTCGTTATCTCCCGCTGCCTCGCGTATGTGCGTGTGCGTTTATACGAGTTTCCGCGCTTATATTTACACGCTTTGCCGAGCACGATAACAAAGAGCAGCGAAACAACCAAGAAAGAATTAAATACTGCACGAGCTCGAAATAACATAACGAGCTAAAAAGAAGTGAAAAAAATCTTCTTTAACCTTCTAATACATTACCGAGGTTACTTTGGCCATGTTCATTTTTAAGAATCACGTAATTTCTATTCCACCATGTAGCAGGTTTAATAATATTATGAATTGTTATAAAGTTAAAAATGTGCGACCATCAAACAGAAAAATTATTTTATTTTTAAATATATAATCAATTTTTTTTCTTTTTCGTAGAGTATAACTTTTGACCTTCTTATTTCTAATGTTACATAAAGTCTACACTATTTAATATAAAGTATATTTAAAATCTATATCTATTTTAAAAAAAAAGTTAATTGTAATTGATCAAGGGGAATACCCATGTGGCTTCTGGTGAAACTAAAGTAGGGGAACTAGTTAGTTATTATAGTTATAAGACTGATGTGATACAAAGAATCTGAAAAACTGAAAGCATTTAAACAATAAGTTCCTTTTGTGTAAAATGGAAAATATAAAAAAAGTTAATTTTTTTAATTTTAACTACTGAATGTCTGATAAAATCTTGACTTTTTCACTTAAATTATCAAATTTGACCCTCTTTCTTTCAGATTTTTCTTTTCACTTACCCGGATAAATTTTTATATTAATTTTCATTTTCTATAAGCTCTGTCCGTGAGTATCCTCCTATACGTCTAAGATACAATCTATGAAGCTATGAAGAACAACATGGTAACTTTGACTCTGGTACGGTTACAATGAGACTTAAAGTACTTAAGGTATGAGAGCGAAAATAGCCTAATCCGCAAGCGCGATCAGAAAAGAAATTGAATTCTGATATTTTGAATAAGTAAGGAATGCACGCGCACGCACGTGCGAGTTTCGCTTCTTTCCGCAGTTCTATCGGTATTTGGGCTAATGTAATAAATTCGCGAATGGTGCGCCTTTTTCGTGTCGCTGCTGCTGCTGCTGCTTTCACTGGTCGGTCAGCGTCGACGACGAAAAAAAGGAGGAAGAAGAAGAATTTATACGCCGGGCACATATACTCTCTCGTACTCGAATGGAAAAGGAAAGAGTCGAAGAGAGCGAGAAAGGAGGAGAACGTGGAATCGGGAAGTTTATGTTATACGTTTTTGCGGGGAATTTAAGAATTTAATCGTGTTACTTGTCTAATTTGCTTGATACTTTAAATTTTTGGGGAGAAAATGTGTTCACTTTGGGTGTGATTTTTATGGTATAAGGGGTATGTATTTTTAAGCGTAAAGTTTCACGAATATCTTAATTTTTCGTGCGATTCTTTTCTCTTTTTCATTCCTGGTAGAACAGTGACCTTTTAATGGTTAGACGAAACTATTTTTAGACTAGCAATAGCAGTTACTTATATCGATTTTTTAAAAATGGTTTGTTTCTATGTCTAAATAGACTTTCATAAATGATCTGATTTCTACCAAGAACATTTTATATAGAATATATCCACTTTAAAAATACTAATCAATAAATTTATGTGTAATACAAAATTTTAAAAGGCTTTTAATTTTGTAAATTAATTCTTAGTATATAATTACATTAAATCCAATACTTATGAATCGATCATATAAATATCGATTGGTTTCTCTCCTAGAAATCGTCAACTGGTTTCACGTCTATAAAACGTGCAAAATGCATCAATTTTGCGCTTAGAAATGTGTTTTCTAAACGTAAAAGACTTTCGAAGTCTCCTAATTGAAATTAAATATGGCTGCCTAAATAAGGCAAAAATGTACTTATTTTCCAAATATATTTGGCCGATTTTGGAAGGCTATATTTAATATTGATGGACAAATTTACTTAAATCTGACTTTTAACTCGTAAAAGCAAGTCTAGCTCTTTCAGGAACTAAATAGTAAATAATTATGTCTGCCTAATAAAAATTACCTAAGGAACCGTATTAGGAACGATAGACTCTAATTGTACAAACTATTAAAAAAAGAAATTACAATCTACCATACACGAGCGATAACAAGCCGCGGCCGTCTTACACATGATGCGAAAAATAAAGCCGGCAGAAAAAAGGAGAGAGCGCGGTAAAAAAATTCATTCGCAGCACGAGCCAGAGCGGCTGACGCGTACACCAGGTATATATACATATATATATACACATATCTGGAGTGGTCGCGAGGTGAAACGGTAACGGTTGATGTGCGTCGCGTCGCGGCGTCGGTTGCGTTGTGTTGCTCACCTGCAGCGTGACCTTGAAAGGCTCCTGCAGCCGTTCGCGCTCCAGGAGGTAATCTATGGCACCGGGCATCGCGTCCACCCCCTTGGCCTCCCTCGCCCCCAGGTACCACACGTAGTACGAGCTCTTTTTGACATCCTTGCCGCTTCTCCCGCGCAGGGCCATCACTTGCTGTAACAGAAATTTCGCACGATTAGTGACGTTGAATCTTTTTATTGTGATGGCTTGTAGATGATAATGCGTGTAATTGGGATGCTGTAACAATCCTCTAAAACATCATTTTTTTATATGAAAATTAATTAAAAATTCTAGTTCCCTGCCTTCAATGTTACCAATCAAGAAGATAATAATTACTTGTAATTATAATTCATCCTTCATTCAGTAGTAATAGACTACTGTATGAAGTTTCAGATGCCAAAATCAATAGCACCCTAAAAAGTTATTAAAGTGAAATGTTGATAATATTACAATTACAAATAATTATTTACTTCTCAGTCAGTCAATTTTCTGATCCTGTTAAGTTGCATTGACTATATACAATTTGTATCAAACGTTAGAATCATTAAATAAATGGAAACTACTTTTTGTGAATATATTCACTAATGTTAATTCGATATTTGGAATTATAAAAGAACAATATAACTGTCTTACTTTCGATTCAATTTAACTTTAACATGGCTCATACCGTTCATTAACGTATTTCATATTGAAATAGTTACTTTGTATGATAAATATTATTATTATCTAGTTTAAATAAAAAACTAACTTTTGACACGGATTGTATTGTAAACTATTTGGTTACTTATTTATTTTTTATTTATTTATTTATTTTGGTTACGGCATAATTATTTCTTAATTTAAGATAGAAATTATTTCTAGAGAATCATCTATGTGAAATAAATAAATATTCGTTTTATTTTAATCAATATTCATTGAATGGAAATGAAATAAGTAACTGCAGATATGTAAGATAAATGAATTATGTTTATTATCATTGAGTAAATAATTTTATAATATTTGCTTTTAACATCCCGCATCTTCTTTTATTACTCAATAAATTTTCAAACTGAAAAATCTGAGTAATGTTCTCATGCACGCACAATCGGCAATTGCATTGAATCACACATCAAACGAAAATCCAACGCAACGCGTTACAGCCACTAATTTCCATAGTACCCATCCATCGTTTCTCCATAGAAGCTCGCCGTAAGTCCCCATTCTCATAAATTTGCTTTATACGATCCTTAAATACGCGACACATATACATATAAATTTCCCTGTGCATTGAGCAATCTTCTCTCCGCCGAACGGGACGCTCGAGCGAGCCACACAATAATGCGCAACGCATGAAAATCGTAATAAACGTTAAATAGCCCCCTGTGCGAGTGTATTATACACAGTTAAAGTGTTTCTCAAGCCTGTGGAAGCGTGCGATTTTCGAACGTTTATAACACTTATACAGTGCACCAGAGAGGATTCGAACGAGCGCCGCGTGTTCTACATTTTTTAATGTTTACGTGTATTTTTTTTAGGTTATTGGATACAGTGCAGTATAAGAATTCATCAAACCCTCCTGTACACTTCATTTTGGAGGAATATATTCGTTCTACTGCACATGAGGGTTGAGGGGGTAATATTGATGTATTGTATGTATAATTTCTTCTTGTGCATGTATGTGAAAAAAGGGATTAGTATTTAGTAAACTGTAAACTAAATATATATATTTAGAATAGAAATGAATAGAAAGAAAATAGCATAGGGTAATAGTAGATTTCAAGATAAATAATTTAAGATCTGGACAACTTAACTCGGTCTATCGAGTCACTTTTCAGGGTACAGATTAGCAACAAATGTTCGTAATTAAATTAAACCTATCAGATTACAACATGGTGTTTAAAGTCTGACTGTTTGTGAATTTGTCAAAAAATTTAATATATACCTATTTTTTATATATTTATAACTATATTGATTACAAATAAAAATGCAGAAAAAGGAATTATAGGGATACTAAGAATCAATCCATGATTACTGAATGACTGTTTACAGTAATAAAAATCGCTATTGTATTTTCTCTGTTGTTAAATAATTGTTTCATTTATAAACTGCATAAGAAGATGTGAAAGTGAAATAAAAATTTTGACCTTACCGACATCACATTTATATTTTTTTCTCTGCAATAAATGAATATGTCTAAAAATACGCCATACTATGCCCTCCGTACTTATACTATGAATCTTCAATTGAATTTTCAATAGTTTTCATTATTAACTCTTGGAGAAAAGTGCGTTTGAAAATATACAACTATAGTTAAATTTTGAAACGCATTTTTCTCCAAGAGATAATAATGAAAGTTTTCGAAAATTTAACTAAGGGCTCCTGATAAGAATAAGGAGAGCATAGTATGGCGTTTCTTTAAAAATATTTATTTATTGAAGAGATTTCAGTTTTTTTTTATTAAAATTGATTATTTTATCAAATTAACTATTCGATTATAAAAATAAATGAATGATTAAGATGAAATTGACGATTTGGTTGTAATTTCAATGCAATGATTTTCGTAAAAATTACCACATATTATAGCAACTTAAAAGTTTATATTTTAATTTAAAGTAAACAAAATTTTATTTATGATTTTCATCTGTAAATTTTAAATTTTATCTTCTTTTGTTTCGTTAAGAAAATAATAAATAGTACTTTTTCAGTATGTATAAATTAATTGTACCGATTTTGCCAAATATTATTTTTAGTACAAAATAGCGAGTACACTTTTCTGAACAAATATAATATCTATACATTTCTGATATGAAAACAAAACAACACTTTTTTAACAATTAAACTTAAGAGACTTGGAACGTTTATCTTTCTTAATGTCTTTTCCAAAGTAATCTAAGACTTAAAAATACTGCAGACAAGTAGTATATAGACAGACACAATCAACGTACTGCAAATATTTCGCAATCCGTAGAAATTCAAGCCAATATAGACATTCTAAATTAAATTATCAGATGAAGGATAATTCAGATAAACAATCATTTCGCACCTCCAGAAAAAGACTGACAGCGCAAAATTTTATGTTTATTGTAATACCAAGTAAGTAACGTAAATTTTTCATTAAATAATTTTTTTAATGGATTTTTATCATTGTATTACAGTTTCGTAACCTGTTTTAAACAATTTTTAAAGTGAATGAAGGACTTATATCTTTATTTGAGCTATTTTGAGAACAAAAATCAAGTTTAAAAAGTTTTGAGTTATTATAGTCTTGTTCTGCAGGTGCGATTACTTGAGATAAACATGCAAATAAGGAAAAAATGTAACTCAACAAACCAACCACCTAAACCCAGTAGCTTAAATTCCCTTCCTCACACTTATATCAATACGCCAACGCCGCTGCATACAAGAAACTCAAAGATATAGACAGAGACACCAATTATACCGGCAGCGCTGTATCGCGTGCATATAAATCATACGCGCGCAAGGAGCCCACACACGTACACTAAACGCGTTAGCATAATACATATCCGCGGCGCGGTAAGAAAGCATTACACACATATATATGCACACGCGTCGCGTATACAGCAATACAGCCGCTATATACCTAAAGGATCGCGGACGCGCGCCGCCTGCGCACACGCTTAACCTCGCTACCTGAATCTCTCCTCTCTCGCCCATTATATTCTCACAAATGCCTCCTTCTCTCTTTCTAGCTCACTGGCATTTTATTCGCCGTGTTTGTGTATAGAAATGTTGGCTGCTGCTGCTACTGTCCCGCTACAATCCAGTTCAAAAGTTAATTTGAATTTGAATTAGCATGGAATGGGTCGATTTGTCCTATATAAAATGGAGGATATGTATATACGCAATGTGGCGGTTTGTGTTAAACTTTGGAGGTAACGTTAGTGTTTTGAAGTATAGACGTGTACGCAAATGGAATGAAGTAGCGTGGAGATACTGAATAGGATTGTACAGCGTTAGATATTTTACATATGATTTGTAAAGTATGTAGTCAAGAAGTTTCTTTAACTTCGTTCTATTTAATGAGATAATAATGTGGTATTCGAAGGTTGCATTACATATGTGATGTATACATTTTCTTTCCAAACTGAGTTAAATCTTGAAAATGAACAATGGCATAACCAAATTTTTTAGGTAACATGTGAAACCTCGTGAGTATTTTAAAATTTAAAGAGATCAACTATCTCATTTAGTTAGCTCACAGTTCTCTTAATTATGTGAATCAAAGTTTTAACGTCATCGTTCACCGACTAACCATTCGCAAAACAAATTTTGAACAAATGAATTTGTTAAATCATTTAGTCAAGTCATTTAAATACAAATGTTAGTCGACTAATACCAATATTATATGTAAAGTGATATTTTAATGGACAATTGCTACTTGGACTTAAAATCAAGAGTTCGGAGTTATTGGAAATCTCTTGGTAAAACACCCCCTTGGAGCTATTCTTTCTTAAAATTTGAGAACAACTCCGAGAGCGATTCTTTTGATAGGATTTTGTGTACCATCCAGAAGATTCTCTAAAAATTTCGGTTCGATTTATTAAAACTTTAATTTTATTCATCAAGAGAAGTGTGAACTAACATAAATGAATAATTTAACTAAACTAAACTTATAATATAATCATCATATTTGTCTAAAACGAAGTTTAAAAAATATTTGGGTGCCCAGCTTCAAAAGTAAAACTCTAGTAAGAACATTTAAGTGGTAATTTTATTTTAAGATTTATTCCATACTGGATACCTTAATGAAATATTAAATAAATATTTCAATGATATTTAAAGATATTTTTTCAGCCATTCCTCACTATATACGATAAGAGAAACTAATACAATTTTATAGAGATGAAAATCTTTATTTCTGCAGTGCAATGAACCTCCTTTAAATTGTAACCACGCACAAATAAATTTAAAGAGCAATTTTCTATCAGAAACAGTATTTTACACCACAAGGCATACACGCATACAATAAACGTACCGAAACCCATACACCTGAGCGCGCTGCGCACCTGTGATAATATACACGCTTGCACCGCGCGCAAACCGAGTACGTGATCCATTTACGCGTTCCAAACACATATATATGTACATACATACACACACGTACCCACCTCTGCCGCATGCATACGCGCGTTATGCACCGGAGAAAGAGAAAGAGAAAAAAAGAAAGAAGAACCAGTCCAAGCGCGAGTCTTGCGTTATTTTATCTCGACTGCAATAGAAAGAAGCAAGGGCGCATCCCGAGGCGTTCGCCGTATGTGCATCATCAGGAAAACCGCAAGGAATAGGAAATTATTAGGAGTCGAGCTTATACGAATCTTTTTTTTTCTTCTCATTGCTCTCCTCACCCGAAGGGGGGAGTAAAGCGAAGTGCGCGCACTGTCATTTATTATATAGTCAAGGGTTTAATGCACCCACAGCGAGCCGATAACTGACCGGCCTTTAATTGCGCGCAGAAGCGCGCCCCGCCGCGGTCGTGCTATTTTTAGAGGCGGTATTTTATTTTTAGAAGGGAGATTATTTTTAGAACGCGAGCGCCCGAGTCGTCGAACCCTTTTTTTTTGTCTTTTGGATTTATGATGCGCGTGTATATAGGTATCCCGTGTAGCCTTGGTCAAGGTGAGTCGCGTGGGCGTGTAATAGGTAATCCTGCCTGGAGTTTAATGACACTTCCATGAGATGATATAGAGAATTATATATTATTTTATGGTTTTTAACTCTTTTGGTTGGATTTATTTATCAAAAAATCGGGTTTGGTGTTAATTTGAGGATTCATTTTTTTTATAAATGTGTAACGAACGGAACTGATTTAATTAATATTATTTTCTCACCGATGAAGCGTAGGTAAAAATCTTATCTACTCAAGATTTTTTTGTAGTTGCATACTATTTTTTACTGAATTTCTATATTCAAAATATAAAAATTATACAAATATGTATTGAATAACAATCTTGGAAAATTTGAGAAGAGTGGAGCTAATCGGTACATTTTTTCTTTCTTGTATCTTCTAGTTCTCATTGTTTTGTTACAAAATAGCTTTTTTGTCATTATTACCATCCCTGGTAGAAATTGTCCAGTCTTATCGAGGATTCCGACTTATTAAGCAGTGACTCTCGATTATAAGCCGAGAACCTAGATAAAACTAGATAATTTTCTGTCAGGGACACGGTCAACAAATATAAAGTCGTAACTAAGTAGTTAAAATGTTTAAGACCTAAATTCATTTATGTATTTATTAATTTTATTTAATTTATTCATTTATCGTTTTAAGAAACAATATAAAACCACCCCGCACTCTCCTATATAACGTAAGGTTTATCAAACAGAAATATTTATTCCTAACATCAATAACATCTTAATAATGTACATGTTACAATCCTTTTACTATCTAAAAGGTATAACAAAGAAATCTAAAGTACCTATTCATTTACCAGTAAATCACTTTCCCACCATCATCCCGTTAAAACCTCCCCAAAAAAACCATACAATTAAATATACAAACGGTTCTAATCGAAAACTAAATAATCAATCTTTATCACGAAAATCAACTGCATGTGATTTTCTAACATATCGCGCCGCGTCGGCTCGCGCACAAAAGCGGATCGATTAAAGATTAAAGGAGAAGAAGAAAAAAAATCCCAATAGTCATGCACACATCCAGCAGTGCTTCCTGCCCACGCTACCGCGCGGCGGCTTCTCTCCCGAAGCGGAATGCTCTCTCTATCGCAACAGGTAAGTATATATACGACTACTCCACTGCTCGCTCGCGGTGCTCCAGTAAAAACGGACTTCTCTCGCTCTCGCAGCTCCAAGCGGCGCGAGTATATATTATATATAGGTAGCATAAGGTACAACTATCGCTCGCCGCGAGAGCGAAGAGCAAAAAGTTGATAAAAAAAAGGAACGTAATCTTTCTCTCTGCGGTGTCTATCTTTCTCTTTCTTTCGTTTTTTTTTTAAATTACGCTGGCTTGTTTCTTCTTTCGACTATAAGGTTTTCTCGTGCTGTCTTTCACTTTTTTTAATTTTTGTGCGGGAATAATCTTGAGTTGTATTACAGGTTGGGAAATTATTTAATGGCGATAACCGGGTGTTTATAAAGTCGTTTTAAAGGAAAACGGGCTAGGTTTTTTGGTTGCTGGAAAACGTAACACATTTGTCAAAATTAAGTGAGATATTATTTAGGGTTATTATCTGCTTAGTATTAAAGATAATTAAGTTAATTGAATTGTTATTTATCTTATTTTTTGTTAATTTTTAAATGAAAATGTCTAGACATTTATATTGAAATGTTTTTGTGAATATTGTATTTCGATTTTTACATATGATCGAGAATTATTTCTTATAACCGAATTTTTAAGTATTTTATTAAACTTTATTGAAAGGGATTAATTTAAAAAGAATATAGAATTGCGGTAACGATGCATGAATGTAATTAAAAATTATCTGCTGGACATTATTGCTACATACAATGTAGATCTTCCTATATGCAGTGTGAATAACAGTTTAAATCTTCTGATGAATCTTTTGATATTGGCTTGAAGAAAATTTCATCTTTAAAAATATTATTTTTGGTATTTTTACGCTTTTTGCATAAACTATCGATTTTCATTATTTAAAAAAAATGACACACCGTTTTTGAAAGCTTAAAAGTAATGGCAAAATGTCCACTTTATCAATGTGTTTGAAATAAAACTAAATAGTTTTGTTGAAAAATGAAACGCGATAGTCTTTGTATGAAGCATTGATTTCATCTTAATATTTGTTACCATGCCATATCATTTTTAAAATCCCAGTTCAATGTACAGTGTTGCACTGAAGAGTATACGATGTATGTATACATATAGACAGCAAGTGCAGATTGCGCGTCGTTCACTTGCATATACGCATATATCTATATGTGCCCTGTGTGCACCGAAGCAACTATAATAACTTCTGCTCTTTACTAGAGGTAGATCCCAGTTTCAGTAGCTTGACTTTTGTCAACGATGCACTGTAAATTTTAAATTAAATCATCTTTCTACTACCGTGTATTTTCTTACTGATGAATAAATTGTTCCATTTTCATTTATGTTCTAACACCTAACAATACAACTAAAGCACGAAATTGAACAGTTTTTTAACGAGTTTGCGTGATCTATATATAACCTGCCAATTTTTACTGCAATGGCTCGAATCACCGCTACTAACTGTTTAAATAGATCGTTTCGTCTAACCTCAAACGTAAACTTTGCTATTAACGATACCGATTTCGTAGCACACAATTCCATCAGATTATCCTGCAGGGGTCCTGTCGAGATATTTATCGGTCGTACACTTAAAATAACGCTTTAGCGAATGAAAATGACCTATGATCGACATAACAGCCTTACTTTCTACACTCCTGGCACTTTTTCGAGTGTTTCCAACCGTTAAAAGTGTATAAACCAACGCTATTTTGCCGATCCGTGGTTAAAAAGGCGGAATTCCGAGAAAGCCACATTGCCCGTAAAGTTCCCCATAACTTTGTCCAGATTTTGAATTAGGTTTTGTCAAAAATAAAATCTAATCGGTTCAATTACCAATGCATTCAAACAAAACCAGACAAGATCGATAACTCAATCCGAGCTTGTACAAATATTCGAAACAATCAAAATCCATCCCAATATTTTCCAACCAGGAATCAGTCTGAATTAATATTTCATGTAGTGTAAATCGCCGCAGAACCTCAGTGTACAGCAGAGCGCATAGAACCCAAGATCTCGAACACCGAACGAAGAGATTCCCCCGTGGAAACTCACCCGAATAGCCGCGAGAAGAGAGCAGCAGCAGCCGCTCGCTCTCCTCTGCCTCTGGACTCCTCTCCAATCGTCTTCCCCGTCGTCTCGTAGAAGCTGCTGCTGTTGCTGCTGCTACTATTCCACCGACGTATCCTCACTCTCTCTCTCTCTCTCTCTCTCTCTCTCTCTCTCTCTCTCTCTCTTCTCTTCGTATGGCTTTCGCGTATAGGCAATACGGTACGCGCTACGGTACATGCATGCACACACCGAACTCACACTCGCATCTATAATGCCGTACAGTCGAAACGCGACGCACTGGTTCCTTCGATATAATACCGATCTCTCTCGACACTTCTCTCTCTATATTTCCTTTTATTCTTTTCTTCACTTCCAAGAGAGAAGACAGAGACGTGAACCCAAAGGCAACACCACAGTAGACCAGCCAAGCTTCACACTCTCCGAAGTATCAGGGCGCTGCTGCTATGCTACCGATGCAACCCAAAGAAGAAGAAGAAGAATCAGCCACAGCAACAATCCTCAACCTAGCGACGCCGCACATGGCGTCGAATTTCCTCTCCTCTCTATGCCACACCGATTTTCCTATATAACCCCTACATCCACATCCACCGCGTATACTACAGTACCGATCGATCGGCCGATCCGTCTCTATTGTATGTATTCCACTCGCACCGCGGCACAGCGTCTCTTCGCGAAGTTACACACTGCAGCTATACCCCGCAACACCACAGATCCGATCACTCGTACACACACGCGCGGGCGTACACTAAACTTGCGGTATTCTCGTTAACCGAGCTCCCGACTTCCTCTTTTTTTCTTTTCCGAAAAAAAAGAGGACCAACGACGCGCGCTCCGCGTGCATGTATATATATCGCGAGAAGAGAGTGAGCAACACCGCGCTGGCGGACGTCGACGCGCCGTACTGCCGGGGCCCGCGCTACCTCGGCCGCCTCTTACCCGCCGCTACGAGCGCGCACCTTTCCTCCGTCCAAACCTGGCCCGTAAGTAAGAGAGAGAGAGTGAGTGAGCGAGAGAGGAGGGAGAAGAAGGGGCTCACGAACTCACGAAGAGAGCTCGCAGCTATAGCAGTCCGCGGTACTCGAGAAGACGAAGAAGAAGAAGAAGAAGAAGAAGAGGGGACCCCAGAGAGAGAGGAACATTCACCGAAGCTGAAGCTCGAGAGATGTGTGTGTGTGTGTGTGTAGGTGTAGGTGTGTGTAGGTGTGCATGTAATGCCGCGACTTCACTTAAAGATTGATGGTGACTCGGGCTGAGTTTGAATCTTGAGTAATACCTTGTAACGTATACCCCCGGAGCTAGACTGCGCGACGAGTTTAACGTTTTTTTTAGCTTCATTTTTTCTTTTGTTGCATAAAGTAGCTTGTGTGTATATAGAAAATCTTTGCACTTTGAAAATTGGTGAAAGAGCAATATAAAATTTAATGCTAGTTCGTGAAGCATTTGTGTTATTTGCTTGGTATTTGAAAAAGTATAGAATTTTGTGTCGTATAGTCATGTGTTCTGGGGGTGCGATATGATAATAAATTATAAGGCTAGGTTAGATAAATTCAGTAAATATGGAGTATATCGACGATCCTTACAAATACTAGCACATTTCAGATTTTTCATAACTTAATAGTTTCTTTCAGGAACCTTTTACGAAAACTAATGATTCTCAGATTCTTCAGCTAAAGCTATTATTTTTTGGAGGTTCTTAATAAGATTTATTCTATATTGTAAAACCAAAATAGTTCTAATTTTTGTAAGAGCATCTCAAGTCTAAAATATGCTAGCTATCGTAAAGAAGCGTATAAATATCAATTAATACAATAATACACTAATACACAAAATATAGGTTTCATGACATTAAATATATAATTCTTCATGTTCCAAAGTGTGAATTAATTAAAGTACGAGTATCTTTCACTTACACGAGATAAGCGTCATTCTACGAGAAAAGTCAAAACACGAGCGTTTGCATTGAATTGCAGGTGGAGACAGAGCCTAAGAGAGCATTAGACGTTCTCCAAGAGAGAAAGAGAGAGAGAGAAAGAGCGAGGCAAGAGCGCGTGGGTGGGGAAGGGACAGGTGAACTGGTATATACCTACTCTTGCAGCAGAGCTCCGCGCGGTCTCGAGAACACGGTGCGCGCACCACACCTTCGTTACCAGTGTCTTTTGCCATCGCGCTGCCGCGCGGCTCGGAGTCGAGAGCCGCACGGCACGGAGAGGGAGATTAGAAGGCGATTTGCTTTCTTTTTCTACGAGCAGCGCCGTACTGGTTTCTTATCTCTCTTTCGCCCAATGTGCATCGGTGTGCGTGAGGGTTTACGTGTGTGCTTGACTGTTGCCGGTTGCCGCGGTGACTTGTACATAGGCGTGCATGTGTGTATACGTAGCTCGAGGGAGAAAGGAGATATTGCAATTTAGCGTAGTGTGGGTACACCGATCTTTCGCTCTCCGCGGGTTGGGCTCGGAGCGCTGTAGTGGACTGCGTACCTTTACGATAGGAGGACCGAGTGAAATGGGAAATGCTTAATTATTTTTGTATATTTATACTTTTTTCTGTTATTTTTTTTACATTAGGTAGTCACTGTTGCTTTTTTTACATAACGCGATATCGTTTAGTAAAAATAAATATTTTAAAATTTAGAGACGTCACAATAACCTGACAGAATTAAATTTTTTTTAATTTAATTTATTTATTTAATTTTGTTTAAATTATTTAATATACGAAATCGAAAAGTTTTAACCCAAGCTCACAAACTAATTTTAAAAACTCAACTTTTTTAAACATCCCAGTACAATTTTTATACACAATGTTACATTTTCTTTAAAGTGCGAGCTGTCATTTTTTAAATAATTTAAAAAATTGTTTATATACTTATTTCACTAAATTTTTACGGTTAAGTTATATATACACTCAATGGAACGAACACCTGATCGAATTTGTTCGAATTTTTTTCAAATCCTTCAATAAGCTTGCGAAAACGAGAATTCGATCCAATGAAGTTGCCGTATTTCATAAATATTCAAAAAAATTCGATCAAATGTTTGTCCTATCGAGTTTACGCTGTAGGTACACCCTCCGTTTGTTCGCTTATTTGTTTTTCAAACACTCTCACTGCAGGATATTCAAAAATTTTAAATGCGTTTCGCAAGTCGAATTGTGTGGAAAGTGTATATACTTACATACATACAACAAAATCGGGTAATGTAAAAAAAGTATAAAGTTGCAATAAATAATTCTATAAAATTTAAATAGTTGGTATCTAGGATCCCACAAAAATCTTACCAATAGGGTTGAATTTATTAGTATAAGATGAAAATATAAGTTATTGAATAACTTGCAATTATGCTAGAGAAAATCAATCTTTTGAGTACTTGTAATTGCGACTTTTATCATAACTAAAACTGAAAATAAGCGGTGTAAAGTAGTAAAGTAGAACTGTACAAAACATTTAATATAAAGGGCATTATGCAAACTATTTTTGAAAAAAGAATTATTTCGGTTGAGATAAAATATTCTTCTCTATGCAAAATGAAAGAATTATTTGAGGATAAAAAAAGCACTATAAAACAATAAAGAACCTAAGTGTTCTGTACAAATTGTTTATATTTTAATATGTATATTATACGGTGGCTCCGTCGTTTTCTCAAAATCCACCATTAATAAAAAATAAAAATCCCACGGAAAGTGTGCGCTTATATACTCTATTGAACCGAGAGTGAGATTTTATACACTCTATTGAAATTTTGGTTGGGTGGGGTTGTCAGGTAAACTGAAGAGAAAGAAAAAAATGTTAGAAAATAGAATTTTTAACATGGGCTCTTATGGTGAAATATGCATTTATGCCTGTATCTACGTAGAAACCCATGATTTATTTATAAAACCACCAGAAGATTGTATCTTTTAATTATAGATTCCGATTGTTTAACAAAAATACCTGGTTGTCAGTCAAATGTAAAAGTATTTAATATATAAGTAAAATGAGTGTATTTTTGTATGCATATATATGCGTATTGTTATTATTTGTGATATATTATAACATATATTCAGATCAATAAGTCTGACCATTGATATTAAAACATTTTTATTAAAAATTCGTTGATTATTTGAAAAAAAATAGTGTGCCCCCCACGGGGCCTCGCATAGATACGGGACTTCGCGACGGAGCCACCTTAAGTGTTTTTATATATTTAAGTAATATTTTTTCATTTACAGGTTATATTACAAATGTTAATACAACTGTAATTATAATATTGTTAATCCAAATTATTAATGATTCGATCATGAAATGCCAAATTTGTAAATATTTTTCCCGATAAACTGTTATTTTTAGTTCAATAATTTAAGAACAAAACCTCATAGTACTAATTATCCTATTATCATTAATGAATATTAAGACATACATAAAACATTAAACTCAACTGTGTCCATCTCGCCTCGGTCTGCCCTAAAAAGGTGGAAGAGAGATTGTTGCGCTAAGGTTACTTTCGTAGCTGGATACAGTTCGGTCACTTTGGTAACTCGCGTGTTGGCTACTTTTTTGAGGCTACTACAAGCTGATGGACAGAATGGTTTATTGGATTCTTCAGCGCTGGTTTCTTTTCTCTTTTTCCGGGGAATCGGTGGCGATCGGCGTAAGAGAGAGAAAGAGAGAGAGAGACAGAGATGCCGCGACGCGATGGCGATTCATCTGCCTCTGGCTAAGTAGCTTTTACAGCGTCGGCTTTTTTTCCTCTCGAGAGAAAGTGACAACCAATTTTGTAGATTCCTCTCGACTTTTTTGGTTGGCGTTTTTTTTGCTTTCGAGGCGACTGAAATCGCGCGGAGAGATGGATGGGCGGGTCCGATCTTATCGACATTCTTCGCGGAACTACACGCCGCTAATATCTGGATGTTACTGATAGTAAAATTCGTGTAGCTCTTGGGTCTTTTGCTTGAATTTAGCGTGACCTCTTGGTTTGGATATAAATTTAATTACAGAGTTATCTTACAAAATTTTCACTTGATATAACGTCCACTGAATTCGTAGAACTGTGTAAATCTTTAAAACTTCATATGAAATATTATGAATAATGAATTGCGATAAATAATTTTGATAGTACATGTAAATTACGTAAACGTGGGAAAAAAGAGTATAATTATGCCATAAAACTACTGATAAATCTCTAGAAGTAAAGTTCTGTGATCAAATACTGTCGAATCTATTACTTCCTGCTACGATAATACTTTCGACTTGTATATTTTATGAACTACAGTATATAGTCCATTTATCACACTATTACATTCGAAACTACCTACTATTCTATTTATTATATCTATTCTTGCCTTGCTCGTGCAATTTAAAACACTTACATTATTTTTGTATTATCTACTTTCAACTCGAATAAACTAAAAATAACACTCAATCATACACAATCACAGTATTAAAAAAAGTTTTTCTTAATATGAAATTTAAAAATAGGTTTAAGCATTCGAAATTGTTCTGAAAAGACTGGAGAAAACCCAAAGTGATTTTGACTCAATCTGAATCTTATGCCACTAATGTACGAAAAAATTTGCTGATAATGATGATCACGTAAAATAAAAAAACACTCGGACAAAATTTGATCAACTCCGAAGCAAAAAGTGCTTGACATTGTGGAGCATATGTTGCCTTGTTTTGGTAGGTACAAAAAAAGGATTATTGATGACAATATAAAATGATTATTGATTAAAATGATTACATTCAAGTTAGCAATCAATTTCCAATCAAAGATATAGCGAATAACAACGATAGATTTATATTGGGCACCATATTGTGCATCATTCTTCATCACGATATAGGGATTAGGCTGGTGTCATGACGTTTTGCTTAAAAACAAAGCCAAATTTTCTTCCGCTGTTGGTCAACATTTACCTTAAATTTATAAAATTCAGTAGTTGGGCATTTGGTGCCTTGTAATTATTTAGATTTTACTGGTCGGTAAAAAGCAAATATTGCCTCAGCATTTTTTCCGTGTATATAGTAAAGAAAATCTTTCTATCGATGGACTTGATAAAAATGGACCTAATTCACAGTAAAACTTATGTTTCTTCATGGTATCGGTTATATACTTGGTCAAAATCTTGAAAGATTTTTAGTCAGTTTAATGCTAGTGTGACAAAATTGAGGAATTTTTAACCAGTTTCTAGACATAACTCGCTACTTTTCTATAATAAATATTATGGTATATTTCTACCGTGTACCGTGTAACTATTACCACGAAGTTGGGATATTCCTTTCGCGATAATTTCTTATTTAAAAAGCTTGTGTTACGTGAAATTATTCTTTCTCAAGCAATTAAGCTCCACTCACAAGAAAAGTCTGATTCCTTGTAAAGTGGTTTCTGGTACCTAAAAATGATACTTAGCACCCGTAGTTTCGTCTCATATATCTTGGCGCCAAGGCACGACCTTTTAAGTAAATAATGATACCTCTACTTCTGCTCATAACTCTGCAAGTTCATTTGCTATAGAAACGACGTAACAATATAAAAAAATGACTAAAAAAGCTTTAATTTGACATTTCTATCGTACAAAAATATTAGTCCGCTGCAAATGTACGAACAATAAAAAATGATCCCAATTCCCGCACCGGAAATTTTCGCTGCCATCAGCGCAACCAAAAATCGCAGCACGGCATAATCGCTCGCTCTTGCACTGCAACTGCACTGCACTGCGCCTGTTCCCTCTCTCCTCGGTCTCAAGTCTCCTTTACTACTCCAGGTATACGTACAGCAGCCAGCAGCGGCGTCGCGTCGGATTCCGTCCTGGATTCGCCGGCGACGCGAGAGCGCTTTCGCCCGGCGCTCGCGCGCTCTCGCGGGATGTGTATTAAATGTGTGCACGTATGTATATACATACCTGTAACGCGCGGCGCAGGCCAAGTGCGCGAGAGGAGGAGTAGTACGAGAGGACGCGGAGTAGAGAAGAAGAGGTAAAGGTGCTGCCGCGGCTGCCTCTCTTTTTCCGAGCGCGCACCAGCGGAGAGCGGAGACACTGCGTGGTGCATGCATGCTTGCAGGGGCTCGGGCCTGACCCCTTCTGTATATCGTGGGCAGAATTTGCGTCCTCTCTCTCTTGTGCGACGTCTTTCTTTCTTCGTTCTCTCTTTATTGACTTTTTGATTGGATTTTTGGCTTGTTTATGTGTTTTTTTATTGTATTAATTACAGGGTAAAATAATTTTATATCAAGCAAAAACTTGACAAAAATCAACAGTTTGAGATTACTATGAGAGGACGAGACAAGTATAAAATTCAAGAAATCGGTAATTCATCTTCATAATGTAGAACAGATTCACCTAGTTTGAATATCACTTAAGATTAGTTGAGGATAAAATCTTTATTCTGTAACAAAATTCCGAATTACAAATTCATAGTAGTTGACTACCAAAAACAACTCTATCGATATCTGCTTTGATTAGATTATTCAAATTAATTACAATTAAGTATAATAAGCTTACATTTTAATTTCACTGATTTATAACTAATAGTCACTTAAGATTGGACGCTTTGCACTTATGCAAAATAAAATTTATGTTTATAAAATATAACTATGTAACTCATCATAAAAGGATTTTAAACTACCAAATTCTATAGTTTCCTACTTAACTGAATTGTTTCAGCAGTTGCGATGAAATATATAATAATTTTCGTATACTCTTTTTTAATTTCAAAATATTGAGTTACCACCAAAGAATGTTTGTCTTCATCTTTATTTTCTTTATACCTTTTTGTAACATTACACTTTTTTACAATTACAATAAATAAATTTTATTTAGAAAACGTAATGAAAGTTTACAAAATTTAAGATAAAAAAATTTGTTATCAAATCAAAGTTTTCGATGTCCAATACTGGGCGACATTTTTGTAACTTGAATCAAATCATAAATTATGGAGAAAAGCAGTGAATTTCTTGACGTAACACTAAAATGCACAAAGTGTATAATAGTATAGTTTTTTGTCAGCATCTTACATCAATATCTTTGAAATTTCAATTTTGAGTGTCTCTAATAACTATAATAGCGACCAATAATACTAGGCATTGTTGATAACCATAGAAGTATTTAATTATAACATAATAACAAATTTTTTGGTTAAAGAAAATGAAACTTTATATGAAACGTTTTCGAGGTAAGAACGAATCTAGCTACTTATGTAACAAAGAGGTAACAAATCTTTCCAAATTCAATCACTCGATATTATAGATACAATATTATATTTTCTGTGCTTTTCGCACATTTAATACTCTTCCTACAAAAAGAAAACAAGTTAATCTTATTTGAAGAATCGTTGAATAATTGTCCAACCACATAACAAACTCATATAACGCTTCGAAAGAAAAACTGTGCCGCATTCCATCGCTATGCGCGGGAATCGCGTAACATTTGGCTTAATTTTCTTTCTCCACACTACTGAGTTCCATATCCATTTATGTGCCTCTTCTCACTCATAACTAGGTAGGCATTCTTCAATTCTCACGCGACGCAACAGCCTGTTCCTTTTTTTTGTCTTCTTCGACTACTATATCCAGATTGAGCGAGACGAGTTAAATGTATGCACGCGAAGCGGCGAAGGGTGATAGTTATGTTGTATACGTGGCCCTTTTCTTCTAGCTCGGGTTCTCTTTTTCGGCGATTGTGTTAATGCGAGGGGACGTCACTCGTCGGTTCGGATGAAACACTTTGTTGTCTGGTTGGAGAAGTATTTTCTTATTTTTATAATAGCAAGTTAAGCTTGATAGAGTGGTTAAGTACAATGAAAGATTTCTAGGAAACTAAACGTTAGAATACATATATGCGATATCAGTTGTTTAAGATCTAAGATTGATGGTACCTAATACTTTTTTAGTCGAATTTTTGATTGTACAATTATTTTTTTGGTATAATTTTATTAGTTGTCAATTTATTTATTCGATGTGACACAAACAGCAAAATAATTAAGTGAAAAGATATTCATCAGTAACATACTTGCTCAAGAATACAGAAAATGAAAAATAGTTGATCTTCAGAGTACCATAATTTTTAAAATATACTTTTATTAGTTGTAAATTTATACATTATGTAGGAAGTTACGATTAAAATATTTAGGAAAAGAGTTATTCGTTATTCAGAATAATTACACTTATTCAAAAATAATTTAATAATAGATAAAAAAGCATAATTCGAGTTGTTTTATTGAGTAAAGTAATAAACAGGTGAACCAATAAATCAAACCTTAAACGTATTCGTAATTTCAATACTAATTAAAAAAACTCAAATAGTGATAGAAACGTTCGTGAGTAATGTATAAGTGGAGTAGTGTTCTTTTACCTTTTCATTGCATAATCGCGTAGGGCTCATTTGATATTTTAATCGTTTCATAACCAAACGAGCCTTTGTCTTAGACCTTGACAATTTTGTAACGTTTTGCCGGATGTTGTTTACGTAGGCAGACTTCATTAATTCGACAATTTGGTGATCAATGAATTCTATAGATTTCGTGGTACAGGACCATGCGTGGCATAAATCGTAAAAGGAAAGTAAGAGTGGAATAAAGTAATGTTTACTAAATTTTATGAATTGTCTAATTACTTCTGTTATCGTCTCTGAAACATTCTAATACCTATTCAATGTAATTGTATTTGATGTTTTACAAGAACTTATTGTATATAATGCTGGTAGTAATGCAAATTAAGATTATACCGCGAACGTAATTGTATGTAAAGTATCACTATCATTAATTATTATAAGCTTAAGGTTTCTACTAATATATTATATCAGAAAATATTGTTAATGAATGATTATCGAAGTATAACACCATTATATTACATTATATTGGTCTAATCACAGTAAAATAATTATAAGTTTTACAACAATAGATTTATCAAAGTCGTAGTTCTATCAATTTAATTGTATGAAGTTAATGATTACAAATGTATTAACATTATTTATTGTTTATTTATAATAACCATTATACATTTACCTACGTCTTATCAAAATCAATGTTGTAAAGATTATTGTATCGTTTTGTGTACAAATATTTTCTTATATTTTATCAACCTACATAATAAATGCACTTTCTGTAATTAGGTTAGACATTAGATAATAAAGCAGGATGTACCATTGTACTAAAAAAAGTTTAATAGATTCATAAGGTGATTTTTATAATCTGAAATTTCATAGTGCGTGAAATCAAGACTTTTCTACGTATAAATTTAATTCTTCAAGCTCCAGCTGCGTTTCCTACGTCTCAACTTTGAAATGAGACTAAAAACACACTTTCGTTATCTTTGAAACATGAGATGCAGTGGTCAATTAATTAGATACACTTTTTTTTATTAATTGCTATACTGTATATGTATTCTCCGCTTTCTTATCATTTTTGTAATACACTGTACCAGCTATAGGTTCATACATAATTCAGTATAGAAATATTTAATTTCTGTTAATACACTAATTATTAAAAGCTGTTGTTATATAACTATACTTTTTTTTACATAAACTGTTAATTCAAACTTATCCACAAGTGCACCAGTGCATAACAAATAATTATTGGCATTATCTAAAAATATGTATTTGAAATCAACACGATTTGAAATGAAAATATGAGCTGATCAGGCATTACTTTCAACTGATCAGAAACTAGGTTCTTGATGATATGATAATAAGGAATATTTAGCTACAATGAAATTATGATTAATTCTATTTTATCCATAGTAATCCAAAAACCCACATAAAAAAAGTAAGTCTGACGTTAGTCCGGCACCGTAAATCTAATGCACCATAAGTCTGATTAGAAGTCCGACATTAATCATTATATTAAGAAAAGCGCGCGTTCTGTCAAGTATTCACTAACTTAAATTATGCTCTCTTTAATTATAAATGTTTTTAAATTTCGAGCCCGATTGCAATATTAAAAAAACCTCTACCGTTTAATCAAAAAGTATATGATTTCTTCACGATTCTGATTGATATTAATAATAAGTACACTATTCTAGCATATCGTCTGTCATAGTTACCGATGCCAGACTTCCGCCAGACTTTCGCCAGACAAATTTTCTCAACCCAACCAAAAATGTATCAACAATAACGCCCAGACACCCACCCAAATCCGAATACAAAAAATGAAAGGAACCCACGAAAGAGAACGAAAACACCGACTGTACTTGCGCGACTCCCTTCGCTCTCTCTCTCTTTCTCTCTGTCTCTCTCGTGCGCGCACCCATACAACACACGCGCTTTGGTGCACACGACGACGGCTACATACACACATGCGTACAAGTATGTGCACTCGCGTTTTATGCGCGCGCGGCACTTGCCATCGCGCTCTTCTCCGAAAGAGCGCAGGTGCTCCCGAGCGCGAGGAGAGCGGCCGCTCCGCATGCGAGAAAGCGAGGCCGCGCGAGCGCCTCCGAAAGAATGCGAGCGGTGCATGCAGGCAGCAGCCGCCGCCGCGCGTATGGGTATTCGCCCGGAGCATGACCGGTGGCGTCATCCAAAACTTGGAAACTCGGGAGGTAGGTATATCCAACGTGTATAATATGTCATATGTATAGTAATACTTCACAGTTCCTCCTTTATTTCCATTTTCTGACAACTCGTGAGCTGCGATCGTTTCTTTTATCCCCTCCAAGCAGACGCTCGTAGCGAATACATACGCGGGCGTCGAGGCGCGATCATGTTGCAGGCGCAGCAGCGGAGCTGGAGGTGCGACATCGTGGTATTCTATTTGCGATGGGGCGCGGGAATTGAATTGCGCTTATCGCAATGGATTTGATCGTTGATCGATTTTTTGGACGAATAGGAAGAGGCTATTGAGAGACACTTGATGGAAAGTTCTTGTGACTTGAGCAGTTTGAATTTATGGAGAGTGCTGCAAGTTTATTGGATTGGACGCATGGTTTCGTGAACATCATTGGAGGATTTCGAATAAGTTCAGGTTGCTCGAGAGACGAACTTTTCGTCGAGAGTACACCCAGCTGCGATCGTTATTTCAAGAGTATTTTTAGGTTCAATTGTACACAGATGTGTTCTATAACCCGCATGCAACTCCACCAGACAAAAGTTGAGTATCGCTTAACTTCATAGCGCTAATATTTGAAGAATTTTTGAAAGACTTTATTGCAGCAAGATGCATCTAATATGCACGGTAAAAAACACTTGTGAATTGTCAACATTTTCTGTCGGTGAATCGTTAGTCAGTAAAAATGACAGAGAAACGGCTGTTAGTTTAACAGATATTTTGTCATTTAAACTGTTGGCTTGCGAAGTTTTATTTTTGCAGAAAAATATATGAGTACAGCAAGTACACGTCAATATGCAAATCATTGAAAATAAGCAATATGAACGCTTGAACTCGTAAAAATATAAGCTGCTCGTGCCTGTTTGCACTTGTTTTCATCAAGCAAGCCACCATTGAAGGTTTTCTATCAAAATCACCACTACTCCCTATGAAAATAAAAAAAATGTACGAAAACGTACATAAATGTGTACAAATGTACAAAAGTATACGGAAATATACAAAAGTGTACGGAAATGTACAAAAATGTACAGAAATGTACAAAAGTATATATTTCTGTTATAATTGGAACAAAAAATTAGGATCACATAGCCATACTATGCTACACTTTTGTACATTTTCTTACCCTTTTGTACGTTTGTATATATTTTTATACGAAAATTTCCGCTAACTCAGAAACGTTAAGATAGACTTCAATAATGTCAAATAATATAACATTTTTTTAAGTGCCATTGTTTTTTAAGTAACTGAAAGTTTCAATTTTTTACATGTGAATTGATTTATGTGTGCCTCGCTACTTATCGGAAAAATAAAGCAGTATTTTTTTTCTAAATGTATAGACATGTACAAAAGTGTACAAAAGTGTATATATCTGTGGTAAAACCTGTTCCAATTATAACAAAAATATACGTTTATCTACACTTTTATATATTTATGTACGCTTATAAACATTTTTCATTTCCACTGGGGACGCTCGCTGCATAAAAAGTTCATTTATTTATGCTTTTTTATTTAAGTAACTCATTTAGTATATATATTATATAATGTTTATTTTGAGCATGAGCATAAAAATAAAAACTGATATTAATGTTAGAATATTATACATCGTATTTTACTCTTTCATTTTACTAATTTTTAAGCACTTCATTCATTGACATTAAGGATTATTAGACTCCTCTTGTTCATAAGCAATTTTGAATGGGTTGACTTGAAACTTACAGGAAATATTCAGAATATCATTCTCCCAAAGGAAATTTTGAAGATTAAAAAAAAACTACATTATACAGTACTAACACTCATTAACGTTAGTGAACACCCTTTATGTATTATATGCGCTTTTATTCTAAAATACTAACATTTTGACGTGGACCTATTGCGGTACAAATAATTACAATTATTTTCATTTATTACTATGTTCTGAAGATTTCCTGAATTTTATAAATCAATCTGCTAAAAGTTACTAATTATTCAATTGTGTACTGCACGAAGATTCATGCTAAAATTTTCATTTACGAACCTTCATATGTATTATGGAATAACAAAGGAAGATAATTGTTATCTGGATCACTTAAAATACTTTGAAAGTTATACATTTTGTGTAAAACAACCATTACAAACTTTCATTTGGGAAAATAATATGAATTGAATAAAAAGAAACATTTAAAAAAGTTACTATAAAAGTGAGGGGTATTCTTTAATCTTAGCAATTACTATAAAAAACGATATGATCACTCAGCAGAAATCGTTACTTATAATATAAAGATTCCGGGGAATCGTAATAATTTCTAGCACCCAGCTTCGTGGTGTTTCAGAAATTATCACGAATATTAAAATACATTATTTATAATTACTTAAAAGCTTGCTTAAAGTGAATAAGATATTCTAACTACTGACTTGTATCGATCATTAGCACTAGTATCTAAGTGGTAACAATGTTCAAAGAGTTACCGATAAATAGCGATATAGTTAAGTTTAATAGCGAGTGCGCTCCTTTTTTTCTGACCTCGAATCATAACGATGCTTTATTGTCAAATGGAATTTAGTAGCAGATGTGCAACGTCCTTAGGTGCATTATACTAGAGTATGTTCGCACCTTTGGTCTGCAATAGCATGCGTCACGCGTGAATGTGTGCATGCGCGAGAGGAAAGAGAAAGATATGCGAAGAAGGCAAAGAAAATAAGCAAAGGGGTAGATAGCGCGCACATATATTTACAATGACATTTTAAAATAGACTCTGGAGTTCATTTATTTTAAACGCATGATGCAACGTATTATTATATAATGCAATTAATACAAAACAGTAGCAAACATAGGGTAAATATATTATCTAAGCAATATATAAATAATATTGTTTTTCGGTATTTTACAAGTAGCAGCAATATTATACACACACATATGCACATCCTTTATCTATAATTAACTTTTAAAAATTGCCACATTCCAGAGATAAAATCTTAAATGAAGAGACCGAAAACAGAGTTGAAAGACAGGATTAATTTTTTGCAATAAAGGAATAAAGAAGAAGACGAAGAGGCACATTATCATTGGCGCCGCATTAACTTCTTCGTGCGGTGAAAATGAATTCTGCACGTCCGCGCGGCCGTATATACGAGTATACCGCGCGAGGAGAGAAAAGAGAGAAAGGATAAGAGGCACAAAGAAAATAAAGGGGGATACGAGGGGCATGAGTAATCGTCCGAGAAAAGGATCTGTCTGTACTTGGAGGTCTTATTAGAAAAGACAATGTGCACGGTTATATATACCTACCTACGTGTAATTACGCCACGACAACTTTGGAATTCCGGTACAATTTTTTTCGGATTTCCTGGTGAGCTGACGAGGTCGTACTTATTTTTATCACTTCTTAATTTACACTAATTATGATGTTATTAAAAGTTAGCTTTAAAGTGTATTTTCTCAATAAAATATAATAAAAATTGAAAATGGTTTTTATAAAGTAGAAAGAAAAACAGTTAAAACTGTATTAATGTACTTAATATAAAGAATTACTGAACAACCACACCTACGCTATTACTTTTTTAACGATAGTGCGAAGTATAAAATTGACATGAATTAACTGATCCTAACTTTCTTGTTCAAATAATTACGTTAAGTTTTAATTAACAATAATATACTACATGTCAGTTACAGGTCTTAACGATATTTAAGTTCATACGGTATGACAGTTTCAATTCTAAAAACCATTAATCACTATGAAAACGTCGAGCCTTTAAAAGAAAACTGGTTTAAAGAAAGATTTAAAAAAGAAAAACTTTCATTTTCTTTACAGCTCATAAAAAGTATATGTGTAAAAAGTACTAATGTAACAATTGTATTCAATTGCTATACTTTCTCATTCGGATCTACTGTTTAATTGTTAAAAAATTTGAAAATTGTATTTAACAATATACATATATACAAATTTGCTCTAGTAAGCAACGGAAATATTTTTTATAATAAATGTTCACTAGTCAGAAATTACCGTGCTTATATCTTATTTAAAATGACTATATCTATCTATATAATGCTCCACCCCTACTTTTGTAAATTGACTGAATAAATTAGAAAAACACATTTACTTATAAAAATATAAACAGTTTAAATGTTTAATTAATGTCGTACCGACGTTTCCGACGTACTTTTACCTGCTTTTATCGAGGCTAAAAATGACGTTATTGTTGGTGTATTTCGTAATTTTTAGCCTCGCCGCAAGGGATGGCAAAATGTACATTCGAAACCTTGGCATGACATTAATTATTAAACATCTAACTCGTGGAGATCCAAAGCTTTTTTTCTCAACACTTGCATGAAATAGGCCTTTTTCCATGCTTGCAAAGCGAATGGAAAATTGAGCAATCCGAGTGGGAATTCCGTCTTTACCTGAACGGAAGGTAATGTTGATTACATCCTGCGCCTGAAATACCCTTTGCATGCATGAAAAAGGCCCTACTCATACACTTATTAAAAAAATATACGATGTGTATCACGGGTGGAAAGGGCTTATTCGGAATAAGCCAATTTCCCCCCCCCTATTTGCCCAATGTACTATTATTTTCACCATAAAATTAATCTGTATCGATTTCATATTTAACTGCAAGCATCCGTTTAAATCCATATAACCAATTTAACGATATTTAATGAAACATTCAGAATAAGACTTCCAGACCCAAAAGCAATATAAAAGTCTTACTAAAACTATTCTCACTCACCTCTTTATAAAACTTGATCATTTGGAACTTCGTCGTCCATGCCACCGACAAATCCCGCATTCCCAAGACGCACCACTATTTTCACCCCCGACCCTCACTCATCCACATACCAAACGGAAGAAACCATCAAAACTCGCGTACACCCATCGACTCTTCACCCACTGTATACGTAACAAGATCCACCTCGTAAAAATCGCGATACGCGCGTGCACGTGTGCGGATGTTCGCGCGCGCGTCGATCCACGAACTGAGAGGCGCCGAGCGTGCACGGCACGACGAAGACGCGCGCGGGTCCCGCGCCGCTGCCTGGGCGAAAACTAGTCCACGCCGCGCGCCATTCGTTTTTCTTCTTCTTCTCCTCTTTTTCTCCCCCCGCGTGCACACACGCGTGTGTTTGTGTGTGCATGTGTGCGCACGCTGCACTCTCGCACGGAGAGTGTAATATGTTAAGAGCGCGCGCGCGCGACTCTCGTTATCTTCCGCGAGCCGCGCCGGAAATAAATGTAAAGGGAGTGAGGAACGCGCGTGTTCGCAAGCTTGGGCTAATCTTGAAATTGAACGTGTATGTTTGTCAGGTCGGTGAAGTAGTTTCAACTTTTGAAATCTGCAGAATTTCTAAATATTGAGCGTAAGTGCTCGAATGTGGGTCAACATTTTTTTTAGTTAAATCCAGAATCTATAAGTAATTTGTTTCATTAATTTTTTTACAGTTTAAGTTTAGAATATTTTTCAAGAATATAGGTAATTACCCTAGAAGTTCCAAAGACCTGTGTTTTTTAAACTTTAAGATTAGTATATTTTTATTCATGGCATATTAGATGAAATGTCCACGAAAATACTTATATGTCGGTCACTCAAATTTGACAGTGCACTAATGCGACCCTATACAAATCAAAATTTGTATCAGTTCATTTAATTTTTAATCATTTTTACTAGGTACGACTCTTTAATTAAAAATACGAACATTCTCAAAATTTACGGAATTCCTATTTTTTTAATAGGACGATAATATATTTTCTTTATTTTATTTTATAAACATTTTTTCAGTAATTTAATTTTAAGAGATTGATTTGTTCCAGTTTTATTTCCTTCTAGAAGAATACTTCTATTACATACCTGGTACCAAAAAGCTCATATTTTAGCTCTGATCCAAATTCGATTAGCATACAGTATATATTTTATAATGAAAGCCGTAAAAATTCATGTAAATAACATTTTTCAATTCATACGCATAAAATACGCATTAGAATAAAAATTCCTCTATATTGACAATAAAGGGTGAAACAGTTGAATTATTATCAGAGTAGAATATTAACATAATCACACAATTTTGATGATTTTCGATTGTGCCGAAAATTCAAGTACTTCATTCTATGAAGTCTGATGCCTAACCTTGAAGAGCACCGAGGTAAGGTTTGACTTGTTGATCTTTACACATTTGGTTAAAATAGCGCAATTTTCTGGATAATGTGTTTAAATTTTTTGTAAGGGATGATAAAGTGGATGAAGGAAGGAAGCCATTTTCTTAAAGAGTGCGTACTCGGAAGTGGATTTAATGTAGCAAAAGGAGGATTAATCAATGTCTATTATTCATTTTTTCACCTGACTTTCTTTAAAGACAATAGAGTGCGGTATCGTTATTGTATGAGAAGATTCATGAGAGTATTAGAGCGAACATGAGTTTAAGTTTAGATGATGTTAACCCCTTAACATGAACAACGGAAGAAATCATATAGTTGTGATCTGCGTTGGTGTTAGTAAATCATAGTTTCTACTTCATTTTTTTAAACGCTAAATTAATATATTAACATTTTTGCTTTTAACGTATACTCAGTAATGTATGATCAATTATTTAAGTGCTTTTCAGCTTAGAAAGTAAAAAATTGCACGGGCAGTACAACAAAATAGATTTAAGACGTTACTATTGCTACTAGTGCACGGTTTACATTAAAGGGTTAATCAATTATATTTTTAGTCTTGAACAATCACTAATTTTATTTGAAAAATAATATACTAAAAAGAAATATTAATCGTTATATGATTACCGTTTGCATGTAAAATTTTGTATTAGATATATTATAATAAGTACTTAGTTAAGTTAAGTTACAAAAGAAAACATTAAATTTGATGAGCATATCATTGTAGCAACGATTTTTTTACAAACGCTTATTACGTTCACGAAAGAAGTTTAATCCTTATAATAATACCCCCGCAAATAAAAACATCAAAGCAAATTATATCCTTTTCTTGCAATTGTGTATATCACATTTCATTGCAGAGAAACCACCGCTGCACTTTCCCCTCAATTTTCCGCAGAAACATCATATAATGACACAATATCGCTGCAAACTCATTTTTCTTCACAACGGTTTCACCGTAAATCGGAGCCTTCTCCCCCTTGTGCCTTTGCTCGCGGAGCCGCGCGCTCGGCTACAATGATAAAGAACGCATGCACACGCGGTCCGCGTGAGAAAATGAGTGCGCGTAGCGAGTTTGCACAGCGCGCGGAATATATATCGGCTGCTTGTGTCGTCGATAAAATAGTCGCCCGCGCCGCGCAGCGAGGCGGCGAGTGTGTAACGAGATCGGTCGTATAGAGAGCGCGAGGCCTGCGCACTTTACGATTATGTCTCTTCTACACTACCAGTTTGAGGAATGTTATTAGAGGTTTTTATGGAGAAGCCGATGGAGTTATTGAATATATTACTTGCTTAATTTTTTGAAAAATCAAGTATTTTCTAAACGTTGTATTTGCTATAGTTTTTAGATTTTTTTGTTAATTGCGTAATATTTTGTTCAAAATTAAATGGCTTAAAGAGATAAATATTCTATATCTTTAAATCTACAAAGTATGTTGCGCAATGTTCATACAAGAAGTTGTTTATAATTATCTAAGAAACGTATAAACAAGTTTAAAAAAAAATATTAAAATTTAAGAAAGAAGATTTTTAAGGTAAGACTTGTAGTGTTTGTATGCTATCATTACCCGACATGTGCTCGAAGTCATAGTCATAATTCTAGGGGAGGGCTTGGTAGTCTCTGCTTAAAGACGCGCAAGTATAATAGATACTAAGGCTAAACACATTGTGATATACTCCATTAAGCCCTGTAAGCACCCACCTTCAATCTCTTGTCTATCGCACTTTCCACTTGACCGACAGACTTCAAACCTTAAAACCTGAACAAGGTCAAGCCTCAACCCAACAAAATCAGGGTATTAATAAATTAGGTACACGATCGTCTCTTTCCTCGAGCTGCACCACCTGCAGTTACCTTCAACTTTAACGCCGATCTTATTGTGATAGTAGTCTTCCATCCAGTGTCCTATGAGCCAACCCACTATCTTTCGTATCACATTGAGATTACCAATTTCGTTAAATCATTGGTCGGGTGGGTCACCACTAACATCTTAGCCTGTCTTAGACTTGACACTTTCTGCTACTTTTTAAGCCACTCCTCGGTGAGCCAGGTCAATGTTGCTCGTTTGAGTTTGCTGACCGAGACTGCCACCGCGCAATGTTTTACCCTTACTCATCGGGAACCCCGACCTGAGAGTTTATCTGCCTTTTGATTGCCATGAGTGTCTGAGTGTCTTGGTATTCATATCAACTTGACAAAATTATGATTAAGTAGCGCGACCAAGGCCTGACCTTGCATCGCAGCACCTCTCGTCAGATGATGTCGATGCTGCCCAGTGCAAGTAAATTGGCCCCTCTACCCAAGAAAATGGTGATATCCCTCTGCCCGGTGCCTATGAATCGCGGTCGCTTCGCAGGCTCCATGATGGCCCCATCTTCTGTCTGGAATCAGTAGCATAGGGTTCATACAATCTCCTCTGAGCTGCCCTGGTTTAATGCTCCAGCTGCCATGACATTCTCATTTCACCCCTTAATCTACAGTAGGACCTTAAAGATATAGCCTAAATTATCCTATTTAGTGGTGGGATACACAGCAGAACTTCCATACAGGCCGTAAATATGGTTCGCTTGGTTCCTGTGATTTCTCTTAACATCTGTCTTTGCACCTTGTCTAGTGTCTTTCTGTTGATCGCTAACTCGCATTTATACCATTAGACCTCCATGGGCTCCATGGGTCTATTTTGTTCTGATGATTGAGTCATAGAGTCAACAAACTTTATCCGGTTCTAGTCTCCAAACATTATTCAAAATTGAATAATTTTTTTACACGTACACGCATACACGCACGCTCATAGATACCCACTCATGCATATGCATACGCACACGCATATGCAAATTATATCCTTTTCTTGAATAAACACATTTAACACATAAATACATAAGGTGGATAAATTTTAGGAATACGGGAATTTTGGGAATCTGTAAACCTGTGAGTCTGTGAACCTTAAGCCGGAAACTGTTTAGGCCGGGTTTCCACGGGAGAGTTGCGATGTAGGGGTTTCAAAGCGAGCTTTCTTAATACAGAATCTCTAATGAGCAGTATATTAATCTATTCTGTCAAATTATCGTCTCCACTCGTTCCATCTACAACATTTTTGATTTTCATTGATGATGATGACTTTGTACTGTAACATCATTGACGTGAAATTGACCTTTAGACTGAACCATCTCCTACCCCACAAACATCTACTTATCGAGACTTCAAATCGGGATAGTAAGAGGACCTTTTATAACAGCTGGAAAATTGTGACCGGTCGGCCATCACAAGCGAGTATTTAACTTTCGATGGTCAACTAGATTATAGTGATAAACTAACTTCGGAGACCCAGTTTACCCTTAAGAAGTAGAGCGACCCCCTATGAGTTTATGCAGAGGTAAGGCATATATACAGTAAAAGAAATGCAGTTCGACATTATTATCAGAGGATGAAGGACGTCAGACACTGGCAGGAGTATCAGTCTATGTTTGTGTCTGTTTGTTGCTGAAGATCGCTCGAATACAGAGCGGAAGAACTTTATTCAGAATATGATCTGCGAAGCCCTGGGTAACAACAAGAATGTCTGGAAAGATTTACTGGTACTTGGCCTCCTGCCAAAGGTAAGAGAGGGGCTCCATGTCTTTATACCCGACAAGCTTGATAAATAATTTATGGAGGTGTCAATCTCCCAAAGTGAAAGTGAGTCTGAAATGAGCGAAATTATTGGTAGAGCTAACGAGGAAAGATTTAATTTCAAGACAGTGGATTATTTGGATGTTAAACTTGCGTAGCTCATTTTACCTCACAAGTTAAGAGGATAGACGATATTCTTCAAAGTGTGATAGCCAAGGCCCTGCAATTTATTGGTCATAAACTGGTAGCGATATTTAACACTCCGCTAACCAGTGGTGCCTTTCTTAATGCCTGGAAAAGTGCTAAATTGGTGACACTCAAGGAGACCGCAACACCACCCTCGATCTCTGTCGATATATTTGTCACTGAATACAATTTAGATCCGCTACAGACTGGCTTTCGATCCTATGGCAGCAGGCAAACTATTTTGCTGAAGCTCACCAAGAATATCAGACGGGGAATTGACAACAAGAAACATTTAGTCTCAATCCTGTTGCTGTTCGACTTCAGCATGGCATTTGATACATTTCACCTACAAAGTTGCTGCGAAAACTAACCAGGATAAGCTTCTCCCAAAATGTCATCTTATCGACAAAATAGACTTATAGATAAATACCTTAACAAATAGTGACTCGGGGGATGGAAAGGGGGGGGGGGGCTATGGCCAAAGTCACTTCAGCAATCGTTTTATAGAACTGATTCTTCCACGTCAAACTCGCGCCAGAGTGCAGGAAGTACACGGCTTTTGTAACATCAAATGGCCAGTATGAATTTACTGTAGTTCCGTTCGAATTATCTAACTCGCCGGCTGCGTTCATACGATTCGTGATGTTCGTATTCGATGTGTTTATAAAAAAGAAGATGATAGTTATGTTCATGAATTGCGGGGTCATTATATCGAAAACCTGAGAAGAAGCAATGGCCAATTTGAAGTTAGTGCTAGAAGTAGCCGCGAGCTTTGGTCTAAATGCCAATTGGAAGAAATGCCAACTGCTTCAAACCAGGATCGTGTTCCTGGGATATGTGATCGAGGACGGTAAAATCATGTTATCGCCTGGGAGAATGGCAGCCCTTGTCCAGTTCCCTCAGCCAAAGACCATCAAACAAGTCCAACGGTTCCTGGGATTGGTTGGATACTTTAGAAAATTTATCGAACGATACACCAGGACCGCACAGGCGCTCAGCGACCTATTAAAGAAGAACGCACCATTTAAATTTGGAGAAGAGTAGCGAGCGGCCTTCAATTAGCTGAAGAAAGTGCTTGTTGAAGCGCCAATTATACAGCTGTACAGCTAATGCTGCAAGACAGAACTTCACACCGATGCCTCAAAGGATGGCTATGGAGCCATGCCACTTCAACGGCATCCTGACGACTAATTGCTTCACCCGGTTTACTACATGAGCAGAAAAACTATCCCAGCAGAAAAGAAGTACATCAGTTAGGAGTTGGAGTTTCTCGCCGTCATCCGCGCATTGGATAAGTTCCGCAACTATCTACTGGAATTCAAGTTCAAAATTGTCACAGACTGCACAGGCTTCCAATAAACGATGAGCAAAAGGAGCTCGTGCCGCGAGTGGGTAGATTGGTAATGTTAGTCGAAGAGTTACGTTTACTATCATTCAAACAATTTTTTTCTAGTGTCAATACATGCATATTTATAATCACAAGAAAAGGTGCTCTTTTCTCACTAAAATGACGTATATTCGGAGTAAAATAGCTTATATCTCGAATACAAAGGCCCATTAGAACAAACTAAGGGTGCTAGGCTTCATTTTTACGTACCAGAAAGTACCTCCCAAAGCCTCATCAAAACCCGAGTTCCGAAGGATTAGTGATCTTGTAATGCTAATATTATAATATACTTTTATTCTGTTACTCTAAATAAAGTGTTCTGTATTTATTTCAATCAGTCCTGCTATCCCTCATTCACTACAATATTGTATAGATGTTTTGTATTACAAATGTATCGTCGACATCCATGTAGCCCGAAAGAGATCCTTATTTTTAATAAAAAAAGTAGTAACTCGGAGTGGCTATTCATCAATCTTGGCGAACCACAGGCTCAAGTCTTGGGTCTCTCCTCTTCAGTTTATATATAAATTATCTTCAGGAGGTGCCAACCGACAACAACATCAAGCACTATCTATATGTAGATGATCTACAGATCTATTGGGATAATAAATTTAGTTCGTGGCCAGAAAAATGGCCGCCGAGGGGAACTTTATACCATTGAGACTCTATATACATAATTTCCGGTAGCTGCCATATTGAAACGACCAGATCACGTACGGCAAATGTAACTCCGAATACGCAGGTTTCAAAAAGCGAGCTTCTTGTGGGTATAGAGCGCATAATAACTGTTGCAAGAGCGGATGAGTTGTTGAAGTGTATCTCGGTAGCCGTTCTACGCTTCAATGTCAGTAAAACGAAGACAATTATATTTTGATCTGAGCATACTGTTAAATGAATTGAAGAGATGAATCTGCCAGACACTGAGGAGCAGAGCGGTGTATTCGTGCCTTTCGGTCTTCTGTAAAAGGGAAGAGAAGGAAAAATTACAACGTTACAGACTCTAGGTTTTTTATTTATTTAATAATTTTTTAAATATTTTGATGTAAAAAACGATATATCTAGTACTTCCATTATCCGTAAATAACCTAAGGAATTTTCAAGCAATTCCATTCACTTTATCTCTATACTTTATCTCTATAAGTTTGAGTTCCAGATATTCAATACTCATACAGTTGTTTATAACGGGAAAACAAAATTCGTAATGATAAAATGAATGGAATTACTTGCAAAAATTTTTTGGTAATTATTTATTAATAACGAAGAACCTGATGTCTCATTTTTTCCTCACAAATATAAAAAGATGAAAAACATAGAGTCGATAACGTATGAATTTTTTTCTTTCACATCCCCTTAAGTATATGCTGAGAGAGTTAGAGCAATTTTAAAACATAAATAATAATTTATATTAAATATGGATTCAATTTATTGAATGCTTAATATTTAAAAATGTTGTAAAAATAAAGTTTGAAAAATATAATTCTTAGTGAATATTTGTTTTTATAATTATTAAAAGTACTACACTCGAATTTTACTGAATTTTTAAACTTGAATAAAAGATATCTGAAGAAACCTCGTTAGTATTCCAGTTCAATTCTGCAGTATTTTTTTATACTATTTATAATTATAATAATAGCAAATATATCGAAACAGTTCGACAGAAATCCAAACAAATAAACATCCGTAAGAAAGCATTAATCATTATTATTGAAACAATCTGATGACGTTCTGATGACACTATATAAGTACCTAGAAATCCAACGCTGCGCTCATTTAAACCTCTATTTGCATGAATAATACAAACAGCTGTACATAATTTATCCGAGCGAAATCCGTAACTTACTCCAGAACGACTAGTGTAGACGTAGCATTAAAGGCCAACGGTGCAGTGACTTTCGAGCCTCATGTCTTGCGCGCATATGCTTAACTCTCCCAGGCGTCCCACACTCACACGTGCATGATATAAAGCGCACACGTGCGCACACGATTCACGCACTTCCTAGATATGCGCACATAGGTGTATACGTTATACGCGCATATAATAATTCTCGCGCGCGCGACATTGCTCCTTGAAAATCTCTCATGAGCGCGCGAGAAATATTGCTCGTACAGCGAGGAAGAGAGGGGGGAGGGAAATGGAGGAACTGTGCACTGGCTGTGTGGTGCATTGATCGGAGGAGAGACTGATGATGGAAATATAATAAGGAAACTTTCACTGCGTGTGAATATGTATAGATGGTTGACTCGCCACGCTAATGGTTAATCAGCGCTGCAGGTTTGTGGTTTGTGTCGAGGAAGACGTTAAAGAGACACATTAGGATTTTTTCAACATGTTTTTAATATGTATGATGTATGAGTTGAGTGCGCCTTGTAAATTGCAGATTTTTTTAGAGGTATGGAATTATTTTGTATAAATACGGTAGTCTCTCTATAATTCGAACCTCAAGGGTAAGAGATTTTTCTTATTAATTACATAGAGGCTTCGTTTATAGATATCTCGAATTAGTAATTTATTGCGAATAACATTTATTATTGTTGTTTTGGTATGTGTATATTATGCAAATATATAAAGGTTACTAGATTGATTGAATTGAGTGAACGTGCTTTAAGAAATCGGACCTGACATATATAATAATAATAATAAGATTGAACTTTAAAATGCAATTTATGTTTCTAAACGACGATCTCTGATAGAGAACTTTAGTATTAAGTGACTGTGTGATTATATGTATTTAAAGTAAAGGTCTCTTCGATCCAGTTCAAAATAAAAACTAAATCTATCTACTTATTTATCTATAAATGTAGTTGCATATAAATTACATATATTTAAATATTTATATTACTATACATCATTATCATCCTCTTCTTCTTCTTCTCCTTCAAGTCTACTGACGCAATTCGAGTATATGATCCGCTTTTTCCTCTTCTCCTTCAAGTCTACTGACACTTTCGAGTATGTCATCCTCTTCTTTTTCAAGTCTACTGACGCTTTCGAGTATATCAAAACTTGAAAGTGTTCCTCATAGCTTTCGATTTTTCTTTTAATAAAGATAAGAATCACAGATGCTACAATTATTATTATATAGCGACATTTCAAAGCGGAAAATGGACGAAAGTTAATAATGTAAGTGAATCGTACATATATTGTTAAAATAGCGTATATAACTTAATGTTAGTTTTTAGACAACAAAAGTAAACATAATTTGCGAGGTGTTAATACTAATAAATTTTAACTTAAAGTTTCGTACCAAGGTATTCAGGTTAAAAAATCATGTTAGAGAGAGGGTGCATTTTACCATTGCTTTTTCGAGTTAGGAAAATTTTGTCAAGGACCATTTATTCTCAGTTTGAGTGAACCATCTGTAATACAATAATGTAGAAATAAATAAGGATTTGACCTTTCAATAAATAATGGATAGAAAAATAATATTTAAATTTCCAATAGAACTTTCACTCCATACCTATACCTATAAAAGAAACCTTCGTTAATCTTTCATATTATGTTTTTTAGCTACTAGCAGAGCTATACGATTTTCCTTTTGCGGTTTACGTATCATCGTACGAGAATCTATAATAGTTACTTTTTGGAACTGCATACGCTACCAATGATAATGATTCCCCGTTTTTTGTTGTCTATTGCGGATATTATAAATTGCTCTCATCTCGGTTAATCGAATTCTCACGATTTCCTTCCGCGAAACGCTCGATAAATATGTGTGTGCCGTATAATATCAGAAAGTTGAGAGCAAGCGCGCGCCTCGATTGAAGTGAGAAGATTTAATTGTACAGTGCCAATAAAACGTACACTACGTAGGTACCTATATGGCCGTAGTGTCGGTGACTGGCACGCTGCGAGTCCGTTGACGTTGCGTAGCTTTGTGTTTAGTTTGACGATACGCGTTATAAAAAAATAGCATGATGATAGGGCAAACTCAGCAAGACGTCAATTAAGACATATCTCGAAATAATGAGAGATGTCAGTATTTGGTTGTGTATTAGACAAAAAATTTTCAGAAAGAAATTTGGGAGTTGAAGTTTCATATTTTTATCTAGGACACGTAAAGTATACACGAGTCGATTGGTAACTAAAACTGTTGTATTTGTTTTTTTAATAAATACTTTAGTTAATTACCCGTATTGATTATTGTTTTTACTATTTTGTTGTAAAGCTATACTAACTAACAATTAAATGACATTTATTAGTAAAAAATCAATAAATTCTATTATGTAAATTGAAGAAATATTCACTTTATTAAGATATTTATACCTTCACGTCGAAATCAATGAAGGTAATAAACAGATTTCATTAGATTATATACGCATAAAAATAACATATTAGCAATATCGGATAAAGTATTACATGATAATATCTGAGATTCTATCATCACTAATCCAATCAGATATAGATAAACACGATAAATATGAGAATATGTGAAACATCTTTTCCGTATGTGACTGAAACACGAGGAAATAATGCGGAAAAATGCAATTAGTAGTAATACATAGCTTGAAGAACTCAATTCACACCAGTAGTTAGAGTACACCATTAAACTTCCATCTTTCAAAATAAATGAAAGATAACACTAATCAAAGTAATTGACTAGACATCGTGCTCACCTAAATTTTCTAAAGTAGTACTAAAGAAAAAGTAGCACTGTTCCATAATGTAATGCGATCTATTTTATTATTGCAAAATAAATGTGAAAAATATATATTGAAAAATAATTTTAAGGCAACACTATAGTAATTTTTAAAATTATTCTCACTTTTTTGTGTTGCCAAAATTCTTGACATAATTCGGCATAACTAAAGTATATTTTTGCACCAAAATTCAATTAATACCATGAATTTATTTTTAGGCTCAAGTTAAATCCTATATGTATTTAAAAATGTAAATCAAAAAGTTTTAAAAAATGTTAACAAAATTATGAAAAACCGTGATGTTATTCAAGTAATATGATGTGTAAAATCATATTATCTATACATATAATGCAAAAACAATTCTAACTTTTCATCGATCCAAATATCTACCTTTACGTAAGAAAACGCAGGGGTATAAACAAAACTAAATCTATTGTTTAAAGCTCGTCAAAATATAAGACTTGACGAAATTTTGATCCGGGGAAGCAAAGGAAAATTTAGATAGAAGAAAATCAAATTCGTTTAAATAAGTAGAAAAATCAAAATTTATCAGTTATTTAATAGTAAACATTTAAAAAATTCGTTCTTTTTTTCATATTTGTCACGTTATACAGGTCGGTTATTAACGTTTTACCTTGGGTTGCATAAGCATCGATGGGCATCCTTCTTTGAAGATTAAACACATACATTATAAGGTATAAAAAATAGTTCGTGCACTCTTGTTCAAAATCAATTATATTTTAATAAACAAATCTTTATATTTAAAATATCATTCGACATTATTTAATGAAGATATTAACATTAAATCTATGTAATAATGCAAGTTAATTTATTCATAAAAAATCAGTATACAATATTACCTCAATAAATCCTTACCTCTACAAGATTTCTATAACTTCACAATCATTTTTAAATCGGATGAACTCCTAGAAGTTACAACTCTCGGCAATCAAAAATTTATACTCAAGTACCTTCATAAAATAGCTCTTCCAGCGTAATTTTTAACTACACAAAGCATCCAGGCAATTTCACCGCCTCGAGCGAAAAATCTCGACTAAACCCATCATTTTGACTTCTCGTCTGTCACAGCTGCCGACATCCTTCGCTATTCAGCGCGTACACGCGCGCCCGGTGAGATACAAGCCTCCCGATAAGAGCCGCTACGCGGTCGCCGCGCGCACTGCCCCCACCCCCCCCCCCCCCGCCCGTCATACAACGCCGAAAGATTATAAAATTCGCATTCCCGCGAGTGTGGAAGTGGAACGACGACTCGGCTCTATACGCTTCGCTAATAAATAATTGCAGCGGGAGAAAGATCAGCTCGCACGATTGGGACGCCGCGCTCGTTGAGGAAGCGTTTGCCGCGCTGCATAGGGGAGAGCGGGATAAAATCGTATTTTCTCAGGGTAAAACGGAAATTTTGGATATTAAAATATATAGATCACATTTCAAGGAAAATTGACACACTTGAATTTTATTATTGTAGCTTCTTTGTAGTTACCATTAGATAAGAACCACCACATTACGTGTAAATATCTGTAATTCTTAGTACGAGTAATATAGAGAAATTGGAGCAAATTTACACATGTGCGAATCAAACTTTTTAAGTTCAGGGTATTTATTTATTTAGTGTTAGTACTTTCTTTATGTTTGACTTTAGATATCAGATAATATAGGTGTGCCACATTACCTAATTTTCCCCTATATATGACTGATTGCGCCTAAAATTTGTTGCCTGTAATAAATATAAGAATGTGATTAGAAGCATTATATTTAGCTTCATTTGAAGTATTATCGTAAAATATAATAATTTTCGTAACTATGGAAACTTCCAAATTAATATTTTACACGTTTTTACAAGTGTTATGCAAGTTTGTCCTGCAATAAAATGTCAGTTCCGTCACATTTTTATATGAGCGCCAAAAGTACCCATAAAGTTGACTTAAGTTACCTTCAAAATTTCATAATGAAAGAACCTAGAAGATTACGAAATACGATAGTCAATTTTAGATTTACGGACACAAAAATGTACATGTTATGGCAGAATCAGCCATTGAGCCATATATGTTGTGTGCAGTGTGCAACATCGCAAAAACACAATATCTAAGAAAGTATGGGACTCTCTCGAGTATATATACGCATGTACGCATTTATATAGGTACATATGGATTAACGGATGACGCAATGTGAGATGGTGCACACATAATGAAGAAAATGTATTACTTGTGCGTGGCGAGCCGGTTTTTCCCGAAAAATTGTATAATAGAATACAGGAAACGTGGATACGCTTTGTGTATATGTAGAAAAAGGCAGTAAGGCGTTTGGATATTGTGTGTTTATATGGAGATGCGTGGAGATGTATCGTGTAAGATGCTAAGACACGGCCTTAATCCGCGCGTTTGTATTGTTCGCTCGGAGGTATAGCGATTATTGTATGGTGAGGACTCGTGTGCTATTGAAAGCGTGTTGATTAATGAGAGAAAGTCGAAATGGGAGAGAGAAAAATTCCCTTCGATATACTTGTGCATCGTGAGTATAATATCGCATGTACACACGCGGCTGTGTGATTGTATAATTCGCGCGCGTCGAAAAATTGTTAACGTGTTATGGTGTTATACACTCGTTAAGATGAATGAGGAAGATTGTTTTACAGAGGTATTATGCTTATAGTTTCAGATATTAGAGTCATTAACGGGTAAGATTATGTTGATAGGTATTTTTTATTTTGATGTTTATTATTTATTTGTTTATTAGTTATTTTGATGAAGTGCATAGACTTTGAATTGATACAGTAATCATGTTGTAAGTATTCTTATCGCTATAATGTTATTTATTGTATGTTTTGAGCATGATTTAGTGCACTTGATAACAGTTCAAGGATAAACAATTTTTCCGCAACATGCAAGATACAAAAAATGTTCCGGTCATAGTTCGCTGATAATTGACTAGAATATCTGTAAATGACTTAATATACGTAGATAAATGCCGAGTGAAGTTAGATGATGTATAAAAACTTGTCTTATATGTTCAACGCGTCATATTGATTTTTTATTTTTTGTTGAATTATCAGATTGATAATTGTTAAATTATCATACGCAATTTTATCTTTTGCAAGTAATCAAAAATCTACTAATGCCATATGTAAGTATACATGTGAAGACGAAAAAGCATTCAGTTTGAAAAATAAATATTTAAATCGAATTTGTCGTTTAAAAGGACGAAGGAATTACTTTTTTCTTAATTTCACATACATGTGATGCATTTAAATAAATAAACTACTAAAAAAATATGTACGGCACAAATGTCTTGTCCGTCCAATGATTACGTTAAATGTACTAAAACAATCGAAGGCGGTAGCATCGAATACGACAAATAGGTAAATAAACAACATTTTAACCTATTTAAGCGTATATCATAATCGTTCATATTCTGTAATAAGCGATGCAATTTTTAATTTATGCTAAACAAGAGATACTTCATGTAAGGTAATATATATCAAACAATATTAAATGAAAGTTATGCTCTATAAATTCGTAATTTAAAAGAATTGGTTATAAGAAACTTTCAACATTGTAATATTTTTTTAACTACATAAAAGTGTTTTTTGATTTCGCCCATTTTAATTTTCTTTATTTATATGATTAATATTATTACATCATATTTTTATTTTCGGTTTTAAAGACTTTATTTTTTTGAAAATCATATTTTTAAAAAGAGCCAACTTTTTGACAATCACCCATATATATATTGTCGGCATTAAAACCTTAAGAAACGCCTTATAAAACTGTGCTTCTAAAAATAATGAATGCTCTTTTGAAACGCAAATTTCATTTCCTGATACTGTATACATTTTTAGAACAGAAAATGATTTTGTAATGAACTTAATAGATATTTGCACGTATTTTTCCTCCGACCTTTATTGTACACAATCCTGCGAGTTCCTACATTAACCGAATCCTAACCCGTATCCAAATTTTTTACAAAGGTGCGGTTTTCTCCATTTATGATTTTCCAATATTCAGCAAGTCTTATGCGCATAAGATTACAATGAATCAATCTGAAACTTTAAGGATATCTTATTCAACTTATTCGGGTTATAACCATGAACTCCGATTTAACAAAAAAATTATTAAGATAGTGTTGCCCATGAATAGAGTTAAAAATGTGTTTTTTAGGTTATTTTTACAATAAAAATTCAATATAATTTTATTTTTCTTCAAAATTGTGTTTTTAAAAGCACAGTTCTGTGTGGTGCAGGTGTTAGATATTACATAATTTTTTTCAAATGCTATATATACTTGCATTCCCATGCGCAAGGACAGTTTTGAATAAACATCAATTTTCATTGAAAATTGCTAGATTTTCCTACATAACTATGGGTATACTGTCTAAAAATTTATGAAAATATACAAAAAAACTTTCTTTTAAGGTAACTAATATAAAAAATAAAAACTGAAAAAGAGCAATAATCTTTATATACTTTGTATATAGATTTAGAGTATGCCAGCCGAAAAAAACAACTTTTAAAGCGAGGGGCGCAGTTTGTTACATTGTTTAGAGCTTCATGACAATTTTTCTAGAAGTGGCACAAATATATGAGAAGCAGATTTCGATTCCCTTTTTGAAGAATAATACATTACTGCAAGAAATTTTCAAGAAAGATAAAACTTTTAGCGTTAAAATAATAAAATGCAAAAAGTTTACTTTTCTTAAAAATCTGGTTTCCGTGATGTTTAGCATTATATGTTTTCTTATGTGGCAGACACATGATCGAAACTCATATTTCTTGAATATATAGAGCTGAAGAAGACTATACACAATTTTTTTTACATCATTTCAAAAAGAGTTTATTTTTGTATTAGTGTTAAAATGGATAAATTCTTGTCTAATTCCTAATGCAAATCCTTGAAAAATCACATGTCTTTGATTTTTCTATGCAATAACGATTGTTGATAGAGTAATACAAATGAGTGTACATTGTTCTTTAACATTTACTTTATAAGAAATAATTTTTTCAAGTATACTAACATGTTGACCTCATAGGTTTTATGTGCAGTTTCCTAAACGTAAAAAGTATAGAATCTCTCAAATAATGAAGGTGTATTAAAGTGTATTAGGTTTACTTTCAAAACACTTACAGAACTACAAAATTTACTAATTGTAAATTTTATACCTCAATTACACAGCATACATTGAAAGATCCCAAAAAACAAGAAAATACACATAGTATATTGTATACGATTGTATCTGGTTATGCTGAACAATTAAAAAATATGTGCAAATTATCGAAACCAAAATAAAACACCAATTAGCCACAATATTGACAAACAAAAAGCAATATCGCAACCAAAAATAGCAAAAGCTTACATCACCGTCCTTCTGTTCTCGTATCATCAACAAAAAACCCAGAAAGCCTATCCTGCATCCCGTGCATTCTCGCAACACATTACCGCAACATTCCACAGACCCCTGCTCTTACCCGAGAAAAATAATCTCGTACACACTTCCATCACATACACTTTTGCAATATCCCGCGTGTACATACCACGAAAAAAAAATCCCATTTCGATTTTATCAAACCATATGTATGTCCCGTGCACGCGCGTGCGTATACACGAACTCGAAAAATACGTATACCTACACACTTCATTTGCGTAATTCCATGCGCGCGGTTCGCACATCCACGGTGGGAATCGAGTCTGCATAGAGACAAACACATCCTCTCGGACGAGAAAGAGATGAATCCTTTGTACAATGAATATATATATATATATATATATATATATATATATATATATATATATATATATATATATACACGCTGAGCGCGAGTACAGCACAAATTCACCTTGAGGGATTCGCCGTTTTTTTCTATTCTCCTCCTTGACGAACTGCAAACGCGCGCGCGCGCTGCTCGTAAAAACGTCAAAGTGCTGGAAAGTAACGGTTTAATATGCTGCAGCGCTCGCGAGAGAGAAGAACGAAGAAGTGACTTGCAAGCGCCTCGTCGCTTTTAAGGCTTTTCGAATGCTCTCCCGCAGTTATAATAATAATTTCGGAGAAAGGAGGCTCGCGTTCGCGGGACGTCGTGTATATATACGTATGTGGTATTATATTGTGTCTCCCAACGAGCTGCCTTTAGAAATTATATCGTCGGGATAAAAGAGTCGGGTGCCTCATTGGCTTCGTTACGAGCACTGATGATCGCTCTCTGCCTCGCGCTTATTTGTGTATGGTTTTTAGAAATAATTGATTGATTAACGTGCCGCTGTGCTTTTTCTCGCGCGTATGTGGGAATGCGTGCGCCGAGGCTTTTTTGTGCGCCGGCGCAGGTCGTTAAAAGTATACGCACTTGCCGCGGCGCGCCGGTGAGAGTAAAATGAATTCGAAAGTTCTCGATTTTTGTTTTCGTTTTCTATGTGCATATACGACATACCAGTACTTTGGACTTTGGTTTTTTAAAAGAAAAGCTGGTCTAGATCTTTGTTAAGTTAGTTCAACGATTTTTCTGTAAGATAATTAAGATTTTCTGAAATTCTTCGTGTAAGAAGTTGTTAATTGATATGTTCACCACTAGAATGAATGCGTGTTCAGAGTGATAAAACGTATAGAGTGGAATGAGTTTCATTTTTATTTAATTGAAATTTTTAACTAATTATAAAAATAATGAATGTTGTTTCAAAAGACTTAAATGTAATTATGTGTTTAAGCACCTAAAGGTGATGTTTAACCCCCCTTAAGCCGACTAATACGGGGGACCACTTTTTTCATTTGATTGTCTATTGTTAGACAATATCTCTTTGTAACGTTGTTGTTTTTTATTAAGACCAACAGATATTTTCTTAAATTTGAATTTAAATGAAGATAGTGCATCCTCATAATTGTGGGCGACGGGTAGGTTTAATATCTTATTGACATTAATCTAATTCTGAGCCAGTAATCAACCATTAATTGCTACAAATGTCCATTAATGGCCGATTACTTGCTCGGAATGAGACTGATTTCTACCAGGGAATTATTATAACAATACAAAAACCGCTGCCAATTTATTGGGATTTAGCTTCCTCAAACTAAATTAATGGTTCTAATATAAAATGTGTTGTTCTAATAAATTAATTTTAAATTGCTATATCTCGTTTTAATTAGAATCTCAAAAAGTGTGTGATGATTTATCATTAATGGTTTATCAAAAGATAAATTTGTATTAAAAGTACACATTTAGTTTAAATTACATTTTTCCATGTCTCCTTATAGATACTATTGTAGGCGCGATGGGCTTATAATTATTAAAAAACTTAATCTTTCAAGAGGAAGTTTTGTATTATTTTTTTCATTAAAATTTACTTTTTCATTTAATTTTTAAAATTCTGTTTATTTTCAACTTTTCATAAAAATACGAAAATTAAAAGAAAAATTGATATAAACTTAAATATCTTGAAAATTAAAGAACCTCATGGTCTAAAAACCGAAATCAGCTAAGCTATAGGAAAAAGTTACCTTTTCCGAAAGTTTTACATATAATGCTGCTGTTTTGCTACATCATACATTTCCAAGATTTAGCCGTTTAAGTGAAATATGACGTTTCCATTTATAACAAAAGAAAATAAAGTGTCGATTCAAAATTTGCGGTTATAAAATGTAGGTAATGTTATGCCCTTTTAAATGTAATTACGCTAAATTTATCATTATATTACTAACATATCCAAAAACTTAAAAAATTAATATTCAAAAATTGAAATATCGTTATAAAATACAAACTATTAGAGAAATCTTAAAATTTCTCTTTAATTTTGAATCTTCATTTAAGAACGTTAGTTTTTCGTCGATGTCCATGAGGAAAGTATGTGAGATTTCACTCTACTTAAAAGTGAAAGATTTCCACTCTATATTTACATCTTCGAGTGGAGGTTCATAAAATGTACTGACATACATTATTTCATTAATCTTCAAATACCTTTTCAATCAATATGTCAAAATATAAATGGAAAAGTTATAAAAAGAAACCAGAAATATTACCGTTTATAAATGATTTTATACTCTTTCAAATGCAAATTGAAGCGATCATAGAGCCCCCTTTGCTCAGTGGGTTTAGATGCTTGCCTACCGATGCAAGTCGCTCAAGCAGTCGAGGGTTCGATTTCCGGTGAAAATTCTCGAGAATTTTTTCATCGAGTTTTCGTCTGGAAAAGATTTCCGACTATGCATTGTGCTTTGATGCAGGGCGTATTATGCACATTGTGCTTTGATACAGGACGTATGCGCCCATATAGTTTCCTCAAAAGTGTCTGAGACTCTAGTAAGCAGGTGATGGGTTTCGCTCTACCGACAACGCACAACACAACAAACAAGTATATAAAATACAAATATAAAATACAAAATCACATGTGCCTTGTGACATATCAGAGTCCCTAAAAAAGGTGATACATGGACATTAAATACAAAGAAAGAAAAAATAAACAATCATATTATTACTTAAATACAAAAATAATTTATCTTATCGATCTCAGAATATCGTAAAATAAAGAAATCATTGTAAAACAAAAACGGATTAATGAATCTTAAAATTTCTTTTCAATTTAGAATCTTCATTAAGAAATTAAAATAATGAGCCCTGAATTGCAAAAAAAATACCGCGTTTTTCTCGAGATATAAACCATAACAAAAAATTTAAAAAAACATAACTTCAAATAACTCTGAATGTAAAGGTCGTTATAATCTAGGTTTCTAACAGTCTCAAGAGATAGTAAAAAGGTGCCTTTCTGGAAATTTTAGAAGAAATAATCACATTTTACTCAAGTTATCTTTTGCCAAAGAAAACGATTTTTTTAACAAAATTATTCTTTTCTCTAAAAAGGAAAAGGGTAAGGGCTTGAAAGTTTTACGAAATATTCTTATACCTATTTCTATTCATCTCAAATTTTTAAAAAAATTTTCCATATTTTATTTCCCTGATATCACACTTAAAACAAAACAAGACGTTTTCGTATACGTCAAAAAAAGAACGTAGCTTATTTAAAATTTCGGATTGGAAAGGATAGGTAATTTTATGCTCTTTCAAATGCATACAAACTGAATCGATAATATTATTTCAAACATACCAAAAAAAGAAAAACTAAAACTCAAGAATCGAAAAACCGCTATAAAACAAGAAAACATCGAAAAACAACAAATATTTTTTTTCAGCCCCCTTCCATTAAAAAAACAAAATCATTGAGCTTTGAAACATTCATTTTGACCGTGAATGTTCAGAGTAATCTTCATACACATCCGTCCACACACGCACCGCACGCACGCACGCACGCACGCACACACACATACACACGCACACACACACACACATACACACGCGCGCACACACACACACATACACACATACACACGCATACACATCCATACAGACTTTTCCTATAAATAGTGTATTTTGATTCCTAATGCCTCAAAACATGTTTTAACATGTATTTAGCAAAACTTTTTTCTTCTCATCACAAAGCTTCCTCTATGAGGAATCAAAAATATTTCTAGCGTATATATACGATAAATCGTTACTAATCTTATACTTTCTATTAGTAAAATTATATTTTTTAAGTAACCACCAGATTCGAAAAACAGGATAATATATAGTAAGCATTAAACAAAATTTATCAAAACATCTTTGAGGAAAGTAGTTGACAATATATAAACAGGATTCCCAATTCGTTCTTAAAATACCGGAATTTTCCATTTCGCTGCGGTTAAGGACATTCCAGTTGCGTGTTAATAGTCGATTATTCGTAATCTCACGAGTCCATTGTGCTTTCGAAGAGCCGAGAAAAAAGAAACCTGTTTCAAGATTAGCAAATTGCCTATTAAAAAGTGCATGTCGCGAATCAATTGCGTCACCTTCAATTTTCGATAGCATTGGAGTCTCTCTCTTTCTCGCTTAGTTCGTCCCGCTTTTTGCTTTAATGTCTGCTATAAACTTTTAATAGTGACTAAATCTATGGTTTTGCGTAATTGCCGTTTATTCTAAGCGTTCGATACAAACAGGATAAAGTCATCTTCTGTTTACATTCTCGAACGTAAAAGACCTCAAGGTCAAATTTTTGTCTATTCAACAATTTTTGGTGTTTTTCAGTAAAGTTCAGTATACAAGAGTTTCAATGATCTCTGATTATGAATCTGTTGTTCAGACAATTTAAAATTACTAGATAGCAGATCAAAATTGAGGTATGGAAAAAGCTTGTGAAATTATTAATTAAGTTTTGGTATAGCAAGGGTTACGATGAGACAATAAAAACACTGCTGCCAATTCATTGGCACTTTGTTTCCTGAAACTAAATTAATTGCTCCAATATGAAATTATTTGTTCTAATAAATTAATTTTTAATTGCTATATCTCTTTCTAAATAATCCCTCAAAAATAGTGTGCTTTTTATCATTGATGGCTCGACAAAAGATAATTTTTTACTGAAATTACAGAACGATAGGTAATAAATAGTCCTTATTACAGCAATTTCATATCTGCACGTAATTTATTAAAATTATTTAAATATTTAAATTAACTATAATCAGATGTTAGTACGTTGATTTACTGATTTCCTAACAGTCTAAAATTTTGTGAACGATTTGCCATCATAGATTTCCGAGATATAATCGTTTAAACTAAATATGACTTTTTTCGTGTATAACAAAAGGGAAAGAGCCTATCTAAAATTTGCGGATGTAAAGGATATGTAATTTTATGCTCTGTTTAAAACATTTACACTAAATTGAACATAATATTTCTTATAACATACCAAAGAACTCGAAAAACTAAAACTCAAAAGCATACACAAGGCGATGTATACGTCTCCAGATAAAGCAACGCACAATCAAATAGATAACTTTTTAATCGATAAAAGACATCATAGAAATATTCTGGATGTTAGATCCTACATAAGCGTATTTTGTAGTTCTGATAATTACTTAGCAGTAGATGGAATTAAATTTGATGCAGATAAACTTAAAGAGAGAAACTGAAGCGATCTGGGAAATAAAATAGACACAAATCTAAAATAATGAAAGATATCACATTACCAGGGAGAGCACAATTTGACTCAATAGGTCTACTAGCGATCAAACGTTTAAAATGGGACTGTAATATAAAGCATACGATCTACTGTAAAACATCTTGCAATTAAAAATCTTCATAACCTTGTTAGGAGTGTCAATAGAATTAGTTAAGTTAATACAAGCACGTCTGAATAGTAACTTTAGAAAAGAACGAATAGGAAATAGTTGATTTGAACTGATTAAATTCACGATGGATTAAAGTACAATTAAAGTAAAATGATGTTTTATCAACATTTATATTTAACTTAATCTTACAATATGTAATAAGGCTCATAAAAGCAGGGTGAAGAAGATGTCTTGTCAAACGGAATAATTCAGGCACTAGGATATGCAGGTGATATAGATTTAGCAGCAGACAATAAAGAAATTATAATAAGATATCCAAAACTTCTAAAAACAGCTGAAAAAGAAGTAGGTCTAGAAGTAAGCGAAATAAACTAAATCTATATAAACTGAAAAGAAGAATCCTTTTTCTTCGAAATGAATCTTTTTGCCACAAGAAAAAAGGAATTTTTGATTAAGGAACCGTTAATTAATTTGGTAAGAGGATTGATTTCGAAGAAAAAGGATTCATCTTGGACCAAAAAGAATCATTTTAGTTCAAATAGAATTTCATCGAAAAATTATATGTTAATTTTATATTTATAGCATTGATCAGGTTAGTTAAAATACTCTTGAAACGTTAGCACTTTCAATAAAGAGGTGAAGTTAGTTCATGGAGATCGTTTGAGTCAATTCTTTTATTACAAATAGAATTTTGCCTTGGCAACTTATTTCAGATTATTTTTGTAATTGCAGAGGGACAATTTCTCTAAGTAACAGATTACAATAGAAATTCTAACTTTTAAATTCTTAATATGAGTCTTGTAAAGGTGGACGGTTTTAAATATTTCGATGCAATAATAAATAGTAAAAAGCAGTAAAAGTTGAATTAAGGAAACGATTACCTTTAGGAAATGCTTGTTTTAACATGGTCAGTAAGATGATCGAATCCCGGCTAGTATCACATAATTTGAAAATTATAATTTATAAAACAATATTATCGGTTGTGCTATACGGATGTGAAAGATGTTTCTATACTGAAACTAAAGAAAATAAGTTCAGAGTCTTTGAAAATAAAGTATAACTTAAAATATTCGGAGTAAAAAAAATTATGAAACTAGCAAATATATACAATCATAAGTTTAAAGAATTTTATGAATCACCGAATATTATCAGACTTATTAAATTGTAGACTAGAGCCCAGAATAGGGAAAAATTGTGTTCTTCTGCAGATGGGGTAATGAACATTCGAGTTCCGAGTATCAAATAAAATAATAAAACTGTATAGGAAAATTTATTATTTCTCTATGTATGCTGGGGATAAACTCGATTTTCTGTAATAAATTTTAAGTTTCTTTTAGTAATTTAAGTTTTATATATATATATGGTAATTTTTTATGGAAAATCAAATATGTTTTCCCAATATAAAAATAGAAAAAGTCATTTTTATTATACCATTATTCTCAATGCACAAACAATTCGAAAATCCCGTATAAAAATGTATTAACATTAAAGCGGATAAGTCTCTTTGTCACATCATACCCGCAGACGAACGTGCAGCATACCGCAGCATAAGCGCACGGTATCGGAAAGCAATTTCTCCGCTTCGATCGCGCAAACACCGCAAATCAGCGATCTCGAGCGCTCGTGCAAAAGAAAAAAGGGAAAAAAAAAGCAAGCCGCGCCGCAGAACTGCCAAAAACGGTTCGCCACCGCCCCTTCAGCTTTTCCATTTTCTCCGATCCTTTTCGACTCGCGCGCCGCATTCGATTCCAGGTTTCGTCTTGTTCTGTTTTTTTTTGCCGCGGCCACGCCGGCAGTGTGCGCCATTTACAGAGCCGGGCGACTCGTTTGCTCGCTCGCCGAGCGATTCGCGATTTCTTTTAACGGGACTTTCCTCGGTTGCAGCGGTAGCGGACCAACATCTGATCGATGCTCTCTCTCTCTCTCTCGCTTGATCATGCGCGCTTGCGGATTCCCGCGTCTTTTTCTTGCTCGTTCGCTTGCGTGCTCTCTCTCGAGGGGATTCGCGGATCGATTGGTTTTACGTGTGTATAAGGCACTTTTTATAGCGAATGTCGCATGGAATGGGAGAGTTTAGATCGGGTAGACGGCAGCCGTAGGATAACGAAGTTAGGTGGATTGAGGTTTTTAGCGGGTGATCTGCAATACGCGTAATTGGGATTAATTTGTATATATCTGTGGCTTTCAGGTACAACGACTCAAGTCCATTTTTTTAAATGTGGAGATATTGAGATTTGCATTTTTGAATTGTCGTTTGCGCCTATGCAAAAGAAAAGCATAGTTTCTGAAAACAGATAAAGTTTTACAACTATTAATTTTTTATATAAAAGTATATTTTTTTATATTAGTATATTTTTTTATATTAGTATATTTTTATATAATAGTATGCATAGAAACGAAAATCATTAAAAACTCGATTATAAAAATAGTGGACTTAAATCGTTATTCCGGAAAGCCATAGATATATATAGCTAACTCTTCCCAAAAATAGAGATGAGGGGCCATTCACAAATTACGTCACTCTAATTTTGTGAAATTTTACCCCCTCCCCCACCCTCTCTCCTAGTAACAAATTTTCACTGATTTTCTTATGTCTTTAGTGCACACCGTCTCACCAATTAAGACCCCCTTCCTCTCCAAGCGTCATATAATTTATGAAAGACTCCTGTGTGTCTCAATGACTTTTTCTTATAATTAAGAGTTTATAGTGTGTAGTCTAGGTTTATTTGATTGTGAATAGTTTTTTCGTCTTTATGTAACAGTGAAAGTCTAAAAAAAACTCATACCTACTGCGTGTGACCTATTCCTAATTTAGTATCTAATTGTATACTGCATCGATGTCTCCAGAACACAAACCATTTTAATCTTTTAACAAGTCTTATAAGTACTTCTTAAGCTTCTCAAGACACACATTACCCATAAAAATTACTTAAATAAGCTGGTATAACAAACATTTCCAACTTTACTTACACAGAAAATGATAAATTAAATGCAGAAAATGATATCGAATGCATTTGAATTTTTTATAAATACTCCAACAAGGTTAGCCAATTCATGCGTTGAAGCCAATTATTTCGAATTGTTTTTAAAAAATTTAAACGCATTTAATCAGAAATAAATGACGATTGAACTTCTATTTTCTTTTAGAAACAATTTTATTTCTTTTTTTAGAACTAATATTTATCCTGTGACGTGTTCGTGTAAAAAATCAAAATGAGAATAATTCGGGGATATTCATTATCAGTACGCTTTTATGTCGTCAACGAAAGACCACCATCGACCCTCACATGCTTACAAATTCTCTTCGAGGAACTCGTTCTTAAGTCAAACATCTTAATTTTTTAGCGCGTACGATATTGTGTTCTCGAACTTATTTTCTACTCTGATTATCATTTCGTACTTCCAACGCTAATTTGTTCGATTATCTTTCCATTAAATTATTTAATTCTATATTGCTTATTTTCAAAAATAAACTCAATTTATGTCCGTTATACTATTACTTCGATTCCTGATTCCAGCACATTGGTTATCTGGAGCTTGAATTATTTGTTTGATTCTGCCCCTTCTATCTTTCAAGTTTTACGCAAGTAATATCATAATATAATCCAGAATCTTTAAAAATCGTCTTCAAAAGGACCAAATTGAGGCTTAAGGTCTATTCTAGTGACTTATTAAAATTGATTTAGAGAATAAAAAGCTTTGCTCGATCTTCAGCAAAATTTAACAGTACATATTGAACTATGTGACATGCTCCAAATGAACAGCAGTCAAATTTTTAACTATTCAAATTCGCCAAAAAATGTTTACCAACAAGTTTCTTGCAAATATATAAAATTAAAACTTTTATTACTTGCCGACGGAGTGTGACACATCATTATATGATGGTTTAATTGATGATTTTGATATGACGAATATGTTATAAAATTTTTATAGTGATATGGAATGGTTTTTTTTCTACTTTAATGAGAGTATTTTGATACAATAGACCAAATGACCACATTTATGGTACTTTTTAGTATCTATCTATATATATATATATGGCTGACTGACTGACTGATTGATTCATCAAGGTTTTTATGTTGTTGGTAACGAATAAGAAGGGATTTTACGAAACTCACACACTAAGAGAGTAAATTTTACAAATTTCAATTTTTAGGGGGTTAAAAGCTGTAAAATGCGTTTTCACGGAATCATTTAAAATCTCCAAGGCCCGATAAAACGTCGGCTTTTTTATCGTTTTAAATATTTTTCAATAAAATTTTCTAGAAAGTAATTTATGGGTTCTTCCCTAATTGATCGCTAAGTAGGTAAATTTTTCAAATTTTAAAACCTAAACTGGTCAAACATGACAAAGTGGGATTTTACGGATTCATTCAATATCTTCATGGACAGATGAGATATCTGCTCTTTTTATCGTTTTAAGGGGTTTTTAACCCCTATCTATATATATTAAAGGACATGTCCTGACTGACTGACTGACTGACTGACTGACTGACTGACTAGCTGACTGAACGTCACTTGAAATTTGGACGGTATGTATACGAAAGTTCAGCCTTGATATCATACTTTGTAAAAATCGTGAGCAACGCCGCGACGAGGGATGCTAGTATTTTATAAGAAAGTTTATTTTATAATTATATTCAATAATTTAGAAAATTCGATTTACAAGTGTTATCATGTTATATATTTCAGCCCAATAACTACAAAAATTTCCATTTCAAAATTGAATTACATAGTTAAATCACTACAAACAATAATTGACTTACAAATCAAACTCCTGGTACCCTATTTCTACATTGTAACCTCTAAACAAAAAACCTTTAGAGCGCATAACCACGTGAATAAACCTCAACCCGCCAATACGGTATACGTATTACATATCATCATCCACGAGTCGCATTCGCGCATTTTACAAAAGGCCGCGCAATGTGCTCGCGCGCACTTACTTTCTCTCGCGATGAGGTACAGTCGAGAGCTGCGCCATCGCGGAATCGAGTTTTGTTATGTGTCTTCTCTATACCGCCTCCCTTTTATTTCTCTCGGCGTGTGCACTTTTTGTTGCAGCGGCAGCGCGTCATCGTTGTCTCGACGACTGATCTTTCTCTCGTCTCGATCGCGATATATGTGTATATGTGAATCGCAAGCCCGCGAGTTGAGAATTGCCGGATTAGAACACCCTTTGTTGTTTTGCGAATCTTACGCAAGAAGAATTGTATTATTGTGCGTTGGTTTCATTCGTAATGTTCTTCGCGTACGGCGAAGGTTCATTTTGTTGCGATTCTTAAGCTTTTACTTCGTTTCGCTGGTTTTTAGGAAATTACGTTGCCTACCTGGATTTGATTACTTGGTGAGCGCATCAATTGTTGGGCGAAAGAGGGCCGATGGTTCACGTTATCTTCAATTCAAAAAAGGATTCTTTTACTTAGATAGAAAATGTTTTAGTCGAGCTTTTAATTGTTCATTTTAACTTTGTCATATCATTTGAAATCCCCGTTTTTAGATGGATCAAATAAACGACGTAAAATTGTTAAAGAACAATAATTTTGAATAAACAATGTAACGAATTTTAATAACGTATACATAGATCATAAAATAGAAAGTGCGTATCCCTTTTGTAAAAGAATGATATGAGTATCACATTAAAGCCATTATGTAGAAATACTTTCAAGTATATTGCGACATAGTGTATAGGAGGTCAATGGGGTAACACTGGGGTGGGAGTAAGACATTCATAACTTTTAATACTGTTAATCTCTTCTAAAGCAGTACATATCTAATTAAAGCTCTTTTCTTCTACTTTATATTCTTTTATATAAAAAAATTGTTGGCACCCTTAGAAGCCAAGTAATTGTTATAACAATGATAACCGTGTTTAGTCAATAATTCCTATCATATACATACTATAAAAATGTGTCACGAGGTCTTTTGCGCATGTTGAAACATTTTCTCGTACATTCTAGGACCTATTCAAGTTTCAGAGGCATGCCTCAGCATTTATGTTATGCCATTTTTCGAACCATTTATCGGCCGATTTTTCATAGAATTTCTCATTTATGTACGCATCGATTTTGTCTACTTCTAAACTATTCTCATAAATAGAGTCATTGTGCCGGTGTTCCAGTACGCATCAGTACATATTCAACTCTTGTGTAGCAAATAAAATACAGTAAGTTGTTTTACAAAATAACGCTCGCTGGCGTTCTCTCGGTAAGATTAGTATATAGTATTTCAGTGTAAAATATTGTTTTATAAATATTTTTAAAAGTGCAAAACATCTACGCCAACTCATCTAAACACACGCATATTCTTCCACCCATACATGTATTCATCCACCTATAAACATCTATCTATCCACCCAAGAACCCATTCATCTACTTACACATCCATCCGTCTACCCACGCAACCATCAAACTACTCATGCATCAATTCATTTGCCCATACACTACCAACCGCCCACGCGCTCACCCATTCACCCATCCACGAAGTTATCCATCGATCCATCTATCCACATCCATCTATCCACATCCATCCATTCACTCACACACCCATTCTTCTGCTTCAAATTTGTCTATCTATTGAAACTAATGATTGCGATACATTACTATAAAATAACATTTTATTTTTGTCTTTAAAAAGCTAAAATCACCATTACTATCAAATTTGGACAATATATTTTCTGTATTAAGAATGTGTATTTTTCATAATATTAGAAACTTCATATTAAAAAATACTCATATCGTAGAGAAAAATATTAGTTCTTTTATCAGATAAAAAAATTATTGTACTAAAAAATGATGCATTTTTGAAGTAGTTATTAGTGAGATAAGTTTAATAAGATAATCTTATAATTAGTATTATCATAGTAACAATATAAAGTATAACGTTATTACACAATTAAAAGAATTTATATCTAGAAGGTCAACGATATTGTAAGGAAGATATTGATGTTAATATTGCACATGATCTGTTATGCATAAAAGTAATAAAATTTATGCATATGATTAGAAATGCATCAGCAAATTCACAGAATATAAAGAATTGCTTTGAGCTTGTTGAGCCAGTCTAAGGCAGTAACATTTTACTGCGAAGTTCTATTTACAGCTTTACTTAATAATTTCATCATGAAGAGTGTACTTGTTGCTTTTGCAGTAATCTGCATCATGGGGGTTTTTGCGGTAAATACAAATTATTATACATTTTCTAACCTTTAAGTGCTCATGCATAAAGTACATATGGATGTATAACTTTCATTTGCGATGTAAAATCATAGGTCGATAAAATGGAGAATTTACTGCTTTGATTAAATTACGTTATTGCTGAATGAAAATTAACATACTCATAGATAAAGTTAGCTACAAAATATTTGTATCCTACCCAGAATCGGCCTCGAAACGAGTATATATATATATATATATATATATATATATATATATATATATATATATATATGTTGACTATAATTATAATTCCCTTTGCGCCCTTAAACTTAATAAACGAAACAATATTTTACACTTAAAAAAGTATACATTAACAAGTATTTACCACGGAAGCGAATTCAACGAATAATTTTTACGAGATCCATAGGGTGCATTCTGAGTAGTGCGTACCGCACGGGTATCCGTGTACAAGCCTATATAATTATTTAAAAAAAAATAGTTTAAGTGACATTAAACTTTATCTAATACTGCAATTTCATTGGATTCCATTGGATCGAACGCATGTTTTCGATAACCTCATGGAGCATTTTAAAAAATTTCAAATTCATTCGACCAGAAATTTTCCACGTCAATGTACTAATATAATGAGAGTTATGAATTTGAAACAGTAATAACATTATATTTTTACAGGAGGTCGACAAAAGAAAAGAAGATATAGATGCATGTATAACTGAGTCAGGAGTTACTCAAAGTAAGTATTTGTTTACTAATTGTATTTTTTTTTACTTTATATTAATTGGAAAAAGTATTAAGAATATAAGAATATATTTTACTGATTAAATTTAAATTTTTAAAATTAGTTAAGAGACTAGTCTAATTTCATTGTTAAACCAAATCAATTAGATTTTGAATTGTGTTGAATGCGCTCCCCTGTGCTGCATATTTTGTTTTTTAAGAAAGGAATGGTTGGGTCTGTTTCATGCATGTGGTTCGATTGAGAAACTGTGCATTTTCAGTCGTACAGCACACTAAAGAGGGTCGGAATGGCTATTTTATATCAGTTCAGTTTCATCAGGCACGCTCCTGTAAAAAAATACTGTGTAACACGGAGGGGGGGGGGGTATTTTTAAGCTGGGGTGATGTATTCAGCACTCGTATTCGTCTTCGGCACCCAATACTATAAATCTTGACTAATCAAATGCAAATAATAACCTCAAACAAAATCAAATTTATAGAATAATTTTTTACTTATCAAATTCATATTCAAATAAATTTATCATCTGTTTGCAGAGATTTTCGATGACATGAAAAACCAAAAAGATTTTAAGAGTACACGAGAACTGGACTGTTTCGCGGCATGTATTTTGAAAAAAGAAGGAATTGTGAGTAAATTTTGATGTCTTTGCATCAAAATATTATTAATTATTTGCATAACTCTATTGTAAATAACTAAATAAAAATTAATATTTTGCTTTTAATGCAGATGGATGCTGAAGGAAACGTTAAACCGAATAAACCAGGAGAAAATGAAGAGAGCATAAAGTGCTCAGCTCTGCGTAAGTAATTTTTCTACTATACAATTTCATTGATTTCCAATATTTTTCCTACTAACACTAATAAATTCAAACTATTTTTATCTTTAAGGTGGCAATGATGCTTGTGACACTGCCGGTAAAATAATGGGATGTTTTTCCAAGAATAACCTTATCTCGCTCTTCGACGAATAAAATAAAATAGAACGTTTTAAAAATGTTGTTACCATATAAAATTGTCTTTTATTGAACTGCATTGCAAAGAAAAGATGTTAAATCTAATTCTTGTGATCATATATAATAAATACGTTATTTAATAATAAGAATCAGAATATTTTATATACTATAAACCTATCACTTCCAATATTTGTGTGTAATCGTACTAATTCAATATTATTTGTAATATTATTCAATATAATTTATAATATTATTCAATATTATTTGTAATATTATTCAATATTATTTGTAATACTTAATTACATGACATCAAAGATGGGCATCGAAAACTTGGTATTTATAAATTAGACTACACTAAATTGCAACATAATTTTTATGACTAGATAAATTCTATTTACATCAAGGGAAAAGCATGCCCAGTTAACATGTTCAAGCTTGCGTGATCTTATCGACACCTCATACGAAGACTAACCGATTTCAGTTTTTTGAAATATCGTCTAGTTTTCATGAGATATAACATTAATAAAAATACCAAAAAAAATTTCCGACGAAGCACAAAAATGAAACATTTTGATAGTGTGAAAACTGATATAGTTTTAAATCTTCCAAACACATTATTTTTTTTATAAAAGTAGAATGAAATAGCGTATTTTTTCGGAAATCTGAAATCTGTTAGTCTTCGTATGAGGTTTCGTTATATGCTATGCTAAATTGTATACAAAAATATAAAAAGATTCAATTAGCTTAATTACATATCAATTGTCATATTTAAAACAATAATAAAACAATAATAATTATTAATGAGGAAAGTTATTAGGCAAGTGATAAAGGCTATTTTATTTTCTTTATTGTTTTAAGTCTTGTGTAAATTAAAATTTAATACTCATTTATGTATTATTATTTTTTATATTCAAGATATACATTAAACTTATTTTCAATCTAGAAACCGCTGCCAATTCATTGGCACTTAACTTCGTCAAACCTTAGTAAGGTGGAGTTATAGTGAAATTTTGTCAATTTTTTCGTTTTATCTTTAAAATTCTTTTTTGTTATTCTTTGGACATTTTTACATCGAAGAAATGTATATTTTTAAGTAAAATATGATTTCAATGATGATTGTAAAGTATGAATAAAATTATTGTTAGAAAATAGCTTTTTTCCTTACAAGAAAGTGCTTGTCTCAAAACTACATTTTGCATTTTTACTCTAGAAGTCTTCTGTACATTAAGTTTAAACGGATCTAGCTAAAACTTTTAGAATACTTTCTTAAACATAATAACAACAGAGGGTGATTTCACCAGTGAATGAACACTTAAGGCCAGTAAATGAACAGGTCACGTGACATTTTTGATTGTTTGGAAAAAAGGTTTACCGAGTGTTATAAAGTTAAATACTGACACTATCAAGCATGAAATGCGGGAGAAGCACGTTAGTGCCAGTAAGAATATTCAAAAAGCATTGGATATGTCTTTTTTTAACAAGTGACCATTCACTGGTGTCTATTCTTGCACTGGTGTACTCACCCTAGTAACAATCTCTGATTTTGAAATTATGTTTTTTAAAGAACGTAACATGTATGTATAATAAAAAAAGTGATTTTTTGTTCATTAAATGGTTTATTACACTCATGTATTTTGAAACCAGTATTCGGGTATAAAAAAATCTAAGAATGTTACAGTGGTCATTTTACTCTGAAGAAAACATACAAATACTTTTGATAGAAAAATTTTAAAAAATCTGTTGGGTCTCCAAAAAATATAGGAAAAATTTTAACGAAAACATTTTAGCATCTATCCTACCAGAAGTCCTATCAGTGCTATTTGTGCTCTATATTCAGGCAGCCGAGTTGTTTCCCCTTGTAAGGTGTGATGCGCTCGTCCTTTCTAGCGTCGTAGATGTATCTCACACATGTGTGTTGCAGTCTTTGGAATCTCATCTGAAAATCACTAGATGCATCCACTGAGAGAAGTATATAGTAAAATCAACTAAGTTTTAACTAAATTTGTAGTGGAAATTTGAAACAATCAATTATTTTTATGCTTACTATGTCATTTAGTAAGGGTTGTAACCAAAATATAGTACCATTGATTAAGCTTACAGTTGACCTTCTCGCTCGATTTTCTGTGTTTGTCACACGTGACATGCTAGATCGTTACTCAATTTAGCGCTAAAAATAGTCAAAACATTCAAGTATATTTACTTTATGTTATCTGTCGAACTTCCAAAATATGATGAAATTGCATTTATTGATAATTACTGTCTCAATCTGGTTAATCAAAGCTAGAATTCTGACATCTCATTGGAAAGCAGCAGACGTGTAAACAGAACGCATACGACTATGCAAAATTGTCAGATGTATTAATTTTCTTACAATTAGTAGAGCCCCTCACTATTTTTGTAGAAATTACCAAAATGTAGTAAAAGAAACAATGAAAATAGTTAGAATTACTAAAGGATTTCTTACTAAGCGAGAATAGTTAATTTCATTACTATACTTAGTATGTCAGTGTCAAGATACACTAGCGAGCAATAATCTAAATGAGATACAACAAGAGGACCGGCAGGCTGCTTACTAAGTGCCTCGGTGGTATAAGAACGAAATGATCTGAGGCTATATAAGACTCTATTAATTTTTCGGCCAAACGCATTCACTTGTGCTTTCCAATTCAACTTAGAATCCATAGCATCATCGAGGTTAGTCACCATGCAACAAAGAGAATGAAGACGTTACCTCGCACCCCGATGCAAGCAAGTCGAATTTCATGGACTACCTATGTTGATGTTATGGTCCGAGCCGAAAATGATAGCTTTTGTTTTGCTGACATTGAGTTGCACGACATTCTTACAAAACCATGCCGACACTGTATACGCTGCAGATGATAGACTGAATAGGAAGTTCCTCAGTATGGAGTCCTGTAGCACGCCAGAATTGGCAGTGAGCCAATGTGACGTCCATTGCGATTTAATAATCACCCTCTGATTACATTATGTGATGTGTGATTTAAGCTATACGATTTTCCCTTTAAAGAAACCCATCCTGGTCAGCTTACGTAAGAATTTAGACAGTGAAATTATATCCTCAGTTAGATTCATTAGTGCCATATCTGTGCTGTATATACTGTCTAAAGCCCGTTTGCAATGGACCAAGCATCTTCTTCGATGTTAGGTACGCAGTCATCTGCTCATGGATAATCTTCTTCACAACTTTAGAGAAAAAGTCCAAACGGCAGTGGAATGGAAATCTGGAGCAGCAGATGGTCTTGCTACCTTCGTGAGAGGCACCAGTTGAGCCTTTATTCAGGAGTCCAAAGAAGTGTCACCTGACAGAGACGAGTTAAAAATCATGGTTAGATGTTATCCAATACGAAGTAACTTAGCCACCATACTTTGAAGACTACCAACCTCTCCTGTCGCCTGAAAGGTGAAATGAGCAACCGGCAAGACTACATGTGAAAAATATAGATAGATAGATTAGATAGATAGAGTTTTATTTGCACATGTCATTATAATATTTGCGTTAACAATACATATATACATATCACAGCTTCTTTACAAGAGTTCGTCATAGATTAAAATAATATTGCACAGTTTTATATCATGTTCGCTTCTATCGCGTCACATTTAGCACTTACAGATAAGCTAAAATACGAGGCGATTTAATAGTTAGATTTTAATCGCAGGTCGCATTTTATTCATCAACGGTTAAACAGATGTGCCTGCAAATTGCCGCTTTAAACTTGCTTAAGGACGAAAGATGTCTAATGTTTGGGGGGAGTGAATTCCAGAGGCGAGCACCTTGGGCCCTGAATGAATTCAGGCCGGTATCAGTGCGCGTCCCTGAAATTACAAGTTCTCTAGGATTCCTACTTGAGGTCCAGGACTTGTTTTTTCTAAAAAGGGCCGCAAAGTACGGTGGCTATCCCATGACGATTGCTTTATATAGGGGAGGATGGGGTATTGCCGGTCACCTAAGCAAACGTGCTTGTTATTTCCACTTTCAAATTGTTTCTTTTAACTTTAAATAATTATTATGTTAGTTCAAACCATTGACTATAAATATTTATTATTGATTTAATATAAAAATGTAAGATATCGAAGCTATAAGTCGAAATAAAAAAAGTATTTTGACCGAATTTACTTCACATCAAAGGGTAATACCGGTCAGCCTTGGTACAATTCCGATCACTATTAGAAAGTTACTTTTGTAGGTGAAAAATTTCTTTAAATCAATTATATGAACCTTCTTATGATCCGTCGCATTATTATTCGCACTTACATAGTGAAACATATAATAACATAACCATTGGTCAATCAAATCAAAAACACTTAAGCAAAGTTACCCTACCTGAGAGCGCAGCGAAACGTTTTCTTAGCCTTACTTTCAGGAGCGTCATATAAATAACACTGTGACCGGGATTACCCCCATTCTGCTTAGTAATTTAAATTGAAATGGCAAAAAAGTAATAAGTTTATACTCTTTTTTCTTCACTACTTCGTATTCTTAGATTGTTCAAATTAATAAAGATGCAAAAAATAACTGCATAAAGCAACAAATAATATGCATAAAAGCTTATTTTATAGACCAGATTTCTTATAAGAAATGTAGGCCTTCACTTTGATTGTGTATAATTCCTTAATAAAACTGAATAGAAGATTGTTTGGACATTAGATTAATTGCATTTTATGTTGCGTTTAATATACTATTCGAATTATTACCTAAAAATGTTTAGATTATTGAAAATAAGGGTGACCGGAATTAGCCAGTGACCGGCATTACCCCGTTTTCCCCTAGCAACACCGCCGCAGAATACGCCCTTCTTGCTTCTACAGTTAGCCAGCCCAGTTTCCTCCTGTAGGGAGTAACATGCTCGACCCTTCTCACACCACAAATATATCTCATACAAGAATTTTTTAACCTTTGAAGCCGGGTTTGTAGCTCATCTGATACGTCAATGTACACAAGAGAGTAATAATCCAAGTGGGAAACGACGAGAGCGCCTGCAAGCTGCTTACGTAACGCCTCAGAGGTGCAAGAGCTAAAAGATCTAAACCCATACAGGGCTCTATTAACGTTTCGGCTAACTGCATCCACTTGCGGTTTCCACGTTAATTTCGAATCCGTAACAACACCGAGGTTGGTGACAGTATCGGCAAAAGAAATGAAAACGTTATCCTGCACCTCAATCCCTGGAAGGTGCAGTTCTTGCAACCTATTGATATTGTAATTTGATCCGAAAATTATGGCTTTTCTCTTCCCGAGATTTAGGCGAAGGGTGTTCTCAGAAGTCCAAGCCGATACTGCTCGCGCCACAGCTGACAGACGATCTATGCCCACACCAAGCCTCTCGCTGGTAACCTGCGTAAAAGTTTGTAAGTCATCAGCATAATGCGATTGTTTAACACTTTCCGATAATTCGCCCTGTGGATTTTTAAACGCCACCAGTATATCACGGAGATCATTGATATAAAGGCTGAACAGAAGAGGTCCCAGAACCGAGCCCTGTGGCACGCCAAGATTGGTTGTACGCCAATCAGATTCCCCATTTGATTTAGTAACCACTAGCTGTTTACGACCTGTAATATATGACTTGATCCACCGGACTTCGAACCTAGAAAATCCCATTCTGATCAGCTTACGTAGTAATTTAGATAGCGAAATTGTGTCGAACGCTTTTGCTGAAATCAAACATCAGGAGTATGGTAAGGAGCTGTTTCGAGTTGTTGATACCAGCTTGGATATCCTCTGACAGACTCAGTAGTGCTGTTTGCGTACAATGATGTTGCCGAAAACCAGTTTGACGTGGATCAAGGATTTTTTTTGAAGAAATGAACTCTGACATCTGTTCGTGGATTATCTACTCGAGAACCTTGCAGAGAAAGCTAAGGAGGGTAATTGGACGAGGTCTGAGACGGCAGATGGAATCGCCATCTTCTTAAGTGGCACCAGATTAGCTCTCTTCCAAGTCTCAGGAAAGACTCCACTAGATAAGGAGGTGATAAAGATATCAGCCAAATGTTGGCCTATTACTGGAAGGGACTTTGCAATGATGTTTTGGGGTATTCCATCCTCTCCCTTTGCCTGTGATGAGAAATGGGCAATAGCCAGGACTACGTCCGAAAATGTGACATCACGAAAAGTGAAGCCATCATCACTAGCCTTTGATAAAATGTCGTCCAAATCCGCATCACGCTCAGTCTGGGAGATGGATACCCCTGCAAAATGATTGTTTAACACGTCTGGCTTGAAACCATGCAGTTCTTCTTTAGCTTTTGGTAGCAACCCAAGCCAACATAGTTCGTTCCAGATATTTTTATTATTAAATAGAGCATTAGTAATTCTACTCTGAATAAAAGCTTCTCGCGCTTCCATTGTGCGCTGTTCCGCTTGAGCAGCGAGAGTCTCAAATTCTTCCCATAACCAATTTTCTCCAGTCCGCTTATACCACCGCCGAACGGCGTCACGCTGATTATATAGATGCATCAGCTCAGCGTCCACCCATGGAGGGTTATCTTTCTTTCTAGGCCTAAACTTTTTCAAAGGGGCAAGTTCGCCGATGGTTGCCATGATGTTACGGCTCAGATGTTCTAGCCTACTATCGACGTCCTTGCCTGGGCAATTGATAGGCGACCAATCACAAGAATTTAGAAGGTATATAAGCTCCTCCTGTCGAATCGATTTAAGATCCCTATATGAAAAACTGTTAAGAGCAGGGGGCTTTGATGTCAATTGTGACATCAATGATGTTGTGTTTACTTGGAAAAGTCGCCATCATGTTGTTTGTATCCAGCACTACGTCATTGTCGTCAGTAAAGATCGTGTCGATCCAAGTGTGAGACTTTCCGACGTTGTGAGTCGCGCCATCAACTAATTTTAAGTTTAATTCACATGATAATTCTCTAATGAATTCCGCATCCTGAGAAGACGACAGCATGTTCGCGTTCAGATCTCCCATTACAATCCTATGATCGAAATTTCTCTAATAATTCGTAAGATTATCTATTAAGTTCGAGTCGTCCGTAAATGAGATCCCTGGTGGTCGATATATGACGGCTACAAAGGTTGGCGTATGGTTGCCCTGCTGGATTTTACACATTAAATATTCAAGAAACCCCGGTTTGTCTTTATCCCGTGTTGTGCTTGAACAGCACAGCAACGTGGCTTAGTATATATTGTGGACGTAGACGTTCTACTTAATGCTTAATACCCATCGATCTGAACGCTAACATCGTCGTCATTCCCGAAACGCATCTCAGCCACGCCGAAAAGATGGTAGAAGGGTCGAGCAGTTGTAAGGAACTCACGGAACATTACCAGGTGTTTACTAAGTAAGGTTGCGTTGAGGAAACCCACCTTCAGCCCTCCTCCCTTTCGCTCTCTCGCTATGCCTCCACTTAGTAAAGTTGTATACTAAATATACTTCTTTAAAGGTAAATGCTTCGTCACTGGCCGATAAAAGTATGTTTTTCAAGTATTCCTCGGACTCATAAGAAGCACTACCCGTGCAGGAATTTCAGAGAGCATCCCCACGATTAGCCCCGATCCCGACCCGATTTTCGGACCAACGGAAGGCAGCCTCGATTCAGACCCGGACTCCCTGTCTTTTCCTTGTTTTGGGACTCGCGGATTCTCTGCATTAATCCTGTCTGATATTCTGAGGTCCGCGTTTATTTATTTTGAGGTTATGATTCTTTCGTAAAACATAGGATTTCCGTACCTGGATCTCGTCCGAACTCCAAATTTGTAGTAAGCAAGAAAAAGTGGGGTATTTTCTATCATCTACTAAGTAATATTGACATAACATGTCGGCAAGATAGATCTATATATTGAAATTAACACTTATTTTTATTAACATTAAAGTATTTTTTTTATTAATGTTTTCATGTTTATATTCTATTATTATTGTTTTGAAAGTAATATAATAATAAAGCAAGTGAACCGATTACTATGCCCTTCTCAAATTTCCTAGTTTAAACAATTAATATGATAAATTATACTATTATTTTTATTAATTTAGTTATTAGTATTGTGATTATTATTATTGTTGTCATTATTACAATTGTAATTAGAGATAAATTTTCATACTTGTAAGGTTTTTAAATACCAACACATTCGTACTGTGATTAATTAAAATTATTAAGTGGTCGTCGGCTATTGATAATGTCATGTCTTTGTCTAAGCAAGTTTTCGATATTCGGAATAAGAAAGATTTCACCAAAAGTTATGTATATTCTAAAATCAGTAATTGTTTTCGTATTTCCTTAAAAAAAAGATAGGTACATTTTTGGGACTTATAATGTTTATTAACATTTATTGTTCTCAAACGAAAAGGGAAATGTTTAGTTTAATGTTAATCAAATCATTATTATTTAAATAAAGAAATAAATTAATAAATAACAAAACATATGCATGGGACAGTAGGAATCTGGTGTCGGTAACTGGCATCCTCTTAAATAAATAGTTTTTCTCTCTTGGTAAATTTTGAATTAATTGAAAAATTAAATTTTCTTTAAATTTTCATGAAATTTTATTGTTAACTGTTTGAGAAAAATAAATTAAAAAACATATTTAACTACACCTTATATATTTAGAATCCATTTTTCTCCTACAATAATTAATAAGAACCATTAAAAATTTAACTGAAGAGATATGTGGTATAAATTTTAAATTCAATGACGAGAGAAAATTATAAAACTAAATAGCCGGTAAGGTAGGAATCAGGTTAGTTCTTTATATGTTTTTGATAAATATCTCTTTTATTGTATCAATATAAAAAAGAAGAAAAGATTCAAAAGATATATACAAAAAATTACATCGGTAAGTTAGAAATTATGTTAGTATTTCTTATCTCCTTGATAACTATTCCATATTTTAAGGAGATGTGAAAGTGAACTAATAATCCCTGCAATAAATAAATATTTCTAAAATACACCATACTATCCCCTCCGTATTCTTACCAGGAACCTTCAGTTAAATTTTCAAAAACTTTCATTATTAACTCTCGGAGAAAAATACATTTGAAAATTTAACTATATAGTTGTATATTTTCAACGCATTTTTCTCCGAGAGTTAATAATAAAAGCATTTGAAAAGTACAGGGTTCATTGTTCTGTTACATTGTTGAGAAAAATTTGTTATTTTTGTCTAAAAAGCAGTATCTTTAATAGTCTTTTCGCATATTTTTCCATAGGTTTTCGCGAATATCTATATATTTTTTAAAACATAGACCAATTTATAAAAAAAACCTTAATTATTGCAATTTTTTGTATTAAATTTAAATAATATACAACAAATATATATATAGTTTATGAAGATTAACGTCAAAAGTTATATTTACAATAATTTTAATTTAACTAATAATCGTTTAATGTTAGTAATTATTATGCAAGAGCATGCTGTGTTTGAGATTATCCAGCCAAAATTAAAAATATTGTAAATTTAAGTTTTTCTCTTACTAGTGCCTCAATAAGGTTAGTTGTAAAACAATGTATTTATAAATACCTAATTTCTTATAATGAAAGTACATTGTGTGATCTTGTATAAGTGATATATCAATAAAACAATCAATTAAAATTAAGATGCACACAATCATATAAATAATCTAATTTTTTATAAACAATCTATTAATTTATAAAAATAATTTTTAAAATATAAGTAAAATAACGATAAAGTACCAACTAAAGCTGGTATATGTAGCTTTAGGAAACGCTTAACGATTATTTTAATTCTTAAGACGTAATTTATAATTGTATTAAAAATATGTATTTGTAAATAGTTTCCGTTATTAGAAATTCATCTCATTGAATTATCAGCTATTACCTTTTTAATAGTTTCTGTGAACTGTCTAGCTCGTAAACAAGTATCTTTCTTTGCATAATTATAAAAAATAAATAAATATTCAAAATTTGCATTTGCTGTGTAAAAGTTTTTTTCTAAACTAAATTGATATCGGTAACAGAAACGCAGTTGGATTTGTTTAGAACATCAAAATATCGTTTCAGAATTTCCAGATATCACAAAAACCGCCGGTAACTGCCTTAACAGAATGCTTTCTCAAAAAGAGGTCCTGATTAATCGATTTAAGGAATCTTATAATAAATATTCGTAATTAATAAATGAATGCCACAGTGTGCTTAGCTCAGCAACCTCGAAAATATGGAGATTCATCGAATCTCTGAAAAAGAATGTTATTGTCACAAAGCTTTCTCTTTGAGAAAACAAAAGGATAGTCTATTTAAAAAATCTGATTTTCTATTTGTGTAAGTAACTATCTTAAAAACCTCTGAGTGTCAGTGGCCCAAAAATATTGTGATATAAATAAACTCATTACAAATAAATCTAAGATTCAAATAATTACATAAATAATATGATTAAATGTCATAGCATTGCGTTACTTTTGAACTACATTAAAAGTTGTTACTATATTACACTAACTAATAAAACATATTCAAAACTGTAATATTGTTGATGCGTAGTTATTACATAAAATTAGCAAAAAATGTAAAACCAGGAAAATCGAATAATGAGACTACAAGGAAACTAAAATTGTCTGCTAACAGGAATTGGCGTAAGTTATGCATCAGATTAAAAGTGGAAGAACCGCTTTGCAGTATATAAAGAAAAGCTAAGCAGTCAATGATTTAGTCTAAAGCAGTAGAATCAAAGCACAAAGTTCTTTTTCCCAGTTTCATTATGAAGAGTATAATTTTTGTGTTTGCAGTTATTTGCATCGTGGGTGTTTTTTCGGTAAATAATATACATAGTTATTTTATTTATTCACTGTACAAATTATGTTACAACTCTTAAACATTTTAAGACGGTTCTTCCACGAGAATTGGAATTAAGGGAAGGGTACACCGATTTAAAAAATCAATTATTTTAGTTTTACGTGAAATTAAAGTTTGTACTCTAAGGAAAGAGTCTGTAGTGTTATTTTAATGGAATAATTTTCTTCCTTATTTTAAAATGATTTTTATTAACGCAGTTCAAACATCTGTGTTTTAACTTTTCTCAAAAAAAAACTGTAGATTTAAATACAAGAATTTCAGGAACAGCTGTAATTCTGTATTAGAAAATTACCAAGTTAAGTTATGATATTCATTTTTAATGTATAAAAAAAACAAGATTTAAATATATTATTTTTATTTTCAAACTTATTTTTAATTATTCAAGAAAGACTTGGCTTAAAGATTTATAATATCATGCTGAAATTTTTAAGGGTTATTCATAAAATTATTTTAATAAATAAGTACGTGTACTTTTTTCAAAATTTTAGATTTATTTCAGTGAGGGATATGAACTATATAGAAACAGAAAAATGTACTTTTATTTTATTTGGTTCAATAATAACTTATAAGTTTTTTTAACTGTTTCATTTATAGACTGAACGCCAAGTCTTTGTGAAACGGTTGTTTTTGATAGGATCAATGCCATTTTACTTATAATAACTTTAATAATCAGGAGTGAAACGATTTCAAATTTTATGAAAAATTTAATTTTTATACAACAAATTAGTGAAAATAGTATATTGTGTACTAAGAGTGAAACGTAGACCTATTTTGGCCGCGTTTAGTTTGCAGTACGAATCAAGAAAAGCAAGCACGAGCCGAAGGCGAGTACGCATTGCCAGCCGCAGATAAGTAGTGCGATCACACAAGGACAAAAAACCTTTTCACCCAAAGTACACACCGTACTTTTTATTATATATATCTTGATTTCGCAATTTTTATTCCTTTAAAGGCAATTTAAATGTGGCTGTTTTTCGAATCTATGTAAACATATATATATTTAGGGCCCATGCTTAGGCCCCTCTAAACATGTGGTATTTTCCGGATGGTACCCCATTTTTACGGTGGCCTATATAGTGTGACAATTACATTATATTATATTATACGTATTTAGGTAATAAATAAAATAAATAATAAGAATATTTACAAGGAGAGTATTCCACCTGTGGGAAATGATTTTCGCTGAGGTTTTGGGAGGTGCTTACCACTTTGTTCCAACGGGCCCTGGTTCTGGAGATACGAGCTATCTTACTCCGAATATGCGTTATTTTAATGAAAAATGGTACCTCTATTTCATATTACAACGATGTAAGTTTTGATGCTGGAAAACATGTTAAAAAAGTAAATAACGATAGGCGAAAGGGGCTTTATTCTAAGATTTATTACGTAGAAAAATATGAACCCAGTCGAAAGTTATTAACAATTGAAAATGGTGACTGAAAATGCATGAAAAATCAACGAATTTATAAAAGATAAATTTTATATTTTAATGACTTTGAACCAGATTGATATTTTTATACGAAACAAAGCTTAAATTTAAATTAAAGCTATTTTCGCCTTATTTAATTTACCTTTTGAAAAAAATTTCCTACATCAAAACTTATATACGAGTAGTAATGATATGAAGTAGAGGTACAATGTTTCATTAAAATAACGCATATTTTGGAGTAAAGTAGTTCGTATCTCGAAAACAAGGACCCATTGGAACGAACTACGGGTACTGGGCTTCATTTTTCGGTACTAGAAAGCACCCCCAAAGCCTTATTGAAAATCGTTTCCCACAGGTGAGACACTCTCTTTGTTATTACAATTGTAAGTTTTTTTTTTTTGTTCTTACTATCTCGGCTAAATAGTGAGTCGTTTTCACGCGGTATGTACAGCGTAAAATTAGTCAATCAAATCATAAATAAAATATTTATTACGTTAGTCGCAATTTATACAGCAGGTACGTTTATCTTATAATTTCGGTGCTTGATGCGTTGGCTCTCCTGCACTCGCCGCTCCCTGTCGGTAGGCAGTAGATACTGTCTGGATCCGATAGACCAGTAAATGGTTTTATCACGCGCTCAGGATAATGGTAGCACCTCATCTTTGCCGGGAATATGAAGCACGTGACTTCCTCGTCTTGGCCACCGTCGAATATTGCTTAAGAATATTAATTTTTCATTTGATCTAGTTTTTATATTTGTCCCTTGGTGATACATATATTTCTTCAGATTACGAATAATGAGTTAAAATGTAAGCGTATATATGTGTGTGCACGTGTGTGTCTGGGTGTGTCTGGGTGTATCTGGATCTGCTGGGTGTATCTGGATGTGTCTGGGTGTGTGTGTGTGTGTATGAGTGTTTGCTCATCCGCGTTCAAAAAATCCGTGGTAAAACCTGACCAAACTTTGCATGCATGTTTGTAATCCATGTCTAGTGGCTTTAAAATTTCATCGAAAATGATCGTCTCATTTTAATTTTACAGCCATTATTCAAAATTTTTAAAATTGAAAATTTAATCTTTTTAATATTTTTTGATAAAGAAATGTCTTTTTGGGAAGCGAATTTTTTCACAATAAAGTACTTATATAATCTTTCAATTTAAGACCGAAAACGATTTGTAATATACCGTTTCACATTTGTTATAGCGTTTGTTTAGTAATTTCTTTTAGTTCTGTAACTCGCAAATTAAATTATGAAAATCAATGAAATTTTTTATTAAATATTAGTTTTATATAAAATTATAATTTTGCAAATTTTTAAATCACAAGATTCATTGCTTCTTACGAAAAAAAAATATTATAAGATATGCAATTTGTTGGATAACGACATCTGAAAAGACTTTTTATATTTTCCTTTGAAAGGTACAGTGATAATTTATAAATATATAAGGCAAAAAAGCGCCTACTTTTCACGCTTGGTACACAATATACTATTACTGATTCAATTAAAATCTCTTAGGCTCGATGAGATATCAACTTAATTTTGATTTAGAAAGGTTACCCATGCTAATGTCAAAGAACAATTTCACGATTTTCAATCAACGCAAAATTTTTCTAAATTTAATTTGTATATGATTTAAAGCAGTAAAATGAGTTTTTGCAGATTCATTAAAAATCATTTAGGCTACGTGAGAGAGCGACTTCATTTTAGTATAAAACGGTTACTAATGATAATTTCCTAAAATATATTTCTAACGTCTTTTTTTTTAATTTATTATTCTTTCATTATCAAAAAGCTTTGCAAGAGGCACACAAAGCGCATTATTTTAAACTTCTAGTAATTAACGCTATAAATTTCCAGCATGACCACGACAACACTGCAACTCCTGAACAACTAGAAGAATGTATAACCGAATCCGGAGTTGATCGACGTAAGGAACCTTTTCATTGATTTACGTATCATTTCTTTAAGGGGTCTCCCCACAGTGACATCTCGAAATTTTGGTAAAATTCATTGATTTTTATAGCAAAAACTATACAGCGTATCGATATGAAACTTTTTTACATTTATTGATGAATATTAGAAGAATATATAAAAAAATTTTTTAAATATTGTAGATTGCAGGAGTTATAATGATTTCCCGGAGAAGAAAAATAAAGTTTGTTTGTCACAACCGCTGTCCAGGTTATCTGAAATAAAAAAAATTAAAAAGATTCTGCGTCTGCATGAGTTTTACTTTTGTTCACATCTACTAGAATAAACTAAAAATATTAAATAATAACAACATGGCAATACTCAGAAAAAAACATTGATTTTTGTATATAAATTTCTTGGTTTTTTATGTCACAAAATTGTGATTTTCAATGCATCAAATTTATTATTGTAGAGGCAAGAAGTGTACATATACTGAACACGCTTATCAAATTTCATATCAATCCGTTAAATAGTTTTTGAGATATTGCGGTCGTCGTTTCAAGAAAAGTGATTTTGAGAAAAACACATTTAACGTTCCAAACGCTTGGGCTTTTGCATACGCAACGCTGCAGTTTAATGTCAATAACATTTAAATATTTCAAATCCAGCTAAATACTTTTAGGATTTGTTCTGTTATAGTATACGAACATGCAAATACAAATATTCAAATTTTTCCATAGTAGGGAGACCCCTAAAGTAGTGTAATTTTTCATTAGTGAAAGCATCAACCTCTTTATAAATACTTGTTTTTAAACATAAATGTTTTCCATTTATTATTGAGATCAGTAAATTTTTAATAAGGATAACTTATAAATAAAATATCTGATTAAAGTAGAATAAATGAATAATAAAATAGATTATTAGTGCAAAAATATACTTTATAGTATATTAAAACTAGGAAGCTTTAATAGTCACATGAATAAACTTATTTATTATTCGCAGAGGCTTTGGACGACATGCATCACAATAGGAATTTTAAGGTGACTCGAGAACTGGATTGTTTTGGCGCTTGTCTGTTTAGAAAACAGGGAATTGTGAGTTAACTTTTTATAAATCTAAAAATCTTGCACTATGTTAAGTGTATATATTATATATTCCATTTTATATTGTTCAGTTGGATATTGATGGTAACATTACAATGGATAATCCGACAAATAATGCAGATATCAAGAAGTGTTCAGAACTTCGTAAGTGATGTTTATCCAATATCTTATAGATTTATACTTAATTGCTTGTATTAAGCTTGGAATTGTAATTGAAAATAAATTTTGATCTTTTCAGGTGGTAAAGATCTCTGTGAAACTGCTGGTAAGGTAATAGGATGCTTAGGTTCTAAGCATCTTATTCCGATGTTCCGCAAGTAAAATACATTTTAACATTTTTAGCAGTGTAAATATACAAATAAATTTTTATAAATTAAGAAAATAAATGTTATATTTGATTAAACTTGTGCAATGGAGAAATAGAATTGAATAAAAATGATTTTAAATATTATAAACCTTATCATACTAAAAATGTAAGCCTCTAACCAAAGCAATTATAAAGTCGCGCATCCAATTTTATGACAAAAAATTATTTCCTGTAATTAAAAAAGTTGTATATAATTTTGATATGGTCACATAAAATAAAATGAATATGTGATAAATAATCAAAAATGATCTGAGTATTTAAACACATTCAATTTAAGGGTTTTCTCTCTTAATTTGGCATTTGAAAAAGTACTAAAATATTATGGTTTAAAAATAGATAGACAACGTTCTAAGCATATATTTGTGGCGTTATGCTTCAGAGTCTATGCCCCCGATTCTAGCGGTCATAGTTTAAAACTCTAAGTGTCATCATTCAAAAACCTATTAACGCCGTTAAACCTGCAATTCAGTATATAGAACCTCTTGGCACTGTGAAACTCTGGACTAACACCCCCATCACTCTGAATAGCTGCAGTCTATTAGCTTCGAGCACCCGAGCCGTGCAGTGTATCTGGGTTATATTGTTAACTTTCCCCTTTACCTTTTCCATAATCAAATATTATCAGTACAATTGAATTTCATGCAGTTTTATTGAAAAATAACTTTTCATATAAATATATATAAAATTATATAGGTAATTCCATTTTATAAAATTTTCTATTATATTTTTTCAGTTTGAACATTTTTATTAAAACTTTATTATCACAATTTTTGGCTTAAACTTTTGTATAAAACTTCTTCTACTAAGTGCTTTCAGTTTTAACCTTTTCGTAAAACTGTTTCCGCAAAGTTAGGGCGTGCGGTCCCGCACTTACAATAGCTGCTTATAGAAAAATCACAATGCCAAAATGCTCTGCAGTCACACTGCCAGGAGGTTCTACTGTATTAAATTTTTTAAATAACTTAAGGTGAGGCTGTACTCAAAAACACTCAAAATGTCAATTTTTTTATTGTGTTTTATTATAGTTTATATAAAATTAATATTTTGAGACCTCATAAATATAATAACTCTAAAATTAAATAAAATTATAATGATTTTAATAAATTAATTAACATTGCATAGGAAATTAAAACTTTCAATGCATTTTTCTCAACATACATTTTTTCATGTGCGTTATGCTCCATGGGAACGATGTTTAATTTTTTTTTGTATAGTTGAAAACTTTTGTATAGTAATAATTTGATGGGTCCTAAAAGAAAAGACTTATCTTACGCGTTACGATTAGAAAAAATGTATCTCGCGCATTACGATTAGAAAAGACTTATCTTACGCGTTGTAGTTAGAAACGTAGTATCTTTTTTGAGGTTATTTCTTACACTAACTTTGAGTTCGTGTAATTATTATAAGATACTTTAAATTATAACTTTTATTGAGTTATTAATACTTTTACTGCAAGATTATCATCGTGCTGACAAATTGTCAGCATCGAATAGAGACTACAGAACAACCTCAAAAAGATACGATGTTTCTAAGGGCAACGCAAAAGATACGTTCTTTCTAATCGTAACGCGCTAGATACATATTTTCTAATCGTAACGCATAAGATAAGTCTTTTCTCTTATAGGACCCATCCTGTTTACTTTTTTCATAAAATTCATATTTAAAAAAAGGTCTAATAGCAGTACATTTTTATGTTTTTTCTTAATTGTTTTTTGTTTTGTTAAAACAAAATAATAAAAGAAAATGTAAACTAAGGTAGTTGATCCACTTTTCAATAGCTTAGTAACAGACTGAACTTATTTCGCGATAAAAATGCTTTTTAACTTTAAAAAAATTTAATTTTATTTCAACTATTAATTATTATACTTATTTAACAAATAACTTGGAAAAAACGAAATTTTAACGTAATATTTACTTCCAAATTCAATAAACCAAAAAAATCTGAGGGAGCAGTTGTCGATAATAACCATTTTACGAGTCGGAGCAATTCTTGATAGGTGCAAAAGACCCAGTTCTCGATATATCAACAAGCCCATTATGGAGGTTAGGTTCTAGATTATGTCAAAACTTGATTGAATAACATACACATTTCGATTATTATAATTATAATTACATAATTATTAATTAAAAGTAGTGATTAAGTAATTGTAAGCATTGAAATAACATTGAAAAGAAAAATTTGTTTGTATTTCGTGTGTATTATCTGACTATCGACAACTGGGTACGTACGTATAATTATGACGGAGTTGTCGATATATGAATTAAAATAGTTATAAGTAAATAAATCAAAATTTTACTTTTTGATTTCGCTTATTTTATTGAATTTAAAGCTAATCTTGACTTTACAGTTTTCTAAAACGTTCAATTTTTTACAAAAATGTCACTTAAAGTTTACTTTTTGTTACGGTCGTGGTTAAGGAATCGCCGAGAAACGCATCAAATCTGAGAGTGCCAAGAAGTATGAATTTTTATTTAACAAGTAGCGCTAATTGAGTTCTTATAATTCAAAATATTTGTATTATTTCTTCGAGTTATCGGCAACTGGGTACCTATCGAGAACCGGGTCCGCTACTTTATACAATGTTTTTATTTTTGTATCAAAAATATAGAAAAATGTAATAGAAAAGCCTTTGAAAAAATTGTATGCGCATGGAACGCGATGGAAAACGTCTATTTCATCCGATTTTCAACAATTCAATATGGTTATCTGTTTATAGAACCAAATTATATTAATCAAATTAAATTCAAAATGATCAAATAACCGAATCCAACCGAGAGTCTCGAAAAAAGGTGTTTTGATGACACGCGTAATTTATTATGAAATCTGCAATTATGGAACTGAATTGATTGGCATCGAAATGATGTATATACGTCGGAGTAAAAAGAATTCTTTGCGTATTACTCGATCTAAATAATATATTGATTATATAGTATTTTTTCATATATTTTCATACCGGATTTAGGAAGTCACAACAAAATAGAACACTATTCATAAATAACACAGGTAAATATCTTTATTAAAACAACTTGTACAATAAATTGCAATACAAGAGAGAGTGAGAGAGAGAGAGAGAGAGAGAGAGAGAGAGAGAGAGAGAGAGAGAGAGAGAGAGAGAGAGAGAGAGAGAGAGAGAGAGAGAGAGAGAGAGAGAGAGAGAGAGAGAGAGAGAGAGAGAGAGAGAGAGAGAGAGAGAGAGCGAGAGAGGGTATAATGCTCTTTTTTTGACTGAAACACAGACAAAACCAGAATCAAACACAGACTGGTTATTGTTTATCCACCTTACCATATGGAATTTATGAAATAGAGTTATATATATATATATATATATATATATATATATATATATATATATATATATATATATATATATATATATATATATATATATATATATATATATATATATTCAGCAAAGAACATGATGACTTATAAAATTGTGAATCGACATTATAATCCATTGACAAGCTAACCCCATCTGTTGGCCAAGATAGAATTTACTATAGATCTGTACTTAATCAGAGGGTAAAATAGCGATTTATATTTCCCGATTGCAGTTTTGCAGCAACTAAAGTAGAAAGATATATCTAATATTATATCTAAAATGAATATTTGTTTTTTTACAAGTAATATTTTTAATAAGATGATTTTAATCTTATAAGTATTATTTATTGTTTCTTGTATTATCTTATTTATTTATAGAGTTTGATTATAAATTTATACGAAGCATTTTAGAAAGAATTGTCTTGTGCCAATCAGTTTCTTTGTCTAGAATTTGATTATAATTAAAATAGAATCTATTAGGTTTTAAAAGTATTGTTATGATGCTTATTCATGCAAAAAGCGACCTTACCTTCGGAACAAAAAACAGCCCTTTTTTCCTCCTTTTTTTAAACGTGATATATTATCGATAATCTTAGAAACATGTTCGACTATATATCGATTAAGTTAATTCGACGGATTTCATAAAAGAGTTTTTATATAAAGAAACTATAATGTGGTGAGAAAAGTTTATTGATGATTTCTAATAATGAGCCCTAGAAAATCAAAAGACGTTGGCTTATAACGACTGACATTGACCCGCAACAAAACTTTAGTAAAACTAAATGATTTTTACAAAAAGCAATGGAACCCTTAAAGCTCTTGCGGATTAGTAGGATTTTCTTTCTGAAGGTTCTTTTTCATACTTAGAAAGTAGTATGAATTAAAATAGCATTACCGAGTATGGGTGAAATTTTGCAAAAAAGGCTTACGGAAATCAATCTCATAATGCGTTATTCTCCGGTTACTTGACTTATATTAAGGAGGTATAAGTGGCCAATTGACCTTAAAATACAACAATTTTTTACTATAAGGTAATTCAGTCGTAAGGACATGAAAGTTAATATATTATGATACAAGGGTACTTTAAGTGACTAAAAAATGTTGTTATCGGAATTCCGCTATTGTAAAATTAGATATTGTCAATTAGTCCGATTATGTTTTAGAAAAACAACTTAACCTCAGTTAAGGGGGCAGGCCTGGGTTAAGCATAAAAAAGTACTTTTTTTATGAGTCCAGAGAACTTTTTATGTTTCAAAGCATTTATTTTGTAAATTTGTTTGCTATCAACACTTAAAAATATCTTTAATTTTTCCGTCGTAAAACCTCAAAATCTTGATCCTACATGTCATAATAAATCACCATTTTCAATACCATATTTATTAAAGGAACTTTATTCCTCACGCGATTCAGGTGACATGATGACCGAAAAAAAATTTTCCGACGGTTATTCGACTCCTTTTAACATGTATTATAAAATGAGCAGAATACTTTTTTGTTAAAATTATTTTTATTATTCTTTTTCATAGATCCATTCAATTTTTAAAAAAATATTAATTTTTTTACAAAAAGAAATTTAATTAAAAAGTGCTCAACTCTTTTTGTAATACATGTCAAACGGAGTCGAATAACCGTCGAAAAAAATTTACGTTTAATATGTAACCTACAATAGTGTGAGGAACAAAGTTCCTTTAATAAATATGGTATTGAAAATAATGATTTATTGTAACGTGTATTGTAGGATCAAGATTTCTCGGGTTTACAACGATAAAATTTAGGATATTATTGTATATTGATAGCATACAAATTTTCAGATTGATTTCTTTGAAACATAAAAAGTTTTATAGACTCATAAAAAGAAAAATCCCAGGCCCATAAGTTGTTTCTTCACCCAACGCCTCATTTATATTAAAATAAGATCATATATTACATGCTGTATATGCGAAACGTTATTTAACACTATATTGAAACAAATATATTTAAAAAAAATTCTAAATGATAATGTCAGTTTAACTTCATTATTTATCATCATTATTATTATTTACAATTACTTTTTTAATTGGGAGACCGTCCTCTGATTGTGCAGGGATTATACCATTACTTTAGAGAAATGTAAGTTCCTCTACATTCATATCCGTTACTAATACAATATGACTACATGGGTAAATAAGTACAAATTCGAATAAATGAAAATAAAACATACAATTAATGTAGGTTTTTTTTCTTATATAGCAATCATATCAAATCCACATAAACGCCCGGAATACTGGTATGTATACCAAAATAAGACTATTTTGTATTTTTTGTTCGCCATAATGGCTTGACTATTTTAAGTTTTCGAATTCTGATGTCGGAATTGTCATCAACGGTCCAAAAAATCCTAGACCCCGATTTTTGTCAATAGTATATGGGCGCCAGAAACCAGAGCTGATGACGACGAAGCCGAGCAAACCCTTGCATTGCACGAAATCATAGCTTGATTTTTTGGAAAAAAATGTTATTGTGGTACAAAAATTGTGGTACGAAATGCGAAAAACTCTATATTGATTTACTCTAATTTCACGTAATAATATTATATTTTTTCAACTGGAACTACAATAACCTCTTAAAGCAAGAAAATCTTAAAGCTTCTTACCAGGTTATACTGCAGCCACTAAAGTCGGAAATGCAGGACTCAAACATTCTTCCTCCCTTTACTCCGCTAGTCACTGCACAAGGAATCACAAGGCAGCAAATTCACGTGAAGAATGGATTTACACCTGTTACTGTTCCAAATATAAGAATGATTATAACATTAATAATGTAAGGATCAATAAAGAAATTATGAATGTATAATAGATTTCATCAGTTTGTGAGGACTATATGATATTACATATTATGAGTTATTATACTTTGTTTTAATTTAATGTTAAATTTTATAAATAAAAACTAAATCTACAAGAACTGTTTCTTTCATATTTCTAGATAACGCATAACTTTCTGCATGAAGGAAGCTTCGACACAAAAATTAAAGGCAGATAACTTGCCTTGTTAAGAGCATAGTGACGCTAAGCAGGTACATGTAAAGTATATCAGGTGACGAAAAACGAAACTGAGTTATCTCTGGAAAATTACATAGCTCTTATGGGAGGTCTTAAGGCACGTACTGGGACTGTTAGGCACAGACTGACACAGATAAGCACAGACTGGCACAGATAGACACAGATTGGCACACACATTTTTTCTGAAAAATAAACTTCACAAACTATAGAATATTATCAAGCCTGCTATTCACGAATCATGCTGAAACTCTGGGATATGTTTTGTAATAAAAAAAAGAAAAGCCGTAAAAACTGTAGGTAACGCTCCATAGTTTCAATGTTGAAAGACAAGATAGCAATATTTTAAAATTACCAATAAAAATGGTCATTATTCAAATGGTAATATTTAACTTGAATCCTAGGGGTAAAAAAAAATTATAACAATAAAAATAAAACTAAAGTAGACGAAAGATGCTTTAGTTTAAGACGTTAAACGTTAAAAATTATTGAGTAGATCCAAAGTTATTAAAGATCAAATTAATGTAGTGACAAAAAATTCATGAAAATTTTATAACTTTTATTTATAGTCATTATCTTTGATCTTTAATAACTTGGATCTACTTAAGGGTATCCAATGGTTGACAAACTTTTATCTTCTTATTTGAAGTACAAGGAAATGTAAAGTAAAAAAGGATTTTTTAATGATCTATTAGATCGTACAGTACTAAAAAAGCCTCATTTTAGTACTAGTACAATATTAATGAGTACTCAATTGCCAAGTACTTGTACCCTTTCATTAAAGTATTTTTCCTCGTACTTAATACGAAAAGTACTTGCTTACCCATCACTGGATACCTAAGCACCTTAAAATTACAAATAAATTGGTTATATCTTTTCAGGTATGAATAATTTATTTATCAGATATTACCTATTATTTATCTAAATTTGAACATTTTATCAAAATATAACGGAATATTTTTTATGGTCGTTAGGTCTTCTTATTGGGTAATAATAGAAACTTGGATATTTCTTGCTCTGCCACAAGGTTTTGAGAGTCAAACTAATCGAATTACAGTTTTTGCCTATCCTTGCCAGTGAATGCCTATGTGTGCCTGTGTATGCCTATCTGTGCCAGTCTGTGTCTATCTGTGCTGGTATTTCTCTATCTGTGCCAGTCTGTGCCAAAAAATAAGCAAAAATCGTTTATTTATCAAAAATTATCTGTGACAGTCTGTGCCTATATCTGTACCAGAAAGTATATCTGTAAGACTATCTGTGCTAAATATCCGAAATGACACGGTTTGGCATAGTTAGATACCGACTGAAACAAATAGGCACAGATTAACACAGACTGGCAGAGATAGGCACATACGTGCACAGACTGGCATACCAATTATTTCCACCTGGGAATATACCAAAATCACCCAAAACTTAATTTTATAACAAAACTCAATTTTATAAAAAAAAATGACTTATTCGGTTATGCCGAAAAACCTAAAAGTAATCTGTATATTATAAAACTTATCAAAACAAAGATTTTAATGCCTTAAACGACTTGATTAGTGAACGTATAAGTTAGTTATCTGTTCAAAATTGGTCTGCTTTTATACAGTGTATAAATGTATAAGAATTAGTTTTTCTACTGCCATAAACAAGTTACATTAATTATTAAATGATTTTTGAATTAATCATTTTACTATGTAGCGGAAAATTAAAATTAAAATTAAAATACGGAATGAATTCCTTGAATGGACCTTTTTAAAGCACATACGTTAATAAGTTTTTTCACCTTCAATGATTTGAATGAATTATTAATAGAAATAGAAAAATCGTATTTTTGAGATTTTAAAAAAGTTGTGCCCAGTACCGTCCACTATCATGGTCCGTTTTCATGCGACGAATTATTCGCGACGAATGCTATGCAAAGGTACGAGAAAGAGGGGTATAATCATACATTTTCTCTCGCACCTATATGTTAGCATAACAGTCGCCGGGAATAATTCATCGCATGAAATCAGACCTTCAGTTTTTAGCGCAATTTCTTGTCTACTATTAATAATCATATTAAAAAGACATTCACATACTGGTAAATAGTATTTCTATTAAGAAGATGTACACTTTAGCATATTCCAGAAACAAAAGAATCACTACTCTTAATCTCTTTATGACATTTCATTAAGGTAAAAGTACCTATTATGGAACGGTTTTCGGGGTGCATTTTATACTTTTGTAAAATTGAGATTGAATAAGCGTATACCGTTAAAACTTTTGATAGTACTCAAAGGGCTAGACTTTCCTTGAACAGATAATGCCTTTAAAATACAAATTAAACTTTAATAATTAATTATATTAATAAAATACTGAAGTGATCCATTGTACGTATTATGAAACAGTGCAATCGCACGATTTCCGAGTATTTCATAATTTATGTCCCTATGATGAAACTTAATAAATATGTAAATATTGCTTTATTTGACTGCTTTTACTTACAATTGCTATATCTGTTGTAAACAATGCGCCTAATATACACGAGTAATAACGTCAACATAAGATTGTTATCCTTTTGTAAAAAGTTTTTAATAACAACAAAATGATTACATTTAGGGTTATGCCTCATAGAATCGACTTCGTAATTTATAATAAGTTACAGGTTAGGCTGCTAAATTCAATAAACATGCTTATTTTACTTAGTTTTCATATATACGGGAGTTATATCATTAAAATGTAGTATTTATTGCTTCATAATACAAAAAATGATATGCAAATAGCTAAAATTATTAAAAAACAGCCCTTGCAAAGGTGTTTCATAATTAAGGACTTCATATTTAATATAAATCACATCAACGTTAAAACAGTTTGTTGATAATTCAAATTTACGGACCAAAAGCTACAATTTAAGCTATTGCACATGGTGCCAAGTCATTTATATTTCTAAATATAGTTAAAAAACAAAGTCGTATAAATCAGCTGCTTCGGCTCCCAAAACCGCCGATCTGCACGGGTTTGGAGACACGCAAAATTGAATGATTTTTTATAACACTACTTATTGTATAATAATATTCATGTTCGTGTGTTTACAGACGAAAACATTCATAATTATCAATAAAATTTTTATATTCGCTTATGTACGTTATAATTATTTCTTATTTTATTATTTTTGATACTGTTTCATAAAAGGGATACAATTAAGAGGTGTTTCATAATAGGTACTCCTACCTCATTCAGTCCTATTTTTATGTTTCTTTTACATTCTTCCCCGTTTATACCTCTTTTCCCTTGTATACAATTTTAGACATTTTTCAGATCAAAAATTAAAATGAAAACTCAAGAGAATTTTTCAATATAGTTTAAGTTGCTAAAAGGTTTAATAAACATTATTTACAATAAATATATGTATAATAATATATGAACTGTCTTGGACATAAGCTATGCGGGCAGTACTGTGAAAGAAATACATTTTACCAATTTAGATAATATTGCGCTAGAGCAAGGAATTATCGGAACACCGTGATATTTTTTTTAGCCGATAAAAGTTGAAATATAATGTATAAATTGCTATGAAGACCTAAACTTATCTGCACAATATGTAAGTATTTGATACGAAAACGAATATAAGAACTAGAAATTTTAAAAGAAAAAAAATTTATTATATATACTTACTTATTCCACCCACCTATGATTTTCTATTTTTTGATTCCACCATCTGACCGTCTCCTCGCACGCCCCGGCGTTTAAATTTAAAAAGCCCGCCTACCCAGCGTTCCGCGCGATCCCGAACCGAACGAACCAACCAATTACGCGCGCTCAACGCGGAACAACGGAACACGCTTCAATTTTCAAAAAAAAAGCGGTGTATTACCGTGTACGCGAGCGGCGGCGCGCGAGAGAGTGAGAGAGACCGAGAACACCGCGAGAACGACCGTTACGCGGCTGTTGTGTATTGTGTGTATATACCCGAGGGGGAGAGAAGACAGTTCCAACAGTTTTCGCGCCCCGGGTACAGCGAATATGCTCCTCGCCGAGTGAAGATAAAAAATACCAACGGACGCGCGCGCGTGCAATTGTCAAAGTGGCTTTTATCGAGGAAATAGTGTCGCGGCCCGCGTTCGTCTGCCCTCCCCGAGGGCAATAATGGCTTGTCTCAGGAAATTCGAGGTTAGTGCAGCTGCAGGGTGTATTGTATAGTATTTGTTGTGACGCTTTTATTTACGTCGAGAAAGCGGCGCGCACTTTTGCGAGATTCCCGCGTAGGTCGCATATTTTCATGAATGACGTGTGTTTTGAATTTTGCCTGTATAAAATGGTGTATTTTCTTTTGGAAGGGCTCCTCGGTGCTTATTTTGATGTCTCGATGATTCGTTAAATGTTGATGCTCGTAAAATCTATATGTGAATTGGTTTTGATAGCAGTTGTAAGTTTCAGCTGCCACTGAAGCTATACCTACAGCAGTGTGTAATGTGGATGATTTTAAAGGGCATGTCCCGGTAGAATATAGTTGCTTGTTACATTTTCGTGGCGAATAAATTTAATGAGTATAATACCTATAGGTACTCATAATATTATGTGTATAAATGTTTATACATTTTATTTGAATAAGAAACTGCATCTTTAAAAAACATTGATACATTTAAAATTGTGTATATATATATATATATATATATATATATATATATATATATATATATATATATATATATTATTTCCATTTCTCAAGTTCCATTTTAAGTATTGATGTATTGATTTTAGTCCTAATTAAAAATAATTTTACGTTTTTAAATTGAATAATATATAAATACTAGATTTTATTATAAATTAATATATAAACATTAATGTAATCTGTATTAAATCAGATATTTTGAAATCATGTTATAATATTACGGAATATTTATTACGTCAAATTTTCCTGTTAAGCTATTTTTTAATGTATATAATATTTTGTTTAAAAATAGACCGATAGGCTGTTAGACAAGATCGAAATGGAAATGCAAATGGAAAATAAGAAGAAGGAATTAAAAGAAGTTAGGGAACAAACCAAGAAATTACTTGAACTCCAGGATAAGACAGAATCAAACTTCAGGATGACATCAAATTTGGAAAATCAGTTGGAAGAAACGACGAAAAGATTAGAAGCTTCAAATAGGGAGAGAGATAAATTTGAACGGGAACTTGTAACTACAAAATCAGAACTAGCTGGAGTTAAACGTACACTAGGTAAGCAAAAATATTGCACTAAAATTGAATAAATCTGCTTACAAAAATGTTGATTCTTAACATTATAACAAAAAAATTCATATTGTTGAACTATTAAGAAGTATTTGTAAAAATTGATGTGTTTTTAATAAAAGAAATTTGTTTGATAGATTTGGAACGTCAAGAAAGAAGAGAACTGGAAACAAGAGCTTTAAATCTAATAAAAAGTGCAAAAAAGAAATGGGAAAATGCAGAGAAAGACAAAGTGTCTCAACTTAACAAACACATTGAATCTCAGACAATACGCATTACAGAATTGTGTACAAGCAATAATGAGATGAGTTCAAGATTGCAAAGAATGGAATGCGAACTTGAAACTTCAACTGCCGAACTTCATAAATTAAGAGTCTTTCAGGTTGGTACTTCTCATGTTAAAATATAAGTTTCTTTAAAATGTTTATTCATTGAAAAAATTAATTATAGGTACAATACAAGGAATCTCTATCGAAAATGCGAGAACTCAATAGACAAAGCGCTGTGGGTGTTGAAAACAAGCTGGAGCAAATATCGACAAGAGCTCACAACCAAATAGCTGAGCTGAGATCAAAATTAGAATTAGAGACTGCTAAGAACATAGATTTGGACACGAAGCTGAGGAATGAACAAGATTCCAATCATTGCCGGCAGTCCAGACTGAACGTTGCTTTGGAACTGGCACAAAATGAACTGAAGGATTGTCAAGAGCAATTACGAAGTTTGAAGGCAACAATTCCGGCTCGGGATGTCGAGATAGAAACGTTGAAAAATCAATTGCATGAGAGGGCTAAGCAGTTGGAGCATTCAAGCAGTATGGATCAGCTAGTTGTCACTTTGCAGGAGCAAGTGGATAGACTAAGAATGGAAAATGATCAGTTGAAGCAGATGTTAGAAGTAAGAATACTAGCAACAGTTGTCAGGTAGCTTTAGTATTTCTTTTTATTTATAATTATTTTTTTTGCAGTCTACCAAATCAGATTTAAACGAAACAATGATAAACTTGGAGGTAAACGAAACTCTTGCAGCAAATCTCGAAAGAACTACGCAGGATAAAGCTGCTTTAGAACGGCAATTGAAGAACAGTCTTCAAAAAGAAGGTTTGTGTAGTTTTATTATATAATGGATAATTAGTTCAATTAAAGGCTGTGATAAGTATGTTATGAGTACAGCTAATAATTGTAACTAATTGCTTGATAAATTAACAGGGTCAGTGCTAACAATGTAATAAAGTTTGTTCCTTCGCCATCATGATTGACAATTGGGATAATTTTAAATATAAAAGAAATTTAAAGATTTTTATGTGGTATTTGTATCTTATTTGTTCTTTGTGTCATAAAGAACAAAAAATTCAGTAACAAGAGTAATTTGAATATTGTCTTGCTCTAGGCTAATATTTTTATTTTATCTAATATACAGTTAGAGACATTACATTTTTATAAGTTATACAATTTAATTTGTAATTACAACACAGAATAATAGTAACAAAAAGAGTATTTTTTATATTAACCAAATTTAACAATTAAATTTTTTTTTTTTTTTTTTATTTAACGTCGCCATGTTTGTGCTTCCATGTGGTGCAAATCGACGACGGGGGTCTGCGGTGTGTTTGTAAACAAAGCACATGTAATTTTTACAGAGGTGCTTGTATCAATCGGCAGAGACTAGGATTCGAACCCGGGTCACCGGCGTGGGAATCCGACACTCTACCGACTGAGCCGCCGCAGGCCCCTATCGTTAAATTAATTAAAACAATTAAATTAATTTGAAATCTAAAATTTTGAATATTGAAACCACATATATATCTAAACATTTAGAGTGATTATTAGCTATAAATTGCAAAATCTATCAATTGTTGATTGATAAGTTAGATTAACTTCTATAGCCAAATACAATTCAGTAATATTAGACCCTGTGTGTCTTACATGTAGATTTATCCTAGATAACCTTAGATAAGTTTTATACAATTCAAGACTTTATAGGATACCATTTATAAATTTATTAATCCGGAATAAAAATTTTAGGTAGTTAATGCGTGAACATGTACCTCAAAATTTAATTTATTCTCATACATATTATAATATGAGCATATATATATATAATATAAAAAGACGACACTTTAGATGACGAAAAATAAATTTTTTAAATAAAATTTTGATGTTGCAAAAGTTGACTAGAGCGATTCAACAGAACACTGGAATCTTTTATTTTTTATCCAATTTGAATTTTGAAGGTTTCATTTTATTCCGTGAATAATATCCCATTTCCATAAAAAAAGTGATAAATAATTAATACTTATGAAAGTTATGTCCAATAATTTATAAATTCGAAAGTATAACAACTGGATGTAATTTTTCAGGTTTTGATTATACTTCAATGTGTCTATAGGCAACTCTCTCTGACATGATTCATGGAATAAAATAAGACCTTCAAAATTGCATAAAAAATAAAACGATTACAGTATTTTGATGAATCTTCCTCTAGTTGACAATATCCACTTTTATCCTATTAAAATTATGCTAAGAAAATTTATTTCTCTTAACTTAAAATATTCTTCTACATTATATCACTTCTCATATTAAAATATAAAAAAAAATTATTATATAAATATTTTTATTTTGAGATACACATTCACAAACGTGACTCGAGCAGTTTCAAACGCATACAATCCACACCTCCTCAAACGTATCACAACTCGCCAATGACTCCCACCCTATACCCCAAACATTAACATCAATTACCACGCCCGCAATTCTCCACCACCCAGCCAGTCACCCAACAAACACTCATCCACATTTCAGAGGAGCAAGGCCGGAAAGTCGGCGACCTGGAGGATCTCGTGCGCCGCTTCGAGAAGAGCGTGGTCAAGCTGGAAGCCGAGAACGCGAGCTTAAAAACCAGCCAGCAACAACAGCAGCAACAACAACAACAGTCTCGAGTCTCTCTGAATCGCCGCACGAGCCCAACGATCGAGGAGACGGTGAAGATCTCGAGCCTCGAGCAGCAGATCGCCAGTCTGGAGCAGCAGCTGAAGGTCTGCCGGGAGAGCGCGGCGTCGGACCGACAGGCGGCCAAGCAGGCCCAGCTGACGCTCTGGAAGAAGGAGAAGGAGCTGTCGGACGCGAATCTGGACAAGAGGATAGCGACGAGGGAGGCGAAGACGGCCGAGGAGCGGGTCAAGAGCTTGCAGGAGGAGAAGCTGAGACTGGCGGAGAGACTGAACGGGAGGATCAGGGAGGAGGAGGAGAAGGTGAGGAGGGTTACCAAGGAGCTGGAGGGTGCGAATACTTCGCTATTGGACGCGACGAGGGAGGCGTCCAGGAACAAATTGCAGGCTGATTCCGCTCAGAGGGTGAGTCGGCGATTTTGTTTAGTTTGAGATTTGCGTATTTTTGCAAAAGAGTTTTGGATTCTTTGATTTGTTTTGTATGTATTGCTTGAATATTGATTAATGTTTTCAGAACCGTGGTAGAATACGATGCTTTATCTTGATTTGATTCATTTAATTACAGTAATAATTCATTTACTACAAAATTAATCTATTATTTTTAGTTTTATTACTTAAATTACTTTTTAATGTATCATATGTGGTAAATGATTAGAAGTGCTTACAAAACGTTCAATATAGGCTTATTCCATGGTTCTGAACGATTCAAAACTGAGTGATTGTATAAAGCGTACATTTTATATAAACTATGAGGTAATTTAGAGATTTTGAGAATCCGCGTTTTTTTATAAGATGATTTTTATAAAAATAATATAATTTATTTTTTTCGTATACAATAGACTTTTAAATTATCTCAGTTTGTATACTTTCACATGTAATTCTTTTGGGATCTTCCCGCAAATCTTTAGAATTTTAAAGTTTTTTTGTGACTGATATCTGTTGATTATTTTTTTGGTATATTTTGATACATACATGTAGCCTTTGTATTTAAGATTATAAAAATGCATTGAGCAGACACACAAAGGAGAATGCTCAAAAATTGAATTTTTGTCCCCAATGAACGTCAAATCTTCATGATTTATGTATATTTTTGCCACTTTGTGGAGCAAATCTTACAGTTTTTTAAAAATCCTCCTTTGAATTTTTGCGGAGAAACCGTCGTGGAAGATTTTTTCAGTAAAATAACGTTTAAAAGTACAAAATCATTTTAAAAAGTGTTAAATTGTGTAAAATTGTGTACAAAAGTAAAAAGAAAATGTATAATAGTGTCTGAATTTGGACAATTATTTTTATTATTTTCACCTTAATGGAAATGGTTTTTACGTTAAAGTTTACCAAAGGTTGCCAGAGTACGCCAAATCTCGACAAACCGTGTCCAATTGGTCGCTTTGGCACACGTGGCAATTTTTGGCAAATTTCGGCAAACTTTCACATAACAGATTTTCACATTAAAATATATTCTAGTGCAGTTTTATTCCAGCACAGTAAGGAATAGTTGAAACATTATGCCAAAATTTGCTAGAGTATACCAAAGCTTACCATATTATGACGAAGTTTGCCAGAGTATACTAAATTATGCCTTAGTTTATCAAAAAATTGCATTTTTAATGTGAAAATCGGTGGTACCAAAGTTTGCCAAAGTTTTACAGACTTTGCCAAAACTCAACACATTCTGGCAAACTCTGGCAAACTTTGACATATTATGATGAACCAAAATAAATTTTGGCATAGTTTGGCACACAAGACTTTTTCCACTAGGTCAACAAAAACCATGCATTATTTGTTATCTTCTTCAAAAAGTAAAACAAATTTTAGAATACGCAAAAATGTGTAATAATGAGAAATATTATAGTGTAATAAAGTGTAGTGATATGTAAAAAAATGTAACATCGTTGAATTAAATTCAGGCACTTTACTACACTTTTTTCAGTTATTTACTAAAAAAAATTGTCACCAGGTAATGACCTATCTAACAAAAACCAAGGATACATACATATCTGCGGTGAACCGGAAAAACGACTGAAGTTTCACTTTTTTTGGAAAATTGACTTTTTAGTGATTTTGGTACCTATACATGATATATTCACATAAAAAAAGTCAAAAGTTGCAAAAGCTCATCTACTAGTTCCCTTTTTTCCTAATCTATACTTTTCTTCTGCATAGATGTAACTGTCAACTTAAAAATTCAAACCCGAATATCTCGAAATGTCAAAAAGAAAAGACAACTTATACTCCCGATTCACCCCAGATATCCCCAAACCCTCCAAATTCACCACCCATCAACCCAATCGCAACTGACAAAAATCCCACTCTCTCTCCACCAGGCTCTCACCCAGGCTAACAAGCAGATCGAGGAGCTGCAGTCGTCGAGCGCCTCGCTGCGCCGGGAGCTCGACTCGACGCGCAAGCAGCTGCGCGGCGGCCAGGATCGCGTCGACGCCCTCCAGGCCGAGAAGGAGCGCCTCGGCCACCGCCTCGCCAAGCTCAACGAGGAGCGCGGCGAGCTGGAGGCCAGGTGCGAGAAGAGCCAGCAGGAGGCCAACGGCTACCAGGTGAACATCGAGCTGCTCAAGGAGACCTGCACCGTCCTCGAGGAGCAGCTCAACGACTACGAGAAACTGACGAGCAACCACGAGACCCGCGAGAACACCCTCGTCCAGGAGAAGATGAAGCTGCAGAAGGACTTGGAGAGCATGGAGAGTAAGCTGAGGGACGCCAACGCGAGCCTCAACGAGGAGAGGACGATGAGACTGGTGGCGGAGAGGGCGATCGAGAGACTCGAGTCGGAGACGAGCGACATCGAGGAGGAGAGGAATGGACTGGCGCAGCAGCGCGAGCAGTACAAGAAGCTCGCGCAGCAACTGGGAAAGCAGGTGATTGGCGTGGTTTTTCTATTGGAGTTTGATTGGATGTTGTAGGGATAGTGTGCAGCGTTGACAAGCATGTATCTAGAAATGAACTGGAACTTCGCCGAAAATTACGAAAGAGTATAGCTGGATATGTAGTGTGTCTTTATTCGACTACAGAATCTTTTTTTAATACATTAAGGGCGGCTAATGTATAAGACAATTTTTTCTGTTTATCGGAATTAAAAAAAGAGTTAATTGAAATGTTAATTGACATGTTTAAAGTTGTCTAAGAGTATATAATACAAAAAAATAAAATATTAAAAAATAAATTGCTCGCTAAAATTGTTTGAGAAAGTTTGGGTTGTTTGCTTATACAAAACGCAATAAAATTTCCGTTATTATACATACGATTCATATATGGGTCGTGCCGCCTTTAACGTGTTAATATAATTCAGCTATGGTAACTCATATTTCCGTTGCTATAGCTAAACTACATTCAACCCTCGGTAATTTGAAGTTAAGGAGACCAGGAGAAAAATTTGAATTATCGATCCAGAATCATACAAAAATTGAATAGAAAACAAATATATATTTTTTAAATAGACGTAGGTATTATACTCCGTATTTTTATGGATATTAAGCAATACCTTCTATAAACATTCGATGACCTAATATTTTATTTACATATTCAGATTATTTATAAGCATTGATAGAGTACAGTACATAATATACTACATAATTACATATATATTATGTAAAGTACATAGGCTTAGTTTTATTAACCATATCCACGTTCTAAAATTGTATGAATGATTTAAAAAATATGTAAATTATCTGATTTCGTATTACTTTTCTAGATCGGTGACCTACCCTAAACTCTTGCGTACTACATATTTTAACAGTTAATTAAAATATCTATAATCTATACAAACTTCAATAAATCCCTTTTTTTTTCGTTTTACGCAAAAGTCACCTTGCATCAATTTTTAACTTCATAAAATATCTTTTGAACAGGTCGCGGAACTACAGCAAAAGTGCGGTGAATTGGAGTGCGAGTTGTCGGAGGTAAAGAGGAATCTGGAGATGTCGAGGGCAGAAGCAAGAATCGTGAAGGAGGAAAGCACGCAGCATCTCACGCGTATGCACGAGCTGAAGGAAGCAAACGAGGCGCTGGCGGCGGATTTGCAGGAGAGCGTGGACCAGGGACAGGACTTGAGATCAAGAGTCATGGAATTAGGTAGGAAATATGCATACTTCATTAAAATTTTCAAGTTAAAATCTTAAATCGACCTAACTAATTGTAAAATTAGCGATTTTTTTTCTTTAAATTGGTCAACTTGGTAGAAAATCTCAGTAAAGGTATTTATTGTCTATACATTCAAGTGTAAAAACAACAATCTTCAAAACGTTTTAATCTGAAACTTTTTGTTCCTTTTGTCGCATTTACAAAAAAACTTCAGTTATTTCTACGATATAAAAGCTTATGAAAGTGAATATTTTGTAAATTCTGTATGTACTTTAAGAGATTTTTCAGTTACAAGTCATAGCATTTTGAAAGTCTGCTGAAAAAGGACTCAACCCTCTATGGCGTCACCATCGCCCTTTTATTTGATAAAAATGAATTAAAAATAATTTTATACTATTGGATACATAAACTATGACGTCCTTTACCTAGAATTTCCATAAAATTAACCACTTTAGAAACAAAAATTGTTAATAAAAATTATTTATTTAGCATGTAGATATGTACTCTTTAAACCACTACTTCACAAATAAACATTTAAACGCCGATTGGCTATTCGATTATAAAAAAGCACTAAATAAATAAATAAATAAATAAACAAAATCAATTACTCCAATTAGCCTCCAACAGTTTACCTGCTCTTTCAAATCTTTTTCACTTCAATTAAATATGGCTACTCAAATCAACCGAAAATTATTCCTAATTTTGTCATTCTTCGTCGACTTAGAGGAAAAGTCACTTTAGATCAATAATTTTATATTGACTTAGTAAGTTTCATTCATTTACCTTTCATTAGTTAAAATCTCAATCGATACCTAAACAATTCATTATAAAACAATGGGTTCCCAAGATAACAACAAACTAATAAACTCTCTCTCTCTATCTCTCTCTCTTTATTCTTGAACAGAGGAGGTACTCGAGGAGATGCGCCAGTTCTACCAGGAGCGCGAGATGAAGGCGGGCAGCACTTGCCAGCAGCAGACCAAGCTCATCGACTACCTGCAATTGAAGCTCGAAGAAACGAGCAAGCGCAAGAAGACCGTCTGCGACAAGATCTTCGGCTCGAAGCAGAAGGAGAACATGCCGCCGGGCAATCCGAGCGCCATGCCCGTGGGCTACCGAGAGCTGGAGAACCAATTGGAGCGCGAACGCGCCAAGGTGAAAACGCTGACTGAGCAGATGCTCACCATCAGGGCGACGCGCGCTACGAGTCCGGGTCCCGCGTCCACGCCCTCGTCGCCTGAGAAGCAGCAGCAGACGCTGGACGTACAGGTAGATTGATGGGTAGATAGGATAGAGACCTCGAGATCAGAGGGTTCTACAAACTCGTTTTTAGTAGAAATTGCTTTTTGGTCCGAGATATCTACTTTAAAACATTCTTTATACGATACGCGAGTGAATATTGTTCATCATTCCAAGTACACAAAGGTTTCTATATTTTGACAACGTGTAAAATGAAATATGTATTTATAAATATTATTTTAAGTTACAAAAAATATTCTTTTGTTGTATACATGTTCAGATTTGGCTTTTAAACTTTAATGTACTATTTTATTCAAATCAAACATCATTTGATTTAATTGGTATATCCATACAAAGTATTACCACTCGAAGAGAGAACCCAACTTCACGCTTTTATACGCTGACGTTAAGTGACTAATTGTAAGAGATTCCCGTATTAATGTATTTTATCAGAAGTTTGAGCTAAAAGGTTATATCTCTGAATTTATTTAAAATACTTTCAAGTCTTTTGAAGATTAAAAATTCAATCCTAACATAATATTAGAACTTTATTGCAACATGGTATAAATTTCTTATTTAATTAACAAGTAACATTTCGCAGTTTTTGGAGTGAAACTTTCAATCGTCTTTTATCATAAAAATTTATTATAGAACCTTTTAGTTACAATTATTCATTTATCTTATTTTATTTTTAAACGGACACATGCACACACAAGTTTTCAACCTCATATCTTTAGTTATACGTCAATTACACCAATAAATACAATCGCTTCAATAACAAACGGCCCTTACGAAGACTAGCATATTTCAGATTTCTCGAATTTTTACTAGGTCTCTTAAGAGGCCTCTTACAACAAATAAACTCTAACGCTTTTTTAGAATCCCCCCAAAAAGTGATAGTTTTTGTCGAGTAGAGGAAGTCCACGCAGAATCTATAACGCGTTAGTCTTAATACAAGGGCCATCGATAAAAAAGAAATAAAAAAAAATCCCACAGTTCGATAACGGTACACTGCTGCAGGGCGAGGTGATGGCGAGGCAGATCTCGATGCAGCGTATGCGCCACAACATACCGCACCGCTTCAACGTGAGCCTGCCTATGAGGGCGGGCAAGTGCGCCGCCTGCCAGGAGTCCATACAATTCGGCAAGAGGGCGGCCATATGCAGCGACTGCCAGATCATGACGCATCTCAAGTGCTCGGTGTCGGTGCCCGCCAACTGCGGACTGCCCGGCGATTTCGCCAAGCAGTTCGCCCGGGAATTCAGAGCCAGCTCGGAGAGCCTGTCGAGCTTCGGCGGCAGCGTGCAGACCCTGGCCATCGACGAGCCCGATCACATTCCCGAGAGGGTGAGCTCCTGTTTCGATTATTGTGTAGTGTCTATAGGTCGGACGTCGAGCACTGTTGGAATTGCTGGGATAGATGCACGTGTGCAGGTGGTGCCGCGTGGTGCCTGCATTCGTCGACCGATTGCACTGAACGGATAATAGATTAATAGAACCGCTCGGCTGCGTCAGGCAAACGAGGTTGAGGAATCTGCCGTGGCTTGTAACAGTGCATGGGTGTCGAACTATAACAGTGCGCGAGGTCCGACTGTAGTGTTTTCGGTACAATGTTATTTAGTGTGTATATATCGTCATATCGATTTTTGATCATTATTTTAGACAAAAATCTCAGTTCATTCGTATGTTTATTTGCCCTACATTAATATGTATGCCGCAATAGAAAACTTAAGTTTAACATTGATTTTTCAAACATCATTTTGGCATATTATTATTAGTAGTAGTATATGGAAGAGTCAGGTAGCCCGAGCTACCTAAACTTTAATGTATAAAGTAATACCAAAACGAATGCGAGTACGAAGATAAACCTGATTAAATAGATAATTCTGACTAGATAGTATAGAATTCTCAAAATCATGAATGGTTCCAGTTGGCCACTGGCTCTGGCTACCCACATCTTTCCTATAGTATCAATGATTTTAATTTAATATTTATTATATAATATTGAATTACTCTTAAAAGGAACTTATTATACTTTAACATAAAAACGACATTATTGCATATTTTGTCTAAATAAATAATATTACTAAATTTAATATACTGATAAATTTACATTAAGAGTTAAGTAGCAAATAATAAACAAACTTCTGTTTGTATATTTAAGGAGTTTTATGTGGTAAATAGCTAATCAAAATGTTATCGCTCTTTTCTATTTTCTGTTCGGGACATTGAAGAAATTACGATTATACATACTTTAATAATTACATTCATCCTATCTATATATAAAGCGTTCAATGAAAACTGATTCGACTGTGTTTTAGAGGTCAAGTGTATATACAATTCATGCATCAATTAATTTATTCTTACATTCGGCACTCAAGGGGTTAATATACATTTCGCCTCTCAGGCATGTGCTCAGCTTACGAAAATTTAGCTGCGTCACTCTTGACCACTATATCCAACGCTAGACCAAATTTCATTAAAATCAGTCTGTCAATTCCTCAACCAACTAAACCTCCGTAAACTCTGCTCTCCAACACCCTGTCCATCACCAACACAAACAAAATACCAATGCGCCCCCAAAATCACCGAACCCGTGCACCCCCCGAAAAACAAAATCACCTCATCATTACCAAAAAACAGGACACGGACTGCACGCGCAAGCCCACCGGCGACAGCAACGCTCCGCCGATGGAGAGCTGGGTGAAGCTACCGGGCCGCGCGAGATCCAGCTGGGAGCGCAAGTACCTGCGACTGGAGGGCTCCTGTCTCTGCACGTACGAGCACCAGCCGAGCGCCGGCATGTCGCCGATCTCCCGACTCGACCTGGCCGAGCGAGGTCACGGCTTCATCGTCAGCGAGACGGTGCACCAGGCCGAGGTCCTCGGCACGGCCAAGTCCGATCTGCCCTTCGTGCTGAGGATCGAGTCCAAGTCGCCGTCCACCTGCTGGCCCAGCTCCAGGCTCGACATCATGGCCCTCAGCCAGCTCGACAAGAAGAACTGGCTCAGGGCGCTTAGGGCGTACGCCAGTCAGACGGCCAAGACAGAGAGGCTGCAGACCATTGTGAGACTGGAGAAGCATCAGGTGAGAGGGGCTTTGTTTTGTTTGTTCATTATTCGCTTCCTGGAGCAAAAATTGACATCTGTAAATTATGTGCGGATAGGCCATGAGAAGCTTAGCAGAGGGGCCACACATAAAATTACCTAACTTTTCCGACTCGAAATTTTTGGTAAGGTATTTTCCTTCGTTTGTTATAAACAAAAACGTTTCTTTTTGTTTTTTGTTTAAACTGTCATATATCAAAAATGTATGATGTAAATTTATTGAAAAAAATTGAGATGATTCGTAACTCGGAGTATAATATCCAGTAAAAAATATTTAGCAATTTTTTTTTCTCTTGCCGAGAAAAAAATCATTTTGTAAAAAAGAGCCCACGTGTGACCCCTCTGCTAAGCTTCCTATGCACTCGTCGCACAGAATTTACAGATGGCACGTTTTGCTTTAGAAAGCGAATGCTATGTAAGCTTGAGGAGGTAGGTAGGAGTATAAGTATATTTCTTACGTGATATAGGACTTTTGCGACCTATAAGCAACAAAATTTTCGTAATTTTACTATTTTTAAATTCCGGCAAGTGCACTGGAAGTGTGCTTGATCAAAGAGGTTTCAATTTTCTCTTTATATTTTGTTAAATTTATATTAGATATGTATAAGGCAAATATAATTTAATAAAAAGTTTGATATAATTTTCTTTAATACTGCTCTTGGTTTGATGAACAAAAGTAGCACCCACACAGTGTATACGTTACTCATAATTACAGATTTATACTGTTTGACCCTTTACCACCCAGATGGCCTTGAAGCTTAGCCTATGTTTCAGGCTCCTTAAAATCAATAATCGATGAAACAAGATTTCTAAAACATATTAATCTCTTGTTTGAATGAAGAGTAATCCGCCGGTACCATCATATTAAGAAAATAATTTAATTGCCTGCCGGAAAATACAAAATAACGCTGTTATAAAGACAAAGCAATGCTTATGGGGAAAAGCAATGCATATGGTGCTGTCAGCTTTTCTTTAAAACATCAAATTTTGTTTTCTAATTCTTTCAATGGATCCTTGCATTAGAACACTAAAACTAATGAATTATCATGCTGGTTATTAATATTCAATTAATTTATGAGCAGAATGACAATCGTTTTTCAGGACCACCTATAAAAATCATTTTTAAAGTTTATTTTTCATTAATACTTTCAATGCTATATGTGTATAATGAGTTTCTTTATCTCAGTGCTATTGCGTTTATTATTATTTATGGCTATTAATGTGACGCCAAATACGAAGAAAAACGCGATTCAAAGTTTAAAACGAAGAGTATCGTAATTCATCGTGCGCGGCGTAGACTAACGTGATTCATGAACCAGAATTGATAACTTTTCCTAAACGCGTAAAATAGCTCTCAAACTTTATTTATCCCCTAAATAAGTGGTGTATCACCAGGATGATATCCCTATATTTAGTGGGGTAAGCATAAATTTAAAACCTATTTTACTCATTTGGCTAGTGTTACAATCATGTTTGTAAACCTTTAAATTGCGTTCCTCTACGCCGCGAACGCTGAATCGCGATTCTTTTCGCTGCAAATGTAGAATCCCGATACTCTTCGTAGCAAATTGAAATGCATTTCTCTTTGTATTTGACGTCCAATTAATGTTTGTTACAGTTAAAAAAAATTATAAAATTACCGATCAAAAACTTATATTTATATGTTTGCGCCGGCTGGCCACCTTACAGAAAAATTACTTAAACCAATAATTTGTTGTTATTTTAATTTCACACATTTCGCTTACTGAACATTTATCTATATACGGATATCGAACAAAATTAACGTGTGTAGGTATTGCACATATTAAAGCTAATCAGATGAAAAATAAAAAATATTGGGGTAAATAGACTTTTTTGAAAACAACAATATTTACGATAACTACACCATAATTTTGGTTTTCAATTTTTTTACTTTATCAGATTTTAGATACTTATGATATTTTTTTTGTAGAACGCCTATGTATGACGAACTACCATCTTTCAACGTTTTAAAATTCAGTACACTTCTTGACAAAATACTGTATCAAAAAGATTTATTATAGATGTTATCAAATGTTTAAGCAATATTATAACTATTTCAAGTACCTTGAAAGTGTCATAATTTATTAATTTAAAAACAACGAACACAAATACACATTTATTTATTACTAAGCTGACACTGCGTTCCATCAGCGAAGAATATTTTTATTTAACGTTTACGAATATTTCCTAGATAAGGCTGTATGGAGGAGACTGGGGTATAATGAAGCATGGGGTATAACAGATCAGTTGTTATGACTTTGCTTTAGAATTGGAGTCATCTATGTAATCACATGTTAGTTTACTAGTAGCAATTATGCAAGTTAATTTACCCTTTTCGATCAACCGTTACCATGCAGAACGAATTTTGAAAATAGAACATAGTTTGAGATCGTGAAAAACAGTACATTTTGTGAAAATTACTCTTTATTAAATCGCGAAAAATCTGGCGTTATTGTTTCTGTTTTCTATATGTAATAAAAATTAGTGTAATTTCTTTGAGTAGTAATTTCTGTAAGTTATGACGATAACAATAATTAAATAAATTAATAATGTGTTGTATGTACCACCCTGGCAATAATAACGTATCGTTCTATTAAACCCCAATTGACCGCTCCATTATACCCCAATGATTTACATATACCCCAAGTTACAAAACCAAAAGTAAATTTTATTACACTATTTCTCTCAATGTAATAACAATTTTACCATTTATTGGGCATTATTTTAATTGTTGGTATTCCAAGGTGTATGTAATCCTTTAAAGTTTCTTGGGAGGTATTGAGTGATTTCCTTAATATGTGAAAGCTAATGAAATCAAGGAAATCACGCATTGTCATTTCCGAGTGAATAGCCCCTCGGATTTTTTAAATTAAACCTACATGAGGGTAAAACGTGGTTAAATGTATTTTCACAGATTCCTCAATATCTATTGGGTTAGCTGACATATTGAATTGCTTTATGTATTGAAAAATTACCTTTGTAAATGCGTAAAAACCAATTTTACGAGTTTATTATGTATATAAAGCTGTTGCAACGCCGTTACCCTAAGCGGGTCCTGGGCGTAGTCGTCCAGAGCGGACGGGTGGGTGCCTATCACCACTACACAGCGCGTCCTCAGGTTGCGGATAGAGGAATGACCCCTGAGAAAGAGGTTAGCTGCGAATAAAGCGAATAAGCAGTCGCGGACAGCCGATAGGCCCAGGCGTGGGTGTGATGAGCCCGCACTGGCGAACGCATTCATCTAGAAACACTACGCAAGCACCGCAACAACTACAAACACTATACAAAATCTCCTATCTTACTTTCTTCTTCTACCTTACTCTGTAATCTATCTCTTTTACCACACATTTCAAACAAAAAATGGGCCAAAAATCCTGCTGTCGTGGAGGATGCGGGAGCGATGACAACTGCCCTGAGAGAGGGGATGTGTAGAATGATTCGCCACCTGGTCTTACATGGCAACGAAGCCAGCGAAGGCGCGCTGCCTTGCAGGGGGGCGTTAGGATATGAGAATGAAACCGAGTGTGTCTGACGACGAGTTGACTATGTCCTCGCCAAAGTCGGAAAGCTCTCATACTTAGTTCTAGGGAGGTATGAGGGTTATCACCCCTAGACGGATGGACTCACCTGCGATCGGAACAGGATCCAAAACGCGCGGGTTTAACTTACTATTATGGCTCAAAGAAAACAAAACCAAACCAAAACGAAAAGAAACTTAAGGGTGGGAACCTGGAATGTACGCAGTCTACACAGAGCAGGCGCGTTCCGGGAAATCATAACTGAAACTGAGAGGTACAATTTAGATTTGGTAGCAATACAAGAAACCCGATGGAAAGATAACGCGATGCTAGGATCCGGTAACTTCACCTTTTTATATGGGGGCGCGAGCGGGCATTCTCTAGGCACCGGATTTCTTGTTAACAAAAGCATCATACATTCCGTTAAAAGTTGCAATTTCGTGAATGACCGACTCTCGTATATCATCATCGAAGGAGCGTGGTATAATTACGTGGTTATTAACGTCCACTGTCCCACGGAGGACAAAGAGGAAGAAGTAAAAAATCTTTATTATGAAACTTTAGAGCAATTAATCGACCAATTCGCGTCTTACGACACCAAAATAGTAGTGGGGGATTTCAATGCTAAAATAGGGAGAGAGGAAATGTTTAGGCCCACCATAGGCAAAGAAAGTCTGCACGAAACCAGCAATGATAACGGTATTATGGTCATAAATTTCGCAGCCGCAAAAGATCTTATAGTCAAGACCACGTGCTTCAAGCACAAGGATATACACAAGGCAACGTGGACATCGCCGGATGGGGCCGCGCACAATCAAATCGATCATTTTCTTATTGATAAGAGGCGCCACACGAATGTACTCGACGTAAGGACCTATAGGGGGGCGGATTGCGACTCAGATCATTATCTAGTAGTGGCCAAATTAAGAGCCAGATTAGTAGCCGGTCAAAATAGTAAGCGAGCGAACAAAGTAGAAACCTTTGATATTGGAAAACTACGAAGCGGGATAGAGCGAATCAAGTACCAAGTAGAAGTTAGCAACTGATTTCAGGCGCTCGAGGAAACGGAGGAACAGACGGGAGTAGATGACGATCCGAACAGGTTGTGGGGGGCTATCGAAAAAACTATAAAAGGGGCCGCGAACAAAGTACTGGGTAAGAAAAAAAGGCCGAAGAGCAAACCATGGTTTGACGAAGAGTGCGAACTCTGGTTTGAAAGGCGCAAGAAGGCTAAATTAGATAGTGTACACAATGAAAGCGGTAGGGCCGTGGAAGAATACCATGAAATAAGAAAGCAAGTACGTGTGATTTACAGAAACAAGAAGCGCGAGTATCAGAAAAATGAAATTAGAAAAATAGAAACTAATAGTAGGGAAAATAACCCGCGCGAGATGTACAAAGGAATAAACGCTATTAGGAAGGGTTTTCAGAGTAGATCGCAGTTAATGAAAGATAAGGACGGGAACCTCGTGACAAGCGAAAATGAACTATTGAAATTATGGAAAGATTATTTCGATAAGTTATTAAACGTGCATGAAAACTCCGAGGAAAAGGGAGACGAAATCCACACTGCTGAACTCCATATGGACGAAACGACCTACAAAGAAGTAGAGGCCGCGATCAAAAAGCTAAAAAACAATAAGGCCGCAGGAAACGATTCTATACCAGCTGAACTACTTAAATATGGAGGCACCGCGCTTACATCTAAAATTTTTTATCTAGTATGTGCTATTTGGAGAAATGAAACAATACCAGAAAATTGGAAAGAATCCATCATCATACCGATCTTTAAAACGGGAGATAAAACAGACTGCAATAACTACCGGGGAATCTCACTTTTAGCTACCTGCTACAAAGTTCTGTCAAACGTAATACAGGCCAGACTCACACCATTCGCGGAAGATATAATAGGAGATTATCAGTGTGGATTCCGGCGCAACAGGTCAACGAGCGATCAAATGTTTACCATAAGACAATTATTAGAGAAAAAGTGGGAATATTGCGAAACTATACACCAGCTATTTGTGGACTTTAAGAAAGCGTACGACTCTGTCAAACGAAGCAAAATGTATGAAATCCTAGTGCTCCTTGGCGTACCAAAAAAACTCGTAAAATTAATTCAAATATGTCTCAACGGAAGCACTGGAAAGGTCCGAGTAGGCGGTAATGTATCCGAATCGTTCATGATACGCGATGGTTTGAAGCAAGGTGACGGGCTTTCAACGGTACTCTTTAACCTGACGCTAGAGCATGTTGTTAGAAAAATGCAGGCTAGCGAGCTAGGCGCAACACTCAACGGAACAACGCAAATTTTAGGCTATGCGGATGACTTGGATATAGTGGGAGATAATGGTGAAACGGTGGCGAGAAATGCGGAAATCCTTATAAATGCGGCTAAAAACACGGGGTTAGAAGTGAGCGAATCGAAAACGAAATATATGATCATGGAGAAACTGGGCATTCGCGAAGCAGAGGGGGATCTCAGAGTCGGAAATTTCACTTTTGAAAAGGTTAGCGAATTCAGATATTTAGGTACAACTATAAATGATCGAAACGAAATTAAATCCGAGATTAATAAGAGACTTCATTCGGGTAATGCCTGCTTCTACGCTGTGAACAGATTACTTAAGTCAAAGCTACTGTCGAAAAATGTCAAAATAAGGATATATAGGACTATAATAATGCCGGTAATCTTGTATGGGTGCGAAACCTGGGCGCTTACTAAAGCGGAAGAAAATCGTTTTAGGGTATTTGAAAATAAGGTTCTGCGGAAAATATACGGGCCAAAGAAAGATGAGGAAACTGGGGAGTGGAGGAAACTGCACAATGACGAGCTACATAATTTGTACGCGTCACCAAATATTAACAGAATAATAAAATCACGGAGACTAAGATGGGCAGGGCACGTGGCAAGAATGGGCGATGATCGTACAGCAGCGCGCATAATGAAAGGAAAACCGAAAGCAACGCGACCTCTTGGTAGACCTAGACGCAGATGGGAGGATAACGTAAAATCAGACGTAACTGAAATTGGGCGGGAAGGCGCGAAATGGATGGGGTTGGCACAAAATAGGGAAACGTGGAAGGCTTGCGTAGATGAGGCGATGAACTTTCGAGTTCAAAATGCCATTTAAAAAAAAAAAAAAAAAATTATGTATATAAAGTTTCTTTATGATGTCACGATAACGACATCAGATCTACCGCCGTATGATCATCACGTCTCCAAAAGCTTTGGAGCGTCATTTCTCTTTAAATTAAATGTTATATATATAATTCAATTAACATCGTTGGTGAGGATTTTAAAAAATTCAAACAAATTCAACCAGATATTTTTAACGTCGAGTGTGCAAGTATCGCAGACGACGGGGAATGATACATGCTAGTGAAATTTTTTCTTTCAAATAAATTTTTTTTGGTACATTTAAAATGGTTAAAAACAGCAGCCATTGTGGAATTTTCGAAACTGACTGTTTTTTCGCCAATTATAAATACTCAAAAAATTCTAGAAAGTCACAATCCGCATAATTTGGACTGAAACTTGGTGAGTGCACTTTTATCTATGTGTACTTTTATATAAAAATTTGATGACAAATATTGAAATACCCCGCCTTATTATTCAATTATTTTTTTAAGAGCGCGAATTAAAATTTACTGTACCCTGCTGGAAATCTTATCGTAGCGCCCACATTCGCTATAACGGCCTTTATAGGCAAACTAGATAGTACTGGACTTTACAAAATTCGATAAATCCACATAGATCTACATAGTTTTCTCAATAATAATATGTACATATAAAATCTGTGAGGTTAATTATTTTAGTTGAGGTTTATTATTACTTATTGTACAGAACTTATAATGTAAAAATTAATGTTAAAAAAGTAACATACCTACAAGTTTTCAATTATAATAATAAGATATACAGTTCTATTCATACTATTTACATATAAAAATAGTCAGAAAGCATATCTAATCTAAAAAATGATAATTTAGAAATAATGTTGTTTCTTGAAAAGTAATATATAAATAATAATAATATCATATGTACAAATAAGTATGTACTTTATGACATGCTTTATTTAAAGACTAGAATTTTAATTTCAGAGCTGCAAATAATTTTTTATCCGTATGTGAGTTCTTATAATGCATAAACTGCTCATCCGTTATAACATTTTCAAACAAATTAGTCGATCACATGTAGACGATAATTTTCTTTATAAGTACAAATTATTATCTTTTAACTGACCATAGATGTCAGATGAAAGTGTTTGATTATAAATTAATCTTGATATAAATTAACTATAAAGTAGGCAATAGAATAGAAAATATATAATAAATCGTCTAAATAAATCTATCTCAAATACATTATTTCTTTTTAAAAATAGAAAATGAATCAGTTGATAACAAATGTGTATGAAAATAGTTTTTCTTACATAATCCATACAGGTTTTGAAACCAAACCTGTGTTTAGGATGGAACATAATCAAATGTAAGGAAACTAATTTTACATAAACAAAATAAATATATGCACTAATACTTCATATACATATTTAGATATTTGGATTATTTTCTTATTTTGATTGTTTCATATATATGTGAAACATAATATTGTTATTGAGTTCCTAAATAAAAAAAAAACTCGATGCATCTAAAACTGGATAACCTTACACTTTAGAGGTTATTTATATTTACTTAAATTGGTAGTAGGTGAACAATAACATGCACATACCTTTAAATCAAAATAATACATAATAAGCATAATATATTATGCTTCTGTTTCTTAAAACATAACCTTATTGTTATTGTCATAATTTTGCTTATCTAGTTTTATCGGGGAAAATAATATGGGAAACTAGAAGGGACGACCGTACCACGCCTTTATAGTAACTATCTAGTTTGCCTAGATAGATCTACACAGCGCAAGATTATTCTACATAGATCTGTAAAGTGGACGGGATAAATTTCTACCAGGGTACTGTAATTTTATTTACCAAATTCAACAGATTTTTAGGGTTTCAGTAAATATTTTTTGTATGCAATATTTCATTTGGACAATGTATACCAAAATGTTATTGCTTTGAATAAAATCCGTATTCCAACCTGATATTACTATTTAATGTTAATAAACATTCTACTTATGGAACTAAGATAAAATTTACTTAGGGGAGTATGGACCCACTCCCAGTACCATGGCGGCACTTTACATGTTGAGTTAGATTAATATTATTGATGTATTTTAAGTATAATCCAAGGTCGTCTGTTTTAATTTACCTCTCTGGAAGTTCTTGCAAAAATAATGGAGAAGTTACTATACTTCGCGTCAAAAGTTAATTTTCAAAGCTGACCCATCTCCCCGTGAATTAGCTTTTGTCTTAATAGGAATGAGTATGTACATCATTTTCAGAACTTCATGTAGGAGTAAACGTGTCCACGCGTCAATCTTTTCAAGTGATGGAACCTAAAGTGGCATAATGTAATTTTTGGTTGCCCAGTATGGGCACTGTCATTGTAGCGCAGTAAGAACACCCATAATTATGCTTCTTTTCTCGCAATTGAAATTTTTATTGTATTAAATAATTTTTAATGTTCAATTTAGTCATATATCGAGTGCGCAAGTCAACTTAATACCAATTATTTAAGAAAATAAATTATTTCGTATAATAAATCTTTTTATTTGTAAAATTTGTTTAATTAATATTCAAATTATAAACTAATTAACTTATAGATATGATTCAGGAGATTACAACTATATTATTTATGTGTATAGCTAAATATTTTGAGTAAATATACTAAATTTATACGTATGACTTAAATACAATAGACAAGCGTTTAGACAAAAAACTCTATTCATATGAAAATTATATCAATATTAAAACAGTGTTCAGATAATTCAAGTCTATAGATTGGAAACTACAATTTAAGCTATTGCAAATGTTGTGAAGTCATTTATAATTATAAATACAATTCGAAAATGAAGTCGTATAAAACAGCTGCTTCGGCTCTTTAAACCGCCGATTTCTACAGGCTTGAAGACACGCACATTTGAATGAATTTTTACAACGTTGCATATTCTAGAGTATTTAAATCATCATTAAATAATCTCGCAAAATACAAAAGCTTTTTTGCGAAACAGACACCCTATAGAGGCAAACAAAGTTGCCTGTACATAGGTCCAGTTTATAGAAACTTACATGCTCACTTATACAAAGAAAACAACTTAAAATTAATTAACATAAAACTTATCCTAATACTTAAAACCAAAAAACAAAGATATATTTTAGTACATATATATTTTAATATTTAAATTTTAGGTAACTTGTACATAATTTCTCATTTAATAACAATTAAGTCTATGTATATTTATATTTATTTTTTATTTTTTATCCAGTCTTTTATTTTGTTTTTGTTGTTCTCTTTTGTACTATTTAAAGTTTTTAGTTCTTTAGGCAGACTATTGTATACATTTATTGCATTTATATAGCTATTCTTTATGCTAACTGTTTTCTTTGTTTGAGGAATTTATATACTTTTATTTCTTGTTATACTATTAGACATAGTGTATATTTATTTTAGCGCATTGTAGTGGTAGTTCAATGTTTCATAATCATATAGTTGTTTTTGATTCATTGGTCTGTCTCTTACAAATTTATTTTTGTTTATTATTTTTAATAATCTATTTTGTAATCTTTCCAACGGATATAAATTATTTCTATAAGCTCCTCCCCGAGCTATTATCCCATAGCTTATAATACTATGGAAAAATGCATAATATATCATTAGCATTGTATCTGCTTGCATAAATTTAGAGATTTTATAGAATATTGTTACGACCGGGTTCGGGGTAGTTACATAAAAACTCACTATTTATAAAAAGGAACGCAAAACTCAGACTTTATTCGTATAACCAAATAAAAGTGTAAACACGACTATTATCATTAACTGTCAACGTCAGACTACTGTTTTTCTGGGTTACGAGTCGTTGTCAAGCGCGGCGATTCATGTTGTTCGAATCGCATGCTTGGCTCGATCACAAGAATATAAATACTAAATATTTCATTTTTTGATAATATAATCGATATGACTGTATCATTTTAAGTTATAGTAAAAAATATACCCAGATATTTACCTTCCTGTACTCTATTTAACTTGCACTCTTTTATCTCTATATCTATATTTTTAGGCACACTATCACAATAATTTCCATAGGTTATAATAGTTTATTTAAAGCTAACCAATCAGCTACCTCATCCAAATATTTATTCATTATTATTTCTACTTGATTCCAAGTTTTATCTGTAGATACAATCGCAGTATCATCAGCAAATCTAAGAATGTTATTGCAATTGGTTTACTCTTATCTAAATTTTCATAAATTTTGTTAGCAATGTTACTTAAAGCACCCTTTGTTCCTTTTTTTTTATAAAACCACATTGATTTGCTGCTAGAATTTTGCTTTTGGTAAAAAATCATAAATTCTGTTCTACATTAATTTTTGAAATATTTTGGCTATATTAGATATTAATGATATTGGCCTATAATTTTCAACCTTATCTTTATTTCCTGATTTGTATACAGGAACAATTTTTGCTATTTTTAGAGCCTCCGGCCATATTGATTTCTCGATACATAAATTGAAAGCATGTGTAAGAATATCTGTTATCAGACTAGATATTATTATGATTGTTTTTGTTTTAATTTTATCAACTCCACCAATTTTTAGTTTCATATTTTCTATGATTTTTTGTAATTCAAAACTATCTGTAGGTCTCAAAAATATTGAGTTTGTGATCATTGGTGGTAAATTGATATCTTTATTAATGGGTTTTCAATTTTTTTGCTTAGATTTTTACCTATATTACTAAAAAATTTATTCATATTCCTAGCTATCTCAATAGGTTCATTTATTTTTTCACCATTTTCATTACATATATGACTAATGATAATTCTATTCTTATTTTCTTTTCCAATTTTAGAATTTATCACTCTCCATAACTGTCTACCGTTATTACTATTAGCTTCAACCATATTTCTTTCATGCTTCATTTTAGAATCTATAATTACTTTATTCAGAGTTTTAACATAATTTTTATATCATCATTTATATAACACCATTAGAAATATATTGGTACAACCTTATATTTGGATTTTATCCAATGATCCACGTCAAACAAAGATGAAAAATGCCGAAATTGTTATGTCCAAAGAGATTTTATTTATTCTTACTAACAGAACATAAACGCCGTTTAATTTATCATTCTTATTCCAATTGCTTAAGTAAATTAAGCCTAAACTACAGCTGTAAGTTTAACCTTATATGTGTGACTCATTCTGATAAAACGTTATGGCACTTTAAATGTGTCTCGGAATTCTAAAAATCTTCTAATTAAAGCAACGTTATTATTTTAGCAGTTACACCGTATTGTAAATCATCGATTTGAAATTTAATATTTATTGTTAACTAAAAAGCAGAGAAAATGATCCATGTCGCATCTATGTGTTCATTGATAAACTAAAATTAGAGCGTGTAATACACAGTTTTTAGAAAAGTGATTTATTGAAAAAATTCAGTTTTTACCATGGCATATCTACAATTTTATCTAAAATAGTTCGGTTCCATGTGTGATCACATCTTATTATCTTACATAAACATAACATTAAGCGGCGTTTGTGTAATTTATAAATTTTAAATATTTTATTCTTATGGGGGAAAAATGTCGTTCCGTAATATATATATATATATATATATATATATATATATATATATATATATATATATATATATATATATATATATATATATATATATATATATATATATATATATATATATATATATATATATATATATATATATATATATATATATATATATATATATATATATATATATATATATATATATATATATATATATATATATATATATATATATATATATATATATATATATATATATATATATATATATCAATTCCTTTCATAAATGGCTTTAAATTTAATAATTAATCAAATTAATTTGCTTAAATATATGTTTTAATTTGCTTATAAATTTGTTTTAGGAGATTACAACTATATTATTTATGTGTAAAGCTAAATATTTTAAGTAAATATGTTTTCTAACTTATACATATGTCTTAAGTACAATTGGCAAACGTGTGGACAAAAAACTTTATTTATTATATTCAAATCTGCAATTTAAACTATTGCAGATGTTGTGAAATATTTATAATTATAAATATAATTCAAAAATGAAGTCGTATAAAACAGCTGCTTTATTTATTAAGGTAGTTTACCGGTGACAATAACGTTAAAAAGTTAATTTATATTTGAAATCATCATTAAACGTCATTAATTTTAACTTAATGTCTTCAATTAATAAATTAAAATATTAAAATATTAAAAGCAACCAGATAGTTATGAACTAGTCAGAAAAATGCGGTATGAATTTTTCTGCAGACTGTACCACAATATAGATATATTAAAACACAGGCAACAATGTTTACTCAATCGTTGAATATTTCGATTTTGGTACCAGCGCGATTCTTACAGTTTTGCCAGTGCATAGATAATACTATTAATAGCATGCTGTCAAATTTAAAGCAAATATATGATAAATTGATTAGCCGTTGAACGTCATTAAAACGGTTGAATTTTACGGGTTTCGAGACACGCACATTTTAATGCATTTTTACAACCTTACATATTGTAGAATAGTACACATATTTTTGCATTCACAAACAAAAACATTCATAATTATCAATCAAATATTTACATTCGCTTCTGCATGTTATAATTATTTCTTATTTTACCTTATTAAGGTGATTCTTTCGTGAGAATCGACCATAAAAATAAAAAATTATACAATAATTTGTTTACGTGTTACAATATCAGAAACGTTATAGTATAAAAGAAGGGTACTTTAAGTGACAAAACAAAGTTTGATGAAAATTTCGATATTGCAAAATTAGATACCGCGTAAATTAGAGAATAATTTGACAAATGATCCGAATCTTTTTTATTTATTATCCAATTTTTATTTTAAACGTCTCATTTTTTTCGTTGAAAGATTTCAGAGGGACTTACCCATATAATAATTAAATAACATTGAAAACCTGCAATGTTGCAGCCTATAGTTTATACTTGCATACGCACAAACGTACAAAAACACGTGTATGAACTTATAAACAATTGATTGTAACCTTGCAGGTTTTTCGATGTTTATCAATTTTTATATGGGTAAATCCCCCTGAAATCTTTCAAGGAACAAAATGAGAACTTTAAAATTAAATTCGGATAACAAATAAAAAAGATTCGGATCATTTGTCAAATTATTCTCTAATTTACGCAATATCTAATTTTGCAGTATTGAAATTATAATAAAATTTTTTTATTTTGTTACTTAAAATATCCTAGTTTTATACTATAACGTCTCTAATATTATAACACATAAATAAATCATTGTATTAATATTTATTTTTAAGGTCGATTTTCATGAAAGAACTACCTTAATACCGATGTTTTATAAAATGGACACAATTAAGACGGTGTTCTATAATAGGCACTTTTACCTTACTCAAACTTCGACCCTGAATGAACAATAACAATAACAATAACCCCAAAAACATAATTAAAAAAACACTTTTCAATGATGTCTCTATTGACAATAGTGCAGTCCGCGTATCATGCGCATACATAACCATGACGCGCGATGAACATCACATATTGATCAGCGCGCTCGTCGCGATTCAATTGCCGAATGAACGGCACTCTTGATCGGTCTGCGACGCAGTATCGGTCGGCGTGTCGTCACAAGTAGCGAAATCGACCAATGGCAAAAGAGGCCTTAATATGGCGGCCACCATACGGAGGTGCGCCGTTTTAAATCTGGATTATTTAAAGAGTTCGCAAAAAAATATTAAAAATAATTATTTTTCTATGCTGTCTGGTCAATGAACTCAGGCAGCTCGACTACGTCGAGTAGCCCGATTATTTTTTGGGTATCAGAAAAGTTGGGTATCCGGTTTGAATCTGAAAAAATACCCGATTTGGATGCTCAAGTTTTTCGGATACCTTACTATTTAAATATTATTTATTATTTGACATGTCGTAAATCAGTAATAAAACTGTAGTAAAAAAGTAGTATAAAAACTTCAATTCATAAATCTTTCAATTTACTAAAGATGCGAATTATTATACAAATTATTTAAACTGCACAGTAAAAAGACATGAATTTTTTTATTCTGTGGATAATGTTGAATAAGAAAACTGATATCAAAGACGTTTGGTTATGTTTTTATTATACGCGAATACCTGAAACAATAAAAACCATCAAGTTCAATTTCTAACTATTGCTCAAAATTCGATTATCTACGGAACAGGCCACATACTTCTTAACGATTAATACAATGCAGTAAACGCTAATACAGGTCAAACGTCAAACTTAAATTAAACTTCGATGTTTCCCTATGAAGACGTCCAGTCCAGTCTTAACAGGAAAAAATAAGAAAAAAATTACTTGCACGTATTGATAGTCAGAAACTATTGCATTATAATGTTTTCCAAATTTACTTTAATTGTAGATAAATTATAACACAAATTTTTCGCATTTTGATAAGATTTAATAAGAAATTTCATGAAATAATATAATTTTAATGACATCTCTTTACATTTTATTTTGATTAAAGATTATATTTAAATATTTTATATTAACCAATTTATTATTATATTTAATCGGCAGTCAATTTTCCATACTACTAATGAAAATACAGACTCAATGAGTTGCGGCATTTAAGGTAGTCATTGTGTCGATGCTAGTCAAAAGAATAACTTTCGGAAAACAGTTTTGATAACAATAGGAAATTAGAATGTAAATCAATGAAAAATATATAATGCGATAAATCATAAATTTTTATATGTAATATTCAAGTATTAAATACAAAGTTTTTATTTAATTATTGATTCAACCTCACCTATTTTGCTATTTTAGACGTTTCTATTGTATTTATATTACTATCTTTTTTAAACAGTCGTCAACAATAATATTTTATTAAATAAACGAAATCTAGAATATTTTTTCTTTATTTTGTACACATTTTAGTGCACATATCTAATCTAAAAGTAATCTAATTTATAATTCGAAGATCTGAATTCATGCTTTTACGATATAATCATGCGTTTTTTACCCTTTTCAAACTTATTTTTCTCTTGAAAATTATCGATAACCTGCTCTCAAATTTTGAAGATGAATAATATTATGAGCTATAAACAATATATAAAAATTTCGTTTTGTTATCTAATATATTACCTTACGCAAGGACTACCTTGACAAAATTGATCATACAGAAATTCAACCGATGAAAATGACAAAAACCACCAATGTTTATAATTAAATGTAATTAAAATAAATCATTTTTACTTGATCTTAACTGCCCGAACAAAATTCAAAACACTGTCGATATCTGCTCCTTGTATAAGTGAAATTCGTTATATAATCACAGTGAGCGAACCAAGTTTTCAATAACTTAGCAAGAGACTTAAATTCAATGTTGTTTTTATATAAGTGCATAATTTTTTAAAAAAGTATTTAAGAAATCTTGATTTTTCTCTACCTTCACCTTTTAAATAATCTTACCTATAAACGCATTTTTGAAGATTATTATTTTACCCTAAGTAACGTTTCTTATGTTAATAATATTATTGATATTATCTATCATATTATTCATTTTTTTAATTTTACAAAATCTAAAACTCTTTAAAAGGTAACTCGAATGTATTTTATGGTTGATATGTTGTGGCCAATAGTAGTATATTTACATTTTTTTATTGTAGTAGTTCTGATCACCCTTTATGTTTTATAAACCTGTACTTTTCTTTGTCATTTATATTTGTGAGCAAACTGAACACATAGGGTTAGTAAGTCAGTTTATGTGCCCCTTGATATTTTTATTTTAAAAGTTATAGAACTATAAACTAATTCGATGCTAAATTAATTTATATTACGAATTATTATTTCATTGAGATACTGTATGATTTTATTATTATTGAAATTAAAAGGAACTGACTTCCTTTCTCTTCTATGCGTATATGACATCGACATTAATATCATTTTTTTTTTTTTTTTTTTTTAAATGGCATTTCGAACTCGAAAGTTCATCGCCTCATCTACGCAAGCCTTCCACGTTTCCCTATTTTGTGCCAACCCCATCCATTTCGCGCCTTCCCGCCCAATTTCAGTTATGTCTGATTTTACGTTATCCTCCCATCTGCGTCTAGGTCTACCAAGAGGTCGCGTTGCTTTCGGTTTTCCTTTCATTATGCGCGCTGCTGTACGATCATCGCCCATTCTTGCCACGTGCCCTGCCCATCTTAGTCTCCGTGATTTTATTATTCTGTTAATATTTGGACATTAATATCATTAACTAAAATAAATGTTTCGTCATAATTAAATTAAATACCAATGGAAATCGCGGTTTTTAATCAATAAAAAGCTTAAAGAGCAAAGAATAAATTTAACAAATGATCTAAAAATTAATTAAAAACATAATATACTTACTGAATAAAGTACTAAATTTTAAAATTTATAAATAACTGAATAATTATATATTTTTATTTATGAAAAGTTTTGCTTCCTCGTCGAAGAAGCTTTGTGATGGTAAAATAAGTTTTGCTAAAAACATGTTAGAAACATGCTTTGAAACGTTAGGAATCAAAATACACTATTTTTGGAAAATGTATGCATGGATGTGCGTGCGTGTATGCGTGCATGCGTGCGTGCGGACCTGGACTTCGTGGCCAACTGAGGACTCCGATTAGAAGTACTTTTTCATTATGTATTTTGGCCTTCTGAATCAGAATAATAAGGGTAGAATGCTCAAATATGGTTCAGTTAATTGCTTTTCATTTTGGAATTTTTTTATTGGATTCTTTAGTTTATTTTAAGAAGAAAAGATTCTTATAAGTTTCTGTCTAGGGGATCCATGGACTTCGAGTAAAAAATCATTAAAGATTCAGAAAATGCAATTTTTGCTATTTTCAATTGTTTATTACAGCACGGCAATTGCATATTTATTAATTTTTTGTAATAGTCTGGAGCTCCGCTCATGTTCTTCAGAGCACCACATGCATATTAGTACACATTTTACTTTTTTTATCCTATTTAGGAGTCGTAATAAAAGTGTCAGAATTAGGGGTTCATATTGAGGAAGAGCAATAATTAAAGGGGGTGAGGAGCTACACTAGGAAGGGAGTGGGCTGTTTTCTTTAATAACATAGAGAGGTAAAAAGCTGTAAATTGCCAAAATATTATTCTAAAATTATGAAAATTGTTAAAATTATGTTAGGTAGCCATAAAGCGGTGCAATGACTAGAACCAGTACATCGTCTCTAAATTAAATTGAAACCGAAGAACCAATCAATATTATAGCCGGATTTACACTGTATAAGTTTGGCTTAATGTCAATTAGGGTGTTGCATGATTTTTAAAAATTCGCACAAAATTGCCTTCTATGAAAATCTTACAAGAAACTACCCTGGCGATGGCCATACATATCGCTATTTTCTTACGCGGAACCATAGCGTCCCATCAGTGGTAGTTTTCTTTGCCAATAACCTGAATTCTACTCGGTATTTTCGCTACACGCTTGTCGCGCGCAATTCTGCGCACCTGACCTCTCGCCGATACTTTACAATAAAAAATCCCTATGTAACCAAAGCCTGGCGCTCTCTGGTAATTTCAGCTTGACCTGAACACCGCGGTGGAGATCGAGGACGACAACGTCCTGCTGTTCGGCGCGGAGGAGGGCCTCTTCTCCTACCGGATCGGCCGCTCGCGCTGTCTCACGGCGATACGCGGCGTGAAGAAGGTGTACCAGCTGACCCTTCACCCGCAGGTCGGCCTGGCCCTGATGATCGCCGGGGAGGATCGCCAGCTGGTCTCCTGCGACTTGCGCCAGCTCAAGAGCAACGCCATGGCCGCGGACTGCTCGAGGCCGGCCATCAGCACGCGCACCGTCCTCACCGGCTCCGAGAGCTGTCATCTGTATCAGATCAAGGGCGAGATGCTGTGCGCCGCCACGGCCAGCCACGTCGTGTGAGTATACTACACAGAGAGAATTTTCTGATAAAAATTACCGTAAAAATCATTGTAAACGTGGGATATTCTGACTTCATGGGAATAAATACCCTACTGAACGGTAAAATTTACCGTGCTGAATGGTAACATTTATAATGAATAACGTTAATTTTTACCGTTCAGTAGGGTAATTTCCCCCCTGAAGACAGAATATCCCACGTTTACAATGATTTTTCACGGTAATTTATATCAGAAAATTCTCTCTGTGTATATATATATGTATATATATATATATATATATATATATATATATATATATATATATATATATATATATATATATATATATATGCTTTGATCATATCCTTCGTTCGATCCGGTGTTTCAGCTGATACTGTATTTTGATTCGTCTCGGTTGAGGGGAGACCAGAATTTTATTTGTATATCTCGTACCCGTGTTACCGACGTTGTTCATTTTTCATTTTGTGCAGTTAATTTTCTCTTTGACGTAATTTTAGTAACGTATGCTCGTTCTCCGTGATAAATAGATTTGTGTATGTTAGCAAAATTAGAAAATCTCGTATATTGACTATGAGTAAAACGAAATACTGCAATGTCGGTATACGGTATCTCCTTAGGGGTCGTGAAATCCCGACAATATTATCGGCTTTTAACCTTTATAATTTTTTCTTGGTATTGAAGTAAAACTTGATACAAATAACGCTACTACTGCAGTAGCCAAATTACATTGGCTGTGTATCTATGTATACCTATGCTAGTTCGTATGATAGCGGCTAGAGGCATCATCGTAGGAACATATATGTATATATTTTGTATATTTATACTTGTATTTTTACAATATAGTATAAAGCCATATTCATACCAGTCTAATGTTGAGTGTATAGCTGATGACTTCATACTATAATTTATTGTTGTTTTACATAATCGTAATTAAATTTACAAAGATGATATTGTAAATTACACTCTTCTGTTTTGGGGCCTGCGGTGGCTCAGTCGGTAGAGTGTCGGATTCCCACGCCGGTGACCCGGGTTCGAATCCTAGTCTCTGCCGATTGATACAAGCACCACTGTAAAAATTACATGTGCTTTGTTTACAAACACACCGCAGACCCCCGTCGTCGATTAGCACCACATGGGAGCACAAACATGGCGACGTTAAAAAAAAAAAAAAAAAAAACACTCTTCTGTTACCGACAAATTAAGGAAACCCACTTTTTTATTCAATTTTCAAATTCAAGAAAATATCTTTAGAACATTGTTGTTTTTGGTTGAGATGACAACACATGCTAGTCAAAAGCTTTAAAAATTGACCTTAGAAGTTACAATTGATAAACAATAAGCTATTTAGACATATTAAATTCAAGAAAGCTGTTGGGGGCAAAACGAGCTGAGGCAAAACGGGATACTAATAACATTCGAAACAAATAATACAAGGAATTTAAGTTAAAGTGTTATTAAAATGTATAGATGATTATTGTTAAAATTTATCAAAATTATTTTTTGATCATTTTAAATAGGTATATTTAGTCTAGGGGGTAGGTATTTCGTCAGAAGGCTAAATTGTCATATGGACATTTTTTTAGAAAATCAAAACTTAAAATCATAAAGCATAATACGCATAAGGATAATAATTTCGAATGATTAATAATGACGAATACTGAAAGTGCATAACCAGAGACTTAACGAAGCTACAATTAAATAAATGGATAAGTTTGTATCATTGAAATTACGAAGACTTAAATTCAGAAGGCTATATATCAGAATATAAAAGTTAAAAATTCCGACACTTGTCTCAATAAACTGATTTTTCATTTCTATTCTGTTTTAATAATTGAAATGCTTTCTAATATTTTCATTTCTATTCTTTGGTAATTGTTAAGAAATACCAAAAATATTCAGTAATTTTATTTTTGACTTTTCCTTTATTCTTAAATCTTCACTTGAATGCAAAATAAATCTTCAATTTTCATACAATACAACTATGGCCTCGGATTTTATAATGTTGTATTTTAAAAATAATACATTTTGTATTATTTTTTCTGAAAAAATGTCCATCTAAAAATTTAGCCTTCTGACGGAATACCTCCCACTTTAGACCCCCTTTAGAAAATTGTTCGTATTAAATATTTATTAGTGTTCTATGAAACTTTTGTCATTTTTTGTGTGCAAATAAATTGGTAGTAAATAAAGTAATTAAATTTCTTTTTTATCTAATATATAAAAATACGAAAGCTTATGGTTGGGTACCCCATTTTGCCCCAGTCGCCCCAACTTACATTAAAAAAAAATCAATTACTCAACTTTATTTTAAAATTATGATAAATTTTTTTTTTCATTTTGTAATTTTCAAACACTGTATTGTAAATTACTAGTTCAATATACTGTGCTAATATTATTCGTAAGTTTTTTATCGTGAAATAATGCATGAGTATACTTCGAAAAATCTATTGTTATGTGATTAATGCCGATTTAAACTTGTCCAAAGTGTATACTCGATTTATTTTAAAATTATCAATTCAAATTATGTGAATGGTACCCAATTCAAAATGTATTTATAGATATTTGATTGCATTATATTATTAATTGATGTATTATAAAATAAATTATTCTTCAATTGCAGTTTGCTAAAATGGTTCACAAGTGAAGATTCAGGAGAATTCATCAGTGTTCGAGAACTTGAAACGCAGGAGCCTTGCAGTTGTGCCTTATTTACACAAAACTTATTAATTGTTGGATGTCACAAATTCTTCCAAATCGATATCAACAATTATTCTATTGATGGCAAGTGCATATTTATGCTTCAATAAAACTATATTTTTGATATTTTCCTTAAATTGTATATATTTATGTAAAAAGCAAAAGTGTATCTAAGAAAAAATATTATAAAGAAAAAATAATGAAAAATAGTCTAATGCACAAATTGTCTTTTTCAGATTTCCCTGAGGAGGATGATAATTCAGTAAAAGCAGCCCTCAGCGGTGTCGCCAAACTGGGAATATTCCCCGTCTATGTTCTCAACGTATCGAGTAATTCGCAGAACGTTGAACTCTTACTTTGTTACAACGAGTTCGGAGTCTTTGTCAACGAAAATGGTCAAAGAACCCGAAGCATTGACCCAACGTGGAGTCATCTACCTTTTGCATTTGGTAAGGAAATTAGCACTCACTCACGCTTAATTATAACAAGAAACATTGACCTTGATTTAATAAAAAGAAAATTTTCTTTTAAAATAATGTCAAATCGCCCTAAAAAGCTAAAAAAATATATTACTCTTAAAAAATAATAATGTTATTCTACACGATGCCTGCTAATTTATAATTTAAAAATATGCATTTCCTTTTAGCCTTCCGTAAGCCTTACCTCTTCATCGTGCATTTTTCATCCGTGGAAATCGTAAAACTCGATGCAAATTCGTATAGATCGCCAACGTCGAATCCAGAAAGGAGTCTTATAGAGCTGAATAATCCGAGGTACTTAGGATTGGCTGGATCTCGTGGGATTTACGTGTCCACAGTGAACTCCATACTAGAAATATTGAAGATTGAAGGGGTTTCTAATACGCAGAGCTGCAATGGTAGCATCACTAGTCTTGATACATTGTAAGTATTTACTATTATTAAAATGATTCTATAATATGGTTTTAAAATAAGTTTTAATACATTATTTGTTTTTGATACCTAAATCCTTCTTTTTTATTTAAAAATCATTTTTAAATAAAAAATTAAAATCAATTCAATTGTAAAATTAATTTTTAAAATTATAGTTTAATTTATTAAGTATAAATAAAACTACATATTTAAACAACATTTAACTTTTTATTTTTTAAATTTAAACTACGAACTAATTCAAATTCTTTCTAACTTCGTCTTCCAGTTATCATTTTTTTATATGAGGAACTTAATTGATTTTAGGTCACAAAATGACGATAGTTCATCGGAATTTAGCTTTACTTCAAGTCTCATGGAAGTACTTGACGGCCAAGGAAAAAAAGTACATTTCGCCAATTCGTTTAATAATTGAAGATGTTTGATTAAAGTGCCTATGCATTTGTTTATATAGGGAAGAGAAACACTCAACGTTATTTACATGGACTAAAGTGTTTCCATAGAGAGAAATGATAGCGTCACACTTTGCCTTATCTTGTCACCATAGTAATGTAAAGAAATTAATTAAGACGTATACATGTATTTTAATTTAGTGACAAATACGGGAGTAATACACCGGTGCGTTATTCATAAGTTGTATCGCGATATTTATTCGGGTCAAGTTTGTATAAGCCATTTTGATGATGAACTTACGCTGATAAATTCGAATCTTATAATTAAATGAATTAATCTTAATAATTTAGTTAAGAAATCGTATGTATGTTTATACCTTTGTCAAGGATAATAGCTAAGTAAGTATGAGTCCTTCTTCTTTCTTGTTAATTAATGAATTACATCTAAAATGATTTGAAAAACTGAATTTAATAATTATAAAACATCGGTAATGTATTTATAATTTTTTTATATTAAATATAATTATTTATGAAATTATATGTGACTTGAATCTTGAGTAAAAATTATGAATGATTATAGCTTTCATTTATTCTTCATGTGCTTTTGAAATGGTAAATCAAGGATACAAATTAATGCTAAAATGTAGAGAAATCAATTAACAAACTGTCAAGTAAAAAAATTAATTGCAGTGAAAACATTACTATGTCTGCTTTACCGGTCGATTTGTATTCATTAAAATATTTTGTACAATGTCTTCAGTTTTTTAAATATCTACAAACATACGAGTCTGTTATTCGATAGTTTAAAATGCATTAGAAAGAAAATACTTTTTGTCTAAATAAGTAATTTTTCTACAGCTAATCTGTAAATATTAAAAAAAATACAAAGCAATGGTAAACCAGATATTTCAATGTTTTTTTACTGCAATCTCTTTTCGACAGTTTGTTAATTTATTTTCATATTATCTTTAGCATAAATGTATTTCTTATTTATGATTACGAAACCATATAAAAAATATAAGCATATATTATCAAGATTAAAGGCACACATAGGTTAATAAAAAAATTTTAAATTGTATACAGATTTTTTAAATCTTTTAGATGTAACTTATTAATGAACAAGAAGCAGCAAGGTAACACTTCCCTAGCTTTTACAGTCGTGGAACTTTTGTTTTAGGGAGATTTCATAACTTTTTTAGAGACTTAATAAAGTGGTATTTAAATAAATATAATATAATTTTCTAAAAATCAATCTTTAGTTTGAATGATTTTATAACCTTTTTTAAATAAATAAATAAAAACTAAGGATTCTTAAGTTTAAAATTATGCTTATTCAACAATAAATATGAACTGATTTATAAAGACTTAAGGTGGTTTCTTTTCTTTATTGTATTATTGTAAAGAAATATTATTAATCACCTGAGTGATATGTATTCTGAAAAGGTTGTTATAAATACGTAGGTGTTTATAGATTTTTTTCACTGATATTATAATACCATGAATAAAATGATTATTCAACGATCAAATCAGTAAATTTAAGGTGAAAGTATGCAAACTCCAATGTATTGAGTAATGTAAAAGAAATGAGATTGGGAGAAAGAAAAAAAAACATGTTTAGCTTATTTCACTAATTTGATAAACATTTCTTCCTCTTATTTGCTATAAAAGTCGTGAAACATATTCATTGAAATTTGAATAATAAAGCTGACATAAAGTCGCAAACTTAATACGGCATGAAACTAAAGCTACCTTAAAGTATACATGTTTAAGTTATATTTTTATTGTAAATACATTACAAATTTCAAAGTGCAGTACATTTCTATCAGATGTATGAGCTGCTGTGCACTATGCTTTCAACCTTTCATTATGCGAATGTTTATAAATTCACAGATCAAGACAACCCATTGGCCAAACATACCCCGCTCTTTACCCACATTCTATATCTAAACCTTAGAATAGTATATATAAATGTTAAAATTTAATAAAATTAAATCGTTCCAACCCAGTGAAAAAAAACAAGTTAATATAACACGCAGTGTTGAAACAATAGCTGCTGCTGTTTTACACATCATATTCGCGAGTCTGCTAAAGAATTGGAAAATTATTAATCCATTACAAGAATTAGGTGTATTGTAAATTTTATTTAAATTAATAAATTTAATCTAAATCCATCCATCCATCCATCCATCCATCCATCCATCCATCCATCCATCCATCCATCCATCCATCCATCCATCCATCCATCCATCCATCCATCCATCCATCCATCCATCCATCCATCCAACCATCCATCCTTCCATCCATCCATCCGTCCGTCCGTCCATCCATCCATCCATCCATCCATCCATCCATTCGACCTTTCATCCATCCATCCGTCCGTCCTTCCATCCATCCATCCATACATCCATTCATCCTTTCATCCATCCGTCCGTCCGTCCTTCCATCCATCCATTCATCCATTCATCCGTCCATCCATCCATCATCCATCCATCCGTTCGTCCTTTCATCCATTCATCTATCCATCCATCAGTCCGTCCTTCCATCCATCCATCCATCCATACATCCATTCATCCGTCCATCCATCCATCCGTCCGTCCGTCCGTCCGTCCGTCCATCCATCCATCCATCCAACCATCCATCCATCCATCCATCCAACCATCCATCCGTCAGTCCGTCCGTCCGTCACTATCAAGAGGTACGACGAATCTGAATTTTTTTGACGGTTTGAGTTTAATATTATATATATAATAAGAAAGTTGAAAATTCGTCAAAAGAAAAAAATTCCGCAACCTGACCAATTACTACCAACTGTATTTATCAGTGACTCCCAAAATTGACACTTTCACAAGATATTAGTACGTATAGGATATTTTTTTTAATTTTCATTCATTGACCTAAAAAAATGTCATTCTCTGTATATATACTTATGTCTGTGACGTATAAAACCTAAAGGTTATTTAGTTTGATCCAAGAAAAAATATATTTTAAGTGATAAAATCACTATTTTTTCTCTTACCCTGGTGTAAAGTATTGTGTTTATTCCCTGTTTCCAGGGAATAAAATGCCACATTATCTCACGCCTAGAACCTGTCACGCGCATGCGCGTCTCTAGGTTTACTCCCGGCTTGTCATGTGTGTTGCTGCCATAGAGATGTTACAGTATACAGATATTCTGTAATATCTCTATATGGTTGCTGCCCTCGTTTCGCAAGGGCCGCAAATTACGCAGCACAAGACAGGAAGACTAAAAGGGTCTACCTGGGGACTTATTCTATAAGCGTATTACTCGTGATATAGCCATTTTTCTCTTTAAAGAAGCTCTCTGATTGGCCGAAATAGCGTGTATCGACTCTATCACGTTATGATACACTTAAAGAATAAGCCCCCTGGGTGCAAGACTTAACTTGTTGATACACATTCGGTCTCAAGGGCGCGATCCCCCGTTGGGTCTATTTTTTCTGCAATGAATTTTACAACTCGTTGTTCCAGATTAATCGCTGATGGAGCAAGTATAAATGCAAGTATAGTAGTTGAAAAAAATTATGTAATATCTAACACCTGTACCACACAGAACTGTGTTTTTAAAAACACAATTTTTAAGAAAAATAAAATTATATTAAATTTTCATTATAAAAATAACCTAGAAAAACACATTTTTAAATCGGAGTTTATGGTTGTAATGTGAATAAGTTTAATAAGATATCCTTAAAGTTTCAGATCGATGCATTGTAATCCTATGCGCATAAGACTTGCTGAATATTGTAAAACAATAAATGGAGAAAAACTCGCTTTTGTAACAATAAGAAATAATTTTCTGTTGATTTTAAAACAATTTTTCTGTTTCAGAATATCGATCAACATTGTTTTTTAATAACTTCTATGCTTTCTGAAGTTTGCCTGCATAGTATATAGTATATTTGGGCACGGGTTAGGATTCGGTTAATGTAGGAACACGCTGGATTGTGTACAATAAAGGTTGGAGGAAAAATATGTATAAATAACTATTAAGTTCATTAAAGTGATTTCTATGGCCAATGTTGCCAATATAAAATCATTTTCTGTTCTAAAAATGTGCAGAGTATCAGAAAAAGAAATAAAGAAAATCGAGTTTTTCTTCAAATTTTACTATAGGACGCCCTTATAAAAAAATCTGCAGGAAATCCTGGAGTAATTCCTGCAGGTATTCTGCAGGAAACTCTGCAGGAGACCTGGAGGATTTCCTGCATGGTTTGCGTACTGTTTTCCTGCAGGAATTCCTGCAGAAATTGTTCTAGAATGGGAAATTGCTTATAATCTTATAATTTAAAATTGTTGAAAACAATAAAATAATTGAAAATTTGCCTATATTAGGTGTTATCATACAGATGTTAACACCAAAACTCAGGGATTAAGCTTCTTAACCTTTATTTATCAAATTGTTAAACAAATTATTTTTAATTTTGGATTTAAAAAGCTTAATTCCTGAGTTTTGGTGTTATCATCTGGATGGTAACACCTAATATAGGCACATTTATTTATTTTATTGTTTTGAACAATTTTAGATTATAGGATATAAACAATTTCCCATTCTAGAAAAATTCCTGCAGGAATCCTCCAGGTCTCCTGCAGAGTTTCCTGCAGGAATTCCTCCAGGATTTTCTGCAGGTTTTTTTCATAAGGGCACCTTAAGTAGCATAATTTTTATGAAACATTAAAAAATATAAAGTTATAAAATAATATTAATCATTATTTTTGAGGTTGCATGTTACGGTTGGAAAATGTAATATGAATCTAAATTATGTCATACATAGGATTTAAAAATTTATGGGTGATTCCGCAGTAATTTGCGTCCTGGTCTCTTAGACACTTAAACATTCGGAACAGAAGTTCTTTCTTAATTTTTACACATCTATGGCATCACCAACTATAATTGTTAAAAGTCAGAAACATACGTAAGTGCTATCTTTTAAAACAAATCGATAAATTAGGTCTTAAATATCAGTTCCGTAACATGTCCAAAATTCAAATTTCGATATAAAACCGTACTCTACGCTGAAGTCAGGTAGGTAAAAGAAATTCCTCCATGTACGTAGCAAACAATAGAGTTAATAATATACACTAGCAAGAACTGCTCGCTGATCGCTGATGCTAACTCTCATTTTGGACGCAATAAAAATGTATTCCCGTAATTTTTTAACAATATTTTATATTCAATCTTTTTCTTTTAATATTTGATAACTTTTTAATATTTAATAATTGAGATGATTATCTCGTACACGTACGTATGTTCGAACGTACGTTAGAGGATCCGATATTATTATGTGCAGATAGTAGATAAATGCAAATGAAATATTTTAAGAGAGGGAGGATGCAAGGTAAATGTATATAGAATAACTCAAGAAGGTAATAACAACATTTTTTTAGAATTTATAACATAAAAGATAATTATAATATAATTTTTTCTACACCAGTGGTGTTCCGTTAATATAATGTAAATCGATGTAGAAGATAAGTAAAATGATTATCTCGCACACGTTATACCACACCCGAGATGATCATCTTGCACATGTGTACGTACACCCACTATAAAGAATCTTCGATAGCAGTAAAAAATATCGATAATAGTAAAAAATCGCACGAAGGTTCCGAGATATCTGGACAAAAGTCAAGATGATCATCTCGCACTCGTGCACGTACACCCTCTGTAAAATTATCGATAGTAGTAGAAAATATGGATAATACTGAAAAATCATATGCAGCCTCCGGGACATTTGGACCACGCCGGATATGATCATCTCGCACATGTGCACATACACCCACTGTAAAATTATCGATAGTATTAAAAAGTATCGATAATACTGAAAAAGCATACGCAGCCTCCCAGACACGTGGTCCATACTTGAGTGTGGATAACTTCCTAGCGCTAAAGTTTAAATAATTCTTGAAAAAAAATCTATTGCATAAGGGTGTAAGTACTTCTACAATTTTTATGATGTAGGTTATGAAAAAATTTTGTTTTTTGTCCTAGGGTATATCTGGTCTGAGATCCGCGCAACCCAGATTACTGAGTCTACTTTTGCATACCCACCGCGCAACGGCTATAAACACCGCCATTTTGCTAAGCAAAAAAATATTTTTTTTAATAATCTTAAAGACTTACTTATAAAAAGATTTTCTATCTAAGATGATCTATTTTCTATTAGCTATTTCAGTGTCAAAACTCGTTAAAAATACCTATGAATTCCATGCATTCAAGGTGGCGTCCCCCTTAATAAATATATTCTTAACACTTAATTTTTACAATAATAAAAAATAAACGTAGAATAAGTTTTTTTTCGTGAAAATGAAGATAAAGCTCCACCATAAACGTAACGTAACATGTTAAGAGTAGTCGCAACATATTATTTCATATGCAGATGCGATGCGACATCCGGCAACCCTTGACATTAGATGTGCATAGTATAAACATCGCCGACGCACTTGACACGATGCCCAGGTATATGAAGAATTCCACAAGAAATCTGCACTTAACGGTTAGAAAATAATTTTAAAAAAAGTTGAGCTTGAGGACCAAGCAACCATGCAACCATTCTCCTCTGCAACCATTTTTTCTCACGTTCTATAGGTCACATAATATATCTAAAAAAATTTCAACACGCAAAACCGACCATGTTATTTGTTTGAAATGTACATTAATTTCTCTTATGGGAATTTAACATTAATTAATTTGTCTTATGAGAATTATGGACTAAAAACGGTCAGCATTGATTTAACAATTACATGGTATTGAGGGGGCAAACAATTTTTTCATATAATAGAATATGAAGTAGAGAAAAAAAGCTTTAATTTAAAATGTGCCACGTTAAAAAGATTAACAATATCAAAAGTTATGAACTATTAAATATATTGAATAAACATGTATGTGTATGATTGTGGACCAACATTACTCTAAATATGCACGGTGAAAATGAATGTTTCGGTGCTCATTTTGTTTGTTTCTTTTAAACGAAGGCGGCACTCATAATTTCTTTAATTTTTCGGATTCATTTTTGTTTTTTAACGGTTTTCTCTGAAATATATGATCGAACGTTTTTGAAATAAATTGAGGTAGTTAGAATAATGGAGAAGATTATTCTGTAGAATTTGAAACATTTTATTTTTCTATGATTGGAAAAAAAACATTAATTTTCTATGATAAACAATTACTTGTGTAAAACGGCATTGTTCCTTATGAAAATTTCCAAGAAGGTAGCTTTTTACTATCTCTCGGCTAAGTTATTCGTCCACATCATGAGGACTTTTATTTTTCGAGATATTCAAGGTTACATTTGTGTTCAATAAATGTTTGATTGCTTATTTCTTTGGTATTACATAAACGCTTATTTTTTTCGTCTTTTAATGAAGATTTTAAATCAAAAAGAATTTTCAAGATTCATCGAATCCTTTTTGTTTTATAACATTTTTTCATTTCTTATGATTTCGCGCTAATGTTAAACAAAGCTCATTTTATACGTTTTTTCAAGAAGAATTTATAAGAATTATTGATTCGATTTTGTATTATAATTTTTTTAATTTTTTTAATATTTATTTTTTAAGCTCCATTTTTATTTTTTAATGAAGTTTTGAAATAAAAGAAATTTGAGATTGATCGATTTGTTTTTGTTTTACACTGCTTTTTCATTTTTATGATATTTTTGTAATAAATGAATCCGTTGTTCATAAATTCGAACAAAATTACGAAAAAAAATTATTTTTAAAAGTAGCATTTTTAAAAGTGCCTTTATTATATTCATAAAAAAATTTAATCAACAATTCGAGACCTCATATGAAGAATAACAGATTTCAAAACTTAAGACGAAGACTAACCGAATTCACCAGTTCCCGACGAAGATAACAGATTTCACCAGTTTGCGACGAAGACTAACAGAATTTACAATTCCGCGACAAAGACGAACAGATTTCACCAGTTCGCGACGAAAACTAACAGATTTCACAAGTTCACTGTGAAGACTAACAGATTTCGCAAGCTCGTGGCTAACATAATTCAGTAGTTCGATACGATGAATAATGTATTTAATTATTTAAATTTTTCGTAATGACGATATTTTTAGATAAAATCAACGGAATGATAAATACAAAATAAAATTAATAACAAGTTCACTTGGTGAGGCGTGAGGTGGTGGTCCAGAACTTAAAAATGTTAATACTGGAGGCGTATTCATACTGCATGACTCCCATTACCTAAAGATTTCAATTATTAAATACATTATTCCTCGTATCGAACTATTTAATTCTGTTAGTCTTCGCCGCGGAATTGCGAAATCTGTTAGTCTTCGTCGCGAACTTGTGAATTCGGTTAGTCTTCTTCGCGATCTGGTTGAAATCTGTTAATCTTTGCCGCAAACTATTGAATTCAGTCAGTCTTCGTCGTGGGCACGCAAAACGCGTTACTCTTCGTCGCGAGCGCTGAATAGCGTTAATCTTCGTCTTAAAATGAATTCTGTTATTCTTCGTATGAGGCGTCGAATTATAGTTTAGCAAAATTTATTATTGTCAATTGAAAAAAATGTAACTTGGTGGCAAAACTTTTTAAGTTGCTTTTTAAATGATATACTTTGACCTAAGTTTATTTATAGTTGAAAAATTTTCTTGAATTTTTTATAATATATTTGGTCTAAAAATTTTGTATTAAATAGTTTCAAAATAAAAGAAGACCGTAGAGCATTTTTTAGTTAATCAATATATATCTTATATTTTCTTTTCCAATACAATTTGTAAGGAATAGAATTTAATAGAGTTGAAATTTGGGTTCACAGTTTAAATGAGTTTAAATAAATTATTTTGAATAATTAACTCAAACAATTACACTTAATGAACATTTTAAAGGTTTTCTTAGTTAAATATCATCTTAACTTAAATATATTTGTGAAAATGGTATGAATACTTATTAAATACATACTATAGTATATCTATTAAAAAATTTTATAACAACAATACTTTTTTATAACTTATGCTATACTTTTGTATAAATTTAAATTGCTAAATAATTGTCGCTCCACGCGCCAATCCCCTAGCTTCGTTATAGTTATTTAAATTTCTGTACTATTGGATTTTTGAAAAATAAAAAGTGTTGAGTAGTTAAAAATATTAATCCAAATTTTCTGATGTGCTATTTTTGTTCCTTTATTTAGAAACAAAAGTATAATTTAGAAAAAATCATAATTCGGAAATGAATAATGGAAATCTAATTACAAAATCCATGTTTATTACTTACTTTTTGAAAATGGTTATATCATTCATCCAATCCGTTACTATTCTTTTTCTTTTATATTACGTATACCTTACGGGTATTACTGCCCGTAAGGTAGTTGTAGCGCCAGAAACAGCCATTATCGAAACAATTTCTCGTATAGTATTTAAGAGTCTATGAGTATTAGTAAAATATACGAGGTAAATATGTATGTTACGAACTATAAAAAAAATATTTCATATTGTTTTATGTTCGTTGAGTCTAGGTATTGTTTAGTAGAAAAGGCTGTTACTTCGCTACTGTAAGAATCTCCATGTTAGAATTAATTTTAATATTTCAAGGTTTATATTTCTCATTTGACATGTCTAAAATTTATAACATATCGTATGGATGTGTGTGACTGTGTGTGGGCGTGCGTGCATGTGTATGTGTGGGTATGTACGTGCTTGTTTGAGCGTGTGTGTGAGTGTGTGTGTGTATGTGTGTGTAAGTGTATGTCTGTGCGTGACGCTAATTCGATATAAATGCTTTTAAAAGAGCTTAAAATTGCCTATTTTTTCAGAACCGAAATTTTGTTTAATCTAATTTCGTTCTTTTGTTATACCTAATAACTTAATTTTTTTAACATTTATATCTTTGATAAGTATGATAGAAATTCATTAAAAAGATTAAGATGATTAGTAACATCCAGAATATTACTTAGGTTAAATTTTTTAGCTATTATTTTTTTCTGTTTTTAAGACAAATGTAATTTTGATAAAAAATCTGTTTTCTATGTGGCGCGCGATAATTAGAGTGCAGCTATATCGATCTTTTCGAAAATTTCTAGATAGGTAACTTTCTGTTATCTCTTAGCTAAGTTATTTGCCCAAATGATAAAGCATTTTATATTCTCAGATACTTACGGTTATGTATTTTTTATATTTGTTTTTAAAATCGCATACATTTCGAAAGAAGTTTGGTCATTTTTAACCAAACTTGGATTATTATTTTTTTATTTAGTAAAGGTTTGAAATTCGAAAGATTTAAAAAGATTCTCCGACTCGTTTTTGTTTATACAATTTTTCTAATTTGTATTTTTAAATAAATTATATAGTCACAAACTATTCTTTACTTATAATTTTTCTAGAAAGTTTGTACTCACAAGAAGAGTCCACAACCTGCGGGAAGTGGTTTTCGATGAGACTTCAGGAAGTGGTTTCTGTTACCTAAAAATTATTCCTAGCGCCCGTAGTTTCGTCTCATGGGCCCTTGCGGTCAAGATATGACCGTTTGTATTCAAAATAAGCGTTATTTTAGTAATAAATGGTACCTATACTTCGCATCATAATTCTGCAAGTTATTTTGTTAGAGAAATGATGTAATAAGATAAATAAGTTGACTAATAGAGCTTTAATTTGAGCTTTGTTTCGTACAATAGTATTATTTTGCTGCAAAATTATGAATAATCAAAAATGATGACGAAAAGTACCTGCAAATTTGAGTACTTTCTGCTCTTTAAATTGAGTAGCTTTTCATGCAATTTTCGTCATCATTTTTTACTGTTCATAACTTTGTAACAGAATAATATTTTTATATGAAACAAAGCTTAAATTAAAGCTCTTTTAGTCAACTTTTTTATATTATTACATCATTTATCTACCAATATAACTTTCAGAGTTATGATATGAAGTATAGATCCATATATAGGACCATTTTTTCAACGAAATAACGCTTATTTTAAATACAAACGGTCATATCTGGACCCCAAGTGCCTATGAGATGCAACTACAGGAGCTAGGCATCATTTTTAGGTACCAGAAATCACTTCCTGAAGCTTCATCCAAAACCGCTTCCCGCAGGTTGTGGACTCTCCTGGTCAATATCACTATATGTGTACTTCTGGATCACTAAATAGTGCGTTTGTAAGAAACTTATGCTGAAATAGACAGTGGCTACTTGCAATAGAAACATGGCAAAGCTGCTACTATTTAAGCACTGCGCGTGCATCCCTTACTATGGTAGTACAAAGCGCCGGTGGACTTTACAAAACAATTTTATTTCCGAGCTTGCACCGCACAAAAACTGGTGCAAGCGACTAAGCTTAACAGCTGCGAACTGACGATTTTACAGTCGGAGAAGGTTGTGGTGTGCTAACAGTACAATTTCTTGCGAGTAGAGCTTGAACTGAGAGCGCAGAACGTAAGCAAACAACCCTTGCTTTGGTAGTACAGGGCGCCAGTAGACTTTGCAAAGCAATTTTATCTCCAAGCTTGCACCGCACAAAAACTGGTGCGGGCGACTGAGCTTAATAGCTGCGAGTTGACAGTTTCTATATATGAATCCTTGTAGGAAGACACAAAAAAAACGTAATAAATATTGTAATATAATTGACGAGGGGGAGAAGAAGGGATACGAGGAGGGGCGAGAGGAGGGGAGAGGTAGGGAGAGAAGGGCATATAAGCGGACAATTATTTCTTAAAATAATGTAATTTTTTTAACAATATTACGTCATTTTGAGGAGCGATGAGGGGAGGGGGGGGGGGGAGAAGACGTCTAAATCTTACGAAACACTGAAAATACTATATAATATTTACACTTTATCTTTATTAAAGTTGAGAAATATTTTCGAAGACCTTAATTAGCACATGGGCAGTTACATGTTGCTCTTTCGCGATGTAAAGATCCAGAAAAAGTGTATATTGAAAATTATTTAGAAAATATAGAAGAAATTATAAATATTGTGTGGAAAGAAATTTATGAACAAAAATAATAATAAATCATCAATGGAAAAATTTAATCTTGGTCCAAACATAACGAAAATAAGAGGATATTGAAGTGTAAAAAGAATAAAAGAATAAGGTAATAATATCTTCGTTAGTATCTAAGATCAAAATATAAGGACATTCTTTTAAAATTATTTGATTTTTTACAGTATGACAAATTTCAAAAACAAAATGTATTTGACTTTAAAAATAACCAGGACATAAAATGTCACCAATATATAAGCAATACTCGAAGCAATAAAATGCATACTGTACACAGTTTTTCAGAAGAAGGAATTTCGTTATTTACATTGAGAATAAAAATAACAAAAGTAAAATATTTCAAATAAAAGTTAATATGTTGCACTACGTAAATAATAAATGATTAATGATATGTATATTATTCATAATCGTAAAAAGTATACAATCAACAAATTGCAGTTTTAGACGCTCAAGTACATATTATAGGTAAAGTAGTAAGTTTTTTTGTTAAATCCTACAAATTTCGTACATAATATATTTCTAAAGATATTATAAAAGTTCCTAAGCAATCGGTTGAAAATTGTAGACGCTAGAGATGCCACCGACTTAAAAAATATCGTTTCCAGAAAATCGTGTTTAACCCCTTCAGACCTGAATTAAATCTGGTCATGATATACCACTTATTGAAGTGTATTTTTACGTTTTATGGTCTAACTAACAAGGAGAGGGCACACCCTCCGGAAGACGAAATTCTGTCAGACTTTGGGAGGTGTTTTTTGGTACTCAGAAATGAATCCTAGTACCCATAATTCAGTTTAATGGGCCCTTGTTCTCGAGATTTGAGGTAATTTACTCGAAATATTATACTCGGTGTCTGTAAGGAAGGGTTACAGTTTTTTTCGTCGATCTCAGTGCACTGACACGTTATACTTGAGATACTCAAAACTAAAAAACCGCTGCCAATTCATTGCCACTTAGTTTCCTAGAACTTTAAAAAATGTTTCAATATGAAATTATTTATTCTATTTAATAATGGGTGAAAATAGCGGTATCATTGTCGGAGTCCGGTGGTGCACACAAATGTTAGAAACATGTTTTGAGATACTGGGACTTAAAATACACTATTTTTAGAAAATGTATGTATGTGTGTGTGTCTGTGTGTGTGTGCATGCATGTGTGCGTGCGTGCGTGCGTGTGTGCGTGCGTGTGTGTGTGCGCGCGCGCGCGCGTGTGTGTGTGTGTGTGTGTGTGTGTGTGTGTGTGTGTGACTGTGTGTATGGACGTAGATGAGTATTACTCAGCATTAGAAGGTAGGGGACAATAATATTCTTTTTGTTTTTCAATGTTTTTTGTTTTTATAGCGGTTTTTCAATTTTTGCGTTTCAGTTTTTCGGGTTTTTTGGTACATAAGAAATAATATCATCGAGCCAGCGAAAAGTCATTTGAAATAGCGTAAAATTACATAACTTTTCCGACCTGAAAGTTTGGATGAAATCCTTCTTTTGTTATACACGAGAACGTAATTTTTAGGTTAAACGGTTATATATCAGAAACGTATGATAGGCTTTATAGTTTTAATCCGATTTTCCTGAAATTTGGCCATCATTTTCGTGTATATTATACTGTACTGAAATACCGATGCTTTTTAAAAGAAAGTAGAAAACTCTTCTTGCTATCAGTATTTATTTAAAAAATTCTGGGTATAAAATTACCTTTTCAAACATAGCTGCAATTTTGCAAAAAAAAACAATATTTTCGAAATAGGAGTGGCGCAGCAATTGTGTGCACAAATTGACATTCTCAGAAAAAGATGATTCCGGAAGTGGGCCATTATTATTAGAAAATAATTTATTTGAAATTTGTTGTACACTGCATTACAGATACAATAAAGTCCTCAAAGTTATTTTTAAATAAAGCTTTCGATTTGCCGACATTAAATTCCTAAACTTTAGGTTCATTTTAGAGCCTCCAAGGTGGCGTTACACCTCAACGATGGTAAATTATATATCTACGTCTGAGCGAAAGAACCTCCTATCGCGGACTGCGTGTGAAGAACCTCCTATCTCGGACTGCGTGTGAAGAACCTCCTATCTCGGTCGGCGCGTGAAGAAGCTCCTAACTCGGCTCGGGCGAAAAACCTCTTAACTCGCCGCGGCGAAGAACATCCTACCTCGACTCGCGCGAAGAAGCTCCTAACTCGCAGCGGCGAAGAAGATCCTATCTCGGCCCGCGCGAAGAAGCTTATACCTAATATTTTATTAAAAATAACTACAAAATAGATTTTTATCCTCGTATACCATCTGTGTAATATCATTATAATATTATTACAATTTTATTACATAATATAATATTATTAGCCGCGGCGAGTATTGAGGTTCTTCCGCTCAGGCGTCGATATAAGCCAATGTAGTTTAATACAATAAAAATATTCAAATAATTTATAGGATACTTGAAAATGCAATTTAATAATAGTATAAGTATTCTACTAATACTTTTTTGAAGTAAAAATGTTAATTTACATTTCTCCAAGTGGACTCTAGTCTTTCATAAAATATCAATAAGAAGTTCATAAATAGTAATTGAATATCAGTACCAGTACAACTTTACTAATAAATTTTTTAATAAGTCAAAGTGATAGTAATTGGGACAATATCAATATGTGAGCCATACAGACTATTACCATTGCCATTCTACTTTTTATGTTATAGTTTGTTTATAATTAAAAAAAATTAAGTTTTGTAAATCTTTTTTTTTTTAAGATTATTACTTGTATTTAAATCGAAAAAATGTAATATTTTTCTTAATACCAATTCCCAATTCATCGTTCTTTAAATCTCATTAAAATTCTGCAAGATAATGCACAACCATATACGATTAAGTGTGCCATCGACTGGCTTATGAAAATTTGCGACGTATGCATATTTTAGAATTAACATTTTTCATTGTCATAGGCGTACGAAGAGTTTTAGCCAGTCCACATTTTTTGCGATACAACATTTTCAATATCGGTTATAACATTTGTTTCATAAGCTTACGCACTAAGACTATTTTTTCATTAATCTATAACAATAATGATAGAATAGAATAGATATTGTAAGATAGTATGTCAGTTCTTGTGCGTTACCCCCGTCAACAATGCATACAGCACATACGCCACTGACGTATGACCGGACGATATCTACCGTTGCGCAATGATTTTTACGTCTGCCCAGATTTTAACTATTGCAATATACACTCGACGTTAAAAATATCTGGTCGAATTTGTTTGAATTTTCTTAGAATCCTGTAATGGAGTTAGTGAGAACCAGCGTTCATTCCAATGAAGTTGGAGTCCTTCAAAAAAACAAACAAATTCAACCAGATACTTTTAACGTCGAGTGTATTTACTCTGTAATATCATTTCTTATAAATGATCATTCTGAAATATCGCACCCCCAGAACAATACTATGCCAACTCAAAATTCTTTTAGTTCAATTTTTGTTCATAAAAAAGCGTATATAAAAATAAAAATCCATAATAATATGTAACAATTAGGTGAGAAAGGTTAAGAAACTATAATAGAATAATAAAATTCAAGTAAAAAGGTTTTATCTCATGAAAAATTGATACTAAATACTGGCTTCGTTTTGCAAAAATATCAGATTTTGAGTTGGCATAGTCTTGTTATGGGGTGCGATCTGATGCTTAGCAATATAAAAAGACTTTTTGATGATTGAAATTTTGATATTCTAAGAGCATTTGAAAATACTATATGCATAATTTGATTTTAGAGTAAATTCTATATAATTTTTAATATATCGATGTTTCTAGTAAAAGCAGTAATTATACAATAATTCAATTGTAATAAACACAATTATTGTCAATTGATAAAAAAATTACTAAAAATACAAAAAATTTTTCGGTATTCATACAGTTCTAATGTTTAAGATCTTATTTTGTTCCTTAAATGTTTTGAAACAGAATGTTAATATAATTTTTGGTTGCTAAGAAAAAGATTATAGTTTAAACTGAACTTATACGAACTCACATAATTCAATTAAACAATTAGCTCTTTCTTAGTAACGAAAAATTATTTTTCCCCACACCTGCACCGAAAGTACCACTTTTCCTCCCGGGGCCTGGAGATAAATATGTATTTTCGGTGCTGGTGTGAGGAAATAGTATATTACGCAACTAGGGGCGAAAATGATGCCTTTAGCGCCCTCGACTTCCACTCGTGCTCAATCATCATACTCGCTTGGAAATACCCTTTTGCCCCAGATTGCGTACCGTATTTTTTATAACAAGTGCATAAAGAAGGCCATTCTTTGTCGTCTACAAAGTGGATTAAGAATAGAGTTTTTTGAGTCGTCCACTTTATTAAGGAAATGGATCAAAAATAAATAAAGGGTACCGAAAATACTCATTTTCACTACCGAAAATAAAAGGTAGCGAAAATGAGTATTTTCGGTACCCTTTATTTGACGCTTGGAAAACTCTATTTTCGCTGCACTTCATAGGCGCCGAAAATGGTCTTTTTTATTCACGTGTTATAAAAAATAGTATACGTAGGTACCATGGGAGGTAAAATGTCGACCCCATGGCACGGCTTTGTCACCCTCGCTTTCGGCTCTGGTGGCATTTTACACGTGCTCTGGACTCGCCAATTCTTTACATCCGTAGATGCGTAATATACTATTAAAATATTGGTTTAATTATATAAATAGACTATAACTTTGGTCTACAATTTTGTTTTTTAAATTTCCACACTCATAACCTAATTATATGCATTTTGAACACTATAAAACCTCAAATACTTCAATCCAATCAGTTTGACTCTCAAAGCCTTGCGGCAGAGCATGAAATATACAAGGTTGTATTATTTCCAAACAAAAAGACTTAACGAGAAACAAAATAACCAATTTATTTGTAATTTTAAGGTGGTTAGGTCCCCTTAAGTGGGGAAGAGTGAGTGCGTGGTACTAACTCCTTTGACTTTGAAAGTATATATTAAAATTTAATTAAAATTTATAATGAAAATTACATAATAAACTTTTGATGATAATGAGATATTTACTCATTACTATTTGCAATATGCTAAAACTTGTAATAATATTTTAATAACAATTTTAAAAAGTATTCTTTTTAATATAAATTAGAATACAGCTAGACGACGAGTAAAGCTGCTTTAGACAGAATGTTAACATAATTACTAATGGAGCTAGATACAGCTAGTATAGAGCAAGATTATCAACTTTTATCTACTAGATTTTATTCTAATAATGTTAAAAATTACTCTTTTAACAATGATGTGTGCATAATGGCAACCAATTCTGAAATATATAAATTTAATTACAAAAATTAAAAAAAAAAAATAACAAGAAAACTATAGGTATAGCTTTAACTAATGCGATATATAATTTCCCAGGTGCTTATTTCTGCCGTACGTTCGATGAACCTCAGAGATTGCCTACATAGTTGCGTTTGTGCAAATGAGCTCGAGTTATTTTAACAAGATTTTATATGTAGATATATACCTTAAATAAAAATATGTATATAATGATTTGTTCTCATATTATAATATGGGAAACAATATAATATGAAAGTAGGTCACTTCAAACGATGAAAAAAAAATTCTTCAACAAAATTTCAATATTGTAAAAGTAGTTGTCGACAATTAAAGAAAGATTCAACAAAACATTGAAGACTTTTTATTTATTCTCCGATTTGAATTTTGAAAGTCTCTTGTTGTTCCTGTTATAACCCAAATGTCGGTAGGGGAAGGTGGGGCACGATGGGTTTGGTGGGTGGATTGGGCATTCAAATGTTCACTAAATAAATGAATATTCTAACATGATAGTATTTTTTATATGTTGTAAATAGCTTTTACTTTTTCCCTCTGCAAATCCTAAATGAAAAAAATTAATACAAATCGTATGAGAATTATTAGAAATTGAGGACTTCAAAACGTTGTTTTTTCCATAATTCTAATCTATTTCTCAAGAACAAATAAATCATATGAGCTTCGAAAGGGAATTACTTTTACAGTTTAAATCGTAAATTTTTAATAGTATTTTTGATTGATGATCTCCGATGCTTAGGAAAAAAGTAATATTACATATAAAAATACTCTAAAATGGGGCACGACGGGCACCACTAGCGGGGCACGATTGGCATACGTGAGTCGTCAATTTATTTCCGCCGAGTTTAACAGCTGATTTTCTTAACCTTACTTTTGCGCCCTTAACATTTCGGAGTCGGAGTCTTAGATGTTGGTGAAACAGTCAGTGTTAATGAAATGGTAAGAAATTATAAAAAGAAAGGCCAAAGAAGTAATTACTCCGATGCCAAATTTTAGGAATATGTGATCAAATATGTCTAAAAGTACAAAAATTTAAAGTGAAAGGAAAAAATAATCCACATAAAACTGAATTGTTATTTAAAAATTATAATTTAAAGAAAATGTGTAAAAATGTGATTAAAAGTATAAATATTTAAAGTGATTGGAAAAAATAATCCTTCACTTAAAACATAATTGTTATTTAAAAACTAATCATAAGTAAAGTAATAATTGTTTCTATTATTTAATAAATAGTAAAGTTTATAACACATACGTTTGGTTTTTAGTTTTGATCCTCAATCCTATAAAATGCAAATTTAATAGTAACGTCCAATATTTTTTTAAAATAAATTTTTCATAAATCACCGTGCCAATCGTGCCCCACCTCCATGCCAATCGTGCCCCACGGGTGGGGAAAATGGGCAGTTTTAGCGATATTGTACTTTGCATTATAAAAACGTCGAACGCGAGAGACGAAGGGCTCGGGGAGCGCAGGACGAGAGGAGGCAGAAAGATTGGGGATGTGAGTCCGACTAGACGCATCTTCGTGCGAGTCTAAAATCGGTGGTTGTTATATAGAACCAAATCTGAGAGCCATACGGGCGCGAAGCTTCTATCTTATTTTTTATTATACCATTGTATTTAATTATCTATTTTCTAAATAAACGTTTGTGTCCTAAATCCTGTTGTTCGTGTTATTTGGAAATATAACATTCCTTGAATAATTTCAGGGGGACTTGTCGGTATAAAACCTGTAAAATTATCAAAACCTGTAAGGTTATGTTCGATTGTTTATAAAACACATGTACGAACTTACAAACAACTGGTCGTAGCTTTGCAGGTTTTGATAATTCTCTAATTTTTATATCGGTAGAAAAGGAGATCTTGAGAATATAATCTAATGAAAAATAAAATAAGTCTCCACTGTTTTGTCAACTTTCTCTCTACTTGACGATATCTAATTTTACAATAACAGAATTTCGATAAAAAAAATTTTTAGTTTGAAAGAAAACTCAACCCTGTTATTTTATAATATATTGACTTTCATATCATTATATGAAATTAAATTATAGTAAAAAATGTTTGTTTTTTATGGCATATATTTCCGCATACAACCTCCTTAAGGGCATGTAAAAAGTTTGTCTTACGCATTACTTAGCCCGCTCACTGTATCATTATGTTCCAGCAGTAGAAAACTTCTTTTGTCAGTTTTATCAAAACTTGTTACTAATTAAGGATGTATTGATTTATAGTAAGTTTGTATATTAACAAAGTTGGGGAGTAACTGGTTGAAAAGTAACAAGTTAAGTTAAAAAGTTAAAAAGTTAGTAACTTTTAACTTAACTTATTTAATTTTTGCAACCACCAAACTTTTAACTTAACTAGTTAATTATTTTAGAGTAACTTGTAACTTTGCAACTTTTTTATAAGTTAATTGTACATTAAAATGAAGTCCAAAAAGATCTTTAATTTTATATATACAATAATTAATAAAACAACCCTAAAAATTTGTGTTTTTTATAATAATTATTTTAACTACGGTGATATTTTTTATTTTAACTTTGAGTTAAATCATCTACACAAATTTCTTTATTTTAAACTTTATGGTGAAAATCTTTAAGGAAATTTCTTAATTTTGAAGTTTTTACGCCAGGATAATTTTCAAACTAGGGTATTTTTAAGCAATAGTGAAGAATATAGTAAAAACATATTTGTTTTTTCTCAAATCTGAGGAAAATAGAATCTTGAGTGGCCGGCATCCTTAAATAAATAAACTTCCGAAGAAATATGACATTTTAAGACTTAAATCGAAAGTTTTATATTGTAGGTCGTTCTTTCATGATATTGGACCTTAAATATAAAAATTTTACAATAATTTATTTACATGTTAGAATATGAGAAACGTTTATAATATGAAAGAAATGTACTTTAAGAGTGACCAAAAATATTTTGATATTACAAACTTGGATATCGCATCAAACAGAGAATGATTTGACAAAAGTTACAACCTATAGTTTATACTTCACACGCAACAACTTACAAAAATACGTTTACCAACTTATAAACAATTGGCTGTAGCTTTTCAGATTTTGATTATTTTTTAATTTTTTTATGAGTAAGTCCCCCTGAAATCTTTCAAGGAACAAAATTAGGTGTTTTTAATTAAAATCAGGTGAAAAAAAGAGATTCGGTTCTTTTGTCAAATCGAACTCTAGTTAACGTGATATCTAATTTTTCAATATAAAAATATTCATAAAAGAAAATTTGTTGTCACTTGAAGTACCCCTCTTTCATAGTATAACATTTATCATATTGTAATGTGTAAACAAATTATTACATAAATTTTTATATTTAAGGTCAATTCTCGTGAAAGAACTACCTTAAACTTCATTGTAAGAAGTGAAAACGTGCGTCTATTATTGGCCATGGGCAAGTACATTCAAGTTAATTTTTAATTTTAATTTTAATTTAAGTTTTATCATCAAAAGAGAAACAAGCTAGAATGACTCATATATGTTTTACAAAAATAAAATGATAGAAAATAGAAAAGATTTACGGAAGGTCTCAAAATTTTATGAAAACTCAGTGTTTGTTTTTACAAGCTAATCTCAAACTATTACAGTTCTGGAGAATTAGGATGAATGTATACGTTTGAATTGAATATATCGTTTCCTTTATAATTCAAATCATATTGTATTCGGGCATCATTTTGATTACAATTCTTGGATTTGTTACCTTTTGCTTGCCTTATTGACTCTGTAATACCAATCTACTTCCAGTGTATATTATAAGAAATGCGAATACAGTCTATTTAATCCTTATTGTCTTTATTTTTCTTTATGCGATCGAGATAATAACAATTCAATTTATGTATAAATGTATTTAAATAAATTCCCCGTGTTTTTGGCAAATAATGCAAAACGAAAGCATAGCATTCCGTCATTTCTGCAGTAACCTAACTTTTTGTCTTCTTTTTACAAATATTTAAATTTCCTACAAGATTGCTATATTTAAAAAAATGTATCCACGGTTTTATCGAAAACTATTTTTTTTTACAATTCCGGTCGATATTAACAATAAGTGTAGTGTACTAATTACTTGTGTGTAAAAGTAAGTTTCGTAACATAATTCAACAAAAGTCTGGCATATAGTCTAGCTTATAGTCTGGGATCGACTCCGTAGCCAGACTTTTGTCAGACTTGTCCCAGACTTATTTTTTTACATGTGCTCGTAGAGCAATTGTTAACCGATGGTACTACTGTGAAGATCGCTAGATCTCTCTAGGGAAATAATCTTTAGTTCCTAGTAGGAATACCCTACTAGATACTCCAGTTTCCTAGACTAGGAATCCTAATTTATTCTATACATGTTTTTTGTTTTACGGAAAACAGTGTGTACCATATTTTATATTTCGCGTATGTATAAGTCTGTGTATAAGTGTGAAAGCCTATCTAAGAAAATGCTTGTTAACATTTAAGGTTGCCAATCAAGACCTGGTTGGACCTGAAAGGTAATAATGATGAGGAGGTGATGGAGGAGTCCTAAATGGCTACCTCGTCCCTTAACTACACCCAGATTAACTTGCATCACGACAATGGCGCCTCTACCATTACGCAGAGGAGCATCATCATGATGCACACAGATATCGCGCTAATTCAAGAACCTTATATAGTGAAGAGTTAGCAACACCAGGGCATGCATGCACTTGTGGTGTGCTCCGTATTGCTCCGTAGTACCCAGCGTTGCCAGCCTTTGTACTTTTTTGAGATTTGTATACATCCAGTGTATAATATATGGTTGTAAGCCGCATCTTCTTCTAAAAAGCTTCTTGCATGTATAATATGCATTTATTTCTATTGTCATTCGTTCTTCCACATTTCATCTCCATGAGAGTTTAGAACCTAGCTTCGGTGGTGTGAATCTTGGTATCTTATACTTTCTTGTGAACATAACTAGTTTAGTTTTGCTTGATTTAGCCCCAGCCCGTTCTCTTTTGAACCCTTGGAAAGCTCTGTCACGATTAACCACAGTAGGGGAGAAATGTTTTCTTTTTAATTGAGCTGTTACCTATCTCTGAGCTGATGATCCTACTTTCTAGCATCTCATCACCCAAACTATGATGGTTTGTTAAACTCTGAGTTCTCTCAATGTTTTCTTTATGGCTTCTGTTTTAACATTATTGAAGGCTCCCTCTATGTCTAGGAATGCACCTGAGGAGTATTCATTTTCTTTAAGGGATTTTTCTAATATCCCAACTACTTCATGTAGTGCACTTTCCACAGATTTGCCTTTTAGGTAAGCATGCTGTGATATGCACTGTTTTTCTAGCTCGGGTGATGATTTTAGCATTCGTCCTTGTCTAGGGCGTCGTAGGCGTCCTCGACTTCGACTCGTGCAAAATCATCCTACCCTCGCTGGAAATAGCCCCCTTCCCCTCAGATGAACAATATACTATTTCCTCCCGCTGCTTGAAAACGCTCCAAATTCTCAATTTTCCATTGGCTTTACATGCATGGAAAAGGGCATTTTTCATGCAAGTGTTGTAAAAAAAATCTGTATGCACCAGGAACGTTGGCAATCTACCACGCATAGGTCATTATAAATATGGGTGATTCCTTGGTAACTTGCCCACTTTGCGTCCAGGCCTCTTAAACTTTTAAACTCAGAATTCGCTAAATATTATTAAAGCAGTGTGCATACGTTTTGTCCATCAGTTTGCGATAAAATATTGATGACAACAGTATTTACACCAAAAGCGTAGTAGATTGCTATAGTAGACCATCCTGACGGTGGATTCGCAAACTATATGTTATGACTCATCAAATGTATCCGGAAAAATATCTGGGATTTCAAGATTTCGTGAGTATAAACAGTTTTCTCGCTTTAGATTTCAGTAAAAAGCAGTTGAGGTCAGTTCCGTAACACTATTAAATTACTATCTAGATACTGTTTATTAGATGTTTTACTACAAGTAAAAAGTGTTTTTCGATACTTAATAGTAAAGTACCTACATAAAATTTATTTGCAAAAAAGTTCGTATGTTAAGTCTAAGAGTTATGAGAGCAGTTTCAAAGTAAAATGTCAGTTCCGTAATACCCTATGAAAAGTATTATCAAAATAAAAGGCATTTTTAATCATTTTCATAAATAACTAATAACACCACGTGATTCTACGGCTAAGAATACATAAAAGGTCATACGAAGTTAACTCCTGTAAATTCAGGGGAATCAACGCAGGCTTGGGGTACGAATCGGCAATTTTTACTCTTCCGCCTGTTCTGTTCTTGTTTTGGGTAAGTTATGGTGTAATTACCCATATTTATCGCGTCATAAGCTAAGACTATTTACTATATTTACATATACTCACTCATGGGGGTAAAATCTTACATCAATACCATTATAAACCATTATAATAGTACATTACTATACGTCTGACCTAAGTAGTCCTTTACAGCACGGGCGGCGTGTATTAGCTCCCGAGTGTAGCGAGGGTGTTAAACGCCGTGCTATGAAGGACGACTTCTGACACGAGTATCGTATACAATTTTATAGCACTGCTTGCCTAAATCCGCTGTCACGCCTAGCCGTGCCTTAAGCAGTCCAGTATTGCACCGTGAGGTTAGCGCCCGAGCGGAGCAAGGGAGATAAGGACGGTGGAATAATGGACTACTTAAGTCACGGATAGGTGTGACTTAAGTGCGGATTTAGGTCACACAGTGCTATAAATACATTCAATCGCATGTCATAAAAACTTAAGTATAAATAAGAAATTAAGACATAACAACTTTTGGGTGGATTTGTAAAAGTCATCATACGAGTACAATCACTCATGCATGCATACATTATAAATACACTCATACTTGAACATAAAAACTTAACTACGAATAAATTAGGACGTTACAATAATTAGTCAAGCGCTGCGAAGTGTTTATTAACTGCCACCTTAAGGGGGCAGGCCTGGGTTAAACCGAAAAGAAGAATTTTTTTACGAGTCCAGAAAACTTTTCATGTTTATAAGAAATCATTCTGAAAAATGTTATACTATGTATACACAATAATATCTTAAATTTTATCGGTGTAAAACCTCAAATCTTTATCCTACACGCCATAATAAATCATTATTTTCAATACCATATTTATTAAAGGAACTTTATTCCTCTCACAATTCTAGGGAATATGATGAACGAAATTTCTTTTTTCGACGGTTATTCAACTCCTTTTGACATGTATTACAAAAAGAGCATAGAACTGTTACGTTAAAAGTTTTTAGTCTGAGTATTAGCTATGAGCGTCAGTTGACAGAAATCGGAAATAGAGGAGGGACTGTAAAGTATTACTATATATATCGTCCCGGGTCTGCTGGCTGGACTCATCACTAAGGCACCGCACACTAAGAAGAGATCTTGCCTTATTCGCTCCGATCGAGCATGACCGGCGGCGACAATAATTGGCCAAAAACATATTTTCAAAAAATTTCTCAGAGCTCCGATCTTAACTATTTTTAATGTTTTAAAACTGCACTTATCAATCCTACGACGTCTTATTTTCTTCATCTTGAAAAAACCTTTAATTCTTCTGTTGAAAATTTTAAAAAGGTTGCGTTTGACTAGCATACAGCTGCTTGAAATTAATACTTTTTTAAAAATTATCTAAGTTGGCACCACTGGAACTGTGGTCTACCAGAATTTCTTTTACGAAACTTGCAAAAATAGATGACATTTTTGTAGTAGAAGAGAATGCTAGGTGACCCAGGCCGAGTATCTATTTAGGAGAATGTCATTTAACCCATTTCTTCCCAAGCGGCCATTTTATAGTCGATCGGTTTTTTGCCTAAAAAATTGTCGAAAAAAAAAACAATAATAACCAATAGCACTTTTCTGAAGTAAAATTGTCCGCTCTTTCCGATTCTGAAGTCAGAATTTCGAAATTTCCGTTGGAAAATTTCAAAATGGCGGCAAAATTCTTGGTATACTTTCATAAGAAATTCTTGGTATACTTTCATAAGAAATTCTTGGTATACTTTCATAAGAATAATAATACAACTTCTAGAAAGCAGAATATTTTAATATAAAAAAAACTAGAAAATTGCAGCCTTCTATTTAAAATACGCAATAACACGTTTTTCCGAGATATTATATCTGAAACTAAATTTAGATAAAAAGAAATAAAATTAAAAAATGGACATATTACTAAATTTACATAATCATTTAGCTATAATCATACACTTATTACTGTGAACTATAAAGTAGATAAAAATTGTCAAATACAAAATACATACAGAAATCTACAAATTAGCCTTATTTACTCTCAATCCATAACCTTTAAGTTTGTTGATACAACAATCAGAATCAGATTGCAGAATTTTTCGAGGTTATAGGTAAGGTTATATTTAAACATCGAAAGTCGCTCAGCTGTTTTAGTAATTATTTGCCTATTCATTGAAATATGAGTAAATCTAACTATTAAAAAGAGAATTGTAACATTAAATCAATTTATAATAAAAATATTGCAAAGTATGATAAAAATATGGTTAGGAAACGATGCATTTTGCATGTTCCTATTTCTACTCGGGCAAATATCACTGTAGTAGTATATTTTTAACACATAAAAAATACGTGCGAGCCGAGGAAGTGAGGAGTACCCTGACGGCTGGTGTTACCGCTACGAGATTCCCCCATTACGCGGCTCAGCTGGGGCTGAACCTACGCGGAGGGCTGAGGAGACTGCGGATGATGGCGGAGTACCAGAGGCTGCTACACGAGCGGGCTTTCGCCGGTGTGCTGCCCTACGACGTGACCGTGCGGATTTCCGAGTACTTTGGCGATCGAGAACTCCGAATTAATTTAGAGAGTTTTCAAATTGAAAGTTTTCATTTAGATACTTTGTTTGGCGACTGAATTCGCAGATTGGCGATTGGCGGCAATTCGCACTCGTTATAATATTTTTTTAAGAATAGTTTTGTAAAATCGCTTCGTTTAGCATATAAGTACGTAATAACGATGCAAATAATTTTAGAAATAGAAATTTAATGTATTTATTAGTATAAATAAAAGATTTTCATAAAACATTATAAACATCTTTTCTATATAATTTCTTATACATTTTAATACATAACATGTATATCTAATTCCCTGATATTTTTTGTTGGTGTAGTTGTGAATACGATTTATCCGTTATAAATCTTATATTAACCATTTTTTTGTTTTACAAATATTTTTTTAAAAAGACCAATTGAAATAATTGTCATTAAATTTATCACATTTATTTTACACAAATTAAAATGATTTACCAACTCGAAGACTCAAATGATAAATCAGATAGTAAATCAGATGAAAATCACGTGATATATTAGCTGAGCAATACAGATATGTGTATTTATATTTGAACATGTATAGAATTTTTAATAATTATTTTTAGCTGATTAATAAGAGTATGATTTCATATGGCAATTAAAATCAGGTGATATATGTCAGGTAATATTCAGGTAATCAATTAGATAATATATCACGTCGAAACATCAGGTGATAGGTCACTTAATTCGTCTATTATTTTCTGCTGGATTTAAGTTTAGTTATATTTCCATCAATGTGCACTTCGGAACCTCACATGACTTTATAATGTAAAAGGGTAACAAAAACATGTAAATTTCGACGTAAACTCAATTTTGAAACAAATGCACTTAAGGTTGATATACCAATGATTGGTCACTGCCCAGTACCTGGCCACTAACGGCTATTTTATTTTTTAACAAGCTTTATAGATAAAATTAGAAATGTATATCTTCTAATTACTGTTATTTAACTATTTAGTTTCTTGTATAAAAAATGTCGCTATGCAGTTTTGTATATTAAGCATTAAAAAAATTGTCTGAAATATCATAGTTACCTGCACCATGAAACTCAACATATTTCTTATGCTATGGATAATGAAAGTGGCATACTTGTTAAGCCAATATTATATTAATAAAAGGTTTTTTGCTTCAGTAAAGGTGATTATAGAATTTTAAGAACTTTTACAATAGATATAAAAAGCAAAATTAGATATTTATTTGTTTTTTCAATGAATATTAACTTTGCTATGTACTGGTACATGGACGTTACGTTTGCTCGATAACTGACCGCTTGGCCAGTTATTAGTCAAGTCGCCATCTCTGGCAAATGCTCCGAATTTCGTTACCTGAATTTGCTGTAAGTAAACAATCGGTAGTATACTTAATCTAAAAATAGTAAAATAGTATATTTATAGCATATTTTTTGTGACACATGTTTCGATTACGCGCATTGTTATGCTTATAAAGCAGAACCAAATATGGCTGTTTTGTGAAACGGTGCAAGCATGCTCCTGCTGGATTGCAAATTTAAATTTAACAAGTTTAAATATGTCCAGGCCCTTCTAAATAAGCATGTGGTAGCATTCGGATGATACAGGGAATGTCGGAGCCCCGCCCCCTCTTTGGCAATCCGACCTATTTTGTATTTCCAATTATTTGTAAAAGCTACAATTCCGACCGACTGACTTTATTTTGTACAGATCGGTTCATTATAGTAATCACTACACGACCCAACTCCGATTCTTACTGTAAAATAACATTAGAAAGAGTTATTAGCAAAAGTTTGGAATAATTAAAATTTTGAGGATAGCTTTCAATGCGTAAGGACTCTATCGTATTTCCAATTAATCAAAAAAATAACTCATCGGATCAACTTTATCTTGCATGCAAATTGACTGAGAAAGAGAGAGATTTTAGGAGATACGCAATTGAAGTTTAATATAAGCTACTAAATATTTCTTTGTGTGTTCAATTATAACTAAAAATATTGAAACAGGTATTTGTATTTTTTGGACAAAAAAGTATCTTCTGTAATTAAGTTGAGCAAAATCTGCCATCCGAAGGATGTCAAATCTTTGTCGTTAGTTGAAAAGGTATGTGTATAAGGTACTTGACTACATCTGTCGGTAACATTAAAATATAAGAGAAGTTCTACACTGAAAAAATAAGTATGTGATGTGCACGGAATGTGACTGTTCCCTGTGACGATGGTAGGAGAAAATGGGGCTAAGGAGGACATTTTTCTTTTGTGATTTCATTATTTTCCAATTGTTACAGAATTGAAAAGTTATATGCCATTTAAGCATCATTGCAACTTTGTAAATTTAATAAAGAGTTTTTAGTTCACTTTTACATCCCTTAATACGTTATAAAAACGTTTTTTTCACTTATTCATACAACGTTAACAAGTATTTTGATGTAACCTGTTTAATGCGTCTTAAATACTTTATGTGCTATCGGGGCTATTCTTTATATAATATTAAAGTTCGATATTTATTCTTTTCAAATTGTGGGGTAACGATTTATATATACTTTTACATAAAGTAAAAATATATAAGTTTACTCTCTACGAAAAAGTAAACTCTTCTTAAATTGCGGGGTTACATTTTATACTTTTATAAAGTATAATTATATAAGTTTACTCTTTAGTATAGAGTAAATTACGATTTTTACTCTTTTCGAATCTCGGGGTTATGTTTTATACTTTTATAAAGTATAATATTTTAGTTAACTCTTTACTAAAGACTATTACTCTTTACTCTTTACTAAATGGCCGCTTGGGAAGAAATGGGTTAAACAGCGTTTGTCGAGAAAAAAGAAAAATAAACGACAAAAAAGGTATAAAAAATCGATTTTTGGGTTACAATGGGTTTTATAAGATTATACGCAAAAATTTCCCATGGTAAAGTTGTTGATTTCGAAAAAATACAACTTTTTTGTATGTAACATTCTTTACGAAAATGTATTTTAAACAAAGTTTATCGAGAAAAACGAAATAAAATTTCAAAAATTATAAAAATTATAAAAGTCTATTTTATATGCCGATTTGCGCTTTATTTCTCGTGAGTCATGTAGAAATTAGTAAATTACATGAGCAGCCAAAGAGTCTAATATTTTCGTGAACCCCCCTGCAGCGTTTTTTAAAAGTTGACTGGATATTACGCATATATATATAGCTTTTTTGTAGCACGTAGTATATGAGCAATATTAATGTTTGATATACTTGCAACTATTACGGAATATTTTTAGGATAATGCATTACAAGAAAATGTTATTTTCCAAAATTAAAATTTTTTTACCGATACAGGTGCCGATAACTGATTGTTTCTAAAGATGGGAAAAATACGTACATTTTATCATTATAATGAAAATCAAAAAGCGACTGAATTATTATTAAAATTCATAATACAAACCAACAATCTACACAAGCTGGGAATATTATCAAAGACACAGACGAAAAAATCAAATCGGAATATCATATTGTAAGCTTGCATCATTTCGTCTCTTTTTATGAAGTCTAGCATATTGGTGATATTTTGAAAAATATTAGTTCTTTTGATGAACGAGTGCTTATCAATTAAACTGAAATATGCCAGTCTTTGTCAGTACCGTTCGGGTGCTCTTATTTTCTTCCTTCTTTTATTAAAAAAATGCATTCAGTTTTGTTGGCTGAAAATTTTAGTCCGGATTGCTTGAACCAATTTTCTATGGATTGTAGTGATTTTTGCAGTAATTCTACTATTGTGTTGGTATTTTTACCTTTACAAATTAATGTTAGATCATCAGCAAACAAAAAGGTTTTTACTGGAGCTTGGATATTTTCAATGATGTCATTTATTACTAATAGGAATAACGTAACGCTTAACACAGAGCCTTGAGGTATACCATTTCGTAGCGAGGTAGGTTCAGATACTGTTTCGTTTAATCTAACTGGAATTTTTCTATCTAGCAGAAAGTTTTTAATAAAAACATAACTGTTGCCATTGATATTAAGTTTTTTAAGAACTAATAAAAATTATTTTCGCCAGACCATATCGTAAGCTTTTTCGATGTCAATAGAAATAGCTATTACACTTTCTTTATTAGCGAATACTTCGGATATATAGGTTTCTAAGTAAACACGATGGTCTGTTGTAGAGTGGTACTGGCGAAATCCACTTTGAAATCGTGAAAAATATTTTGATGTTTCTAGAATTCAGCGTAGTCTTTTATTTATTACTTTTTCTAAAATTTTGCACATTGCACGTTAGAGATATCGAGCGGTAGCTTTCGGGTTTGTGTTTGTCCTTGCCTGTTTTTAAAATTGGCATTACTAGAGCATTGCGCCATTGGTCAGGAAAAACGTGCTTACTGCATGTGCAGTTGTATAACTTTGAAAGATGATTTTTTTGCAATATTAGGTAATTCTGCAATTAGCTTATTAGGTATTCCATCAGGGCCTGGGCTTGTATTTTTGTTATTTTCAATTACTGCATCAAGATCTTTTCGTGTGAATGGTTGGTTGATTGCATCTGCATAGTGGTTGCTATCTTCTTTATTTTGTGTTAATTTAGGGGTGTTCTGTCTGCACGATTGGCTGAGGCTTTGGCAAATTTTTTCTGGTATACCTAGAAATGAAGGCTAGCACCTATATTTTGTGCCAATAGGCCCTTGTATTCGAGATATGAACTATTTTACTTTAAGTTAATTTAGTGAAAATATGTACCTATTTTAGTGATAATAGCTATTGATATATTAATACTATAGAAAATGGCGCAAATGATAATAAAAGTACGCAAAATGGGTTTTAATTTAAGCTTTATTTTGTAAAAGAAATTTATGCAAGAAAAATTAATTAATTTAACTGTTCTAAAATAATTAATTTTTCATATATTTTCTGTCATTATCTTCAATTGTTAAAAACTTTGTACCAGAATAATATATTTTTTTAAACAAGAATAAAGTAAAATAGCTCATATCTTGAGTACAAGGGCTCATTGGCACAAAGTGCAGATGCTAGCCTTCATTCCTAGGTACAAGAAAACATATTCCAAAGCCTCATCAAAATCCGTATCCCAAAGGTATGATACTCTGCTTATTAGATTTTATTTGAAAGAATAAAATAAAAGATATATTAATGGAGACAATTGTTTTTAGTCTATCTGGCGAGGAACGAATCGCGTAATACGATGAGATTCTCGATGAGCAGCCACGTGTAAACAAGAGGGGGAGTTTTCAAAGTCAGCTATGGCCGGGTATAATGTACGAACTTATTAACCAGCAATTCATTTATCATATAAAAAATACCTTAAAATAATATCGTACGTAATAAAATAAACTGATTATTCGGATGTGAAATGATAAAATAATGTTTTTGTTGTATTAAAACTGCTTAAACTAAGAGAAACTGACTTTTTCAACTTTTTATGATCAGAATGACAGATTAAGGGGTAACACCACTCTAGCGGCCCGAAAAAATGCCTAATTTGTACGATTTTTTACAAGAGTAGGAAAGAACGGATCAAATTTCTTTTTTGAGGGTTTACTATACATATATTGAGGTACAAAAGTATATTTTTTTTACATTTAAATACAAAATGGCGGCTATATAGCGCATCTCGTGAGAAGACTTTTTCAAACTAGGAGAACAGATTACTCGTAAACTATTGCATGGATTGGATTGCAATTTTTACTGTAGCTTCACAAATAGATTCTCTAAAGAAGTACTTAGCCGTTTTTCGATTGAATGTAAATTTTTTTATAAACAATTTACATTTTTTTTTTCGAGAAAAATCGACTTTTTTTCAGAAGTACGCCATTTCTACAAAAATTGAAATAAAAAAAACCCCTACGTACTTACAAAGTCAACGTTATATAGATTGAGAATTTCTTTGGTTTTTTGTTCCAGGTCTCACTTTCCCAGAAAAGTGTTCTCCTGTTCGGAGGTTTGAGAAAAAGGCTTCTCACGAGATTCGCTGTATAGCTGCCATTTTGTATTTAAATGTAAAAAAAAATATATTTTTGTACCTCAATATATGTATAGTAAACCCTCAAAAAAGAAATTTGATCCCTTCTTTCCTACTCTTGTAAAAAATCGTACAAATTAGGCATTTTTTCGGGCCGCTAGAGTGGTGTTACCCCTTAAAGTTGTTATCAGTTGTTACCAGTTGTTACTATACAAGAACAGATTTAGTGAGAGGAGTGAATTTTGTAAAAGAGAATGTATCAGGCATAAACGATTGCATATACAGGCGATAATGAAGCGCGGTATTGTAGAATTGTAAAGGGAATCAACGAATATTCAATTTTTGTTGATTTCAGTAAATAAAAAATTGTCTACATAAAAGCGCATTCAAATATTTTATTTTGTTACCCAACTTTATGTGAACACAATATATAATTTTTTAAAACTTTTTTTGTCATACACGCACGATTGTCGCGATTTTTCGTGCCTCTAAAGCGCGCGCAAAGTAGCTGTTGCCGACCGACGGGCGAAAAAAATTTTATTGCCCGTTCAAAACCAAAAAATTTCGTTCAGCGGGCGAAAAGTAGCTACATTTCGCCCGCTACTCTGAAAATCGGTATTTTGTATATAAAAATGTACGTGCATGCGTATTTTGAAAATTTTTGAGAATATTAAAAATTTTGAAAATTATGAAATTTTAAAACTTATAAAAAATTTTGAAAATTATGACATTTTAAAAATTATGAAAAATTTTGAAAATTTTGGAAAAATTTTGATTGATATTTTATTTTGGTTTTATAAATATATGTTTACACCGATTCGAAAAATAGCGAAAAATAAAGTACGGTATGTACCTTGGGTGAAAAGTCTTTTTTGCCCTTGGGTGATTGCAGTAATCGTCTTTGGCTCGCAATACACACTCGCCTTCGGTTCGTGCTTGCTCGCCTCGACTCGTACTACAAACCACACGCGGCTAAAAAGGCCTAATTTTCACTCTTGGTACACAATATACTATTAGTCGATAGAAACTCTCCAAAACGGGCGAAAAGTCGGCATTGCTATTTGTCAAAAACACCTGGAACAAACAAACTAAACGCTTGAATTTTTCCTCATGCGTTGCAAGCGCGACATCAGTATAAGGTTTTGAGCGTATGAATAATAATATTTTACAATACTAAATCCTAATAGAAATCAATCTAATTCATAATCGGCCATTAATGGTCAATTATAGCTAGTAAATGAGCGATTTCTGGCTATGAATGAGATTAATTTTACCAAGATATAAATCCCATATTTAAGACGGGATTATCATGTAAAACGCAAAAATGAAGAGTAAGTTTTGGGATTTTTTTTTAAAGAGCCAGTAAAATGAATCTATTTTAAAACTTTTTGGTATCTGTATACATTTTGAGAAGCAGAATTTCTTTCATTCCAAATTGCCCGCTTTTAATCCAGAAATTACTAGATTTTGCTGTGACCTTGGTACAGGAGTTACAAAACGGTGTATGTTTCAGCATTCGGTACGTTTAACTATCCGGCTAAAAATGAATTATACATGTTCATATATGATCATATGTAACCAAAATTCGGATATGCGCATATATGATCATATATCGTCGCCTCCGTGTAAGAAGGTACCAACTCGGAGTTCGGTTGAAAAAGGTACCAACTCGGAGTCCGATTGGAAAAGGTACTAACTCGGCGTTCGCTTGGAAAAGGTATCATTTCACGGGCCAAAAATTTGTATCCAAATTTCAGTTGGCACAACTTCCGAAAAATTTTATACCTCGATTTAAGACACACAAAAACATTAAACCTAAAAACAATCAATACATACAGGTCTTCGGGGGCGCCGATCACGACTCTGAAGTCAAATTATACTCAAACATTTATCCTTAGTGAGAAGCGAGAGAAATTGGTCAAAATTGAAGAAAATACCCATATCTAAGAATTATAGCGTATATGTATATCGATGATTCCACGTCAAGTGAGCAAGTGAAAAATTTAAATACTTTTAAATTTTAAGAAAATTATGTATTATATACCCAAAATGTGTAAAAGAAGTTTCAAACCCCTACCTCTATTGGTTCAGAATTTATGCCAAACTGAAAAACTTGATTATTTCCATGTTTTTCATTTTTCTCAAAATGTACGTATTTTTATCTCGAGAATTATAAAAGATAATGCACTTTAGTTCGTGTAATTTGAAAAGAGAATTGATGCAGAATATAATAGTACTTTTTGCATCACCAAATTTGATGATTTTGATTGATCTAAGTTTCTGCCCAGACACTAATGAAATTTTAAACTGAACGCCACAAGTAATTTTGTTGAAAAAAATGTGTATGATAGTTTTAGATGTATATTTTAAGATAAAAGAAGATTTAGAATTGTACTATAACTCAGTTATGAGAAAAAAATAAAAGCAACTGGCTTATTTTACCAAATTCAGGCTCTAATGGGCTATTTATCTACCATGGGCTATAACATGTAAATCCGTTTCTGATAAAATAATCCAATTTATTTTATTTTATTTTCGTAACTTAGTGATAGTACCATTCTGAATCTTCTTTTTATCTTAAAATATACATTTAAAATTATCATTGACATTTTTTTAAACAAAATTGCTTGTGGCGCTCAGATTAAAATTTCATCGGTGTCTGGGTGGACATTTGGACCAATCAAAATCATTAAATCTGGTAATGTAAAAAATACTATCATATTCTGCATCAAATTCTTTATCTTTTATAATTCTCGAGATAAAAATATATACATTTTGAGAAAAATGAAAGAAATGCAAATAATCAAGTTTTTCAGTTCGGCAATAATACTGAACCAATGACGGTAGGAGTTTAAGACTTTTTTCTACATATTTTGTGTATTTTTCATATAAGGGTTATAATAAATATAACTATATTAATTGATGCATTGCCACTGTGTTTTTCTTTTGTATATTATCAAATGTATTTATGTGTACATAATATGCAGACAAAGGCTAAATGGGCTTTCCAAAACAGAGAAAATATAGTAGCTGTGAATATACATATTCGCGTTATTTTAGTGTAATGTGATATTATGAAATAGATTATGTTGTAAAAAAATAAAATAGAATAAAGAAATATATTGTGTTACTTAATTATTACATTTTAATTCTTCCATAATCCCTATTCGCATAACGACCGAACGGTCCGCCAAAAGAATTTCGCGATATCGACATATCATTATATATAATATTAGAGGGTATAATATTAAGGTATTTTTATTATATTGTTAACATTTTAATGTCGGATTTACGGAAACAAAAATATTTTACCGAGTCAAATTAATTCGGGAATGCAAGGGTTAAAGTTAAGTATCCTGATTCTATCCGTATACCCCTAATTATTTACTAATAATTTGGTTATTGTTTATACAAATTTAGTTTACAAACCGTTGTTTATACCACTTGAGATGAGTATAACATATATCAGTATTACTTATAAAAAAAAAGTTAATGAAATTTATAACGCGATACTTGGGCAGCCGTAGGTACATTATACAGAGCCATGGTATAATGCAATCAAGCAGATTATTAGAAACAATGTAGTAAACATAATACTCAAAATTTAAATAACACCTAAGTGAGCCGATTAAAAAACGAACAAAAAAAATTTTGCATCAACAACGCACGTTTGTGCTATAACTATTAATTAAAATCGATGAAATAAATGACCAAAATATAGTATTTGATAAACTATTGAGAAATAGCTTTGCATTATTTATTTATTTATTAATCAATAAACGGGCTATGTAGCCCTTTACAATAGTAAATATAAGATAAATTTAGTGGCGCAAACAGTCACGGACAGATTCCTAAATTTAATCTGATCACATTATATCGACAGTAAAGTGCGATCTTTTGGTTTCGCTTTGAAAAGGGAAATATACAAAAGAGAACCCAAATAGACAAAATGTAAAGTAATTGAGCAACGTAAATACAATAAGAAAGATGCAGAGTAGTAGATAAGCAGATCGACTAGAACGAACTACAGAAACTGTATATTAAAGATTTGACCCTTAACTTAAAAACATCAATAGAAGATTCATTTCTGATATCTGCAGGAATAGAATTCCACCTACGTTTCACTCTATTCAAGCAGGAGTTAAAACTGTAGTTCGTTCTAGAGTCACACTCCTCAACTTCCCGAGGGTTACGCAGAGTATATGGTATATGTCGCCGTACTAGGGCACTACTTAATATGTCTGAGTCCATGGTTCTATTCATTAGTTTGAAGGCTAGAATGCAGTCATGATAATGATGCAAAGATTTGATCGAACCAATATTTAATTCCCTAGCTAGTTCATCATAATCGTGATCAAATCGATGCATCGGCCGACCCATTTTATACGCAGCATATCGAAGAAATATATTATACCTAAAAAAACTAATATGTATTAATAAAATAGCAAATTTACATCGATTTGTCGCATCCACAACGCGCCGTCCGCAACGCGCCGTCCGCAACGCACGTTTGTGTAAACAGCATAACCTCTTATTGCAACTAGTAAAACTGAATAATACAAATATGAGAAAAAGTTTCTTTGCATTTTACAATCATGAGACCTGTTTTGAGTGAAGTAAAAGTGAAAAAGAAGAAAGAGTACTCAAAGCACAAACGAATTGAAGAGTTAAATGAACGAAGAAAAATGATGGAACCGAGAAAGAAATATAATGCAAAAAAGTGTTTTCGTCGTCTAAGAAGTAAAATTATTCAATTTAAACGTTTAAATTGTTAATTTCAATAACCCAAATTTATAATTTAAATTTAATCAATGCATAAAAAGTTGAATTTGTATTAAAATAATATTACACTTCCGGTATTTTTATTCTATAAACGAACTATAATAAAATCCCTCAATTACAGCATACAATTTTTGTTGTCCTTTAAGGGAATGTAATTCTTTGACCTCATTTGAATCATTATCCTCCTCAAAGGATCTTTCGGAATCAGAAGTGAGTAGTCATGCATCCTTGTCTTTCGTTGTACCTTCTATCGAACCATTGCCAATCACTTGAAGTGAATCATTAAGATCAACGTAATTTGTAAAATAACATTAACGTAATACAAATGTTTGATTTAAGTATCACAAATAAAAATTAAAATAGCTGAACAAATATTTTAGAACTGTTTTCAAAAAATATATATATACATGGAAATTCTAACTTGCCGTATTTGATAAATCATTTTAGATTCGGTAGGCACTTGTTTCGGGCTTGTTCATGGGAAAATATTAATTGTTTATAGTCTCGAGAAGTTGTGTGAAAAAAACTAGAGCCGTGCTCCTAAGTTAAGTTGACCTCATTTTCAACATTTGAAAGTTAAAAGTTCTGGAGATTTCCCCACACATATATATATATATATATATATATATATATATATAGTAATTTAGTCATTTAAACTACAAAAATATGGCATAAATTATGAAAAAGTATTGTTGTTCAAAATATTTTTTAATATATATAATACATACCATTTTTACAAATAAATTTATTAATTTGGAGTATCAAAAATATATTGATTAACTAAAAAATGCTCTAAGTCTTCTATTATTTTGAAACTATTCAATACAAATTTTCTTTTACAACTTATTAGAGTAAAAGCATATTTTTATGATAAAAATAAAAGTATTAAAAAAAAAATTTACGCATACCTATTAGACCAAATTTATTTAAAAAAATTTAAGACAATTTTTCAACTATAAATAAATAATAAATAATTGTTGATTAAATTTTATTTATAAATATAGTAATTGCATTCGAATTTTAAAAATAAAAACTTTTTCGTAATTTTGTTCGAGTTTATGAACAACGGATTCATTTATTACAAAAATATCATAAAAATGCTAAAACGGTATAAATCAAAAACAAATCGATCATTCTTAATTTTTCTTTATTTCAAATCAAAAAATAAAAATTGATCTTTGTATGGTCAAAAATTACATCAAAATACTCAAAAAAAAGTTATTAAATATTTGTTGACAAGAAATGAATATAATCAAAATGAAAAAAAAGTTATAAAAAAAGTAGATCGATAAATATTAATAATTCATCTTCATTTTACATCTTCATCAAACACCTAAACAGTGTTCTTAGAATGGCCAACAATTACCGCAATACTCAAGAATATAGCTATTAAAAATTTAAAGATAAATGAATACCATAAAAATAAAGAAAGTTTTTAAACAAAAACGAATCGATAAATCTTTTTCTAATAATAATGTATTTTGACTCCTAATGTCTTAAAACATGTTTCTAACATGTTATTAGCAAAACTCTATTTTACCATCACAAATCTGCCTGTATGAGGAAGCAATATATTGATTAACTAAAAAGTGCTCTACAGTCTTCTTTTATTTTGAAACTATTTAATACAAAAATTTGTTTATCAAGTTATTGGAGTAAACGTATATTTTTGTGATTAAAAAATGTATCGTAATTTTGTTCGAATTTATAGAAAACGAATTTATTCATTCATTACAAAATATCATAACAAAGAAAACATGTTATAAAACATAAACAACTCAATCAATCTTAAAAATTCTTCTTGATTTCAAATATTCACCAAAAAACGTATAAAATGAGCTTGGTTTGGACAAACATATACTGCATAATAATAATAAAAGTCCTCTTGATCTGAGCAAAGAACTTAGCCGAGAGATAGTAAAAAGCCTACCTTTTTGGAAATTTTCGGAAGGAATAATGCCGTTTTACTCAAGTTATCGTTTGCCATAGAAGATCAATTTTTTTTATAAAATGATTTTTTTCTCAATCATAGAAAAATAAAATGTCTCAAAAATTTTACAGAATAATCTTCTCTATTGTCCTAATTACCTCAATTTTATTTAAAAACTATCCGTCATATATTTCAGAGATATCACCGTTCGAACAAAAAAGAACGTTTCCGCGGGTAACAATAAATGGCCTATTAAAGCCTGAAGCATTAAATTTTATCGTGGATTACTCGAGATATGGATGTATACACACACACTCACACACACACACACACGCACACGCACACACACACATACACACACACATACACACACACGCATACACACACATAGACACACACATATATACACACACATACACACATACATACAGACATTTTCTAAAAATAGTGTAGTTTGATTCCTTTGTGACGTCCAACAGACTACAAATAAGACTAAAGCTACAAGCTTTTAAGTGCGCCTTTTATTTTGGCCTATGCTTTCGCACAATAGCCAGGGTCTCTAAGGCAAATCGTATGTAATTAGTTTTTATTGTCTTGAACCCTCGTAATGAGGGTTCTCGGCTTTACTTCAATTCTTAGAAATGATGTCTCTTTTTGTTATTGATTGATATTACTGGAAAATTTTATTAGTTTACTACCTTGGGATACGTATATTGGTATAGCCGCGAGGTTCAAAAGTAGTTTTATTAGTTGGATATACTGTATGTGATTAAATATTAATCTCGAAGCGTATATCCACAAACATTACTTTAGTATGCTTTACGCTTTCATAAATGATGGCGAGGTGCATTACTAAAGTATGTTGTTCTATGATTCTGAGGTACGTAAGCCCGCGAGGTTCAGAATATATAGAAAACATAGGTATGCTATACGTTACTAGTTACTAGCGGCGAGGTGCATTACCATGTGATGTATTGCGTTCAATTTTATGTATATATATATATATATATATATATATATATATATATATATATATATATATATATATATATATATATATATATATATATATATATATATATATATATATATATATATATATATATATATATATATATATATATATATATATATATATATATACACAGGGTGGGCCATTTTAATCTCCGCACAAAAATTTCTCCGTTCCTAAGCGTGGTATCGAAAAAAAGTTGTGACAAAAGTTGACAAGGGCAAAGGGGGTCAAACATTAGTGACCTTGAACTTAATCTTGAACTTAATCTTCAGGGTTATTTTAAGGTCAACTTGATTTTTTTTAAATGGAAACCCCTAAATATGGTTTTTCTCTGAATTATTACGGCTTTCTGGCCGAAGCAAATAACCTCTCTACCTCAAACATTAATCACAACAACCTTACTTTGTTTCGTGACCTCCAGAAGGTCATTTCAAGGTCAGAATGGTAAAAACTTGTGTAGTTTAACCTCATAAATGCCATTTCTATTGTTATTGATGGTGAGACCTTGTAAAGGTCAGTTCAAGGTCGAACCCTGAAATTTCGGAAATTTCTGAACCCCGTAATAATTCAGAGAAAAAGCATATTATCGTTTTTCAGACGTTTGACCTTGATATTTGACCTCTCTAAGGTCACAAAACAAAATTTTCTCAAAGACATTTTCGATGTAAAATTTTCCGCTCTTTTCAATTCCGGGATAAAAATTAGGGACTTCCATTAAAAAAAATCAAGTTGACCTTGAAATAACCTTGAAGATCAAGTTTAAGGTTAAGTTCAAGGTCACCAATGTTTGACCCCCTTTGCCCTTGTCAACTTTTATCTGAACTTTTTTTCGATACCACGCTTAGGAACGGAGAAATTTAGGTGCGGAGATTAAAATGGCTCACCCTGTATATATATATATATATATATATATATATATATTAAATTTGAATCTTTTAGTAATAAATCTGTTTATTAAAAGTAATTTATACAATAAATAGCTTAATATAATCGGTACAAAAATTGTAAATAAAATATAATTACTTTTCGGATGTTTAATTTGTAGTTCTATTATGTTCTATCTATGTTTTAACCCGTAATATTTATTTTTAGTCTTGGGTGTTTTAACCCGAAATATTTATTAATGCAATGGAAATTTTGTGGGTTTTTCGACTTAAAAACTGTCTACCCGAATATTTGAGTCTAGTATAATTGTCTACAAAGATCTGTAGCAAGCTTAGCGATACTAAAAGCACGTTGTCTCGAGAGGTTGCTAGAGCGAGCTAAGTCTTTCTACTATTCTGCCTTGCACAAACCTTGCTTTACCTGAACAGATACTGCTCTGGAGGTGCTTCGGTGAGTGAGACGTTTCTACTCTTACTTCGGCACAAGCTTTGCTGTACAGGAACAGATTCTGCTCTTGAGGCGCTTCGGCGAGTGAGAGTTCGAGTTTTTAGACTTGACACAAGCTTTGCTGTACAGGAACAGATACTGCTCCTGAGGCGCTTCGGCGAGTGAGATACTCTGAGTTAGACATAAGATTGCTTTACAGGAAAAGATACTGCTCCTGAGGTGCTTGTCGAGGGAATGCTGGTGAACCATGTAGCTTGCCCGGGATCGGGTGAGCGAATGCTTGTGAGACCCCGTGGACCGGTGTCTTTTAAACAGTTTTCCGCCGTATCTCGCCTATGCAGAAGGGTCGAGCGAACGGGGTGAGGGTGAGAAAGGACGAATAGCAATGAACGTTTCCTCCCTTTTCTCATCCTACGCGCATTTCCTCTTATTAGGTTAATGCTTAAGATGGAGAAAAAAGAAGAGAGGGTGAGGGTAAAAAGGTCCTTATATGGGCGTCGCTAAAGAAGCGCGCGCAGCTATGTTTTGGGGACTCGGGCCTTTTTGGTGGGGCGAGCTTTTTCTAGAGAGAGAAGGGAGATCTTGTGTCTCGCTTGCTCTCTTGCTCTTTCTCTATCTTTCGCATTTTACATTTGATTTTCTTAATATTTAAACTAAAATATTAATGTTTATTATATTTTTATTTACTAAATGATCTTAAAATGTAGCAGTTATTTCATAAAAAACCATTAAAGATAGTATTGTGAAAATATTTACTTTATATATATATTTATATTATATAGTTACGATATTTGTTAAGAATCATAAGATAATTATAGTAATTTATTAAAGTGTACACACGGTTAATATAGTATAATATTAATTAATAATAATGAGAATAAGTGATGAATGTAAAGTTAATATTAATTTATGTTTACTTAAATTTAAAGTTTGCATAAACAGGTTTCAGTCTAGTATAAAAATGTCTAGATTCTAAAATGTAAATAGTGAATAAACATTTATATTTCAGTACTTAAAACTATCGTATTATATGTAATTATTATTATTACAACATAATATTTAAAACTACAGTTAGAATCAAGCTATCAACTTGATTCTTTCGCACAACATTTGTATTTGAATTATAAAACTATATTACGATGTTATACATGTAAAAAGTTATTATCTTATTCGCTACGCTTTCTGCTTTCAAAATAATATTACAGCCTGTATTTTTCCGCTCGGAAAATGCTGCGCTTAGCAGATACATTTCGTGATCGAAAAAGAGGGTCGATATAGATCCTAAACACGTGTGCATCCGGTTACACTTGACTCGTGTGACCTAAAATTATTCCGTAAATATTATTCATACTCAATGTTGCTAAGACATGTATACTCCGTAAATAATACGTACTCGGGGAAAAGTGAACCTTGAACGATATAACATATTGAAGCATGCAGTTAAATGAAATAAAAATGTTTTCTGTTGTTACAGTAAGTTTTAATTATATTATCATTTTGACTTTCCTAATTTCATGAATTAATTACTCAGAAGAATATTTTGTAAAATTTTTGAGGCTTTGATTTTTTCTTTTGAAGGAAAAGAAATCTTTTTGTAAAAAAAAATCGATTTTTGGTAAGCTACTAATACTGGAGTAAATCGGCAGCATTTGTTCTGAACCTTTCCAAAACGGTAGCTTTTCACTACCTCTTGAAAGAGTTCATTGCCCAGATCACAACGACCTTTATATTTCAAGATATTTGAGGTTATGTATTTTTTGACAAATTTTTTGGTCGCTTATATCTCGAGAATGGCACAGTCATCTTTTATCAAACATGGCTCATTTTTTTCGTTTTCTAATGAAGATGTGAAATTAAAAAGAAATTTAAAGATTCATTGACTCGTTTTTTTAAAACTTTTTTTATTTTACGGTGTTTGGACCGCTGACGATTATCGACAGCCTAGGCATCAAACCTTGATTGATAATAGAAAAAAGTATGAGTGATTTACAATTTTCATGCAACTTTGGCGCGCTTGACACGGCCGGCGCGTCTTGTTAAAGTTTGAATAAAAATATTAAAACCACACGAAGTTACAACCAGTTGAAGAGAAAAATGTATTGAATTTTTTTCAAGCTATAAATAGCGTTTTTTTTAACTAATAAAAAACAAAAGAATATAAGTATTTTGTTTTAATATAAAATGATACCCAATAAAATTTCCTATGTTTATCAATTGTCAAAATTTCAATTTGATCAATTTTCTAAATTCTCTCCTCGGACAATACTTTATGCGTTTTCGAACGCTATTCCCCTTATTGCATCTTGCCCTTCAATTGTGGCTATTTTTCGAATTGGTGTAAAAATATATTTATGAAATAAAAATAAATATCAATAAAATTATTTCCAAAAATTTCTAATTTGTCAAAAAATTCAAATTTTTCAAAAAGAATAAAAAATTTCAAAAAAATTCAAACTTTAAAAAAAATTTCAATTTCTTCAAAAAATTTCAATTTTTTTAACAATATTCAAAATTTTCAAAAAATTTCAATTATTGCAAAATTTTCACACACACACTCATGCAAGGAAAAAGAATATCGCGCAATTGTCAAGTGTGTCAATTAAATTTTGCTAGTCGTAGATACCGAGCGACAAACGATTAACTTTGAATGTCTAAGGGGGGACTACTGGTGGGAATAAGTGCGGTTATAAAAGACTGAATGCACTCGCGTAGTCGAGGTGTTTCTCGCTCGCGCGCCGTGAGGGTCGTATGTATAGTGCACTGTTTAGCCCACATCCATGAAATCCGCTTTTCTCCTTTCCTACAGTGATCCAATGCTCCAAACTGTTTCATGTGTTTTTTTGTAATTGAAATACTGTTAACGTAAATGTTGCTGTGTGTCTAATGTGGAGTACGATAAAAAGTGATATTTAAAGGAGTTTGTGGTAATTTAAAATTAAACGCTGTGCTTTTCAAGAAGTCGATTGCGCAAGATAAGATATGTCCTCAAATGCAGCGTGTGAGCCGGGGCTTCGTCCCCGGAAACTGACGCCAATTCCACCAGAAGAGGAGATAGTTATCAGTGGCATTGCAGGTCGATTTCCGGATTCTAACAATCTACACGAGTTACACAAAAATCTCATTAATAAAACGGATCTGGTATCTGATGACGATCGTCGTTGGAAATTGGGTGTGTACCTTAATTTAAACAAATTGAAATAATGGTAATTTCATCACGCATATGAGCAAAGTCTGCTATTTAAAACTATTATTAAATATATATTATTAATTAATCCTTTAACCTGAAGGACGGGAGAAACCAAATAGTTGTGAACTGTGTTAGTGTTAGTAAATCAAAGTTTGTTTTTTATTTTTACAGGCATTAAATTATCATTTCAATATTTTTATTGTTCATGTATACTCAGTAAAATATGGTGAATTATTTAAGTGATTTTTCGGCTTGAAAACTAATATATTACGTAGCAGTCAAACAAAATAGTTTTCTAGACGTTACCACTACTAATGTACAGTCCCGGTTAAAGGTCTAACCATTATTAATAAGATTGAATTTTTGTATATACAGTCAAATCTCTCGCACTGTATGCGTGAGCGTGTGAGTGTACGTATGTGCGTGTGTGAGTGCCTGTGTGTATTTATGTGTCTGTCAGATAAAATTTAACTTAAAACTGATTAGATTTTGGATTCAATTCGATTAATGCTTAATTCGATTGGTGCTTAATGAAATCAATATTTGAAAAAAATATTAAAAAATTCACGTATTCTTAAAGTAACCATAATTTACGTTTATATATATATATATATATATATATATATATATATATATATATATATATATATATATATATATATATATATATATATATATATATATATATATATATATATGATAAAACGTTTCTCCTTTATTAAAACCAATATAAAGAAATTGTTCAATTTAGTTTTTATTAAATTAATTTTCTCTTATTTAAAATTAAACACAAATTCTTCTTTAAATAAATAATAAAAAATAATTCTTTTAAGTAAAAAACTGCTGCCAGTCCATTGGCACTTAGCTTCCTCCAAGCTATTAAATGTTCCAATGAAAAGTAATTTTTTTCTATTTAATTCTGCGTTTAAAAGTCAAAACGATAAGTTTATTTTTTTAAATGTATTTCTAAATTGTCATATGAACCTATACAAAATTATCGCATAGATAATGAAATAGTTCACAATCATCATCCTCGCATAAGAAGACCCTTTCTCCCCCTGTTACACACCGTATTTTGTTTAACAAGTGCATGTATATGGCCTGTTTTGTGCATGTAAAGCTAATGAAGAATAGAGAATTTTCAGTCGCCGCTACACACAAATTTCATATTGAAAAAAAAAATTATATATACATGTGTGTGTGTGTGTCTGTGTATGTGTGTCTGTGTGTATATATGTGTGTATGTATATGTATGTGTGTGTCTGTGTGAATGTGCGTGTGCGTATGCGTGTATGCGCGTGTGCGTGCGCGTGCATGTACTTTTAACCGTGGATTACTCGAGATACAGAGGGATACACGCACTCACGCACGCACACACGCACGCACACACACACATATATCCATACGGATTTCTAAAAATAGTGTATTTTTACTCCAAATGGCCCAAAACATGTTTCTAATATGTTTATAGCACACTAACCTCAAAATGCCAACTTTATTGTCGATTTTGAGGTTGTTGTCCTATAAAATATCGTATGAGACTGTTGTGGGAGGTGTTTTTCTACCTTGCTCGATTTTCTCACTCGCTTCGCTCGTGCGAAAACCCTCGAGCAAGGTAGAAAACCATCTCCCACAACAGTGTCATAATATACTATTTTAGAATTTTGTTTTTATTATTACAAAACTTCCTTTAGGAGGAAGCAAAAATGGTAATCATTGAAAATTAATTTTTGTTAAAAAGTAATTTGGACAATATTTTTGAAATTGTACAAGCGTTATGCAGAGTTTTCGAATGATTCGATATAATCTAATACGCATGGAATATCATGAACATTGAACAATACAATTTAGAGGAACTTTTTAATTATATACTTCATACTTTTCTCAACAAAGTTAAGCATAATAACTACATTTTACAAATATTGAGAATAAATTATAGGCTTTTTAAAACATTAAAATAAAAATAATTTTTGACCAAATTGGAGTATAAGCTTACATAAATAACTTAACTCTCTCAATTGCATAAAGTTTTAGAAATCTACACCAAAGAGACGAAACAGTTATTACTACCTAAGGGGACTCAAGCAGTATCTACTTGGTTCTCCGAAGTAAGCATGAAACGACAAAATATGCGCAGTAGATAGGCAGAATGCTGCGCAATGGAGCACGGCAGAAGAGGGGGGAAGACGCGGTGGAGAGAACCTCACTTTTAATATTTTGCGCATCTTCTGTGCACATATTTTGTCGTTTCGCGCTTACTTGGAAGAGCCAAATAAATGAAGCTTGTTCTAGAGTTTTTCGATGGGGGAAGTGAGTAACGTTTGATCTTATAGTGTTCATGTGTGGGACATATCTTCCTTCGCTTGTGTTCACGACTTTTCGCAACGGCATATCACACATCGCTTGTTTTTTATGCTTCTCTCAGTGTTATACATCGCCCTGTTTATACTCGGCTTTTTCCAGCGGAATATGTGGCTTTGTTTGTGTTTGCGGCATCTCTATTCTTTTAATTTGAAATATCGAATCTCACTGAGAAGTAGTAAATAGTCACTATAAATGTTATTCATTTCATTCGTCATAAACGTACAAACTGTACATCTTGTCATAGGGAATTTGAAATATATTACTTTCCGTCGGGAGCTCACTGAGAATGATATTCTTAACTTATTTTAATGCTATTTCATTCATGTAACATCGACCTTTCACTCAATTGGTATCTAATTATATGGACAATTATGTACAGATTTAAGTATATCATCATCAGCATAGTTAAAATCACAAGAGTAAAAGAAAATATACAATTCTTTGGTTTTCATCACAGGTCATCAGCAGTTTATATACAATTCATGTTAGATATCACAGGTCGTCAGTTTATCTACAATATTCAAAATTGTACAAAAGGCATACGGTATATCTATCGTGTTAGGTATATATATACTTATGGATTAGTTCTTCACATTCAGGCATATCTCTCTCGTTAACTCACATTTATGCAAACATAGATAATAATTTAGGACCTAACAGTTGATTAACTCTGTACAACGAAAATACTTCATGGTGTTGACCACTTTGTATTTGTATGCGATACCTACCTTAGACTGTTTTGCATTTTGACATATTTTGGCATGGACCTCACACTGCAGGGGAGCGAGCTCCGGAGATGCGCACCTTAGGTTCTGAATAAGTACACAAGAAAAAGGATGACTTCTTGTATTAAATGCTTCATTTACTTGAATCCCCAAAACAGTTTTGATTCGCATTAAATTGCAGATTCATTAACAGTTAATTAAGAATTCGTATGATAGCTGCCGAAAAAGTAAACAATTTGTTGCATGCGTGAGATATAAAAACGAAGAATAAGAGATTTTTAAACGTGTTCTTGGGCTATAAAGATACTTTACAAACACAAAAACATAATTAGAATTTATATAATTGTCGAATGCTATAGCAACAAAATTTATTTTTGTCGTATATCGGCCACAAACGTGAAAGGTCAATCTGCATGTAGCGCGACAATAACAAGCAAGATGGCTCCCATGCGCTCAGTTGGTAGGATCCGGCTCAAGTATCCATTAACTTCAAACTACTCAGATTCTTCCTAACACCGCAGATATATCTTGATCACACACGAATTCTGAAATATTTGTAATATGGTCTCCAGCTTCCCTGATACATCAATATATACTACAGAGCAGTTAAATAGTCTAAGTGATAGACTCGGGACCCAGGATAACGATGGTCTAACTCCGGGCATCACAGCAATGATGACAGTATCGAATTGTATCAGGAGCAACCGAGAAAACTCGTGACAGAGATGCCCATGATTGTCACGCTTTTCAAAACCTGAAGACATTAAGGGTTATTTCCAATACGAGCTCCACCAAAATAATAAATAACACTATAGATGAGGAAAGAGGAATGAACTAAATCTGCTCTGGCGGTAGTCTGCGTCAGCTGCAAAGGTTATAGTTAAGACTCGCCACGGCTAGTCGGGCTTGATGTACTGACAACTGATGTCATAACTTATAGACTATTTTTAAAATGTTGCGTGTGAACGGATCATTTTGGTCCCTCGCTCAATAGGGGCATTGCAGATAAACCAACAGGCAGGTAGTTCACACAAAATAAAACCTGGTACCTGTATTTAAAGGTGGCCCTTCCCACGGTAATTCTCTTCTGCATTCTAGTGAGCGCATTGCTTTGTTTGTAGATAACGGCACATTTGTGTAAGTAGAGACAGCGAAAGTATGAAAAAATTGAGAAAAGATTATGTTAGTTTTTTAGCCGTAAAAAATGTTTACAGCCTATTACGTACCGTATTATTAACTTATCGTTAAATTCAAAATATTTGAAAAAGGGTTAACAACTTTGGTCTCGATTATAGTTTTCCATTCCCGAGATGATTGGTTTTTCACCGCTCGGCTGAGATGGTACATCTTTCACCGCAGATTCGAGTTGGTACGTAATTCTTCACCGCGGATTTGACATGGTACATAAAAGGAACGTGAAATCAATACCCTCTTTTACGGGGTGCTGCCGGTTGAAAATAGACAGATTCTTTAAAGAAACAATATGTTAATTTTTTCTCTAAGAATTAAAAATTACATTTTCACTAGTCGTGGGATTACGCTGCATACATTATTAATCATAACGGATGAAGGCAACCTCAACCTTGTATGAAGTTCATTCGATTACACACTCACCGTGACGGATGGATGTCTCTTTGACTTGGCCCAAATTGCTACTTCCCTTACGCCCATCGCACAAAACGACGACCCGGAAGTCATACTCGAACGACCACCACGCTAAAATGTAACTCTTATTCCCGCCAATCGCAAATTTCCCTTTCCAGACGACCCCAAAATTATACACAGACAGAACGGTATAAGAAGGATAACCAATCACCAAATATACAACGGTGGTACGTTTCATCCCACATCGATCTACTGGACTCATCAGAAGATGTTGGGAGATATATTATGAAGGAATGTATTCATCTGTCATCTCATACTTCACAAACCTCAACACATACGCGCATCCCTCACGTGATGCAGCTGGCCCACGTCAATCGACTGCTCGCCATCTCAGCCGCGACCGATAAAGCTCACCTACATTCAAACTTCGACGTCCCTGGCAAGCAAGTTTCCTGACTCTAATTGACCCAAAGAGTTTGACTTAACACGCTCGCGTTTTTATTAAACACCCCGAAAGTTACCCGATAAAGTTTCACGACATTCAACACTCGAAGATAGATAGAAAGATAAAAGAAAGTCAATTGACAACCTATAAGAATAGTGCGTTACCTCCTGGTCCGACTTACTGGACTTATCAGTATCAGTAAAACCGTTTATACCGACACTGCCTAAGACGCTAAGAATGTATTATCAAGAAATGAATGTATATATTATTGTCCTATACGTTGCGAAATTATCAACACACACGTGCGCACATATACATGCACAATCACACATACACTTACGTACACATGCACGTACAGAATTCCACCACTTACCAATCCATTTACACGTACCCACGAGTATTCACGAATCCTCACCTTTGACGATATCACATGGCCACGTAGGCTTGTAAGAGACAATGTCGCCGACTTGCTCCAGTCGACCGTGCGTGACTCTCGTCACATTCTAACTCGTCCTCCGTTTTCATTATCTCTCCGTGCTACCAGTAGCTTCTCCCACCCTGCGGTCACGTGTTCAGCAGGCTTAAAATTGTAATTAAGATATTTTATGAAAGCTTAACTTCATTTTAAAAATGCCTTGCAATAATTTTTTCGGGGATACTATATGCAAGACAGAAATCATTAAATTGGTTAGGCTTGAGGATTTTGCACGAGGTTGTTAGTTATTTTTTTTATGGAGTTATACTTCCAACGTTTAATAGATTCATGCACTCATTATTTGTATTCCTATTCGTATGGGTCGGGGTTGATCGGTGGTCCCTTCCGGACCCTTTCGGACGAGCCAATCCAGCACTCAGGTTATGCCCATTGTGCTTTTACTACTCTTTTTATCTTTGTTTCTCTTTCTCTGATGTTACCCTTGTATTTTTATTACCTTGCCTTTTTATATCTATCATTATTTACCTGTCATTTTGCGTGTCGTTTTCCCTATACCCAGTTACAGATTCTCTTCTACTTTCTCCTTTTTGACCGATGCAGATCGACAGCAGACACCTCGTATAGGAGTCTCCTGATACAACCTGCTCTACTCTCGCGTAGACTAGGTTTTGTCAAGTCACACTGATGTATCAACAGGTCAGTCGCTCGATCAGTTTTTTAAACTACGGTATTGCTATCCTGCATCAATTCAGATCGGACCGAACACCCTCTTTCTACTTTGAAAGCTCGGTATTAGACGTAACGGTATGCACTACCATTAAGTGTGCCCCGCCGCTCCATCGCCGATCCCAGAATGCAAAGTTAAGAGAGAATCCGTAAATGGGTGGGCCTACAGTTTTAGATGGGTTCCGAACCAAAGCCGCGGGGAAATGTAATCACATGCGATCTGAATAAAATTGCAGAGGTGTTGGCAAGACGGCCAAGGCCGGGAATCGATCCCGGATCCCCGGACGAGAGTCCAAACCTCTACCGCTTGAGACACCAGGCTCTAAGAGCGCTCATTAACTCTTTTTCGATTTGGATTAACCAAACTCGGGGGGAAATGACTGAACGTGCTACGGATGCGGCTATTGGGTTAGTTGGTCATTTTTTAAAGGGGTTTTACTATTAACACGTGATAGAAAGACAATGGAGCAACTTTAGCCAGATAGCCCGATAGGGGGGGGGGGGAATGACTCAAGGCTCTACAGGGGCGGGTATGGGGTTAGTTGGTTATTTTTTAAAGGGGTTAAAAAATGCTGATCTGTATACATTGCTTTTGCTTTTTAAATATCAAAACTTTCCTACCACCGCCATCGTGTCTGGTCTCTAGTCGTGGTCTACTACGACGTCATGCGTGACGTATATTATAGGTTAGTGTTACGTTAACGTTATTATTTAATATATTTGAATCATCGTATTTATTTTTTATTTGCACGACATTCTCTTATGTCGTACGTAACTAAATAGAACTAATTTGTGCGGTATTGTTTTTATTGACATTTGTACAACAATATTTTCTTAAAGAATATAAGATTCTCGTTATTTACACGACATTTTATAGTAAAAAGAAAATCTGTCGTGCACCTAATATCGGCCGAGCTTTCCTCTACGAGGAAACTTTGTGAAGATAAAAAAAAAGTTTTGCTAAAGACATGTTAGAAACCAGTTTTGAGATACTCGGCATCAAAATACACTATTTTTAGAAAATGTCTGTATGGATATGTCTGTGTGCGTGTGAGCGTGTGTGTGCATGTGTGTGTGTGCATGTGTGTGTGTGTGTGCGTGAGTGTGTGTGTTTTATTTTTCTTTAAGAATGACGGCTCTAAAAAATTTTTTTGGTTTTCGGTGCGTCTGTTTTTTTAGCTGTTTTTCGATTTTTGAGTTACAGTTTTTTAGATTATTTGATATCATAGAAATAATATTATCGGGTGATAATACATTTGAAAGAGCATAAAATTACTTATCTTTTCCCACCCGAAATTTTGAAGAAGCTATTTCCCTTGTTTTGTTATTCACTATATCACCATGTTTTTCAAACGGTTATATCTGTAAAATATATGAATCAAACTTCTTTTTAAAAATTGAGATGTTTAGGAATATGGAGAAGAATATTCTTTAAAATTTTTTAAGCTTTATCTTTTTCTTTGAAGAAAGAAATAGTACATTGTGTAACGAGTGCGATATAGTGGTCAATAGCGCACGCGGGCGCGTTGGCACACGAGCGTAGCGAGTTATTGGACTACCAAATCTCGCTATTGGACACTAAACCGCACGAGTTTCACACACTATTTTTTATCGTAAATGATGGGAATATGTTGTATATTGCATGGGGGTTCTGTGTACGCTAAATGGTCAAAAGATACTACGGGTGTTATTGACCTTTTAGCGTCTGCAAAACCGTCACGAAATATGTCATTTTTCTAGCACGTATGATGAAAAATCATTTTGTCAAAGAAATGGATTTTTATTCCGTAGCGTATTCTGGAGTAAATCGGCAACATTTGATCTGAAACTTTCCAAGATGGTAGCTCTTTACTATCTCTTGAACGAGTTATTTGCCCAGATCACAGCGACCTTTATATTTCGAGATATTAGATATTATCTTTTATTTAATATTTTTATTTGATCGAGTATATCTCGAGAATGGCACGGTTTTTATCAAACAGGGCTAATTTTCTTTCGATTCTTAATGAAGATTCGAAATTGAAAAGAAATTTAAAGATTCATGGACCCGTTTTCTTTTTTAAACCTTTCTTTTTATTTTACGATTTTCTGAAATCGATAAGGTAAATTATTTTTGTATCTTATGCAGCCACTTAGTGTAGCAAGTGTCTCTGTAAAGATTATTACCTATAGTTATGTAATTTTAGTAAAAACATACCTTTGGACAAACCATCAATGATAAAAAAGCAAACCTTTTTTGCGATATTAAATAGAAAGAGATATATTAACTTAAAATTAATTTATTAGATCAAATAATTTCATATTAGAACATTTTATAAATTTTGTGCCAATAAATTTTGCAGCGTTCTTCTTTTACCATCACCGTGACCTTCCCTTTAATAACCGCTTTAGCAGTAGCTAACGATGCCAATACGTATGTCACATATCTTAGAATTTAGTAACAAATATGCAGGAAGATGAAACTGAATAGTAAATATGGAAAGATTTTAAATTTATCTTTTAATGTGATTATTCATGCAGTGTAATTCTATATTAATTATATTATGAACATTTTGTTAATACTTATAAATATTTTGTAAATACCCTAACATGTAAGAATAGATTTCAATGAATTAATTTATTTTATTATTTACTGTTCCATTTAGACTGTGTGAATGTAATAAATAAATGATCTTCCACCTTGTAATAATCTCGTTGACCACAACAAAATTCTTTAATTTCAGATCATCCGGAAATTCCAGCTCGTACGGGAAAAATAAACAGAGTCAACAAATTCGATGCACTCTTCTTCGGTGTACACTTTAAACAGGCCCACACCATGGACCCAATGTGTCGGATGCTGCTCGAACACGCTTACGAGGCGATCATTGATGCGGGTGTAAATCCAAAACAAATACGCGGCACAAAAACCGGTGTTTTTATCGGTGCCTGCTTTTCTGAATCCGAGAAAACTTGGTTCTATGAAAAGCTTCAGGTAATGTATCAGAAAGTAAATTTGTGTAACATTTTACTAAAATTACCTTAGCTGTTGACTTTTCTTATTATCGCACAATAAAAATGTCATATTTATCTATTTATATGAAAATAAGAATACTATTTTTGTCCTATCTAGGTTAATGGATTCGGCATTACTGGTTGTGCCCGTGCTATGTTAGCGAACCGAATATCTTATTATCTTGGAATAACTGGACCCAGTTATACAATTGACACAGCTTGTAGCTCTGGTTTGTATGCCATGGAACACGCCTACAAAGCGATACGTGAAGGACATTGCGACGCGGCAATAGTAGGCGGAGCAAATCTTTGCCTTCATCCTTACGTTTCTATGCAGTTCTTCAAATTGGGTAAGTATGAATTACCTAAAAAAATACATGTTGCTATTAAATGTTAATATTTTTTTCTAAATCATCGAAGCATTGCGTATAATAAATTGTAAAAAATATTTACTAATATGCTTGTGTAAGACCTTAAAAATATCACGTCTAAAAATACCACATTTTAAACCCTATATTTACAAAAAGTTCCTTAAAAAGGCGTACTATCGACGGACGGTCGCTGCAAGACTTTCGACGAGGAAGCCGATGGCTACGTACGCAGCGAAGCCATTACAGTGGCCTTTTTGCAAAAAACTAAAGACGCGAAGCGCATCTACGCAACCGTCGTCCACGCCAAAACCAATTGCGATGGCTTCAAGGAGCAGGGTGTCACCTTTCCATCCAGTCACATGCAGAGCGTGTTGCTAGACGAATTCTATCTCGAGTGTGGCATACCGACATTGAATGTCAGTTATATTGAAGCTCACGGCACGGGCACGAGAGTCGGCGATCCGGAAGAAGTAAATGCTATCGACAAAGTTTTGGGAAAAAAGAGAACTAAAAATTCGCCTCTTCTGATGGGATCAGTTAAGTCGAACCTTGGGCATAGTGAGCCGGCCAGTGGATTAGTCTCCGTCAGCAAAGTATGTTCAAAACATATCATATTTCTAATACCAATGATAATTACTAGAATTAAATAAGAGGGTATTGGCGCCAGTATTTTCTAGCGTATTTTCATTATTCTTATGTAATTTTTATTGATTATTTTGATCATCAGGTGTTTTTTTGAAGTATTAGAAACACCACGTAATCAAGATTTGAATGTAAACGAAAATTTAATTAAAATAATGAAAAATATGATGTATGTAATTATAACCGGCTCTGACATCCCCTTCAGTACTTGAATTAAAATAAAACACTATGCATGAACAAAATATATCTTTGAAAGGTTTTATTAGCTATGGAAAGCGGTTTTCTACAACCAAATATCAATTTCAAAAATGCTCGTCAAGAAATCAAAGCATTTACAGAAAAAAGAATTAGAGTTGTAACGGATCCTACTCCTTGGAAGGGTGGATACGCAGGTGTAAACTCTTTCGGATTTGGCGGAGCCAATTGTCATATATTGCTGAAATCAAACGTCAAAGAGAAGATAAACAAAAGTGTGCCAAATGATGATTTGCCAAGGTTGGTAGCTGTATCTGGACGAACGGATGATGCTGTATCAATTATATTGAATGATGTAAGACATTATACACGCTCAACACATATTCACATACAAGATATTAAATTTAGATTTTAAAGTATTCTGTTATTTTTTTGTACTTAACATTTGTTAGACATCTTTTCATTAATTTATTTTTATTTTCCAATTAATATGCAGGCTGAGAGCAAACCAGTTGACGTAGAATATGTAAGACTCCTGCATGACATTCACTCGGACGACATTAACGGTCACCTTTACAGAGGTTACACGATTTTGCCACCACGTGGAGTTGCTGATACTCCAATAAGAGAAATCAATTCTGCATCTGGAGCAAAAAGGCCAATTTGGTTTGTGTTCTCTGGAATGGGATCTCAATGGCCTGGAATGGGTATGAATGAGTTTGACTTACAATTATCTACATTCTAAAGCATGCTTTCTATCAATTTCATTCATATATTAGATACCATTTAATTATAACAATTTTTTAGGAGAGGCCTTATTACGTATACCAGTATTTTCCGAAGCTATAAAGAAATGTGATGCAGTTCTAAAACCTCATGGTATTGACATTTTTCATATAATCACAAATAGAGATAAAACGGCTTTCGATAACATATTAAACTCATTCGTTGGGATTGCTGCCATTCAGGTAAAATTTTATTGTATTTTGATATATTGAAACAGTGTGCAAATATTAACCTTACAAGCTTAATGTTTTATCCTACATATATATAAAAAGTATAGACTGTGCATCGAGGCATATCGGCGTTCTCGGTTTAGATAGATACACCTATAGACAGATATGTAGATAGTTTAAATAGCTATACCTATAGAAAAATCGATACTTTATCTTATTTCTACAAAAAAAAATAAAAAGCATAATAAATTTGATATCACATAAGCTTTGAAACATATATAAATGCAAATAAATCATTGCATATATGTATAGTAATGAGGTATAACATTGTATACAGTATTTACATGTACGGGAGAGTACCCTAGCATGGAACTCACAAATACTTTGACTGTAACTTTGGATTACCTGCGTGAAAATCAAAATTAAAAAAAATATCATATAAAGAACCTTTTTGAAGTACTACATTTGGTCAAATTTAATTATTAATGAAATAAGCAAAAATGAAAATTCAAGATTGAGTACTTAAAAAAATTTCTCCCAGTATAAAGCCCTAAAGGTATTAGAACTTTTGGTATAAATGGAAATGTAATAGTGATGACAATAAAAATGTATGTATATAAATTATAAAATAGTACATTTACTAAGAATATTTAATTTAACATATGAATTATTATTCATAATACTTGAAACATATTTATACGTTATTACAGGGGAGTCTGCGCGTTTTGTGCGCCAACCTCCGTCTTTTACGTTATACATGTATCCATGTAATTAGCAAATCCATAAACTAACGGAACTAATGAAACAATAAAATATCGATTCCATGGTAGAAAACCATCTAGTTTTATTGAGGACCTCGATTATTTCCCACGATAAACTATATAGATTTACATAGTTTACGATTAGTTTCCACCAGATTATTGTAGAAATTATTAAGCCGTACATAAAAATATAAGTAAATCAGAACAATATAACAAAACTTGTAACATTTACAAAAAATGATAAAATAGATGTTAAGAGAAAGGTAAAGAGAAAGAAAAAATGATACCCTATTGCTAGCTGCCACAATTTGTGACAACAGCTCGAAAACTACACCATAAAATTCATTGAAATTTTTACTAAATACTAAGAACCTCAGGCGCGCTATTCGCGTCACAATTCCAAAGATCAGCAATGTTAATATCAATTGCACGAAGCAGATATTAATATCCGTTTAATACGTGGAATCATTTAATGCATTATTTATAATATGAAAAAGATGATTGTTAATGATATCTTATAGTTTTACTTTTCTGTTTCGTGTAAATATCAAGAAGTAACAACGAATTATCAATTTCCAAGCAGTGTACACCATGCATTAAGCAAAAATAGTATTCGTCAGATACTTTTTCGGATACTTTACTTCATTTAAAATGTCTAAAAGACGTCTAAAATTCTCCCAGGCCCCCTAAAGATGGGGTATCATCCGGATGATTCCACATATTTAGGGGGGCCTGAGAATATTTAAGATCTATTTTACGTATTTTGATACCGGATATATTTCTTATTTTTGGCAGTCAAATTTTGTATACCACCAAAATGCGTAAAATAGGTCCTAAATATGACCGGGCCCCCTAAACATGTGGTATCATCAGGATGGTCTTTTAGACATTTTAAAATAAAGTATCCGAAAAAAGTATCCGACGGATACTATTTACGGATACTCAGTATCCGATGAAAGTATCCGTCGAATACTTTTTTTGGATACTGAGTATTCGACCAAAGTATCCGTCGGATACTTTTTTCAGATACTTTTTTAAATTGTGTATATCGACTTAATACATGGTGTGCAATGATTATAAATTTATAATACGTTGTTTCTTCTTGATATTTACAGAAAACAAGAAAGTATCTAAAAATATTTTGCGGTCGAATGCTTGCCGAACTCTGGTTTGAATCACCGAGGCGTTGCGAAAGCAGCTTGCATGTGCACTGGTAGTACCTCATTTAGATCACTGTTCCGTGGGTTATCTTGACGTGTTGGAAGAGCTTGAGTCCAAACTGCAAAGGTTTCAAAATTCATGTGTGAGATACATATACGGTGTCAAGAGGGACAAGCACATCACTCCTCACAGGGAATATCTTGTTTTGCGAGGTTGTTATTGTACAAAGCAATTAACATTGTACAACCTCCGTATCTTACGGCTCTCTTTGGTAAAAAAAACCAGCCAGGACTTCCGGTAGGAATGGTGTGAAAGTTCTCGATTAGTTTAGAGCCGAAGGTTCGTGATTCTGGAACTCCTTCCCCTGTAGTGTGAAATATCTACCTTCGTTATGTAAATTTAAATTATGTAAATTTAAAACAGCTTTAAACAGATATCTCAGACAATAGAGCGTTGACCAATTAATTTAAGTACCTGAATACTTGCGTTTAGATATGTATAGAGTCCTAACTTACTGTATAACTATTGTATCTGTCTTAACTTATTTAATTTATTAATTTATTATTATTGACTTAATTTAAATCCGTATAAGTATGATTGTATTTATAAACATGAATGGTTCTTGCATGTGGCTGATGTATGTATGAGTACATTTACTTCATTCTACGTGATAGATATATTATATAATAATGACAGTTGACGATATGTGATAAACATAAACTTGTATGCAATTGACGAGCTATGATTATAATTGTATATATTATTCTGTAATTTTTTATGAAATCAAAATGAAAACCAATTCATTGGCACTTAGCTTCCTCAAACTTTACAAATTGTTTCATTATGAAATTATTTATTCTATTTAATACTGTGCTGGAAAATAAAAATGACAAGTCTATTGCATTTTAATATGTCGAGATATATGTATATATTTAAATTTGTAATTTAAATTTATGCAAAAGTATACGATAGATTATGAAAAAGTATTGTTGTTTTAAAATATTTTTTAACATATTATGTATAATGCATAATTCATAAATAAATTTAAGATAAGATAATGTGTTACTAAGAAACTCTTAAAAATGTTCATTAAGTAATTATTCGAGTTAACCCTGGTAGAAATCTTATCGTGGCGCCCACATTCGCTATAACTGCCTTTATAGACAAACTAGATAGTACTAGACTGTACAAAACTCGATAAATTTACACGGATCTACATAATTTTCTCAATAATAATATGTAGGTATAAAATCTGTGAGGTTATATATTATTTATTGAACAGAACTTTTATTGTAAAAATTAACATTAAAAAAAGGTTAACATGCAAGTTTTCAATTATAATAATAAGATCTACAGTTCTATTCATACTATTTACATATAAAAGTAGTCAGAAAGCATATCTAACCTAAAAAATGAGAATTTAGAAATAATGTTCCTTGCATATGAATAACAGAGATCACAAAATAATGTTCTGATTGATGTTGTTGTTTCTTGAAAAGTAATATATAAATAATAATAATATTATATGTACAAATATGTACTTTATGACATAGTTTATTTAAAACTAGAATTTTAATTTCAGAAATACAAATAATTTTGTATCCATATGTGAGTTCTTATAATACATAAACTGCTCATCTATGACAACATTTTCAAAGACAAACACATTAGTCGAACACATGTAGACGATAATTTTCTTTATAAGTAACAAATTACTATGTGTTAACTGGCCATAGATGTCAAGTGAAAGTGTTTGATTATAAATTAATCACAGTAGGAAATACAAGAACAGAACATGTATATAATAACTCAAATATATTATTTCTTTTTAAAAATAGAAAATTAATCAGTTCATAATAAATGTGTGTGAAAATAGTTTTCTTTACGTAAACAATACAGGTTTCGAAACCAAGCCTGTATTTAGGATGGAACATAATCAAATGTAAGAAAACTAATTTTACATAAATAATATAAATATATGCACTAATACTTCATATAGTTATTAGGATATTCAGATTATTTTCTTATTTTGATTGTTTAACATATATGTATAACATAATATTGTTATTGAGTTCTTGAATACAAAAACTCGATGTATCTAAAATTTGATAACCTAACACTTTAAAGGTTATTTACATTTACTTACATTGGTAATAGGTGAACAATAACAAGTAAATATATACCTTTAAATCAAAATAATACATAATAAGCACTATAGATTATGCTTCTGTTTCTTAAAACATAACCTTTAAGTGGTTGTTATTGTCATAATTTTGCTTATCTAGTTTTAACGGGGCAAATAATATGGGAAACTAGAAGGGTCGACCGTTACACGCCTTTATAGTAACTATCTAGTTTGCCCACATAGATCTACACAGCGCGAGATTATTCTACATAGATCTATAAAGTGGACGGGATAAATTTCTACCAGGGTTAATTATTTAAAATAGTCTATTCAAACTTATTGTAACTGTGAACCCAAATTTTAAGTCTATTCAATTTTATTCTTTACACATTTTATTGGAAGAGAAAACATTAAAAAACCGCTAAAATCACCGTTAAACAAAATTACGTTTTCGTGTATAAGAGAAGAAAAGAAACACCTTATCCGAAATTTCGGGTGTAAAAGATAGGTAATTGTATGCTCTTTCAAATGCATTTTCACAGAATCGATGATTTTATTTATAACTATCTATTTCGTTAGAAAACAAAAACAAATCCGAAAAGTTAAAAAAAAATTAGTATTGTTACGGATAGAATTCATTAGTAATAAGAAAATGTAACTGTATAATAAGTTGCTTTGCAAAAGGTCTCTAAAATGTTCTGTATAGTTCAAACGCGATAACGTTCTTAGTTTCTTATGTATATGTTTGCGGCGGTCGGCGGCGATGACTTTCGGCGATGCGAAGAGCGGCTCATTTCTAGCTCAAAAAAGAATGACGCACATATATATATATATATATATATATATATATATATATATATATATATATATATATATATATATATATATATATATATATATATATATATATATATATATATATGTGTGTAAATTATATGAGAGTTTATAAAGGTCCTATGATAAAACTAATAAAACGTACTTAATAGTATATTATGACACTGTTGTGGGAGATGGTTTTCTACCTTGCTCGAGGGTTTTCGCACGAGCGAAGCGAGTGAGAAAATCGAGCAAGGTAGAAAAGCACCTCCCACAACAGTCTCATACGATATTTTATAGCACAACAACCTCAAAATCGACAATAAAGTTGGAATTTTGAGGTTAGTGTGCTATAATAATATATGACTACATGAAAAAAATTTGTTCTAAAAAATAGTGACGTCACAAATATCAATATTGTCAATTTAAAAAATATTTAGTTAAACCGCAGTTTTATCTTTTTTAATCAATTTTAATGTTTTGGGGGTTATTCTTTTCTTTAAACATTTATCTACAAAATTAACGAAAGAAATTTATAAAATAATATATCCATAATAAGAGAATGCTAATTATTTATAAGTTCACGGAAGTGAGGGATTTATTTCATTTAGTGTTAATGAATCCATGAGTCAGTGCATGAGTATGTGAGTCAGTAGGTAATTAAGTCACTGTAGAATGATTGAGTGAGAAAGAGAGAGAGATTGAGAGGATAGAATAAGAAAATTAGAGTGAGTCCAGAGCGAGATACATATATATATATACGTGCGTGCGTGCATGCGTGCTTGCTTGCGTGCGTGCATGCGTGCGTTCGTGCGTGTGTGCGTGTGTGTTTCTGCCAAAAGCGGTACAGCCATTCTTAAGTAGGTAATTGTAAAGAACTTATTGACAAAAATATGGTCTTTTGCGTGTACTGGCCTTGGTCTGGCTCAGTGTTTCTCGATAATTTATGGGACCACCGGGTATAACCCTCCATCGCATGCAAAAGAATTTTTAAAATCGGGTCAACCTTCTCTAATTAATCGGTAAACATACATAAAAAAGAAAAACATACGAGTCAAACATATAATCTCCTCCTTTTTGAAGTCGGTTAAAAAGTTTGACGCTCGACTTCTGGGTTTGTAATGGATATCTAGGCCTTTCTCTCTGGTGAATTGGTACATTATTTGCGTAGGAGAAGGACACATTTTTAAGATGAATATAAATGTTTATTAATTTTCTTTTATCAAGCACTAAAAATACCAAATAATGTTTCTGATTTAAGGTGTATTTTGCGCCTTCAGGGGGCAGGCCTGGGTTACACACAAAAAAAGATTTTCTTTTTTTGAGTCCAGAAAACATTTTATGTTTTAAAGCATTCATTCTGGAAACTTTTAGGCTATTAGTACTTAATAATATCTTTAATTTTACCGGTAACACATCAAAATCTAGATCCTACACGTCAGAATAAATCACTATTTTCAATGCCATATTTATTAAAGGAACTTGGTTCCTCACACGATTCTAGTAACATGATGAACGAAGAATTTTTTTTCGACGGTTATTCGACTTCTATTGACATATATTACAAAATGAGCTGAGCACTTTTTTGTTAAATTTTTTTTTTATTATTCTTTTTCATAGTACAATCAATTTTTTTTTAAATATTAAAAAAAATTCTTCAAAAGATCGATTGGATCGCCATAAATATAATAAAATGAAATTTAACGAAAAAGTGCTCCGCTGTTATTGCAATATATGTTAAAAGGAGTCGAATAACCGTCGAAAAAATAAAAATTCGTTTATCATGTCACCTAGAATCGTGTGAGGAACAAAGTTCCTTTAATAAATATGGTATTGAAAATAATGATTTATTGTGAGATGTAGGATCAAGATTTTGAGGTTTTACAACGGTAAAATTTAAGATATTATTGTGTATTGATAGCATATAAATTTTCAGAAAGATTGCTTTTAAACATAAAAAGTTTTCTGGACTCGTAAACAAAGTCTGTTTTTGGGTTTAACCCAGGCCTACTCTCTTAAGGAAAACGTCCTAGGTAAAAAAAACATATTAACATTTAGTTATTTTATCTTTTGAAGTTTATGATCTATTATTGATTACAATTACAAAGTCTTGAACTCTTTAATTAAAATAAAAAATATTGACTTGGCCGCAATGATCTGTTAGACCAAGTCATCAGAACCGTATAAGAAACAACGCGAATTAAACCCTAAAGGCACTTTGGAGATCCAAACTGAGTGATTTGTGTAACTGAATGTATATGTGCATATTAAACATAAATTTAAATTCGTGACTGATAGATATACCTCTTCATATATTAGTATATACAATAATTACTTTTATAATAAGATTATACGATTTGTGATATTACGGTAATATATATTCAGAATTTACGAGTTGTTACTGTTAAGATACGACGACGCAATGTGTGATATTTTATTATCATGCTTTGCACGCTAATTTGTATCTATATACGAATTAATACTCTATCTATATATCTGTCTCGCGAGGTTGATAGGGAGGATAAGTGTGCTCTTTGGTCACTTTTCCTCCTATGTCTCCACTATTTATAGTTTACAAAAAGACCTCCACAAGCTATGTATCTATTTATATATTCATACGTCTGTAAGTCACCGTATGCATGATCTATACATTATATGTCTATGTTTTTATCTATCGTATTACAAATATATTATTTGTTATGTAAAATCTTATTTCATAAAATCGTGAAAACGTTATCATGTTTCTTCCAAACGTGGTACAATGATATTTATTTGGTAAGATAGAACATCGGTAAGGGTAACAGTTACACACCCGCATGGAAGCAAATGGGACTGCTTACGAAGATGTGCATTTATAGATCGGTTTAGTAGACGTTCTGCACTCAATCGGTATTAAACCCGACAACATAATTGGTCACTCTGTTGGCGAGTTGGGGTGCGCCTACGCTGATGGCTGCTTCACCGCCGAGCAGATGATTATGTCCGCCTATTCACGAGGTTTAGCCTCAGTCGAGACAAAAGTTATTCGGGGTTCCATGGCGGCCGTTGGTCTCGGCTATCAAAACCTGAAAGACATGTGTCCTGCTGATATCGAAGTGGCTTGTCACAATGCTTCAGAAAGTGCAACCATAAGTGGACCCGCAGATTCTATGAAAAACTTTGTGGCTGAACTACAGGTAAATGCGAATAAAGAAGTTTAACTCGGTGCAATATCATAAAGAATAAATGAGTCGTTCTCTAGAAAAACGCCTTAAGTTGTTTAAAGCGTTTCGATTAAAATGCGTTTAAAATAATTAACATGTTTTACAAGTTGTATACATCATACATTATTAAATTCTTATCAATTATTGAAGTTTATTAAAATATGTATAACGGCTGATAAGTTATTAATATTTGAAATCTTGTTGATCGAAACGATGTAAAACACTTTAACTGTTATTCTAGAGAGTGGCTTAAATATGGTTATTTTGATTATGTTTATATATAGGCAAAGAAAATCTTCGCAAGGGAAGTTCCTTGCAGCAACATTCCATATCACAGCCGTTATATCGCCCCTGCAGGACCAAAACTTCTCAGTTATCTGAAAAAAGTTATTCTCGATCCAAAGCCACGCAGTTCAAAATGGCTGAGTACTTCTGTACCCATCGATCAGTGGGATACTCCAGTAGCTCGCTTTTCGTCTCCAGAGTATCATACAAACAATCTCCTCAGTTCCGTATTATTCGAGGAAACCTCCGCTCTGATACCAAAGAATGCGATCGCCATTGAAATTGCACCACACGGCCTTCTTCAGGCTATTCTTCGCAGATCGCTCAATCCTGGAGTGACGAACATTCCACTGACGCAACGAGGGCACAGAGACAACGCGGAGATGCTTCTACAGGCTCTCGGAAAAATGTTCCTTGTAGGATTACATCCACAATTGGGTAAAAGCAGAATTTTTACACTAATGGAGTTTGAGACGATCTAGACAACCGAGATTTTTTCTACTCGGAATAAAAAAATCTCGTCTCAAAACCGAGATCTCGTATCGAGCGATGTTCTCGGTTGGCAACGAGATTCTCGGTTAGGAGCAAGATTAGGAGCAAATAGGACAATATACTATAATGATGCAGTTACAAATTACATAGAAAAATAAAGAAATAGTAAAATAAGAGAATTTTACTTTCGACAGAGAAATTCACTCACGACCGGGAATTTCACCCTTACCGAGAATCTCGCCCAGGACGAGATTTTGTCTCATCTCTTGGAATTCAAGCGAGGCAAACCTCGTACATCCTTATTTTACACTTTAACTATTATAATTTTGTACGAAAAATCCTATAGAAAGCAGATTAAGTAAATTTTTAACATATTATTGTGATGATTGATGTCGGGTAGTTTAAGTTGTGTAAAAATGTACTCAATTTGACCTGCTTCCGGTGTAAAACAGAAGAACATGATTAGTTTTACTTAATACATGACATAATTATATGAGAATGAAACGATTTCAGAGTTTTAGAAAGTGAAATGTCTAGAAAATGTCAATCCGTGAACTTGGCTAGGCGACGGAACTGACAATTTTCGTACAAGAAAAAATCGTTCCATTCACCTATAACTATAGTATGTGCCAATTAAAACTAACTATGTTCTTCTAATTTACACATAAAAAAAATCAAATTTAGTATATTTTTACACAATTTAGAGTAAAGGATATAAAAAACACAGTTATTTGAAAATCACCTGTAAATCAAATGACCTACTAGTATACACATAAAAACTGAAAGTATCATAAGGTTTAAAAAAGGCTTTTCGGCGGAGAATCACGGGCTTTTATCGATTATTCAATAAAATAAAACAAGATCATACAGAGGAGATTATTCTTTATTACAATTTCGAACAAAATCTACTTTTCCTAATAAAATACTGGTGTACAAGTTGTTTGTGTGTACTGTGAGTTTCTAAAATCGTAGTTTAGAGGTTACATGTAGAAGATGCTTCATGGTAGCGTCGAATCGTCAAATTTTATACATTGGCTTTTACTGATTTAATAAATGTTTTTTTTTCAGTAAATAGTAGTAATGAACATTTACCTTAAATTTAGTAGAATAACACCTTACAATAACAGTTAGATTATACAACTAAAGCGAAACCCATACTGCCCAACGATCGGGCGCATGTCGCCCTATTTGCTTCTTTTTATTCAGGCAGTTAATTAAATACATTAAATAATGTAATAATAAAAACAAACCATATATGCAAATAAATTTGAACAGTTTAACTTTCTAAATGCCTCATGTGTAAATAGATAACTATTTTTTTCTCTTAATAAAATTTCCATATACATAATTCTTTTTTTATAAACGCAAAATGAAAAAGTGTCATTTCAGAAAATTGAAATGCGTTAGTCTTCATATAATCCGTCGATATGGCCATATATGATGCTCATATATGGCCATATATTAATTTTGAGTTTTTGTAATAAGGCTTGAAAAATTGGACTGTAGGTAGATAGCTGTAGTACCATGCGGATAATAACACAAACTAACGGACTAAGCTTTAATATTTTTATATCTTTTATGTTACTTTAAATACTTAAGGTAACAATAGGTTGTTTTATAATAAACGAAATAGGATTTTTGCATAAGAAATGTTTTATCTATGTAGGGGAGAGTCGCTCAGTTTGGGCCACTTTAGTTTTTTTGTATATAAAACCTTTGTTTGTTAATCAAATTTAATTTTACAAATTTCTTTTGATAGATTCTATTACTAAGAAACAATTTTAAAAGTTAGATTATAATTAAGAAATTACAATAATTGCAACATAACATTACTCGCTTTATTCTGTTCCTCAAGTGACGGTAAAGCAGGATAAGGTATAAAATGCAAAATTTAAAGTGTCCCATCCTGGGCGACACATTGTGTCCCAAAGTGGGCGACACACGTCAATAAAGAAAAACACCTATACACTATTCTCGGTTAAAGTTTATTTTAAAAACCACCGCGAACTTAAACATAGAAAATTTACAAATGTATATGCAGAGGTAGATATCTATTTATTGTTTCTCTTGTTGTTAGTGCTATGCAACGCGTATTTTCAATTAAATATATGAAGTGGTCTAATTTTTTGTATTAACTACCTATAAGTCTAAAATTTTGCAAATAGGCTTCTTTCATAATAAAGTCTAAAATCTCAAATCGCCGCCGCAGATCCTACTTCGAAAGGTCGGAGTTTTATCTCGGCAATTCTTTCACATTCAAGTAAGGATTATTTTATTAAACATGTGTACATTTTTTGGATCAACTTAAGCACGAGGAAAACTGTGTATCTAAATAATAATAAATAAAATACTTTATTTCGTGGTTAGAATAACATATTTATACGTATTAAATCAGTTGGCCACGTTATATCTATTTAATTTAAACGCATTAAAAACTGTACTTATAGTTAAACTTTCACGCAAATTTATTATGAGGAAAAAATTCGTTCAGATATTCACAGTTCTGATACTACCGAAGCTACATTATGGATTCGACTCAGCTATGTTAAAATAATAGCTTTGATGGCATGAGCAAAATTTACGATCAACTGCTTAAACACATTAGCTGGTTCTTTTATCTAAACTTTAAACGACCAACATCTTTGTACTATCGATATTTACAAAAAGTCAAGCACTCAAAGTTTAGCTTGAAACATAGCAATGAAAAACCGGAATTTTGTTCCCGTTTCCCCGTTCAACTATCATTTTAATTGCACTAATAACTTTTGTCAAACGCTATCAGTACCATTCTGTTGGTGAGTAGTTTGCCTTTTACGTAGGGGAGGGTGGGGCATGGCGTGGCAGGCGGGTTGGTTTGGCACCTCGATATTAAAACGATTAATAGATATTTTTAAGCAAATAATTGTGAAAATCTAAAGAAAAATACTTCTAGTTTTTGTCTCTGATCATAATATAGAAAAAGAAAGTCCAACCAATTAATTAAATGAGCTTGAAATTCAAAGTCGAAATAATAGGTTGGTTTAATTTTTCATTTGGCTGGTAGAACGCGAAAAAAGAATGCATCCGTTTGAAACAAAGTCTACTTGATAGTTTATACTTCCAACTTTCAGGCTTTGCTTGATATTTTACCTTGCAGTGCTCAGTAATCGTGTATTAACAGTCGGAAAAAGCATTGGAAATGGGGAACGACGGGCACCTAGGTGGGGCACGAATAGCACACGAAATCTGTTGCGACGCGTCAGCTGTTTGCCTCCTATCCTTTAAAAGTTTATAACGCTGAAAGATCGAATTTCGCTATTTTTCATTGCAAATCATATCATACAATGAAATATATGCACAGTACTTCTAATTTTATTAATTTTTCATTTGATTATTTACGTAAAATTATAAATGTGAAAATACCTTATGAAAAGCCGTGCTCTACGTGCTCCACCGGGGTACCACAGTAGTAGTCCCCTAGTGGGGCACGTAGAGCAGTTTTGACTGACTTTACTTTTCGATTTATATAAATTAATGTGTCACAGAAAACACATATTCAACTGTCGCTTTCGATTCTTGATATAATTTCCTAACTTTTTGTGCGTTTCAAATGTTCTCAGTATCTATCATTTTTATATAATCCTTGTTAAAAGTTAGGGTGCCACTGATGCCCCACCCTCCCCTACATTTTGTCCTAATGATAATGTAGGTCAAGTTTGGAACGTTCGTGGAACTATTTTCAATTTTTGCGTGAATCGTTTTGTTAAGGTCTTAAACAAAGTATCCGACATGCCTAAAATAGGGCTAATCCTTAAGGGTGCAGGCCTCCGTTAAAATCTAAAAAAAGAAAATTGCAGTTTTATTTATACAAAACTTTTTGAATGTGATTTAGAATATGGGAAGTTTTTTTATCAATAGTAGGTAAAAAGATAAAGATTTTCACCACTTGAAAACTTAAATATCTTGAATCTGTGGCTCGTACCAAGTGACTCCTTTTAATACTCTGTTTTTCTATTTTCAACCACTCCTCATAGACTTTCTCATCATCCAGCCATCGATAGTCTGAAAATTTTAGAGAATGTTTCTGGTATAATTCCTCACAATATGAGCCCAGCACATTATTAAAAAAGTCTATGTAGTAATAATTAAAAATATAAACCCTTAAATAATTAAATATTTTAATTAATTTTAAGATTATATATTTTTAATACTTACTATATAGACTTTTTTTATAATCTGCTGCGCTCATATTGTGAGGAAACATATCAGAAACATCCTCTAAAATTGTTATCTTATGTCGATGGTTGGATGTTGAGAAAGTCTACGAGGCAGACCTAAAAGTAATAAAAAACATTATTTTGAGATAATTGCATTTAAAGTTTGAAAACGCAATAGACACATGCAAACAATACTCGCCTAAAGAAAAAAGTAGGATTGCTTTGTATTTTCTTGTTATATATTTTATTAATATATTTCACACTATTGCTTAGAAAAACATGTGTGATACGTCAACGATACGATCTCATGATAGCGCTGAAACAAAAAAAAGACAAAAGAAACTTCATTTTTTCAGCATTGCCTTGATATTTTGGCGTACACTGACTTCGATGCGTTTCAATCCATTCTTCATAAGCTGGCGTGTCTTCTTTGCCTTCCCATAAAGAGCAACTCTTAAAAAAACTATTTATAGGAACATCAAAGCACCTTTCCGATAGAATTGCCTATTTCACTAGAAACACCTTGAAGTGAGGAAAAACCTCTTTTTCTCCAAGAACCATCTCCGGACACAGGAATTCCAGCACTACTTTCACGTAAATTTATTATCAAGAAAAAATTTCGTTCAGATATTCACATTTCCCACGTATTGCGCATTTTGAGCAATTGCTTACATGCTAAAATCTATAAAATCTAACTTCTGCTTAAACTGTACTAAGTCAACTAAATTAATGTTCCCCGTGATTGTTTGTTTAGAAAAAATTCAAGATTATATTTAGGTCTATAATGTAAAATATTGTATAAAAAGGAGCGGGATATAACTTTGGCAATAGGGGATGGTGGGGCACTGCGAGCACCTAAACTTTAAGAGCTTATAAAAATAAAATCCACTTTTATGAGGTTTTGTACAAAGGACATATTTATAGTTAAACAAACCTGCATTCGAAGCAGGTTCTCTGCGAAGGACTGCATAGTCAGAATTCTTAAAAATATCACTTTTGAGAGGGCAAATGCCTATATTTTGAAAGCATTAACCGTAGATTCAATCTTTGTTGCACGTTGCAGCGACTGTCCAAATACTTTAAAAATATCCTTCATTGTAACTTTATGACCAAGCCTTTGCCACTCCATCACTATTTCTGAGTAATAGTGGCTCAATGGTTTTATGAAGGCCACGTCTAATGGTTACGTCCTGCGCGTACAAGGGGGTGGAAAACACAAAATAGTGATTCCATTTTCATGGGCACGATCGATAACTTCTAGATTCTTGACATGGCTAGAGTGTCCATCAAGCAGCAGTAGAACTGGTTTTTGTATTGATGCCTGTGAAAACTTGATGAATTCTTTAAACCACTGAGTAAAAATGTCATGTTGAATCCAACCACTTTTATGAAACACTCCTCAAGCACCGGAAGGAGCTTCAGCCAAATTCTCTTCATTTCGATTGACTAGAGGAAATATCAGCAAGGGAGGCATGAATTTACCGGTAGCTGACATACATAACTCTGCCGTAACCGTTTTATTCCTTTCTGCTACAGCCAAACAACCAGCTTAATTTATTCCTTTTTTAGCTACAATTTTTGACGTTGATTTGGGATTCACTGTGTTCACCGGTTTCATCTACGTTGTAAATATTTTCATCCTTGAATTTATGTTCTTTTACAGTTTCTTCGAGCAAGTCAAAGAATTTTTGTACTGCCTCCTTTTTAAATCCGTTGGCTCTCGCAGTTGATGTATGTTCTGCCTTTTTGTGAGAAGGTCCATGCCTTTGCATAAACTTTTACTTTTGCCTCCAGTCTTTTCCAGCTAATCCTTTATCTCGATTGAAAGTGTGAGAAATTTTTATCTTCTCAGCGTAGTCGAATGCTAGCCGTCTAACTTCCATTGAAGTTAGTCCCATAAGATTGTTTTGCATGTTAGTGATGTACTTACACAGACCTTGTTCCTGTTCATCGGTGAACGTGCGTCTAAACCCTGTAACTATAAAATAAAAATATCTCAATTCTGATTTTGTACAGTTCAAATAATATAGATCTTACCTCTCTGAGATGGTTCTTCATTCGTTTTATTATGTTGTACATTATCAAGTGCTTGCAATTTACTTTGTAAAGTAGTTCTTGGTACTCCAAATTCCAATGCAGCACTTTTTGTAGTATTTCCATCCGCAACACTTTTGATAGCAAGCTGCAATTGCCCATCGATTAAGGCATTTTTACTTGTATTTCTAACATACTTTCTCACCATGGATGACGATAATAACTAAATAAAATCAACTCAAAATCAACGAAAAAGTAAACCCAATATTTTAGTTCATCTTCTTTCGAGGTGAGGATTACAGCTGACTAGCAGACGCCCATTTGCGTTCCGACTAGCGTGTACTCTACGTGCCCCGCCATAGGGTGCCCGCCATTTCTCACTTTACAAGTTTTTTCCATTCATAAATCATTGTTATACCGTAGGACTCAATGAAAAATTAAAAAACATAAATGGAAAGTAAAAACTTTAATCTTTCTAATGGTGCTATTCAAAAAACTTGAAAGACTTTCTCTCCTACTTAATTTTGTGCTGGCAAATGAGGTCGGTAATGATATTTTTAGCTCCAAAATTTCACTTATTAATAATTAATTAGAATGATTCGTTCTTGATAGAGAAAAACTTACGATATTTCTTTATCATTTTGCATAAGTTTTAGTTAATAATTATCATGGTAACATATAAATAAAGTGGGGTGTTCTACTCTACCAACTGCCATGCCCTGCCCCACCCTCCCCTATTATTTTAAAATAGATGAGTCGAATGCATAATGTAGGTTCGGTAGTATTAGAACTGTCAATATCTGAACAAATTTTTTTCCTCATAATAAATTTGTGTGAAAGTGTTAATATAAGTGCAGTTTTTGATTCATTTTGTTATGGCCAATGAATTCACGAGATATAACGCGACCAACTAATTTAATACGTATACGTATATGTTATTCTAACCTCGAAATAATGTTTTTTTATTTATTATTATTTAGATATAAAGTTTTCCTCATGCTTAAATCGATCAAAAAAATTTACACGTGTATAATAAAATAATCTTTACTTGAATGTGAAAGAATTACCGAGATAAAATGCCGACTTTTCGAATAAGAAAATAAAATTGATTTTTTCATTTTCGTTTGAATTTCTCAATTCGGTTCCTCATAAAAAAAATTGATGAAGAAAATTGTGTATGTAGTTTCTAAGGCTGCTCATTCGCTCCCACAAAAATTAGCGAGATAAAATGTCTAGTCAGGGCTACAAAAATCATTCCTTACTTTTAAAAGACTATTTTTAGCATTATTAAGGATCAGCCCTATCTTATGCATGTCAGATACTTTGTTTTAGACCTTAACAAATCGATTCACACAAAAATTGTAAATAGTTCCACGTATGTTTCAAACGTCACCTACATTAATAATATGCGATTTATTTTGTTAAAAATATTAACAAAAACAACCAGAAGACTATAATTTTTTAAGTCGTGGCGTCAGAGTAAATAAAACATGAGTGAGCCTAACTGCAACCAACATAGGTCACCGAAGAGTCTAATGATAGCTTTTAACCTGTATAATATGCTCCTAAAGTAGATACAATGGATCTAGTGCGGAAGCACGGTTATTTATGCAAAACGTGACCCAATTACCGCACTGTTTTTACTTTTCTTAAAATAACTCGCTAAATATGGATTATATAAAAAAAAGTTACTCTAATAAAGTTGTTTAAAAATAAATGTTTGCTGAGCATTGGTACGTTTCGAAAGTCAAAAAGCCATTTTTTTTTCAAAATGGACGTTTAAGGTAAAACACTCAAAAAAGTTTGCGTATTAAAAAATACGTTAAGAAGTATTCAATTTCGTCAATAATGTAAGTTACGATACCTCTATAGGTTCTTACAAAGATGAGCCGGGTTCGATTTTCAAATTTCATAATGATGGCCTATTGCAATGTTGCTTATAGAACATTTTGGATTCGCTGTCACGTTTGTCCCTCTAGGAATTTTTTAATGTAACTGGAAGTAAATTAAAGGTACTTATGCAGTAACATGTACTTTATGTATACGAATCTCTTTTTTAAATAAAAACACGAAAGTTGTCGTTGCTAAGGGGCCTTATCTTCGAAGTCTGTATTATCTAAGTATTGCAATTAACAAGGAGAGTGTCATACCTCCGGGTCAAGAATTTTGATGAAATTTTAGGAGGTGCTTTCGGGTACCTGAAAATGAAGCCTAAGACCCGTAGTTCATTATAATGGGCCCTTATATTCGAGATATAAGCTTTTTTTACTCCGAATATACGTTATTGTGGTGGAATGTTAAAAAGGTACCTATTCAAGTGATTATAACTATGCATGGGTTAGCACTAGAAAAAATGACCCTGAAGATAATAAAAGTAGGTAGAAAGAGCTTTAATTTAAGACCAGAAACGTTAATAAATATTAATCTGACCCAAAGTTATTAATAATGAAAAATGGTAACTGAAAATGCATGAATATTCGAGTAAATTTAACGGTTTTAATTTCGTTGATTTTTAATGCATTTTAAGTTACTATGTTCAATTGTTAATAACTTTGGTTCAGATTAATATTTTTTAACGTTACAGGTCTTAAATTAAAGCTCTTTCTACCTACTTTTATTATCTTCAGGGTCATTTTTTCTAGTGCTAACCCATGCATAGTTATAATCACTTGAATAGGTACCTTTTTAACATTCCACCACAATAACGTATATTCGGAGTAAAGAAAGCTTATATCTCGAATATAAGGGCCCATTATAATGAACTACGGGTGTTTGGCTTCATTTTCAGGTACCCGAAAACACCTCCTAAAATTTCATCAAAATTCTTGACCCGGAGGTATGACACTCTCCTTAAGTGCATTGGAATATGCTAAAAGAAACATGAATTAAAAAAAAAATCGTTAGAATGCAACAAATACGAGCCGAGATACTGATATTTTATAAACTAAGTGTTTACAGGTAAACTATTTAATAACTTTTCTTGAAACTTGGTGCGATAGTAGTAGACTATACACTCTAATATCTGATTTTTTATCACTTTGACCAACCGGTTCGGCAGAAATGACCGAGGAACAGAGCGATGTCGAGCGGAGCAGCCAAATGAGCAGCCAGCGGAGCAGCCATAGAGCACCGTCGTATTCCAGTCTTCCCTCCCCTCTCACGGCGGTGGTTGAGGCAGCGTCGTTTGCGAGTTGAAATTTGGAAATCGGACCTGGTTCATCTTTTAAGTATCCATAGAGATATCTTAACTTGCATTATTGGCAAAATTGAACAGTTCTTAACGTGTTTTTTTAATACGCAATATTTTTTTAATGCAAACTGTTTTGAGTTTTTTACCTCATTGAAAAAAATTGCATTTTGATTTTCGAAATCTACTCATCCTGTGCAAAATTTACTTTTAAACAACTTAATTAAAGTATCTTTTTGTGATAAAATCTATATTTAGCGAATTATTTTAAGAAAAGTAAGAAAAGAGCGGTATTTGGGTCACTTTTTGCATTAATAACCGCATTTCTACAAGTCAAAAGCTATCATTAGACTCCTCGGTGAACTATGTTAGTTGCAGTTGGGCTAGAAATTCCCTGACGCCCGACTGTACAGTTTCGCGTTATTTCTCTACTCGTTGATTTTCTGATAGAAACGTCCTCTATACTACGTCCGTGAATGCCTCCATTCCGCCAGGATCAGTGCACTACTTTACCACTTTACTAAAAGAAAAACGAATGAATGGGAGGAAAAAGTGTTTGTGACTGACTATTGCTAGTGTCCGATTTCTTGTAAAGACCAGCCCTTGGAACTTTTAGTACAGGAAATTAACTCTAGGCTACTGTAGCTCGTTTATATTTCAGAAAGTGTTTACATGAGATGAAAATTAAGTAAAATAAATCTATTACTTCACCAGCTAATCTATATCCACGTGTGGAGTATCCAGTCAGTCGGGCGACGCCGATGATTTCGCCATTGATCAGATGGGAACACTCAGATGACTGGTATGTCACCTCATACACATCTCAACAGAAGATTTCTTCTGGCGAACGAATAGTCAAAGTGTCGCTATCGGACAGCGATTATGAGTTTATGGCTGGTCACATTATCGATGGACGAAACCTTTATCCAGCTACGGGTTACCTTGGGCTTATCTGGGAAACTCTTGGTATGATGCACGGTAAACTTTATACAGATGTTTCAGTCGTTTTCGAAAACATCAAGTTCATAAGAGCCACGACTATCCCTAAAGATAAGGAGATTGAGTTCACGCTGATGATCCAAAAAGGTTATATTTATTTTTAATATGTCTTCATAAATTCTTCTCTTCATAAATTTAGCTAAAACATAAACATTTATTGTAAAATTTTTAGGAACTGGAAGATTCGAAGTCGTCGAAGGTGGCGCAGCCGTGGTAACCGGGCTTGTGCGGATGACAACTAATCCCGCATCAGAAAAGATACAGACTAAGATATCTATGAGCAACGACGACGAGTCGATGACGACACGCGATATCTATAAGGAACTTAGACTTCGCGGATATTATCATAATGGATTGTTCCGCAGCATAACGAGATCGGCGGTAAACGGCTCGAAAGGTCATATACTTTGGGTTGGTGACTGGGTCGCTTTCATAGATAATATGCTACAGATGCAAATCCTTGGCGAAGATACAAGAGGATTATTTGTACCTACGAGTATAAAAAAGCTCACGATTGACACTGCTTTTCATCTTGGTCATATTAAATTGGGTGAAACCAAAAAAGGTAAGTAATACCATAACAAAAATTTAGTCTAATATCATCCTTTTTGATTACTAATTTTACCATCAAATCAATGGATCCTAATACACTTTAATAAGTTTCTTAGTTTTTAAAATTGGAATAGATAGAATATACTTTTTTTATATACGGCACAATATTTATTTATATAAGTAGGATCAATATTATTTTTATGATAAAAGCTAAAACAAGACTCCGACAAAGTGTAGGTTTAGATACAGTATAAAGAAAAGACTTTTCTTACGTATTATGATTAGACCTATACAAAGAAACATTTTGAAAAATTAAAGACTTTTGAAACTTCTTGCAGGATTTTCTGCTTGGATTTCGTTTGCAATTTTACCTGTAAAATTATTTTACGGAAAATTCGAGCTTGGAATTAAAAAATTTAAAAAATACCACTAATACCTTTTCGCTCCATATGAATACACTATTTGCGTGTTACTATGTTGATATCGAATAAATTGCAGGATTTTTCTGCAGAATTCCATGCAGCTTTATATAAGTTACGATTAGAAAAGACCTATTTGGCGCATTATGATTAGAAATATTGAATCTCTTTTGAGGTTTTCTCTTGAATTAATTTTGAAATAAAAATATTCTAAGATTGGGAGTTTGCACTTGTAATGCGATATTAGAGGATTCTGTATGAACTACTAAACATGGCTGGCACGGGAAATACTTTTCCATTAGATTTACATGGGGAGAATATTTATAAATTGAAATATAAGGTTAATTTCTGACAGAAGAAGTTATTTCTGCCATCCAACATAGTATAAGTTCTTATAGTACATACAACAATAGTAACAGTTTATTTTATCACGAATATAATGTATAAATCCATTCGTAAATATGTTCCCCAAGTACATCCTATATATTTATGGGGAACAGTAGCGCCCCTCTTGCGGTGGTAGTTTACTTTGCCAATGCTTAAGGAGGGTCTTCCTCAAGATATAGGAAATAAAACAAAAAATTATATGAGAGTTTATAAAGGTCCTACGATAAAACTAATCAAATGTACTTAATAATAGTCCATAACTACATGAAAAGACATCGATTAGTTTTATCGTAGGTCCTTTATAATCTCTCATATGATTTTTTTTTATGCTTTATATCTAGCGAAATACCCTCCTTAAATGATAACTTTAATTTTCTTTTTTATGTCATTTAATGTGTGGTATAAGACTTATAACATTAAACATGAGATTTTATATCGGTTTATAATATTTTTTAGCATTTAAAAGGACAGTTTTTCCCGTTGATAATAAAATAAAAATAAAAATAAAAATAAAATAAAAATTAAACAGGCGCTACTAAATAATTTCAAAACAAATGCAATGTTTTTAATAGATACTCATAACACAGTTCTTTTCTAATCCTTAAATGTAAAAAAGTCTCTTCTAATAATTTATATTATTAGTTTTAAATTATTTTACAAAAAAGTGCAATATATATTGTATGTAAAAAATGTTTTTTTTTAATCCAGAATTTCCAGTATACGTCAATAGACATCATGAAGTCGTAGTAAGCGGAGGTATAGAAATTCGGGGTTTGAAGGCTAGTGCTATTCCACGTAGGAAAGCTGCTGGTGATCCTGTTCTTGAAGAATACAAATTTGTTCCATTTACTGATAGAGCTGAAGTAAGTCTTCACGATATTGCTAGACTGGCTACTCACATTAGTTTGGAAAATCATTTGGGTATTAAAGTGAGGACGCTTGAGTTTATTGAAGAAGCAGATCAAACTCCATTTAATGACCTTTTATCTCCCTGGCTCTCTGAGTCTCTTGGCGATATACCTTTGATTCAAGCTGATGTTAGTATCGTCAGTACAAAGCACAAATTCGGAGATGGTATTTTGCCTTCAAATGTGTCTGTAATCGACCCGAAGAAGCTCAATGCAGATGCAAATGCTCTTCTTGTCGTAGGTCAACGATTGTTAACAAATAATCGGGATGGAAAATTGAGTTTATTGCTTTCGGAATTAAATCAAGGCGGATTTGTACTGACTCGTGAAATTGTTGAAGATATGAAGCACGCTGAGCAAGTCGCTCAAGATCAAGGATTTCACGTAATATTAGAAAAGAAATCTGGAAGAGAGCTACTTATTCTTTTAAGAAAGAAAGAAAAGATAAGAGATAAGGCTTTAATAATTCAAGTAAACAATGACAAATTTGATTGGGTAAAAGAAATGCGAAGGATAATGTCAGAAGAATTAGAAAAGGAAACTGCTAAAAATACGAGAATTTTCTTCGTGGGCCAAGGCGATTTCGAAAATGGTATAATTGTTTGAAATTCAAAATAAATAAAATTAAACATTTTTATTAAATAATCTGCTAAATATTATTCTTAGGCTTGATGGGCCTAATTAACTGTATAAAGCAGGAACCAGGTGGCGAAATTGTTCGTGGAGTTTTGATTCAAGATCCTAAAGCTCCAGAATTCTCCTTGCAAAATCCCTTGTACGCCAAACAAGTTCAGAAAGACTTATCAGTGTGCGTTCTACGCGAAAACGGCGTCTGGGGTTCTTATCGGCACTTGCCTCTTCCACCATTGGAACCAAAACCAGTACGACACATGTGGCTCAATCAAATAATTCGTGGTGATCTGAGTTCGTTGACCTGGCTTGAGGGACCGATTCAGCTTGGGTATAAAGACAAAGATCTAGTCAACATTGTTTACAGCTCCATCAATTTCAAGTAAATTTTATTCAATTAAATTTTAATGAAACATCCTGGTAAAAAAAGGATATTGTAGGTAGTCTTTATACAGTTTACAGAAAATTCAACACCAATTTTTCAATACCAAAAACTCTTGCATGCTATCAAATAATTTCATTAATTGACACTCCTGAGGGCATAGCCGAGATATCTCGTCCGAAATATACATCAGTTTTTTATACATTTTGTATCACAAATCAGAATTGTTATATCGAATAAACATATTCAATCTTTCAAATTGAAGCTGAATATTATAGAAATTGCACAAGGATACCGTCTACTTTATACCAGGATTGTAATACGACTACTAAATATTGGGAACTGCTTTACCATTTTTTTTTCATTTATAGGGACGTCATGTTAACTACCGGTAAACTTGCTGCCGAGTCAGTTGCTAAAACTAGGCAAACTCAGGAATGTGTAATTGGTATTGAATACAGCGGCATTGATACGTTAGGAAAACGAATAATGGGTTTAATTGAGAGTCGAGGTATGGCAAACCTTTGCATTGCAGATCGTGAACTGTGTTGGGAAGTTCCTGATAATTGGAGTCTTGAAGACGCGGCAACTGTGCCTGCTGTGTATGGAACCTGTTTATACGGACTTTACATAAAAGGTAATTTTTTACTAAACATATTTTTTTTATATATTATTGAGTGTGAAATGTACGTTTAATTAAAATGAAATATAAATATATTACTTCATGTTCATATACCCAAATGCATAAAACTGATTTATAAGGTATACAACTTCTTAATACTAAATTTGTTTTCACTCAGGCAAAATGAAGAAGGGTGACAAGATATTGATTCACGCCGGTACCGGTGGTGTAGGTCAAGCAGCGATCAACTTAGCCCTGCACGAAGGTTGCGAAGTTTTCACAACCGTGGGTACACCGGAAAAACGCCAGTTTATACGTGAACATTTCCCACAGATCCGAGAGGATCATATCGGTAACTCTCGTGACACTAGCTTTGAACAGATGATTATGGACCAGACAAACGGCCAGGGTGTAGATATTGTCCTTAACAGTCTTGCAGAGGAGAAGCTCCAGGCATCGGTATCGTGTTTGGCATGGGGTGGACGATTCCTTGAAATTGGTAAATTTGATCTGACAGCTAATAATACATTAGGAATGGGGTGTTTCCTACGTGAAATCAGCTTTCAAGGCGTCATGTTGGATCACGTTATCAATGAGCCAACTGAGCAAAAGGCGGAATTGAAAAAAATTGTGACTGATTATCTGAAAACAGGAGCTATCAAACCGCTTATAAGGTAAGATAATACAAAATACTTATTTAAATCAAGTTTGACCAGTCTTTTATAAATAGAAAATATGTTTTCACGATATACCAGGACCGTCTTCTCAAAAGATCAAGCAGAGGCAGCTATTCGTTACATGGCTGCTGGGAAACATATTGGCAAGGTCATTCTAAAGATTCGCGACGAGAAAGAACCAATAGACACACTTGGTCTGGCTCTACCGCGCTACCATTGCTATACAGACCGCAGTTACGTAATAATGGGTGGCCTTGGTGGCTTTGGTCTCGAATTAGGTATATATTTATATTTTGTTTTATTATGCTTTAAATTTATCAGACCTACCACACTGACAGCCTACAAATAATTTGAATTTTTCGTTTCATTCGAAAGATACGAAAATACGAAATCGAAAAGAAAATATTTCGACACAGCAATTTTTTTATAACCACCGTATAACATTTGTACGCACGTGAATCATAAAGTAATACTTTAAAGTTTTCATAATTACGTGTACAAAATTGTTACACGGTGATAATATAAAAGATCGCTCTAACATAGTTTATAATGTAAAAAACGATAATCCTGTAAAGTTTCAAGTTATTTTATCAAGCTCTTTTTTGCAAGGAGCATTTTTACGGCCAAAAATTAAGTTCTAAGAAAAACGGATTTAAAGATGGCAAATTGCATATACGCCGATGTAACTAAATACTATACAAATATTCAAATAACTTACATGATACTTAAAAATGAAATGTTGAGCTTTTTAACGTATAAAGTAATCTTTAACCTATTTATGCCGAAAATTGTTCCGAGACTTCAGTTTCCGGGTCTCGCCGAAAAAAGCAGGTAAAAGGGTAGAGGTGGAGCGTACTTCGAGTCAGAATACGTGGAGACAAAGAGCCTAGTGTCGCTTTATTTACATATAATGCCCTAAGATCGCTGTTATATAGCATATATATGTATTTTTCAGTGGGTCGAACACGACCCATCGGTCATAAATGGGTTAAGGAATACTTTTCTAAAGAGAAAATAGTTGATTTTCTGACCCCTCCAAGTATAACTCAGCCTTAATCCTGACCTTTTATATTAATCCTTTCATGCCTATTGGAACACACATGATCCAGAATTTCAATAATTCATATATCCCACCAGGAAGAAAAAACTGCTGCTAATTGCTTTAGCACAATGCTTTCTCAACTTTCTCTTCAGTTTTACTGAATATTAGTTTTATATAGAACTATAATCCTGCAATCTTTTAAATTATAAGACTGATTGTTTCTTTAGAGGAAAAATAAAATGTTAAAAAAAGTACATTTTGTTAAGTATAGAGATATAAGCCTATTAGCATGGTTTTGATAATATTTTTTTAATTTCTTTTTTTACGTAAAACCAGAATATATGATGGGAATGAAATGGTACTTTCAGAATAATTACGCTTTGTGTATGTATGTATATATGTAAGTAATATGTACGTATGTGCGTGTATGTGTGTGACATTCGTTTGTGTACGTGTATTGTGTTTAATATATACACCTGTCACTCATCTGAGCTCAAACACCAGTGAATATAATCTAACCAATATGTGTGCAAAAACTTAATTTTCAGTTAACATTTAAAATTAAAGTATTTGTAATGCTTATGAACTTCTCAGTCAAATTTGCTTTATAATATATAATCTATTTTGTCAAATCCATGAACAGATATTCACATATATATAATAATATAATATACTATATGACATGACTGATGCCTATTTGAGAAAGCTGAGTACCAAATCAGTTCGTCGCGTTTTTCGTTCAAAAACTGTGTTTAAAAAAAAATTACAAGAGATAATTTTGTTTTAGAATCACGCAAATAATACATGCAAATGTCTATAGTTCATAATTTTGACTTTTTTCATTTTATTGCACAGGATTCTGTAAATTTATGTATTTTTTACTAAAAACTTGTCTGCTTAATAAATAAAGTACAACCTACCATTTGCCATTGGAATTACGTAAAAAATATATACCAATTTTTTTTAAACATTATAATTTCCAAATTTTAAATTTTTTACCCGCCATCTTGCATCTACCATTCAAAATTTAAAAATTTTAAATACGGATTATTAGTCAGTGACCCCACAAACCTATAGTAGCATGTGAAATACATGAAAATAATCGGCACAAAAAGAACAGACACGAACGAGTTAAGGTGGTTCTATACCCAAAAACACTAAAAAAGTCGATCTTTTTTATTGAGTTATATTACAGTCTATAATTAAATGAATATTTTAAGGCCTCATAGATATCATTGCTCTTAAACTAAATAAAGTTATAATAATTTTAATAAAGTAATTATCATTATGTAGGATAGAAAATAAAAACTTTAAATGCATTTTTCTCAACATACATTTTTTATGTTCATGATGCTCTATGCGCATAAAGTTTAATTGTTTTGATAAGATAGTTCGGGAATATTTATTATATTCATATTTGAAAACTTTTGTATGTTTTAATTTTTTCATAAAATTCATATTTGAAGAATAAGAGCCTCAATCAGTTAAAAGAAGTACATTTTTACGTTTTTTTAAAATGTTATTTGTTATGCCTAATATTAAAATCAAATAGAAAAATTAATAATGTAAACCATACAATGTTTTTATTTTTCTTTAAAAAATATAGAAAAATGTGATAGAAAAGCCTTTGAAAAAATTGTATGCGCATGGAACGCAATAAAAAGCGTCTATTTTGTCCTTTTTACAATTTGAAATTGTTATCTGTCAATAAAACCAAATTATATTGATCAGTTTAAGTTCAAATTGCACAAATAACTTTCTGATATGCTTATATTTAACATACTTGAAATTCAGAGCGTCGTTTTGGAAGCGGGTAGAATTCGACTTTTTGGGTATAGAACCACCTTCAGCCACTTTTAAGAAAGGAACGCATTTTTAGGAAAGAAGAGCGACTTTGAATGACTGTCCTAGTAAATGTAAAATTACTTTTAGAATTTTGCACTGAAGAAAGAAAATCTGTCTCCCACCAATATAAACCATATGTAATCTTTCCATTAAATGTTCATATTTCTGACTGACCCAAACCTAATAAATATACGGGTATAGCTCTAAGAATAATCATATTTACCAGTATTTAAGTTAAAAATATATATTAATTTCATTACTGTATTACATTTTTAACGTAATTAACTACGAATTAGTTGTCGAGTTTTGATGTGATAGGGTCATTTTATGATTCACGTTTTTAAAATATTAACTTTATGAATGCTTCATCTTATATTCCAATTAATTAAATAATTGTGTGCGTGTATCAAATGGGAGCATTTAATCCATTGCGTTAAGGAGATTAACAATATTGAAATTTAAATAAGAATTGTTGTTATTTAAATCAATAATTTCTTTTATGTAACTTATATATGTTTCACGTTATGTTTTCAATATTGCATCGAAAGCTTTGTCGTTCTAATATTTATTGTTGGTATTGCTCTCTTCACTATGCTGTATTTGTAAAGGAAGTAAACTATACTACCGACGCTCGTCATCCAGTACTTCTTAAAATAAGGAATATTTTGAAATCTAAAAGAGTACCTAACATTATTTACTTTCGGAGAATAGTTCGAAACGGAAAACCTAACCTCAATTTTCGCGTTTCGAAGTATTCTCGAAAAGGAAATAATGTTAAATATTTTTTTAGGTCTCAAAATATTCCTTATTTTACGAAGAATTAGGGACGACTCTCAGTATTTGAATTAACAAACTACTATTTGAATAAATAGCAAAAACGTGATTAGACAAGGACAGAAGATACGGACTCCTCTTAAGGAGTTGCGATGACGTACAGACTTGGTATTGTTCGCTCGGGAAGAATTTCGGGAGCAGACAGATTCTCTTCTTTCAGTGTGTAGTGGTAATATATAAAGAATATGAATATATTCTAAAAAAGTCTATGATTCCCGACTAGAGGAGCTTGGACACTAATGTATAATGTGTTATTTTAGCGCCAAGTATTAATTTTCAAAAACAAAAAGATTCTAAATTGGCTTTTGTTTGAGAAAGTATTCTGCTAAAGTAATTAGCAACTATTTTTTAAATAGAACTAGACGGTGTGTTTTCTATAAACTATCGGTATAGTAAGTCTAATTCATCCTCTTGACTATAATAAGTAATAAGTGAATTTTTATAGCTGATTGGCTGGTTCTACGTGGTGCTAAAAATCTTGTAATTACATCCCGCACTGGAATTAAAAATGGTTATCAGAAAATGCGGATTGCCTTGTGGAAAGGTTATGGTGTAAACATTGTTATAACCGCGGGAAAAGAAGCGTCCACTTTCAAAGACTGTAAATCCATCCTTGAAACAGCAGCGCAACTCGCGCCGGTTGATGGCATATTTAATTTGGCGGTAGTACTGAAAGACGCTTTGTGGGACAACCAAACACCAGAATCTTTCGAAGAATCGTTTAGATCTAAAGCCTGGGCAACGAAGCACCTGGACGTTCTGACGAGAAAGCTGTGCCCGACGTTAAGGCACTTCGTTGTTTTCTCCTCAGTGTCGTGTGGAAGAGGAAATGCTGGTCAAACGAATTATGGAATGTCAAACTCTGTGAGTTTCTTTGTGTTTGAGTTTCAAACAAAATTATTTTAGGATTTATTAAAAGTTTGAATATACCCTTCATATCTATATATTCATTTAGGTGATGGAACGAATATGTGAAAGACGAGCTGCAGAAGGTCTACCAGGTTTGGCGGTACAATGGGGTGCCGTAGGTGACGTTGGTCTCGTTGCCGACATGCAAGAAGATAACAAAGAGCTAGTAATCGGTGGCACTCTTCAACAAAGGATAAGTTCATGCTTACAGGAACTCGATAGTTTCTTACAGCAGAGGCGACCAGTCGTATCAAGTATGGTGGTGGCCGAGAAAAAAGCGGGTGGAGAAGGTGCCCTCAATATTGTCGACACAGTTCTTAATATTATGGGTAAATACATAAAAGTCTCGTTTTATCATAAAAGTTTGGTTTCTCAAAGAGGAAATTTCATAATAATAAAAAATTTTGATATTACATTTTATATATACATATCTATAATCTTAATCAAAGTATTTGAACAATCATCAAAATTAGAAGAGGTTTTGGCAGGAGTTAGGGTTGACGGGCGGCCCCTTCTGGGAACGTGCCAATCCAGCACTCAGACTATGCCCATTGTGCTTAAACATATATATAATACATATCTATAATTTTAATCAAATATTCGAACAATCATCAAAATTAGAGGAAGTTTAGTAACAATCAATTGCAGTGAGTTTTACATTAGAGTCATCATTATTTCTCAATTCTTTATTTCAATACAGGGCTAAAAGACTTAAAGGGAGTTAGTGAAAATACATCTCTAGCTGAACTCGGTATGGATTCGATGATGTCTGTCGAGATCAAGCAGACGCTAGAGCGCGAGTTTGAGGTTTTCCTCACGGCACAAGACATTCGCGCTCTTAACTTCGCCAAACTTCAGGAGATGTTGCAGGAGATTGAAATTAACGGAGACGATATTAGCCAAAAAATAAGAGCCGACGGTGGAGATGGGGAATTAGTCATCGGCATGAATCTTCTTGCACGCATTCTCGGTAATAACAATCTCAGTTCCGAAACATGCCTTAGATTACGCACAAAAGAGGAAGCGGAAAGAAGTGAAGTGTTTCTCATTCCCGGTATCGAGGGAGTCGCGCCAGTATTTACACCCTTAGCACCAAAACTCAAAGCGCCTGCCACGTGCCTGCAGCTGGGCTTCAACAATACATACAAATCAATTTTTGATATGGCAGATCTATTCTTACCGGTAATCAAAATTTTATTATTATGATTCGAAGTCTTATTCTTAGTTACTTTCTAACAACCTTCTTTTTGGAAATTTTTATGCTTGACTAATAAAAGTATATTTTGTGACAGCATATACTACAAAAAAGTAAAGGAAGACGCGATTTCTTATTGGTCGGCTATTCCTTTGGTACTTTGATTGCGATAGAACTTGCAAGAAGATTAGAAGCTCAAGGATTTAACGGACAATTAATTCTTATTGATGGTTCTCCAGACCTATTGAAAGCTATTCAAATCCAACAAATAACGGGTGAAAACGAAACAGAACTAGAAAATAAAACTTTATTAAGTATCATGAACGTGGTATCTCCTTCTGACACTTCACAGGTACTTGAAATGATTATATAGTAAATAATATGTTAATTATTATGTAAGCTCACTGTAAGTTTATTTATAATCTTATTATTTTCCAATTACAGCTTATTGCCTCGTTAGAAAAATGCACAAAATGGGACGACAAATTACAAGTTCTCGTTAATCTCTGTCCCGCTTCAAAGTTCGGCTTGTCCGAAGAAAATCAGAGGGATCTGTGCACAGCAATTCATAGGCGATTAGTGGCTATTCAACAGTACGATGTATCGCAATTTTCACGTATTAAAGCGCCGATCTTTTTGCTCAAACCTACAGCGCCGAGTATTCGACTTGAAAGCGAAGATTATGGGCTATCGAAGGTATATCATTTTTATTCAAATTACGGTTTACGTGATACAAATTATTAAACTAGATAATAATTTTTAATTCAAAAATATTATTCTTAGATTACGAGTAATAAAGTCGATGTGCAATACATCCCCGGAAATCACGTTACGATGATAGATAACAACAACGTAGCGCACGCTATTAATGGAGAAGTTATGGAAGATGAACACGCATTTAAGACAGAATTAGGACAATCAATATCCTTATGAAAATGAAAATGATTCAACAGTAATTAGCAGCAATTATTTATGAAACAAATATTAATAGTCTTACGAAAAAAATTATTCAAACACATTATTATTTATAACTTTAAAATGCATAAGAAGAAGCCATTATGATTTATGATGAGTGAGAAATGAATGCTTAAGATATTTTATTTTTAGAAAACCCTTTCAGCGTCGACCTATAAATTAAATGATTGATTACGATAAAAACGTTGAACTTTATTTAGACGCAATACTGATTATATTCCTTTAACAAAAAATAAATCCGTATTTTAAAGATTATCATATCATAAATAAATAAGCAAATAAATAAATAAAATAGAAAATAAAAGAAAGACATTACTAAATCTATGGATATCATCAGTTCGTGCGTAAATACATTACATTACACGTAGATGTTATGATTTGCTTTCATTTAAGAGGATAAACCTATGTAGATTGCAGAAAAATACTAAAATTAAAAAAAATTATTTTTGGAAAAAATGATGATAACTATCTGTAGAATGACATTTATTTTATACTTTAGGGACAAAAATCAATGTTTCTTTAAAACTATTTTACAAAATAGTGGTGTTAGAGCTTGCCAAGTGATAGAATATTTTATAAAAGGTAGAGAGGTACAAAAGTATGATTTACAGGCAGTATAGGTCCAGTAAATCTCAATCTAATACAAAATACCAAATTGGTTATTAATGTACATACAATTCGCTAGTGAAATACGTACATATGTATACTTCAACATATTGATTTTACCAAAAATATTCGATGTTTAAACATGAAATTTGATTATCTCCACAAAAAAATTTTGCACAAAACTGTTTATAACTTATAATGAATCATAAAGTCCGTATTTACTTCATTAGAAAATCTATTACCACTTAAAGGGCTGCATGGGTCAAACATAAGTCGTAATTTTTTCCCCTATGGTGCTATACGACCTATATTGAATAATAACAAATTTTATATAACTTTTTTGTACTCCTAACAAATGCAGATACAAATTAGTTTGGGAATATTTTTTTTATTCTACACTGTTTTAGAAATATCCAGAATTCGTTGTACCGTCTGAATCTGTTTGTCAGAATCAAAAAATAAAAACTTTAAGTTATTTTAGAATAAGAATTAATATATATAATATAAATAAACTTTATTTTCAACACGTAGTTATTAAAGATACAAAAGTAATTACATTTCATTTTAATATTATTCATCTTATTTTATATTATTATTTATATTCTCTTGTCCGTTTTTTAAATTTCATTCTTGTGTCCTAACTAACTAAATAAATAACTTATTCCCTGCAGCTTTCCTTATATCGACCTACCCATACCCTAACTTTAATAATCTTGCCACTACTTCCCTAACCTTTATAGACTATCTATTCTTATTCGTCTTCTCTCACCAGCTGGTCCTTGTTATCGTCCCACATGTACCATTTTCCATCAATCTTTATTCTTTTAGCCTCTATTACGATATTAATCTTGCTCTTGTTGTCTCTTTCCTACTGACTTTGACCTCCTCTATCATCCACTACCTTGCCCTCTTTTCCTTGAAGCTTAACCTTTCTTCTATTCAGATAATATCTTGCTGTAGTAGCTCCTCTCTCCATCTCCATAGATTCTTTTTTGTTCTGTTTTCTCGAAGAACACCTTCACTACGCCTTTTGTCCTTGTTTCTTTTTGTCCATCCTCTTACGGCTTGAATCTAGTCGCGCCTGATTCGTTTCGCTTGCCTACCGCGTTTCTCTTGTATGCTTTACTCATTGGTTGACTGCTTCTTCCTTATCTATCCGCGTCTTGTGTCTCGTATCTTCTTTCTTCTCTCTTTCTTTTCCAGACTATTTTCATCAGTCTCGCTAAGTTATTCATGTTTCCGTTCACTTTGTCTTTCTAGCGTTCTCCTGTTTTTAACCGACTTCAAAAAGATGGAGGTTCTATGTTTGACAAGTATGTTAATTTTTATGTATGTTCACCAATTACTCAGCGACGGTTGGTTGGATGTTAAAAATTCTTGTCGCATTCGATAGTGGGTCACCTCGAGTTAGTCCTATAAGATTTTAGACAGGTACTAGATCAGTACATGACCAGTACAAGTAAATAACCGTTTTTTATTCATCGATGGATCCAGTGTGTTTTACTTATTCGTTTAAATATGTTCACCGATTATTCAGAAACGGCTAATCCGAATTAAAGAATTGTTTTTACATTTGATAGAGGGTCAGCCTGCAATCCCATAGGATTTTAGGTCAGTAATGGTCCAGTATAATACCAGTACAAACAAAACATCATATTTTTGTCAAATAATTTCTCTACAATTTTTACACCAATTAGCTGCTTAGGAACAGTTGTACCGATTTTGACAAACACACAAACACACACACACACGTATATACACACACATACGCACACACACACATATACACACACATACACACACACACGCAGACACACACACTTACGCGTATACGTACACGAATACACATACATACACACGAAGACACACATACAAGCGCGCGCGCAAGCACACACAAATGTACACACGTGAACACACACACATGCACATATATACAGGCAGATGCACAGACACACACACATACAGACACATAATCACAGTTACATGCATACACACTCATACACGCACGCACACAGACACACATATATCCACACATGCACATGTATACACACATGTACACATACATGCATATCTATACACACACAGGTACAAACACACAAACACACACATATAAATAAGTATATAATATGTAATTAAAAACACTAAAAAGAGTTAAATAAATTTTTTTTAAATAAAACTAACTAGAAAATATGTTCTAAAAAGTAAAATATAATAGTAAGAAAGAGCTTGTGAATAAAATTAATATTTTGGTCATTTTAATTAAAAATAAAACTGTTTGGAGTCGATACTAATTATTTTAGAAAATTACTTAACTTTTACTACATAGATTATTATTCATACCATGATAAATTATACTCAATCATAAAATGTTGTAATTGAACACAATTGTTGATTCTAGCACCGACTCCTAATAGTTATATTTTTAATTTAAATGACCGAAATGTTAACTTTATTCAATAAATATAATAAACATTTGATTGTAAGCCTATTATTTACTCAAACTCTTTCTTACAGTAAAAATTATTTTTTTATTTTTAGAGCATTTTTTGGAGTCGGTTTTATTTTTCTTTTAAATATTTTCCGGTTACATTATATTTTTCAAAAATATGTTCCAAGGTTTCTGACTCTTTGCCGCATAGTCTGCATTTTCTTTCTGCCTCTGACATCCAGCATTGTATTTGTTTGCCATTTTCTATTGCATAGCCTAAACCTAACATTTTTTCTAATCTGTTTCTTGTTTTTACTCCGTATTTCTTCAGATATTCGGGGATGTTTAAGTTATCCAGAATTATATCTTTATCTTCTTCGGCATATCTAGATTCTTCTATTTCTGTACACCTTATCTGCCTCTGTATATCTCTACTTCTTTGTTGGAGTTCAAACCAAGCTGTTCCTTCTTCTATCATCATTTTTAGGTATCCTTTCAGCGAAATACTGCTCTAATTTTCTTTTCTTGTTTTCTCCATCTCTTACCATCACGGTCGGGATACCATCCATCCCTATTGATTTTCTCTTCTCTAGCCTGTTTACCACTGCTTCCAATTCTTCTAGGCTTTTTCGCTGTGTTGTCTTCCTCTTTTGCATCGTTCTTCTGGATGCTGCTCTCCCTCCTTGGCACTTCCTCTATATTTGCATCTATTATTTTGCGCTTTCTTTTCTAGTTAACCACTTCCCAGAACTTAATAAGTGATCGTATGGCTTCCGTAAGGGTCCGTAAAGCGTCCGTAAGAGTCCGTAAGACTTCCGTAAGTGTTCGCATGGCTTCCGTAATAGTCCGTAAAGTATGCGTAAGGATCGGTAAGCGTTTGTATCGCTTCCGTACGTGTTCGTAAAGAGTCCATAAAGCTTTCGTAAGAGTTCGTAATGAGTCCGTAACAGTTCATAAGGTTTTCGTAGGAGTCCGTAAAGCTTCTGGAAGAGTCCACGAAGAGTCCGCAAATTTCGTAAGGCTTTCGTAGGAGTCCGTTAAGTGTTCGTAAGAGTCCGTAAAGAGTCCGTAAGAGATCGTATGGCTTCCGTAAGATTGCGTAAAGAGGCCATAAGAGTTCGTAAGACTTCCGTAAGTGTTCACATGGATTCCGTAAGAGTCCGTAAAGTGTGCGTAAAAGTCAGTAAAGTGTCCGTAAGAGCTTGTATGGCTTCGGCATGAGTCCGTAAAAATTCCGTAAGAGTCTGTGAAGCTTCCGTAATAGTCCATAAGGTTTCACACAATATTAAGCTATCACACAATATCTGAATTTCCATGTAATTTCTCTTATGATTTCTTACCTAACATTAAGTTTGTGATGTGATTTTTACGTAATATCTAATATCTGACGTGATTTTTGAATTCTTAAATGATTTTTTATTCCTTACGTAAAATTTGCGACTACACCTAATTTCTTGCGTGATCTCTCGCAATTTCTCAATTCTCACGTAAACTCTCACGCGACTACTATAGTAATCTCATGCTATTACTATAGTAATCGCGTGAGAATTTAAAAATAACAGATTCCTTGACAAATTAAGATTCAAACTAGATATCAGGAATTGCGTAAGAAATCAGGACAGAAGTTAGAAATCTCCGTAGAAGTGATTTCTCATGTAATTTTTTTAGTAGCGGTGAGAAAAGTTATTAGCATTTTCATTATCACGCGTTTAACACGGAATCGTATGGGAAATAACTAAAGTTTACATGTATCCACAATCGTTTATTTATTAACCGACTTTATTGTAGAAAATTTTTGTAGTAAGAGATAAATGTTTGATAAACATTTGGTACTTTCGAAAACTATGATTCGGTACCTATAAGTTTAATTATAAATTAATTGAATACAAAAAAGGTACATTTAACCTCAAAAGCGACTCAAATCAGCATCTGTATTATATTTTTTTAAACAAATTGAATGAATACAATTATTTGATTTCAATATATAGTCGTAATATGATATTACCTTATTTATGTGATAATTTAAACAAAGTTCATCTGATTCATAAATAAGAAATTGAATGTAAAATAAAGTGTACACATTTAGACTAGTTCTGTGCCGCAGTATTAATACATATAGTCAAGTTTCGGACAGGAACTAAAGAATCATTCGAATATTTCAAAGGTTCGACAGAGAGATCAAATTATTGCGAAATATAGTCACCATCTTATTTTAATCTGTATTGAATTATACTATTATAAATTATATTGATTTTTTTACATATCGACACAGTTCGGAAAAAAATGGACAGCTTGGAAATGCAGCAAGTTTCAATTATTATCATAATACATATTCATTATATAAATGAACACTATATTTGACTTTAAAATACACTATTTATAATATTTAAAAATTTAGGGAGAAAGTATAATAGCGCACCTTCCTGACCCGCTCTGACCCGCTCTACGCCCCGGGGTTTACAGATTCCATTCCGTTCTGTGGATTTAATTTAATTTACAAATCCGAAAATGTAACTACTAACTATAACATTCTACAATATGACTATAACAATACAGTCTATGGAATATTATAGTTAGTGCTTACGTCTTCGGCTTTGTAAACGAAATTGAATTAAATTTTTTATTATATAATCTTTATAGTAGTTAACGTAAAAATAGCCATTTTCGTGAACAATTATTAATAAAAAGAAATCTGACTATTTCTGTGCTTGGTGACTATGAATTTGGATTCTCCATCCCAAAAATATATAAATAAATGTACCACTTATTTTTATAAAAAAGATATTCAATAGAAAGAAACGTAAAGATAGCGATTTTTTAATCAAAATTTAGTAAAAACAAAAAGTGTGCCTATTTTTGGGATTCATAACCCAGAAAATGGGATTCCTTATATACATAATATTTAATAAGAGAGAAACGTAAAAATGACGATTTTTACTTGGTAATTAAGAAATTCAGATTCTCCCATACAGTAAAAATAAAGATATATCAATTTATACAGGGGAGCTAAAATATTATACTCACAGACCTCCTTTCAGCTAAACTCTAAAATTAAATTACGAGCAGAAGTTTTCATGGTTCAGCCACAAGTTGGATTCGATTCATTTTTTAAATAGAAAAGTTGGGTATAGTACCTATGTTATGGCTCTAAACAGTGTTATGCGAATTGGTTTTTTAAAATAGTGATAATGAAGTTTCGTTGATGACAATAATTGTTCGCCTGAAAAATAACTATTATTGGAAATTAAGTTATACGATTTAAGCTTTGATTTTCACATTTGTTGCATGATTTTTGTGGATAAAATTATATTAACAAAAGACTTAATTAGTAAAAAAATTTTATAAGATCATTTTTAATTTCGTTAACTTTAAGTGGTGAATACAGCTATTCGCCTTTCCTCTTCAACCAATGACATGTGATTTGAATTGATCTATCCGTTGATGAAGATTGTGTAATGATGTTTGAAATAATTATTTTTAATTGTTTTTGAAATTGTTATAATTATTTTTAGACTTTTCATTCAAATTCACTTGGACCTTTATACGTATCTTATAAGGCCAAATTTCACAATAATTCTCATAGTTTGAGGTTTTATATTCTTACTCAATGTTTATTAGTGATGTTACGTTATTAATTGATTTCAATCCATCGTATACTGGTTTATAACTGATCTGAGGGTGTTCCTTTGTCGAATTTAATTTTTTTCAAACAAAAATTTTAATTGTTCAACTGAAATTATATATTACATTTTAAATAAATTAAAGTTTTAACTAACTTTGTTGTTGATTTAATAATTGAACAGAAAATGTCAAAATTAAAAGGTATGTTCTTAAAATGAAGTTGAAAGTGTGAATATATCATTCGAATTTTCGTCTTATTTTTAACTATGTTTTGACATGTGTAACAGCAAAAAATTATGTTTTTTATCACAAATTTGTATTTTCTGAATATTTAATTATCAATTTCGTAAAAATTTAAACAAATGTGTCATGATTTTATTCTATTTTGTATAATCTTGATTCGTTGATATAAAAGTAATTCACGTGGTTGATTGAAATTACTACGGCTAACCGATGATATATATTATTCATTATGTGGAAACACATCGCAATATTCGTCTTCCAGATGACAAATATTATTTCTGCTTTGATCGATTTTGTGATTGATATCTAAGTATGATATTATTTTTATAAATCCTTTGCTTGTTTGCATAAAAACTTGACTAATTGATTTAATTTTGTAAATAGATAATTTAGGATAGGTTTTTTTGTGTTTTTTTTTCTGCACTAGATGAAAAGTTTCTCTTTCGGTCTATTACTAATTTGTTTATACTTGAAAGAGTTGAATTTAAATAGTGGATTTGTGAAAGTGATTTGTTGGATACATTATATTTTAATAATGTGAGAATAATGATCAAGAATAGAAAAATCGTTGTTGTTTTGTTTAGCATCGTATCAAATATCATCGCATATACAACAAATTTCTCGGAAAGAGAATTTAGTTTGTAAATTTTGTTGATTGGATTTGTATAAAATGAATTTCTTTTTTGTGATACGTCGAAGTATTTGGATTCGCATAATTTACATTTCAATGAAATAGAAGCAAAATTAATGAAGATGGATTCACTAAGCTGTACTTAATAATTATCGGTGGTTCGAGTCAAGCAATTACCAATGATTGATCGTCTAAGGTTATTCGTGACGATTCATGAAGTTCGTATGATTGTCCTCTCTTAGAAAAAGCATTTTTCGTATCTAATTGTATGAAACGTGTTTTGTATACAAATATGGTATGTAATCTTATTCATATAATGCGGTATCTTATATAAGTATATAAGTCGTTTGAATATATACATAAAAACGTATATCGTATAAATACGCAACTCGTATAATTACATTCGCATAATACGTATTTTGTATAAATACGTAACCCGTATAATTGCATTCGTATAATATTGTACGTATTTTGTATAAATACGCAAATTGTATAATTGCACTCGTATGATACGTATTTTGTATAAATACGCAAATTGTATAATTGCACTCGTATGATACGTATTTTGTATAAATACGTAGTCGTGTAATTATGTGGCTTCGAGGCACAACAACAACTCCAGTCCACTCTTATTGAAAATTGAGTTTTCGGTATTTATGGTATCTATTTTCATATAAAATGTCAATACTAAAATTTGCAAAAATTCATTTATTACTTTCTCTTCCTTTTTTCGCAATATATGCCTTTCTTTAGTATTTTAAAAAACGGACCTAAGTCGTTCTGCCTTTGCACAACAGAATCGTCTTCGTATATTGCGTATTTTGTATGAATACGCAGTCGTATGATTATTTTCGGATAATACGTATTTTGTATAGATACGTAGTCGCATGATTATTCTCAGTTAATATGCATATTGTATCGATAGTATGCTCCTATGTTTAGGAGTCGTTTCTCGAACAGGCATGTTCTTTATTTTCATTAGTATAAACTGTATCTCATATGGAGATTTGTTTCGAATATGCGTTAACGTGTAAACACGTATACATGCATTTCGACTCGAGTATAAACACGAATCCGTATTAAAATGGATTTCGACTAAAACCGTACATGTGTACTTCGACTCGTGTATACAAATACGTATCCGTATAAAACAGATTTCGACTAAAAATGAATATGTGTACTTTAACTCGTGTATAAAAACAATTATTTAACTCGTGTATAAAAACAATTATCCGTATAAAAACGGATTTCGACGTGTATTTCGATATGAAACGAATTTCGACTGAACCGTCTTGCCGTATGGAAAACGGATCCTGACTACAAGGTATTTTCACTAGAGACGAATTTCGTATAAAAACGCAATCTGTATACGTCTATTTTTGCTAAAAAACGGATTTGTACGAAATGTACTTCGCATAGATATATGTGTCACATAACGTCACAATTTTCTATATCGTGTAATAAAATTGCTGAAATATTACAACAGTCTAACTTAATTATACGCAAAAGTAAGAGAATTAATTTTTTTTAAATCTGAAAAATTCATACATATCGTTGTGCAGTTAGGAATCACATACAAATGCTAAAGTTAAAAAAAGCATTTACTTACGTTTACAACGTTAAACGCGTAAAAAAACTGTAAAATCTGAGTTAAAAAGGGGTTAAGAAGGGTTGAATTTAACTTTTGGGTTTTGAAAAAAAATGCTTTACATTGTTTTTTACATCAAGTAATAATTTCAAGCACGACAATTACTTGTGAACCCAGATTTCCTAAAAAGTAAATTAAATTATCCGAGTATTTTCAAATTTACCCTTTAAGGAGGTCCGAGCGGCATACTAGTCAAAACAGTAACTTATGAAAAAACGTTATTCAATAGAGAAGTTTATGACAATGTATCATGTTAACAAATTAAATATTTAAAAAACTTCGAATATTCATATTTATATCAAACGCATATTTATCTTATTTCTTTCTGAAAAGATCAATATAGACCTTGATTTGACTCTAACCTCTAAGGTGTTTCTCTGTTTTGAGTACTTTTTTGCGTTATTCTATAAATATCTCTCTAAAACGCCAGGCAACCCTATTTTTGTATCGTATGCACATAAAATTGGAAAGCTAAATATTAATTTGATACTTTAATAATCTAGAAAAGTTTCCTACAAATACATGAATTTTTTATTTCAAACGCGAAAAATGCGTTTTCTGCATATTAAACGGGCTAAACGGGCGAACTTTAGAATTAAATATCTTTTCGAAATGCAAGGCAACCTATACTGAAAATTTGTCTCTGGATTCAAATAATCTTTATTAACAATTACAAAATAGATTTAGGTCTTAAAGTTTAAAATTACTTTTCGCTCATACCCCCTTAACGCAACCATCCGACCTCCAAATATTAATATAAATCTGAAAAAAAATTGAAAATCCTTTTTAGAACATCATCTATGGGAAACTGCGTGAGTGTTTGCAAAAAGTTAATGTTTTAGAAAGAGTCATCAACCTCAATACACACGCACCTCCGCACACATGTATTTACGCACCCATACTCATATATGCACGCGTACACACATTACGCATAGGTACGTGTGCATGGACATAGCACACACACATTAATGTGCTGTTTCAGGCACTATTATTTAACAGAATACATACGAGAGTTTCGTCCCATGTTGTCCGCGTACGTACCTAGTTATGAATAATGCTAAGATTCTATATTTTTATAAATATCTAGTGTTATATTTTATGAAAAGTTGTAAGAGGAGGATGGTTCTTAAAAGCTGCTTGTGGTCCCAAATGTAACGACTCATAAACGGTAACTTCAAGCTAAACGAGTTTTAGACGACGATAGATATGAGTTTAAATTAATTTTACCCTTGGAAAATACTGTAGTTGTTAGAAAGAAACTGATTACTCGTAGACCAAATTCTTTTCTCTTTTGACTTTTTCTTAATTTTAAATTAATTGTTTGCAAATTAAAAATTAAAAGACAATGTACTACATAGCATAAAAGCAGTTATCACTCGAATATTTGATAACCATGCGCATACGCAATTCAAGTTCTGTCTGACTATATGAAGTGGATATCTACTTGTAACTGTAAGTCTGCAGTGGAGATTCTCATTTTTGGTAGTCATTTCCTTTTATTGATTTTGTTTGAGAAAATGATTTATAAAAACAACGATCAATGTCGTCCTTCTTAAATTAAGTTTGAATTTTATAAATTCATAAAAAAGTGCTATTAATAAAATTAAATATTATATTTCTCGTGAGTCTCATCCCTGATCATCCTCATTTTTTAAAAAGTCTCGACAAAAGTCCTTACAATCTGAGCAAATAAATTACTCAAGAGATACTAAAAAGCTACTTTTCTGAAGATTTTCAGCAGAATTCGTGCTGTTTTCTCCAGTTATCGTGGCACATAAAAAACGTTTTTTTTACATAACAATTTTTTCCTCAAGAATAAAAAAATAAAATGACTTTTGAAAAATCATTAGTGTCCCCACATCATGAAAAAAAAACAAAGAAAATGAGTCATGAAAAATTAATTTTTACCATGTACACCACCCTTACACACGCACACACGCTCACACACACACACACACACACACACACACATATACACACGCAAACACCCACACACACAGACACACACATAGACACGCACACAGACACCCATATGGACATGTTTTTTAAACAGTGTATTTTAATTACAAATATCCCAAAACATGTTTCTAACATGTTTTCTTGAAAACTTTATTTTACTATTACAAAACTTTCTCTTTGAGGAAGCAAAAACCTTTGAAATAATATCATCGGTTCAATGATAATGCATTTAAAAGAGCATAAAATTATCTATCTTCTCCGATACGAAATTTTTTATAAGCTACCTCCCTTCTTTTGTTATACACGAAAACGTCATTCGTTGTTTAAACTCGGTAACATACGATGGAAAATTTTTATAATAAATTGAATTGATGAAGGTAGCTTTTCTTTGGCTGAACTCTTTATCCAGACTATGAGTTCCTTTATCTTCCAAGATATTTGAGGTTATATATTTTTATTTTTATTTTGATTGCTTATATCGCGAGAATGTCGCGGTCATTTTTTATTAAATAATTGACTTCTTCTTGTTTTTTGATGAAAATACGAAACTAGAAAAAGAATAAAGATTTCTCGAATCATTTTTGTTTTATAATTTTTTTTCTATTTTACGATATTGTGCCATTTATAATGCAAATTATGATCATAAGCCTATAGTTTTTTGTGATTTAACAAACAATTGATTTCCTTTAACAAACAATAAATGATAAAAAACACACCGTTTTGAGCTTTGAATTAGAAAGAAATATATCGATTGAAAATTAATTTATTTGAATAAAGAAATTTATATTGGAACAATTTTATTAGTTTGAGGAAGCAAAGTGCCAATGAATTAACAGCGGTTTTCCTTTCTTTTGCTATATACAGACGTTTCTGTAAATTCAGTCATTTTGTTTACCTTCCTTTTTTATTACATTATTCTAATAGGAAATCAGAATAATTTTACATAAATGATATTATTTTCAAAATACCAAGGTGTTAAAGAACTGTTTTATTCTTCGATCAAAACACTTGCTCAAAGTATTCTGTAATGATGGGTCTACGCGTATTATGAAAAAAAGAAATCACTTTAAAAACTTACGTACTCCGATGCATTTATATCCTCTCTTTCAAATCGCCCGTCTCTAACAAAGAAAATGCGACTCTTTGAAATTGACGCATGACATTTCGACAGCTGGCATTCCCAGCGCTATACAAATATATTTGAAAATTCATTACACTTGTCGTTGACCCTGCCACGCGACGACGGCTTCAGATATAAAAGGCCCCCCTCTCGTGCTCCTGCTCTTATTTTTCGGCGTCGGTGGTGCGCAAAGGTGCGCCAATTGTTTCGACTCGTCCCCGCCCGCGTCTCTCTCTCTCTCTCTCTCTCTGTCACTGTCTCTCTCTCTATCCGCGAACTCGTGCAAATCTCTCGCGAACCCTCATTCGGGACTTATCGAGTATTGTGCGTGCAGGTGGTGTGCGAACAAACAAAAGTGTGTAACGCATCTGCATCGCTAGGAGCACGTTGCTGCTGAAAGTGCATCATCGGGAATTGTTGCGTTTGACCCGGCTGTGAGCATGTCTTCGACAGTGATGAGCGAGGAGGAGTATCATCCCCGGAAGCTGCCGGAGGTGCGACCCGGGGACGAGGTTGTCATCAGTGGCATCGCCGGACGATTTCCGGAATCTAACAACATGAGAGACCTGCAGGAGAATCTGATGAGCAAGAAGGATCTCGTCACCGATGACGATCGACGCTGGAAATTAGGTGATTATTCTCTTATTCTGGTATTGAAATAAAGATGCCGCAAGTGTAACAGTAACTACAATATAAAACGAAAAACAAAGAATTTTTATAGCAGCTGAATATCTTACATGTATTTTTTTTTAATTATTTATACATTTTTTTTAAAGTGGATACTCTTTAAAAAATTGTCATGTGTATATAAAAGCATTTGGTTGCCGAATGTTTTAAAAAGTTATTAAATTATACACAGATATAATAGATCTATCCGAATTTTTTGTTGCATGCAAAGCTATATTTTTAAAGCGTTGTGTATTTTATTCTTAGCTGCAATTTTTACAGTAATATTTCAAAGTAATATTTGTGTATTAATAACAGAAAAATATATTTCTAAGGGAAACAATATCAATAAGAGCAACTCCACAATAGTATGTGAATGATCTTGATCCGTGTGTTTTGTTCCGTATGGCGAAATTTACGTGTTGCATGATTGCGGTCATCACAGATGATCACAGAATACAATGATAATCTGCTTATGGTCATGCAGCGCTTACAATCCGCACAGCCATTTTATTTTTTCACGGAACAAAGCACCCAGATCAAGAATATACACATATTGTGGAGTTACTTGAAAAGTGCTTTGCCTGCTTAGACAAACTCAACAGTAAAAATAACTATATGAATATATCGCGGTGCTTATTCGGAATCTCACTATCGTGTTAGCTGGATTTACGAAGGATTAATATACGGCCTCATACCTGTCCTTCCGAAATCCCAAATGCCCGCAATATTCAAAGCTAGTTTTACTGTTGAGTGTAATAACAAGTAACTTTCTTCTAAAAATGTGAAACTTTCCGTAGTCGCATCATAGAATCATGCAGGTTTTGCGTGACTGTCGGTTCAAAATTGTTGCGCTCCTGCATGACTCCTCTATTTTCGAGTAGCAGCCGAACTGACAGATTCGTATGTTATCATCTATATTTATCTTACTAAAGTTTTACGCGTTAAAACATAGATTTCATTTTACTGTATACCTTAAAATAACCTCTTGTATATGTATCAATCCTGGTTATTGTTTTAAAATTGAGCTGCGGTTAAACGGCACAAGATAGTTTCTCTCCGTATAATGAATTATATTACTAATAGTATATCAAGTTCAAGACTAGAATAAGCTATCTAAAGAATCTTATTTTTGGTCTCATAAAATTAGAATCAAATTATTGAATGAATGCATTAATTTGTTATCAAGTAGTACCGTATATTATTTCAAAAAAATACTATAATATAGATAAATTTATGCATCATCTTTTAAAAATACATCAAACAAAGCTATAAAGTAAAGTATTTTGAATTTGTTTATAATCAGGATAATTGTATTGACTATTCTAAATAATGTGACTGTTAATATTGTAAAAATCTTCTATTAAATACATATAAATTAAATTATTTTATGTTAATTCAAAATCAACTTGGCTCAACAAAACCGATTAAAATAAAATTTTTTTAAACCGTTCACGGAGCGATAGAATCAATTTATCTTATATTATGATAAATTTGTTGTGATTTATTGTTTATAATTCATAGTGATAAGTAACAAAATATTTCTGATTATATATTTTTTTATATTATTTTATGGAAAGTTGAAGACAAAATAATATAAACATACAAAAACAATTTTTCATCGTCGTTGAAATGTTAATATGTATCTGGTTTTTTCATTTTTAATTATTAATTTTTTATTAATTTTTATTCCTGTTATATACTCAAACTATTATCAAAAATTTAAATTACACACATGTATAATTTATGATACAATATATGTAGACTCGACGTGGAAAATATCTGATTCGAACTATTTGAATTTCCTCGTAATTCTCCAATGAGGTTAGCTAAAACGTGCATTCGATTCAATGAAATTGCAGTATTTAAAAATTCAAATCGTTTGAATCAGATATTTTCGACGTCGAGTGTACAATAGTGTAAACATGTAAAGGCATTCAATTATTTTCAGCAGGTGCATTCGAAATTCAGAGATTTACATTCACATGAATAATAACAAGTTTACTAAAACTATACCTATGTAAAAGATGTGTTAATCGAAAGTTAAAAAGAACTGCACACGGAATGAAATTTAGGTTAGCCGCTTTACGAAAACAGAGAGTGCAGTGCCAATCGGTCCGCTTGTGCGGCTTTCGTAAGCGAGCCGTGCGTATATTGCGGGCGCGCTGCTGCCCCGTCGTACAACAGCGTGTTGACAAAAATATCTTTCCCGTGTTTGGGAACGCAGTGTGCGGATTGGACGGTGGCGCTGCACTCTGTTTTCGTAAAGTGGCTAATCTAAATTAATTTCCATGTGCTTTTGAATATTTTAACAGTTGTTCATTCATCGTATGCTGCACGGTAATAACGAGTACTATTGTTTATTCAGAGATTACCTAAAATGAATGAGTAACTTTAAATACAAAGTGGGCTTTTTGGGCTAAAAAAGCCCACTTTGCGCCCTAGGTACACAATATACTATTCTCAACACGTGCATGAAAAAGGCCCTTTTCCGTGCTTGCAAAGCGAATGGAAAATTGGGCATTCCGAGTGTCTTTGCCTGAACGGGAGGTATTGTTGATTACGTCCCGCTCCTGAATTTGTTAGTGGACAACTCATAATGCCCATTTCCCCATTCCCTTTGCATGCATGAAGAAGGCCATATTCACACACTTATTAAAAAAAATACGATGTGTAACGCGATTGGAAAGGGCTTTTTCATAATCGGATGATGATTTGTGCACTCAATTATCATCCTCAGTAATAGTGAGAAATGTACATTGTTCATCACTGATTAAATATTTTTAAAAAATTGAAACGCGGAGGTCTTGTGAATTGTCTAAGGATTCTATAAAATATCTGAAGAAAATCATAAAGTTGAAAATAATAGTTTGTTGGGTTGTAAACGTATGTACATTTCTTCTTACTCCGAAAGAAGCATATTTGTTATTCTTTTGTTATTAATTTTTTTCGTAAATAGAAACATTATATTTAATCATTGCTGTGTAGTTATATTGCACATCATATATCTATTAAAGAAAAATAACTTTTTCCGTATTTACACTATTTCGATGAATTAAATTATATAATCTTTACAAGCTTTATATATAATTTTTTCTCTAATGGTCAATTAAGAATGACGTAACTACCTTAATTGTTACAATATTCATGTTGAAACTTTACATCTTCTTGTTTTGCATATTGTCTCTAAGAATAATATATTAAGGCATTAATAATACACAACTAATGTTATGGAAGCTATGTTTTTTTTTCATTTTAAAATTACTTGACAGATGCAAGCTACATTATGATAACTTCAAATGTATCTTTTTCTCGGTGTATTTTTTAAAGAAAAATTATTTTTGTTTGATTAAATTTGTGCGAGCTGTGTTTCTATCGCTTTTGTATAAATAATATTTATAATTATTGAAAACTGTTAAACCTATTTAGTTGCAAGATTAATGATCACGTTGTATCGCAGTAAAATTAACCACAAGTAGCACACTAATTGCTACCTCTTGCAACACCCCCATATTTACTGGGTTTTCCCCATGAGCATCATTCATAAACTAGTTAACAATAATCGTATAAGAATAGTTGTCGAATATAACAACTAGCGTGTTAAAAGCTAGCTATTCAAAGCTTTTACTTGTGAATTTTTCTTCAGAGAATCTAAACTCTGAAGAATAGATTTTTCAACATAAGTTGGTTACAAAGTTTAATATTTGTTATAGCTTAAAATAAAAATATCAGTGGTACTGCTTGAACATCATTACATTTGTATACATAAAGAATAACGTGAAACTAAAGTTTAAGTATGAATATTAATAATTACATTCACAGTAATATTTCAAAGTCTCCAACTAATATCTGGTTACAGCCAGGGGACGTTATATTTCGTACTTTGATTAATTTCC